>OX421358.1:85245994-86499952 GCA_949126925.1 Cheilosia vernalis | reverse complement strand
CGGCATCGCACTCCCTCGAAAAAAACGCACAACAAACGCCGTTACGCTCAGCATATCCTAAAGGTCTTCGGAGAAACTTTGAAGGCTGATAGGACAGCTGAGCAAAACAGCAAAGTTGAATGGGCGGAAAAATTTCTGCAGAACGTACCACTGACGACCAGCAAGGACTCTACGTCTAAGCGCCAGAGATCGTTGGAAGGGACCGCTCCGGCTCCCAAAAGACCTAAGGTGCATAGCACCGTCGCTCCCAAAAGGTCACCCAACGTCACATCTCAAAAGTCGTTCAGTGACGTTCTCAAAAATAAAATAGTGATCGCTGTGATCGATCGTAGTGACGATGATGGCACGATCTCCCCTGAACGGTGGCAGGTGGTCAAGACGAAGCTTTCAGGCAGCTTCTTGAGCGTCATGAGGGACAACCCGGGACCACCTCCTATTACTTGCGATGGTGGATGGCATCAGGGCCATGTGAAGCTTATCGCCTGCGACGATCAGAGATCCTGTGATCTCTACAAGTTTGCTATAAGCAGACTGGGAGAAGTTTGGCCAGGTGCGAAACTCGATGTCGTTGCGAGGGAGGATATCCCAAGCAGACCTAGAACTCGTACCTGGATCCCAGCCGAACCCTCCTCAAGCGAAGAGATTCTCGATGTGATTAGGCTGAGCAATCCGTCACTCCCGACTTACAACTGGAAGGTTGTAAAGTTGGAAGAACAAAGAGGTCTCTACAGGTGTGCTCTCATTGTGATAAACAAAGAGTCGCTTGCTCCCTTGACATTGACTAAAGGCGTGATCAGATTTGGTTTCGAATCTATCACCCTAAAAGTCTATAAGAAAGATGAGCTAGATTCAGGCAAATTGCCTCCTTACCCCACAGGTTCAGAACCTGAGACCTTAGATCCTGGAGCATCGGTTTCATTCCCATCACTGGATGACGATGCCTCCAGTACAAACACCTTGGATCATGCTCCTTCGGACATGGACATGGACGACTTCAACAAGATTCTTCTGAGTGAGGACGAACTTCTTGGTTCATCTTCAGAAGCGGAAGAACTAAACAACACCGTGGTGGAGGTTCATCCGCCTGATTGTAGCAAGAATGCTGCAGTTAGTGCAGATTAATCTTCACCACTCCATAGAGGCTTCGGCCGCCCTCATCCTTCGCCTCTCAAAGGGCGGAGAAGACATCGTCTTGATTCAGGAACCATGGTTTGACAACAGCGTGGTTCGTGGACTCGAGGCTCCTGGATACGAAAAGCTGTATGTGACTGACAAAGGTAGACCCAGATCATGTATACTAGCGAAGCGTAGCCTTAAATTACTTTTACTCCCTAATTTCAGCGATCCAGATTTAACTGTAGCTAGACTAGTGACTGCTAAAAGCACCTACTGGATAGCATCGGCATATCTGGCCTATGACTACACGGGCCCTCTCCCTGGGGATAAACTGGAGAGAGTGATCGCGGAAGGAGAGAGGACTAAAACCAACCTCATAATCGGCTGTGATGCTAATGCTCACCACTCTGTATGGGGCAGTTCGGACATAAATGATAGAGGTGAGTTACTTTTTGATTACATTTTGAAAACAAACCTTATCATAAGTAATGTAGGAAACGAACCTACTTTTGTAACAAAAAACCGACAGGAAGTTTTAGATATCACTCTTGTCTCTGACACCGTTAGCCAGTTGATTACCAAGTGGAAAGTATCAGCTGAGCACTCATTTTCAGATCATCGGTATATTCAATTTAATTTAACCGATGAACCTCCTTGCCAACTTCCTTTCAGAAATCCTAGGAAAACAAATTGGCTAAAATATAGGGATACTCTGGAACAATCTATTACCCCAGAGCTTTTTATTCCCCCCTGTAACGCCAATGAGCTTGATCTTAAGGTCAAGAATCTTACGTTGGCTCTAAACAATGCGATGTCCTCCTCATGTCCTCTTATTTTGCCAAGGGGAAAGAAAAAGCCGCATTGGTGGACTTCAGATTTAGGTCTGAGTAAATCAAACTGCAGAAAACTTTTCAATCGTGCCAAAAACACACGGGAAGTGACCGACTGGGATTCCTACAAGGAAGCCCTTAAGACATATAAGAAACAACTTAGAAAAGCCAAGCGAGTATCTTGGAGACTCTTCTGTGGCAAGATAGAGGAATCCTCCGAGGCATCAAGGCTAAGAAAGATACTCTCGACAAACCCAACAATGCCAAGTTGTCTGAAAAAGACAGATGGCTCTTGGACAACTTCTAGCGAGGAATCGCTTAATCTGCTGCTTGACACCCACTTCCCAGGCAGCTCAGATAGTATTGCCCACAAAGATCCAAACAGATCAAACCTGCAATCTACCAACCTACATGGTCTGATTACTAGAGACAGAGTGCTTTGGGCGCTACATAGCTTCAAACCATACAAATCCTCGGGACCAGACGGCATAATACCAGCCGAGCTACAAAACACCTCGGATATCATCTTGCCAGTGCTAATGATAATCTTAAGAGGCTGTTTGGAGCTGGTGTATATCCCATTGCTATGGAGAGAAGTGAAAGTGGTTTTCATACCCAAAGCAGGCAAGTGCTCTCATGTAAGTCCAAAAGATCTCAGACCTATTAGTCTTTCATCATTTCTTCTAAAAACTTTAGAACGACTGATTGAAATCCATCTACGCAAAAGCATTGACAAAAAACTTCTGTCAACGGCGCAACATGCCTATTCTAAGGGAAAATCAGTAGAAACGGCTCTACACACGCTAACGCGCTCTATAGAGGAGTCCTTCCGCCATAAGGAGTACACAATGGTTGCATTCCTAGACATAGAAGGCGCTTTCAACAACGTCGACTCATCTGCGATCGCCGGTGCCCTGGCAGCTCTGAACGTGGATGCCTCACTTGGCGAGCTGATCAATTTGATGCTCAATAGCCGAATTATCAACTCAAGTCTGGGTGAGATGTCTACAAGAAGATCTGTCAGCAGAGGAACCCCGCAAGGTGGTGTCCTATCTCCCCTTCTTTGGAATTTAGTGGTGAACGAACTACTGATATGCCTGGAAGCGGGGGGTCACAATGTGATTGCCTATGCAGATGACGTTGCTATTGCTGTGTCAGGAAGGTACCTAAATACTCTAAAAGAACTCCTACAACACGCTCTCAATAAGCTAATAAAATGGGCGAACAAATGTGGGTTGGGTGTAAACCCTCACAAAACGGAACTTGTCCTTTTTTCTAGGAAATACAAGATTCCACACATTGACCCTCCATCTATAAATGGTACTAGGCTAACATTCTCAAATGAAGCTAAATACTTGGGCCTCATTTTTGATAGAAAGTTAACTTGGAAGCCTAACATCCAAGAAAGAGTTAAAAAAGCCAATGTGGCACTTTTCTCTTGCAAAAAAGCCATAGGAAACAAATGGGGTTTACAGCCTCGTATCACTCACTGGCTATACGTCTCCGTCATAAGACCGATACTCATGTACGGTGTGGTTGTCTGGTGGACTGCTTTGGACAAAGCGATCAATCGCGATAAGCTAAGCAAAGTCCAAAGAACGGCTTGTTTGTGCATTGGCGGGGCTCTTCGTACTACCCCCTCTGCTGCACTTGACATCCTGTTTCATCTGGCACCCATTGACATCTTCAGCAGGCAAACGGCCGCTTCTGCAGCCGTACGCCTCAAAGCTACCTCACAATGGTCCAGTAGAACAACTGGCCATGCCGCTATCCTGAACGACTTTAAGAACCTCCCAGGAAACATTGACTACACTACACCAGAACTACAATTCGATAAGAATTTCCAGGTCTCCATTCCCACTAGATCATTCTGGGAAGAGGGAGCATTCCTGGATGATGAATCGATCCATTTCTTCACAGATGGTTCGAAGACTGTGGACGGTGTCGGTGGTGGTGTTTTCTCCGATAGACTAAATCTTAGTCTCTCCTTCCGTCTTCCGGATCACTGTAGCGTTTTTCAGGCGGAAATAATGGCGATAAAAGAAGTCTTATCTTGGCTGAAAGAAAACGTGATATCTGCTAAAGATATCTGTATCTTCTCGGATAGTCAAGCTGCTATCAAGTGCCTGGAATCAGTCTCTACAAATTCCATAACAGCCCAAAACTGTCGCTCGTCTCTCAGAGAGATGGCAGAACAGTTCAATATTCACCTCTGCTGGGTGCCGGGGCACAGGGACATCCCAGGTAACTGTAAGGCTGATGAACTCGCCAAACACGGAACCACATTACCTATGCTTCCATTTACGGATTCTTTAGGTATTCCGATCGCTACTTGTAAACTTATAATAAAGCTGGATGCTATCAATAGAACAAATCTTAGGTGGACAACCGGCTCGACATGTCTAGCGACAAAACAGATCTGGCCAAAGCTGGATCAAAAACGTTCTAGATACCTGATCTCCTTTGATAGGAAGCACATCAGTGCTACAATAGGTGTCATCACAGGGCACTGTCTCATAGGCAGGCATGCAACAAGGCTTGGCGTATTGTCTAACGACTTTTGCAGAAGTTGTCTTGACGAGGAGGAGGAAGAAACCATACTCCATCTCCTCTGCACCTGTCCGGCTCTTTCACAAAGACGAAAACTCCATCTGGGAGCTTTCTACTATAACGATCTGAACGATCTTAAAAACATAGACATTCGTAATCTCCTTCGCTTCATCAGAAGCTCCAATTGGTTCAACGAGTAGGCAGAATTGAATTTTAGATTCATGTGGTATCACAAGGGACCTTATAATGGTCTAAGTGTGTCGGCTTGCCGACAGCCACTTCAACCTAACCTAACCTAACCTAGTCGGGGTAGACGAAAAAAAAAGAAGAATTAAATAACACAAGTTTATCAGCCAGAGAGCGTACAAGAAGGATGTCTAGTAGGGTAATATAGTGAACAAGCACAGAGGAAGAAGCTCCATTTTATAAAGCAGCAACAGGATATGTACACCGTACTTATAGCAGTGCATACTCCATTTTGGGTTTGGTGGTTTTTTGCTGCTAAAGAAAGGGTTAAGATCGTGGAATGAAGTCAAAAAAAAAAAGAAACATACAAAAACAAAAACGCCTAGAAGGATAATGACTGACTGAGAGTAGGTACACAGCTGTTTCATAAGCGTGCAATTTTATTACAGTGAAAGCAATCAAAATACATTTACTTTGTGAATTTAATTCGTCGCAGATTGGATGGAACGAACCAACGAACGGTGATACGAAGCGAAAGAGAAACGTATCGGCAGGTAGGTGTATATACCTTAGCCGCGATAAACACCCGGGGTGGTTGCTGTGCGTCCTGACAGTGCTGTTGTACGGATTTCATTTTTCGCTCCTTGCTTAGATTGTTGAGTGCTATGGCGACGACGACGACGACGACGATGATGATGATGAAGTTCAGAAAAGGAGGAGTATATAAGTGAATTCCAAGGATTGTTTCTGACGGTTATCTGGATTGTTCTGGTTTGGATTAAATAAATGGAATAATGATGAAATTGAAGGCTTCACTGGGAGGATTGGTCGTAAAAAAAAGAAGTAAAAGAAGCAGAATTTAAATGAAGACTGAAGTTACAATGAAAACGGGAACGAATCGTAGGTACTGTGTGGAAAAGTTGATTATAATGAGACTGGCGATGACGAGTTTTATTGAAATTAACTTCCAGAGTTGTTGCACACTAATTAAGTAGACTGCGCTATGCCAATTTGCATTTTAATTGGAAGATCGAAAATAGCACTAAGAGGAAAGTTTTTTTTTTTAACCACTGAAACTATTTGTTGTTGCTATAAATAATTCCTTAGATTCCCGAAAAGTGCAGATTATACTGCATACATTTTGATCTGCTGCATCTTTGGAGAACGCGTCTGACAAATATCGGAGAGTGCGACGACAGTCAAAAAATTCGCAATTTACCTAATCGCTCGAAGCTCAGAAAGCTGTGGCTATTTACTCTATTTGTATATCTAAACAATCAAACTTACACAAGCTAGGCCTACCGATCTATATATCGATATTTTGCGAACACTATTTTCAAGTGAATACATCTTATACATTGTTGGGCCGTAGTATAATCCGATTTAAAAACTCCCACATAATGGTCTGTAAGAAGCTGGGCCTATGGTCCCTGCCGACCTGTTGCGGCAACAATTTTTTTTTTTTTATATAACTTCTATTGAAGATTAATTGACTAAAATCTCATTTCAAATTGAGCATGTTTTATTGCTACCTCAGCAAAGTAAAGTAACGTAGATTCTTCAACACTCTAGATTCAGATTCAGATTCAGTATTAAGTAGCAGTTCATGATGACACCTTTCCGATGATGTATTCATGACACTGATATCTCCTGCTACCATCAGCTACATTTGTTTCAATCGAGGTGTTGGGAGAACCTTGAATCGAGTTTGAGACGCACTACAAAATAAACCAGTTTGTCACAAATGTCACACTGAACTGTTTTATTGACCGTATTCCGCAGAAGATAGCTGTTCAATTAAGCAGGACTTACGAGTACGTAATTTCACTGCTATCGGCTATCTTTTAAGAGACCTTCATTCTTATTTTTACTCAACACCAAGTCACCGCTGTCAAAAAAGACTATGCAGTTTTATGTTCTCGTATATTAGAGTTCGCCCAGTGGAAGAAATTCTACCATTTTCCAAACCTGGCTTATACACAAAATATTGGAATACAAATTACACACAGCATAGAATCCGTGCATGAGGATCTGAACAATTTGCCTTCGCCTATCCCTAATCCCTAATTATAGGTAGGTAATATAAAATAAAGTGCACGACTGGGTCGAACGAAACTTTCTCGATACTAGATAAAAGAAAACAAAATCCTCTTTTGGATATTCATCTCATATGGCAGTTATATAAAATAACAATATAAGTTTTTAAAGGTTAAAGCTCTCAGTAACTGGCAATGTCGCAAGCGTCTACTGTACTATTTTATAAGGTCTTACTCCTCACTTGATTTTTGAGTACAGGACAAGCGTACCTAGTAGCAGTTTCTGTTTTAGACCTAAGGATATGTTTTTAATTTTGATTGGAATATGATTTAAGTTTTCAATTATTCGAAGTAGGTATTGCTCGTGATAGACCGATATCTTTAGAGAGATTATGTAATAATTCAGGCATTTGTGAATTTGCATTAGTAGTAGCTATAAATTGAATATCCCGATGCTCGTGTGTGCGGTGCAAATGAAGTTTTTGTTTTTGTAAAACTATCCAGACATAACAGTTGCAAATATTGCAATGTTTATTTGGAAAAATACTACTGACTGTATGATATTGTTCCGGATAAAAGAAATATTTCGTTTTTGACATTTTATCGAAATCGAAGATGGGGTTTTCGAGATACGAGCAGTTTCTAAAATTAGCGTTTTCGGTGTTTCGAATTGAAAATTAAGGACACAATAGTTTTGAAAACATCAATTTGACTCTAAGTTTGCATTTTGGTCAAAATCGTTATTGCCGTTTACTAGACAAAACTATATTTTTAAAAAAAATTACTCTTTTCATAAATCCATTGTACGATAATATAGAGAAAAACTGAGGTTGCTATTAAGTTAAAAATGACCACATAACCGTAGAAATTAATTTTTGCTACAATCGTATAGACCGTTTTCGAGATATGTCGAAATTTCAAAAGTTCCGTTGTTCGAATTTTTAGCCAAAAACTGGGTACGCATTCATGGTAACCTCACCTACTTAAGCTTAAATATCGATTTTGGTTGAAATCGTTAGAGCCGTTTTCGATCAAATCAAACTGGTACGAAAATGTTGTATGGGAAGTACCAATAATATTGAGGTTACATTGAAAAAAAAAAAAACACTTCCCGAACTGTAAGCCCAAAAACTCCAAATCCGAGGTTTGAATGTAATTCGGGAAGCCGTTTAGACTGTAGGCCCGTGGAAGGACGGACAGACGGACAGACCGGACAAAATTTTGCGACCAACTTTTTTGAGTTCCTCTATCATCGTAATATCAGAATTGATTAAAATCTCGAGTTCGAAATTTTGTACGAAACCAATATCTTTCTCTTACTACGTAATGGAGAAAGTTAAAAAAGGGAGTATTTTTTTTTTTTTTTTGTGAGAAGCTACACAACGAACGGGTGAACGGATTTGGAAAATTTTGAGTAGCAAGTTCGTGCATTTAAAAATATTTTATTTTGACTGTGGAAGTCCAATAAATTCAATAATTCAATAATTAGACAAAAATAGCGAAGTTTTTAGATATATCTAAAACGCGCATCTTTTAAGTCCAAAATTTAGTTTCTTTTGCTATATCAGCTGAGCAATATTAACAAATCCTTTGCGAAACTCCATTTTTTATTAATTTGTTAATTGACCAAGATTTTCAAATCGATCTCAGTGGTGGTTTCTGTTTATATTCGCATTGTTTGAGACAGCGGGAGGGTTTTTATTTATATAAATACTTGGAATCGGAACTGGACACTGGAGATGGAGACTGGACCGGAGTCGAATGGATTTCGTCTGCTCAAGTGCGCATGCGTTTAAGGTTTTGCGGAGTGAATTTTTTTTCCAATCGGGTAGATGTACGAGTGGACTATCATTATATTAATACGTGAACATCCGAGCTTTCCGTACGCTTTTTTGGTATTTAATAAGAAATGAGGAGAATGAAACTTATGTTATTTGAAAGGTTCTGTGCCATGGATGTGCACAGACAAAAAACCGTGGGTATATGTCGCCAGTAAGACTAGTAAAATTAAGTTATGACTTCCCCATACAAAACAGGTACTAAAAGGATTTTGGTGGCAATCAATTTGTCGCCGTCATGTTTCCATAGTAACGTATTTTATCATCTTAGATAAGAACCTGTACAAAATTTCGAACCCGAGATATTAATCAATTCTGATATTACGATGATAGAGGAACTCAAAAAAGTGGGTCGCAAAATTCCACATTCAAATTCAAAAATTCACAGGCCTAAAGCCTAAACGGCTTTCCGGATTACGTTCAAACCTCGGATTTGCAGTTCTTGGGCTTACAGTTCGGGAGGTGTTTGTTTTTTCGTTTGCTAGGTAACCTCAATATTAATGGTACTTCCCATATAAAATGTTCGTACCAGTTTGATTTGATCGAAAACGGCTCTAACGATTTCAACCAAAATTGATATTTAAGCTTAAGTAGGTGAGGTTACTTACTATGACTGCGTACCCAGTTTTTGGCTACAAATTCGAACAACGGTACTCTTGAAATTTCGACATATCTTGAAAACGGTATATACGATTGAAACGAAAATTAATTTCTAAGGTGTGTGGTCATTAACAACTTAAAATAAAACTCAGTTTTTCTCTATATTATCGTACAATGGTTTATATTGAAAAAAATCATTGTTTAAAAATTTAGTTTTTTTTAGTATATTATACTTCATCATACTTACGAAAAATGGCCTGCGCCGACTAATTGGACATATTCAAAGAACGAAACCGTTCGAAAAAAAACCACTTCTAGCGCATATCACAGACGATTTTCTGTCTTATTTTGTTCATTCCGATGTGGACTAAAGACTTTTTGGTTACAGACACTTAAACAGGTTTGTCCTTCAACGGAAATTGGTCTGATAGTCGACTGTTGCAAGGCAGCGCTGTTAATATCCATGTCAAAAATAAGGTGGATATTGTAGGTACCTATACAGGCAGAAATTTATTAAAAAACAAGTTTAGATTCTTTGCACATTCGGTTCAATTATTAGAATGTTTCAAGTCATGGTCAAAATTTTCAAAACCATTACATGGTTCGATTTTAAATTTGTTTCCTAAATATGTCCGAGGGTTAGATCCTGTGATATCTCCGGGCAAAAATTGTAATTTTTTTTTTCACCCGCGTCAAACCTTCGGGTAAAAAAAATTCAAATTCTTGCTCTATCCATAACAAAAGCGCGTTATATCAATTTATTAATGTTTTTTTAGTGGTTAATTATTTTTGGGGAACAAAACAGTCCGTGGTTGGCTTCCCTTACTTCTAAACATCCGCTAAAGGAATCTTTCAATGTAAATATATTTTTAAGGTCCTTCCTCTTTCTCAGACCGTCTCTCTTCCATATCCTATTTTCAAAGCTTAAGCCGGAAGAAAATGCTGTTTATTTTACCACATCAGGGCTTCTAGAGAACTCCAGTTATATCATGCGTGCCATTTCCGATTACATCCGATGGCTTAGTACATTCGAGGAGAAACTTTTATCGATCGCACACACATAAAGCTCGTTGCTCAGTGAGGGTTGTGATTGCTACAAGACAATACAACTCATTTGTTTATATTGGCATTGGCACATCGACATGGTTCTCTTTCCAAAGAGAAAAACGCAAATTGGTTTCGACGCCAATACGTTATTACAGCCTGTATCCCGTAAGGTGTATGGCGATATCCTTTGAACTATAAGTGGGCAGTTACCACTCAGAATCTTAAAGACTTAATGTCTGAAAGGAAGACAAAATAAAAAAAAATTCCCAGACTTCAGTTGTTTGTAACAACCACAGTCTATAAATCCGTTTGCTGGCAATATCTCTGCTTAAACCCGTCCTTTTAATGTTGAGCTTTAAGGACACCTCTGTCACTTCATCGAAAAAGTTGCACCAGTTAAGCCTACTGTTAAAAATATTCATATTCATTCTTACTCCCATAAATGAGACAATTAATTACATGTCAGGGAAAACATTTCTCCGCCAAATAGAACAGCAATCTGTCATTCCTCGCCTCCCTCTAGGATACACACCATTTTAAGAAGCACAATGAAAGTTAATAGAGAAATAATTGACAGCGTTATGTGAGTATTAATAGTTTGCTCCCAATGGAGCATTTAAATGCTACGTATACTGCGCTTGCCTTTCTTTATTTCAAACTCCTTGCTTCGCTTCGCTCTCCTTACAACCGACCAACACACACCATTAAGTGCCACTAACAATACACAATGGCGGCATGGGGTTGGTACGTACCTAAGCTTGTGTGCTGTGCATGCAGCAGCCATTCATTCCAGACGTGGTGTCCTTTACGTAATGAGTTTTAGCTGGTCCCTTTTTCACCCAAACCACTGGCGGTGGAAGTGCCCCAAAACTGCCAAAAACTTAATGAACCATTCCAGAGTGACAAATGGCTCGAGCAGCAATATAACCAAACAATTCGCACAATATTCGAACGTTTTAACGAGCTGACAAATGTCCTCTTTTTGGCGCAATTGCCCCCTATCGTCGATGGGAATTTATTTGAGTCTGTGCACGTGTATGCGTCCTTTAGAAATTGCTAATCAAATTAATTTATCTAAATCAGGTTTCGTTTGCTTGTTTGCTGCCATGAGCTATGTACGAGTATGTACAGAAAGACCATCAAGTTGCATTGTTTCGTTAGGGCACTCGCTGTTCTAGATATAGAATGGAATTCCCGAAAACACATCTGCGCTCAATCCACCGTAATTGGAAGGATACGAGTGGTATGGTCTGTTCATCAGCAACTAGGGTAAATTAATCAGTATCAACTGAGATCAAAGATAATCGATTGCCGCTAGCCGGATTTGGGATTCTCGCAATTATATTCAATTTGGGGTCGCGCACTTTCTGCAGTCATGCAGCTTATTTATTGCCAAGGATCTTTGTTGTCGTGCCTCTGGCTGTGCTAATAAAAGTGTATAATGCCGCGACCAGGTATTGGATTTATGTCAAAGCAATTATTTTCAGTCAATTTCATTTAAGTTGCACCAGGCAGTGGTAATCCTTTCTGTGAGCGAAACTAATCCTCAGAACATATCCTCATCAGGACTTACCCCACATCGCCGGAAGCAGATGAAGGACAGAGCGGAAACAATATCCCCACATTATGTGTGCGAGGTGTGGGTTAGTCTTGTCATGGCGTAAGCCTCTTAAAACGATGCTACGTCCATGTTCGCCGTTTTTTTGTTTGTACGTGTTATCCACCACACAAATGTACACACAAGGCGTGTCACTTTCGAACGCATATCCTACCTAAGTCGTGCATTTCGAACTTAACGTTGCTTGTAAATTTCATGTTCGCTTGATTAAGGATGCCTGGGGGCCAACGAGGGACATAGAAAAGCGAACACCAATTGGCACGTATCCTTAATCAAGACAAAATGCTTGGGTAGGGGATTCCTTGCGGCCATATTTAACAGACAACGTAATATCGGCTCTAAATCAATATTCCCCTACGAGTTTATAGGTATACCTACCTATATATGGGGTGGGGATACTAAAGAGAAGAAATACTAGTATCCACATAGGCGGATATCAATTAACGGGAACCTTACTTCTATTTTTACGAATACGATGGTGTGACGCTCTACTTGTAGGTGTGCATTAGTGAAGGACATCTGAAGGTATTTACGTAGCTGGGGAGAAATAAACTGGGTCTTCGGTTTTATGAACTCCGAATGGGAGTTTCTGGAATTCCACTCCCAGCAAGGGGACATAAAGCAACATTCTCGGTCATGGATATGGAATGGAATGTCCACCCGATGAGGGACACAGAAAGCTGGAGTGGAATATTAATAGTGACCTGTTGCATGTATATTTCAATTATATGATTATGAAGTTATCAAGTCTCGGATGAAAATAAAAAAAGGCGACCTAGAAAAACGTTCAGCTGTATGTAGTATATCCTCGATTTGGGCATATACCTACCGGTTACCGTCTTTGGGCATTTAACGATTCAACTGTTGTCCATCGTACGCTGCACGTATGTTGGTATGGGCGGACAGTGGGATGGTACTTTGGGGATGTCATTAAATGTAAATGGCAGTAAAAGGGAAATTACTGATAACGAAAGAATATTACTCGCAATGGCTTGACAAAAGTTTTACGATCGTCCTTGATAGGAGTGATGGATGCTAGGCATTTGGTTTTTTTTTTCGGCTCGATAAGAGAATACAGACGGATGTCATAAAACAGGACTATCTGGTGGAGTTTTTATGTGGCCACAAACAATTAAACATCTAAACTAGTGCAAAAGAAAAACAATAACTTTGGCGAGAGAAAAATGCTATCTCATCTATGGATCGAAGCTCCCTTTGGAGCATATTGTCCTGGTGAGTTATTGAGCTGGCTCATCACTTCTTGACTTCTGGCGTTCTGGCTCCATAGAATTTAATAGTTTTTGTTCTTTCTTTTTTTTTGCAAAGTATTTTATGGGTGCATAGTTCAGCTCATAAGGATGAGGTGTGGGGTATAGAGTTGATTAGAGTTTGTGTAATGGCTGGTGGTACACCAGTCAATCAGTGGTATATTTACAGGAATTGAATTTTCGTTACTTGTTGGGTGTGTGTAATTCTGGGAAATACAGCAGTTTATCAGTTGAACAACTCTTCTTCAATGTTCTATGCATAATATTTCAATTTATTCTGATTACCAATAGGAGCAATTCAGTGTATACTTACAATTTAAAAACCAAAGCTGCAAACAAGTTCCAAAGAAAACTGAAAACAAGAAATTAAAATTAGTTCACAATTTCAAAAATTAACACTTGAAAAATAAAAACCCTAGGGCGTATACGTAACATAGATATTCATAAAAAAAACTACCGACATTCTTATAAATCTTATAAAAAAACAACTGATGGAAGCTTAGTCTTTTAGACAATTGGCTGTACTCTGGGAGTAAAATAAGTCTACCATCAAAATGTGGTTTTTCAAGTTGGCCCCACTGGCACAGCCGAGGGGGAAGTAATCAGGTGAACCACAGTGTATCACAGTGTATTCAAACGAATTCGCATGCAATCACAAGTAGAAAATCTGTAGTCAAGGACTACTCAAAAATATTGATTACTTCCCCGTGCCCATAGCCACTGCTATGTTTTACCATTCCAAAGATCTGTTTCTCCTCTTTCTAGGGCTGTGCAACATGTTGCTGTAGGTGTTACCATCTCTGAGCTATTAAGTTTCTGCCGACAGCATCTTCAATGCTTTTATCCTTGTGCTGTTAGACAGCTTTTCCAAATTTGTGCTTCTAAAGCCTTGGCGCAAAGCAAACACAAATGCTGCCATCGAATTTTTGAAACACAATGTTTTCCATCCATTCGGGATTCATGAATTCGTTCACAGCGACAATGGACGACAGTTCATGTCCAAAGACTTCCAAAGCTTTCAGTCAGACTATAATTGCACACATATTCGAAATGCTGTTTACTCTCCGCAGGCAAATGCATCAGAGATAGTGAATCAGTCAATTTGTAACGTACCACCGTACCGCCACCAGAAGCTCATCAAAATCCGAAAAATAATAAGGATTTGAAGCGTTCGAGCTCAACCTCTTCTTGCAAGTGTAAGAACCAGGGTAAATACATGTAGAACCATTATGTAGTATCACACGCATACTGACTCAAGGGTACGTTTGGTCGGGGGTGAAATCTTTAAAACTCGATCAGTCGTGTCCCGTGTTTCAGTGCGAGTGGTTAGTTGTTGAAGAGGAAAACAAAAATATAAAAATAAAACAAAATACAAAAAGAAAACAAAGTGCAATTGAGGTGAGATTTCACTGAGTAGAACTCATAGTTGGTTTAAGGTGGTGATAGTTTAGAAATTGTCAGTCTCTAGTAGAGTAGAGTAATTTTTAACGATCGTGCAAAGGACGTGTGTTGGTATTTTGCCGGTTCCACTTAGAACGAGATGTTCTTCGGCGTGTGTGGCAAATGCCTGGTTCCTCCGGCGCACAAGTGTACCAAGTACACAAATACAGGCAGGCACACCGGTTCCCTAAACACTAATTGTGTTTGGTGTGTGTGGTATTGCACTGCTCTGTCATGGCAGGCAGGATAAAAGTAGTTTTGTTGGTATCGGATCTTACATAGGTGGATTCATCTATGAAAAACTTTTACGGCATGTTTGAGTTGTACTCATGCGGCATTTTTTTAATTTCATTTTAGGATCGGAGAAAACTGACGAGAATCAATGTTGTGCGGAGTTGAAAGCCCTGTGAAGGAGATGCCTACATGTCTTTATTTAAAATTAAATTAAAAAAAAAAAAAAAAAAATATAAATATTATGAATTTCATCTTTTAATAATGTTTTTATTTTTGAACCATCCTTACACAAGTAAGGATCGAATCCGCCCTGGTCGCAATGCTTCCGCTCCTGCTGACAAATTTATAACCCTCTTATCGACTCTTTTCACCCATATGACCCAAGGCCACACTACCCTTGCTTGAGGCAGTCCGGGCGACAAGACGGGTGTCCAGGCAATATTGGCAAAATTATATTTTTAAATTTAAACACAAATAGTTTTGTTGAACTGAAAACAAATTATTGTAATGATAACTGAAATCTATCAATACAACCTAGGTTTTATCAATTTATCAAATTCACAAAATGTGAAACGGATAAAATATTTAACACAAAACTTTTTTGTCAGAATAAAAAAACACAATTTTCAGTTTAATAAATCGATAATAATTCAACAATTTTCCTGTTGAATTATCAAAATTGTTTTTTATATCCATATAAGCAGAACCAATGATCAATTTTGTAAATGTTTGTGAAATTGACAAAATTTATGCAAAATGTTTGTTAGCCAAACAAAATACAGATTATCAATATTAGCATTTTTTTTTATTAATTAATTATTCATATTTAGGGAAGCTATCCCCTAATAATTATTTATTTAATGTTATTAAAAATGGATGATGAAGGGGAATCAGAATTTATGGAATGTCAAAATTTATATAAACAATTAGTTGTAAAATTCTCAATTTAATTATATAATACAAAAGAATAATTCAAAAGTTTATTTGTTTAAGGGAAAGATAAGTTTGTAGATGTGATATAATTTTTTTTAGAATTGATAACACAAGTGTTGAATTAATAAAAATACATATTAAACAATGCAAAGCTATTGATGGCGTCATTTGTATTTTGACTCGTGAAGTAGGCAGTAAGTAAGTAGTTCATAAGTGCGCACATATTCGTAAAAAGTAAAAAAAAATACATTTTAGCACGAAATAAATGGATCAGGACATACTCGTAGTTACTGAACTAGGCCTTGCTTTAACAAAAGAAAGCCGCATATGGAACTATTTAAAATATAAGTGAAAAAAGTTAATGTGATATTATATAGGTGTATAGCTAAAAATTGTTAACGATTCATACATGGCCGATTTGCCCCGTGTTTTATTTGCTGCATGCTGTTTTTATACCGACCAGCAAGTCAGTCAGATGGTAAATATCACATATTCTATTAGAGATGCCTTTATGATTATAGGAAGGACATTCGATGAGGTAAAAGGAATATTGACTAGGATGCAGGAAAAAATAAATATTTTGTAATCTACATAATTTGTATAAATACGTTCTTTAATAAATCGAATTATTAAACTTATTTATTTTGAGGATCATTTATTAATACTTAATTTAAAACACAGTACTGAACAATCATTTCTGTACAACCAACAATATTTGCTGTGCTGTGATTTAACAAAATACAATAACTGAATTGACAAACTACTTTGATATTATAAACAATTTTGTTTGTTGGTTTGACAAAAAGATAATGACCAAATTGATAAATTTCTTTGTAACTACAAGCAACAGTTAATTGTTGATTTGAAAAAAAAAAACAGCAAAGGTAGATGCTTAGTATTTTTTGAAAGGTTAACAACATTTTGATGAATTTAACAAATTATTTTGATACGCACAAGAAACGATTTTTGTTGACACAAAAATTTTTTTGTTACCACAACTTATTAATATTTTGTCAATCTGATAGAAACATTTGTTGGACGTATAAGGCAAAAAAAATTGTTGAATGAACCCGCATTTTCAAATATACCAGTGTTTTATTTTTAGTGCACCTACCAGGCTTCGCCGAAGTATAGCTTAATAGAAGTGTTCGATAAGACACTTCTAAAGGGGTTGGTCATCCACCTTCTTCTATAAAGCTGTTGAAGTTATTAGGTACATATTCAAGTCTAATCTAATCTAATCTGCAGATTCAGTCCAACAGGGGTGTCCAAACAATAATGAATAATGAGTAGTGAATAACAAATAATGGATAATGAACAATGAATAATGAAAAATTAATAATGAATAATGAACAAGGAATAATGAACAACGAATAATTAGCAATGAATTATGGATAACGAATAACGAACAGTGCATATTCAATAATGAATGAAAAATGAGCTTTGAATGAATGAATAAAAAATATTGAAAAATAAATAATGAGTTATGAAAATAAATATTAAACACAATGAATCAATGAATCCACATTGCTCAAGCAAAAATAAACCACTACCACTACTAGGGTTTACCCTCGAAAAAAAAATCTGATTCACTGTTCATGCAAACAACTGAGTCAGCTAAAAAACAAGAGGTCTTCTTAAACCTTATTGAATTGTCAAAACACCGCGTGGCTTAATTTAGACACTAGCTGCCTATATATTTTTTCCGTGTACGTATAGAGTCAAAGAGTGGGACAAATGAAAATTAATCAAATTAAAACAAATAAGGGCTTAGTAAAAATAGAGTTAATTGGTTGCAATTTTTCATCCCTTTTTTTTTTTTGTATAGGTATTTGTACTTTATTTGTTATTGAAAAATGAGTTTGGTTACGTTTAGATAATCAATCTAATAAGTAAATTTATTTTCTGGTGAATAGTTATAGTTATAGTTTCAAAATAATGTATTTTGTTATGAGTATTTGTTAAAAATTCATTATTTTCAAAAAAAAAGCTATAGAATGCTCATTCTAGACTTGTTTTCATTACTTTCAGACTAAATTTTTAGAAATTATAAAAATCTCGAAAGCAGTTTTATTTTCTAGATTTTTTTCGAGATAGAGTCTTTCGAGATTTTTGTACTTTCTAGATTTTGACCCATTCGAGATTTTCTCATTCGAGATTTATCAAAATCATTTTCGAGATTTTAGCTATTCTAGATTTTAGTCGTTCTAGGTAACGTCATGATCCCCCACTACTAACTTCATGTTTAGTACCTATTAGTCTATTCCAAAGTTGGGCACAAGTAGGCAACTCAAAAACTCCTATAAAATGCATCTCCCTGACCACATGTGCTTGGTCAAAACCACAAAAAAGCGACAGCGTATCTCGCATAAATTGACAATGCATTTAACCGAAAACCACTCTCGTAAAAACGGAATACGAAAACCGACTATAGAAGCTGTTGACAACGCACTGAAAGAACCACTACCACCATACAGCTCTTGTGAAATGTGACTGACAGACGTTAGCAAAAATAAAAAAAATAAATAAAAAAATAAAACATCACCTACCAACGGATAGTCATAAACATTTCCACATTTTGTCAAACTTGCCAAATTCAGCAAATTCAAGAGAGCCGCGCCAGTGAAAAGTCCCTGCGGGTGTGTGGATGCAGAATATTTTTACAATTTCAATATTCAGTTTTTACAGTTTTCGGTCGTGTTTATTTGTTGGTGACATGCGATGTCCTGTCAGTTATATTGTGAAACAGAGTTTGCAGAAAACCAGCTAGGCAATATGTCAACAACAGTGACATTTATCTATTCCTATCGTTTACGTTCTTTTTTTTTTTGCTCTTTTAATATTCCCTAGCAATTTGACTGCAGTTTGCTGCCGGGTATTTAACAAATATATTCAACGTTGGTTGACTAGACAAAGTTTGTCAGGAATAACAATAATTTTCAGGAGCAACTTTGTTGATGACAGAGAAATGTCTCTTAATGGCATCAACTTTGTTGTTGCTCGTTGTTTGCTGGGAGGTAAGCCAGGAACTATAGTTAAAACAACTGTATCAATGGCTTAAAGTTGCACAATGTAAGTTCAACTATCTAACATACAACAAAACATTACAAAAAGCAAAGAAGCCCCACTGTCTCCTCGTTCAATAACCATTAAGTACCCACCCCCATTTAGTACATTTTTCACTCTGTCTCTCTTCTTCCTGGTTGGAAAAAAATATAAAAAAAAATAAAAAGAGAGAAAATAAAGAACGGATAAAATTTAATAAAATGAGGTCATCAGATAGCACCGACTTCCTGCTGATGTCTATGAGCTTTCCAACGAATTCCTTGGCGTTTCCCAGCAACACTTCGTCCACCCTTTCTATATTGCAGCTAAATCCCCATACCTACCCAAACACCAAAGCCTCAGCAACTTGACATGTTCTACCCAATTGCATGAGCATAATGCCCTCTAAGGACTCCACAGCGCGACAACACTCTGTGCAGCACTACTGAAAGGTAACTGGGTGCAATCATATGAATATGAATGTACACGTTCACTGTTATTAGGAGGAAAAGGCAAACCAACCCAAGAAAGAATAGAAAATAGAAAAATAAAAATATAAAAAAACCGGTACAAAACAGAAAAAGAAAACGTTAAATGACGAAAAAGGGAAAAACTACGACTGAACGAAGAAGGAGCATCGAGGCCGAGTCAAATGGTATAGTCAAGAGTGTGACCTGAATTGAATTTTAAGCTCATGATGCCTGCCGCACAGCAAGGAGTGTGTGCGGTGCTTCCGTTTCTTTCATTTCAAGATTCGTCTTTAGATTCTATCACAAATCTGATGCATTTCCATAATTAGGCACATATCAGTGAAGGACTTGACATCATCTGCAGAATGTTAAAGCAGAGATCCCACTGAATTTGTTGCTGTGTAGATACCTACATCGAAGATTTGTTGCAACTTAAATGGTCATCCACTTGAAGAAAATCGGCCTTACTAATAATAAATCACTAATGTCGACAACTAGTTAGATGTCAGCTTTAGGAAAAATGTACAGCATTTGTGAAATGGTACCAATAAACAATTAGACCTCCACATTTACTAGTCCGACAACTTTCTTAGAATCTATTACATTTGTTGTCTTTGCAGAATTCAAATTTCATAATTTGTTTTCGTGAAAAACGAGGTCAATGGTCTCTTTCACAAGGAGGATTTAATTCTAAAAGAAGGAATACATAAATTGCAATTAAATTTGCCCAACACATATCTTTCCAATGCTCTTTGAGACTTATTATAAGCAAAAATCAAAACACAAAATAGGAAATGCACAAAATATCCGATCTGTCAAATATCATATGCAAATCAGTAATGCCATATCGTTCGATCGGACACAATTTTCAGTACTTTTATGGTACGCTTTCCATTGTTTTCTAATACTACCTCGCGATTTCTTTATGAGTCCATTTGTGTCGTAATAAAATCTCTTTCAAATTATTCAATAAACGGAGCACAGTTTATTTAAATGGTTTTTTTTATTCGTAGGCTGACGATGCAAATCTAAACTTATTAGTGGTCTAAACATCACAATTGCATCGTTAGCAAGAGAATATTTTTGAAAATCGAAATAACAATCGCACGTAGGAAGCATGTTAAGAACTTATTGCTTTCGGATTTGAAAATAAGTACAATTTAACCTATAAAAAGTTGTATGGCTTATATATTACTTAGGTAATTCGGGAAACCGACAAAAGTTGAAATTCGAACTGAAAAATATTAAACGCACATATTTATGCACACATCTTCTCGTACTACCTGTTACCCCTCCAGAAGTTAATAAACTTGTTATTTTGCATGTATTTTGCTGAGTGCTGATAATTCTATTTTTATAACTATATTTTCCGCGAAGTGAACCTTTTCACACCAACCATTGCCTCATTAGTGATCCTCATTCTCGGTAAACAAACTCCTTTTGCAAAGAGTTTTAATAGGGTTTGAATGCAACAAAATATCTACCTGATTTGCCTGAGGTACTGAGAATTGTTGAAAAATTGTATGAGCCGTCCAAACCTAGGTAAGAAGATATTTTTTTCTGCTTAAATGAATTTCGTTGCTCGTAAGCTATTTACAAAGGAAAACCAATCAAAAAGAACTAGCGGTTAAACAAGATAAGACAGAGAAAAATATTATGCTTCACGTGTTTAGAAATAAAACAAAAAAGCAATATTTTTTAATATTTTGCATACATTTGTACAAATTTGTGATTGTTAGACTTAAAAACCATTTGCATTGTTGTATTGCAATGAATAAAATTAGAAAACATACATAATTTACTAAAATTAATTAATAATTGTAAACGCTCAGGCTGAACAACATCGTATTAAATTCTCTCCTATTACGAAATTTACTACCGTGATTTTGGATGGTTGGGCAACACTTGTCTTCAAAATGACATAAGGGAGGATTTATTTAGCTAATGCCCGAGATAAACATGGCTTTCTCAACAATAACATTTAACCCTACAGTTAGCGATAGTCTGGCAACTGTATTTGTTTATTGGTAAAGGGATTTTGTAAAGTGTGGAGTCTTTTCGAAAAGTGCCAGACTAAAGTTGATTATTGGTAAGGCCGAATGTATTTAGGCTAAAGGCTACCAGAGAACAAAACGGACTAGTGCAATAGTCGCTGGGTAAAGTAAAAGTTTTGTATTCTCTGCAGTGTTGTGGAGATATTTTTTTCAGCTGATTATACTTTTCAGCTGCCTTAGTAATATAGATGTAGCTTGCAAAAAAATAATTATGCAGTTTCTTCGTATGACTGATAAACATAGATATGCACTGCCGATCAACCAAATAGGCTCAACATATTTTTTCTTTTCCTTTTTGAATTTCTTCATTATGCAGTTAGCTATGGCCACAGTTGTTGTTGTTTTTTTTTAGAGCAAAGCCTTAGAATAATTTTAGCGATAAGAGTTGAATGCAAAAAATTTACAGTTATTACATACCTATTTCTATTTTGCTTTGCCTATGCCGAAAGAATGTGCATTCTAGGCGATCATCAGAATAGACTCAGGAGCTGTAAATTTAATAAATTTTGAATAATTTAACACAAAATGGGGTGTGGAGCGGCACTAACTTCGGAAGAAAGAGGCAAAATATTGGCGTTTCGAGACAGCAATCTTTCAACCAGACAAATCGCTGAAAAAATTTCTAGAAGTCAGTCTGTTGTTTGCCATTTTTTAAGAAACCCATCGGCTTACGCAAGAAATATGAAAAAACCGTCCTGGAAAGCACTTACGCCATGCGAGGAGCGAAGGATCCTTCGAGAAGCTTCAAACTCATAGTGTTCTGCAGCCAAAATTCGACAGGTAAGGCGAGGAGGTTTCGACATGTAGGAGGTTTCATCAAACTCAAATTGTTCACTTCCTTTAAATATGACAGATATGATAGTTTCTTATGTCCACAGCCTAAATGTACCTTTACTTTTTTCGTTATTGAGTTCAGTTTCTGATCAGCGCGTAACAAGTTTAGTCGTGTTTTGATGTTTGGTAAGTGGGCATGTACATTTTTTCAGTGAATTCTTAAGCTATAACTTTTTTTGTTTTAAGTTTTTGTAAGCGACAATACAAACATTAAACAAACAGATTAAAAGTGTTTTTATTAGTTGAGGCCCTTTTACGTACGTATAAAATAAAAAACTTTTTTAAAGCGTAAATATAATGCATGCATTGAATTAGGTCTCGACACGTTTCGCTTAGGAGGTTAAGTCACAAAAAAAAACTGCCGGGAACATCCAGGTCCAAAAATTAAATTTGTTTTGATCTTAATTTTGGTAATTTTGATATAATTTTTCATTAACTGCTATTTTAAGGATAAAAAGTTAAATTTAAAAAAAACCTAAAATGAATTGCAAATAAATTTTATTTAAGTTTATTTATTTTAATTAAAAAAAGACTGAAGTCCTTCTTTTTTTTGTTTACTATCTACTATTTTTATTAAATAAAATGCACCAAAAAAGCTTAGGTATCTGCTTTTTTAAATTTTAGTTTTGAAAATTTGGTGATTGACGTAACTTCCTATAGTATGTTGAAACCTTCTTCTTAAAAGTCGGAACCTCCTACAAACTAGGAGGTTCTGTCACTTTTTCCTTATTTAGAAATTCATCAATATTTGTAATAGACTAAACCTTAATAAACTAAAATTTAAATATATATAGTTTTGTATGTAAACGGATGTACCTAATTTTTGGCAATATCTGTTAACGTGTCAGAACCTCCTCGCCCTACAATGCAATTGTAGCTACCGTACGACGAGTAATCCGCAAGTCAAAACATCTTAAGAGATTAAAACTAAAAAAAACTACCGCTTACCGAGAGAGTGGCATCAAACCGTTTTTTCCGATGAAAAACGCTTTAATTTGGATGGACCGGGTGGATTCAACTACTACTTCCATGATATAAGAAAGGATGAACACTATTTGACCCGTCACCATAGTCGTGAGGGGGGTATAATGGTGTGATGTGCCATATCCTATTATGGAACATTTGATATTCAATTCGTTTCATCTAAGATGAACGCAATTAGATACAAAGAACTGCTCCAAAATGCATTCCCCCATTTTCCCAACCTTTTTGAGCCATTGTCTTGGACGTTTCAACAGGATAATGCCCCAATCCATACTGATCGAGTCGTAAAGAAGTGGATAAATGACCAAAATGTGAACTTAATTTAACTCTCCTAACCTCAACATTGTAGAGAATTTGTAGGGATGGCTTTCGCGTTAAGTCTCTCAATGCGGTAGATAATTTGAGGATATAGAATTATTAATATCTGCCATTAAAAACGCCTGGAGCGAAGTGTCCTTGGACTATCTGAAGGCTCTCTACGATCATTCCTTGACCGAATTTATGTAGTGATTTTAAGTAAAGGTACATATACACACTATTAATTAACATTAAAGTATTATAATAATTTATTTGATACTATTTTTTTTTCAATAAATCTGTGATTTATATTAAGTTTTTAACCTTGAGTCTATTTGGTTGAGCGATAAAAAGTGATAACTTTTGGTGTTCACTCACAAAAAGTTTTTTTTTAATTAACCATTCAACTTAGAACGCTCAGTTTTGCTTTGTTTAATTAAGAATTAAATAGTTCGTAATAAAAAAAAAGTTTTTTTCTTAATTTTATTCTTAAAATAAAATAATAAACTCCATTTTCTTAAAAAAAATTAAGTCTGAGTCTATTTGGTTGATCGGCAATGTATGATAGATATAAAGAAATCAGATTCTGTGCCAAATATATTGGAGAACAGATTCCTCCTGCTTTTTATACTTTTCCTTCATGACTTCATAAAATACAATTCAATGATATCACAATCCTTAATACAGTGAGCTGTTTACTACAAGGTACTTTTCATCTAAAACATACCTATACATCTACTCGTAGCCAAAGTATTTAACCATATGCTTCAGCCACTTTTCCCTCACGGCCACGGTTGCCACTTGAAAATAAAATTTGTGTCCAAAATTGGAAATAAAAATTACCAAAATAATTTAACCCTCTACTGCATGCATTATGATTCAGTGGAGAAAAAAAAAGAATTTTTTTATTTTTTTTATTTTAAAGGATATTCAAAAAAAAATTTGTTTCCATATAGGTAATAATCGACATAATATTTGACATTTCAAAAAACGCATTGTACATTGAAATGCACATGGATAACTGGGAAACATATTCAAACATTTTACTAACAAAGATCTAATATTGTAAAAAATAGAAATCTCAATATTATAGCCACCAACAATAGAAAATAAATGTTTATTTTTTATAATATGTTGGCTTGTGTAAAAAAGAAGAAACCAAATTCACATAAGTATTGTTCAACTAAATTTGGTACATCCTTTTTTTAACAATCATGCTCTATAAAATAAAAATATTAAAATTCCTCTAGTTTTTTCACAATTTTGTTTTTGAACCGCACCCATCTACCCACCAACGATTTAAGTCCTTTGATTGGTGAAAAATTATTGCATTCTCAATCTTAATACGACTTAAAAAGTATTGGTGAATGTAGTCTGTGAATTGAAGTCAATGTTGTGACTGCGCAGCAATACTAGATTGAAACTTACAAGCGTATTATTTTAAGAATTATTTTTACACGCTCTGCATTTTGAAATGCATATCAAGTGATTGGCTGCAACTAGCACACACGCCATTCGCATTTGAAGCATGATTATCTATCTATCACATTCCGAATTAAAACAAAAACCTGAAATTTTTTAATGGATTCAAAGAATGCATTCAAAAAACAACGCGTGATGTTATTGCATAAACTCGTAGTCCACACTTAATACTGAGGTAAGAAGTCCTGAGAAATCTACAAGTTCTCATAAATCTCCAATGCGGACGTTATGAATGGCTCACCCGAACTCAACATTATACATAGGTAAATGAAATATTGACGTCGATTTCAATTAGACGAAAGCTCAATCTGTAAATATTAAAATCTTTCAATTAAGTTTCCATCATGAAATACCACGTGTAGCTTTTTCTCAAATTATTTTCTTTCACAATACAGTGGAATACCTACATAGTGCTGTCAGTCATTGCATTTTAAAGCACAATTTTGTCCTTAGGTACATTTTTTTCTTACCCCACCAACAATGAGACTTTTATTTAAATGAAAACTGAACAACAATAGCACTGCGAAAATGGTCATTGAAGCACAGGACCTCAAATCCCCATATGACAGGTTGCAATCTGCATTTTGTATTCTTTTGATATACCCGTACACAGTCACATACAAACATGCACATGCATACTTATCCGTGTTATTAATGGGAAAAGTGAATTTATGCAGATTCAACTCTCTCTACGCTGATTGTCCTGACCCAAATTCTTAGTCATAAAGTGAACGTTCGTTTTAGTTTTTTCTGTATGATGCGATTCTTTGTCGTTCTGTTTTTTAGTGTTTTAATTTTTATTTTTATTTTTATTTTTATTATTTTTCTAGGTTTGTCTGTCGATTCATTTTGTTATACTCCTGCTATAGTATGCAAACAAACAAAGGGAATATGCACACAGGACTATGAGAGCACACAATCAGAGAAACGAAAAACGAATGAAATAAACTTTGCGAAAGCCAAAGCCAACAGGCCCCGCAACATTGTCGAGCTGCACTGCAGCGCACATTAAAGACAAAGCTGTGTTAAGTTGACCATAGAATCATGTGACTGTGTGTGCAAATGTGGAATGATGTGAAAACGCTGTGAAAATAACTGACAAAAACGTCCTCTTACTGTCATTATGCCCTTCGAAATTTAAATTATTTTTTTTTGCAGTCATGTGGCATTCTGCTGTTGATGGAGTGTGTGCTTGGGTCCTCGTGCAAAGAAATGAATTTTGTCGACTGCCTGCCGTAGTCATCCAGCAGCACTTAACTCGTTGCTATGAGGTCAGATCCTTGGCCATTCACCCACTGAGTCTCATTTATATTTATACCCGAAGGGGTACTTCTCAAGTGTTTGGTGGTTCTCACTGATGGTGGCAGTTGTAGTGAGGATTACTTGCCATTCCTGTTAGTGAACCCAAATTCGGAAAGTTGGTCAGTTAAAATCATTGTTAGCGGAATAAGCATAAACCAAACGGAGAATGAAGTATTTAATTTTTGAAGGGATTTAAAATTTGACTCGATTAACACAAATTTACGAGCTGTTGTATGTGTTCCATTCTGAAAAAATCAGGACATGAGGCTTTAAAAAGAGTACTTCTGCTGTCAGTAACTTGCAACGAGCATAAAAAGGATCGACGCACAGTGGGGCAGCTTATATGACGGAATCGAATAAATTCAAAGAATTAACTGACATAATGAGTATACAAAGTTGTTTTCCCATTACAATATACATTCAAATAAATCATTTGCCAAAGCAGTTCTATTTTATCACTCTATACTAACATTTTCAATGTAGTCTTACGTATAAAATATATAAGATATTTTGTAACAATTTTTTTAATATATACCTACATGATATTTTCGGAGGAATTTTGTGGCAGTAGTTTAATTGGTAAAGTAGAAGTATATTTCCACACATTTCCACACAAGGATTTTAATTTGATTGGGTATATAGCATGACATCTTGTGTATACAGTTGAAAAAAAATCTGGTGCGCATATGAGCTAATGTTATTTCTATCCAATTTTTCCCAATCGATTCATACAAATTACAAACTGGACTTCAAGCACTCGAAGAAAAAATTTAATTTTCGGGGAAACACCTTGAAGTGAACCCCAATTTTGATGTCATAATACAATTTCTCAATCCTTGGTATTACATGTCTCCAAATGCACATTAAGCTTTTCTGCTGCACTTCTACCAATAGGCGCTCTGAAGAAACGCTGGTGGCCAGGACCCAAATTCTTAGTCATAAAGTGAACGTTCGTTTTAGTTTTTTTTTTTGTATGTTGGGATTCTTTGTCGTTCTGTTTTTTAGAGTTTTAATTTTTGTTTTTATTATTTCTCTGTTTGAAGTGTCATCAACTGCAACCAATGGTCAACAGACAACACTTACATGTTGCACCATTATATTGTTTTCCCGCTCGCCAATTGTATTTTTCCCTTTTCCTTTTTCCCTTGACAAAACCCAGTCAGTCGTACGGTAGGCGCGTAGTTATAAACGATAAAGGATGAAGACTATTTTGAGTCTATTCTTACTTGGACAAAATATTCTTGTGACGTAAGATTCTCACATAAACAAGTTATTTTCATTATAGCTAGCCCATCGCATGAATTGATTCCAGATGTTGGGGCCTCTTGCCCGACTGATAGAATTTAGCAACACTAGTTTAGTTTAACAGTACCTACATACCTGCATACTTAAACAATTAAGGTAGAAAGTAGCTAAATGCGATGTTACATGACAGAATGATAGCAATTACTTACTACTCTTCCTCCCACTGACAGTACTCCTATTCATCAGTATCGTGAATACTGAGTATATATATAGGTGTTTGAGGATATAAACGGGTTAAACGGTTAGAGCAGTCGCTATATTTTTATTAATTCAATTTAAAATGCATTGTTACGACAAAATTCCTACAATGTACTTAAATTACGGCTATTTGTTGACTTGAACTACACTACTAAGCGAAGGGTCCCAGTTCCGATCCCCTAAAAAAAAAATGCAATCTCCCGTCTAAATTCTACATCAATTTCCTTTGTTGAGATCAAAATAAAAATAAAACACGCCTGGTATGATTTCAAAATAAATGTAGACTAACAAAATAAAGTGCACGACTGGGTCGCACGAAACTTTCTCGTTTAATGCGAGTCTGACTGACTTTAAGAGTGTGCAGCAAATCGAAAATTGAGGACGGGATAGTTTCCAAAACATCCATTTAACTCTATGTTTGCATTTTGGTCAAAATCATTATCGTCGTTTTCCGGTAAACTGAAAAAACCTAAATTTTAAAATTTTTTTTTTTTTTTTTCAAAAATCCTTGGTACCATAATATAGAGAAAAAAAGTTATAAATGACCACATAACCTTAGAAGTTAAGTTGTGTTACAATCGTATAGACCGTTTTCGAGATATGTCGAAATTTCAAAAGTACCGTTGTTCAAATTTTTAGCCACAAACTGGGTATACCTACGCAGTCATGGTAACCTCACCTACTTAAGCTTAAATATCAATTTTGGTTGAAATCGTTATAGCCGTTATATGGGAAGTCCCATTAATATTGAGGTTACCTTGAAAAAAAAACACCTCCCGAACTGTAAGCCCAAAACTCCAAAACCGATGTTTGAACGTAATCCGGGAAGCCGTTTAGGCTGTAGGACCGTGGAAGGACGGACAGACCAGACGGAATTTTGCGATCCACTTTCTTGAGTTCCTCTATCATCGTAATATCAGAATTGATTAAAATCTCGAGTTCGAAATTTTGTACGAAACCAATATCTTTCTCTTACTATGTAATGGAGAAAGTTAAAAAGTATAGGTATCTATTTTCCTTAAAATATATACAACAAAAGTGCGAAAAATCGAGTAAGTTAATTTTTGTCTGATTAATATCATGAGATGGATATCTGATAGATAGTGACAAATGATTGTTACAACAATTTATTTGGCATTGCTATCAAATTATATCAACATTTTCCAACAATATCATAAGCTTTACCTTTAAACGGAACTGCGATGTGAACGCCGTGTAACTAATGGGCACTAAAACTGTCGAACACAGTCGCCCCCAATTAAAATTCCACCAAAAATTGCCTCCCGATTGATATCAACAAGGGCGAACGCAGGTAGGGGTTTTGGGGGTTGAAACCCACAATCTGGGATCATTGCTTGGCATACGCACCGACGATGCTGTGTTCAATTTTTAGGAAGTAGGGGCATATTAATTGTTAGAATTGCAAACACATTTTTAACTTTCTCCATTACATAGTAAGAGAAAGATATTGGTTTCGTACAAAATTTCGAACTCGAGATATTAATCATAATCAATTATGATATTACGATGATAGAGGAACTCAAAAAAGTGGCTCGCAAAATTCGGCATTTTCTAGCCCTGCCAACAGTATACAAAACGCACTCTTCACGGTTTTACCATATCACTGCACCTCCTCAGTTTAATTATTTTACCTGACAAACCTTTGATGTGACTTGTGAGAGGGGTTGGGGTCGAAATTCTGGCGAGGTCAAAATTATGCTTTCAAAATTCTGTTTTACAAAATTTTGCTTTCAAAATTCTGCTTTTCAAATTTCTGCTCTACAAAAATCTCCTTTACAAAATTCAGCTTTACAAAATTTTTGTTTAACATATTTTTATGTATAAAACATTCTATATACCACCTACCTACTCACTTGTTATAGAAGAAGAGGCAAAAGGAGTTTTTGTTATTGGTTTTAAGCTGTCTCTCTTGGTTTAGACAAATATTGTGTTAGTTAATGATAATTTTTGGCGCAACAGGTCCGTAGGGACCCTAGGCCTAGCTTCTCACAACCATTCGTTTTGTGTGAGATTTCATTTTTGGAACGAATGGAAGGGATCTACAATTTTATGCCGATTCCAAACGGCTAATTGAGAAGCTCTTTCAGGACAGTTATACTCTCGGATGTTTGTCAGACGTTCGCGAGAGGTGGCGCAGTGAAAAACCCCTGTGTGTGCGTTAGTTAGCGAGTGAAAATAATAATATATGTGTAAATCTAATTTAATAATGGAAAATATAAGGTAATTTTTTGGCTGTTCCCTTTTTTATGTGTTCCTAGTAGGTACCCACCTGTGTACCTTCTTTCTATGAAATATATTGTATTTTGTTGAGAAAGTTGAAAAATATTTTTGTTCTTTAAATTCATAAATTGAAAAAAAAAAAAAAAAAAAAAAACAGAATTAGCAGAATTTATTTGTTTAAAATATAGCTCATCAGAATTTAAAAAAAGCAGAATCTTGTTAGACAGAACAGAAAATAAAAGGAATTTTGAAAGCAGAATTTCCGCTCCCATGTGAGAGATCGAAAACTGTGTTCTTGTTTGGTTTTAAAAAAATTGGCGCTTCTCGATTTTTACAGGCACAAATACTTTTATATATATTTTGAGAAATAATCGAATCAGACCACCATTGACGGGTCTTACCCAGAGACTCTCTGGATTTCTCCAGAGTTCTTCCCTGGGTTCGATTCCTTGTGTTAACGCTAGCCTCTGTTTATGTGAGATCTGTTTCATCGACCGGGTCTCCACCAAATGATGTTCCAAGATCTTCATATTCTTCTGCCAGCCATAGCTGGACAATGACACAGTATATGTGCCGCTGTCTCAGATTCCTCCAGGCATAGTTTGCAAGTATCATCCTCTCTAAGGCCCATCTTCCTTAAGTGATACCCGAAATTACCATGTCCTGTAGACAAAGCCACCACCCATTTCAATGTTCCTCGACTCATGGTTAGAACCCTTCTTTGAGTGGAGCAGGTCCGCCACTTAATTGCCATTTTAGCCCGTCTACATTGTTCCACAGTTGACCACCTATTCAGGTGCTCTGCCGAGATCCATTTGTGAATCAGCTGTTTAACCATTCCTACCAATTGAAGCGAATGGTTCTGGTCCCACGAATACTTAGTAAATCCTATCATGAGGAAACTAGAAGACCTCCGCACCAACGAATGATTGTGAGAAGCCAGATGGACATATTTCGCCCCACTGTTTATTTAGTTTTATTAATTGTCTGCAATCGATTGTGCCAGCACTTGAAACAGAGAAGTGCTATCAATGGAAATTAAGCTCGTGCAATTAGTGACACAGACCGTCATTCATATCGTATGCCAACAGAGACCAACATCCCTTAACGCAAAAGTTAAAAATTAAAATACATCGTCGACCCAGTTATTCCAAATCGAACGATTGAATGAATGAATGAATAATTCTGTCACGTTCCTCTATGCATCTGAGGAATCGCATCGAAGTGGAATAATCGAGGAACAGTGTCATTAAATATCGTTCATCCCCAAGGACTCTGTCACTTTGATTATAAAAGCACCGCCACAGACACCATCATCAGCATCATCGTCATCATCATCAGAAACAACTTCAGTTCAGGCTCTCAGTTCCAAGCGATTTGTTTGCAATTTAATCAGAAGTTAAACGAGTGGTTTGTCCCACCCCTGCCTGCCAGTCGACTCTACTGCAGACTTTCACTGGTACAGATCCAATGACAATCCCCTCAAGTGGATAAATCACCTCAAAACTTCGACAACTGAAAGTGATCTAATTGACAGCCTTTATGCGAGGAAATCTGTAAGACCCAAAGGACATCTCCACGAAACAAAACCAAACCAAGAAATCTACAAACGAACTGATACACCGCGACCGCTTAGTAGGGGTGGTATAATTTGTTCTTTGTTTCGCTTTAAAGAACCCACCACGTTACATCACTCAATAAGAGATTATCCGAGATATTTTCGATTTTTCGTTCGTCCTGTCGATTTTTTCATCCTCTTTCTGGGTGTCGTTTTTTGTCACATTTAATCCTTAAACAGGATGAACAGCGACAAAAAAAAAAGCTGCTGCACACGAAATCGATTTTCACACCGATTTACAAGTGCTCGCAGATTGAGACCAAGAGTCGACGGGACATGGTTGTACTATTACCAGTTACCAGACGGCGGGGTGGACACGGCCATGTCCAGCACACGGCTGTTGTATGGTGTAATTATTATTCACTTGTTGTGCACAATGGACGGCAATATGGCGTAAAAATTAACTGTGAATCTGATTTAGATGCATTGCCGTGGAGGGGAAAGATACAAATCAAAAACGCAACAAAAGAACCATTAAAACCGAAATAATTCAGCTGAAGGTATTAACTGGAAGCAATGTCGTTGGATATATACATGGTTGCACACGGAACGAATGTAAATACATGCATGTCTCTGCATGTCCCTATAATCTGATTAAATTGGCTCTTTGCCACTGCAACAGTGTTATACTGGGGAACTGTGACGATTTTGCAGGGTGCTTCTGCATAATGGATACCAGTCGTCGTAGTGGACACAGTGTAAGCTGCTTTTTCGGGAACTTCTATGGGAATGTCTGATCCTATTGATTTTCACAGCACGTATATGGCATAACCATTTGAGTTGCATCAGTGTGATTTGGTGAGTCTGCCTCTGCAGCATGCATGACACCAATCAGATCAACTCGACTTGTAAGTATTTATGTTCGCTTGCGATTGCATGTGTGTATTGCTCTGTTATGTTGGCCTCTGTGTGGGCTTAAAGGAGTGTTTCCGTTTTATTTGAGTTGTTTCTCAACTTTGATCGTTACGAATTTACTAGGCGAATTGGGGGTAGAAAACAGGTTGCGGATTACCAGTCTCTATCCGCAGAAAATGGTTTGCAATCGGGCTAATTTAGGAAATCCTTTTCGCTTTTACATGATTGGTACAATTCGGGGTAGCTATATATCTACAATGGAAGTTATTTCTCTTTTAAACAATCCGCACTCGGATGAAAATTCTTAATGGCAATTGTCACGGCCCGCACTGAATATGAGAAGCTACGTCATTCCTCTCTTTTGAATAAAAATAATTAAATCATAAATAATAACCAATATGTATGAATCTGAAGTTAAGGACAAATATTATTTAAATAAAAACTGTATTAGCCGTAACACGAAAGTATTTTATACATTATGTTATTCAAAATCTAATTTATTCCAGAAGCTAAACAAAATTCTGTCAGGAGGATCAGGGGCTGAAATAAATTCTACAGGAGGTTTAGGGGCTTTATTATATTTTTTCAGTATATCTATTTAGCGACAACAACTATTTTTTTTCAGAACGTTTTGTTCTAAAATAAAGTTTTCAGTGGCTTTAGTGCAAAAAAAAAAATTGTTCGCCTCGGCCCGAATACCAAGGTATTTTTTTACCCATTTTCAATATATGGAGGCGGAAAAAAAAGTTTATATAATTCAGCTTGCACCTTTTCTATTAAACTTAATTTCAAGTCTTCAAATAGTGATATAAGAGTATTTAGATTAAAAATAAAAATAAATTTCTAAAGAAATCAGGGTGTCTAGGTTTCACTTTTGAGGTCGACTGTTTAGAAAAAAAAAAAGAAAGTGTTGCATAAAAATATTTGAACAAACTGCAATTATGACCACAAAAAATCTGAAATACCTAGGTATACCTAGATTTCTAAAGAAGTCGTAGGTATGTACTTAAATTTTTTTTAACTTTTTTTAACTCGAGATATAATTAAATTCTGACATAACGTTGATAGAGGAACTCAAAAATTGTGGGTCGCAAAATTCTGTCCGTCTCTCTGTTTGTCAATCCTTCCCCAGACCTACAGCTTAAACGGCTGCCCGGATTACGTTCAAACTTCGGTTTTGAAGTTTGTTGGCTTACAGTTGGATTTCGTTTTTTTTTTTTTGCAAGGTAACCTCAATATACCTACATATTACTGGTTTTCCCATATAAATAAAATGTTCGTACCAGTTTGATTTGATCGAAAACGGCTTTAACGATTTCAACCAAAATTGATATTGAAACTTAAGTAGGTGAGGTTGGTTGGGTGTCAAATCGCCCAAAACCGAATCGCCCAAAACTTAAAAATGTCACATCGCCCAAATATTTTGGCCGATTTGACATTATGTTGAATCGCCCAAAACAACAAAAATGTCAAATCGCCCAAAAAGAGTGGGCGTTTTGTCATAATGCAAAAATAGCCATGTGTCAGATTGCCTAAAACCAAAACGCCCAAATTGCAAAAATGAAGAAAAATGTCAAAAAAAAAATAATTTTTGGCCGATTTAACATTTTTCATTTTTGGGCGATTTAGCATAATGTCAAATCGCCCAAAAAATATAAATAATTTTGGGCAATTCAGCATTATTTTTGGGCGATTTGACACTTTCGTTAAATTGGGATAAAAATTATGTTCCAGAAGAATTGTATTTGATATGCTTCGAAAACTAGCCAACGAAGAATTTTCCAATAATTTTGACAGCTTTTTGGCTTATTATGAGAAGTTTTGGATACGAAAGGTATGTAAATGAATATAAATTTACTTAAATAATCATTTTTGTGACTGTTTGTGAAAGGTAATACTATGAAACCACCGCGGGGAGGGGGGCGGCGCGACGCGCTTTGCGGTCGGGTGGCGGCGCGAACGCGCCGCCTTTTGCCCTCGCCCATAAGCATACAACAAAAACTAAGTCCAAACGATAACAAAACACATTTAATTACTTCATTTCCGTTCAAAGTGTTTTTTTCCCATTACCTACTTTCAGATCGGGCCAATACAGTTCTCAGTTTTTAAAAAGCTAACAAAGGACAACATCCGACATTGAAGGCTACAATAATATACTTGGACGAATGTTGACCAAAGAGGGCAATTTCTACTTTGGCGATTTGACACTATTCTTTTTTGGGCGATTTGACACTATGACAAAAATTTTGGGATATGCGACATTTTTTAGATTTGGGCGATTTGGTTTTGGGCTCCAAGTCGCTTACATCTCATTCATTTACATACTCTCTAAAAAAAATTATAATGCGTAAGTGAACATATCGGACATTCCGGACCCTGTGACGATGGGGGCACTGGACAAAGATCCCGTGTGCCCTTATGGTGAAGACGGTAGGTACTGCCTGCATCAAGGGGACTACAGTAACATTCTAGTCGCATGAGACCATCATCATTCCAATTTTGGTCACATTCAACTTTACCTTATCACTAAGTAAACTTTTCGATTGCTAATGTTCAGTCTGCGCAATACGATAATATAAAAATTTATCAAAACATTGGAAAAATGTTGTTTCATAAGCTGCACTGAACCAAAAAGGTACATAATATCAATTAAAAAGTTTATTGGGACAATGAACCTTTTTATTAAAACTCGTCCAACTAACAAGTTTATTGGGACTTCGGCTGTTTATTGATTTCATTTTCCCATAATTTTTCAATAAACTCGTTTATTGGCGCAATAAACTCATTAATTGGCACAATGAACTCGTTTATGAACTCGTTATAAACTGAAAAACAAATTTAGTAAATAACTTATAATTTTAAACATCTTATTTTAAGATCAGATCTTATAATGTTTATCTAAAATTTCAAATAGGACTTAGAAAAAAAAACCGCAATAAACTATTTATTGCCACAATAAACGAGTTTTTAAGGCTCAAAAATTGTTAATCAACTAAAAAGTTTATTGCGACAATGTACAAGTTCATTGCGGCAATAAAAAGTTTATTAATTTTCGGATTTCCAATTCAATAAACTCAAATTAATTGGGACAATAAACAGTTTATTGATTACGGAAATCTGAAATCAATAAACGTTTATTGTGACAATAAAAAGTTTATTGGGACAATGAAAATTAAGTCAATAAACGGTTTTTATAATTTTTATGAACAGTATTATTTTCAGTGTGCGCACTTAGTGAACGACCGGCATTAAGTCGATTTCACTAAATTCAATATGAATTATAATTTTGTCCAGTGTTCTTTTCCGGGCAAATGTTGGGATCACAGTTGCAAATACAATCAGGTAGATGTTAGTTTCTTCTATTTTGAAAGTTAGCACAGAATTACGGCTTCCCTGTCCGGCTGGTTTCTCTGGTCACGCAATTCAATTGTCTAAGGAGCTATTATTCATATTATTCCAACAAAACACACAACGGATTACGAGGAGCTAGCTTAATCCAATCAGCAACAACAATCTGAATCGATTCAAAGAAATCCCACCTTGCGTTAGCATCCATACACCCATCTGTTCATATCCAGACATAAAATCAATGAAATCTGCCAGCTTAAGTCGTGCTGTGTGGCATCAATTAGGGCAGCAAAAAAGTAAAATAAAAAACCGTCGGGGAAAAGCAAATTACTTGGATTAACAACAAAGCCAATCGTTGGCTTTAACCTTCAGATGCCATCGCAAATCCCGGTTAATAGCAGACTTTGGTAGAAACGACCTTGAACTGCGCCGATATTGACAACCCTAAGCCCATTAATCATCCTTCACGGCCGTATAAAGCACTAACGAGCTCTATACATCTATAGGGGAGACTGGGTACGGTTGAAACAAAGGACGGTTGAAACAACTCAAATATCTCAGAAACCGTTTGCGCAATGTGTATGAGTATTGAGAGAAAATTAAGCATCAACCTGTATATTTACGATATTCAGCCCTACTTAGATTGTCGTGTTGCTTAGTTGCGGACAGTGAGCTCTTCATTTTTTTGAGTAGCAAAAGTAAGTTTTTTTGTTTTTTTATTTTTCTTTGTTGTGTGAGTACTTTTCAAGTGAGAGTGTTGAGTGTTATTGTTGTGTATGCAGAAAAGAGTGTAGAATATAATAAAGTTATATGCATCAATGTTACCGTATTGCTTATGTTGTTTTGCAACTCTTTTTTGTTGGAAAAGTGGCTGGGGACAGTTGAAACATTTTTTATGGGGACGGTTGAAACAATGGGCATACATTTTTTTTTTGATTTGTAGATGCCCCGAGGAGGTTTTAAGCTAAGATGAGACTGTATGCCAATTATGCATATGAAAGCCAAACGGCAAATGACCACATTAGCTGTCAAATGAACAAAATGTCACAATTATCAAAACTCTCTATTAGACTATATGACCGAAATTACCAATATGGTCATATTTGCCTCGATGGTCATTTAAGGCATTTGTTATTTGTTACCAATTATTTTAGAAGAGTAATTCTTTTTTATTTTTTTTAATTAATTATGTTATTCAAGTGTGAAATAAAAAACGTTGCAATGCATGATTTTTTGGTTATTTAAACCTGTTTCAATTGACCCCATTCAATGTTTCAACCGCCCCTGGTATGGGGACAGTTGAAACAAATTGACTTTTTTTTATAAAAAGCGATTATATGCTTAAAAAGCCCACTTGAACTCAAAAGAACACTGTGCATTAATAGAAAATATATTGATCTTTGATTTCACCTAACTCTGTTATGGCTGGTCTTATTAATGCTAGTGCTATGGGCGACAGAACCAAATTTGTTTCAACCGTACCCAGTCTCCCCTACCACCAAAAATGCTGCGAACTCCACTCGCATCGCAGCCAACAACCTTCAGTTTGTGTAGAACAAACCCACACTCGCAGATGCCTTTCGCGAATTTTCTCCAGCAATTAAAAAAACATTTCCTCGACGACGATATTACTGGCAGCGCACCGACACGACTTTTCGACATTTCGTTTGATTGGAAATTCCATCCGATAATTGAATACACGACCTGGTACCATCATGCATATATTTTCAAGGATACTGCGGCGCGTCTCGTTCCCTATGCAAGTAACCTCTACTGGCAGACCGCATAACCAGGATGATATTTCATCCCGTACGTATACAACCGAATTTCTCATGGCAGATTGAAATTAATTAAGATCTTCGGGGGAAATTAATATTTTGAATTTTGAATTGTGAAAGGAACAGCAGCCGCTGTATAGCAGACATGTGTGTGGCAGGGATTCAAATTCAAAATGTTTCAGCCTCCTTAGATTCACGGCGGATGGGGGTGGGGAAAGAGTGCCACGAATTTGATTGCCTTTCCATCTAATTACGCTGGGAACGATAATGGTGTGTGTGCGGTAAGTCGACTTGCAAACGAAATGGGAATAGGACATACGAACGATTGCGATTGGGAGCGTGGAATTCACGATCCTACATAAATTTGGCAAACGGTTGTGCGCTCCTCGTTTTCAGAGATTTATGGGCCAGTCAAGTCAGCAGTAATTGCTGAAAGAAGGCGTTCTGTAGGTGGGACAGGACTTTTATTTAGGCTGTTAAATATTTACAATAATTTGTACAAATAATTCATTCGATTGTACGCCTGCTGCTATTTGCGATTTGGGGACCCTTCACCTTCTTCGCCCTTCTGAAACAGCTTGAGAAGGGTTATTTTCGATTCAAATTCATTAAATGGCGAACAACAGCAGGGGTGCTTTGTGCAGCGCAAGGGTTAACCGAAATTTGGGTTGTATACTCTGTTGCTGTGCCTAACTATTTACTTCCGCAAACAGTTTTGTCATTCACTGGCAAAAGGGAAGATGTTTTTGTTTTATTTTACCTTTTCCGTCTGCTCCTCTCAACGGTCCACGGGATGTTGTTGACTTGCTTTATGCTTTTGCCTACGCAATTAAAAACAATTAAATAAATTTGTTTCACAAGTCAATCAAAGGAGATCGATTTTCTCGTTTAAAGGAGATTAGTTTGAATTGAAGTTCAAAAAGTTTTAAAAATACACGACGAGGAATAATATCCGAGCAAGGATCTCCTTCAAGTCAGTTGCGGTAAAGTTTGGCTTTAAAAATACAGCGGAAAAGGCTAGAATTAGAATCTTAAATTTCGGAAGTACAGTGTTCGTCAACCCTATGTTGAACGTGTGCAAGAAGCAAGTCGGAGTGTTTTGTTTGGTCACACCTATAATAATCTTTTTTTGATAAATTTGTTTCACGACGAGAACAGCTTCGACAAATTTTTATGAATTTTTAAACCACACCTGAAATAACTAAACTCTTGGTCTGCACTTTGACTTATATTAAGACCTCCATAATTATAGGAGTTGTGTTCAAATGTTAACCAAATTTTTTGGGTGATTTCGTTTCGAAAACCATGATACCCCCAATTTACAAGCTGGTCCACTTCAGGGAGACATAACGATGATTAATTGAATAGGTCGTCAGTTACTCCAAGACTGATGTCATCAAGGAATATATGCATGTATGAAACCCAATTATCAATTACACCCTAACAAGGCATTTGGCAGACCCATCAAAGACCAGTTTTCCCTGAAAAATTTTGCAAACGTTCTTCAGCTATAGAACGTCTGGAATTCAATCTCTACTATAATTCGGTTGAACCTGAGGCACAGGAAAGCCCAAGTAGATGAAGCATTTCGACAGTTTTTAAACTGTTGAATTCATTTTTCCTGCTTCTTTAAGGGTTTGAAAAAGCCTAGTGTGTCACCGGGAACATATAGTTATTTCTTTATCCCTATACACTAGTTTCTAAACAGGATTGAAGTCTGAAGGTGTATACCTTATAAGATATGACTGCATTTACCTATCCGAAATCGTCGCAAAAAAAAATGGGAAAATATAGTTTTCAAGTTAAACCGGTGCCGGTCCTTGAGCGGAGAAAGTTAGTTTCAATTGATCTCTAATTGAATAATAGGGTTTTCTCTGCTCCACGTGACCAAGCCATTTAGCTTTACACTTTTGGACCACATCCAAATCACTGTATAGTGGATTAAAGTGCAGTAGGTAGTTCAATCTTTTTCTATACCTATTATTGAACTTGTGACTCGAAAAGGCGATGAAGAGACACGTCGACCTGAAAGATCTATTGTGCCGATTATCTATACAAGCTGGACCTAAGAAATTTATCTTCGATAACTTTACGTTTCAGCTTTCAACAAAGCCCTTCCTATCACATCAAGACCGCGAAGATAGTGATTTTTTTTTTTTGAATCACTATATTTTTGGCCCTAGTGTTTACTTCTTAGATGAAAAAAAGTAAATCTCTATGCCAGGTAGAGTCCATTCAAATAAAGTATCCAGCTCCTGCGATGTTATATATCTGTTCATCGTATAAAGATGTAAACTTCGATTCAACAAGAAATCCTTAAAATGTACCTCGCTTTGTTCTTCCTTGCAGTGAGACTCATCTTCGTTTTAATACTTTTTAAATTCTGACAGCTCGATGGTGCCTTCCGATAATGTCAATATCATCGAACTCTAAGCAGTTGAGCTGTTGGAAAACTGTACTACTCAATGGTAATCATGTTGGGTAAAGTGTTAAGTCTTTATGGTATGATGCTAAGAGGTGAAAGCTCATCGACTTGTCTTACGGCTTTGTCCACTTCTATGGGTTCGGTAGTGTTCTTGCCGGTTACGGCAGAGCAGCGAGATTTCCTCACCATCATTCACTTCAGACTAAAGAGATTAGCAGGTATGACCAAACGTTGGAGAACATGTCATTCGTGTGCAAGTAACTGGAGCCATATTCACTATGCATGTGTTCATTCTAATTTGAGTTATTGCATTGGAACTTGGGTAAACGGGTTTACCCTGATATATAGAAAAATATAATACAGAAAACCATAATTTAGAAAAATAAAATCAAAAATAAAAACAAATGCGTCAGCTAAAAAACAACAGGTCTTCTTAAACCTTATTGAATTGCCAAAACACCGCGTGGCTTAATTCAGACACTAGCTGCCTATATATTTTTTCCGTGTACGTGTGGAGTCAAAGAGTGGGACAAATGAAAATTAATCAAATTAAAACAAATAAGGGCTTAGTAAAAATAGAGTAAAATGGTTGCATTTATCATCCCTTTTTTTTGTATAGGTATTTGTACATTATTTGTTATTGAAAAATGAGTTTGGTTACGTTTAGATAATCAATCTAATAAGTAAATTTATTTTCTGTTGAATAGTTATAGTTATAGTTTCAAAATAATGTATTTTGTTATGAGTACCTACCTATTTGTTAAAAATTCATTATTTTCAAAAAAAAGCTATAGAATCTCATTCTAGACTTGTTTTCATTACTTTCAGACTAAATTTTTAGAAATTATAAAAATCTCGAAAGCAGTTTTATTTTCTAGATTTTTTTCGAGATAAAGTCTTTCGAGATTTTTGTACTTTCTAGATTTTGGCCCATTCGAGATTTTCTCATTCGAGATTTATCAAATTCATTTTCGAGATTTTAGCCATTCTAGATTTTATTCGTTCTAGGTAACGTCATGATCCCAACAGTCAGGTTACGCAATATTATGACTGTGGGGGGTCCATTGGGAATGCCACCACGACGAATGGGGAAAAACGGGAATTTGCAGGTATGTAATAGGAAGCTTAACTTAAGACGCTTGGCAATTCTTGAGATTTTCTGAACTTCAGCAGAGTTTAAAATTTCAATTGACTGTTGTGTTTCGTTAAACAAAGTAGCATTGATTTGATCTGACAGGCTTTAGGCCTTCGCAAGACTTATTCCTCTGCATATTCGAGAATTCCGTTTCTTGTCGATTAAGCACATGAAAGTGAGGTTATCTCTTCGCTGTCGAATATTCACGCGGTTACAGTTTTTAAACTTTTTTCCCCATACTTCTCACCAAGTTATCTCAAGCTGCGATCCTCGTCCCGTAGGCCATACGCTCCGGCAATCTTTTTTCACTTAAGTTGGGAAATCACTTAATGTTGGTTTGGTGGAAGAAAATGTTGACTATCATTGTCCTCATTGGGTGGATCGTTCTCCCTGTAAGAGGATTGCAGATCAACATCCGGACTTGAACCCTGAGGACAACGATGCATACCACGAGTATGAATCCAAAAAGATAGATAAAATTTATGTAAAATAGATTTAAGAAAACAATTTTGATGCCGTTGGGCCCCTGCTGTTTAACCACCATTTGTTACCTAGAATTAGATCAAATTGTATATACAAGAAGTTTTATAAAAGTAAACGTAAAAAATGTAAAAGGATTGTCGGCTTTCTCCGCCCTTTAGCTCGGTCTTATAATTCTATTTACTTCCGTAATAGGCGCTTCTCAGAAATCGTTCATTACTTCCAATTCCTATTGTTTGGTTCTGCAGCATTTATTGGTGAATTTCGCTCTGGAGTTATGTGCTAGCTTGTATTCACTATCGAATCACAGATTTCGTTGTGGTCCGTTATGAATTCCATTAGGTACATCGTTGGCGACGAGAACCGTTGATAGGAACTCAATCAATTTCGTTAACGGTTACATGCTCCATAGACCACCAAGTCCCCGTGGCAATTGTGTGCTCACAATGATATTGTCAGGCCTAGCTCCAAAGCCGTTTTCAGAGGTATGTCAGGTCAGATGTGCAGGGTGCGTCATCTGACCGTAGAACCAAAGAACTGTTGCTTGCTAATACTAAGGCACAATCATGACGTAGAATGCTTCCTTCAGCTCCCTCATCACTCTTCTCTACGTTTTTTAATTTTTCTTCCGGATAGGTCTTACAATAAGCCTTAGGGTAATCGCTAATCCGCATCCAAATAAACCATGATAAATATCACTGATATTCAACCTTCTTGTTTGTTTTTCTCTCTACTTTATGTATAATTACGCCTCTAAATTCAGCTTTCTATCTAATTTGAAAAGGAGACAACAAAACATGCCCAAGCCCTAAGGGGACAGCACAAGAACGACAGCAAATACATAATTTATTTTTACCTCCAAAAGGTAAGGATAAAAAAAATGGATTAAGTGGCGCCACCGGTGACTTGTAGTGAGTACCTAGTAAAAATAGTACAGTGCTAGAAAGCATTTCTCTTTATGTGGACTGTGTTATTAATCGTTACGTAAATGACCGCACCAATAGTCCCATTACGAGGATAAATTATTTATTAGTACCTCTGTACCTACCAGTGGCGTGGCGTCCATATAACTCGATTCCTACCGAGTTACCTTTTGAAATCTCCACCAGGTAACACTATCTGTCTACCAAAAACCGAATATACATGAAACACTACCAAATGAATTTGAATACTCACAAAATGGTATGCACACAAAAGCACTCATATAAAAATTGTGTGTATCCATTTTTATACAAAATCGTCATCGTCTCGTAGCGACAAAGCGAAGGTAACCCAAAATATGTCGGGTTATTAAAGTTCTCACTTTATAGTACATTTTGAGAGAAAATTTTCTTATTATCTCTTTTTTTCTTCCCTGAGTACTTTGTCTGAGTCTGACACCTCTCTGTTCAACACCCATTGTAGAAAATAACCCGCTTTTCTTCGAGTTATAAGCTCTCACAAATTTCATTTTGACTGCCGAATCTGAGTGAACATTTGTTTGTATCTCTTTTTTTCTTCCCAGAGCTGAGTACTGGTACTGGCCATGGGCGGCCAGCGGCCACTGGCCATTGGGTTGTGTTTTGGGTACCTATTATATCGTATGTGTTTGTTTGGCTATGATATGAAGAAAATAACGCGCTTTTCTCCGAGTTATTCGAATTTCTTTTACTTCTTCTTTTCATAATATTATTGTCTCTTGTGTGAATAATTGCAGGTAGTATGTTGAGGTAGGTAAGGGTGTGTTTTGGTTTACAAATTCAGTTGGCAGATTGCATTGCATGACTTAAGTGAATTTAGTATAGGTACTCTGAAAACGATTTTGCAAATGTGCAATGTATGATTTTGTTTCAAGTTGCACAGGGTCACAGGTCTAAGGTTTTTTTAGATTTATAGGTATATGATAAATTTTTGCTTCGACTTCCCATTTTATAATGTTCACGCCACGCCACTGGTACCTACCCAGTCCAAGACTTGCCCACATTCCTCTTAACATGTAACAGCGGCTAGCAACAGGTTTTCTTCAAAACAGCCCCATTGGTACAGGTGACCCAATTACCCATAATCAGCCTCGCTAACCACAAGTGTGTTGGAAATATCCCAACATTATGCATAAATTAAATTTTATTTCACCATAATAGTCCTCCAGTGGCACTCGTCAGGATCGTTATTTCCTGTAGCAATAAAAATCACTCTAAAAGCTAAATTTCCTTTTCATCTGTCATATTCCATCACAACAGTGTCAACCATTCAACAGTGTCTACCTGCTCTGTCTACAAGGCGAATCCTTCAGAAAGAAGAATTCAGCAAAACAAAACAGAGAGGAAAAAAAATATTATTCCTATTTAAATTCGCTGACGCCTATAATTTCTTTCCCTCAGATAATAATTTAAAAGCGAAACCGTCTAGATTGGCATTTTACTGGCATTGCCACCGCGAGCTGTCACCCTCATCGGCACCACCACAACAACCATCATAATCACCGTAATCATCATCGTCGTCATCTTGTCGGCGCCCTCTTCTTCGTCTTTGTGCGCAACCCTACTTTTTTACGTTACAACCGGAAGAGCGGCAACGGCAACCATCATCGCATTCCACTGTGACAACTGGAAAAATATTTATCTATTTATATTTATGTAACAGAACAGTCTCTACCAGTGGGAATTTTTCTTTTCAGGCATAAAGTCCAAATTATTGCGAAAACGTCAAGTCTTCTCCAAGAATATACGAAATAAAAGCGCTGCTCCTTACGCCACCGCTGTCGCACAGAGAACGTTAAGAGGAACACTGTTATTCATTTAAATTTTTATATCACCAGGATTGAGGATTGAGGAGGCTGTTAGATAAAAATAAAAAGGTAGCCAAGGAGAAGGAAATAAAACAACAAAAACATCCTTGAAGTCACTCACTCAAGTCAAAACCATAGCATTTGTTTTTTTTTTATGCACATTTTATAATATTTAGACGTGTCCTTGTCCGTCGTCCCCATCGTCGTCAACGCCATTGTCGCTTTCATCGTCAGCGTATTTCTCATCGTTGGACATACTCCTAGTTGTTGTAGTATATCTCTGGTGGTAGTGGTTGTTGTAGTTTATCTGTCGTCCTGGTGTTTACTAAAGGCAATGATGCTGCTAGAGCAACATAAGGGCATCCCAAGCAGCTCACTGTTACTAGTAAAAGATACCAACATTGTGATTTCATATTTTATTGTCAACTTGTCTTTTCTCTACTTAAGGCGCAATGGCATCGCGACTGGTACACAGCAGAATCGGGCTGATGCCGCGCTGCCATGCCTTGCAATCTGCCTTGTGTAGGCTGCTGTCCTTCACCAGCCTTTTCTTGCCTGTACTTTAACAACTTACCGCAGGCGACCATCAACTTTATTATTATTTCCTGCGAGGATGTTCTAACATTAAAAACACAACAACAATGGCAGTGTCTTAACTATGTGTATATAAATATAAAATGAAAATTTATACAAAAAAGGAAGAAGAAAAATAAATAAATGGGTAGATGAAATGGAACCAGGGTGGGTATATGAAATATGATGGATTAAACTGGAGCAAGGTGTACTCTTACGCGCTATGCCGCTTGTCGTGTGTTACTTCTCGTTCTCGCAAGAAAATCGACTCGAATGGGCTTGAGGAGGAAACAGATTGGAGTCATGGTTTTCAGTGCCAGTTCGAGCTTTGTAAGAAAAACATTTCCTTATTTTCTTCTTTTTCGTGCTGAGTTTCTTGGTTTCTTTTATTATCCGCATGTTCTCTGTATGCTTGTGTGGATGAGTGTGTAGGTGTACCTCATTCGCAGCTTGATTTATATTTACGACAAGAATGAGATGGAAAAGAATATCTCGCGAGCAATGCAAGCAAATAGCTCCAGAAACAGCAGCAGCATGTAATCGGTTTGGCTAAAGAAACAAGGAAGTACAGTAGAGGGATTTGTCATAAACACACTTTATTTAATTGAAGACTTTCGCAGATTAGTAGTATCTACTCGCATAGAAACTGTCTATTTATTAGGAGTTAAGTCACGTCGAAGCTATTTGCACGGACGGGAACTAGGTTGGGATGGGGCCTAACGCATCCTTTGCTAACTTTCAGTACCAGGAGGGATTTCACTGCTTTTCTTTTTCATTGCAATCATGATCGTTTCACGCAATTTTGAATCGTTTTCGAAACGTGACCGTTACCATAAGGCCACTACTTTTTTCTATAAGTTAATTTAGTTATTTGTGTCGATAATGCAGGCATTGTGGCCTCCAAGACAAGGGTTGTATGTTTGCGTTACTACCTATCCAACCGTGCGAAACTGCAGCATTTATAACAGCCCTGCTGACGCCTTTACGAAACGAAAGAATAACAACGACATTCGTATTATTGTAGCACGCGGTTATGGCACCTTCAATAGGTCACCTATACAGCCGACCAATAAGCGGAGGATAGGTTAAGTTCGGGCATTATGGCGCACCTAACGATAACCTGAAATAACTTTACTACTTTTACTTCTCAACCATTCGTTTTGTGTGAGATTTAATTTTTGGAACGAATGAAGCGGAAGGGATCTACAATTTTTATGCCGATTCCAAACGGCCGATTGAGAAGCTATTTCAAGACAGTTCACAGTTGTACTCTCAGACGTTTGTCAGACGTTCGTGAGAGGTGGCGCAGTGAAAAAAAAAACCCGAGTTGCAGTTAGGGTTTTTGAGGGATTCGAACCTGGGACCCCTCGTTTAGTAGTCCAACACACTAATCCACTGCGCCAAAGAAATAAAGAACATAAATAAATTAAATAAAAATAAAACATAGTTCAATTCCATTGACAAAAAATTTATATATTGAAAAAGAGTTTATAAAAAAAAAAATATTGCCCTACCTGCGGGAAATATGGCGCTAGGGTTCGGACTTTACTGCAATTGCAGTAGATCTACAGCAATTTTAAGAAAATAATCAAATCGACTGCACCATTGCGCTCGACTGACAATCTCGCAGTTTGTATATTTTTATAAGCCCATTGCAAATAATCAGTTACTGGAAGTAGATACTGTTTATTGATTCTGCAATCTATTACAATATATTTTAAAAGTAAATATGAATGTCATCTCGTTTTCAAAACTATCCAATACAGAACGCAAAAAATGGGAAGAATCATAGGCATGAAATTATAATTTACATGAAAACTTCGTAGGGGCATTATGGTACGGGTGCGTCATGAACATGAATATCTTCGCAGGAAATTTAAATAATCGGCAAATTTAATCAAAACTAATTTTTAATTAATAAATGTTTTATTTCAGTTTGTCTTTACTATTTTCTCTTTTTTATACAACTTATAACTTATAACTTCTTTTTAAGAGCAATTTATTTACAATAATTACGTTTCACATCTCCGCCATATAGTACTCAATTCTTTAATTTGTTTAACTAAATAAAATACTATAATATAATACTAAACAATCATACGCTAATATTTGCAAACTCCTCGTCTATATGTTAAAGCTTTGGACTCCAGAATAAGCGAGAACTTCATAATAAATGGTAGTAGGATTGAAAAGACACAAAGACTTGAAACGGACGTGGGACAAATGAAGGCGCTTCAGAAAAGGATGAGAGATGAGACCGGCTCGTAAGCTCTATAGAAGTAGTGGAAGAAGATCAAGAATATCGTCTTCTTCGAAGGAAAAAGGAAGTGCAATAGACAAAGAAATTCCGAAAGGATACGCGAGTAATAATATTCAAAAATCGTGTCGAAGTAAAAAGATGTAAATAAGACTGAAATTGGTTTTGAGGATGCAAAATATATAGACCACCAATTAAATGCAAAGCCTATAGGTTTAAGTCCATAATAGGTCTGATCGATGAGGCATCATTCCGGCAAGATTCGATCTGAAAATAGTATGTCTGGTAAATCGAGCCTCTGTATTATTGAGAAACAAAAGCCTTTCTTGTGGCCAAATAATGCTAAACTATAGGCCAACTACAGAAGCATCAGTTTCCTTAACACCGATTTCCAGTGACGCATTCACCATTAAGCTCATGTGGCGCGAATCTAGGGCCCCAACTTGTGGGGGGCGACAAATATTGTACGTTATTTTAATCTCAGAAAATAAACCAAAACATTTTATTCTAAACAAAAAATTAAAACAATTGAAAAATCATTTTTCGTGTAACAACAAAAATGTATTTACGAGCCAACTTGATAAATACTTAAATCATTCGTAATCTTTCTTAACTTTCTAGATTGTAACTCATAAGATTTTATGTAATACGTTTCCCATCACTCTTCGATGCCAGCCCATTCAAATTGCGATACTTGGATACTATAAAAAAAAATTAGGGGTGGTAAACACTGTGTGTGCCTCAGGGCGCCGAGAAAGTTAATCCATTGACGTACTGCGTTAAACGCCTTAATCCATTTGTCAAAGAACTGATTTGCCCCTATCAGTGGGGTATAGGGACTCGCTTAATTCATTGGACATTGGACAAAACTCAATAAATTCAAATCGATACACACGTTCTACATTCAACATTTTTAGAGAGGACGTATCTAGTTCTGGCATCCCTATCGAACTATTCATAAAACACTTGCTGCCCCAATAAGGTCGAAAATAGTCCCACCTAAACATTGTTTAATCTCAAAGTGGGACTTAGAAAAAGCTTTGTGCGGATATGTGATTTTTTTAAATAACTCTTATGACACATTCGTATGAGGGACAAAGCAATACAGGAATTCCTAAAGTAGGAAATTTAGTTTAAAAGGTCAAAGCTGTCTTCTGGGCTTCCTCATATTACTCCACAAAAAAATTTATATTCGCCCTGAAATAATCTATTGGACTTGCGTCAATAACGTCATATGCCATAATTATTACATAGTTAGTATTCGTTAGTGTGGTGGGAAAAGCTAATCAAACATAAACTCAAAATGGGCTACAGAGAATGCAAAGACTAGTGTGCGTTTGTCATCACAAGGGCTATATATTTTTCTGGAAACTATATCTGGCCTCCTCAAGCCTCCTCCAGGACACATGCATTTGAAAACCAAGCCAGGAGCAAAGTGACAAAAAGCTAAATAAATGTCCAAAGATCACTTTAGTCGATTCATCTAACTGAATCTTTAAATCGAAGGTACATCAAGCTAGATGAACCCACCTAGATAAAAAAAAAAACACAACCAAAATATTCTTACGCAGTGAAAGAATTTCTGGGCTAGCCCGTAAAGACGCAACAACTTCCCTCATTGGAACAGAAAAACAGCATTCATTGAGAGTTGGGTTCCTTGCAGATCCAAATGAGCATATCGAGTTGGAAATGTACACTCGCCATGAGCAAAAATGACGCAGGAATAATAACTGATGTGATGTGATGATCACTAACCACTCTCTCATCATCTTCAGAGAATCGCAAGAAGTTCCACTCACATATTTGCACACTTTACCAGAAGACCAATCAAGAGTGGAACACATTCGAAGTGCATGCTTAAATAAGACTTGCTGTTCGCCATCCTATGGAAACCATTACGATTACAATCGGTTAAAAAATAAAGTATTTCGTCCAACCTATCAATTTTGCTGCAGAATTTGAGCATGGTCTTAGTTTTGATTGATGAGCCAGCCTCCTTCAGACGTATGAAGTTCCATCTGTACTCTAATTATGGAAAAATGTCCACGTACATCTAATGGTACAACTGTTATTGCGACAACAAAAAAAATATATTGTTGCTTAAAAACAATCTAACGGAAAACGCAAACGTTCATACTTAGATTAAACAATATTTTTTCAAGAATGTTTTCCGTTGGTTTTCGTCCTTTTTTCTTGGTTTTATACGTTATCTCTCTTACATGTATTTTAAATAACAAAGAATGCAATGGAATTGGATTCGCGCTGTGGTGTAGACTGTAGGAGTAGGTCCTTTGCACAACCTCAAAGTCACAGCGCCATCTGATATCAACTTGTACAAAGTTTATTTGTTCTTTAGCCGCGGGACAGTCGGATAGTTTTCGTGGTGGTGGTAAATGCCCGTGCAATGTGATGACACTCAAAGTTGTCGTCGTCCCTGTATACAGGACTGAAATAAAGTAGTTAAGTGTGTTCTATGTACGTGTGTGACACTTTTGCAACACGTGCAATTTATCTGCTAGACTACGAGCCATATATCTAGCAGCATACAGGTCAAACATCAAATTAATATTTCGTGCCGATTTATAGGGGAAGATAAGTGTACGTGAGCTTTCTGAAATTTTTATTGCGCGCTATGGTTGTCTCCATCGTTGTCGGGTGTTTTTTTTTTTTTTTTGTGTTCAGGCAAAACATTTTTTATGCCACATGTAGTGGTATAAGGTTAAAAAGAAATCGCTCTACACCTACAGCATTTAGGCTGATGAATAATTTAACAAACGATTTGTTAATCAAAAAGGACACCCTACGTTTTTATTTTAGAGGTCGTTTTTTAACTAACGTCAAAAGTGTATATGTATATAAGACAGTTTCTAAAGTAAAGAAAAACGGGAGAAATGATAGGTAGAGGGGAAATCAGGTGGTGGTTGGCTTAGGCACTTACAAATAAATGTGACCGAAGATGCATTTACGTCTTGATATTTCACACACACCTATTGACAGAAAATGGTCATAGAAGTTCAGAAGTGGTTTTCGTTACCTGATGAGCTATAGCGCATACGACTAACCGGTGCTACCATTGCGATGACATTTGTAAGTTCATGTTAGTGGCCATTTTCGAAGAAGTTTTAAGAAACGATGGTCGAGTTCAGATCAGTTAAAGGTTTTCTAAGCAGCGTTGATGCTGAAAAATTTCATAAAGGGGACTAAGAAGGTGCCCAAGCAGAAAAAAAAATTATTCATTATGAAACACCTCATTTCATATGTTTCAATTCTTTTTCGTTCAATAAAGAATAAAATTTTACTAAAACTTAAAAAGAGGCAATTTTGATAATATTTCAAAAAGTGGGGGCCAAGGGTCCTAAGGTTTAAAAAGAGGCCATGTGGCAACTAAAGTGGCCAAACGGCAACGATGTTACGAAGTAACTCATTCCCTGCAAGCTTAGTCAGTGAAGTTCAAATATGAATGCATTTTTGATCCATTTCTAGCCCACGAAAATCCATATAGGAAGTGTACCGATTATGGAATACACTCCTTATATGGAATAGTGCATTATCTCAGAACGAACATAACGTATGGTGTCATCAATTTCACGAAAAGCTTTTCTTTCATGTGAATATTTAATGTCAGTCAGTACCCTTGTGCATGGTGGCCAATGCGGACTTGAGTAGTTGCAAAAACAAATTTATTGGTTAAGTGCGTAGTATATTTTCTAAAGTTTCAAGTTCAATTTAACTTTAACCAATAATTTCTTTAGGCATTTTAAGAAAAAAACATCAATATTTTTAATTACTGTAAACATATAAGTTAGCCAAGTTAAATAGTGAAGGTAATTTTTACTTCATTTGAGTACTATGGAATATTAGTGTGTTGCTAATATGGAACAGAATAGAAATTTTGTATTTTGGTACATAACTTAAGAATTTTCAAACGACAGCAATTCAGAAAAAGCGTAAGTAAAGCGTAAGAGGAATATGGGCTCTAAAAAAGTAGCAAATGTTCCTCGTACTCCACTCTTCAGACTTCTTAATTCGCTTTATAATAAAGGTCTCAATGCACCACTTCACAGAAAAGCCATTCTGAACATATTCTTAGAGGACCAGCTTGTGGAATACGTACTTAATTTAAAATTTCTGAAAAAAACTCTGAAGTATTCCTATATGAGATCATTAGTAGTCCATATTAGGATCACTATTCATTCCTTCATTTTGTGTTCTTTCTCGTTTTTGTTAATTTAATAAAGAATTTAACTTCTGTTTTTGTTTTTTAAGTTAATAAATAGTATTTCCGTTCATCTCCATTAAAAATCCTTTCAAAGAAATTGTTGTCAGAGTTCAAGGACGTGTTCTTCGTTAGGTATTCCATAATCGGTGCACTTTTCTATGTCCTGGCCCACCTACCACGTTTTCGTATGATATTTCGTCCGAAATTTCACAGATTGGCTAGAAGACACTGCGTCGGGGAGTCCGCTTTTTGGTCCGCTTTTTGATCTCGAGATCACATCGGCGATATATTCTACTGCATCACTCCATCGTCGATTTCTTCTTTTGCCGGGCAGAGATTCCTGGAAATACGTTCTTTCCCCGCTGAAGTTGACATAGTATATACATTTCTGGGGCTTACAAATGGTTTCCTTAGATCACAGAGTATCCCACGGTATTCTAAAAGCGATACCTTGTTGTACACTCTCCAAATGTAGGTACTAAAAACATAATTCTGTATGCCATTACTGCCGAAGTATATCCACCTCAATGATGGGCAAATAAAGTACAATCTGCAGGTCTTTTCTATGAGGCAGCCGTCCAGAAAGAACATTCTTCTTTTTAATTCCAATTTAATTAGTTTTTAAGGTTCCGTACCGAAAGGGAAAAAAACTGAACCTTATTAGATTCGATTTTGTCCGTCTGGCCGAGCCCACTAAACCAATTTTGTTCCTAGGTCTATCTCAGAAACTAATTGATGCAGAAGGCTAAAATTTGCACACAACAAAAATATTTTCATTTGCTCAAAAAGTTGTTTATTTCTTGATTTACAAAAAAAAGGATATAAGCCTTTTTTGTAGATCATGCTTGTAGGTAGCTATGTACCTATGTATTTGTATGTGCCGAGGACTGTTTTGGAGAAAATCTAATATTTTAAATGATATTTAAAAAAAAAAACTGTATGCTCCTTTTAACCATTTTTCATTCGTTATTGGTGTTTTCTCTTAATCGATACCAATTGGAATTTATACTCATTCTCAACCACACATATGGTTGATTGTTGTGCACAAGCATCCTCTTGGTAATTTCATTCTTAAACAGTGTACATTCATGTAGTTTACCTCATCTGCAAGAAATTTTCGCAATTTCCAACTCTAAAGAAGTACGGAACCTTCGGTGCGCGAGTGACACTTGCATTTGGCAGTTTTTTTTTTGTTTTGTATTATATACATTGGATAAGTATTGCATAATTAAAACTAGTTATATCTAAAAAAAAAACAACAGAAAAACAATGTATTTTAAAAATAGAAACTTGTATTCGTCGATTTTTGAAGCTTAAATAATAAAACATGACGCTGCGCTGTGAGGACTTGAGTATCACTGAACTGTCTCAATTACACCGATTCAATGGTTGGTTGTAAAGTGTTGTTAGGGGCATAAATAAGAAGTTAGAGGAGGTGACGCATTTCTGTTCCTACAAAAGAATTAAGCTGGATTGGATTAGCCACCTTAACAACAGACCCGACTAAACTTCATGTGATATTCACAGTTGGGTGAAGAATCTAAAGGTTAACTGTGAGTGGATCTGTGTACATAGGTATTTGGACCGGTTCTAACCCAAAGTGGACTTTAATCCACTGAAAAAAAGTTCGAGAAGCCCCAACATATGGCTGATTTTTTGTTAAAAAAAAACTTAATACTTTGGGGATTAAGTTATAGCGTAATTTAGAAAAGACTTACCTTTAATACCGAAACTAGTCCAACAAAGGGTGTTCGGAGTCATAAATCTGCAGAGAGTACAAGCATGAATGCTAGTGTTCTCTTCTTTCAAATAACTGAGCATCAAAAGCTAGAAAAGAAACAGGTAGTCGAAGTCACACTATTTAAGGGAAGTTGCTCAGCGGTTGTATTTATTTATTTATTTATCCCAGCCGTAAGCCCTGTAGTTAGTGTTACCTTTTAATATTAACCTGTATATTTTTTTATAATTATTGGTTAATAAATAATAATATTAATAACAATTATTTATTTACTCCATTGTTGGATCACACAACACCATACCAACGGACAGAGAAATTTTAGTCGGACTTTACTGTAATAATATTAATATTGTCGAAAAATTCATGAAATCGTTGCATACTTTTATCCTAACTTACATCTATTACTTTATTTTGTCTCAAATAAACAATAATTCAAACTTCCCTCCAAAAAACCAATGTTCACCATATTTAAATTATTTAATTATGTACCAAAGCCAATGTAGATAACTGAATTGTACTAATCTGCTAGCCATATGATTTTCGTGGAGGAAATAAAGGAACACTTTGGTTGTAACATTCAAGTAGTTCGGAGTTTTTTCTTATTCGCTATCTCTTCGTCGTTTTTCGCTCGCTTTACTCGATTTGAGCAATAACCAAATCGTTTTTTTTTTCGCATCGCTTAGCAAAGGCATAACTCGCTTTCTTTGTTGCCGAGATTAAGCACAGTAAAATTGTACATTGCGTTCAAATCTTTTCCGCGGGAATTTTCCTACGTTAAGTAAATTTTTCCAAGGAACGGCCGGAAAAACCTTCGACCGTACATTTTGGCGACCGTGACTGAAGAGCAGATTGGTTTGCTGAGCGAAAGCTTTTGAGCACACTTTAAGCGACGACGACGAATATGGATGTACAGAGAAATGAAATTTAATTCTTCTGTGGTTGTGGATTCTAATCTTTTCGTGTGGATGGTGTGATACGCGAATAGGTTAGAATTGTGGATGGTATGATACGCGAATAGGGTATGCGCTTATTGCTTATATTTTTGATGATGTGATTGATTGTTGCAAATCGATTATGTTTAAATGGAGATTACGTGTTGTTTCGCAAATCAATAAGACCAGAGTCTTATTATCTTATAAGTACAACTTATTTTAGATAACTTTGCAATAGTTTATACAAGAATGAGGATTAATGTTACAAAAATTATAATATACTTAAAACTACAGATTTACAATGTTCCCTACTCTTATTAAAATCAATTAGATTTTTGCATTTATTGTAAGCCATGGTGATAGGATCATTCAGACCATAATTAGTTCTGTGTCTAGGTGGCATAAAGAAAAAATGTTCCCTAGGACGAAGAACACGAGAAGGAGCATAATACATTAAATAATGACAGCAAAAAAAAAAAACAATCAATGTGGCCAGTTGAGACGTCATTAGCAAGCATTGCGGAATAATGTATCCTTCTTTAAGAAAGAGGTTTCAAATTTATTAAGGAACATCTATCTTCGTTGGTTCGAAGATTATTATTCTAGTTGAACTTTCTTAGAAGCAACCTAGTAAATCTTCTTTGAATTTTCTGTTTTCTCTATGCGAGATTCAGCATTGCGGTTAAAAGGATTTCAAACAACACATTAGTATTCTAATATCGAACGAATCAAGGTTAGGTACCTATAGAGAGTTTTAAGTGTACATGGATCATTAAAATGATGAGATTTTCTAAATATGAGACCTAGCATTTGATTAGCTCTGCCATCTATGTAGTCAATATGCAATGAATTGTTCAGTTCAGAGTCAATAATGACCCCAAGTCTTTTTGCTCTGAAACTATATATACTCAAAGTTATGTTTTGTATTTTATAATTAAAACTAGCTGACCCCGCGAACTTCGTTTCGCCCAAATTCGTTAATATTATTAAAGTAATAATTTCGAGCATGCACAATGCACATGCTATTTTATGTAGACGCTTAAATACCAATGGCAAGCAGTTCTGAATAAGAGCAGTCCGCTGAGGTTTGCAAAGTGTTTTTTTTTTTTTGGAAAATGTCCATTAACAATTTGAATTATGCAACTTTAGAAATAGCGCTTGAATTTATATTTGAATGAATGGGAGGTGCCACAAATCGTTTTCCTATACCATCCTCATCCCGCTTATGTTTTGCAAAGTAGGTACCACCTATAGTGTGGTATCCTATCTTTCAGCACCACCTATTGGGTCCAGAACCCAAGTAGAAGTTGATGGTTATAGTGTAAGCGCTGTTCCTACATTTCAGACATATTTCCGAAACAGTAACAGTGTGTATAATGTATTTGGGAATGAGACTTGTAACCGAAATGTGATCGAATTTTAGTGAGCTGTAAAATTGGTTTTCATGTGTCTGTAAGTTGGTTCGCACGAAACAGAAAATGTGAAATAAAAATACTGACACCACTTTCAAACCTTCCCATGAATCATGTTTGTAATTATGACATCATGCATGTCTGGATTGGTTTCGGGATCTGAAATCTTGGCACATATGATTTCATCAACTTGGTCTGGTTGCATTCTTTCTACTAACCAAATGAGAATGTGCGCATGAGGCAAGCCTCTTTTTTGCCATTCAATCGAATACATCAAGCATCGAGTATAACCCTTTGTTGACCGACGGTACTTGTAAGTACCACAATGTTTTAATTCAAATAAAAACTCTATATGACAAAAATATGGCATTGACGCCCAACGAGACTTTCAAGTACCATTCGATTTTCATGTATTTTGTTGATTATGATTTTTTTTTGTAGTTTTAGCCACGGTTATAAGGTTTTTTTTGACAGCTTACTAGACTTTAAAGGGAGTAATTTTAGATGATTTTGGTGTTTGCAGATCTAAGTAGCCATTGAGCTTGTCGTCATTTTTTTAAACTATTTAGTTGCTTTGCGTATTGATCTTTGGAAAAGACACGAAATCAATTGAAGATATACGGATTTTTCATATATTTTCACTCAAAAACTACATTGGACTTGTAAGTACCGTTGGGCTGTGCGACAACGAGTGTTCGTATAGTAAATTTTTTCTTCTTGCTATATTCATGTATATATAAAGTGCATTATGTCGGCTGTTCAGAATATTTATTTGAAGGATGATGAGATTTTGGCCAATTTATAAAATCACAGAATGACGATTCTCCGCAGTGCAGCAAAAATCGAAGGGGCAAAGGAGAATCTGTTTCGAAGGACGTGCGACTGGGTAATCTGGGTGTTCATTGGCCAAAGTTTGATGAAGCACGGGGAAGGTGTGAGCTATGTAGTATCAACAAAGTACAGTCAAGGCTATTTTCGAAATGCAAAAAAAACTGCTTTTCTTTGTACCATGGAATACATTTATAGTACCTAACAAAAATTGTATTTTTCCATTTCAATTATAATTACCATATCATATTCAAATAAAAAAGAATAAACCCCTTTCTTATAATTTTTCTCATATCCCACAGCCCAATGGTACTTTTGAGTATCACCATTTTTTTAGTCCTTGGAGGTCCTTTAAAAACCCGAAAATGAGTTATCCTTCTTAAAACACCCTAAAATAAAATATTATCAAAAAAAAAAACTTTTTTAAAAAGTTTTTAATAGCTTGGTCAACAAAGGGATAACCAAAGATACGATGCTTAAAAATATAGTCCATCAGCGACCGACGAAATATTTGTAACTTTAACAGCTAAGAAGAAAACTAACTGCGCCTATCAGCTTGGTTGGTAAGCCTTTTCCCTTCTCTCTCTACACCGGTACCGAAGGTGTTATGGTACCTTTGAGTTGCCCTCCCCATAACCCTACTCACGAATGAGCAGAGTGCCACGATTGTCACTCTCTAATTTTTCGTAACAACCCCTACGTGCAAACTCAAAACGCTCGGCAGCTCCTATTGCCTGTCATCATTGTCCACGTCATCTCAATCACCCCTACATTTCAACTTACTCACACAATCTTATGCAAGGATCCTGAAAACACATGTCCAACAAAAATGATGGATTCAAAAACCATGAAATAAATCAAACGCTATCCGCTCTCTAACACGTGTTTTAGCTGGCAGACGGATAGTGACCCTATCCGTTTGTTAACTTTTCTTATTAATAAACATATTCCATCTACATATTAGCTATTCGCTCTTTATCACCTAACGCACGGCAGCACTACACGGAATTGTACTAAACATTCTAGTACATCTGTCATATTTCGTTTTTCAAGCGGTTGTTGCGCTCAGAAATTCACCGATTCTCTCTCAGATTCTCTCTTGTAGAATGTTCAGATGTCACGCCCACGGCCCACGCGTCATTCGAATATTGATGTCTTGTCATTTGGAAATTCTCCCTCACCCTCTCTGAGTTAAAAAGTTATCCGCTCTCTATACGCCGAATTCGGTGAGTTAAGTTATCCGCTCGTTTTTAAATGTCAGTGAAACCAAACACACGTTTATTAATAGGAATTTGAAGCTAACATGTGTGTTAGTGCTAACTCGCCGCTGCTCGTCGTTTATTAATACGGGGGTAAGTATATAGTAGTAAGCATAAGCAAACTTATTAGGTAGGTAGATAGATATATTTAAAAAAAAAATTTCAAAAATTTTTGACAACAACAATTTGCTTGGAAAATAATTAAAATAATTGACAACAACAATTGCTTTGAAAATATAAAATATTTTTTTTTTTGTATTTGAAGTGTCACTACTCGATTTCAATCCAGTTTATTTTTTTTTTTCAAAGTGTTTTTCCCCATGAAAAACGAAATGTATGCCTCCAACGCCACCTGTTGAGAATTTTCCAACTTTTATTTTTTCATAAACCATCCCTGATTCAAGCCAAATAAAACACACCAAAAATCATTGAAATCGGTTGAGCCGTTCGTGAGTTATAAAGTCACAACGCACTTGCAACAATTTTATATATAAAGAGATATACAGGGAACTTTTTTCTATACTAAAAGTAAGAGCCGAACATTTCTTAATATTAAAATAAAGGCCATTAAGAAGACACCAGTCATTTAAACGGCTTAAATCATTTTGTAACACTAAGACATCTGACATACAGATTATTGTCTTGTTGATATTTAGGTCATCTGTGTACAAAAGACATAAATGGAGCTTGATATGAAAGTGGATAAGTCATTGATAAAAAGCAGAAATAGAACAGGACCAATATGACTTCCTTGGAGAACACCTGAAAAACTTCGAATTTCATTCGAAAACGCTGATCCAATCATAATAAAATTCTTGCGATTGGAAAAATAACTGCCAATCCATTTTAAAATACTAGAATGAATTCCGAAAAGTTTAAGCTTTTTTTAAAAGAACATTGTGCTGAATACGATCAAGTGCTTTTGAAATATCAGTAGGTATACATACATACGCATTCTACTTGAAGACGTTTTTCAATATTTTCAAGACAGTAGCTGGTAAAAATAACAAAGTTAATAGCGGTTGACCTAACACTTACAAACCCGTGCTGAAGTCCACAATAATAGTTGCGAACAACTGAGTACAACCTTTTTGTTACAGCTGCCTCGAATACTTTGGGAAACAGTTGCAGCTTTGCTATAGGTCTATAATTCTCGATACATCTCTTTGAACCCGATTTGAAAATTGGTGTTATGAGCGAATATTTCCAACAGTCAAGAAACTCGCCAGTCGATTTTTTTATGTCAAGTGAAACTTAAAAACATTAAATCTTAAAAATACATGCGATGATAGATCAAGTCACCCCATCGCATGCTAACTTTCACATACATTGCTTCTATGTATAAGCAGAATCTAATCACCAGCAACTGACTCGTCATGGCAGTACAAAAAATTCAACATGTACATTGTACATCATTTATATAGCAGCAATAGCAGAAGCATCCTTTTCCTCGTTTTTTTTTTTATCATCATCAGTCGTTCTAATATTTATCCTTCTTCTTTCTGCTGTTTAGCTTCTGTTTCTGTTTCTATTTGGCTCTAACCTTGCAACGCAGGAGGATACAAAATTTTACGCTTACCCAAGCAAATAATGTCTTTTGTAGAGGTATCTTCAAGGAATGGCAGAGGTTCGTCCTTCATGTTGCCACCCCGACTGACTGCCTAATAACCTTGCAATAGCAAAATATGAACATAAAACAGAGGAATCAGCAAAGATACAGGACTCTTCCGTTTTTATACGCTATATTCCTTTGCCTTTAGGACCTGTATCCCTGTGTGTGCCCGCACGTTAAAACTTGGACGCAAGCACCGACACCAAAAAAGAGAAAAAGAAAAAAAAAAAAACAGACGCAAAAACAAAAAGGATAATAAAGAGAGAAATTGTGATTGAAATGATTTCGTGTGCTTTCTTGAACGTAATATGATTTTTATCATGTCGAGTCCTTTGTCAGGTTTTATCTTTCCATAATCTAAGCTCGCGGCAAATGCGCGCACCGCACAGTACACAAGGTATGTCTATGTATTATTCGATGGACGAGATAAGGATAAAGGAACGAATAGTTGCACAAGTCTTTTTTCAACAAATGTTATCACAGGTGTTTCGGTTTGGGTCTTGCTTCAGCGAACTCGCACCGCGCGGTCTTACATCAAAGCAAGCTCTTAGTGTAATTGCGTTCCAGATTTACGTTTTTCTTTTTGCTGCCGCCTTCTTAATGTATTCGTGTAAAATTACATCGGACCAGCGCTTCTGCCAACCGATGACGAGAGGGGAGATGTTTGAGTCCTGTTGGTAAACCAAAATTGTTATAATAAGACAGAAACAACAGAGAGACGTTGCAGTGCACGCCAAAGAGTCCTGGTTGCCGCACAGAGCAAGAGCATGATAGTATATACGAGAACGGTACAACGTCGATATAAAAAGGGATTCAGAACGTGCTTCTTATTTATAGTAAGTAGTAACAGGCGAAGGTTCAACGGATGTGTGGATATGCGTATGCGTATGACGGTGTGCTGGTCGCTATGGAGCAAACCCATCGCCTTTTCCTACAGCAAATGTTATTCTTTTCCTCAAATGGGATGTGTTCTCTGTACACTCTATTAAGGACACCCGCGCTCTGCAATGTGAGTTTGGAAAGTTTTCAGTTAGAGTGTTTTTCGTTTCGTTAACTTTCACCATCATTTACATCGAGGGTTTCGGATTTTTTCTTGTTTTTTTTTCCTCATCCCCACACTTTATGTACGCTCTCGTCGGCAGTTAGGTTTGAGGTGAAACTTTTTTGTTAAGGGTGCGAGCTGCGAGAGTTAACGTGCGAGTTGGAGTGTTTTTAAAAGCAAATTGAAACATGTGATGTACTTGACCTTGCTGGTGATGACGATGGTTGCGGCTTCGGGGTTGGGCGGTTGCCAGAACTAATGCAAATTAAAGAGCGGAAGGCCTAATGAAAATTGACTGGATTGCTGGTGAAAGCAAAAAAAAAATATCTTCCTGGGGTTGCTATAACAAGGGTTCCGATCAGAAAAGTTATATTGCTCCGGAGGTTTTTTTTTTCTCTTCTCGTTTTGCCCGAGTCCCTTATCATTTTGGCATTTGGCACTTTTTTTTTGGGAAACATTCATGATAGCATTAGGGGGAGGGATTTTCTTCTCGTTATTTTTTTTTATGCCCGTTTGTGTGCGAGTGTAATAATGCTGACAAATGAGGTTGGGTGACGAGGCACTTTTTGGTTTGGTATTTGTATTTCGTTATGATTAGGGTAAATGGGAGATTTTTGAATGCTTTCAAAAGATTTGAGATTTGCGATTGCGGAGATGACTGTGAGTCCTTTCTTCTCTGCTCGATGGCGTTTTCTATTTTTGGTTATTAAGACCGTGGCAAAGTTGGCAGAGGTTACTAGGAAGCAGGGGGAATTATTGATGATTTCCTTTGTTGATTTCTTCTCTTTTAAGATTTGAACTTTAGTGATTAGAGAGCCCGATTTTATCATTGGTTTTGAATTTTGGGGATGAACGGCGCAAAAGTTAATGATGATATTCAGCCGTTGCATGACGATGAGCTTAATAATTAATCTTTAAATGGAGCAATGTGAATTTGACCAGCAGGCATTCCTCTGAAGAGTGGAAGCTAAGGTGTTGTCCGAGGAGATATCAAACTTTGATATTGCAGGATTTGTGGCCATGGGTCTTAATGTTCAGAACAATATCCGAACTGCTTAAGCAGGAGGGGTGGGGAAAGGGGTTTACGTATGAGAAGCAATATCTCGCAACCAAAGGAAGTTTCTGGGCGGGTACCTGTTCTAGCTCCCAGAGAACAAGAACACGAACTACAAAGTGTAGTTTTTGGTTTCTGCAAGGTCTATATTTTTCATTGTAGTTAACAAGCGTTGTCCCACGACCTGTCGTTTTAAATTTTTGACTGTGTGATTTCGATATGCGGATGCGTTGCAAGACAAGCAGTTTTTAAATAAATACTTTATTTAGCTTGATTTTAATAAAATAACTGGAAATCATTTTAACATAGAACGAAGAAAGGCATTGATAAGATTAAATGAAAAACAAGAACTAGGAACAAAAACAATTCATATCAAAAATTTTAAAATAAGGCACTGAATTTCACGTCCCTGCTTGTTGCTCATAGATTTAAAGAAAACTAAAGGATGCTAGGTTGATTTATATCACTGAAAAAAAAGTAGGTACATTGTGTCCATGAAAAATTTCATCAATTTTAGTCCAGTGAACTTTTCCGGACTTCATGAATATGGTGAGCAAAAAAAGTAATTCATCATTCATCAACTTTGTTCATTAATATCTATTATGAAAAATTCATCAATATGACGAACCGAAATTCTCTTTTAATTTCATCAGTGTGGCGAATGCAATCATCGCATTGACAAATTTGTTCATTTGCCTTTAAAATATTTTTTTTTTTTTTTTTGTATTTGAAATGTCACTACTCGATTTCTATTAATTTTTATTTATTTTTGAGTTCATTTCCCCATGAAAAACGAAATTTGGGCCTACAACGCCACCTGTTAAGAATTTTCCGACCTTTCTTTTTTTATTCTTTCAAACAGGCTGGAGAACAGTCCTAATTGGTGCGAATCTAACAAAAGTTTGGTTAAATAATAATATTAAACTTATTTTGAAAATTTTTAAATATTCGCCTGGACATACTTTCACATAGGTAATAAGGTACACATTTGCATTTATGTATGTAATGTAATCACAATATTATTAATATAGCGAGTTATATTATATGAAGATAGTAATCAATTGGCAATATTCATACTAAAAACACCTACAAAACGTTTCGATATTTACGTTGTTTCATTTTTACGACATCCAGATATCGAAAAAATAAGTTGTACCGTGGTTTCAGATTTTAATACGTCGCTATGAAAATAAATTTAGAGCAAACAATTTATGCCGTAAAACGTTCGTTTTCATAGTAACATTATTGAAACGAAAGTGGTTGGTCAACACCTCCCAGTGTACCTATATATGCACCTGAATTGAAATTAAACAATAATTATTGCATTCATTTATGGGTAGATATATTGCATTTTTATATAAATGAGACGTTCCATCGAAAATAGGTTCTAACTTTTAAATGATTTGTATTTGAATACATACGAGTAACTTTAATAATATTGCAACATCAAGTTATATGTCACCAAAATGCTTTCAATGAACTGATAAGCGTTTTATATGTGAAGCTTTTAATTTAATTTTACCAGTCTTTATGGCGATTTATAGCTACGATTTTTTGTCTGCGCGGCGGCACTGACCTTTTACTCAGATCGGTATGAATAAAACTTATTAGACAAAGCAAATGCTATGCAAATTCTGAGTCTTCTATTAAGTTGACTGTTGACTCAGGCCTTTTGCTTTGAATTGTCATTGGGCCTTACCAATAACCATTTTTAACCTTCAGCTTATATATTTTGTAGGTCACAATATGCAAAAAAAATCCCGCCACTGTGAGTTCTAAAAATTTAGCCTGGGCACTAGAAATGATTATTATTAGTATCGCGGGTTGTTTTTTCTTTATCTATTTAAGTTTAATTCTGTTTGTACAGGAAAACCAACAAAATACCTTTCGTCTCAAGCGAAGTACCTATGGACTGGGGACTATTTGGCTAATATTTCTTTCAGATGAAAATATTTAGACAGAGGCATTTGCAAAAACCTCTCGGTAATTCATAGTTCTTCTTTAACTAATTGTCTATTGTGTTAATAAATAAATATTTCCAACAATATCGGATACAATTCCCGGCACCTGAAGAAGAAATGAAGCATCAGCAAGCTATATTTGGCAAACAAAAATCGAATTTGCCGTTGAAATTAAAGCTATAAATTGCAGTTTTATTTCTGAATTTTATTTTTTCAATTTCAAATTCCACAAAAGTCGTTAGAATCTTAAGCAAAATTAAAAATTTTAAAATTACTGGTCAAGTTTGATAGGAACTGCAAGGTAAATACACGTAGATGCAAGGCAAATACACGTAGAGCGAAGTAATTGCTATGTTCGAATTTTCGACTTTACTTTTAGCAAAGTGGATTTTTATTTATACCGATTCAAAGCAACTGCTAAGAGCTTTTACTTTGATACAACTTTTGCTCAAAGGAAATGTTAGTTTTTATGCATACGACCCATTAACAGAAGCATGTGTCGTATAAATGATGGTGTGTATCACCATCTATACTTAAAACTGAAGAAAACGATAAAAGAAATTTATTAATGACGATGAAAACTGCCAACGGCGAATTCATTTTTTTCATCATTATAACTCAGTTATATCAGTTCATCTATAAGATGAACGCTTACATCAACATTCTCCTTAATAAAAATTTAAGTTTGCTTTGTGAAGAACGCGGTCATCAATATAATGAAGGGCATCATCAATACGATGACAGCCGTCTTCAATATATGATGAAAATTTAAAATTTGGCAATCGTACTTGAATATGGTGATTCCATTCATCAATAAGACGAATAAATCATCAAATGGATGCACAAAAATAACTAAATTCATCAAATTGATGAAATGTTTTGAAGAAATGATGAACTTATGTAGTCCATAAGAAAAAACGCCAAATTCTTATCACAATCCTGCCAAAAAATGTTATGAATGTACTTTCTTCGTATTTAAAAAAAATGATTCCCATTGATGAAACGTACGTCATATCAATGAATATCATGTTGATGAACGCTATGCGTCAATTTGACGACGTCTTTTTATTTTCAGTGAGCTCTTATTTTTTCCTCCAAAATGAGTCAATATGGTGCAATCGAGCTAAGCAGGTGAACTACTTTCCAATCAGTGGATTATATAATAACAACAGCCTCATTTGCTTCGGTTATCATTTTCTCAAGATTTTTATTGGATTTAAATGACGTCTTCATCCGTTTCGAATTCTTCTTCAAGCTCTATTAATTCTTGAACTGAAAGATCAGCATCATGCGCTTCCAAAAGGTTATTCAAATCACTTATAGCTTCAGGTCTTGTTGCCCTCCAATCTGTATTTCAAAGCACAGAAAATATTCAGCCCATAATGGTCTCCAAACATGGTAGTATTTTTTTATGGCTTGATATTTGCTATTGCATTTGCAATGTTGTATTTTCGCCAAGACTTGCGAAGAGTGGGTTTATGAGGTCCGTCTATGGCTTCTAACATCTTGCGAAAAGTTTACCGTAGAGACATCTTCTTAAAGTTTACGAAGTAATCAAAATAAATGTAAAGACAAGGACATTACAGTGCATTTGGATGGATGTCAAATTTTAAATTCAATGAAAATCGGGCTTCAAAAGATTGATAGAAGTTGAAAAATTAAGACATTTCAAGTCTTTTAGATGGCGAGGTGGCGGTACAAACAAATAACTTAGTGTCTCAGTAACGAAAAGCTGAAAATTAAGTTTAGGGATTTATTTAATTATTTATTTCGTCTTATAAGTTAACAATCTTATTATAGACTACCTACTTCTAAAAAAATTAAATTCATGATTTACTTATATTTAAGTATGACTATCAAACAATCAATAAATTAAAATATAAATCTAAAATTACATCGAGTTCATAATATCAGTTTTACATAAAAATCTACTCATATTGAAATCAATTGAGTTACTATATAGATTGTAGGTAATCGTTACGAACAATATATATATGCGGTAATTACATCATGTGCAAAGAGTACTGAGTAATAAGTTTTTCTTTCAGCAAGAGGTTTCAAATGACAAAAAAGCAGTTCTCAGACACCCTCCCAAACATCGTTTTGGTGTCTGAGAAAATATTACCTTGGTTTCTCGGACAGAAAATGTAAACTCAATCACTCAGGTCATTCAGGTATTGTAAACGATGAAGTTGAGTTGGGACTTATTTTTTGTACCATCAATAACCCCTTTAGCAAAGGGTCAATTCCCGTCAACTGGAAATCGGTTACTGGGCCAACCGACCGCTCCGTAGACCCTTAACAAAGTCCTTATATTGAAGGCCAAGTCGTTGAAACTATGAGCATGCGGGTTGAGATATGTAATCGGGGATTAGCTCTGCTAACAACAGAACAAATATCCTTTTTTACATGACCTAAAAGGGATAACGCATATTGACAAAGCCCAAAAAGAAAAAAGGAACCAAATCCAAATTCACCCGCACAAAATTCACAGACAAACCGAAATTTCGTCGTTTTGTGTCGTGCCCCCCTTTGTCAGTTACTTTTTACAAGGAGAAAGTGAGAGCCCAAATGGGATGTTGTATGCGCCTGCAAATAGGTCGATAAATTCGAATATCCTTTTGGGACTCTAATGAAATAATGATGTAGGACTTTTTTCTTTATACAGTTTCCTTTTTTGCTTTCAATTTATCCGGGCTATTCGTTAGCGGCAAAGATAAAAAGGGACGTTCGAAATTATTTGTATTCCCAGAGGTATCCTTTTTTTTCTACATCTTCCGAACATGCGAGCAAGGGTGTTTGGGATTGTCCTCGAGAAGGTGGTTGGGCTTTGTGTTAAAAATTAGTCCATCGTCCTGAGTGCCTTCGAAACAGATATCTGCTGGTGATCATGGAAAACTTTATGCCAAAGAAAAATTATGCAAACTATGGCTTCGACACAAAGATTGACAGTTGGTAAATTTTGGCAAATTATGCTCGGTGGCGCGGCTGCCGAGTCAGCCGTAGGTACAGTTAAAAGGAGTTGGTGTATTAGGTGCGTTCTTTTTATTTTTGTTATGACAGTTCAATGCGGAATTTAAGGGAAATTAGGTCTCAAAGACGATACATAGCTTTCGATATAATTTTAAACATTGAACACAGTCAGTGAATATCTAAACACTTTGCAGGCTGCGAGGCTCTCGGTCCGCGGTATCCTGTCTTTATATATCACTCGTTTATGATGTTATCTTTCTCTTTATCCAAAACTGAAAGCAACCCTCTATTTCGTTTATTTGTACGATAAGTAAAATACTATTCACTTAATAATTTTATTAATCTCTTCACGTAGCTTTATATCTTAAGTCTAGCTTATTTTACGGCTAGGACTCAAGAGACCGAAAACACTCGGCATTCATTTTAATATTTACTTCTAACCTCCACACTGTCTTACCAACGTTTCGGGATAAAATAGAAAACAAATTCGAAATTCACAATAGTAGCTGCAACCGGCCCTTCATTTCATGGTTTTAAGTTGGTAGCGCTGGTATTTGGCACCTGTCAAACTAAGCTGTAATTTGAAGTGTCATATTATTGTTGAATGTTTGCCATTTACTATAATGGAAGGCATAACAATTGAGCTGCAAGTGCAAATGTTTCTGACGATCCGAATTTATCGATTTAACAATTCAGAGCGATAGATAACCGATTTTTCTTTTGGCCGGCGATTGAAGATCATGACTTGGACGATACGTGGTTCCAAAGAGACGTAAAAACAGGCCACACAGCACGATTGATTATGGCTTTATTGCGTGAGAAGTTTCGTGGTCGCATAATTTCACGTTTTGCCGACGTCAATTGGCCACTAAGATCACGCGATTCGACACCGATAAATATTTTTCAACGGGGCCGTGTTTACGTGAATAATTCCCGAACTCTAGACGCATTGAAAACCAACATTACTCAAGTTGTAGCTGAGATACCGCCCGAAATGTGCGAAAAAGTTGTTACAAATTACTTCAAAAGAATCGCATGCTTCGAGTATTGTCCGAGTGCGAGTGGGCCATTTCAATGACATTGTTTTTCACACTTAATGACAAAGTCCAAACTTTATAATGAAATAAAATTTTCATCAAAAATGTATCGCTATATGTATTTTATTTAGCTTTACTTGTAACACACTCTTGTGCAAAAATCGATTTGTCCTTCCGACTGCACTCAAATAATCAACAATATAAAACTAAACTGCCTTCTGGGCTAAAAAATCAATATAACATCTACTACTATGTGTCTATTCCGTCACAAAAATTAAAAGCCAGCAACATAGCGATTAGCGTGCACGCGACTTAGCAATGAAAAAAAATGCTCGATCACGATACATATCCATTAGTGGCAGCCGGTAATCTAATTGCTAAATAATTCTCCTGTGTCATCGATTTGATGTGTTTCTTTCCTCAAAGCAAAATAAAAAACAATTAGATAACTTTAAGTGGTGGCATCAGGAAGAACAGCGCACCAAAAAGGACTTGCACTAATTGTGTTTCCATTCCGAATAACAAACTCTGAGCAAATTGAAGTAATGTTTTCACTAAGCATATACAATTAGGCCACACTCTTCCCAAAACAGCACCCGCAGGCAAACTGCTATCCCAGAGGCAGTCAGAGAATTAATTTCCCCCACCAAATACAAATACAATCTGTTACCCGGAGGATAAGCAAACCAAACGAAGGACATAACTAAACAACATATACAAACGCGGACACAATCAAATATTATTCGTGCGTCCGGATTCCGGAATGATTCGGTTCATTACTCGCATCTTGCCCGCCGCCGCCGCCGCCATGCCCCGCCCGGTCGCTGTACGTATTAATAATTAACCGTATCCTGTTACTCTCAGTTCTCAGAATGCCTGTGAATTTGCTGTTCATTTGCACACCTTTGAGTTGAGTGTATGTTCTCCTTTGTGTCAATTGCTTTGCAATTTAGATTGAAGTCGTTTAAGTCCACCCAGCTCCGACTCCGACTCCAACTGGTGGCAGAGAGTGCTTGTGGCTGGTAGTGAATGGGTATCATAACACAGTGACAATGTATTTCGACGATCGTATTCCATTTAATTAATGTCCTTTAATTGCGCTCACAATACTTTATGATGAAGTGCAGAGCTTAGAGCATAATCTACCTAAGACCGGCCCACTTCAACTGCTTCTTGTCAGATGGACGGGCAACGAAGACGAAGGAGTCTTTTGAAAATTTCTTAATTAATTTTCAGTGTTTCATCAGCGCTGAGGAGTGGCAAATGCAGGTGATTTTCCGCTTGCGAACCATTCAACCCTGGCGCACAATGTAAGGCAACCTGTTCCACTTCAATATCACTATATATAGCTATATGCATTCACGGGGTGTCTATAAAAATAGTCGCTATGCGACTCTGACTGTTGCCCTCTCTGATGGGCGCATAAGTTCATATTTGCTCGACTTTTTCATGTTGTTTTTTCTGTCCCGTTCTTACCGCAATAAATCTTCTACGTTCTACTGGCGGTACGTTACGGTCGATCGTCCAACCCGTTGAGTGTATTAATATCGTGCATTCTGCTCTGGGGGTTGGTGAAAGTTTTGTTTTCGTTTTTTTTTTTCCCGTGATTAACTATAAAATTGGTTTCCTACGGGCGCGGTGGCAATATATCATGATAGCAGTGAATTTTTTGCGTTGTCTGATCAGAAACGCATGTTGATTGGGTTTATTTGATTCGGGTATTGATGTTTATTTAACTTTTGGGGGTGCAAGTGGTGTAAGCGTAGAGATACGAGTACAAAGGTGCGAAATTGCGGTTGATATTTGCGTTAGCATTTTGACTCATTGGACAGTCGTATTTGTATACGAACTTGTGGAAATGGCCTTTGGAAAAATGCATGGGCGGGTTAAGGCGATTTCAGTTAGTTTAATTAAACTTAACACTCTTCCAGTGGCATACATTCACAGCAAAGACAGGTACCCTTGCACATTCATACCTTTTTATAAAAAACTAGCTGACCTGGTGAACTTCGTACCACCTAACCTTTATCTATTTGAAGCTTTTTTTTTGGATTTCAACTTAGCTTGGTGATTAAATGAATTTTGTTAGTAATTCAAATTATTTCAATGCCTTTTATTTTCCTGTAAAATAGATGATGTTGACATTCAATGCAAAGCTTTGTAGTAAATAATTGCAGTCATTTGAATTCGAATGGTAAGTCTGTTGGAATCATCGGGATGCGTGGAATCAAAACATCCTCTCCTCTATACTTCCCCTTTATAATCGTCGCCTCGATGACGTTATTCATAAGCTTTTTCACAACCAGTCTCGTTCCATTGCACATTCGAGGTTGATTGCGGTGTTACGTTTAATTGCAAATTGTGAGTTGGTAATCCGGACAATTTCAACGAATTCAAAAATTCTGTCGGATGGTTGACTACTACATCCTGGTTGATAACTGTGTCAACCGATTTGAAGGAAAACAACTGTCCCGGAAGGAAATTTTTAATAGTGGAGTTAAGATCATGCGGACATCTCTGTTTTTCGCCGCGAATATGGCTCATTCGCTCAACCAACTACCGTTTTTGAAGTTCTGCGGTATGCCCGGAAAAACACTTCGAATGAGCTCTTCCTTAGAATCGGTCATGTGGCTTAAAGCAGTGGGCAACGTGATAAGTCCGATCGAAATATCAACTGCAATCTTTCCATTACCAATGTCCAACAATTGCTTCGAAAACACATCTGCAGTTTGATCTCGTCAATCGGAGTGTCTTGACATGCCGACACAAATTTGATGTTTTCAAGCACGCATTTAGTTCGTCAGCTGCAGTTGATCGTGGGAATAACTGGAAGAGTCTGCCGAAAATCACCGGATAAGACATAAGACAACCATGGCTATTCTAAAAATGTTTTGATTGTCACGAAGATCTTTCAACGTCCTGTCCACCGCCACCATTGACCTTTTGTGGGCCATCGTGCATTAGACCCAAACGATCAAATTGCATCATTGTAAAATCTTCGCATTTTTTTTCGATTTTTCAAGATGGTGTCTCGTTGATTTGCATGTTCAGTGGCAGTTCGACCGCCTTCTAACAAAGTATTGCTTTTATTCCAGATGAAGCCAATGCTAGGGCAACTCATGCTGTGATCAAATCCGTATCAAAAGCAATGAAATTAAAAACATTTTGGCAGTACCTCCGGGAGAACCCAGAAAATGCTACCAGTTATTTTGTTCACAGCTTCCAGCAAAGAGTTATACGCAATCATTTGTTGTCGATTCAATTGCGGAACATTATTACGAACAGCTAATGCTTCAGTAGGTATCGTATTGTTGTTCTCTTTGTAATTCGTGGTTGAATGCATCGTGCATTGGACGATTAGGTGATATCATGCCCAACTTTGTCCGCCATCAATAAACACACGTCTTCGATCATGATCATAGACTCATTGTGTACTTCAGTTTTCTTTTTAAGTTTGGACTAATTTAAGGATCCTGTAAATTCTCGACAAACAAAAATGATGGATTCAAACATCATCATTGTTTGATCAAAGTGTCTATACTCCATTTCAAAAAGTTACTTAATGTAACATAGTAAACATAACAAACTTATTAGGTGTATTTCCAGAAATTAAATTTAAAAATGTTTGACAACAACAATTTGCTGGGAAAATAATTGAAATAAGTGACAACCACAATTATTGCTTTTGAAAATTTAAAATAATTTTTTTTTGTTTGTTTGTTTTTTGTTTTGAAAGTGTCACTACTCAATTTCTATCCAGTTTATTTTTTTTTTTTTTTTTTCAAAGTGCTTTCCGACTTATATTTTTTCCTAAACCATCCCTGATTCAAGACGAATAAAACACAACAAAAATCATTGAAATCGGTGGAGCCGTTCGTGAGTTATAAAGTCACAACGCACAGAAATATAATATGATGGGATCAGTCGAAGGCAAGATATTGCAGCTAAACCAGGGATTATCGAACACAGTCAATGTCGAACCGGGTTCATTGGAGTCATGGAGTGTAGTGGTACATAGAGAATGCACAGTTCCTTAAATACCTATTTGTCACCTAATATTTGTTTCTTTAAGGAGGTCTTCAAGAAAAGGAAATGAATAGTAGCGACAAAAATACGGTTCTTATTGCAAGCCAGCAATAGGTTGAAAAAAAAAAAATTGAAAATCTGTTCAACTAACAGAGGTTACTTCTCCTAGATAAATTACATATGGCAGGATTCAAAGGTTTTATATACAATTGGTTTGCTTACTAACTTAGTTGGAAGCAATATAAGCAGTCCTAAAACAAATAACCTGGGAGTTAACTTGGCCCAATCTTATTTCTAATATATATAAATTTCTTATTTTCACTTCCATTATTGGGCAAAACTAAAGCCTTTGCCCATGACCTTGGTATGGCTTACTGTTCAGTCAGTCCTTCAGATATTATTATTGAACGTAAACCATGTCGTATTTTTACTAAGGTGCTGGTTTGCTGAAAACAGGCTTACTGTTAGTAGCAAAACTAAACTGATGTATTTCAGTTTAACTGAACTGGAGTTCCCCGACTCAGATATAGTTTTTCATTCCCATAAGACATTTTCTGTTGAACAACATTTGCCGTTTCCAAAATGGTCAATCCTGCAATAGAAACGTAGATTGCAGTCATAACTGTTTTATCTTTGAAAGTGTTGATAGTTTTAAGTATCTTGAAGTTACTATTGAAAAAAATTTTAACTGGTCCTCGCACATTTCTATTCTGAAAAAAATATCTTCTTCGCTCTACTCGTTGTTTCTTATTCGTCTTGGAAAGTATTACTCTTCTTACACAATGAAGATTCGAGATTGCAATATGGACTCTGCTGTCTGGGGCGGCGCATTTTTTCATTTTTTTTCTTGCAGCGATGCTTAAAAACCCGCGAAAACAAAACAAGATAGACGCGCCACGTCAGTGGAACTGCAGTCAGATCGAGCTGCGAGTGAAGGTGGATGGTCGGCAATGTTATCGATTGAATTCACTCTGAATGGAGAAGATTTGTTTGACTGCGTGATCGTCGACGCAAAACAGTCATAAATTTAGCTTGAATTGAAGTAATCCAACATGACCTGAACAGATGCAACTGTAAAAATAAATAAGGAGACTTTTTGTTTGGAAAGTTACAGTCCGTTTTTAAGAACCACTCCCGCGGTTTGTTAAACTGCAAAGGTTGCCCCGATTTTCGGTATAAGAAACTTTTCAATCCACGCCAAAAGCCAAGGCTTTCATTCATCGTACTAGATTTAAATGTAAATTAAAGAGGTTAGCAGGGCAGTCCAAATATGTGCAAACTCTTTGAACAGGCACAGTTGTCAACAGCAAAAGACACGCAACAGCTACTAATCGAACGAAGTACCACAAGTACACCATATACTATTCATAGCTGCAAATTAGTGCTCTATCTACCGCGGCTCAGATTTAAAACATGTAAATTGCATTACATCAGAAATCCAGAGGAACATTTGCGAATTATCATTTCGACTAAGAAAGCATTTGAATGGCAGCACCTTTCGAAAGAAACACTAAAGAGACTCTTTATAAGACCCTCATCGTCCCAGAACCCAGACTTGCTAGAAGCGTGCACACGAAAATGGATCAGTCATTTCGTATCAATCAGACGTCAGGAATATGTAGTAATACTCAGGTAAGCGACTTGGCCTAGGTACGACAAGGCAGTCAGCTTTTATAGGACTATGGGGCATACAATTTGTATGTTCAAAGCTTATGCACCCAAAATTGAAAGAATCTAAACAGTTCCATAGCGAAACAGGTATATTTTATTATTTTGTTTCAAACTCACCTGTTGAAAATCCGTTTATTGGTACTGACACCTGTTGACGTATTGTACTTCCCCTAAGTGGAACTTATCACACTGTATATTTTTTTAAACAACTCTCACACTAAACACCTGTATAGACGCACTTCAAATATTATTATTTTATTTCCTCTACAGAATGGATGAATGAAAATTAGACAAGGACATTAAAATCACACCCCAACACACCAAGTAAATGGAGACCAAGAAAAAAGAAAAACACAAGGAGAATCCCGCTGGTTTTATTATCATAAATATTAATACCATCTCGCAATTGCATTATCAATTATTAATATTTAATTAAGCCAGCAGAGAAATATAGTCACAGAAAAGGAACCAAAGTAAAAAATTGGACTGCGAAATAGGTATATACATGCAAATCCTTTCAATCTCCGCTGGAAGAACAGAAAAGCGTTCTGAATTTTAAATCTGTTCAAGATTATCGAAAAGCAAATGGACCGCCGTCGGGCTTAGTCCTACGAATCGAACTCAATTATTTACTCATGGGAAAAAAGTCCGTTTTCAGCCAGCTCATAATTGGAAGTTAGAAGAAAGGCTTCAAAGTAAGTTAAATTGTATGCTAAAGCTTGTTGGATATGCGCTCACTTGGAAACGAATGAAAACAAAGTTCCGTACATACTCGCAAGGAAAACAATCACAACAAGGTGTAAGGGAGATAATAAATCGATGTTTATGAATGTTTTTATAAATCGTCTTAATGGCGCCATTGGTTGCGGTTGTTGTGGTTTTTTTTTGTAATTCCTATACTAGAGGGCTACATGTTGTCTGTTAAAGAATTTTCTCTTTCCTCTATTATAAGAGACAAGAATATCCTTTTTATACACGCGTGAGACTGAGAGTCCCAACTTTCCCCTTTTTTCCAGATAAACATTAAACTCTAGAAACTGTGCTTATGCTTAGTCATGGCAAAGAGAACTAAAAAGTGTCGTCCTGTCAGCTGTCACTTATTCGAAGCACATCGTTCCCATATTCCATCGTGATAGGATGTTTGCTGAAATTTTTTTTCTTTTTGCTAAAAAAAAACATATATTTCTCGGTCCTTTTACTGACGTAGGATAATTTCAGCACAACCCTCGTTAAGCTTGGTGGTTTTATAGTACACTCTTTGTTGCCACACAATAATAATTCTCTGTTATGGCCAGTAGCAAAAAAAGAAACAAAATAAACTTCACAAAACGAGAATAAATCCACAGTGGTGTGGAAATTTGCGCAATAGCAGAGAGGATTTTCCGACTTTTCCTCTACCATTTTCTTCAACTATTTACAAAAAAGAATAACAACAAACGTAGGGTACGTGTCCTCGTAAACCAGCGGGATTATCTTGTGTTTTGTCATCCAGTGCTGTTGCTTGGTTACATGCAAGTGTGAATTATTATCCTTTCACATTGGCAATCATATGATTCGACGACCGAGGGGTGATTTATGAATATTTCGCACAAAATACAAATTACCGTGTTTTATCTTTATATCACTTTGCAAACGGTTAAAACGTGGACGGACTATATTTTATTTATTCTTTCCCTCGAAACACTTTATCCACTTCAATAGAGGATGTAAGCAGTTGAATCAATTTGATAAATAAATATGTTGCTGTGGTGGTGGTTATTTCGTTACAGCACTTTGTAAGCGAATGGTGATAGACAGAGCACTTATCTAATATTACGATACCGAACTTTATGCGAACGAAATTCACTACAGATGACCTACGAGCGGGAGGAAAATTTGACGCGCGACCAAGTAGCACGAGAACTCAACACCAACTGACAGTGACAGTAGATATCAAGTGAGTAAATATGTTTTCGTATTTCCATTTTTGGAGGGTATTCTTTTGTTTTGGGGAAAGTTCGCTCTGCTTTGCGAATGTTGGGTGTTTTGTTATAAACAGGGGTTGTTTTGTTGGGGCTGGGGGTGGTGAATTATTTTCTCTTCCTGGAGTGAAATGTGAAAGTCTCTTAGAACGAAAGTATACTTTCTCTTTGTGGGAGACGATTTGCTGTTTGGCACGAACGTTGAACCAGTGATGCCAGACTTTAGAAGCAGGTTATCCCACGGCCATACCCAAATCTCTTTTATCCCTCGCCAAAATTTTAAAAATCCTACATTTATCCCACGAAGTATTAAATTAAAAAAAAAACATGTATTTCATTAAAATTTAGGCTTTTTTTACCCGACTGGACATTATGTGTTTCGCGCGTATCCTATGTACGTTCCTACGGGACACCCTGTAGCCCAAACGACTTAACCGATTTTGAAGATTGAGGTGTCATTAGATTCGTATTCTTCCCCGGAGTGTCATAGGCTAAAAAAATAAAAATGAAAAAAGTTAATTTAAAAAAACCAAAAAACCCGACTGACTAAAGGAAAAAAAAAAGAAAAAAAATATTAACCAGACACTATACCTAACTATTTGACAGTCGGAGGGTACTCAGATTTTTGTTTAGCTGTGTAGGTATAGTCTCTGATTGTAAATTAATTAGGTATAGGTAGTGTCTGGTTAACATATTTTTCTTATTTTTTCTTTAGTCAGTCGGGTTTTTTGGTTTTTTTAAATTAACTTTTTTTATTATTATTAAGAAGTTACAATAATCGTGTTTATTTTGAGCTTCGATCTCAGCAAAGCAAAGTAAAGTAGGATTTTCAGCATATTTAACACTTCGAAACTCGCTATAGTTGTTGTATTTGAGTTCTGAAAAACCTACTAACGTAAAATAAATACCTTATGAATTATATGAATTATTGGTATGCAAACAACTTTATCTCGGTTGGACAAAAGTTTGAGCCGCACACTGTGTTGCACGATCTCTGTTTTGCCGCAGAAGAAAATGAATGCATTCAAATATTTTGAATGCCATTTTTCTAAGAAAGAAAATATTTAATTTGATCGTAGGGGGACTAATTTTTGTATTCTTAGTGGAACTAGCATTTTAGGAACAAAAATTGACCAAAAAGTAAAATCCCCTTTTTTTGTACTATGAGATTTCAAAAATCCCTTTGTCCCTTTTAGCTTATTTTAAGTGAGAAAATCCCACAAAAAGGGATAAATCCCTCGATCTGGCATCACTGCGTTGAACTAGAAGTGTTGCTGAGTTTAAGTAGTCACAACGACAAAGTTTGACGAGATCCGTCTGCATATTTACATGTACCGTATATTTCCTAAAAATTCCGTTGGGCAATTTTGAGATAGTGGATGACACTTTTTCATCGATTTGTGGTCGATCCCATTCCATAACAATTGTTTTCAGAAGATGTTTTGATGGAATGTAGTCAATTTTTTTCAGACTGCTATGTCTGATTTATATTACTGACATAGGGACCACATGTATCGGAATTTCATTCCGTATCCGTATAGTGCAGTATGGGTTTAGCTTAGTGGAATTTAACGAAGAATCAGCAGAACACATTCTGTGTCACTGTTAGGGATGCCATACGTCCCCCTTTAGGGGGGACAGTCCCCCCTTTGCATGATATAAAACGTAAAAGAGAATTCGCAAAAAAATGCAAAAAACATCCACAAAATACAAGTTTAAAAATGTATTACATTAAATTGTGCAAACAAAGTAAAAGAAAGATTAATCATGCGCGTGACACTTATTACACCAATCGCTTAAGTCAATGCAGAGGAAATTCAAAGAAAGAATGGGGTTTAGTAAATTGCATTTTGGATAGAAAAAAGAAATGTAATGATATTCCCTTTATTGAAGCCAATAATTCAATTATTTCTGATCCACATTCTATTGCAAACAGTTTTAATAATTTTTTTGTCAATGTCTCTGAGACTTTGAGACCCTCTGAACTAACTTACAGGAGTTGTAATTGTAATATTGCATCGGGTTTGATTGAGGAAAGAGTTCAAAGTAATAGTTTCTGTTTTCAACAGTTCTCTTCCTATGAAATCTACAAATCAATTATGGCCTTACAAAACAAAAATACATGTACTAGTGATGGTATCTCTGCCATTCTATTGAAGAAAGTTGCTTGGGAAATTGTTGATGTTCTGTGTTATATCTTTAACCTCAGTGTTAACAGCGGTATATTTCCCAATTCTCTAAAAAATGCAGAAGTTATTCCTTTGTTCAAGAAGGGGAATCGCAAAAATATAAACGATTACAGACCAATTTCTCTACTCCCTACTATTTCAAAAATATTTGAGAAATTAATGAAATCAAGAATACTATCATTCTTAAATAAAAATAATTTTTTTTCACAATCGCAATATGGTTTTAGAGCAGGTAGATCCACTGAGGATGCTATTTTGAAGGTGTGTTGCGATCTATTTAGTGGGGTTAACGAAAGTCAATCAACTATGGCTCTCTTCATTGATATGACGAAGGCATTCGACATGGTAGATCTGCAAATGTTATTACGTTAGCTGTATAGAGCTGGCTTTAGAGGTATGGTATATGAATGGCTTAAGTCATATTTGTTAGAAAGGGAACAAAGGGTGTTAGTCAATGGCTTTTACAGTGCTTCACTTAAGATGAAAAACGGTGTTCCTCAAGGGTCAGTGCTAGGTCCTATATTGTTCCTTATCTACATTAACTCTCTTTTCGCTCAAAACTTTTATGGCAATCGTAGTGCATTTGCAGATGACATCGCTTTCACGTATACTGATCCATCGCTCCATGAATGCGTTGCAAAGATTAGCTTCGATCTTCAAATACTTCGCATCTGGTTTTACGCCCACAAACTAATTATCAGTGAAAAAACGAAACTAATGAACTTTAAACTATCACATGATGATTTAGGAGATTTTGAGTTAGTTTTTCACTCAGGCCTGTGCCATAAGTTTTGTTTGCCTCTACATACCTGTGGTAGGCATAACTACAACGTTAATAGTCACTGCTCAAATAGTTGCTTCAAAGTTGAATCAGTTGATTCGTTCAAATATCTTGGTGTATACATTGACAACAAATTAAACTGGAAGGTTCATGTCCAATACTTAAAATCGTATATGTCACTTATAACTCGCAAAATGTATCTTTTAAAACCTTACTGCTCGCAAAGAGTTCTTTTGATGTTCTATTATGGATTAGTTCACTCGAAACTTCAACATGGAATCGTTAGTTGGGGTGGTGCATACATGAGTACTTTAAGGCCACTATTGATTTCACAAAAGCATGTGATTCGAATTATCTGTGGTAAGAATCGTTATACCGAAAGTTGGCCTCTCTTTGTCAACCTTCGAATATTTCCACTGAGAAATCTATATGTGTTCAAGGTACTTAAAGAGTTCTTCAAACGAAGTGGTAATGTTCCCTCTAGAAATTCTTCGATATATAGTTTACGGATTAATAACCTGTCACTATTTAACATCCCACGCGTGCGCAAAACTCATTTTATGAATTTTTATTTAGTTTTCTCGCGTAGAATTTTTAATAAAATTCCCTTATCCATACGTTCCAATCTCAATTTCCATTCTTTTTTGAATTCTCTTAAAGACTGGCTTTTTACTGTGAGCCCTTCTAACTTGGAACTACTTATGAAAGTAACAATTTAATTAAAACGTAAAAAGATTCTTCCTTGATCTTCTTTGATTTTCATTGCTTTCAATCAAATTGTTTTTCTCGTTTTCATTTCTTAGCATAAGAACAGCTGATAGTACCCCACGTCAGTTATTCTTTTCATATTAAATACTATTTGGCGATCATTCATCACTAACTTTAAAGTTTAAGAATGATAATGAATTTATTATAATCACTTTATATTTCTTAATCAGCACTATTCTTGTAATCTAGTTTATAGTGATACTTAATAAAATAAATAAATAATAATAATAAATTCATACAAAAATTCTGTTTGTCCCCCCTAACACAAACAACTGTCCCCCTTAATAAATCAAAATTCAATAAAAGAAAACATTCAATTGAAAATTTTTAAAATACTTTCTTTTAATATTTTTAATAAGATTCTTTCTGAACACATCCATTTGAAGTGCAAGAAAACTTTCAAAGCTATTTTTATTTCATATTTTTTTGACTCTGGTGATCAATCATAAAAAAAAATATTTGTCCCCCTTTTTAAACACCTGTCCTACCTAGAATACTCACGTTGTCCCCCTTTTCGTATTTTTTAATCTGGCATCCCTAGTCACTGTGAATGTCTAATCAAATTACGTCAACACCATCTAGGAAAACCATACCTTGATGCAGAAGACTCAAAGATCTACTATTATTTATCCTACCTTTACCAAGTCCGGTATCACAAGGAGAGCTCTTAGCGGAAATCACAAAAGGCCAGCTTAGTGATATGGTGACTTGCTTCCTAATCTAATCTAATCCGGCAAAGCCGAAAGCAGTATACTGATATAATAACGGGTGATTTTTTAGCTGGTTTGGTTTTGGCAACACTGGTTTTGACAGCTGACGTGTGTTTAGTACCTTGTGTCACTGTCAAACAGCTTCAGTTTGGTTTGCAATTTAACCATGGATCGTCTTACAAATGAACAACGCTTGCAAATTATTGAATTTTACTATCAAAATTCGTGCTCGGTTCGAAATGTTCATCGCGCGCTGCTTCCATTTTTTTATCGATAAATTGTGTTCAGCGATGAGGCTCATTTTTGGTTGAATGGGTACGTAAATAAGCGAAATTGCCGCATTTGGAGTGAAGATCAGCCAGAAGCATTGCAACAGCTACCAATGCATCCCGAAAAAGCCACTGTTTGGTGCGGTTTATGGGCCGGCGGCATTATTGGGCCATATTTCTTCAAAGATAAATACCGAGCGATAATAACAAACTTTTTTTTGCCCGAAATGGAAGTTCTTGACTTGCATGATATGTGGTTTCAACAAGACGGTGCCACATGCCACACACCACGCGAAACAATGGCGCAATTGCGAGGCGAGTTTGGTGAACAGTTAATTTCACGTTTCGGGCCGGTCAATTGGCCGCCTAGATCGTGCGATTTGACACCATTAGATTATTTTTTGTGGGGGTATGTCAAGGCTAATGTGTATAGGGACAAGCCCGCTTCGATTGACGCACTGGAATGCATTCATTCGTGAGATACCGGCCGATATGTGTGAAAGAGTATGCCAAAATTGGACTCAGCGGATGGGCTACCTGAGACGCAGCCGCGGTCAACATTTACATGAAATTATCTTTAAACATTAAATTGCAAGGTTCAAACTATCGATTCAAATAAATATTTCATTCATTTTTTCGAATTTTTTGTGTTTTTTTTATAAAAAAAGTTCTAAACCTCTTAAAAAATCACCCGTTATATACAGTGTTATTCATGCCGTGAAGTTGGTAGCGCTGTCATTTGGCACCTGTCAAACTCAGCTGTCATTTGAAGTGTCATAATATTAGTCGAATGTTTGCCATTTACGATGATGGATCGCTTAACAATCGAACAACCGGTTTAAATTATTAAAACTTACAATAAAAGTGGTGACTCAAACGTAGCCGCTTTTCGCGCATTACGCGATGATTATATGGTCGTCATAATCGGCCGATGTCCCAAGATCCTCATTCTTCTATCGGCCAACGCCAGACATTGATTCAGAATATGTGCCGCTTTTCAGTTGACCCCTGTTTTGCAAGGAAGTCCGCCTTTTCTTTGCCTTCGATCCCTGTATGTATCCTCGTACCCAAGTTAACTTCATTTTTAGATGAACACTTCTTGAGCTTGAGTACACATTCCAGTGCCAATGATGATGTAATGTTTGCTTGTTTCATGCGTCTAATCACCGCCGGATTGTCCAATGTCTTTTCATTAATTTTTCAAAATTTAGACATATAACTATATACTACCTGTACTTATTATAAGAAATTATTCTGAATGTGCAGCGATTAAATTAATTTAAATAAATAAAAAATAAAATAAAATAAAATAAAAATGCTGTAAGGATATCTCCCCTTCACCTGACTTTCAAGCAAGTAGTCCAACGCATGCAGCCTGGTATACGCAAGTGTGAATCCCGAGGCTAACGTGACGGGCTAGTTCCAGCTTCACCATCCATCATGGATCCATCTGTGAAAATCACTGTTTCACCACTTCTTTTTCGAGGATCACTTCCAAGGCACATGTTGGTGTTGTGTTGTCTCCTGTACATGTGAACCGTTGGACCCTATCCAGGTGCTTCCTTACAGTTTTCTTGTAGGCTTTCGCCCACCATACAACCGAATCATATGTGATAATGGGTCTAGTCATCATCGTTCACATCCAGCATGCTGACCTAGCCGAGAGTCCTCACCTCTGTGCACAAACACGTTTGCACTCTGATGTAGTACCCTTTTTGCTTCCGGCCCTTCTCCTCAAGATGGAAGTTCCAGGTAAGTCTAGTACCTAGGTATCTAGATAAACTCCTAGATACCTTCTTGCTTGTTCTGTAGGCATGCTGCCCACTATTTAAAGGATACATCTTTAACGCAGTATACTCTCCATACAGTTCACCACCACCTTTTATATTGTATTTAACAGAAAGGATGGTAATCCAACTAATCTGAGGGGTTTTGCCACGGTGTAATCCTTTGTTCACGGCTTTTGAAGAAATACTACATTTGTCTCCCTCAATGTAGTCGGGATGTAGCCTATTGCTAGGCATGCAACGTTCATATTTCTGAGCCTTGGTGCAATTATTGTGTCTACTCTCCATTGCCGGAAACAATACTTCTCTCTAGCTAGAGCGGTCTTTGGGTGACTGCCTCAGTTACCCACTCGCCAACGATGCATACTACAACTACAAGTATGAATCCGAGAAGACAGCTACAATTTATGTAAAATAGATTTAAGAAAACAAACATAGTAGGTTTACCGTTGGGACTACCCTTTTGTTGAGCCAACACATTTAAATATTATTTATTCACCGCCATTTGTAAAATAGCCTTCAGTCAAATTGTGTATAGGTACAAAAAAGTTGAATAAAGTAAGCGAAGTTCGCTGCGGTCTAAGTATTCCTTTGCGAGTTCTTCCTCTTTTTCGAAGTTGGAATCGAAAACCCCTCGTACCAGAAAGTATATAAATATGGTGAGTATTGCTCTGGCTTCTTCCAGGATCTGCAGTAGTGTGAATATTTGGTCGGTTGTTGACTTACCGGTCCTAGAACCGCACTGGTAGGGATCATAATCAGGTCGTTGAGGAATGGTTTTAGGCGAGCACACAGTACGGCTGATCGAATTTTACCAGTTGGTGTAGGATTTATTCCAAGTTACCTCCCGCTGCTTTAAGGCACTCTGCAGTGAAGCGGCTTGGTAACGCAGCCTTGTTGCAGGACGTGTGCGACGTTGTTGCCGTCCTTACTACATTTTTTGAATGGTTTATTCTGTCTGACAGCGGAATTTGTGTCGTCTTGGCAATTTAACAGTCTGATCGTTTCCACAGGATTGTTCGCGATATAGAAAGTATTATAAAGGGCTTAATAATGAAAGGCACTGCAACCTCCCTTCAACTTTAATTATGTGGACCTTCCAATTATCTTAGTTGCGTCCTTAAATCACTTAAATCGGAGGCTTATAGTCTTCATCGTCCCCTCTGGTCAATATTATTATGTACATAATTTCGAGTCTTTTTGGAAATTGATTTTTTCTAAATTGCTTGTATATCTTCCACGACAACCCTAAACTGGGAATACGAGCTCTATTGCATGAGGTTGAGAGACGCGTTGCACTGATCACGTTTTCCTGGCCTACTCACAAATCTTTTGAAAAATCCATGTAAACCTGCAAAGGTGATGACTTAATTCGATAATTTATGGCAACCGATGTCGGCCTGATTATGTTATGATTTTCGCTTAGCCAAAAACCAATCAATCAATGCCAAAGCAATTCCGGGGTATATCAAGTATCCGATCCGGGGGGGTGTCTCTTTTAGGTGTGGATAAGTGTAATTGACATGTTGTTGCTACCAAATAGTGCATACTCTATTCAATCACACCAACACTGAAACAGAGTTAAACTTATTTACGAAATTGAGTTCCGTGTAAGCCACAGAGGACAGAGACTCTTATATCCAAATACAGTAGGTACAGTAGGATTGTCCTTTCAATATTTGTGTTGTGTGAGTAAAAATTTTGATTTTTATAACCAAATATAATACCTACTGCTGCCTCAAAGCCATTCTCCTTTCAATATTTGTGCCTGGAAACGACTTTTAAAGTTCTCGCGAGGTTGTCATTGTTCGCATTACATTCTGTCAATCAAACTTACTCAGTCTAACCACTTCCTTGCCCACCCCTAGCCCCACCAAAGGCGACACGATTAAATTTTTCAATACCGTCTGTAATCCGTTCAGTATCATTATTTGAAAACAACTTAATAAAACCCAAAGAGCATTCACCCTTGTGTCTGGGATCTCTCTTACTTTTAACATTACACTTTACTACCCCACTTTACAGTGCATGCGCAGAAGTGGCTCCTCTCCAGGAATGCGGAATGAGGTGGAACTAGAACGATATTATGTGGTAATCCCCGCACCATGATGTCATACTAAAGCAGACGTGTCTGGTCCTTCTTCTATTTATCCTGAAATACCATAGGGTATAGTTTTGTTGTTTGCTGTACATGGATATGGCTATACACCCTCCCTTAGGTGAATATTATATTCGGATTAGGTGCTCTAACGTGTTGGTCCCTTGGCCCTCTTGGATGGTAATATTAGATTACAATAAAATCAAATTCATAGAATGTCGTTAGTGTGAAGAGCGAATGGGACACAAGTTATTCAATTTTCTATGTCGCCGTTCGCCGTGGAGGATGGGTGGGGGAGTACCAAAGTACCCTCCAATTTAATAAGCTCTTGCCGTGTTTACTTGTACTTCAGTCTTCAGTCAAGGAAAATAAGGAGAGACAAGGGAAAACGTTGACATTGAATCTTCTCTTTTATATATTCAGTTCTTTGACAGCATTTGATCCCGATGTGACGGGAGATCCTTGTTGGGAAATAAAAAAGTTGGCAGGATCAATAACGCAGCACAGTTCCGCCCGTCATCCTTCCCAAAGAGTGACGGGACCACCCACGCGCCAAATGGAAAGTGGAAGAACGAGCACCGACGAATATTTGTAACAACAAGTTGTCAGCTTTTCGTGCATCTCCTCGCACTTTCACGGTTGCAGAACTTCAGTCGCAGATGTAGCCATCAGTAGGTAGCATTGGTTATTCGCTATCTCGGGCCAAAAGAAAACGATAACATTCCTTTTGTAAGTGCAAGCTTTCCGACGAAATCCCAAACCATATATAAGCGGCAACTGAGTGGGCGTATGTAACACATCATTATGTCTCTGCACCGTGTGAAGCTGTAGAGAACGATGGCTTTCAAAAGGATATTGTGCGAAACTGAGAGGGATCTTAGTCGGGAAAGTCACAATTTGACACAGTGTCATCACGATGTCGAAGGGATTTTCGATTGCTCTTGCTCTCCGCACAACCCAGAAATAAATTTTCTGAAAGCGTGCAAGGATTATATGTGTATTACGTCGGTGAGGCATAGAACTGTGTTACTTATAGAGGTCGACTGACTCTGGGTCTGAACTGAATCCAACAACGACGCGACGACGACAAATTAGCAACAGAGGTCCTTTGTTGGTAGGTACACTTTTTTTTCTGCTGGGACTAAGCGAGCATTTTTCACAGATGGGCTGTCTTATTCAACAGGATGAATTAGGTGGAGAAATTAGCATCGGAAAGTCTATGATGTGTGTGGGAGCTATGCGGACGTGTGTACATAACTTGTATAGCACCGCACATCACAGTAGGAGTTAGGACGGTGGTTGGGATTCCTTATTGCCACGAGTGATGCTCGTGCTGATGCTGTGGGTTGGTTGGGGTTTAGTTGTATATTGTTGTTGCTCAGTTTCGTTTCTTTTGCTTTTCCTTTTCCTTTTCATGTGCACTGCAGCTGTCAGAATTGTTCATTCAAGATTGAGGATGAGGGCGATGACGCTGCTCCTGGTCCTGGGTTGTGTTTGTGTTGAAATGAATGTTGCTTGGTTCATGTTTTGTACTGGATGTAGTGATGCTGATTCGCATTCTAATTTGTTTCTGTTTGCGGTGCAGCCACACATAAAATAGAACAGACAGTTCCATTCCAGCATTATTGATGTTGGAAGTGTGAGCGGTTGGCGATAATGTGATTTGACACCATTTTTTCTTTCTACTTTTGTTTTCTCGGTGAGGTTTAATTTTTGTTCACCCATTGTACGGCGCGAAGGTATTGTTGGGGCTTGCTCTTTTTATATGGCTGAGCGATTATTGAGCCCTAACGAGACGACAGTGAATGAAGTCTGAAGGGATAATTGGAAAAGTAATGAGAATTAGTAAGTGGAATGTTAAATTATGTTGTGGTTTGATGTATATGACTGGGTGGTGTGTGTAATGTATGGTTAGTTGCACAACTAGACGTTGTCTGCGCGTTGCGACTATTTTCTACACCAGTAAAAATCCAACTGACCCAGGAGCAGTGTTGTTATAGATATTGATGGTTTCTCGGTTCAAAATCGTATTTTCGTATTTTAAGTTTCAACTTAATTTAACCTCAGAGCATTTGCTTTCTTACCAATAATATTTATACCTTTTCAGGGGCATACACACTTAAACAAGTTATTGGGCTTAGAACGAACCCTGTTGAATCTATTGAAATACTTCCTTTTTGTAAATATTGTACAAATACCTTGTAAAACTGCACATCCCTATGATAAGCGGTTAAGAATTTATATCCCTTAAGAAAAGTAAATGCTTCTAACCAATTTTATTCATCAACCTGCAATGTTTAAAATAAAAGCCACCAAATTGTATTTAAGAACCTCTAAAGTTATAGCCATACGTAAAATGGCACCGAAAAAGTCTGAACAATGTGAAAATGATTTTTTATACGTCTAGGCGGTCAGATCGAAAATTATTTTATCCCTATGAATACAATTACAACAAATCCTGATTGGATTCCATCACAAAAAAAAAATCCTGACAGATGGAACCGTTAAGAAATGAATACCTATTTCAGTGGAATGGTTTGTTTTTTATTTTGTTGTGGAATTGACTGAGAAGTAGCTATATCGGAAAAAGTACGGAAAAATTAACAATTAATAATAAATACTTTTATAGAAAACTAGCTGGCCCGGCGAACTTCCGCAAAAATTTGTTAAAGTAGTTAATAAATTTAATAATTCCGAGCTTTCGCTTCCGGTCAATTTAAATTTTTTATTACAAAATTATAATAAATTAAATACAATAATTGCAATAACCGCAGCGATTTACTTGTCGGCCAACCTACCGTTTTTTCACTGAAGTGCTTTATGGTACATAGCATTTTTCGTTCCATTTACGGGTGCGTGCACGTACAAAGCGAGAGTTTTGCCGACACGTGAGCACGCCACATACAATTGACCATGTGAGAAACATGGAACGCTATGCTGATGACGATTGTGTTGTTGTCTATCTCGGTCTCCAGTATGGACGACTGGATGATATTCTTTCCCGAAAATCCGACATATTATTCTCTCGATTGTTAATATTTCGATCTGACTCTTCGTCGTGATTTTCTGCGACTTGAAACGTTTGACCTTCTCACTGGCGGAATGATCAAATTTGTCTTGGAATCGCGGATTTCCACACAAGCTTTCATCCCCTATATACTGTCAAAGTTTTGTTTTCGAGACACAAAGTAGTCTATGGCCTTCCTTGGGTCCAATCGAAACCATCAAGCTCAAAATCTTTAAAAACTAACCATCCTGTCTACGCCGTTTGCTCGCTGACTCGGGTTCGGAGCGTTTAGGAACCGAAAAAATCATCTTCGGTTCGGTGAAGAGGCGCGTTTTTAGATGAAATACAGTCGAATCCCTCTAAGTCGAATTTTCACTAGATTTAAAAAAAGTTCGAGTTAGAGGGATTTCTGGAAAAATTGGAGTTGGAGGTATTTTTTTAAGCGGATTTATTTAAATTAAAAAATAGGAAAGTTGGTACATTTTGAACAATTTGTTATTTTTGTTTGGGATGTGAAAGTAGCAGTGTTCACTCGTTTAATAAATGATTCTATTTTAAATAGGCAGTAGTGAATCTCCTCTTGAACATCTTCGGTCATTTCAATTGCAGTTTGCAATATTTCGATTGCATTTTCAACATCATTCTTTTCCGGCATATATGTTTACTAATGGTTTCGCCAAACTCTTCTTCAGCTCCCAGTTTTTTTTTTTTTTAATTTTGATTTCTTCAGACGAAAAATTCTTGAGATTTAGATATTGTAGTAGGTCAAGAATCAAAAAATTTGTTCGAGTTTGAGGTATTTTCGAGTTACCTAGAGGGATTTTCGACTTAGAGGGATTTCGACGGTATACTATGTTAGCGATATATGGGACTACTCCAATCCCTACACGAGGTTTATCAGGTGGCATCCAGCATGCCTCCGTTTCAATATAAAATTATTGGCCAACAGAGGCACACCCCAAGGAGGTGTTATCTCACCACTGTTGGGGCTCATAGGACAGAGAAAGAATTAACGTGGTCGGATATGCGGACGATATGGTGATATTGGTGTCAGGGAAGTTTCCTTCCGTAATTAGTGGAATTATGGAAAATGATCTAGGGAAGGTTAAGGTTAGCACATGGGCTAAGAGGAGTGGTCTTGGTGATGATTTTCACCACTAAAACGAAAATACCCGAATTCACACTTCCTCGCCTAAACGGCCAACCGCTATCCTTATCCACCAGCGCCAGGTATCTAGGAGTAATCCTTGATCCAAAGCTCAACTGGAAACTTAACATCGACCAACGGGTAAAGAAAGCATGCATTGCTTTCTATGCCTGCAATAAAACATTTGGTAAAAGATGGGGCCTGCAACCAAAACTGACCCTTTGGATGTACGTACCCATCCGTCGTACGACCAATTCTTACAGACGGGTAGGGATGCCAGATTAAAAAATACGAAAAGGGGGACAACGTGAGTTTTCTAGGGAGGATAAGTGTTAAAAAAGGGGGACAAATATTTTTTTTTTATTATTGATCACCAGAGTCAAAAAAATATGAAATAAAAATAGCTTTGAAAGTTTTCTTCCACTTCAAATGGATGTGTTCAGAAAGAATCTTGTTAAAAATATTAAAAGAAAGTATTTTAAAAATGTTCAATTGAATGTTTTCTTTTATTGAATTTTGACTTATTAAGGGGGACAGTAGTTTGTGTTAGGGGGGACAAACAGCATTTTTGTATGAAAATGGGGGACTGTCCCCCCTAAAGGGGGGCGTATGGCATCCCTACATACGGGTCAATAGTTTGGTGGGCGGATCTAAGAAAAGCTTACAACATAATCAAAGTACAAAGAACGGCATGGATAGGCACCACATGCGCTCTACGGTCAACACCGTCAGACACCCTTACAGTCCTTCTGCATCCGTTACCTTTAGACCTTCACATTACAAATATCACAGCACATAGCGCGATCAAACTCAGAGAGTCGGGGTGCAGGTCTGCTAAATCCTACGGCCATAGCAATATTCAGCTTTCTCTAAAGACAACTTATATACCACCCTCAACGGACTATATCACTCCCAAAATGTTATTCACTAAACATTTTAAAGTAAAATTTCCTTCAATATTAGATTGCCAGGATGGCCGGTTGAATAGGGACACGAATTTAACAATCTCCACAGACGGTGGACTCCACAGTCCTTTGGAGTAGGTGCAGGTGTTTTTTCTGAGTCTCTTAACATCGCAAAATCCTTTAGGCTACCGGATGCGGCCAGTGTGTTTCAGGCGAAATTACTGGCCACCCGCGAGCCCTGTCGTCAAATCAAACAAGGTACCTACAGACAAACATAGTTCCGAGGCAAAAAATATAGACATTTTTATTGATAGTCAAGCTGCCATCAAGGCTACCGCAGTCAATATAACCTCAAAATTAGTATTAGTGTTGTAAGAAGCTGGCCTCGCTTGACCAGTTCAAGGTCACCCTGGTCCAGGTCATAGAAACGTTTACGGAAACGAACATGCTGACGAGCTGGAAAGGCAAAGCTCAGCCCCTCACTGTTCACTTGCGGAATCGGTTCAGATACGGAGCTGTCAAAGCAAAGATCTCCTCGGAAGTCAGAGCAGGTTGACGAACTGTATCATATCCAGAAGGATGTGGCTAAACTACAGCACGGAAAAAACAACCTACCTCCTAAGTAAATCACGTAAAGATATTGCCAGAATAACTGCGGTAATCACAGGCCATTGGCCAATAGGGGAACACGCAGCTAGATTAGGCATCCCACATAATACACACTGTCGTAGCTGTAATGACGCAGCCGAAAAGGAAACACTCACTCACTACGACAACGATTTCTTGGTAAACCCTTCTTCGACCCCCTTAAACAGGTCTCGAAAAGTAGTATTAGGGAATTTATAATCTTTTTGAATTCCACAGGCTGGTTTTAAAACCTCCTATTTGATAATCTTAGGCCCATTTTATTCACTCGAAGTTGAACACAACTTGGGAAGTTTCCCATATAAAAATCCCCAAGTTGTGTTCAAATGGGCCTTAAACAACCAGGTCAAATGAGCTGTGGCAACAAAACGGCACATGGTGCTACTTGGGTGTTTAGTTAAACCGTCGCTCCTACCTATACCTATCATACCTATCTATCATGCCCCCGTTTTTCAAGCTGAAATTTACCTATATGCTTTTCTAAAGGCTGCCTATTATACTGTTAGAAATATGTGGCAGCTTAGGAGTATTTGGTTGAGAAGCGGCAGTCAGGCTACGCTTAAGGCCTTGTTCAACCCTGTAATCCATTTGAGAATAGTCAAGAGGAGATTCACTTTCAAATATTTTAAAATGCTGTTATTTTCAAATAAAAATCTTTAAAATGTTGCCTATCAAAACACTGTTATAGTTTTTAGCCGGCCAATACTTCTTGAATATGTTTAAAACATTTTATATTTGCAGAATAACTTCGGAAATGATACTTAATGCTGCAGCTGCCACACTGCCTCGGATCACTTCCTTTGTGTTTGTCCTTCCTTTGATCGGATCAGGTGGCTCTGTCGTATCCATCCATAATCCATATACCTAACCTACAACTAGGAGATCCTCTTTGGACACGTAGACTTATGCATGAACCATCATATTATGCAATTATATTGTTATTTAATTTTAACATAAAATACCACCAACATTTTCGGTATGGCAAATACCTTTTAAGAAATACTTTGAATAAACCCGGTAAAGCGTTTGCCATTTATTTCTGCAATTGCAGACATCCTGTGCCTCCAGAGACAAATTTGTCGCTAATGGCAATAATGCGAGTTGATGAGAAAATTTCCGCCTCAACACACTTATGCCATCCCTCTTTTGGAAGAGACCATACACTTCATCTGTACTGTGCACACCCACTCCTTCCGCAGACAACCACCTATAGCATTTACCAATTACTGAAAATTCTTAATTAAATTAGCGAAATTTTATGAAATAAATTTCACATACTTAATGACAAAGCTTTCGCACCAGCGATCTTCTCCTTCGTGCAACGTGAAAAGGGCCTCCTGGCGTCGCGCCGTTATCAGTGACACCGGCTGCAGCCTGTCGTGCCTGTCTGCTGTGGGTTTAATTTGGTACGCGCGACTTCACTTAATGAAATAAAAATAATTTCATTATATAGTCCATGTACACAGGAAATTTGCTGACAATTTCGAAAATAATTTCCAATTTTAAAACTACCACCGAAAGGACCATCCATTAGGTCCACACCCAATTTTCATCCTTCAACTTTTTATACACGCCCTCTCACTCCTAACGCAATTAAAAAAAATAAATTAATTTATCAAGCGAGAATTCGGATTTCTCATGACTCGCATTGCAACTGTCTGAGAGTTGTCTCCTCCGCGCATCGCTTTACAGTACAATAATAATGAATGAAAAATGGAAAATTTACATTCGACAATCTATTTTTTACGACTCACTGTTTTGTATTTATGTATTTCGATTGAGCTGGGCAAATTGTGTGGACTGTGTGGAACCCGGTGTTGGGGTGGCTCGTCGAAATGACATCCTTAGACTTAATTAACTGCTTTCCAAGTTTAATGAGTTTGTGCAGAAATCCAAGAACGAAAAAGAAAGGAAATTCAAAAAGGCAATCATAACGACACACTACCGTCTACCACTCAACGGTGGTGCTCGGCGCACGCAGTAAGGGTGTTTAAATCTTGGCTGAGTGGAATGGGACACTCTACTGCGTGCAATTAAGAAAATTCGAGGTACTTCAAATGGAAATTTTATTCTGAATTGCAGGTGAAGGTTCTCTTTGAGTAGTTCCCCAGGATGGGAACACTTACGGGTTTGATAAGATCTCGCTGGAGTTGGAAGCTTGTGACAATTAACTGTGAAGAAAAAATTGTACCTATTCGTAAAGCACATATTTTTTTATATCATTTTAAGTAAACCTCGCTTTGTTTGGTTGTAATCAGTCTATTTTAATCAATAAGAGGCCGGAAGAAAGAAAAATAAGATGGTTTAGAGCAACTAAACCATTGGTATAAATGTGTGAAAGTCAATTGCAATGGATTACGATAGTGCAAGTGAACAAAACGTGTTTTTGCGGCCAATTCAAAACAAACAAGAACCAATAAAATTCGGAATTAATCTCCGATTTGGCAGCATAAATCTGAAATGTCAAATCGAAAAAAGAATATATTTTATAAATATAAACATAAGTTGTATTGTGTTTGAAATTGATGTTCTCTATAACGCGGGAACAGATTTTGTTTCTGCAGATTACCCATTAAAGTCGACGTCAATACCAAGGTTTTATTTGGATACGGTCTTTGCGTGTGTAGTGATTTATGAATTATAGTCATACGTCATACCGCATAACTGAATTTGTGCGTATACCGTGTATATTTTGGTGTTGTCGACTTTGAAACCACTCAACCGATTTCAATGCATTTTTTTGTGGATGAATATGATGGGTTGCGGTTTGAGAGATTTTTGGACGTGATTGGTGCCGCTGTTGTCGAGATATAAATAATTCTTAAATATTCTTTCAACTTTGTCTTTTAAGTGAATACCTACTACGGGCACGCTGGGAGTGAGCTGGTGAATGTGTTACGGAAATTATTATATGGCGAAGCAAAGAATTTTCAAATTTGAATTCATATAATTAAAAACCTTCAGTTTAAGCCAGGAACTGAACCTGGGACTGTGAAATTTATAAGCTTGGTTTTACACAGACACTAGACTACACAATCAGTCAATCTGCAACCACATGAAAACAAAATGAAACCAAAAAATGTTGGATTGGATTTTCAAATGAATGAATACACTATTATCTACAGCGCTGTTTTAAATTATAACATTACAAAAATTTTGTTTTTAAATTAAATTTCTTTATATAATCCAACTTCGAAAAAATTGGATTTAACATTCAATTTATAACTAATTACAAATACATAGTACAAATGGTATTTCAAATACCGAAATGCTACTTCCGCACTCGGGAGAGTGAAATAGTAGTACCTACTGGAATCGGTACAATACCTAGTAAGCTTTTTTTCTACTGTGAAAAAGGAAAAAAAAACTTCACAGGTGAGAGAATATCAAAAACCTGACAAAAAGCATTCAAACCATAATTTTTTTTTTAATTTTATCAAAACATCTGAGTATTGACGCAAAAAATGTTTATAAAAAAGACGCCACTTAGCAAAATTTTCTATTAGGTACCTATAATTAAAAAAGGATAATGTTAGCAAACTGAAATTTTTATACAATGTTAGATAAAAAATTTGATTTTCACTTCGCAGAAATACAAAATTTTTAAATTTGCATTACTAAAAAATCGAGGTAATTCGAGTTCGGCTTAAGGGGAAATTCGACCACGCTTCGTGGGAAATATAAAGGTAGCGTTCAGGCGAGAATGTAAATAATGATAGATCACGAAAATAAATTGATTTTCTTTAAAATTTAAGGGGAAAACCGAAACTCAAAATATATGCTATCAAAGTCTAGGGTTCGTAACAAAAGGGGAACATTCGGATAATAATGTATACCTACTACCTACTGTATAATCAAAAGGTTCGAACAGTCTGGAACATTTTTCGGAATTTTCTTAAATTAACATAATCCACATCGCTATCTCTTGCTATTAATAAATAATTCGTCATCATATTTTTTGTGAAATAGAAATTATTCACAACCAATGTTTGAGAAAAGTCAAACAAATAGCTTTCGCTGTATTCCATTCGCATGAAACAAAAATATCTTTCGTTTTTGGAGTTAAATGAAGCAAAGAAAACGAAAGCGTCGCTTTTTTTTTTGAATTCGTGCAACTGAGATTTCATTTCGTTTTCGAAGTCACATGCAACAAATCGTTCTTTAAAACGATTAAACGTTTTCATTGTACAGAATTCCACCCCTGTGTCACGCACTTAAGTTTTGCTGTGGTGGGACTCTATAAGGTGAAAACGTTTGATCGTTTTCGTTTGCACGAACGGTTTGCTTAACAAATCTTTATTTTTACAAAACAGTAAACATTCATTGCTCTTCTTCTGTTTTAGGTTTGAGAAACTTTGTGACAACAAAAATATAGTTTGGCAGTCTCAGTAGCTTTATTTTCGTTAAGTTGTTTTGACGTTGAGGAAAGTTTTAAAGTAGGAGGCACGTATGTATTTCGTGTACCTACCTGTATGCAAATGAATATTGTCCAGCACGTACTTAAAGGCAGCTGTGTTTAACCTAAAACGTTGAACAAAACAAAAACAAACAAAACTTTTTAACTAAGAACCAAATTTAAATAAACCAACCTTTTGTCAGGTAATGTGAGTGGATTCGAACAATCCCGGAGATTTTTTCTAGTTTTTCTTAAGTTTACGTGTTCATTTTCCACTTCACTTTCTAGTAAAATATTCAGCACAATCTGAACACCACTAAATTCAAAGAGAATAAATAGGAAAATGATAAACGTCAACAAAATTAGCTGTCGTTTGTTTTCTTTCGTGGAGACGATAAAATCTGTTCGTTTTTAAGGTTACATGAAGCAAGAAAAGTGAAAACGTCAACGAAAATTTGTGTTCGTTCGTTTTTTTCGCACCCGAATTTCTTTCGTTTTTTATGTTACATGAAGCAAACTGTTCGTGTGCACGAAAACGTTTAAACGTTTTCGCCTTACAGAATGCCGGCCCTGATTTTGTATTCGCAAGGTGTCTAGCTATATAACTAGTTCCACTTGATACAAAGAAATAAAAAAATCAAGCAGCTATTAACGCTTTTTTTTGTTTAAAAATGTAGCGAACAACTCCAACCTGGTACTAAGAAAAACTATTATTTGCCACCAACGAAGGCTACCTGACTGCAACCGGAAGAGTATAGGCTAGTTTTTTTATTAAGTGCATATGGGTATGCTGTATGCTCCTCTTGGTTAGCATGGGCAGACATACTTGGACTCAAAATGGTCCAATTCGTTTTTTTGGCCGAAGCTGACAGTTTATTTAGAACTTAGTTTATGCTGTTTACTGACTAAGCACATTTTCATTTCTATAGCTAATCAACAGAATATGAGATAGCTGCAAAAGTTTGAATTGTGCAATAAAGACAGTGCGGCATGCAATTTCTACTCGAAAGATTGCTAGCCCTAATCTTATTAATCAGCGAGTCACTTCTGACGCGTATTAATGAATGATTTGCAAAGTTTTTAGTGCTGCACTTGCAGTTGTTTCCGGGGTGCAAACACTTAAGCAAAGCTTCAAGAATCTGAGCGTGTTTTTTTTTTCTCAGTTCATTATCAGCACATCGACCTTATACTGTAGAACTTTTTCGAATGGTATAGGTATACAATCGAAAACAATTTAAGCCTTTATCATAAAAATTAAGGTACTTAAACAGAACTCCTAAAGATATAATTATAGCACAATAAAGACAATAATTCGAGATTGAAATTGGCAATTGTCCTTGCAAAAAAAAAATATAGAAATAGAACAAAAAAAACTATACTCTAGGAAGTTAGTATCTGTTTCGCATTGTCATATGGCATCAAAATACCGAAAGGAATTGATTGGTTTTTGAAAGTAACTTAAAAAAAAAAAACAAAGAATAATCAAGCACACAAATGCAGCGCCCGTGTTATTCGCCCTGGATAACCTATCATCACACTACACCAGCGCTAGCCGTTGTGAAATTCAAAAAGCTCCATGATAGCTAGCTATGCCGGCCGATCGCTCTCTGAAAGCCCACTTAATATTGTTTTTGAACTTTTCTTATCTTAAATTACTTCAAAAGCTTTGTTTTGTTTATCATTTCAGGCTTAGTAATAAATTAAGAATGACCGATTTACCTTCCAGACAGTTGCCGGTTAGCAGCAGACGCGTGTACGTGTAGTGCGATCGTAGTTTTGTGTCACCTATAAAATTAGTTCTATTGAATAAACAAATTTCATTTGTATCTTTGCCGGTATACAAAAGTCTCATTTTCGTTTAGATTTCAAAGAGTCTTCTTTTCTTATCATTGTCCAAAATGGTAAAAGGAAAAAGTGAGTACAATGGAAGAGTGAAACCGGTTACAACCGGCTACATGCGTGATGTATGTACATGCGAGTATCATTGTATACCACATATAAGTGAAATGGAAAGCATTGTGGAATGTTTTTGTTTATGCCTCTATTTAATTAAATATTTATTTATTTAAATTGGAATGTTATGATTAAGAGGACGTGTTTTAGTTGATTTGGTAATCATCTGCACCTGTTTTGACTTGGAGCTGAAAAGTGCATACCTACCAGTCTACCACACTATACCTATAGTGTCTGCTTTATGCGTGCGGTGTGAATAAAATGATGATTAGTTAACTTGTCCGATTATACAGATTTGTTTTTGTTTTTTATTTTTGTTGTCATTTATACAAGTTATTTTTTTATTTCTCGGCTTGGTGTTGTCGTGTTGGAATGTTGTTGCCTTTCATTCTGCTTAATACCTACGAATATTTAAATGATCGATATAATTCGAACGTAAGCGAATGAGTTCCGTACCAAAGAAGACCTCCTACAAATTAACACTTTTTTTCACTTACGTTATGGTTACTTCATAAATCGGCTCGGTCGAGAGAGACGTTCTTCTCAAGGAGCAATGTTTTGCAAGTTAAACCCAATGGTAAAAAGAACGTTTGAGGGAAAAAGATCCCAACATACCCATGGACCCCAAATTTAAAAAATGCTCGCATACGTTTATCTTTCAAAATCTCCGATGCGATCGAAAACTGAAATTTGCAATTCTCGAAATCCGCTCCGCATACGAGATTTTGTCTTCGTATGGTACTCGTCTGTGTTTGCCATGCGGATTTGCATCTCGTATACGGAATTACGAGTTTGATACTTCAAAAATGGATTGTTTTTTTGATTTGTGTGTGAGAAAATAAAAGACAAGTTAAAATAAATCGACCAATTTTAATGAAAACTCTTATTAAATGATATCCCTTCCCATTGACATAAATAAATTCGGAAATAGTGCAATTCGTTCAAAGCACTCTTGGGTCTCTCTCGGATAGTTCGGTTTATTCGATTTCGCCTAATTGCTTCCAAAGTAGCCACTGCGCAAAACATAAATGTTCATAAAACTTACATTACGTTAGTTTATATTTATTTTTATTTTTTTTTGTCAATCGAAAACAACAATTCCCAACCAATTTAACCTGTCAAAATGATTATCTTGACTTGCTGTAAAATTCGACCTCATTCGAATAGTGAATATTATTTTCGCACAGGTGAAAAAAAAACCGAATAGCTTTCAGAATACCAATTTTTCGTATGCGAAAATTTCAGGCGGATTTGCTCGTAAACGAATTATGTTGTGCGAAAATTGATAATTGGGGTCCTGGTGGGACGAACAAGAAAACCTCGTATTAGAGTCTGTTCGAATATATGCCAACACCAAAAAGAAAGTTCCACAAAGAGGTTCGCATCGGAAACTATACAGTATACAAGCACCACAATCCTACAGAATACCGTAGAATGTCTGCAGTACTTTATGTAAAAGAGCACTATAATTTTTCGTTAACACTACTACGAGGTTTTTATGTAGAAACCTCAAGATTTCGAGATTGGTACTTGTCATCTGTACCTATATATCGATTTCAAGGCCGCATAAAACCATTGTTACAAAAGGTATTTTAAAAAATGATTCCTAAGACTCTGAACCTGAGATTTCTCTTTGCACTTCAATTATATTGTTCATTCAAGTTTTCTTCTTTTTAAATATGTCGCCAGAAAGCGAGTTCCAAAGTCTACGTTGTCTGTCGCCAATAGAGTTTTTTGAAAAGTCAAGTCCTCTCGGTTGTCGAGTGTGCTGATAATGTCGAGTGCTTGAATGTCGCATTTCGAGTTTTAATTTCCTTCACTTTCTATAAAAATAAACCGTGGTAGTAACAAGTTAAAGTCAACAATTTATTATTCTTTTATTCACAAGGGACTGTAGATTAATTGTATAAGTCATGATGCTTGTATTTGTATGCTGTAAAGTTTGTTCTGTCGAGGTTTTGAGGCCGATCTGCAAATAAGAAAAATATTCGAGGCATGTACTCGATTGGGTTTGGTTATATATATTTTTCTGTCTATCTGCTTAAGTTCCGGCCATATTTCGGAAAGCATATTTTTTGGATAACGCCCATAAATTATCCAACTTTTACAACTTTCGCTCCCATGAGTGTTGGGGAAAAGAATTTGTTTCTTTTCTGTATTAGACGGGTCACGCCTCACGCCTCTTTGGTTAATACCGTCCACATTATTTTAAATTCTTCCCAGAGTCAGTATGATGTCCCTAAATTCGAAATATCCCATAAAGTGATTTAAATAAAATAAAACAAGCAATAAAACCCCCAACCAACGAGCTTTACATCTTCATTTATAAAAGTGTGATTTATCTTATTAGAGCTGAAGTACCTTTGTGCTGTAAACAGATAACTTAAGTTTGAGGACAGTGATCTTGCAACTTTGTGTTAGGCCTCCGTGTTAGGCCTCCGTTGTGATATTTAAAATGTACTCATTCATTACTTCGCAATTCCCTTGAAGTTGAATTTGTTCAAATAGTTAAGGGAGTTAATACTTGATTCAATATTTATTTTTCACTCTGTCGAAAGTCGATTGATGATATTTAATTTGTTTTTATCATATAAAAAAAAAAAAAAACTTTTAGTTGGTTGTATTCTTATTTTGCTAGGTAGGTAGCTAAATATCTGAGATGCGGTGCTGGATAAAAGAAAGTGTTTATAACATATATACATAGGTATGTAAAATAATATCCACTTTTGGTTTATTCATCTGATATGGCAGTATAATATCAAATAGCAATGTGCATTTTGTTAAAGTTGAAGCTCTCAATAACGCGCAATTCCTTGGAGCGGTTTTTGTAAAACTGTACAGACAAAAAATTTTACTAATACTATTATCCAAATCGAAAGGGGATTTTGGAGATATGAGCAATTAGCATCCCCTCTATATTATTTCTGTAGTGTGTTAACCCGCCAATGGTGACCTACTGGTCTGTGAGACCGGGTATGTTAAAAAAATCGAATAACTTTGTTCTCCGTTATTGTTTTTGGTTGCAATTTCGAGTAGCTGCCGCATTGTACGTCCTCCACCATCAGTTCACGCTGAACCTGCTTAGTGAGCACTCGTTGTGTATTTTTTTTTACTAACTGGTGCATGAGACCGTGTGTCACCGTCTATGTAAGTAAAATATTTGTTTATTATTCCCGTATTTTATCTACTTTATTATATTTTTCTTCATTATTTTATTGTGTTATTTGCATGTATATATAAATTTGTGTGTTTCTATGTGTGTATATGTATGTGTTTCATATTATACAAACAAAATATTTTTGACTTGAACGAACACGTAGTGCCGTTTTGCAGCAGTTGTTTACCTGTAAAAATTTAGTTTTTGAGATGCATTTTTTTGTTATTTTTTGTTAGAAGGGATACCAATTTTTGTTTATTTTGTAAAAGTTCCAAATGTCGAAAGACTAAAAAAACGTTATTTTCCTTAATGGGCATGTGATATTTTTTTTTCCATAATTTTAAAAAATGTATTACTAAAAAATTTGCTATTTTGAATGCTCTAATAAAACATTTTTGTGAATTTAACTATTGAAATAAAAGAGCTTAAATTGATTAAATATCTTTGTTTTATTGTCAAAGAGCATAAATTAAAAAAAAAAACATGAACTATTAGTAACACGTTTCGAAAAAACTTCAGTTAAAAACCCCGGTGCGTGAGACCGGCGTCACCATTGATCAAAGTCAAATTTGCGTCACCATTGGCGGGTTAACAACAAAAAAAAAAAAAACCTTTTGTGTGCTTACTTTTTGCATTTTTACTTTTTTTTTTTTTAAATATAAACAATTAAGAAAATTGTATTTCACTTCATTTAATTCCAACTACGCAGTTGTGTACAAACTATGATTCCAGGAAATAATTTTCTTTCGTTCTTCATGCCCGCACAAACTACAAACGACGTCACGATAGAGAGTCGACGGCCGAAGAGAGTTACAGTGAAGACTGAAGAGTAGTGAAATGAAAATGCTCTTATGACTCTTAACACATTCACAGATAGGAAATCTACTAAAGAATCTATATTCAAAATTTGTTGGGGAATTTGGTAGGTGCGCTGACGGTCAATCCGATACGTGGCGCTGTTGTTTTGGACCCGGTAGTTCCAAACGAAAGGCATGGACAAACCGGGTGGGTACCCCCAGAAGAGACTACTGACCTCTGTGTGTGCACTCATAACTTGAGAATGGGTCGTTCCATTTTTACGATTTTGGGCTTAGTGGATTCGAATTGGATGGACTGGTCATAGGTATTTTTAATTTTTTTTTTTTTAATTTTCTAGCCTGTGACACTCCGCGGAAGAATAAGAACCTAATGACACCCCACTCTTCACAATCGGTCAAGCCGTTTGGGCTACAGGGCGTCATGTAGGAACGTTCGTATTCGTAGGATACGCGCGAAATACATATACATATAACACCTAATCTAAAAAAAAAAACGGAGACTTGATTTATTAAAATACCGAAATTTACAATTACAGCAATTCTCCCGCGAATTGGAAATTCTTGCCGCGAACTGTCACACTTTATTCACAATCCATAATATAAAACAGTCGTGATCCACAAACCTGCGAATGAAAAATTCGCTCGAACTTAACCTTCAACAATACAAATGATTCGCGGGTAGCTGCGACCAAAAAAGTTTCATGTGAATAAAATGTCAGAACCTACGAATATTCGCCTGTTCGCAGTTCGCAGTTTGCGCTCATGTGAATGGTCCTTTAGAGCTGTTTTCGAACAAATCAAACTGGTATGATCATTTCATATGGGAAGTAGGTACCAATAATATTAAGGTTATAGCTTACAAAAAAAAAACGGTTGCGGACTGTAAGCACCCGAGCTACAAGTCTGAAGTTTGAACGAAATCCGGGCAGCCGTGTACCTTGTAGGCCTCCGGACAGACAGACAGACGGGCAGAATTTCGAGACACACTTTGTTGAGTTCCTCTATCATCGAAACGTCAGAATCAGAATTGATACGAATATTTTGTACGAAAACAATACCTTTCTCTTGCTGCGTAATCAAGAAAGTTAAAAATAGAATTGTTCTTGATATCGATAGAACTCAATTTATGTAGTTTTCTTTGTTGAAGAGGTATATGCGATGTGTTGTGTTTGTGAATGCATTATTTATTTTGTCGACGGCGACAATGTTTTTCTGAGTAAATGCGCAGATGGCTGATGCGACGAGCTGTGAATACAAATTGAATACCTACAAGTATGTTTGTGTGGAGAAGTTAAAGCTATATAAAAAAATGTTTTTCTCTGCGAATTTAACTGAATTTACCATTATTAGATAAACGACGATTCTAACGAAATTGCGAGCACAACTATTTTTAAATAAAATCTTTTTGACATGCCAACTTAATACTTGCATTCTTCTGTTCGAAATAAATTTCCACCACGGGCCCGTCAAAACTGAATCACCAGATCGGTCCAATTTTTGGCGGCCTGTGGATTGGCGGCATAGAGTTGACGTAGAACCCAATGAAAATAGTATTTTGGTGTCAAATTACAGGACCTCTATGCCTCTATAAAATTAAAGTAGTCACACTTATCCCAACTAGAAACATTTTTCCCTAAGGCTGCTCGTGATATAGGTAAAAAATAAAAATAGTCACCTCTTGCGCTAATTTATTGCAAGTATTAAAGAAAAAACTCGAATGTCATGACAATGAGCTGTTAATAATCAGACAAGGGGCAAACATATCGCTGTTCTTATTTTTTTATATTTCTTATCGTCGGGGTGTGTCAAACATTAAATTCCGATTACCGATGTGGTCAGTTTAAGTAATGAAACAAAAATGATCTCTGTTGGCGGGCTAGGACCCCTAAGACCATAAAATATTTATAAATGCAGTGCGATTAATGCCTTTTGTTATTCCTTCATATGCTTCGTGTGCCTGTGCAGTAGGTATATAAAATTAAATAGTCTTAAAATTGTTTACAATTTCAGTCGAATAAATACATTCCCTCTCATTTTTTTGTAGATTGCTGTAGGGGTCCCGGATATGCAACGCCACTTGATGCCATGAAAAATGGACCCCGCGAAAAGCTGCTCTATGTTATCACAGTTCAGCCAAATTTAGACGAGCCGCATGGAGATTATTTGTCTACAGTTGATGTTGATCCCGAAAGCCCAACATACAGTCAGGTAAGACCTAAGATATAGTTTTTCCCCAATGACTAAACAACCCACCACATAACATCAAGTAGTTTACTTTTTGTAGTAAATTTTTAATAAATTCTGGCCCATAAATTTGTGATATTTTAGTCAAAATAATACGATTATAGTTATATCGAAAATGGTTGCTTTCTCTTTATGTTAAAAATGTGAACACGCGGAAACAAATAGATACTAGTTGACAGCAAAGATACTAAGACGTGAATATAACCCAGTATATGTACGTACAGTAATTAGACCTTTTAGGTCCATGTATACTATATCACTTCAACTAAACATACAAATAGGTACAAAAATATTTCATAATGGAAATGGAATCCAAATGGAAAATATAACCGCTGTGAACTACTAAAATTAAGAGTTGAAAATAAAGATGTTTATTCGTAAGGCCGAAAGTCAATAACTAGCACTGCAGGTACAGCTATAAAAAAAAATTCTGCAGATAAATTTTCTCCATGAGTCCGTTTGGTTTCCTAACACTGGGGTATATCACTACTATTAGATCCTCCTATTCCATTTTAGTTGTGACCCTGACCGCACTATAGCAATTTCTCTCTGAATTATTTATTTTGAACGATTTCATTTTTGCAGATTTACGTCATTTTGCTGATTTTCGACCTCCTTGACGATTTGAAGATTTTGGATAGCTATTTTTACTGAATTTGAACTCTGAAACAAACATCCAACAAGGATTTTTAAAAAACTAAGTTACACTCACATTTTTCCACATAATCGCAACTCCAATCAAATGATATTAAATCCCATGACAGATTTCAAGAAAATTCTTTAATATCGTGTATCCTAATTTCAAACATTGCAATTTTGATGAATTTGTCTTAACACATTTTTCATCAGCAGATCCTATAGAAAAACACTATATAAAAAATAAAAGAAACGATTTTCAAAAACTCGGCTCAGAATTTGGTGATATCAAGTGTTTTTTTGAAGGTCTTAAGTTTCCCCATCTTGTTGGCAAATGTAGAGAGATTTTTTTATATCAATTTTAGAAATAAAAACAAGAAAAAGGTGAGCTATCAGTACACTGAAAGGCATAATATTTTTTATAAATTTTACCACAAACTCATGACATACAACTTAAGACATATAACTTCTAATTCGAATAAAATTAGCACGCGCAATGAAGTTGTCATTATTTATTAAAATCACAATATTCTCGCCCGATATTGCAGTGCAATTTTACAGTATTTGATTAAACTAGTAACGTTTGCATTGTTGAGGAGTGTTATAAGTTATAACTAGATTCTAAGATAGGGTATCGTTTCTTAAGATATTCTTTCTCGTTTCTTTTAATATTGGACACCTTCCAATGAAATGATGTGTATCTTCCCTTTCTGCAAAGCTACACATGCTGCATAGTTTTCGTAGCTCTTCTCTGTGTGGTATATATTTAAGTTTTAGAAGTTCGCCGAGCAGTCTCAAGATGATCGCTATTTCATTAATGCAGCATTCATCTCTAAAACTAGTTTTCTGCAACAAATTGTGGTTTAAGCGGATGTAGATAGTTCTGTGTAACGATCCCACAGCTTCGTCTAAGTACCGCGCCTATCTTGTTCACTGGTTTCTTCAATAATATTGAGAAGCTGGTTCTTCAAACCCCTTACATCATCATGATTAATATCTATATTACAGTTTTGAGCTTATGCAAACCACTCTTTGTACCATCCAGATCTATGTTGTAAGGCTACGCCTGTAAGGCCGCTTTTTTAGGGAGTCGGGAATATGTCATGTTAAGCAATTTTCCGGTACAATCCGCCGTTTCCAGCACTAGCATGACATTTGGCGTGTTGGACTGGAGAAGGAATATTATTTTGAGGTAAAATCTAAGCAGTTTCTCGAGAGTTTCGTATTTTTTACATCCCATACTTGTGTTGCATAGAAGAGAATAAACGACGAGACCGCCTCAAAAACTTTATATTTAGCACTATGGACAATTTACTTATTATACTCGTATATGGTTAGTATGGTTCGTGGAAGCCGTTTAGCTCTATCGTCACAAGCAAATAGAAAGACGTCTATTTAGTACAATTAAAAGATATGAAGTGATGTTTTATTTAAAACAACTAAAAGGATTATAAACTCTAGGTTACTAAACTTATAATAATTTTCAAAGTGAATACATGAAATCCAACATACATTGATTCATACTAAAATTGTTGGCAACAAGTACCCCCAGGTATTTATATTTCGTCACAACTTCAATTATTGCTTCGCCTTTATAATGCCATTTCTCATTTGCACTCATTCGACCTCCCCCTTTTTTGATACCATCACCTTTGATTTATCCAAATTGACTATCAAATTCCATAATCTGCAGTAACTACTGCGGCGGTTGATCATAAGCTGTAAAGCTTCTGAAGACTATGTCATCTGCGAATAGGAGAGCCTTGATCAGCACTCCTACACACATTTTTCCTCCCGCCAAGAAGTCATTTATGTCTCCTATGAAGATTGCGAAAAGGCTTGGACTTAATGAGCAGCCCTGTCGTACTCCAGTCCAGAGCATGTTTCAAACCATTTTGATAATACGTTCCCGTTCCAAACACAATTTGAGAATTTGTTCTTTTTTGTACTCGGCTGAAAAATCTATGTTCATAAATATAGTTAAATTTTGTCCTAACAAAAGTTTAGAAGCTGGGAATATTTAAGATTTAAGTGTTATATTTTCTGAATTATTTATTTATATTAAAATGTACCTTAAAAAGTTCCTGACTCGGTTATAGCAACTACTTCACATCGAGAATGCACTGTATTATAATTTATAAGAAGTATTATCGCAATTTATTGTAGTTACGACAATGACGATTTTCCAAAGAGAAAACATGCAAATTATGTCAAAAAATTATGTGGCAATAGTAGGTACTCAAAATTCACACAGCAATTGTGGTTGAATTGTGTTGAATTTAAATGACCACACACAATTAAAGTTCTTTTTCGATATAAACCAGCAAAAACTATTACAATCCTTTTTTAAGGTTCCGTACCCAAAGGGAAAAAACGTAACCTTATTAGTTTCGCTCGGATGTCTCTCCGTCTGTCTGTCTGTCTGTCCGAACCCACTAAGCCAATTTTGTTTACAGGTCTATCTCAAGAACCGATTGACATAGGAGGCTAAAATTTACACACAACATCCGGTATAACCTAAATAGTTAAACGGCAAATACCAATGGAAGGAATACATCGATTGGTTTTCGATTAATTAGTAATCTGGTGAAAAAAATATTTTCATTCGCCCAAAAAACGGTTTATTTCTTGATTCACAAAAAAATACATAAATTCCTTTTTTGTACATCATGTTCTTATCTATATATGTGCTGAATACTGTTTTGCCGAAAAGTTAATAGTTTACAAGATATTTTCAAAAAAGATAATTTTACCATGTAAAATACGTTGCTCTCATTAGTTTTAATCTCTACTACGCAGTTGTGCACAATTGACGGAGCGTTCCCTCCCCTGTCCTTAGGCAAAGTTCTCATTGCGGTAAAAATTGGTACTCAAATGGGTCTGAAGGTAGTACGCAATAATGTACCTAAAGAAAACGGCTTTATGGTATTTTTCAATTAGAATCGGAAATTTGTTTAACAAAATTCACTACTATCTATACATTTTCATGATAGCACTTTTTAAGTAGTTCTTCAGCTCCAATTAACATGTATTTTGTAGTTTAAGTCTGTTGTTACAAACAATTTTTGGAAAATTTGGAAAATAAGAAATGAGTTAAGGAACATTCACATGAGCGCGAACTGCGACTAGGCGAACTGCGAACAAATCAATTTATCTGTATTTATGAATTGAAAATTGCTATTTGTTTTACCACAAAAGCATTATATTTAATTAATATAACACCTAATCTAAAAAAAAAACCGAGACTTGATTGATTAAAATAACGTAATTTACAATTACAGCAATTCTCCCGCGAATTGAAAATTCTTGCCGCGAACTGTCACACTTTATTCACAATCCACATAAAACAGTCGCGATCCACAAACCTGCGAATGAAAAATTCGCTCGAACTTAACCTTCTACAATACAAATGATTCGGGGGCACCTGCGACTAAAAAAAGTTTTCATGTAAATGAAGTGTCAGAATCTACGAATAGTCGCCAGTTCGTGGTTCGCAGTTCGCTCTCATGTGAATGATCCTTTATTGATATGCAATTATAAAAAGTAGTACGCGGCGATCCAAAGTAGTATCGTACTCAGTTAGAAAAAATGTACTCAAAAACTAAAAAACGCTACAATTGTAGCACGGGAGGGAACGCTTATTGACCCCATCAAAGACAGAAGAGAGTCACTGCCTCACTGGTGGTATACTACCAGGGTTCCCGCTTGCTAATTTCGTTGGGGAGTATAATAAATTTTTTTGGGGAGTACAGAACAAAATAAAAGTAACATATTTTTAGTCAATAGTTTTTAATTGGGACAGGTCGCATACAGAATGGAAAATTGGCGTGGGTTGGGTACTAGGTAATAATTAGAAAATGAAAATGTGCTAGTAATTTTTGAGAGAAAAATATTAAGTAATTAAATTAAACTAAATTGTGATGAATTCATGAAGAGGGGAAAGATTGAATGATATTATAGATTTCAAATAATATCTGATGTGTTGGACTTTAGCCAAATACGGAAACTTCGGTGCGCGAGTGACACTCGCACTTGGCCGGTTTTTTTCTAATATTTTGAGGAAAAGAAAACAATGCTTCAGTTTTGAAAATAATTTTAAAATATCCATCTTGCTACTTTCCAATTTGACACTGAAGGTGGTTTCTATTTGAGTGTAACAAAAATAAAACCACTCAACCCCGAGACATCGCATCGCATCTAAAGTGTGTCCCAAACATAAAAAAAATGTTTGCCAGCAGGGTTAGTATAAATTATATGAAAAACTACGCTACGTTTTGCTAATATTTAATATTAATATTTAATATTTTAATATTTTAAAAATAATAAAAGTTAAGTTGCCACCTTTTCGAGCAAAATCATCGTAAGCGATGAAGCCCATATTCATGTAAATGGCTTCGGAAGTGAGTCGTTAAAATATAATCATTTGGGGTGCCGAGAACCCACCTATAATTTTTCAAAAACAAGTGACTCCACACCGTGTCACTGGTATGAATTGTCGTCTAGCGTCATCGTCATTGGGAAATTTTTTTTTGTAAATCGTTTTAAAATAAAATACATCTAATTTAAATTAAAAAGAAAAAACTATTCAAAATAAACCGTATTATCTATTTAATATATATGATACCTTTTAATAAATGTTCAAGCAAATTTGTTCTTGATATGAAATAAATTTTATGCAAAACTTCTATAAAGCTTATTTAGCAGAAGCCTAATTAATAGATCAAAATGTTTGCTTAAATTGTTAATTTGTTTTTGTTGTTGATCTAGAACCGTTGGAGAAATAATAGTTTTAAGTCAGCTTAGTCAGAAAATTTGTTTTTTTCTAAAACGCTGACAAGCCGTGGAAATATTCCACGATGGCCTATTTATACAGAAGTCAGCAGGCACCAAGCAAAAAAGAATGGTCACCAACTTGTATCTTTTAATACAACTTTGGCTTTCTAGGGTTTTAGAGATTTTTGAACATGAAGAAAACACCAGGGAGCTAATTCTGGTTCTGTGAAAGAGTGAATCGAATAAATCGTTTTCAAATTCGCTTTCAAACATTGCTTCCATTTTTTCGATTTACTCGGTACTGAAAAGCGATTTTCGCTCAATAAGTTAAACTATCGTGGTGAATTCAATATCGCACACCGTGTTGTTATTGGGTTCTCAAATTTCCAAAGCTTGGTTTTAAATTTTCGTAGAACAAGAATCGAGATTTCGGTGAAAGGGTGAAAATATTTTCTTTTCACTTTTTCACAGAACGTGAAAAAAAGGAAGCATTTTCGGGACGTCTCATTGAAAGTTTTTATGCATTTTCTGATTTTCTGAAATAAAATCCAAACCCCTTCCGTTTCAGGTCATCCACCGGACATTCACCAATCGCAAGGGCAATGAGCTCCACCATCTCGGCTGGAATGCCTGCTCCAGTTGTCACTATGTCGATGAGGATGCCAAAGTAGTGCCTAAACGTGATAAACTTGTGATGCCCTGTTTGGTATCGGACAATGTTTATATCGTCGATGTTGGCGCAAATCCTCGAAAGCCTGAAATTATAAAAGAAATCAGCGGCGATGTGCTTAGAGAAAACAATGTCACCGGACCCCATACATCGCACTGTTTGGCAAACGGAAATATCATGATCTCCACCATGGGCGACCGAGATGGCAATGCTAAGGGTGACTTCATTCTGTTAGACTCGGAGTTCAATTTCCTGGGAACATGGACCAAGGGTGATCGCAAGGCTATATGTGGCTACGATTTCTGGTATCAGCCGTATTTCGATGCGATGGTCTCAACTGAATGGGGCGCCCCAAAGTTGTGGCGTCGGTAAGTTGTTGTTTAAATGTTCAACCACATAATTCTATATGCATTTCTGCACAGAGGCTGGAGGGAGAGCGACATAGAAGACTTCTCACAGTACGGTTGCCGCTTGAACTTCTACAAATGGTCAACTCAGACTCTAATCCAGACCATTGATCTAGGTGCAGACGGTACAACACCATTGGAGGTTCGCTTTCTACACGATCCCAAGCAGCCTCAGGGCTATGTGGGCTGCTGTTTGAACTCAAAGGTTTATCACTTTAAAAAGAAGCCCGATTCGGATGAATTCGTCGCCAAGATAGTTATTGACATTCCACAGAAGAAGGTTGAAGGCTTCTCATCCGAGTACATCGGTGGTATGATGTCGGATATCTTGATATCATTGGACGATCGCTATTTGTATGTAAACAACTGGCTGCATGGAGATGTGCGGCAATACGATATCACAGACCGCGAGAACCCGAAATTGGTGGCCCAAGTGTTCATGGGGGGAATACTCTGTAATGACTCAAATGTTAAAGTTATTGAGGATAAGGAGTTGAAGGTAGGTAAAGGAGGTAACTGAAAAGCTCTCTCTGATTGGCAATTGTTCTCACCTTTTTAGGAGCAACCTGCACCGCGTATCATCAAAGGCCGTCGCCTAGAGGGCGGTCCACAGATGATGCAGCTCTCATTGGACGGAAAGCGTCTTTACGTATCCACGTCGTTGTTCTCTCCATGGGACAAACAGGTATATGCAGGCTTTACTCTTTCATTGAGTAACACCAAAGTGCGAGCATTTCTTTTTGTAATTACAGTTCTATCCGGAAATGGTGGCCGCTGGCGGAACCATCACATTGTTGGACATCGATAACGTCAATGGTGGAATGAAGGTGAACGAGGACTTTTTGGTGGACTTTGGCAAGGAGCCTCATGGACCGACATTGCCACATGAGATTCGATATCCCGGCGGTGACTGTACCTCGGATATATGGTTGGTTAACGATGAAAATTAACCGCTAACCCTGTTATTGCAAATATACATTGTTTTAAAATTGTCTTCTACATAGTAGCAATTTCCTTATCATAAATCTTGACTTCCCATTTCCATAAACGAATTACTTCCACTCACGCACACGTGCTAATCGCACAAAAGTGAAAACCCACCTCTCTGGGTATTCGCATATTACAGGTTACAGCTGAGCGGGCGTTAATTTAATGTCATCTCGTTAACAAAGCGATACAGTAGAGGAGAGGTACCAAAACGGAAATTGCAGTCGAATGGCACAGCCGAACAGTAGTAAACCGTCATTCGCTGAAATGCTCGCCGGAAATTGTCTAATTTACACTTGCATTGGTCCTGTGTCGCTGCATATAGTCCTTGCATGGGTTGCAGTGCAGTATGCTCTGAGCACCGCCATCGGAAGTTCATATTTACGGGAGACTTTATGGCTGGTTTTCGGAGCCCGACTCTCATTTTGTACAGCACAGTGGAATGACCAAGGGATACATCAAAAAGGGTTTTACTCGAACTACAATGGCACTTTGGCCAGACACTGATTTTTTTTGGAAATTTTTCGGCAGTCATTTTTCACTACAGCTCACTGAATTCCATGGAAATGCCTTTTTGAGTTAGCGTGGAGGGGAATTTATTAGCGCGCAGCAGTTAACTTCAACTGATAAAAAATATGTTTTTTTTGGAATAGCGTTTGAAGTGGTTTCGGAAAATGCACACCAAACTACTTTCAGCGGTTAGGTCGAATAAATTTTGCCAAGTGTCACTGCTGCTGGATTCGTCTTATTATTATGTTTTCGCACCATGACATACGGGACTCACTCGGGTGCAGCATGGTACTGAAATGTAGATACCAAAAGCTTGATTTGGTCAGGCGTTACTTTTATGAATGCTTTGAACTTATACATGAAAAACAAAGAAAGGCCTAGAACTTTCCTTAAAAGCTAACATAAAATACCTACTTTAACTTCAAACGAAATCGTGATGGTGCCAAAAATCCGATTGACGATTGATTGATAATAATCCATCCGTCCGTCGAACATTAAAATATTGAGCAAAGTTACCAGGAGTTTTTAAATACCTGCACTTTCGGCGCAGCATGAAATTTTCACCTTAATCAAGTCACTTAGGCCCGTTTGCTGATACTACTCATAGCGATTTAAGTTCTACTTTTTCCATGTCATAAACTATCACATAAGATTTTAAGTGGAACTTAAATTAAAGTTCTGTAAAATGTGCCGATGCCCCTTTTGCAAAAAACCTAGGGGTCAAAACTGGTAGTCATTTATGCAGCGGTACATCGTCTGTAAAAATTTGGCCTAAAATAAATCTATTTACAATTAATTCATTGTCCAGAGAACTGTTTGTTTAAATCTTTTGATCAACCCAAGCACGTGACCCTCTTCCACTAGGTACTCAAAACATGACAGAATAAATGCTCATCACACTTACAAAAAATGTTTTTTTCAATTGGGGCGGCCATGTTGTTTTGGTGGCGTCAATCTATTCTGGTGTTTAATATACGATTGTGAAACTTTTTTGGTCAAAATAAGTGCTCCTCATTGGAAATGAGTGCAAACGTTGCGCAAATTTTACGCCAGCCGTGGTGGTCCTTTGAAGTCGATTCTCCAACGTTTCGTAGCCAAATTTGAGACAACCAACTCGGTAAACAATGAGCCAACACACTTGTGTCAAAGAAACGATAGATCGGGCGAGAACATTTCCGCGGACCATGAAAGTGTAGGGGAAGGTGGGGACCCTTCGTACGGTTTTCACATTTTATTTTTTCTTTGTTATTTTTTCATGAATCAATCACCTGATAGCTTAAATTTATAGCCTAACAATCTGAATTCATATAAAAAAATGACAGATGATTTCATCTGATGTTTCAATAATAATAATGATTTAAACTAAATCTGGAATATGTACGAATCTGCCCCAACAACGGGGCACCTATATACAGTGTTGGGGGTACCTTCGTACGCTGTGGGGTAGTTCCGTACGTGCGATTAAAAACGACACATATAAATCAAAATTATTTTATTAGCATATAAATTAAACACAAAAATAAAGATTTAACTTCGATTAAACAAAAATAAAATACTTTTCTTATAGTCAAGAAAACTTACATAGCTTTTCTTATGTAAAACAAAACTTAAATGACTTTTCTTAAAATTAACGAAAATTAAATTACTTTCTTCTATTAATAAAACATAAAATTGCTAAATTTTCTACGTAAATTACTTATCTTAAATTTAGAATCACATTTTTTAATCTTTGGTGCTGATTAGCACAGCAAAAAGTTGTTGTTAATTAACAAGATAATAAAAACTATTGAACAGTAAAATTAGAAAAATTTACTGAAAAAGTGAAAAGTTTTGATGTTCTAGAAGCACAAAATTAAAATATATATACGTACATCGACGATAGCAAAACACAGGACTTTGCAAAAATTAGCAATTAGCACACTAATAGGTTTTTCGCACCAAGCCCAAAACCGGGTTTTCGCCAAAACACACGAAAACTTCATCGAAAACAGAAGTTTTCCCATATATATTTCAGTTTTCAAAACGAGTCGTTTGCACTCAAATGACACAACTCACAAATTGAAATCAATTTCCACAATTAATTGATAGGCTAATATTGTTTTTAAGTGCACTAAATTCATTTTGTTTTTTAATTAATGCGATCGAAATTTGTAGTCAAATAAGCTTGCACAGAAGTTTAACGACTAGTGTCTCACAGCTGATTGAGACGTCAAACGAAAACGAGTTGGTGATCGATGTGAATGCATCGATGAGTTTTCGAGGAAAACACGGTTTTGGGCTTGGTCTTTTCACACCTATAACACACTAAACCGTACCTACCTACCAGTTGGGGCACATTCGTACGCGTTCAAACGTGCCCCATCTAGTTCTATCCGAAAGTACCCCACTAACTAAATAACAACAAAATATAACCTCTTTTAATATTAATAGAAAAACGTAATAAATTAAGTATTGAAAACGTATCTTAAGTATGTTTTGCTACTTACTGATAGAATACTCTACACGAAAACTTATTTTATCTACGGTAACAATAGACAAAAACATTAGTCAAAAAATTACTTACCGAGCGAAAACACGTTCGTACCTGTCATTTTACTATGACCGGTGCGTATGGCGCGATACTACGTTGACGTAGAGGTGGTACCTCGACTCACGCACACATACAAAATCAAGACCGTATGTTGTTTCGTTAAAGTTTTATTTTGACTGTATGAATGTGCCCCGCGTACGAAGGGTAACGATCTTCCCCTACAGTAGAGCCCAAGGCAGTAGCTCGCCGTCGCGCCGCGCATTTAAAAACAATATTTGCTCATCAATTAATTGTGAAAAATGATTTGAATTTGTGATGTGTGACATTTGCTCGGTCAGCCATTTTGCTGAATACTGCAAAAGGTGTGTTTGTTCCTACAACCCAACGTTTTGAAGTCTTTTTCGTGGAAAAGGAGTTCAAACGACTCGTTTTGAAAACCGAAATATGTATGGGAAAACTTCTGTTTTCGATGAAGTTTTCGTGTGTTTTGGTGAAAACCCGGGGTGAGATTCTATAAATAACGAAACGAAAACCACTTTCGCGTTTCAAAAAACCAAATAAATCACACGAAAGCAAAAATCTGCTTCATGTAACTCCTAACGTTTTTTTGTTCACATTCGTTTATGTTTGAGAAACTGTGTGACAATAAAATTATAGTTTGGCAGTCTCAGTATGTAGCTTTATTTTCGTTAAGTTGTTTTGACGTTGAGGAAAGCTTTAAAATAGGAGGCACGTATGTTTAACCTAAAACTTTGAACAAAACTAAAAGAAAAAAATGAATTTCTAACTAAGAACCAAATTTAAATAAACCAACCTTTTGTCAGGTAATGTGAGAGGATTCGAACAATCCCGCAGATTTTTTCTATTTTTTTTTAAGTTTACGTGTTCATTTTCCATTTCACTTTCGCTGGTCAACACAAAATAGTTTGTTAGCATTTCTAGTAAAATATTCAGCACAATCTTTACACCACCAAATTCAAAGATAAAGAGGAAAATGATCAACGTCAACAAAATAGCTTTCGTTTTTTTCGGCGCCCACGAGAATTTCTTTCGTTTTTTATGTCACTTGAGACTTGAAGCAAACTGTTCGTGTGCACGAAAACGTTTAAACGTTTTCGTCTTACAGAATGCCGGCTCCGGTTTTGGGCTTGGTGTGAAAAGCCTATTAATGGCTTTATACAAAGCCGCTTGCTCGCTGACTGTTCTTCGCAGCGTTTACAAACGAAACCCAGTTTTGGCAGGAGCAATTTGAGCGACGAGGTGCATTATGCATTTTTGGATTAATGGCTATGTTAGCGATCAAAATTTGCCATAAATGGGACCATGCCAACCCACGCAAGGTTCACCAGGTGACGATGCATCCACAAAAAATACTCTTTGGTTCGAGTCTTGAACCGGTGCGGCGGTGTTATTAGTACGCAATTTTTTGAAAATGTCGGTGCTTAGGTCACATCACCAGCATGGACAGTCGAGAACGATGCTTTTCGATTTCTTTTCACGCAAATTGAACGTGGAGGTAGACGACAGGTGGTTCCAGTAGGACGGTAGTACGTGCCACACAGCAGACACCACTATGGACGATCCGCATAAACGAGTTGGGGGTATGGTTATATCTCGCCATACATGACCTCAATTGTCCAACAAAACCATGCGCTTCAACACTGTTAGACGTTTTCTTGTAGGTTTCAGGCCCGGTATTTGCCGATACAGCCAATATAACTATTTCCATCGCTCAAATTCAGCCGGATATGTGCTATAGTCATATAAAATTATACCACTCGGAAATTTGCCACCGTGAAAAGCCGCGGCAGATAATTGAGGAACACATAGCTATTGGTGTATTTGTTCCTTAAAAATAGAGAAAAACAAATTTTAAATTAATGCGCCACACAAAAAATCAAATTCCAATTCAATATCGACCCGTCCTTATAGGAAAATCCTTTATTTGCGAGATGTTAATCGTAGAGCTCCACAAGACTATGCTGAACTATAATTTGAAAATCAGTGACCGAGAAAAACTCTCCTGGTAACGTAGTAGGTATGTTCCGCCATCTGGCAAGTGATAACAATTTGCTAGTAAGAACCTACCCAAAGCTTCCTGCAAAACTGATACCACCTATACCAACCCAAACACGTTTCCGCCTCATTTACTGGTTAGCACTCCTTAGTTACCGCTTCAATTGACTCGCGGCACAAGACCCATCCAATTAGAAAATAATAATTCACTTGGGCAATTATCGAAAAGTGCAACATCGCTATTCCGACGACGCTATACGATGCCAGTGCCAATGCCAATGCCAATCGAGACGACAATGAAGGAATTTAAAGGCATCCACCAAGGACAATGATCGCAATAAATGTCTTACGCTTGTCTTCGTTTCTCGCTTGCTTAATTTTTAGAATCCACCAGCAATTTGAATGGCATACCAATGGGACACGGTGCGCGCCAAACGAGAGAAAAAAATTAAGAAAAAAAAAACCCTGGTAACATCCTCTTTCCTCTTCAATAACGAGAACCAGAAAATTGGCAGGACGAAACAGTGTGGCTGCAACCCCTCGTGCGGCATGGGTATAGATACCCGTACCCGTACGCTCATTGCCAAGTGAAACAATAAAATTGCAGCTGATTGAAAAAGTTTCGCCTGTCTTCGCCGTTTTTCGGGTGAAGTTTGCTGCAACCATACACAAACACTATCATTTGGCGTACAATACACGTAGATTCGTACAAACTTGTCGAAGAGGGTACATTTCAATTTCCGGTCTCATCGCCAGTTCAATATGGTCCCTTGCATAGTGCACTATCTAACACCATCGCTCCCGCTTTTTATACTCGCTTACTCCGACTCCGGCAACAGGGGTGCAACCTTTGTGTATATGCATGCATCGCAGTTGGATATATAGGTATGCATGTGCACCGCTTCGGTCTATCTTTCCGCGGGACTGAAATTTCATCCTATTAACAGTAGACCAGATTTAGTTTTGCAGTCTTCCCGCAGAACAAGCAGCAACAGCAGCCATTTCCATCGCCCACCCGTTGATACCACCGTACAAGGCCCCAAGTTCTGTCTGCACTTGACTCGGTGGTGTGTGCGGATCGGTTCGGTGGTGCAACAGTGGAAATCGTTTTTTTTTTTTTTTGTTTTTTTTTCACCACTTTTCCTGGATTTTTCCCAAATCTCCTTCGGAGCGTGAAATTGAGTGCAGCACAGTGGAGCTGGGTATTGGTTGATTTGTTTTTCGCCGAACGAGTGGTGATAAACGAAATAAAATGCGTGAAACTTAAATTGAAATTGAATTCGAATTTAATTGGTCGGAAAGATTAGTAGTGCATTTTAAATTTGTTTAAATAATTAGATCGGGCGGCAATGATGGCAGTTGCAGTATTCAAGGGGACTTAAGAAAATGGAAAATTGATTTTTGGAAGAGAGCGAGATATTTCTTCGGATTCGGCACACATCACACATGTGTTGTTTGTTTTTCTGAGGTCGTTTTAATGGTGGAAATGTTTTTTTTTTATCGTGAATTGGTAAAGATAGACTCTATATTCGAGAACCAGTTAACGGAAAATGGTGCTTTCATATTATTTGTGTGCACGAGAATCTGGAAACCGGTAATCTATAAGAAAAATGTGACGATTAGGACTGCGTAAATTTCATTTATACAATACAATTTATTTCGTTTTAAAAATTTACAAAGGCTAGCCACCGCACAATTTACGGTACAGAGATATGATACAGAGGAGTACATTTAAATCTTTCAGCTGAAACATTTTATGTAGATTTAATTCATAATTCAGTTAAATTTTATTTTATTTGAAGGAAAACAACGAAAAAATAAATAAATAAAATAAATAAATAAATTAACTAGATAGACATAATTAAATAAATAAATAAATAAACACATGGATATGTAAAATAAAATAAATAAATAACAATGAACAAGTAACAACAAAATAAATAATTAAAAAAGAAGAAATATCAATATAATCTTTGGTAAATAATATCCAACTCATTTATTAGTGGGTTATCAGAGAAGTTGCATCTAGCCAAAAAAAAACTTCGTTAAGTTTCCTGATTCTATCAGAGATCAGTTCAACATTAGCTCGGCTTTGCAAATCTAGTGTTGTGTAGTGCCAAGGAAGGTTCAGCATCATTTATCTGTATTTGTAATTTTTTAATATGACAGTCTGCACATTTACCCCATACTTGGCAGTGTATACGAGCTCCAGGATTCGGTACTTTTTCTGCACACGTTTCGAATCTATATGGAAGTTAATCCATCCAAGGCGCAGGAACGACGCATATTGTATGCAGGTTTCATTACATCGACAGAGCCTTTATTCGTGAACAAGACAAGCTCGGTTTTCTGCGGATTGACCCCAAGGCCGCATTGTTTTGTCCACGTATTTAACTCCCTAAGGGAGTTGCCTAACGGGTCGCTTATGGTCGGTAAAATCTTCCCTTTAGTAAGTATAACTACATCATCTGCATATGCAGTTACCTTGACTCCCATATTGTTAAATTTTATAAGTATTTCATTAATGACAAGGACCCAGAGTAGAGGGGAGATGACTCCTCTCTGTGGAGTGCCTCTCGAAGCAGTTACCCTGAGGTCAGTGTCACCTAAATTCGCGTTGATATTCCTTTCACCGAGGAGGCTCACGATTACATTTGTGAGGGATTGATCAACATTCGAGTTCTGAAGTGCTCTCTTTACTGCGCAAATCTTAACGTTATTGAAGGTTTCTTCAATGTCCAGAAACCCAGCTAATGTATATTCTTTGTCGTTTAGTGACTTCTCAATTTCAACTCCTTTGCCTTTTGTATAAGCATGTTGAGCCGTGGATATCACATTGTCGTCTAGCCGGTCACGTATAATAATAAATAAAATAAATAAATAGTTGGCGCAACAGGTCTGTAGGGACCCTGGGCTTAGCTTCTCACAAGTTTTTAATTTTTGGAACGAATGGTAGGGATCTACAATTTTATGCCGATTCCAAACGGACGATTGAGAAGCTCTTTCAAGACAATTATACTCTCGGATGTTTGCCAGACGTTCGCGAGAGGTGGCGCAGTGAAAAAAACCCACAGTTGGAATTTGGGTTTTTGCGGGATTCGAACCTGGGACCCCCGCTTAGCAGTCCAACACACTAACCACTAAGCCACTGCGCCTACCGGTCACGTATAAACCATTTAATAATTTTTCAAAGGTTTTAAGAATGAACGATGTCAGACTTATAGGCCTGAAGTCTTTGGCAGTAATGTGGCTGGATTTCCCTGCCTTCGGAATGAAAACAACTTTGACCTCTCGCCAGGCTAATGGTGGTCTTAGTTTTCTGGAGCATAATTAAAAAAATCCTGTCGCTGTTTTTCTTCAGTTATGAGTTCTCTTGGTATTGTCGTTATTGCGGTATTATCTCTTGACTGGTTATTTTGGCTAGTGGTACAACCCGGAAAATGAGTCTGTAGTAACAGATTGAGATTCTCTTCGCTAGATTGCGTCCACTTCCCATTATTATCTTTGAGATAACCTGGGACCGCAGATTCTTTGCATAGGATTTCCCTAAGTCTCGCTGATTATGTGGTGGATTCGATATCGCTACAGAACGTACGCCATGTTGCGCGTTTATAGCACTGGTTATGGATTTTTTGAATTTCCTCTGGCCAACTTTACATGCGTCCGAGTCATTCTGGGAACTTGTGGCTTTAGCCAAATTAAAAAGAACTCTGGTTCTTCTTCTAATTTCCACGAGGTCTTTCGTCCACCATGGTGGAAATTTCCTATTCTTTATTGTCCGTAAGGGACAGGCTTTTACGAATGCCTTGTTTAGAATTTCGTTCAGCAATTTTGATGTTGCCTCGATTTCTTCTGGCGTTTCTGTTTTTTGCAGATTCAATCTATGGTCATATTTCGCTACCTCTGATAAGAAAGTTACCTACCCAGTTGGTCAATCTAGGGTTCCTGTATTTACTTAATGGGGGCATTTTTTCGTCAATGTGGAATTCTATAATTCTATGGTCTGAGAAGGATGGTTCTGTCGAAACTTTCCAATTCCGCACAGCAAGGGTGTGTGAATTACTAATGAGGGTGATGTCTAAAACCTCACGTCTGTTCCTCACTATGAATGTCGGCTCGCTGCCAACATTAGCTAAAAGTAAGTTGTTTTTAACAATAAATTCTAAAAGAGACTCACCTCGGACATTAATGTCGGAACTGCCCACAGTGTGTGATGGGAGTTGGCATCACAGCCTAGGATGACGTCCCATTTCCCACGTTCTGCTGCCCTAACTAAAGATTCCGTTAGCACGGAAGGTGGGTTGCTTGCTTAGTATGGCATGTATATTGCCGCCAGTATCAGCATGTTTTTCCTTGCCCTGTTCCATTTGACCACTGTTTGGTCGGTATCACTGAGGCTAGGTAGGAGAAAACGTTTAATCTGTTTTCTGGCTACAATACATGTTCTAGACTTACCATTGTCTGATACTTTGCTGTAAATTAGCAAGTCTTTTGAGTTCAGCCCTCTTATATTCCCCCGGAAAGTCCAGGCTTCCTGTATTAGAGCGATGTCTACTTGTTTGGTCTCCATAAGGAGAACAAGATTGGCACTAGCTACCTTATTTCTTAATGTGATGAAGATTTATTTGTACGAACAAAGTTCAGTGTTCACAAATTCCTCTATAGACAACGGGGCTAAATAATAATAATTTGACAGTCGGCGGACAGCTCATTTTGGCCAACGGACCTCGAACATTTTTCAGGCGACATAGGGTTAGTATGTCTTCCAGCTTAGGTTCTTAACATCTAGGGTCTGGCCAGCTATTTTTTTTTTACTGTCCAGTATTTCATAACTAGAGTTATTATTTCGAACAATTGGATAAATAGGTGGACATAATAAAATTGCAGTTTTCTGCTGCCTCGCGTACCTACACATCTCAGAAAACAGTCTTTTTATAAATACTTCCTCTGAACTGGAAAAAGTCTAGGCCGACCAGGCGTCTTTTTTTAAGAGTGCGTCTCCTGTTTTTTTTTTTTTCTCCGGCATCTTTTTGAAAAAATATGCATTTGTCTGCGATTTCTCAGTTTACGAAATTTTTCGACAACACTTCTACAAAAAACATTAATTCAGAAACATTCTTCATCTTTCTGGTGTGGACTGCGGACACGACACGATTTGTACACAACACCATCCTTTGTTTCTTTTTAACAATCGTCTGAACATACCCTCTCATTTGACAGCTCAAGTTTTTTTTTCGCATTTTTTTGAATTTGTTAAAAATTATGTTTTTTGTTCGCTTTAATGAATTAAACAAAATACATATATATATTTTGTTATTTTGATTGCTGTTTTATTTTCTTCAATTCTTCATTTCAGATTTTTTAAGGGCGTCGATCTGGTCACATTAAACAAGTCAAAACTACATCATCATACCTAACGGCGCAGGGACATAACTCCATTATGGACTTATGTCCCACTTAGGTGGGACATAACTCCAAAATTTCATTATGGACTTATGTCCCACCAAAGTGGGACATAAGATCCGAAATTGTTTTGTCGAAGATGGGACATTAGTCCAAAATTTTACCATAGATAATATTTAGCAAAACGTCGTGGATCTCCAATAGGCATCGAATACTTCAAATTAGGCGCACGCGAGTTGCTTCCATTGTGTTATGAAATGTGTATGGGGGGGCATGCTGCCCCCCTGCAACCCCCCTGCTTGGGTTTACTGTTGGATTACGGGGTGGGTGCGAGGTATTTTACTTATATTTTTTGTTGAATTTTAAAATAGTTCGATGAGACATAAATCCATAATCAAAAAGTGGAATTATGTCCCACCTAAGTGGGACATAAGTCCATTATGGACTTATGTCCCCTGGAGTTATGTCCCTGCGCCATACCTAACACATAACCTCTGTCTATTGAAATTTAGCGAACGGGATGTGATCTTATTTTGGATCTTAAATTGGATACTTTTCCGAATTATTTTCTTTCCGAGAGCGTCAAACAACAAAAATTAAAAAAAAAATTGATAAAACAACAAAAAACCAAACAACAAAGACATTTATTTTTAACAACAAACTCATTTCTTCATAACGAAACACTTCTTTTCATGTGTTTGAATTTTTTTTCGTTCAATAAAGAACTAAATCTTAATTCAATTTGAAAAGGGTCCATTTTTACCATTTTTCAAAAAACGGGGGCGAAGTTTCCTGGGGCTGGAATAGGGACCATTTGGCCCTAACGCTAGTGACGAGTATGTACCTAACACAACAACGAGAAGCAAACACATAACCAATAACCATACGTCAAAGGAACCGTCCTGGTGTAGTAAAAACAAGCCCTGAAAAAAATTAGTAAACTCCACTGCAATGGCCGCAGCAAATAATTACTCCCCCCATGACAATTTTTGCAAAAATATTCAATTGAAACACTTGTTCGGGAGGCAGCCTCGCTGTTAGTGGTTGTACTAACTATCCGCAAAAATCCAGCCGCAAAACCAATGTGTGAGGACCAAATTTTTGCTGGTTTTGTTTGAGTGTAGAAAACTATGATAGTTTTTTTTCTCGGTTGATTGGAATCTCAGTAAATTTTTTGTTTAGTGTGGCTGTGTAAATATTTATAGCTGGGTGTCTACTTTTTTTTGCAATCGTAGTTCACGTTTCAATTGGTAAAATCAAACATCCATCCGTATACGGAGGCGTATGCAGAGCTCCATTGAAATCGAGTTGATAGTAAAAGTGCGAATAAAGTTGGTTGTGTGGTGGTGGCGGGCGGTTCGGCGTCGGAACGGGAATACCCCACGGGAAAGCGTTTACTTTTCGCTCATTGAATTCCGCAACCAGAATCAATGGTAAATGAAAATGGAAAATTTTCATTTCAACCGACGAGACACAGACATCCAATGATGGCGGTGTGGTGGCGATAACGCAATGGAAGGATTGATTTTTTGATTGAATGTTTTTAAACGTAATTATTAATGGGAGTTTTTACAAGCATCCTTTGGAAGAAACCAGCTATCGGCATGCAGCTTGGTGGAAGTTACTCTCATCGGTATATGAAGTGATTTGTCGGAATGCTCATGATATGCGACCAGAGGCGCTGGTGCTCGCGGTCTGGCGGTTCAGTAGCGGTGTGAATGTTGATTTATTCAATTGCTTCATTTAAGGATGTTGGATCCGTACCGTGTATGTACTATGTACACTCGCTCGCGGTTTTTTTCCCATTTTCTTTTTTTAATTTTGTTGCACTTAACCGCATTGGGATGGGAGTGTCTATCTGTCTGCAGGGCATCTATCTCTCGGAGGATGTTGGGGTATTTTGGCAACCGAGTTGCAGAATTGCAATTGGAATTTCATATGCTGTAGCTTTTTTTTTTAATTGCGTAGCTATATACAAATGTGGGGATAATTGATATTGAAATTGATTTTTTTTTTATATATCCACGGCTGCATGGATTTGCTTGTTTTGCGGAAAATAGAAAAACTAAAGGCGGTGATCATTTTAGTGTAGATATAGGTACAAATTTAAACGGATTGAATCAACGAAAGAGTAGCAACGCAGCTCTCAGTTTTTTTTTTAGCTGAATCAATACTACATGTAGGTACGTAGTAGGAACGACTATGGGGATATTGGTTGCATTCGATTTTTGATTGCCCATCGTAAGTCCTTTTTTAGTACTTTTGTTTAAAATCTGTACAACTTAAATGAATTAAGAGACATTTATGGTAATGGTCGTTTTTGTAGTCACAATCAGCTCCAAACTGGGCTCTCATCGCGTAGTTTATGAAACGATCAATGTCGAAACGATTGAACAAAACGACGTTTTGCTTCATCTAAAGCGGCATATACACACGTCAAAATCTCTTCAAGCATGCTAGAGAGTATAAGTGAAATTGAGACACGTATACGCTGTGTGTATGCTTGAAGCAAAATGAAAACATTTTGATTTTTGTTCAATTTGACTGCTTGATGAGGTATATGCTCATTTATGAGTGGACGGCGACAACAACGTCGGTGGAATTTATTTTAATTTTTCCTTTGTTGTAGGTATAGGATGGATGACAAATGTTTTCTTCTGGAATTCATAGAACTTTATCGTTCTTTACCAGCGTTGTGGGACGTAAAATCCAGGGAATATAGCAACCGGAATATAAAAAATGAGCAGTACGAAACGCTTCTCACAAAATTATAACTTGGTTGTAAATTTTTTGTTTTTTATAACAATTGTATAATTAAAAATAATGATCATATAAATAAATATCATATATAAATACAAAGCAAAATATCCTGATGAAACAAAAAAAGAAGTTTCTCCAAAAATTAATATTCTGCGAACCAACTAGCTATAGAAGGGAGTTAAAACGTATTTCGCCAGTGGAGAGGAGTGGCGCTGGAATCAGCGAGGAAAATGACCCAATGCTTTTTTATTTTGATGCAATGGATTTTTTGCGTGACAACGAGAAATCTTGTCCATCAAGGAGCAGTACGTTTATTGAAAATGAAACAGAGGTTTAGTATCTTTATTTTTTATTTTTATTGAAATTTCATTTTTGAATCATGAATACAAAATACAGTTCTAATTATTTAGAAATTTATTTGCCAAGAGACTTGACCTTAATTGTTAAAGTAATCACAGATGGTGTCCCGGATCATTTTTGATCTACACGTGGAATTTCGACTCAATGTTTTTTTCTAAATCAGTTATTTCGTATTCACTTCTCCCCGGTCCTTGAACATAGGTAGTTCCAATTAGCAATAGCTCTTGGTCAACAGAACCCGACGGAAAATACTGCAGTAAAGCTTTGGCTCGCAAAAAGTTATGTAAATAGCAACACGCAAATACGATAGTCTGAACCTTATCTGGTGCAAGTGCAATTGTCCTTTGCAGCACTCCGAATCGTGAGACCAATATTCCGAAAGCATTCTCGACGGGTGCGGCTTAGTCGGTACTCGGTAGTTAAAAATTCGTTGCTGCTTTGTAAGCCCTGTCTGTGAATATGGTTTCATTAGATGGTCCATGAATTGAAAAGCTTCATCCCCAACGAAAACATATGGTAGTTTCTTGACGCTTATGGGCAACAGGCAAGGGTCGGGCAAATCTAACGCGTTTTCAGAGAATGCATTACCAAAGTTTATGCGACTTAAAGCACCTCCATCGGATATTCTGCCATTGACACCTATATCTACCATAATAATTCGCGTTGACGTCTGCCATAAGCACGATGCTAAACAATTTTGTATAATTAAAATAAAATTAGCAAGAGTCGGTATAGGCTTTCTGATTGCGATATGCTTTCCGTCTAACGATCCCAGGCAGCTCGGGAAATTACAACGGGAATAAAATTCGTCCGCAATTGTTTTCCAATCTTCTTTTTGTGTAGGCATCTGTTAAAATTAAAAAAAAAGCAAATTATCTTTTTATTAGGAAGTCGAAGAAGAATTAATAGGTCTAGCAACCAAGCGACTGACACAACCGAAGGATGAACTTCGGGGAATTGCAGACACATGGGCATCGAAACTGAAAACATTGGATGAAACCCAACGCATTTTTGCAGAAAAGTTTGTAAACGAAATATTGTTTGAGGCTCAAATGGATACACTAGGCGACTAGGCCGATCACTCCTATATCAAGGGCAAGCATTTTTCCAAATTTTCCTCTTTAATAAAAACGGCAGTGACATCTCCGCATAGTTCAGTATCCAGTTTTACATTATGGTAAAAAACATTTTTGTGAAAATTCGCAACCAGCGCTGTCTCCACAAAATAATACTGATGTATCATGGAATTCATATTGACACAATCGTTTTCTCCCGAAAATACAGGCACCCAAGTTAATCATTATTTTGCAACATTTAAATAAACTATAAATAACGTTTTTCGATCTAAACTGTGATAATAAAAGAAAAATTATTATATGGATTGAAAAATATTGTTTTACTTACTTTAATTTTATCATGCAGGACCTCAACAATTGCTTCGCACGTTTCGATGACAATACGACCAATAGAATGTTCAGATATGGCACTGATAAATTTTAAGTCCGCAAACGTATTTCCTGTAGCCAGGAAACGAAGAGTTATTGACAGACGTTGACTGACAGGTATAGCATCTCGCATTTGGGTATATTTTTTCATAATCTTGGGTTGGGTGTAATCATTTCCAGAAGTAATCATTATATGTCTCCTCGTTCATGCGAAGGAAATTTCTTAAATGATTTGGCGAACTTAATTTCATCTCATTAAGAAGATTTTCGTGTGTAAAATCCTTTCTTTTTTTAAGCCACTCTCTCATCCACGCCCGTTTCTTCCGAATCTTTTTACTTTTTTTTTTGGAAAGCTACAGCTAGTCCCACAGCGATGCAGCAATCGTCCGTATCACCCATATTTTCTTTTTTTTATGTATATTTACCGATTTCAAAAACAACCGTGCGCACCCTATCACCTCAAAATCTAAGTAAAAATGAATGATTGAAGCTACATGCTTGATATGTGTATATGCAACGTCAAATAGAATTTACTAATAATTCACTCTCGAATGCTTGAAGAGATTTTGACATATTGTGTATACGCCGCTTAACAGTTTGAACAGTTTGAACACGACTGTGAACAAACTCTGACACCTAAGAAATGAAATTCATTTGATATTTGAAAAAAGTGGAAAAAAAAACTATGAAACAATTATAGCAAAACAGCAATCATTCAATCGCAATTACACAGTTGTCTGAATTTGACAGTTGAACAAGTTATACGAAGCATTACCTACTTAGTTGAAAGTTAAAACGTTCAAACGACGTCGCTTAGACGATTCATTTATTTATGTGTTACACGGAGCAACACAATCGTCGAAACGACATCGTCAGGCGAACGTCGTCTTACGCGATGAGAGCCCTGGAGTAATCCTTCGAATTTCAAAGTCGACTACAAGTTTTGTTCTTGTGGGGTTCGGTTAATTCAGTGATTTTGTTATGTTCATTAAAAGTTTTAGCTAAATATTGGAGTGACATCTCTCTACACTGTTAAGAACGCTATATTCTTGGCCGGTTCACGGTGCACTATTATATACGTACTTACTTTAAGTTAGCTTTATGTCTACAGTGCGAGAGACCTGTTCCTAAAAAAAACTGTTCAAAAACTGGAAGGTAAAAGTTCTTGCTTTAAAATAAATAAGTTAATAGTCGGTGCAACAGGTCAGTGGGAATAGGTCTAGCTTCTCAACAGTCAACACCATCCATTTTTTTGAGTTTCTCATTTCTGGGATAACAATTTCAATTTACAATTTTATGCCGAGTCCAAACGGGTAATTGGGAAGTTCTTTCATGAGTGGGAAAGTGGGAACACACTAACCATTAAGCCACTGCTCCCATAAGTTCTTGCTTTAACTATTAGTTTTTAAACCAAGAACTCGTTTTTAGTTTTCAAGAATCAAGTATTCAGCGTTTTAAAATAATATAAGCTCTCGACTATTTCCTTACATACGATGGGTAATCGATAGATAGATAATTAATTTAGGTTTCGAAGGTCTATTACATACAAAATTCAAACATCAATGGTACAAGGGTACACGGAAAAAAAAATTTTCTAAACTGTAAGCAGAAGTTTCTTAAAACAAGAAAATAAAGTACGGTTATGGTCCAAGCCATTTATTTCTTGTTTTCAACATTTTCTGCGAATGATTTAAGAATGAGAGAAAAAAGGAAAATTTAGAAAATAATTCTAAATTTAAGAAAAGAATTCTTTAATTTTCTCAAGAATTGTTTTCTTCCAATAAGAATTTTTTTCTTAGCTCGTGCATAGGTTTTCTTGATCCAAGAAACTGATCGCTTAATGAGTTATGTGACATAAAGAAATTATTTCTTAAATCAATAACTTTGGTCTTTGATCATGCAGAATTTTTCTTGATTCAAGAGCCGGTTTGTGCAGAATGACACTTGTAATCAAGAATTATTTTCTTATACAAAAAACTTTTTCCTGAATTCCAGAACAATTATTCTTCATCCCAGAAACAAATATTTGAATGCAAATTGTCTCCCCAAGAAAATGATTCTTACATGAAGAATTTATTTCTGGAATTCTGAAGAATCATTCTTGATTCAAAAAGTAAATTGTTAAATACGAAATTTTACCCCAAGAACTTTGTTGTTACATCAATTAACTTTTTCATAAATCGTGCAGTATCATTTGAATCTCAGAAACGATTTGTTAAATACAAAATGCACGCTTAAGAACTTGTCACTTATATCAATAACTTTGTTCTTAAATCACGCATTTATATTTCTTTACAGTAAATAACATTTGCACCATCGTATTCTTGATATAAACAAATGAAGATTAATTCGATTTCCTGTTATCGACTAGATACTTACTTATGGATTCTGTAATCGATCAAATATTCATAGAAATAAAAAACAGTTGATTAATAACTTCTAAGACCAAGAAATTTATGCTGTATTAAAATATAATTTAAAAAAGCATATGGGTATTGTATATATGTGTATATATCTGAAAAGAAAACAAAATTAAGTAGTAGGGCTTACAATTTTTATCTCTTTTTTATTTAGAAAAGCAAGTTAAATATGATTGGATAAATTCCCAAATAAATTTGCATTCGCCCTGATATTTGAGATCAAAAACGTAAATAATTTTGTAAGTGCAAGAAAGGGTATGGATAAATGTGTTGAATTTATAAAAAATGTCATCGTATACTGAATATACGCGAAATGTTCACCTTCTCCTTCCACTATGATTATATAGGGCTGGCACTTCAAATCAGGGAACTGAAGGTACTTCCCCTTTCTAGATGATACTGCATGGTGAAGGTCGCTTGCTGTTGGCACACGTTGTATGAGTGCAGCTTGGCTGTCCGGAATGCTGAATTTCCATATCTTTTTGTCCTTGCCCTTAGTCTACAATATGTATATCCCGTCGGTTTTTATCTAAAAAATAATAATAAATATTTATATTGTTAAAAAATTGAATGAACCCGCATTTATATCAAGTAAACCAGGATTTTATTTTCAGTGAACACAAAATAGGCACTATGATGAATTGTAAAAAAAATATGGTTTGGATCAAAGTAATTATAAACAAAATTGCGGAATTAAAATCTATTTCTACTTCGCAAAAGCGATAAATCCAGTTATTTGTTCTAACGTAAACACCCCTAAACATATAAGCACAAATAAAATTTAAATTTTTACCCACGATCAATTTTTGAAAAGCAAGTAAATAATTTAAGGCTTTGGTTTATTCAGCAAATTACCACTAATACACTGAAAAAAAAATCTTTTCTCGATTCAACATACAAATTACAGCAACAATGGAAAACTCTTAAACCACATCGAAAAAAAATCGTGCTTAAAAACTATATTTAAACATATTGAATATTAGGTACTTACCGAAATATTTTGAACTATTTATTAGTTCCAGGACACTTTTCTTTTCTTTCAAACACTTACGGGAGACACTATCTTAACACTTCAACTGAACCGACTCGATTTAAAGTATGCAATGGAATGAATTGACAGGACTGTTTATGCATGATTGCATATCGAAGCAATACAAACATGTCGTTGCCCTGCGTAAGTGCTTGTTCAGGGCGAAGCAGCATGGTGGGGTACAACCGAACACATATGTCTCACTCTACGCACAAGCAAAACATTTTGATGCCGGAAAGTCAATCAAAAGTAGAAATTGTTTTCTTTTGTTCTGCATGCGTTTCTCGATATACGAAATTGTTTCTTATATCCCAGAAATATGAATGAAATAAACAAACGTTGATATCGGATGGCTGTATCTGTGTCTGGTCTGGCTTGATGGGGTACAACTGAACCTTATTTTCTTCATATAGGAACTTATTTCTTATATGCAGAAGATAAAGAAGTAAGTTGAACGTCAGCAACAGTATATCCAAACAAACAAATCATCCACTTCCTCTCCTTACCCCCTCTTTATTCTTATTATTAAACGGGCAATGAAATCAATCAAAAGTAAACATTTTTTTTAGAAAAAAATAAATGTAATTAATAAAAGACCATAAAATCGATATAAAATATGGTAGCATAAAGTCATATTTGCTGGAATAGTTTTAATGAAATTGCTGTAATTATTTTCTTGAAATTAGAAAATCTGTATTGGTTGCAAATAAAGTACAGACTTCATAGTATCAAATAATTACTTCTTGATTTCAGAATATATTTCTTAAGTTTGCTCTAAAAAATCGTTTCTTAAATCAAGAAATATTTGATCGTTTTGGTTAAATGATATTTTTTTACCTCTAAGAACTATTTTCTTGATTCAAGAATTAATGTTTGAATACTTTTAAATTAGATTCGAATGAAGAAAAATTTGTTAATTCTAAAAGTTTCTGGATTCAAGAAACGAAATTTCTTTGTGTAGAAAATAATTTTCTTTCCGTGTAATAGACTAGAAAAATGAGACATTCTGTATTTTACAAATTGAACAATAGGAAAATAGTGATGAATGCCACTTCAAAGGGCTTAACAGTACAAGATATAATTATGTGGGTGGGGTGATCCTAATAAAAAAATTATCATATACAAATATAACAAACAAGAACAAGATAAGAGCAAGTTACAGTTATTTAAGCTATATTAGCCATTAAGAAAGAATACAAAAATAAAAATAAAAATTATACCAGGATATCAGTAATTAATCGGCAATAAGTGATTCTAAATTACCATAGTGAAAGTTAAATAGCCAGCGTGTTACATTTTTAATAAACAATCCAGATATTGATATATTCCTGATCGACGGTGGAAGTTTGTTAAACAAGCGATAAGAAAAAACAGAAAATACTGCCTTATGGTTACCACGTGATTAAAGGAACTCATCCTGGAATCAATAGCCGTGTTTTTTTTTTGAGTTCCAATGTCAGCAAAGCAAAGTAAATTAGAATATTGCTATTGCGAGTCTCGAAGTGTCAAGTAGAACGTAGCTGTTGTAATTGCGTGCTGGATGAAGTGTCAGTCATCTGTCAGGTTGCTATGTATAAGTGTATGCGTGCTTCTAATGCACTTTGCACACATACTTTCGCACATAGAAACACGAAAAAACAGCTTGTAGGCAAACTCTCTTAAGTTGGCTGAGCTCAGCTTTTATGATTTGACCTACATCTATACTCTCCGCAAAGTCAACCTTTTCACACCAATCATTGTTTTATTAGAGATCCTCATTCTCGGCGAACAAACTCATTTTTCAAAAAGTTTGATAGGTTTATGGTTTCAGCCAAATATACCTGAGTCGGCTAAGGTACTGAGAATTGTTGGAAAAAGTAGGTATTCAGGTATGAGCCGTCGAAATTTAACATAATATTTTATTCTCTTTGCAACGACTTGTCCCAAACTTGTAAAATTTATTTTTAAGTAAGTATCAATTGGTTTTTTTTACAAACTATCGGAAATGACAATCATTAAAAAATCAAGCACTTAGCCGCTAAACATAATAAAGCAACGAAAATTATTAACCATTTCATTTAATCAAAAGTGCGTTGAATGAAATAAATATATGCACAGAGATATGCATATGATGTGCTGAGGCATAAAACAAAAATGTAATATTTTTCAAATTCCGTGCACATTTTCGAACAATCCAAATAGGTAGATAACATTTTATTTTTTTATCGAGATAGCTTTTCATGTTGGATTTGCCAAAAAAAATATTTATTTTTTTATCTGAGGCACTTTTCAGTAATCTCGATTATGACACACAGCTGGCGGTTACGAAGTGTTTATTGTTGGAAGGATTGCTGTTCTAAATGAATTATTCATTTTACGCGTATGAAAAAGAGTTTTCATATTAATTTATTTCGAAATGCGTTATTATAAACGTGTGAAAATCAATTGACATGGATTTCCTGTGCAAGTGAAAAAGTATTTTTTTTTACGGCCAACTCTATACACACAAGAACCAATAAAATTCGGATTTCATGATCGATTTGGCAGAAGAAATCTTAAATCTCATATCAAAGTCGAAAACGACATATGTATGTAACTTGTATGGTTGTTTTCCAACAAATAACTTTGCAAATTCGCTCCTATTACGAAATTCAATATTCCGTCATTTTGAATGGTTGGGCAACACCCCTCCTCAAAATAACATAAAGGGAGGATTTATTTAGCTACTTCCCAAGATAAACATGGCTTTCTCAATACTAACATTTGACCCTACAGTTAGCGATATTCTGGAAACTATATTTGTTTATTAATTAGTAATGGTATTTTGGAAAGTGTGGAACCTTTGCGTAAGTTGCGACTGCGAGACTATAATATATTATTCTTAAGGCCGGCAGTGTCGTACTAATAACAAATTTTAGTCTCGACTTTAAATTTACGGAAGCTCACAATTGCGGAAGTTGTATGAAAAATTAAAGATAGAACGTGTATTGGTAAGGCCCACAGTCTTTTGCAACTGATTATATGTCCAAAAGTGAGCAGTAGTGTTTGCAAGTTTTTGCCTGTTTCAAGTGTAAAAATGAATATTAATTTTGAGCAACATATTAAATAATACATTTCCATCAGGACAACATTGAACGCCGGACAAAAGAAATCAAGATATTCCACTGCAAAAAAAAAACATCACACTAATAAATATAACTTGAGAGCCTGATTCTGATTCTCGAGTAAGGGAAAATACTGAAATTTGCAATATTCCCCTGACAAGGACCACTTTGCCAGAGATTTATGGACACTCTGATTTCGCATTGTTATTCCGATTTTTTTTTGTTATACATATTTAATTTTTGATGGCACCACGCTACGAGGACACACGGAATAACACTGAATGCAATTATTTTGTTGTGCCTTGTGCGTGTTATTATACGATTTTAATTTAAATTATTTGCGCATATGTATGCATACGCACGTATGTGTGGTGCTTGGTTTTGTCATTTTATTTTTTAAAATTAAATTCAGTGTTTTCTGTGTGTGCAGTAATTGAAATGAAAATGTGCTGTTCTGTGGGCAACAATAAACAAGGACAACGTCAATCGTCTGCCCCAATCACGAGGGGGTAGCGTACAGTTTTAATGGCAATTCTTGTTGGTTTTTGTGCAATTCAATTAACGGTGGTTTGGGTTTGCCCTCAATCATGTGAACGTGTTTTAATTTTTTCGCCAAAGTACGAGCCGGGGTAATTAATATTATGAATCGATGTTTAAATGTTGTCAACAGAAGCAGAGATCGTGGAGCGTGGACTAAAGACCGACATAGTGGGCACATTGCTGTCGTAACATCGCGTATGCTGGGGACATGGGATTACATTACTGAGGATGTGAATTATCGTGTCGGATGGCATATGGCAGTGCATATGAAATCTTGACGCTTTTCTGGTTGTGTTTATATAATTGCATGTGAATCTCTTATATAGAACTTATAGAACTCAAGTTTGAAGGTTGACTGCGTGACATTGACTATAACCCTAATCTCATTTCGTATGCCAGTAAAGTCAATTTGTCAGCGCGCCTTTTCAACCGGCTGACATCTTGAGTGTGATAAATTTATTTGTATTTATCTATATATTCATAACTCAAACTCACTGAGTTTGCAAAATGAAAATAAAATCGTTCAAATGGCCTCGGAGTGTGGCTTTCCCTTTTGTTAGCGAATTCGTTCGCTATTCAACCCCTAAAAATTTAAAGAAATCACCTTGATATCCCCACAACGAGAGGCGTTCCTCTTTACCCATTACATCCTTCGAAATGAATTAAATGGGGTTGAAAATATTCCTTTATACCCGCAAACATAAATATATATAGGTACGGGTGACGAGGACGCACACGCATAATGTAGGCGAGAATCTTGATTATTTGAAATAAATCAAGGTAATCCTGTTAGGAATATACCTTTTGCAAAGGCTTCATCGCAGTTTCATTACGATGTTAAAGGAAATGCCTAACTATATGTACAGGTTGGAGGATCCCTTTATTTCACTTCTTATCGCCTGTCGGGATGACTCGACAATGCGAAGCCCAAGAGTCGGAAAAAAAGTGTAAATGTGGCCTTAAGTTTGCCACTGCGTCTCATCTTGGGTGGGTGTTTATTTGAATTTGAATTTCTGCGAATGACAGCAAAAAGTATACCGGGATACTACAGCTTTTCACAAGATTAGGCTGATGGATTGATTTGTTATACCGTACGGTATAGCTACGTGTTTGTGTGCGGGGGATGTTGTCGATTTATTTCGGTTTTGTATTTCCGGGATACTTGAATTTCAATTATGGTTGCTCGTTAGAGGGATGGATGTTGGCGGAAGTATGGTCGTGGCTGCAGTATGCCTTCGGTGGAGATATTGAAAATTCTGACAGGCGTTGGAAACTACAATGGGCGTTGGTAAGTCCATAGCCTTGATGTTGGAATTAACTGCTATATTGTAGGTAGTACCTACGGTGGATAATGAGCCTTAAATATTGATTACTTGCTCAGCTTGTGTAAGTCCTGAGGGCAGATGTGGTGATGAGCTCGATGATTGATCAAGAATTGACTGCTCAATTGGTGTAATATTTAGGTCAAGGATTAAGGCCAAACGGATATTGTTTTTGAAGAATGAAAAAGAAAGTTCATACCTACAAAATTGCTATGTTCGTTGCTAAAGTGTGGAGCGCTGGCCCTCAATCAACATACGGTATTTGCCCGTTCTCCTCCTGATGGTTATTTAGTTGTTTTCGGCCGGTCTTCTATGAGGTGCACATGAACGAAAAATGTCTATTATGCTGCCAGTGCGAAGGACTCGATAAAAATTTGACTGTAATTCCCCGACAGATGTTTCCAATGTGAAAACCGGATTGAGCGAAAATTGTTGTTCACTTTCTCGTCTTGGTTGGCGTTGGAGTCCGCCCTATATGTCATCGACTTACTATAGAACAAAGAACGTGGAGCATGGAGCTATGAAGCTGTTCTTTAAAAGTCACTGCTACTGAAGGGCGTTTCGTTCCCTTTTATAATGATAATGCACAGCACGAGTGACAAATGATAGCTTTGCAAATTGGCTTCAAACAATTGAGGTTGATAATGAGATGGGAACACCATTTATTTATTTATTTATTTATTTACTTTCATTATTCTTGACTTAACAAACTTTGTATTTACTTAAACTACCATAACATTAAAATATAAGAATAGATAGTGACATTAGTATTCAAATAGCTTGAAAGTGTGGTGTGAACTGTTTAATTAATATTAAAAGGAAGAACATTTTTATGAATTTATACAGATTTTTACAGAAAATTGGCAATAAAAAGAAAGAAAACATAAATTTAAAAGAACAATTAAAAAACAAGTAAAATTTTAATTTCCTCGTGATCAAAATCAAGAAACCATACTTTAACGCATTTTAGGAATAGGGACAATGATCTTATTCCTCGGATATTTATAGGAAGTTGATTAAATAGTTTGCACGACAAGATGGAGTAATAGTTTCTGAATAGAGTAGTACGGAAAGGAGGAATAATGACGGTATTAGTTGAATTGCTTCGCAAATTGCGATTGTTTGAAATAGGGCTCTGTAAATAGCCACCTCTCATAAAGAAAATTCTTGAAGCTTTGAAATAGTACAAATGTTTTAGTGGCAGAATTTTCAATGCTCTGAACAGAATTATAGAAGGAGCTAAATGATTAACCCCACATACTTTTCTTATAGCACATTTTTGTAAAACAATCAATGGTTCAATCTTCGTTTGGTAGGCCCCACCCCAGCATCTTATTCCGTATTGTAGTTTTGATTGAAATATTCCATAATATACTGTTTTCAGAGTTTTTTTTTTTGTCACAGAATTGTCTAAGGCGATAAAAGCTTCGTACTGAAGATCGTAAATATTGTTTCAGGATCGAAATATGTTTGGACCAACTCATATTTTGCTCAAAACAAATGCCTAAATATTTAAACTGATTTATTGTTTCAATTTTAAAACATCGTGTGTTACAAGATGCCTGCTCAAACAACATTGTCCTTGTGGCTTCTTCAGTACAGACACAATTTGACGCATTTGACCATTCGCAATTGTTTGCATGAAAGAAAATTTCGAAGCTTGGGGACTCTTGCACGCATTAAGACTGAAGTGAAGTAATTTAGTTTTATTGCTGACAATTAGTTTGTGTTCCGAAAACCACAATCCCAGGAGGTGAACATCATGGTTTATATCCGCGCTTAAGTTAAGAGGACTATACGATCGGTATGCAATGCCCAGATCATCTGCAAATGCTGTAACATTCCCTTTAAACGGTTGACTAAATAATGAGTTGATGTAAATAAGAAACAATATTGGACCAACGACTGATCCCTGAGGTACACCTAAGTTCATAGTTTTTGGTCTGCTTACAAGGTCACCTATTACAACTTTTTAAGTTCTATCCTTTAGGTAGGACTCAAACCAGTTGTGCATAAATCCTCGAAATCCTGCATTGTGCAGTTTGTTTAGTAGAACTCTGTGGTTGACCATGTCAAAAGCTTTGGTAATGTCTACAAAAAGCCCGGGTCAACATTTTTTACCATCCAGAGATTTATAAACAAAGGAGCAGAATTCCAAGAGGGCATCTTCTGTAGAAAGGCTTTCTGTAAAACCAAACTGAGCAGGACTTAGGAAATTAACTTTTGACAGGTAACTCAACATTCTATTCTTAGTAGCTTAAAGACTTTAGAAACTGATGACAATAAAAAAATTAGCCTGTAATTGTTTTTGTCACTCTTACTACCTTTTTTGTAAAGAGGGATCACATTAGCACATTTTAATTGGTCTGGGAAGACGCCGGTTGAAATACTTAAGTCAAAAACATAGGTAAGCTAATATGTTAACAACATTAAGTGCTATGCTCTTGAGGGTAGGGTTGGAAATTCCATCACAACCACAAGATCTTGAGCTGTTAAGTGAACGGATAATTTTATACAATTCTTAGCCTGTTATATCTTCATAAAAGAAGCTATTATTTATAGCAAAGTCGTTGACTAAATGGGACCTAACGCAGCCATTACAATATGTAGGAGACTCACTTGAAAAATACATCAGACCAACCGAAGAAAAGTAATCATTTAATATGTTTGATACTGTTGTAGGACCATCAATAATAACACCATCATTACATAGAATTATAGCTTTGGAGATATTGGGAGGGTTGTTATCAATGATACCATTATAGCCTTCCATTCTTTTCTAGGATTACCAAGTGCATTACCGACTTTAGAGTAGAAGTATCTATTCCGAGCTGTCCTTATATCGTTGTTTACTTCCTTACTCAATATTCTGAAACGATTTTTCTAGCGCGAAATTAAGAGGATGTTTGGAGCACTTTTTTCTTAATTTATTTTAAAGCTTAATTTTTCTTTAACACGGAATATGTAATCAAGGCTTTAATCTTTTTTCCATGTGAGGCAATGCACTCCACTTGGGTTTTTTTTTTTTTTTTTCATTTTATAAAACAGTCTCAGCGCCGAAGAGCATATGTCCTATGGTTAAGAGTGAACTAATAAGCATTCGATAAGCTACGAGTATTGCGAGAGAATTGCTGAGCATTGGTGGTTGGTAGGTCAAGGTATTGTATTTATTTTATTATTTGTGAGTTTGTTCTTTTGTACAGAGAACAACTTTTGGTTTCGTTTGAAGACAGCATAGGATTGCTGAACTGTCCTGAAATCTCCCTTGGATCTGTTTGCTGGCACTGACCACTGACAACCTTTCCTCTCTAGAACTCACTAACTATAGTTAATCACATAGTTTCTTCTGCATTTACTTGTTAGCGTTTAAGTTATATTCAAATACAGTTCCTTTTGAACCTTTAAAAAAGGCGGTCGTTTCTATTGTTGTAATAAATGCGTTTTCGACGGGTAACTTTTGGATGCGTTTCTGGACGGATTTTTGGAAGCGGTATTGGATATGTTTTTGATACGTCTATAAATGCTTTTTTGGACGCATTTTCGACGGGTTTTTAGACTAATATCCAACAATTTTTGGGGCGTTTTTCGATGCTTTTCTTGACTCTCTTTTTGATTGATCCTTTGAGCCGTTTTTTGACGCATTTGGATAAATTTTTGGCCACGTTTAGTGCTGAAAGCAATTTTACCGATTCGTATATGGAGCTGATGCGAAAACATTTAAATAGACCACCTATATACATTAATCGAATCCAAACCCGCCTTTAATCTAATCGCATCCTCAAGCTTAAAATAGCTCATATAGAAGATAGGCTACGATTTTGTTGGATTTCTGGAGAAATACAGAAGCGATCAATTGAAAGTGGCAGAAGACAGACGTCGATTTTTAATTTTTCGAGCTCTCAAGCTTTGACCAAAAAGCTATGTATAAGAACGTATATTAGCTTATGGTACCCTATACATCTGGTGACTTCACAGCGATCTTCTTGTGTTGGCACATTTTTCGTTCGATGAGTTACCATTCGCGATTTCTTAGGTAGGTGTAATAGCAGTTTTTCTCTCCTATCCGATTTTCTTCTGGATTTTGCTTTGGAAGCTATGTCTGTGAATTGCCTGACATTCATAAAAAAAATCCATAAGAAAACATTTCGTCTTGGCATTTTTGACAGCTTTAACTTCGAATTATGATGAGTGAATGTATGTAACTTACCTACCTACCTATTCCATCCCAAATAGTGGGCGCAAAACGTGATACAGGCTAGACTATTAAAAAAAAATCAAAACCCTTTGAATGGCTAGATTTATCGAAACATGAAAGTACTCGTATATTCATGGCAATAATTTTAGAAAATAAGGACTTAAGAGTCCCGTTAAGTCCTGCAGCTTTTCATGCTTCCACCTGAAGAAGTATTTATGGATTAACAGTCAAAACATGGAAAGTAATTATTTATTTTGGGTGATTACACTATGATTCGTTTTAGAAATGACTTTACAGGAAAACATTTGCTGTTACAAAAATCTTCCCAATCTAATATCTTGGTTAGTAAGAATAAGATTTCGCTCTCCGCTTAGAACGGATTCTTTCGAGAACAGAATTGATCCTAAAATCCATCGCCTAGTGGTGTATAGCACAATAATCATTTAAATAAAATAGTTGGTTCTCCAATAATAGAACTTGTTCCCAGCTCGCCTTTGTAACTTAGCAACAAAATAAATAGAAATGGTTACAGTTCCCTTTGCCCAAAGTATTCCAATTATCCTCACCTATAAATCTCAAGTGATTGCTTGGACGTGAGATGATTAATTTGCGCCAAATGTGCTGCTCATCTGCTGGCACAATATGGTGGCAACAGCTAGTTCTCTCGTAAATACTTCTTAGCAAAACACACATTAAATAGCAGACGTTATAACCAAATATATTGCTGTTCATAATAGGATACGTGCGATTTCAGCTGATGCGAGACCTCCACGGCGTATACGCAACATTTTCATAATTTACTTGTCCGCCAAATAACATCAGACACCAAAAAAAAACTCATCAATGCATGTCCTTTATGCTCTTCGTAAATATATATTTTCGCATTTATAAAAACATGAGTTTGCCAGTACCGATTAAATTAAAAGCCTTCTGCTGTCCACCATTCATCATTTAGTTGATCAAGTAAAAACAAAAAAAAATAGTAATCCCCAACGATCCCAACGAAATTGGCTCCAAAATGCGTGGAATGATGAAGGAAAATTTGCATTCTATCACGTGGCAATTACCATCCGACCAGCAGAAAGCGTACTCAATACTCGCACCAGCAACCAGACACATGCAATGTCCAAGCTATATGTAGGCTCTGAAGATAATGATACCGGTCCGTGTTCGTATTTGTGTTGAACTCGTGTTACACATTGTTGAAGATAATGGGTCGAAATAGGGATGCTGCAATCCAGATGGTAACGATAAATGCTTTCAAACTGATGGTGTGGTGGTGTGGCGGCAGCAGGGTACGTAGCTCGAGGCAAGAGACTAATTAAAATTCCCACGATGATAGCCATTTTAGGCCGTGCATTGTTGAATTGGGCTCATTAGCCATAGGTCCCGTCGCTCCGTATGCAAGCGGCGAAAACAACATAAAGCTGTAGGCCAACATTGACAGCAGTGTCCCCAAAAGTATGTGCTTCGTCCATCTTGTTAAGCTGCTCGTAAGGTAGTTGAACATTATTCCTGTTGGAAAAAAAATAATGAAATTACTATCAGACGGGAAAATTAAAGGTAAATAAAATACAAGGACCACAATCATGTGCCAGGAGTGCTTTTTCGTTAAACATTTGAGTTTGAACTGAGACTGATTTTGCTAGGTTGGTATGATGTCGGGCACCACGCACCAAGCAAGACTGAATTCGACAGCAAGGTACGAACCCCAAGTGGCTTATATTATGCTGATTTGTATAGCCGTTCGATGGGAGCTCCTTGAATGGATGTATATCATCAATGCGGGTGTTTTAGAATGCAGACAGGACGATGACTAATATAGGTTCGTGTAATTTATGACTTCGGTATATAACTGAATTTCTCTCGGTCGAGAGTGAGTGTTTAATTGAAAATTCAAAACCAGATGCATGCAATCCATTCCCAGCAGTGTGGATGTGGTCGAAATTTTAATGGCCACAAGTACCCATTGGATATGTGCACCGTCATATCACTTACCAGTAGCCTGTCAGAGCTTTCATCGGGATAAGTTTGCCCTTGTGCTGATAAATGATTCGTTTGAGAGTTTAAATCTGATTGAAAACTATCTCGGATCAAGTGTCGAATAAGATTTCAGCAACATTATGTAAATTCAACCAAGAAAAACAACACTTCCGCAACATTTAACGCCAAATCCTCTTATTTACATTTATTAGCATCCCTTTCAAAGCATCCCCCGAATTCAATTCAATGGCAGACATCAATCTGTTGATTATTACCATATACTTCAATGACATTATTCCGGTTTACGTAAATTTATTTAAAATGCAAATCCAATGGACTGGGCAAATATATAAGTACAACAAGGAGACAGCAGCCATTATCCCATCGTAACAAGCCCCCAAAGTGTATTTAGATTGAAAAATTGCTCATCGATTGTCGTTTCGTGTCGCTGCATGTCTGCTGCACGTAAATATTTTGCATAAATTTCATTTAATCCCAGAGCATATGACGTGTACTCTGCGCACACACACAATGGTGTGTCGAATGAATTGAATGCGGGAGGACGATGCCGGTAACGACAACGCCGCTACGCTTTGATTCCTGGGCAAAAACGAATTTTCTATAAATTCAATTTAGTTAATATTTTTGCATGCATCCGATCGGGGAAGAAAGGAAATCCCTTTTTCATCATCCAAATGAAATTTGCACTGTCTGAGTGGAAAATGTAATCAGTTTAAGAAAAGGCAACAAGGACGAAAAATAAAGCTAAGCAGCGAACGTTTTCTACGAAATTGCCAATTTCAACAATTGATTATGCAAGCACTTACAATGAGGAATGAAATTTATTTTGAAGGGATCTTAAGCCGATCCGTGTGTGTACGGGTAATTTGTATTGTATAGTTATTTTCTTGCGCAATTATGCACCACTCTATGAACTATGGTGATATGTGAAAAATTGTAAAAAAAAATGAATTTGTAACTTTCTCGATTACGTTGTAAGAGAAAGATATTGTGTTCGTACAAAATTTTTAACACGAGATGATAGAAGAAAATGTGTCACAAAATTCTGTCTGTCTTAACGGCTGACCGGATTTGGTTCAAACTTCGGACTTGGAGTTTGTTGTCTTTTTTACACGATAAACTCAATATTAATGGTACTTCACGGCTTAAAATATGGGGGTGTTTTTTAATACTTCCGCAGTATTACAGGTCTATGCAACACAAGAAAAATTAGTTTCAATATTTCCAATTTATTCAACTTTTTCTGTAATATTTTTGTATTCAACTAGCGGATACCCTGCGTGTGCTACTACGCTAATAAAATTAAATAAGTGTGTGTGCAAAAACAGAACATTTTGTTTATATATTAACTTCTTTATCTCAATGGCAGCGAATAAACAATATTTTGAGTTTTTTCGGTAGGTGTGCAAACATAAAGATTTTTTGGCGTTGCAACTCTAGATCAAGCAACATATAATTGGCCGTGCGATAAACAGAATTTTGTTAAGTTCAAACCAGCAACACTAAGCGATTGGCCTTGAAACTTATTGATGAAAACTGTAATCGCTTGAAATCGAAGGGTAAATCGGTTGAAATCATTGGAATTCGTGGTATCAGCACTTCTTCTCCTTTACATTTGCCGCCGATGATTGTGGCTTCGATTAAATTTGGAGATAGTTTTTTAACAGCAAGTCTTGTTCCGTTGTATAAATATTAATTTTGTATATGAGCTAAATATTCAGTTTGTATGCGAGCTGCCACGCCCACTGGTATGATCCCGCCCAATTTTCCCATGACTATTCACATTAACAAATAATCAACGTGCACAAATTTCTAAGACTATGGTATTATAGTACTGTAGATATATTATGATATTAAAAATTTACTTTAAATGGGAGCTGCCACTCCCACTGGTCCGATCCCGAACATTTTTTTCCTGATTATTCAAATCGGTAACATATGGGATACTGCAATGCTTCAAAACTCTTGCTTTCACAATAGTCAAGATATATGATGTTATTCAATTTATGTGGGAGGGGCCATGCACACTTCAAATATATAGAGCCGAAAACCTAATTTGGACTATAACCTTTCGAATGAAACCAGTTTGGGCCACATCGGTTGGATAGTTTTAGAGTCTATAGAGGACAAACATACAAACATTGTATTTTATATACATATATAGATTTTAATAGTTGTTTCATTGAAATTCTTATTAAGATAAATACGAATTTGCTGAGCATTAATCTCGAAAGATTAAAATCCAGTATTTTTGTTGTACAATTTATATTAAAAAAATAATGTTTCAATCAAGAATCTATTGCAATTAAGTTATAGTTGACCAGAAATATAGCATCTGTTGTTATTACGAACTTATTAAAGCCACCAACTTCAATACATTTGTATTTGATTTTAATACACGATCTAAACCGAAATGGTACATTTAAATATATCTGTGTGAACGCAGAGTCACGATAGGCTTAGGTACAGAGAACGTAGAAGCGGAGCTTCATTTTAAATCCACTGTGCACTATTTGACTTTGTTTTTTGATTTTAATTTTTAAGCTTTCGTTTTTTTTTTTTCTTCTTGTTACTGTTTCGTTTTATTTTAGTTTAGTTTTATTTTTCAATTACATTTCTGCGTTAAACTAAAGACGTTGTGTAGGTATTTGTTTTCTTTAAAAATTATTTCTCAAATGAAATATTCTCAGGATTTCGGAAGCAACGAAAATAGCTTACAAGACAAAACTGGCTATTGAACGATTGGTATCACGGTTGCCACTTGAAAATAAAATTTGTGTCCAAAACTGCAATTAAAAATTACCAACTGTAGCTAGAAATGACCAAATAATTTAAGTCCGAAATATTTGTAACCACAGACCAACCAATAATTCATCTTATTTATTTTAACAAATTAGGGGTATTCACGATTCGGTGTAACAGGCCAAATAAAATTGCGAAATTGTATTCTTTTTATCAGATCGTGAACACACTTGTTCTCATCTCTAGCAAAACTGAAACAAATGGCAGATCCAGTTGGACACTTGAGATTTATCTGAATTTTTTTTTTTTTCTGAAACTTAAAAATTGTCTCTTAATTTTTTATTAGCTATGCTAAAAAGCTAAAAGGAAAAAAGTAGCTACTACAATATTTATTGGAACATCTTGTAAAATTATGGAGTTACTTAAATACGTTTTTTAATTATTTTAATTATTAATTATATTTCGTTTCGTAAAAAAATGACCAAATGGAATAAAAAATGTGACCATGTGACCAAATGACCAATGCGGCAACCGTGATTGGTATTAGTTTTGAACCGAAATATATTATTCTGTAGCTTGGCTAAGAATTTAGAGTTCTTTTGAGCATCCTACTCAATGGAGTAGGTACCTACTTAATAAAAGATTTGGATAAAGGTTTTTTTTTTTTAATAAAAATGTTTAAAAAATATATACAAATTAGTGATAGACATGCTGAAAACGTGGTTTCATTGATATCCAATGAGAATATTCTTCTTACAAGTAAGTAACTTTAATTTCAAAGTATTCTTGTAAGAGGTTACATTTTTCTTGCTTTTTTTCTTTGTTGTGAAGATTAGTGGATTTGCCTGGAAAAATATACCTACTAAAAGGAACACAGCGGCACTCTACAAGATCACTTTCAAAGGGGACAAACGACCACGGGAATTTGAATGCAATTGTCAATTTTCTTTATGTACCTATTGTAATATTTAAAACCAATAAAATTTTGTGTTAAAATAAAAGATTTTTGGCTTTGAAAGACAACTCATAGATACTTAAATCAAATCTAAGGAAGTATTAAAATGTTAGAAGATTGTATTTTCAAATGGAGGTTTTTTTCGTTGTTTTCTTTCAAATCAAATAAAATTTAATTGAATAATATGCATTAAATCTATGTAAAATATTTCAGATGAAAGATATAAATGTACTCCTATGATATATCTCTGTAAATTGTGCGGAGGCTAGCCTTTGTAAAATTTATATAACGAAATAACTTGTATTGTATTAAATTAAAATTCTATAATTTTCCAATATAAATAAGGGTTTAATTTAAATATCTCTGTATTTATGTATGTATTCAAATTTAATATTTCAGACATATTTTGTAACATATTTTGTAATAGCAGACATTACTTAAAATTCATAAATCTTTTGTTAGTTGTTTAGTATTAAATGGGATTTTTAGCCGTCTTCCCATATAAAATGATCATACCAATTTGATTTGTTCAAAAACCGAAATTTATATTTGAGCTTATGTAGGTAAGGTTAACATAAGCATGCTTAGTTTTTTTTGGCTCGAAAACGGATTAACGGAATGTAACAAAACATCATTCTTAAGCTAAGATTGTAATTTGTAACTTAATTTGTAATTATTCAGCTGAATAGTTAAGCAATAGTATTTTCCAAAATAAACATTGTAATATTAGTTCTGTTTTGTCTGCACACTTCTAAAAAAAATGCGCTCTAACGATTTAAATCGTGGGATGGGGCCAAACCGTTGGACATCACCCTACAAATGAAGAACTGAAACGTACGAAAAAAATATAATTGGCTTTTCACACCAAGCCACGAAAACATCACGAAAACGACTTTCAATCGTTGGGTTGTTGAACTAAACAATATTCAGCAGATTCAGCGGAATAGCTGACCGAAGAAATGTCACAACTCACAACTTAAAATCGTTTTCCACAATTAACGAGAGTTTCTCTTTTCGTTGATCACACAACCTAATTTTCATTTGTCATTGACGAAGAGGTAGCCGACCCTATTTGGTTAAAAAAAAATCCTACCTAAAAGAGCGTTGATATTTAGAATATGATCTAGGCCTTTTTCCGAGTTGTTGTTCAAAATTGCGTATTTTTTATGAAAAGGAGTTCAGGGGAAGCCAATGTTCTTGTATAGTAGAATTCATAAGTTACATCCTTCGCTTTGCTGAAGGAAACGATAACCATGACACACAGTAGTAGTCGTTTGTTACTGAAGGGACAATCATTCATTCTATTGTCCACATTGTTTTGGTGAACGTTTAAGGAAATATGGGGTCGAATTACCGCATCCGAGTCATACGTCACTGAATTTTGTGGATTTTGCAAGCAATACAATAACAAATTCAGTCACGTATTACTCGATCACGGATACGGTAATTCAACCCCAGTCCGCGGCTGCACTGTCGATGCCAATATGTCAGTGTTGTTGACTTTGGATATTGTTCCTTAGGGAGAGAAAGGATTTCCCGGATTAGCTTTGTGCTTTGTCGTCCATTTCAAGTCAACAAGAAGTTTAGCATTGACTAAGAAGCGTCAAACTGCTTTCAAGGAAGCTAAACTGTTGGCCCAGATGATTTTTCAGTCAGTAATTTTAAACTCAAATGAAACGAAAAGGCTACCGAAAACAGGAGGGTAGCACGCTTTTTGATTCACCTCAGGGCCCAGGTATAGTGAGCGATGAGTGAGAACCAACTCGTGTCCAAAATATATACTCCTACTCCCAGTCATGCACATTGTGTATGGCTGACTTCATATCGATTTCCATAAATATTCACTAGATATTTTGTAGAGTATCCCTTGCATGATTCATAATTATTATGCCATTTATCGAGTTGATATTTTCTGCCAAAATTATTAAAGTTGTAAACAGATTCAACAATGTAAAGAACGTGTCCGAAATCAGAGGGAAAGGAATTTCCCTGTTTGTTATCTTTTTATGGAGCTTAAGGATGTTTTGCTTATCCCTTGCTTTCAAAAATGACCGTATTCGCAATGCTGCTCTCAGGACAGACTTGATTTCAGGGAATAGTGCACATGTCTAATGTATGTTTAAGTTTTAAAAAAAATAATATGTATTCAGAAGAGAGTTCCAAAGGTTTCCATTTCCAATTAAGAAATTTGTTTTGGAAAATGCGATGAAGTAAATCCCTCTGAGTATGTGCGATTGAATAACGTTTAAGATGGACACAGGTCAGCGAGTTGCTGGACTACCATTCGAGATTAATTGTGAGAAGCTAGACCTTGGCTCCTATATAAACCTCTTACCACCAAATGTTTAGTTGTTTACTTTTCATTCGACCACTGCTGCAACCAGGAACATGGTAACCAGGCAACTAGTGGCTGTGTGGTTGTTGGACTTTTCTTCTGTTCTTGCGAAAGCCAAACTAATATCAGCGCCAAAAAGGAGTGTCATCTATACACAAAAGAGAGATTGTTCTAACAGACTCATCGAATCACCAATGAACAGTCCAAGCTGCTAAAGTGGTGAAATGATGAGGGAGTGTTCCACTATTAGACGTAGCCATCAGGCAGGATTGTATTTAAATACTCCTAAGTACAACAAATCTGTTTTCCTCTTCATATAAAGATATAGTTGTACAATATGGGAATTTGTTACGATGATCGGCGCACACCTTACCTACACCTTCAACCTTTCGGTCGTCTGTCCAACTATTACCATGGGCTCCTTACAGTTTCGCATTTTACCCTGCTTCATTTAAGTACTTCAATGATGCATACATTATAGGAGATATCTATCGCTAACACATTTCCTGGTCGCGTCTGTGTCGTTTCATTGAGACTACCACATTGAACAATTCAAAAATTATTTTGCTGGGAAATATAGGCACCGGCGTTGTTGATGGATGGGTTGGTGTTTGGTGATTGCAATTTTGAAATATTCCTCGTGAAAGAGTATAGCCATTTTCACGAGCGTACGGTGCAATGGTATGTTTATTTCATACCCACTAATGCTGCCGAATATTCGAATTAAGTGGCGCAATTTAACTTTTCGTCTGCCTAACTGGTGGTAAGTTTTTGCTGCATAGGGGATTTCAGTGTTGTTGTTTTTTATGCCAAAAAGCAAGGTCTATGCTACTGAATGGTGTGTATTTTAAGCCAGGAGCAATAATCCGTGCAACTGTGATGTGTGATTGTGGGGTTGCAGCAAGGCTCCCCAATGAATTAGAATCGGTACACAAAAAACTAGCTAAGTGAATTCCACATGAGCGGGTATATTCGGTTATTGTGAGTGGTCAAGTGGCACAATCAAAATTCAGAGCTGCCAGGGCGAATTTTTTTTTTTTTTGTCTGGCAGACTGTAGGCGCCTCTGAAGCCGCGAGGATGCGTTTCTGATAAGGCGGGAGAAAGAGTATGAAGAAATTAAACTCGAAATTGTGTACGGTTGCAATAATGAATGTGCGGGTATTTTGAAGCTATGATCATTTGAAGTTGTTTGCGAAGGCACTTTAAATTGGCGTGTTTGAATAGTACTGTTGGTACCCAAACTAAGAGTAACTCACCAGTTTTTGGAATATGATTATTTAACTCCAAGGACGAAGTTAAAACAATATTCCCAATCACTGGTGACAAGACACATGACATTTAGAACGTGGTTAACAAAATGAAGCCGCAAGCAAAACAACCGACGGATGAGACCAACACGAGACAATGAGGCCGAAACTTCAAACGCTCGACTACGACTATACCCAGCTTCGACGTATAGTCGGTCTCCTCTCGCACCAACAATAAATCACAAGGGATTACGCATCGGTACCAGTCACACGAAACTAGTGGAAGCAGAAGACCTCATCATATCGCCTTCTCGCTCTCATACAGTGAAAAGATGAAAATGGTATAAATTAAGAAGTTTTAGTGATTAGTTTATCGTTTTTGTAATGCTTAAAATGTAAAGTAAATTATTGTTCTATGTAAATTAATAATAAGAAACAAGTTATACGGTCCAGGGCAATGACCATTTAAGAACACAGCTGATGTGGTACATAAGAATCCGAGGATTCGTAAATAATTTGTAGAGCGTTTTGCATTCATTCGAATGAAAGTATTCTTTATAACGTTTACCGAACGTTCTGTGAACTTTTTTCAACCTATTCAATCTAGCTTACGAAGTTGCGAGAACAGCTCTAAGACCCAAGGCCTAAATTCTGATAAGCATTCGGAAGCATGTGTTTCCATTTTCTGAATGAATGGAAGGGACCTAAAATATTTTATGCCGAATTAAGAAGTTTTCTCAAGACAGTTATACTACACTCGGATGTTTTGAGTAACTGAACCCACATTAATGGTTTAATCATGATAAACCAAACACGCCTTGAAGTGATTCTTTAAATAGATCCATGATAAGGAGGCTCATTTTTTATATCCATATATTCCCTGTTTATAAAAATGGAAGATCTACTCGTAGAGTTACATATAAAGGTTCCAATGGCGTCTCGTCAGGGTGTGCAAGGTGTGCATTGCACACCCTGATCGAACCAAAAAAAATCACTCATCGAACACTCAAATAATAATAACACACATAAATATGATGTGCTCAATTACACTTTACACATCCCATAAAACCTCCATCCAGTGTGACCAATTTAATTTTTGAAATCATGCTAAATTTAGCAGTAGGTAAAGCATTTTTTGTTTTTTATAAAAAGTGCTAAAAATCATGCTAAATAGATATTTCAATCAAAACCTACTAAAAACCCAAAAAATTAATAAAAAAGCTGTTTTTTAGAAAAAAAAAAAAAAAAAGGTTAAAGCCTCCTCAAAAGCATCGGCGATATCATTTTCTTTTCCTGGGGGATAGTAGCACACTAATGGCGTTTTCGATTGAATGAAAGAATTGCCCTTTCTATGGAAAGAGAAAATCTAGAAGTGCTCTTTCTATGTTTCCTATGTTTCATTGAAATGAAAAGTGCACTTCCAGGTCAATTCTTAGCACGACAGAAGTGTTCGGGATATTTTTAAAGAATTGCCCTGAAATCACCAACACAAACTTGAAATATGTGTGTTGTGTTGTTGGAAACAAAATTTGCGCAATGTGATTCGAAAATATACAATTATGCGTGCAAAATGTGAGCATAAATTGAAATATATTGATTTGTCCTATTAAAACATTCATAATTATTTAAAAACAAAAAAAAAGTAATAACAGAATACCCAATCTCACTACCACTATTACAAAAGTGCCCCAACGAATTTCATTGAAAAAAGCAATTCTGGATTTCGGGGCAATTCTCTCGGATCTTCAACGAAAAACGCCATAAGGTTCGTCTGCTTTGATTTTATTTTATTATTTAAATTCATAATTTGGCTAAATCAAAATCCTGCTAAATTTTCCTGCTAGTGCGTGAAATAATGCTAAAAAAATGCTGCCATGATTTGAAAAAAAAAGATGCTAAAAATGAGAAAATCCTGCTAAATCTAGCAGGAAATATGCTAAATTGGTCACACTGCCTCCATCACACAGCCTACTATAAAAATACTCATATTCATCCTTCCTAATTTTTCTTTCAAAATTCCTTCATCGTTGAGAGAAACAAAGAGAAAAACAATAAACTCGCACGAAATCTGGCTGTGCACGTATTCATCAAATAAGTTCATCCAACTCCAAACTATATACCTTCTTTCAGCTACAAGAATTCATCCCCATCGTCATTCGTCACCCGCACGCCGTACCTGCTGTCGCTTTACTTTGATGAACTTGTAGTGAACTCGTGCACTCGCTTTCTGTGCACATGGAATATTCATTATTGTCTTTTGTTTTGTTCTGTTTCCGTAAAGCGTCATAAGTCAAATAGACATGCAATACATCGACGCTCGTGCAAAAAAAAGCAGTGCACGACAGTCGATCTCGATGAATGAATGAACGAATTTCGCTTTTCGTTTAGGTAGTAGGTATAACACGGTGTCTCCACCTGCAATTTTCTTACCATGAACATTTTCATGAAATGACAGATTGCACGTGGAGACCACAATTTTCATGAAAAAAACAATTTCATGAAAAGTATTTCACAGCTCCTTTCATGGTATTGATTTCATGAAAGGGGCTGAAATTTCTGTGCAGTTTGACACTTGTTTGTCATTTTCACGATGGCTGAGTGGCGAATGGTCGCTTGTAGGTTGTCTGGGTTGTAGCGCTGAAACTAGGTATTTGAATAAAAACGAGACAAGTATAGTCATTACAAGGATATGGTAAATGGGAACAGAGAATGGATGTAGGTAGGATCTAGGATGTAGTCACATGGGCATTATAGTTTTGCATGTCGATCAAGACAGATCTTATTTGCTCTTGGGAATAGCTGGTTATTATTTCTTGTTTTTTTCAAGCGATGGCTGAGTGGGAATGAGTTCGTGTTGTATGAGTTTATTTTTGGGTCATCGAACCTTTTACCAATTTTTTTAAAGCTATGTTTACACGATTGCCAGATGTGCCAAAAATTTAAACAAGGAAATAAACATTTCCGGATAGTTTTACAAGCATCATAAAACAGAAAATGGAAAATATGCATAGCTACAACGAAAAGGGATAAGAAAGGATCATAAACATTTATAGATCCTTTTAGAAGAACACAAATGACGAAACAAAGAGTAATTAAGATGGATCGTAAACATTCACAGTTCCTTGTAGAAGAAACTTGTCAATATGCATTCTGCAAAAAATCCGAAACTCGTCATCTTCCCACAAAACATCTTTTTCTTCTAATTCCTTCATGGCCTTTAATGCGAGAACGCAACGATGTGCTCTGCTCAACGACATTTCAACGAATGAAATTTCATGATATGAAATGCCCACCCTACATTTCATTTCATATTGTCGTTCCTTCAACGCGACCAAATTTGACAGATTTCTTGAGAGAAAATTTGCAGGTGGAGACACCGTGTAAGTGGCTGCAGTTTCGTGCGGTGCTTTTGCTTTTTTTTTCTATTATTAACTTGAACAATGGAGTTTTTTTATTGTTTTTTTTTTTTATTTTAATTAAGAAAACAATAAATAAATCTGTATTTTTATAAAATATATAATTTTAAAGAATTGCACACCCATCTAAGTAATTCACGCGACGCCGCTGAAAGGTTCCTATGCAGCGCTGCCACTTTGCTACGATCGTAGCAAAACTGCTACGCGATTGCCAACTTGCTACGCTGCTACGCACTTTCCGTAAGAACGTCTATTTTGCTACTTTTTTTAAATCGCGAAACGTCAACGTAAATCTTGGAATTTTTCTTTAAAAAAAATATATAAACGAAAGTATATTCAATCTTTACTCAATTTCCCACACCAACTTATATTCTTTTCTACCATTCCCAACAAGTACCCATTTCTTCGGATGTGTTAGTGTTCGAATTTGACTGGAATTTGTTACTTATAGTTTTGTAAAATATATAGTTTACCAACTATACTTTTTCGGAAAATTTTTTTTTTACGTAATTTGAGTTTTGCTACGCAAATTAAGTTTTGCTACACAAATTTGCTACGCAATTTTTTCCCCTTGTGGCAGCACTTCCTATGTACTTTATAGGAAGTAAGGTAGGGAATGTAGGCAGGTAGAAGTGACGGTTCATCGTGAGACCAAGAGCAGTATGATGTATGTCTTTTTATTACTACGACTCCTGTGTCCTGTGACCTGGTGTGTGATAATTGTTGAGGGGGTGATAAAATTTGTACCCTCATGAAATATGTAGAGTTGAGAAAATTGATAGTATTTTGTACCACTTTACACCAGATGTCGCTAGGGTCGTCGAAGGATGGTTGGTTTAGTGTGCGCCGTCTGGCTCTGACGGTTTTCTCTATCATTTGAATATCCGCAACTGTGGCATTGGGGGTTGTAGTATGAACGCATGGTTTCCAATACGTCAATAACTCTTGACTAATAAGATAGACGAACCATTGGAGGCAATAATGATGCTTCAAGCATCATTTTAGTATCAGCCTCTGCGATATGCGCTAAAGAAGTGCCTTCTTTTAGTGGAAAATACTTGCATACAGAATATCGAAATTTCATATCAAAAGTGATGATCCCACTTGCAAAACAAAATATTGCTTAGAAATTAATATATTATGTGCGCGCATTGGCTCAGGGGCCAGTGTGCTAGACTACTCTGCGAGGGGTCTCAACTCTCAAGTTTGATTCCCGAAAAAATAGAAATTACACTTTAAAAATGCTTTACTATTTTAATGCGCCGCACAAAAGGATATTGTTCTTTATCAATATCAATTTTCTGTAAAATACGGTTCGAAGGACCGCTCATATGTTGCTATTGAGTGGGCTGTACAACTTGACTGCAATATACCAAGTTTATTTAATTATTACAGTAGGACTTTCGTCTTTAAATTCAGAAAAAGTGCCAGTGCAGAATTTTAGTTTAATCTAATGTTCTTCTATTTCCTGCTCGTTGAGAGCGAATTGTTCTAAAATCATTGTAATAGCAATGTGGTGGACAAGGTGAAATATCATCATAAACTGCTGCTCTCAAGACACTCCTTAGTGGGATAAATCAGAAGTGCGAAACTAGGAAGTTCCGAGTTGAGTGTAGTTGTTGTAATTGTAACTGCATGCTGAAAATCGTATCTTGCTTTCCTTTGCTGAAATATGTTTTCAAGAAATCGTACCTATTGAAGTTACCACAAAAGATGCATACCTACCATAAATATAACCTTGCCTCTGTTCGCTAAACGACTGAAAGAGCAATTGCTCTCTTAATCTTGTCATAGTCCTTGGCTATTGCTGTCATATGCGTCGATTTCAACAATGAATATGCTCAGGCTAACCCTAGATCACAAGGATTTCACAAAAATTACTTACAATTCATCATCTTCGCATTTAACAGGACTTTTGACTTCTTCACAACCTCAATAACGTCTACGCACTACCATAAAGACTTGTTAAATGGCAATTGCTGCACGGTTATCGTGCTCTAAAACAGAGCTAATTTTCATATAAATTGTAAGTAAAACTTGACATACTCATACGAAGCCATACAACTATTCAAAGAAATATCGCGCCTTTCCGCTCATCTGTTAAGTTTCAAATTGAACGAGTTACTTAACAGCTTTCCACGTGCGTTACATTGTTTCCTGTTGCAGTTTCGTTTCATCGGGTTACGGAATTTCTCTCCAAAGAGCCAAAATAAACTTTAAAAAAAACCGGCCAAGTGCGAGTGTCACTCGCTCACCGAAGGTTCCGTATTTGGCTAAAGTCCAACACATCAGATATTATTTGAAATCTATATCATTCAATCTTTCCCCTCTTCATGAATTCATCACAATTTAGTTTAATTTAATTACTTAATATTTTTACTCTCAAAAATTACTCGCACATGAATCTCATTTTCTAATTATTACCTATAGTACCCAACCCACGCCAATTTTCCATTCTGTATGCGACCTGTCCCAATTAAAAACTATTGACTTTTTTTTCATTTTTTTTTTTTTTTTTTTTTTTTTTTTTTCATTTCATAATTTTATTCATTTCAAGTAATAACAATGTTAGCAGTGTGTAATATACAATGATGATATTTTGAAAGGAATAGGAGTGTTCATTCTTTAACTATTAAAGTTAGTGTTGAATGACACATCATTTAAATTTATGTCTAAAAATATAAGAATAACTTGATGTGGGGTAGCATCAGTAATTACAAAATATAATTGGGTATACAATTTTTTTTTTTTTTTTTTTTTTTTTTTTTTTTTTTTTTTTTTTTTTTACAAAAACAAAGATCTTGAGAAATATTCTATTTGATCATAGTCATTTGTGAATAGCCAGTCCTTAACTTTTTTTAAAAACGAGTGATAACTTGAAGTTGTCCTGATATGCAAAGGTAATTTATTAAAAATGTTCGGGGCAGTATAAGTATAAAAGTGAGCAAAATGGGTTTTGTGTGCGATTGGTACGTTGACAAGATTTAAATTGTTAATACGTAAGCAGTAAATTTGAGAGTTTCTGCTTGGTATGTTCCCACTTTGTTTAAAGAACTCTCTCAGAACTTTGAAAACATAAAGATGCCTCATTGGTAAAATTTGTAACCTTTTAAACAAGGGTAAACTGTGAGCAAATCGTTTTCTTTTGCAAATAATTCTTATTAAGTGTTTTTGTGCTATCAAAAGAGGCCCAAATGAACTATTATATGATCCACCCCAACTAGTGATGCCATATTGCAACTTTGAATGTGCGAGACCATAATATATTAAGGATAGAACATGTTGTGAGCAGTACGGTCTAATTAGATACATTTTTCGAACCACCAAGTTTAGATGCGATTTTACAGTTTGTATATGAGCTTTCCAATTTAGGTTTAAGTCTATTAAGACTCCAAGATATTTGTAGTGGTGCACTGTCTCAATCTTAAAACAATTTGTTGAGCATTGCAGGCTGTCAATGAAATTATTTTTACCGCAATTATGCAAAGGTAGACAGAACCTTTTACAATTATGTGAATGGAAGTAAAGGTTATAATCAAACATGTCATTACCGGATAATTTAAAGGTCATTAGCTTAGTCTTCTCACTAATAATTAATTTATGTACAGAAAACCAAACTCTTAAATATTCAAGATCTTCTTCAATCTTACTTATGGTTTCAAATGCAGTTAGAGACTGATACGTGAAGACAATATCGTCAGCAAAAGCAGTTGTGACACCGTTTAGCTCAAGATCAAATAAAGAATTAACGTATATTAAAAATAAAAGCGGACCAAGAACCGAACCTTGCGGGACACCATTTTTTAAAACACGAAAGTCGCTGAGGGTTCCATTAATATTGACCCTTTGTTCTCTAAATTTCAAGTAAGACTTAAACCACTCATATATTACTCCTCTCAGTCCTGCACTATACAATTTACTTAGTAATATGTCATGATCAACCAAGTCAAACGCTTTAGTCATGTCGATGAAAAGAGCCATTGTGGAGTTACTATTGTTTGTACTTTCATATAATTGGCTACAAACCCTAAGAATAGCGTCTTCCGTTGACATTCCTGATCTAAAACCAAATTGGTGTTTTGAAAAGAAATTACTTTTGTCTAAAAATGATAATACGCGCGACTTCATTAATTTCTCGAAAATTTTAGACAGGGTTGATAATAAAGATATTGGCCTATAATCTGTTAAATTACTCTTATCTCCTTTTTTGAAGAGAGGTACGACCTCAGCACATTTCAAATGATGAGGAAAACAACCGCTGTTAACACTTAAGTTAAACAAATAACTTAAAACATCAACTACAAACAATGCAATTTTTTTAAGTAAATTGCTTGATAAGCCATCACTAGTGCAAGAGTTGTTATTTTTTAAAGAACAAATTACTTTATATATCTCTCCTGCACTAATCTGATTGAATACAAAACTATTTGATTGCATATTTCTTGAAATTATATTGGAGGATGTAGAACAATTGCAGGAGTGGTGAGTTTCCGAAGAGGGTTTTAATTTTACAGAGATTTCCGTGAAATATTCATTAAATTTATTTGAAATGGCGCTGGAGCTAGAAATATTAACACCGTCAACCTTAATATTATCAATTTTAGTTTTTTGATTATCTTTTCCTAAGATGCTATCTACAACTCTCCACTCTTGTTTCACATTTCCCCTTGCTCTTTCAAACATATCTGAGTAATATTTGTTTCGTGTATCATCAACCCTTCTATGAATTATTTTACATTGTTTATCATAGTACAATTTAAGTTTTCTATTTCGTGGATTTCGAAAACACTTTACAGCGAGACGATTTTTCCTCTTCACTTGCTTTAATAAAGTATCAGTCATCCAAGGTTTTAGATATTTTCTATTGTTGATATGATGAACAGAAGAAGAAGTACAACATTTGATATGGTTTTGTAAAATGGAAAGGAAGGTATTAAAGGCAGAAGATGGATTATCCGCCGAATAAACTGATTCCCAGAATTCATACTTTAAACACTCGGTTAATTGTTTGTAATCCGTTAAAAACTTCTTTCTGGGTGGATTGCAGTTCTCTTGTGGACTATAGGTAGAACTGATATAAAGGACGATCATACAATGATCTGTTAGTCTATGATCGTAGACTTTACCACTCAAAATACTTTTATTATTTTTGTGTAAACGAATAAATAAGTGATCAATACAAGTCTTTGTTGAATCGGTTACACGAGTTGGGACATTAATAAGGCTCTTAAGACCATTTGACGCCATTAACAACAAATAATTTTCCGTATCCTTGTTAAATTCATCTAGAATATCAATATTAATATCTCCCAAAACGATTAGATTTTTTGCCGTTATCACATTAAGCACATTACTCAAATCATCAATGAATGCACCTTTACGAAAATTATGCAATCTGTAAATGCAAAGCAATGTATAGCTGTCATTCCCAAAAATAAACGACAACTTCATAGCATCAGCGCCATAAATACAAAGTTTAGCACAATCGCACACATAACCCGATTTAATATAAACCGCAACACCACCGGCTGAGTAAGACTCATTACAATTTCCAATGGGAGGTTGATAACCAGGAATATTGAACAAATTTAGTTCATTCTCATAAACCCATATTTCGCTTAAGACAATCACGACAGGCAGGTTCGCAAGCGACGATAAGTGTGTTAGCAATACAGAAAAGTTTTTTCTCAAGCTGCGAATGTTTTGTTGTAAACAAAAACTATCAACAGAATTTAAAGGATGGACTGGGTATTCACATGCATGAACAGAACAAGGAACATAATTAATAGAATTCATAATTTACAAAAATCAGCAGTACAAGTAATTCTTACTAAACTATCCCCCTCGCTTTTCCGCATGTAAACTGTCCCATTCCTAGTCCATACATATTTATACCGCTTAGTGGTCTTCAGAGTCATTGCAGTGTTAAGAAGTTGACGTGTCGAATGCGTTAAACAGTCGTTGATGTACATTTTCTCCGAATTACTTTGTGCGTTGAGAAGGTTTGTCGTCAGCTGTTCTCTGCGCACTTTTTTTGCTTTCATTATTTGATCTTTGCAGTTACGAGAAACGAATTTAACATGAAGAATGTTGACTTTGGCTGGAATATTATTTGTTGACATGTTTTTACGATGTTTTGTAATTTGTTTGGTATAGCAGTAGTCGATGTCTTCTTTCTTAACGTTAACAAGCATACCATCACGGAAAATCTTTAGAGCCAGATCGATGTTAGAGGTATTTCCACTATCAGAGGGGATGTTGAAGATCTCTATGCTGTTGGCAATCAGTTGTTGTTCGAGGTGATTGACCTTTCCCTCCAGCAGGCGAATAGTTTCCTCGCATTCGTTGTTTTTTTGTTGTAATACGTCTATCTGCTCCCGTTGTATTTTTTTTATCTCCAAAATTTCCGCGTATAGTATGTCCAGTGTAATGTTTGGTTCAGCTGGAGGTGAACTTGAGTGAAGTGCAGGTTCGATGTTCCGAATTATTTGTTTCTGTTGTTTTTGTGTTGAACTTGAAGCGAACGCTGGAGCATCACACATGAGGGAATCGCGTCGTTTGGTTGTCATACAATTTTTGCAACGCCAAACTTTATTGCTCTTTTTCTCTTTTTCATATAGTCTATATCGGCTGGTAATATTTTTTCACATGAAGCATGAAATAGACTGCGACAATCGCAACATTGTAATTTTAGCTCAGAACGTTCCACTTTACCACCGCAAGTATTGCAAGACATAATTAATTAATTTTGTTTAAATAAAATAAAAAAAGAAAACAAAAATAAAGACAGTAGTTCCCGACGCGTGTGTACCCCACAACAGGCAACTGGCAACTGCCTAAAATATATTACTTTTATTTTGTTCTGTACTCCCCAAAAAAATGTATTATATTCCCCAACGAAATTATCAAGCGGGAACCCTGGTGGTATACCACCATCCACCAGTGACTCTCTTCTGTCTTTGATGGGGTCAATTGTGCACAACTGCGTAGTAGAGATTAAAACTTATGAGAGCAACGTATTTTACATGGTAAAATTATCTTTTTTGAAAATATCTTGTAAAGTATTAACTTTTCGGCAAAACAGTATTCAGCACATATATAGATAAGAACATGATCTACAAAAAAGGAATTTATGTATTTTTTTTGTGAATCAAGAAATAAACCGTTTTTTGGGCGAATGAAAATATTTTTTTCACCAGATTACTAATTAATCGAAAACCAATTGATGTATTGCTTCCATTGGTATTTGTCGTTTAACTAGAGGTTATACCGGATGTTGTGTGTTACGTTTTTTCCCTTTGGGTACGGAACCTTAAAAACGAAATGATAATCCTAATGACGAGAGTGATTGCAGTTTAATCGTTTTCGCTGGCACAAACGTTCTGCTTTATGTAACTTCGAAAACGAAGGGAGTTTTCGTTTTGCACGAAAGAAAAAAAAAACGAAAGATATTTCTTTGACATTTTCGAAATGAAAAACATTTTCGTTTCCTGCGAAAGGTCAACAACGACAGCATTTTAATTTATGTTCTTTTCTTTTCTTACATTTCCCGGTTTCACCACCAACCATTCTTTGCAAACCGAGCTTCAAAAATATCTAATGGCTTGCACTGCATTATAGCTGTGTGTCTTCAATCGATGCTACTCGCGACTGCTTTTATAGAAAGACTGAGTTCAAGGTATTATGCTATGAGTAGCTGGCCGCTACATAAGTGAAAAGAGGAGGACAGCTCCACTTAATTCCAGATTTTAAGGGTATAAAATCAGTAACGGTCGAGTGGAGCTGTTAAAAACCAGAAACCCTCGAACTATAAAAGAAATTTTTTTGATATGCGAAAGTCCTTTCCTTTTTGTGGTTTTTACAGAACCCCACCCCAGATATTATAGACCAGCGTCATTATTATATTGACTCCAATGTCCAATGATTTCCACAGCATTTTTCTTAACCTCCCGTGTTAAACCCCCAATAAAATTGCCACTTTATTTAAATGAAATAATTATAAATACAAGAACGTTTTGCGAAAACATTCAACAGCGAAAAATCCAAACGCTCTGCCTTTGAATTTTCGGTAATAGCGGAATAAATATCTCCCTTGTCCAGAGAGGGGCAGTTGTAGATATGGCAGAGGAGGCTATACAATTTATTGGTTTAATTAATATATAAACAACTCCCCAATTGACAAAATTCAGCCGGTATTGTTTACGTTATATAATCAAATCATGCCCAACTTTTAATTGGTTTTTGTTACACAACGTTTTAATTAGTCTGTCAATTTATACAACGGCCTACCACTAGAGTTAAAAAATCATGCCCCTATAGACTTGTGTACTCTTTTAATTAAAACTTCAACAATAACCCTTTTTCAATTTGTAAATTAGAAAAAAAAAACTCTCAATGACATTGAATTAATTACCTTTGGTATTATTTTTTATTGAGCAAATGTTTATCTAGTCCTTGCCATTTTAAATTTTAGCAAAACTCAGCATTTCATTTTAACTTCTCATTAGTTTTACCATCTCATTATTGTTCTTGCTCGGTTCAATTAACAAAAATTCTCAACTTATTCCTTCGGAAATATACATAAGGTACGCTGAAACTTTTAGCAACCCTTCGATGTCAATTGCAAAACTTCAACAACTCCCAAACCTGTGAGAGTAAAGTTGCAACAATAAATCCCATCAAATTCAGTATCAAAAATGTTGGCGAAATTTTCATCCAACCGGGAAAACTTTGTACGGCTCTTTTCATTCGCGTTCGTTGGTTTGAGTTTGAGTGGCGAAAATTAACCTTCGCGTATTTAAGTGAGAAACTGTTTCATTGCTTTCGTATATGTCGGCCAGCCATCATTTGCAGACCCCAGACTAGTACCGGGGCAACGTCATCCTAAAAGGACTTAACTTTTAAATCAACTTTGTGAACTTGCGACAAATTTTCGCAATAGAACTTTTAGAAAAGTCGCTTAAACCAATCCCGCTTAGGAATAAAATAAAAGTAACCATTCGCTTTCACAGCGACGATCTGGAATAGGAAAAGTTTTTTTTTTTTGCCGTTGCACACAAGATATGAGAACGCATAACCTAGTGCATAAATGAAATAGTTGAAGGGAAAGGTAAACTTTGTTCTAGAAGACGCACAGCTCTTCACTCTTTAGTTAGTCGAAAAGTATGTGTAGATGAACAAACCTGTAAGCATTGAGTTGAATATCAGAGCGGGAAAATAGTGATGAAAGTACAGGACTCGTCCCATTGCCCAAAATGGCAAGTAGTGTAGAACCCATCCAAAGAAGAGCCACGTAGCTCCCTGCAGTGATCTCCTCCGAAAGTCTGTGAATGAAAACAAAAAGAACATGTTTGTATAGATTAGATATTCAAAAGGAGTTTGTCAGAACTTAAGTGTAGAGTATAAAGTTGATGCGGAGATAAGTTTCCGACTTTGTCATCGACTCTTTCAATAATTTTTAAAGTGCTTTCTGTTTATTCATTCTTATGGTTAACTCTCTTTCATTCTATACCTATGCATTTGATTCACGTAAAATAAATTATAGCTCAGATCTGTCCCAAAGACGCTTTCTTTTTGTTTTTGACAATTTGTTTTTTTTTTTACGAAATACCTCATCTCTATCCAATATACCTGACGTGCTAAGCTCTTTCAATGGCTAGTTGAATGAGTTTTAGAAGTATATGCATTCACAAGATTAAGCAAATCAACAGCTTTGAGGACATGCAGCTTGAGGAGCTTTCTTTAAATATATGGATCAGAGTTGAGTTGGGATTTTTCCAAAAAAATAAATGAACCCTTTTTGGGGCAACAGTCTACTGTATAGACCTACAGTCCTAGGCTTGAAGCCACAGTCTCGTCCTGTTATCGGACGGAGAAAACTACATCCACTTATTCTGCTAAGTCAAGCATAAATCAAGAAATGGGAAACTGTTTAACCGAAGTCAAGTCTGAACTAACAGAGCAATAACACTGATCGGAATGTCACGCAGATGTGGTACCACTTGCATCTAACTTTTTACAATGCACCACGAAAATTCATCTAAACTGAAAGAAAAAAGCAAAGCATGTGGCATTGAAGGTCAGACAGCCTGATGAAAAGATGGTTTGCAATCAGGGTGCGAAATGATAAGAGCCCCTACACTACCAGCTTTAAGTCCAAAAAAACCGGCCAAGTGCGAGTGTCACTCGCGCACCGAAGGTTCCGTATTTGGCTAAAGTCCAACACATCAGATATTATTTGAAATCTATATCATTCAATCTTTCTCCTCTTCATGAATTCATCACAATTTAGTTTAATTTAATTACTTAATATTTTTACTCTCAAAAATTACTCGCACATGAATCTCATTTTCTAATTATTACCTATAGTACCCAACCCACGCCAATTTTCCATTCTGTATGCGACCTGTCCCAATTAAAAACTACATATTGACTAAAAATATATTACTTTTATTTTGTTCTGTACTCCCCAAAAAAATGTATTATATTCCCCAACGAAATTAGCAGACGGGAACCCTGGTGGGGTTCTGTCTTTGATGGGGTCAATTGTGCACAACTGCGTAGTAGAGATTAAAACTTATGAGAGCAACGTATTTTACACGGTAAAATTATCTTTTTTGAAAATATCTTGTAAACTATTAACTTTTCGACAAAACAGTATTCAGCACATATATAGATAAGAACATGATCTACAAAAAAGGAATTTATGTATTTTCTGTGAATCAAGAAATAAACCGTTTTTTGGGCGAATGAAAATATTTTTTTCACCAGATTACTAATTAATCCAAAACCAATCGATGTATTCCTTCCATTGGTATTTGTCGTTTAACTAGAGGTTATACCGGATGTTGTGTGTAAATTTTAGCCTCCTATGTCAATCGGTTCTTGAGATAGACCTGGTAACAAAATTGGCTTAGTGGGTTCGGACAGACAGACAGACAGACAGACAGACAGACAGACAGACAGACAGACGGAGAGACATCCGAGCGAAACTAATAAGGTTACGTTTTTTCCCTTTGGGTACGGAACCTTAAAAATTACAAGTATGCGAACTTAATCCCGTTCAATGAATGGATGAAAGCTGACGATAGTCATAAAAATAGGTATATCCCGATGACCAATGTTATACGGAATCTTCTTACCTCACCTCACTGACGAGAAGACACTTATAGAGAGACTTCATTCATGATGCTATATCGAAAAACTTCAGTCTGGCTTTATGCAATACAAGCTACAACGTAGATGTTACCTCGAAATAAATGCCTTCGGCCGGTTGAATCAAAATTTTAGAATCTTGAACCCAAAATGGAAGAGGTTGTAGACCAATCAAGAAGGAGCTCTATGACCTCATGGGTGGAGTCTGTCCTTAGGTTTCCAAAGTTTAACTGTAGGGATCTTTGCAGCAGAAGTCGGAAATGAAAATATATTCGCAGATTAGTTAGGTTAGGTTAGGTTGAGTAGGGTTGTGTGTTCGTCACAAAAGACCAGGCACCATAGCGGGCCCATCGCCATCCCTAGGGAACCGTTACGGTTAAAAAACCTAAACCAAATTGCCCAAACAATCAATTTCCCTGCAGATTTTAATATTCGTCTCAATATTGTTTGAGGAAACAACAGTGATTAAAGAAGTACCTGCCTAGGTGCTTCCTTCTACTCCGAGCGATTGCTTGACACTCACATAGAATTTGGAAGATGTCTTCCGTGACCTGTAGGTCCTCACAATACCTGTATATGTATATGTCCGAGTTAGCTAGCCCTAGTCTCATGGCATGCTTCCTTAGAAGGCAATGTGACCATCTAGCTGTGACCATCTTGTGGCTGCTAAATGGGAAGTTTTTCCGAAAACAAAACGACACGGCCATTGGTGGTCCTACACCCTCAATCATGGTGTTAAGTGGGAGCTCAGCTCCTTCGTTGGCTAGAGCGTCAGCCTTTTCATTACCTTCAATATTATAATGCCCAGACACTCAACACGGTTCTGCGAACATAATGCCTTGAGGATTGTGCGGCAATTCCTTGCTACTTCAGATTTAGTGGTATTTGACCCTAGCGCTTTAAGCGCAGCCTGACTATCAATGTAGATGGCGATATTCTTATTGGATATCGATATCATCTCAAGTACCTCCGCAGCTTTGAGTACGGCCAGAATCTCTGCCTGGAACACACTGCATGTGTCCGGAAGTCTCGGGGCCAGATTTAAGTCCAGTTCACTGGAGAATACACCAGACCCTGTGCCCTCACTGGTTTAGCAGCAGTCAGTATGTATCGAAGTCTCATTTACCCTCGAGACCAAGTTCCTATACCAATCCTCTCGGTCAGGGTACAACACATCATACGGTGTGTCAAAATCTAGTGTACCAAGACTTTCATCCGCTTTTTCCGGTATTTCGGAGAATGATTCCTTCAAAATAGTGCTATGTCCTATCCTACTTTTGATAAAGAGCCCAATATTAGTGAGCCGTAGCGCACTACTACCTGCAATTGATTTTATTTGTAAGTCCAGTGGTAAAAGATGCATAAAAGCTTCCAGTGCAGCCGTAAGTGTGCTGTTCTTTGTACCCTGGTCAACATATCCCGTACATACTTCTCGCAGATTGTCTCAGATGTCAGATTTCGTGTGTCTAATCGAACAAAAAAACGTCACTTGCTCTTTTTTCTGTTGACACTTGTTGTGATTCGAATATGAGTTTTCCATTCACTGGTTAAATTTTATACGTTTTCTATATCAGATTTAATTCGAGAGCTTTGTCTTTACTAAAAAAACAAAATTATTCCACTAATAATATTCGCTTTAACACAGATCGACCACAATAACTTACCGCCTAATGACCAACCTTGAAGCCGCTCACCAGGCGGACAGCTTCGTTTGCCAAATTCAAAACATCCCCAGATAAACACAATGAAAGCGAGAGATTTAAAATTAAAATGTAAAACTCAACAAAAAGGCTCAACAAGCGCTTAAAACTTATGGCCAAGAAGTAGGCGGAGCACACGATTTCAAGGATGTGCACGTCTCTGGCAAAACATTAAATGCGAATAAAATTACCATTTTCCATGCCGACATTTCCATTGTTGTTATTAGGAGGAGCAGGAACTGAAGCCGCTATAGTTCCAACAGGAGTAACACTCCTGCTGCCACCAGCGGTACTAGTGGCATTTCCACCACCGCCATTTAAGTAGTACGTGTCGGTGTGTCCTTTCAGTTGTTTATTTTGTTGCTGCTGCTGTTGTTGTTGTTGTTGTCCTTTTTGTCGGCGTTCCTTAACGGCAGTAATAAAGAAAACGATTAAGAACAGCGCCAGGAAAATGAGATTGCTCCACCAGATTATTGGATTTCCTAATAAGTATATACGATAAGCAGTGCCTGAAAAGAATTGCCCCTATTTTCGTGTTGTTGTTGGTGTTTTTTTTTTTTTAAGGAGTAGGATAGAACAAAGTTTAGAATATTACAAAAAAATATATACGTATAATACGAATAAAAAAAGTGTACGAGAAAGAGTGCCAGAGGAAACACAAAAAGCAGCAGAAGACGTAGAAGAAGAAGACAGCTAGGATATCGCCACAATTAGTTGGAAGTACCCGTAGTGCTCTTAATTTATATTATTTGCGTCAGTGAAATTAGGAAGTTAAATTGAAGCGAGAATTTAATTGTAATTAATTTGGAGTCTAAGTGGGGAGAAAGTACCTATACAAAAAGGAACGACTGGCACCTTTATAGGAGCGGACTGAAATGAGAGTATGATTTATTGCAGAATGCGAAGAAAGAGGGCAGTCAAAGAAAGCTAGGACGCAGTTGAAATTTACTGTTTTTATATAAAACATAGCTGACTCGGTGAACTTTGTTCCGACCAAATTCGTGAGTGTGGTGAAAATCATAATTCTGAGCATGCACAATGCAGATGCTACTCAAATTCTTTATTAAAAAGTTATATTAAATGCAATAGAAATAACTGTAGTAGGTATGGCAATAAAGTGTCGGCCATCCTTCCGCTTTTTCACTAAAGTTTTTTACGGTACACGACGTACAAATCGGAAGGTTTGCACACACGTGAGCACGCCACACACAATTGACCATGCGCGTAACATGGAAATTCAAGGTTAATGCCACAAATTTCCAGCTGTCAAATTATATTAATTGTCAAAAGCGAGACGCGCGGGAATTTGAAGACGTATAAATACACGAATAGCAAACCGTCCTGAATAAGCGGAATACGCGGAATGAAAATATTTGCCTTTGAATTTTACCCTCGAAATCTTTTGCTTGCAATGCATGACATGTGATTCGAGATTCTTCACAATCAAATCAAACGTATTCCGTTGCAAACTTTCGGAGCATCGATGTTGCGCAACAAAATTATAGCTCAGCCGACTTTCAATTTCACCCGGAACATCCAAAACAAATGAAAAAATTAAACATTTTAAATTATTTTTGGTATATTGGTGACACAAACCGTTTTTCTATCCAGTCTATTCAGTTCCCCATAGAGTTTTGAGTGCGCACAAATTGGCCTAGGTAATCTTGTGCAATTTTTGCTCCGTTAAAAAAATTGGTTAAAATTAAAATTTAGGCTCTCTACCCAAATACGGAGATAAAAAGTTTAAATACATTTTGAGGGAAAATTAAAAAAATCTGTTTTTATTAACCGAGTTTCCTTAAGTTGACTCGGCTATTTTCAACCCACTAACACCGTAGAAGTTGTAGTTTTCTTTGTAGTTTTCAAACGAAAGTTGATTAATCGTACGAAAGTGACATCACTACGCAGAAAGTGTTAAAGTCGAACTACCCCATCCGTAAACAATCAATACGTCACTGAAATAAGTAGATTTAAACCAAGAATGCAGTCACGTAATAGCATACTCGTCGATAGATGAGCAGATTCGGCCCCTGGGTTAACGAAAAGTGTCAGTAAACAGCAGCAAAACAGCTCGGCTATAACGCGCATTATATAATGACAAGGGCCACAAGGTGCAAGACATAGATTTCTCAGGACGAAATGAAAATTCATGAGCAGAGCGAGATCGAGCAAGTAGATGTTCAGGTAATAAGACCCGAACTAAGATGTAAACGAACGAGAAAACTACTTCCGAAAGGTAACTTCACAACGATTACTAGCCAAATTCCGCTGAAGAGCCAAACGGCGTACCTCTATTCACCAACCTGCAGGCAGTCCAAGAAATGGTTGACGAAAAGTATTGCTGATAAATAGAAACCGATCCTCATTTCTTTGAAGGATACTCTGTTTATTTGACCTCAACACCTGACGAAGTCTTCACATTTTAGGAAATTAAGAAGAAAGACCAATAAATTCATCATAGCTTTATGCTTTCAAACCTCCCTCCCAACGAGTTATATAGGATAATCCCAAGATTCGGCACCCTATTCAAGATCCTTCTTTTAAGGATAATGATGGAAAGAGCTCGGTTTTCCATCAGATTCTAACTAAACTAAACTTTTGGTAACTTTAGTAAGTGAAAATTGTTAACGTCTTTTATTAACTAATTATTAATATTCCTTGAAACTACCAAGACCAAACGCAAAAGTATATATCTTGGAAATGTCCATGATTTATGTGATTGGTAGAATACAGTGCAGTTGCTGATATTGAAAGAGACGTTTAAAATGTGTCTTTTGGTTATCAAGGGAGCGAAAGGGGCTTTGTATGTTTCGCATCAGAGATCAGCTGTATAGCGAAGATTTTAACTTCTTAATCGGAGCGATTTTTTTCTATTTTTTTATGACTGTTAAACGACGAAGACGATAGAAGTTTCCCTGTAAGGCAGAACGAACCATTCAACCTGGAAGATGAAGGCCGTTACTTAAAAGCAATATTCAAGCTTGAAAGGCTGCTGGACGGGGCGTCTTCACTGCCAAAGAACATACACCAACTTGTCTCCAAGATTTGGTCCTAGGAAAGTATACCTGATACATGGAGCCTCAGCATCATTTGCCCAATCTACAAGAATTGAGACCCTCTAAACTTCTCATATATAAGAAGGGTCTGCATTTTTAACATTGAATGCAAGTTCCGGTTCGCTGTTCTGGGTGATCGACTGAAACCATTCGTCAAAGGCTTGCTTGGCACTTACCAGTGAGGTATAAGTTAAGTAATTGACTTAATCCTTAGGTACTATAATAAAACTGTAACTTTTTTCCGGCTGTAAATAGTTATTGTGCAATATGCTCAAAAAGTACTTCACAGTTGCATTGGAAATTGTCGATATTAGGTAATAGGATATGTTTAATCATTATCCGCTGTCCGAAAGCGGAGATTTAAGCTGATATCTAACAAAATTTTTAATTCTCGAATGCTTTCTACATAGCTCCTAAATCTGGAATGGCTCATCCGAATGAAATAGGATTTTTTTAATATAAAGTGTAATCTTCGATCAGTCCACAACCGACCAAACATTCAAACAATAAAGCAGATCCTGTCGAAGTCCCCGAGAAGCTCAAATCGATACATATCTACCATTTTTCATCGACTTTACCGCATATGACAGCAACAGACAGAACGGATGGTTGGTTATGGTTATACCATTGAGGTGGTTTGGAACTTTGATTAATTAGGTCTGCGTTGACGCCGACGGAGTACGGAGAAGATTTAATAGCGAAATCTACGAGCTGGAAGATGACTGGGGCACGTGGAACATTTAGACACCAACGATGCGGCCTGAAGTTTCCTCAATTCCAAGGAATACCTCAACTCAAGTGGCGCAAGTTACGTCATCTAACGATTTTTGTATCGGCCTGAGGCAGCGGTATCACAACATCTGCACTAAAAGCAGCATCGCAACAACAGCTTTCTAACAGCAGAGAATGACGATAACCAACTTCAGGGTCACTGACGTAGCAGTACCCATATAAAACACCACAACAAGTGAACCTGCAAGTGCAGCCGAAGAGCAGTAGCAGCAGAGTTGGGGAAACATTTCTTGTCCTACATAAATTTGGTACTTTTCCGTTGTGATTTTGTGTTCGCCTTTAATGTAAGAGTAAGTAAGTCTTAAGTTGAACTTTGAATAAAATGTTGTCTTAAACGAGTTGACTTGAAGTTTTTTAATTTGAAAGTAAAAAAACGTAACCCGCGCACAAATGGAAGAAGACCTCAACCACCTTGGAATGGGCAACTAGAAGCGGTTAGCCAAAGATCCGGCTGACTGAATAGTCGTGTTGGTTGAAGCACAGATTAATAACGGACCGTATCGTCACCAACGAATGCAATTTCGTATAGATACATATTGTCATATACTTGTAACAAGTACACTCAACTAAAATCGAAGTCATGCTTTATATGGTGCAGAAACGTGGATGGTAGCGAAGGCAGATGAAATGAAGTTCGGGGGCTAACCTTGAGACCCGTTTGCGTTGAAAGTGTTTTCAGTCACAGCGAGCTGTATCAGCTTAGAGCGACAAAGATCTGGGTCAGAAAAATACACATGCAACGTGGTTAAAGGTATAACGTATAACTCCAGCATGGGAGAGTGAATATCAACCCAGTCTGTAGCGAAAACTTCGACTCAGATAGTGTGCCTACCTGCACAATCTTCGAGTGGGCAATTTGAACAAAAATTAACCAAAATCCGCCATATACTATGTTGCCCTGATTGAATGACCCATGCTCTACCTACGATTATCATACACTATTTTTATACCTTCAAAACTCTAGTTAAATAAGTCCGACAGCTACCGAACTTGTTGGGTGTCAGAATAAACTGGCGTCGATTAGTTACATTATCAGTATAATCGACAACAGTCACGCATTTTGGGCCTGACGTCGTAAAAGCGACATTTACCACCAATCAAGTTCACGGTACATCTATTACAATCTAGTCTACTAAATATGACTAAATTTTTTACAGTAGGTATATTAGTCAATAAAGTGGGAAATACAGTAGCCCTTCTAACGATTTTGTAGCTCGAACTGTCGGAATTTTAAGACTTTTATCGATTTTTAATGAAAAGTTATCGCAAAATGTAGAGAAATCCTTCGACTTTTACTATCACACCTATATTACTACTAGATCTGTTAAAAAAGTGTCAACTCGGTCCTTCCTTATTGCACATGTCAGATGTCAATGACTGCTGGTTTAGTTGGCGACGGAGAATGAAGCTTTAGTTCTTATCCTGCCAAATTGTAAGCTCCTTATTTATATTTCAGCGCTTTCAAAACCATTTTATTTGTTAACAGTGGCAACATTGATCTTCTATTATATCGATCGATAGCTTCCAAATGATGATATATGTATACCACCGACAAGGAGCCCGCAAAATCAGGAGGGCGTTTTCTACGACTACCTCAATCGCAATTTAATGAACAATCAAGGCTGACTTGCCATTGTATACTATCACTCTTATTTCGCTGCAAAAAGGTTAGGTACTGGAACCGACGCACGGCCACAAATTCGAGAAAAGTCCAAACCGCATTTGAAAATCATTTTCATAGTGGAAGGCCGCACAGTTCATTTGGAATCGTCATCGCGAGTTCCTCCATAGCGCTGGAGTTTTTTTTTTGTTATTCCGTAAATAAATTTTACACCACCCGTGCAGATATGGCGAAGCGCACATCACGCTGCACAAATGGACGCAACTTTTCCTTGAAAACTTACCCTGTGCGAAGATTAAAATTAATTTCAACCGAAGGATTGATATAAGTTGCATTATATTGGCAATGGCTTGCTTGGCAGTGGATTCGACCCGATGGCTTTCATAAGATATTAATTAAATGTATAGGTAAGAAAATGGCCTCGCCAATAAGTGACCCTAGTATGATAAGCGCCAGGGAAAGTCACATGAACATGTTTACAAGTATTCTGACTTGTGACTTCTTTGAACTTGGATTTATGTAAAATACCGTTTCCAACAAAACACTGAATTACAATCAAAACTATGCCATCTTGTATCCTCCTCCGTGACCCTCTCACCAGTAGCCATACATAATTATCCCTACAGCAGCCCATCCGTGTATAACCATTCAACTTACTTCAGTAAGCAAATTTGAATCGATAGCCGAAATAAATTTAACCCAATTTGACGAAGCAACCAAGGAACATCGCTCCGCAACACAAACACACCTAATCGTCTCAGTAAATTTTAATAATGCCACATCATTCGTTATCCTTCTTCTGTGCCATCCTTAAGCCAATAACATCAGTCTTGCTATCACACACCTTCGGTAGGTACTCTGTCCATTCATGATACGAAGCACACCTTTTTTTTTTTTCATGGGCCTTCCCTATACCCGCACAAGAGCAACAATAAATAACCGCACACTTTTAACAGTGTTAAAAAATCCTCAATAATAAAGTTCAATGGACACCCTAACGACAGGCACAAATTGCGATCGTTAGTAGGAAAAAAAAAAACGTCTGGAAATACCAGCACGATAGGTGCAGAGCCAAATCAACCCAATTTAGAAAACACGTCCTGCCTTGCCGCTACACCTAGGAACGAGGACAAATTTAACAACCCAAATATAGTACCTCAGGAAAAACAAAACCATCAATTTCAATACACGAAAACCCTCACCGACCATGAGCAGGACTCCGGTACATCCATCCTCACAAGGGAAAAATTCTAACTAACGCATAGTCTGCAAAGTGAAAACGAAAGCAAGGATGTCCAATAAAAAAAAGCAGTAAAGCCATTCTCTCGTACACTTTGTTAAACTTAAGACAAGTGCTGTATGATACATACCCGGTAATTAATAGGCCATTGCCATGGTCTGCTGGTGACTTCACCCTCCTTGGGCTTGAGTCCGGAGTTGCCTTGGAACATCACAGCGTGTGATTCAATGAATCTTGACAGAAATCCTGGCGCATAAACATGAAAACTCACGCTGGGCACTGCAAATTGAAAATAACTCATTATCATCTTCCGTGTCGAAGAGCTGTATAGAGCCAAAAGGACGAGACTCACACTTTTTGTGCACATTATCCTCCACATTCCAGTGTGCATTTCGGTCGCGCAAATTCGGATTGCACGACACCTCTTGCTGTTCGAAGCCCCACTTTGGTAATTGCAAGCCCGTTGAGGTGAGAGCACAGTTCTGCATGTAATGGACAAGTAAGATTTTCGTTGAAACCGTTTGGACAACGTCTTCCTCACGACCGCCGACAATAATCACCCGCCAAACATCGTTTGCGTCGCCGACGCCTTCCTGCAAGAGATATTATGCGTATTGTGAGATCTTTGTTTTCCGAAAGTACAGTATGTTCGACATTATTTGCTACATTGAATGTCCTAATGTTTGGCTACGATTTAAGTTTATAAGCTTCTGTGAAGTCCGGCTTTAAACGTGCCTTATCTTTTGTGTGAAATCCCGCATTATTATTATTTTTTGTTTGGAAGGTGCGGCTTTTTTCAGAATGCTTCCTGCTGGTGATATACGCAATACCGTCTTTACCATAAGGGCACACGGGGCCCGTGCCCAGGGCCTCCATACTCAGGGGGCCCCGAAGTACCGACAATTTCTCTCATACATTTATTCTCATAACATTTTTGTTTGGGGGAATCCCCGATTGATGGATAAAACTTTCAGCACAGAGAATAAAAATATACAGATGTCTTATTCCTGTACAAAAATTTGGTTCCTATTTTTTCCTTGCCAGACAAGGGGCTTTCAAAATAAGCGTTGAGAATAAGGCTCTTGTTTTTTCTTGCACCTTTCAATTCGCTCCATTCATTTGTGTAGGCAAAGAGCTATAAGAAATCATTTTTTTCATGTAATTTGGTGATATGGAACGCCTATATGTGCGTGCCGGCATGCGTAAGGATAGTGGATACGTGTTATATGAGAGCAAAAGATAAAAATTCGGTGCCTAATTTTGCCTATAGTTGGCGCAACAGGTCTGTAGGGACCCTGGGGCTAGCTTCTAGCAACCATTCGTGTGAGTTTATAATTTTTGGAGGAAGGAATGGAAGGGATCTACAATTTTATGCCGATTCCAAACGGCCGATTGAGAAGGTCTTTCAAGACAGTTATACTCTCGGATGTTTGTCAGACGTTCGCGAGAGGTGACGCAGTGAAAAAACCCTCACTTGGAATTTTGGTTTTTTTTGCGCGATTCGAACATGGGGCCCCTCGCTTAGTAGTCCAACACACTAACCAATAAGCCACTGCGCCTATACAAAAAAAAGTATAAAGTGAATAAATAAATATCATTTTTGGCGCAACATGTCCGTAGGGACCTGATTTTTCCACCAAGACCTTCGCAAGGGTACGCGTACGATACGATCCGTGCTGAAACACGATATCATTTTAGCAGCTCAAGAGAATAAAAAATGAATTGCGAACAACAATGTTACAAGAACGATTGAGTAATTTGTCAATTATGTGCATAGAAAGTGATATCCTTCAAAAAATTGACTTTAAAGATATAATAGAAGATTTTGCTCAACAGAAATCCCGAAAGAAACCGTTATCGTAATCATAACCAAAAAACCAGCAGCATTCTAATATCATTAATGACATATCATATTATATTATACTGCATTTGATTAATGATTACTTACCTATAATAATTGGTCACACTTATTAACAAAATTTATGATAATTCGCTTTTTGTACTTTCCAAAAGGGCCCCAAATTCTTGTGTGCCCAAGGGCCCCAGCCTAGGTTAAGACGGCCCTGGATATACGTGTAAATTTACATAATTTCGAGGCTAAAGCTGTCAATAATGTAATAATTATTTTAAATAGTTTTTATCCCGCTTAAAAGAGGCCGAGGATCTTAAAAAGGTATACATTTAAATTAACAAAAGTAAGATCACAAATAAAAATATAAAGAATAACCATTCCCGTAATCAAAGACGGAAGAGCAATTTGAAAATCGAAGGAGCGGAATACTTTGTATTGGATTAAAGGAAAACCATACTTATAAACGCAGAGAGTTTCTTTAAATCTGTTCACTTTGATGGGACATGGAGGTTTCTAAATAGCTTTTAGTGGCCAAAAAGTCGACAATATTTTAAAAAGGGGGATGAAAAAAGGCCAAAGTACGACTCTTGTCGCCCATCGGTAACGCTGCTCACGGGTCAATGCGGAAGAATGCTTTCAAATTTGAGATCCATCAGTTTGCTGTTTTATTCAACGTTTTTGTAATATTTTTTAAATAAGTTGAATTTAAGCGGTTTGTTGTTTTTTTATTTCTTTTGCCTATCACCTTTGAAAATTTACAAAAAAACTAAATTGTTTGAAAATTAATATAAATAATAGATATGACACCCTCACGAAGCTGACTTAGGCCCATTTTATTCACTCGAAGTTGAACGAAACTTGGCAATTTTTATATGGGAAACTTTCCAAGTTGTGTTCAACTTCGAGTGAATAAAATGGGCCTTAGGCTGCTATCAGCTGTTCAAAAGCAACTTTAAGTTGACGCTAAGTATATGAAGAACGACGTGAAATTTATTATTATAGCTACTTAAATGTCAAAGATCGAAATGAGCGCATCTTTTGTTTTACAGTCGGAAAGCAGATCCTGAACGACAACACATTTGTAAACGGACTCAGGATACTCGACTATGCTACAAGGCGAAACTTCATCATTGGTTGGAAATATGATGTACGCCATTTACGTGACAGTCCCCAGATCATACAACTGTCGACCGAATAAATTGGATTATGGACGCCAGACACACGCACCAGTTGAAATGTTTGAGAGATATTAAGTGTCCGAGCAGACATCGTAAACTCGAACCACTACTTGATGTTCATTGAAAGCATCCAACTTTTGCTGTAGGAAAAAACCAATTTCATGAAAAGTATTTCACAGCTCCTTTCATGGTATTGATTTCATGAAAGGGGCTGAAATTTCTGTGCAGTTTGACACTTGTTTTTCATTTTCACGATGGCTGAGTGGCGAATGGTCGCTTGTAGGTTGTCTGGGTTGTAGCGCTGAAACTAGATATTTGAATAAAAACGAGACAAGTATAGTCATTACAAGGATATGGTAAATGGGAACAGAGAATGGATGTAGGTAGGATGTAGTCACATGGGCATTATAGTTTTGCATGTCGATCACGACAGATCTTATTTGCTCTTGGAAATAGTTGGTTATTATTTCTTGTTTTTTCCCGCGATGGCTGAGTGGCGAGTAGAAGATGTGCTCAAATTTATAAACAATTATGAAAAATTCGAGTGTTTATGGAACTATAAAAGAAGAGACTACAAAAGGTTGGACCTTAAAAGAAATGCATGGTTGCAATTATCCAAGGAAAGTGGCAAGGACACCGAAGAGCTTAAAAAAAAAATGAGAAACCTTCGAACAACCTACGTTGTGGAAAAACAAAACGAGACAAAAAAATCTGGTACATCGGCCGAGACAGTGCATTATCAGCATCTTTTTTATTATGATGACCTCCGATTTCTGGATACGGTGATTGATTTAAGAAAAACAAAAAGCAATTACCTGGTATGTAAAATAAAGAAAACAATTATTATTTCTATACGTAATACTCATATACATGTATATTTATATATATTTTTACAGGACAACAATGTAGAGTGTGCTACGGAAGCAGTGGAGACGGATCTCAATGATTCCCTTTGCCTAGATGAATCTTTAGTGGAACAACCACCCGCTCTACTTACGTTCCAATCAAGCCCCATCCAACCATCACCATCACCATCGACGTCAACATCAATATCGAAATTGGGGAAAGCTAAAAGAAGATGCAGTTCAAGTAACAAGTTGATAGTGCAATTGACGCAATTGTCCAATTTGCAAAAGGTGAAGAAGAACCAAACGTTTATTCTTCATTTGCAAAATGTATTGCTCAGCCTTAGCTGATGCTGACATCCAGTTCGACGCTGATGATTTTTAACTTTGAAAACATTTTATATGGTATCTAAGCAAATAAATATAATATAAATTTCTCACAATTATTCGTGTTGTATGAGTTTATTTTTGGATCATCGAACCTTTTACCAATTTTTTTAAAGCTATGTTTACACGATTGCCAGATGTGCGAACATTTAAACAAGGAAATAAACATTTTCAGATAGTTTTACAAGCATCATAAAACAGAAAATGGAAACTATGCATAGCTACAACGAAAAGGGATTAGAAAGGATCATAAACATTGATAGATCCTTTTAGAAGTATCATAAACGGAAGAACACAAATGAAGAAACAAAGAGTAATTAAGATGGATCGTAAACATTCACAGTTCAAAAACCTTCGTTTTCTTTTCTCAGCTCGTTTCCGCAATTCTTCTAATTCCTTCATGGCCTTTAATGCGACAACGCAACGATGTGCTCTGCTCAACGACATTTCAACGAATGAAATTTCATGATATGAAATGCCCACCCTACATTTCATTTCATATTGTCGTTCTTTCAACGCGACCAAATTTGACAGATTTCATGAAAGAAAATTTGCAGGTGGAGACACCGTGTAAGCATGCAATTGAATGTACAGACCATAATCGAATGTTCTCCCCAGAGGGTAATTATAAAAATACAACACCCGAATAAACCGCTGCAGAGATGGGTACATAGTAACACGGTAGTAGAATCTTAGTTTTGAGGACTTTCAGAGAAATATAACCAATAATCCCCTGTCAGGCAGAATGCTCCAATCAATCTTGTCATCATCACAAACTGGCCCTTCACATTGTAAATGGTAAAAAAAAAACCCAAGCAATTCCAGATTGATACCACCGACGTCTCCCTATTCACCATAAGCACGTTCTCGATAGCCTGTGACGAGGAGAGTTATACAGTTCCATGTCGAATTAAGTCATCCCTCTGACAGGCGTCACAAATGGCAAGAACACCACCGCACCCTTTAATACCCTAAAATGTTTAAGACAATTTGACACTTTGTCATGCAAATTTGTTAACATCAGTAAAACTTACAAAACTTACATGCCCGCATCAAAGGTGATATTTTTCAACAGTTCGTCTAAAAGGGTATGCATATGTTCAGTCTCCCAGAAATGACTATGAACATCGGTGACTCTGGCGAAACGTCTAAATGGACAGATATTACTTAAAACGAAGAAGCCATCTAAGCTCCATCTTACAGAACCAAGTAGATATTGTACAAGACCCCAATCATACCGGTCATCTTGTATGGCACAGAATTAATCCAGAGCTAAAACCTCTTGACACCTTTTAAGAGAAAAATGCTCCAAGTGATATCTATTCTGGTCGATGAATGGTTGAGGAGCATATTCATCAAAACACTTTACGGCGCTTAAACTTTAAAAAATAGTCTACACCTAAGTCGCACGAGTTTTAAGTATACCTTTGTGAAACAAAGCAGTAGAGAGGTGGGTTCCACCATTGGTGTAATTAGAAAGTAACCTTAGAAAAATGTGAGTAGTTCCTAACTGGTGGAAGCTGTCTTGGCTATGTGAATGGGCATGTGGTCATGATCCCACCCCGGCTGTAAGCTCGATCTAGAAAGTAATACGAAGACCCAAGACGGCGGAGGGAAAAAAAAAGATGCAACTAGGGTCTCAATGAGCTGTAAAGATATGACAAAGACCGATAGCAGATTTTCGAGAATGAACGAAGGCTATTTATAAATATTCACTCTAACGTCAGTTCATTTGATGGGGCTTACGAAAATTTGTCAGTGGAAATTAGTTAGGAAGTCACTTTGTAATTTTTTCATGGCCATATCGGTTGGCTCCTCTTGCACGACGGAAAACATTGTCGGCATTAGAGTAACCCGAAACGTCAAACGTTTTCGTGTGCACGAACGATTTACTTCTGCAACTTAGAGCAAATCATTCGTGCGCACGAAAACGTTTCAACGTTGATGCCTACAGAATCTGACCCCCAGGAGCTAGAAAAATTACGGATTTTTATTCGGACTGATTGTAGGTCCATTTGGTATGTATTTCCAATCAACCTTCTTAAAACGAAAGTGGTCTTTTTAAACACAGAAGAGAAGAGGTCTGACACAACCAATCAAAATTGTAAATAGTTGGCATTGCTTCCCGCAACCAGTTCTTTTAGGGAATTAGCCAAGCTAATTTGAATGCCTGTTTTATCGTCTTAACCACTCCAAAACTGTCATACAAGATTAATTGCTGGTTGCTATGAATGAAACTTATGTTATTTGAAAGGTGCTGTGCCATAGATGTGCACAAACACAAAATGTGTATGTCGCATTAAGACTGGTAAAATTAAGTTATGACTTCCCTTCCCCATACAAAATAAAGAATTTTGGTGGCAATCAATTTGTCGCCGTCTTGTTTCCATAGTAACGTATTTAATCATCTTAGATTAGAAACTGTTGGAGAGAATCATTTACCCATAAAGGTATGCAATTTACCTGCCTTTAAAAATAAGCAATAATTGTAAGAAATTTATTTAGGGTAATTATTTATTATTTATCGCACCATATTACCATAGTAACGTAAGTACCTATTTAAATATAAATCATCTTAGATTAGAGTATGTTTCCGATGGAGCAACTCATTTACGTAATTTTTTTCGATACATTATAGATGTCGCTCTTTTCTTTTCGTTTATAAAAAACATAAATAAATAACGAGAATAATTGTAGTACGTTTTTTAGTATACATACACGCAGAAAAAAAAATTGTAATGCCAACAATTTTCGTTGGTTAAAATGAACCCAAATATACAAATTTTTGATTTAAGGCTTATATTGTTGGCAATATTCTTAGAAAATAGTTATGGCAAGTATATTATTCTTAATCTGAATATTTGATTCTTGAAAACTTAAAAACGAGTTCTTCTTAGAAGAAACTATTGTTAAAGCAAGAACTTTTTGCTTTAAATTTTTTAAAAATATCAAAATTTTTCGCCCAACAACTTCTTTTTTTTTTTCTGAGTGTACTTATAAAAGGTATGGCCGATTTTCGACCCCAAGCGATAGGTCATAAGTAGGTACTATTTTTTTTTTAAACATAAAGTTTCTGGGGAATGTTTTTGAAATCTACTATGGCCTACTTAAGTAAGTGGATTGGCGAGAGAGGAGAAACCTGTACAGGTACATCCATCAGATTTAGATCAATGTAGATCCGTTTGGAAACTTATGAAACGCAACGGATTGAAAAGTCTTTAACATAGACCTATCGGAGATATCTTCTAAGTCTTTAAAGGAGTATTTTTCAAAAACGAGAGTTCGGACAGTGGTAAAAAATCCACCTGGCTTACACAGCAAATATTGGAAAACAAGTTACACACAGCACTGCATCTCCTCAAAATCTTCCCAACAACAAATAAACGAATATGTTGTATTCAAGGCAGTGAGGGGGGGTTCTTAAAAATGTACCATCGCCAGCATTGATTGATCTTTTGTGACCAAATCTGGTCATAAATTTTTCTCGTGGTCACATGGTCATTTATTATTCCATGTGGTCATTTTTTTACGGAATGAAAAATTATTAATAATTAAAAAAATTATATGTGATCTGTGTACATGAAGAATATGTTTAAATAATTGAGATGAATTGATTGTTCCGTGTGTACAAATTTAAATTTTCCAGAGTCGATTGGAAGAACTACACAATATTTATGGGAAAGACACCGTTAACGTTGTGGATGTGTAGAGTGAATTTGGTTTCTTCTTTTTTACACAAGCCAACATATTATCGCAGTCAAGTTCTACGTTCCAACGCGCGCATTCGTCGGGAAATATCAAAAAATAAAAAATAAACATTTATTTTCTATTGTTGGTGGCTATAACATTGAGATTTCTTTTTTTTACAATATTATTAATCAATGTACAATGCGTTTTTTGAAATGTCAAATATTATGTCGATTATTACCTATAAGGAAACAACATTTTTTTATGAATATCCTTTAAAAAAAAAAATTAAAAAATTCTTTTTTCTCCACTGAATCAAAGAGCATGCAGTAGAGGGTTAAATTATTTTGGTCATTTTCAGCTACAGTTGGTCATTTTTATTTCCAATTTTGGACACAAATTTTATTTTCAAATGGCAACCGTATGGTACGACCGGTGAGGCGGTGATACCACATACAAGAGAGGATAAAAAATGTTCTTCGTTTGCATACATTTAATCTCAACGACATCTCTGGCGCACTTATTGGGGCTTGAAAAAAGTAATATCTGCACGAGGTATTATGCAACATATTTAGCAGCTTTGTTGCCAATTCGGGCTAGAATCCGCCTCCGACGCCGACGTCCATTTATATACCTACTGTTGATCTGATAAGCTGGTCTTTTTGCCATTTCTTCCTACTGGCGAAACAAATGATTTTTCAAAGTCTAGACGGCGAATAGTGTAGTCTGTTTATACATTGATACATTGTTGACCGCGTATTTATTAAGAATCTGTGTTTAAAGTTCCCAGTCCAGCTAAGCCGAAGTGCGCGGTTTGTAGCAGATTCCTTTGCAAGAAACGGCCTAGGCGTTTAATAGCAAGTACCTATATGTAATCTTAATCCCATTTGTGGGGTTTGTTCTCATTACACCCATGGCGGCAATATAGATCAGACTTAGAATCTTTGGCGCTGTTTGGTGGCGGATTGTCGCCTGTGAGTTTCGGTTTAACTACTGATCTGCATAGCCCTATTACTAATTCAGGACTAGGATCCCATGTTTTGCGGAATATATGTCAGTATACATGCATGGAATGCTAACATTTTGTCTTCCTTGCTCGTTTCCTTATGTTGAGATTCCTGTTCAGTTTCTTATCTAGAACAAAGTCCAGCTAATATGGCGGACGCAACAGTAAAGGCTCATTCTAGGTACTGATTGTTCAATTGAAAGTACATATTATCTCAATAACTGCAGGATCACCAAATTATGTGTAACTCCTTTTAAACTTCTTTCCCACTTGACTAATTTCAGGAACAGCCCACAACTTTCTTGCAAAACATACTCTAACGAAAAAGTACTGCACCAGAAAGACGAACGAATGAAAAACCGAAAACTTTTCAATCAGCAGCCAGATAAGGAAATTATTTTCACGAAAATGATCCGCCCAAGCAAAAAATATCTGCACATCCCTTTCGGTGCACATTTCTATCATGAATGTAAAACCCTAAAATCCTGCCAAGAGACTTTGTCCCATGAGCATTATACTCATACTCGTACATTACCAACATACCTCACCGTAACCGGTCACTTGATGGTGTTTCTTTGTTAATGGTGCTGGCGCTCCATGCGAGTGAAGATTTCGTTTAGTTGGAATATGCTCCAGCCGTATTAAATCGCCGTTCTTAAGCATTCGGACATCGGGATAGGATTCTTCGTTATACGGTTTTATAACCCATTTGTTATTTTCATCCTTGTGTGTGTATGTGGTTATCTGGGGAGAAAATGAAAGAAAACAGAAAATATAGAAATATCCAATGAAAGAGAATTAATTAAGCCTGCTGCAAGTTTCGAGAGAAAATCTCAACAACAACAAGGAGACAGACAAAAAATTGGTTCAAGTGGACAGGAGTTAAAAATGATCAAAGCTCAGTTGCCCAGTGCAACTGGGGTTAATTGAATGAGGAAGTTGTTCCTACCCCGCCTCCATTTGACTAGGATTTAGTTGTCGTGATGCAGTTTTCTGCTCACATTCACAGTGAATAATCCGTTGTCCTGACATTTAAGGAATTTCTGCCGTTGCTATAAATGGCTAAAGCTGGCTACCTACACAGTAACTTAGTTTGTTGGAATTTATTTTATTTAATTCCGTTCCTTTGTAATATGATTTAGGTAATCTTTTTAGTGCCATTCCATAGCCCAATGGAATGGATTAAAATTGGAACAGTTGTATTGTAGGGTATTTGTGTGCACCTTTGCAATTTGAGTAGGTATGGTAGGTTTTAAATAAAAATTGGATCTTTACATTGCTGAGCTAATCGTTCACTAAAACAGACCGGCTGTCATTTTAACGCAAGGAGTGTGGACTGTAATCGATCAAGGGTAAACTTAAAGAACTTCGTCCAGACGTTCATGGACATCTGTTAGTGAATACCCTTCGACATGAATCAGGCGGATCATCAGAAACTAAACATCCCACGAACGACTTTCGACTACGGAGAATTTTAAGCAAACTGTTGTCCCTAAATTTCTCCGCCATCAGTTCAGTAGTATTTTATCTGTTAATATTGCATAGGTATATACTCCCCTATGCATCGTCAATCCGATTATAAGGCCCGAAGTTACAGTTCACAGCCAAACAATAACTCCTTCGCTGACTACAAGCCAGTGGCGTTGCAGGGGCTTGGGCCGCCCGGTGCAGACCCAATTCATACCGCCCCCTAGTAAAATTGATCTCTCTAAAATTGAAATTCGCTAACTAAAACTAGAAAATATGGCACAAAAACGATGAAACGATTGCAAAATAGACATCGTTCAATCGAATCGTTTCGACGAGGGTATTTGACGATTAAATTAGTAACGTGAAGCAACAAAAAACGATGATCGTCCAATCGTTAGGACGATTATCGTTGTTTGGTTGTTACACGAAGTTGAATTATCGTCGAGACGATGTCGTTCGATCGTTTTGTGCTTACGCGATTAGATCCCTGACCTTTTTTAAATAAACAGCTTTAATAAAACTTACACCGTTTGTGTTTTTTTTTGCAAAAATGTAAATGGTGTCCATATTACCCTACTTTACTCTAGTTACTGTGATTATTTCACAAGTAAAGTAAATAAAGAAATATATATGGGCAAAAGTGAATGAAACTAACACACGAATTTAAACTCCAATTTGGAATAAGGGACGCTAGATCCTATTCGATAAACATAACTTCAAATTTACCGAATGGCCAAAAACCGTGAAATCGTTCGAGACACCAGTTAATTCTGATTACGTTATTATTGTAGAGCAAACAAATATTCAAGCACTTCAAGAGCCGGTAAATATAACAAAAACCGAAGCAGGTTTAATAATTTATCGGCATTGTAAACGTCTGACAAACTTCCGAGATTAAAGGGATTCTCAATTAGCCGTTTGGACTCGGGATAAATAATTAAAAATTCACACAAAACGAATGGTTGTGAAAAGCTAGGCGTAGTGTCCCTAGCCTTACGGAGTTTCAATCAGGGCTGCAGTGTCAAACATTTAAACAGAACTGTATTGGGTACTGGGTAGTACCGGGGATTACCTACAGAATGAAAATTGAAAATTTTATTTTTAATTAGGACTACAGAACGAAAATTGAAAATTTTATTTTTAATTGGGACTATCCTGATGCTGGAAGCCTGTGGCGGCTATATTGTTTTGGTAGAAACTCTGTCATCTGATGTTTAATATTCAGTCAATACATTTAGTATCACTCGAATCCGTGCTATCCTAGCGAGAAGCCGGGACTTTTAAACGATGCTATATTTCATACATTAAGACATGAATTTCCCATTTAAATTAGAAAATATTTCGTAAACACAAAAAATAAAGTAATGAACGTATTCATATTTACATTTTCAGTTAATGAATGTAACTTTACGACTGTACTATTTTGTGCTGCCGGCAAGTGAAAGTTACCCTTCGGTCGATGAATATATCTTGACTAACAAAGGAACTTGCTCGAAAGAAGAAACGAATCGGTAATGACTGCACCGCCCGATGAGAGAAACGTTACGACCGCTACTTCTATTCTGTACATATGTATAGCACTACACTACGCCTAATAATACGAATACGATACGACTGAAGAGTGGCGAGACAACGGCGACGAGTGGTTGTTTTCCTTGCTCGAAAGCGACAGAGTCGCTATCGACGAATAACAACTGACACTTTATTTCTATTTTCTTGTATACAGAAAATTCTAATCTTAAGCTCAGTACGCAGATGACCCAAAACGGAAAATCCCATACAAAAGTGACCCAACGAAATCATGAACGAAAAATTTTGCTCTCCTTTTCGTTTTGCAGTATACGCAGCTGGTACGCAGATGCTGCGAAATGATGGCGGAAAATTGGGCAGTTGTAGTAGATTGCTTGGTACAATTCACCACTCTCTTTTCGAACGCGTTTATTGTCCGGGACATTATTAGTTGGTCATACGGAAAAATTTCTAAAATCTTTTTTTAGAAAATTTAAAGGTAATTTGGCAATTATTTTTTGATAAACCCACTTTATAATTCATAAGCAACATTTGAGGACCAAGAATGAGTTCAGCTATCAAGTTTAAGTGGTCAAAAAAAGCAAAAGAAAATGTTTACGGTTTCGTCATGCGAAAACAATACATTTGTTATTGAAGTAGGTACCTATGTATTTTTTTTTTATAAATACCTAAGGAGCCAAAAAATCACGAAACTTTAAAGTAAATATACTAAATTAGGATAATAACCAAATGAAAATTTTAAGGAGCCAGCGAAAAGTTCGAGTAGGTATCCAAATCGGAGATATATTGACAGTGATAGTAACACTGCTACTTGCAGCTGATGGAACCCTCCACAAATTATTTTCCACTGCCATTTCGCAGACGTTTCGTTTCGTTTTGGATCATCTACATAAACCGCTTTACATTATGCTTGGCTGATATAAAAGATGGCTTTAACCCTTATTGCATACAAAGCCATATGTCTTAATTTTTTCTTTTTTAAACAAGATATTTTTTTTTAAGTTTTTTTAATAAAAATTGTTTAAGTGAAGAAGGTTAAACGTTAAAGTGTTTGTATTTTTTGTTTAAACGAGGTATATGCGCATTTTTGAAGGAAAATATTTTTCAAAAAAAAGAGGAAAAGACACTTTTTTTTAAATCAACAAAAAATTTACTTACATATAACTTTGGCTAAACGTTACTCTTAAAAAATCGTATATCTTTCCTGTATTTTGCCACTGGGGTACTAGTATAGTCTGAGTTGTTAATCAAATCTACAGTTCAAAAACTTTGAGCTCTAATATCTCGAAACTATATGCATATATCACTACTCCTTCTTTATCTAATGGCTTCGATTATCTATGTTTATTTTGTTCTATTTGGGTAGTTTCATGCAGTAGAGGGTTAAGAAACACAAGGAAAGTCTGATAACTCAGGTACAATGAAGCAGTAGGAATGCTGGTAGAATGTAACAAAAGCCTATGAAAGAACTCGATGACAAAGAGTCTTGATAACAAATTTACATATTCTTGAAAAGTCTTAAAAAAATCTCTCCAATATGCACTAAAAAAATTATTAAACCACCAAATTATCCCTCAGCCGTTTATGGCGAGGAAAATAAGTTTCTGCCAGCTTACAGCAATAAAAAAGTTCAAATGCAGACATATGCGATTCATCGGCAGCAAACCCATTGGCATAAAGCTAAGACAGCAAACCCAAGGCCACCATCCTCAGTCGTACATCGCAAAACTTCGATAAATATCCTGCTAGTGGAAATATTAAATAAAAGAAGGAAAAAAAAAAAAAACGAGAAAAAAACATTTGCCCTGCCGCTTTTAATGGCCTATCCCTCAACGTCACATCATCCTTACACCCCATGTCGCAGTGGGTGCCCCACCATGGTATCCCTTATTTGCGGGGGGTTCGGTTCAAGTCATTAAATGAATTTAAGAACGATGAGAAAACACCCAACCCACACAGTCACTCAGTCATTCATATACTCGCGCACACAACGCCTCTGCCAGGATCAAACGAGCGGTCGTTGTGTCTCTTTCACTTACCTGCTGTTGTCGGGCTCCTACATTCTTCGGATATAAATGGTAATGCGAATGTAAATATCCTCCTCCAGTTTTATGGTTTTTAATGGTAACGACAGCTCCATATGCCACCTCGCGCGGCATGCTCACATTATACAATGAATTGCCAATGAGCCGGGACTGGAACGCGGAGCTATAAAACCCGTCGCCATTGCCACTGCGATTCAGCGTCGACAAGTGGATGAAGAAAAACACCATGTACAAGAAAATTGGCCATAAAATTAATGCAATAGCACGGCAGAATGTTTGCTTTATAGTTTCCACCTGACGGTACATATAGACGGTGTCCACGCAGCGAGATCAGGACCAAACATGAAATGTATAATGGATGTCAAACATCGAATACTATCCTGATGCAATAAATAACGGTGCGTACGCATAATGCAATACTTACGAGAGGCTTCTGCAGGTCGCCCAAGATGACCCACAGCTCATTGATTGTATGGAAGCCAACCAGCAGCACAATAAAGAGGCCCACAAATTTCACACTTGTCGTACAAGCGAGCATGGTGCCGGTGAAGTACAACCACAGCCACCATCGCCGCGTATAAGATTCACCGCTTCTTGTCGCTTTCGAGATCTTGACCATGCCCCAGACGGAGGCCACCATGAAGCACAATAGAATCGGATCCAACAGGATGTACTGGTTGAGGGTGATGAGTCCGACATCTGTGCGGATGATGCGGCCGAACGAAAGAGAATTATTCCCCGGGCAAGTCAAATGTCGGTATCTGGTATCTTACCAAAAATCAAATAGGCTGTCGCCACAAGGGCGGCTTCATTGGACCCAGTAAGGTCGTGTACTGTGTCGAAGGCCATCGGTATGATGAGGGCACCCAGGGTGGTGCAGAACTGCAAATTGATGTTCATGAAAATGAAAATGAAAATAAGGGGAACAGAATCTAAAATGAGATCTTACGTAACGCATCCCCTCGTAACGAGTGTTGTTGTACTTATCGCCAGGCTTATCGAATGGGTACGTTCCATTGTATCCGGTCAGGTAGCCAGATAGGCCAATTAACATCTAAAATGGTTTTTAGTTAGAGTTGGGTTGTGTTAAAATTAAATTTTCGGATAGCAAATGTTGACTGGGTTAAGGTAGATATTTACTTACCTTGCCAAGGGGTGGGTGCACGTCGAAGAAAAATGTCCGGTTGATGTACCAACTGCCCATTTTGCCGAAATGGGTTTCGTCCCAACTGGAAGATGTTTGCAAAATGATAAACTAATGAGAAATCGATTTTTTTTTTTTTTTGTTGTCAGTTATCCTTGTAAGGGGCTTTCGGTAAGGAAATGTGGCGTAGAGGCTAACCCTGATGGGCTGATACAAAATGACTGTATTTGGGGTGAAGGAGTGTCTCTGTATTGGTCTTGTTGATTGTAAGGTGTGTTTGGTTTCTGATGACTATATTGGATACTTTCTGTAAGGATGATTCGCTACATTAAGCGAATTTATTAGTGGCAAGTGACAGTATAATTTCCAGTGGTTTGGGTGTTGTATGAGTGGAGATGGGCTCTTATTGGCATTGACTTCGTGGTGTTTCAGACACCTCAATTATTGTGTTTATTCTACCTCTGCAAATGTCAGTGAGGATTTTTCAGCACTTGGCAAGTCTTGAGCTTTCGGCACATTAGTGAACACTTTACAACTATTTGCGTCAAGGGTAAGCTCACGCTCCCACAGAAGATTAAAAAGATGACGCCGAAAGGTGCTTGTACGAGCTCTTCGATGAAACACGTATGAGCAATGTCCTGCTGCAAAACCTAAGTTCGTTTTCAAACGTTGTGTCGTATAAGGCCACGTAATAATTGGGCTGGCATCGCACGACCGTCGTTTGGTCGTTCGCGTCGCTCGTTGGTAGCGTTACCTAAATGAGTGTCCTAATACCGGTCGGTCGTAATCAGGCTTCGTAAACGCCATCGCTCGACTACCATAGTTCATTCGGTGCGACAAAAAGCAAACTGGTTTTATAACGTCGGTCGCAGAAAGCTGTGTTTGATATTTGGTTATGAGAAGCTTGTGTGATATTGCATGAGCGATTTCGAAACAAGCATGTGCGACCATGCTTCCGCTAGCGTAGTCGTGCTTGTGTTTTAATAAGGACACAGTTTGATATATTGAACGTCCGATACAGCGACCATCGCTCGTTGCTCGTTCGCGCTATGACTGCGAGAACTGTTCACCATTCTTGTCAAAAGGACACAGTAAGAAACTGTCATTCATTTCTCGGTTTCGAGATAAAAGCTAAATAAAAACACACACACAGCGACACGTTTTTGTTGAAAATTGTATTTCAATATAAAATTGGGTGTGAAAAACAATATCATTCAAATGGAAGCCTCGGGAATATTCGAATAATGCGATTCTTTTGAGGAAATTTTGAACCCCTTTTTTATCACATTTCGGACGGTATCTCGGCCATAACTTGAGAACCAAATATTGGTTTTTAATGCGCCTACAATTCGGCGATTATTCGCGTAAGCGATCTTTTGCTTAGCCACACAGAAATCGCATGGTTTTGATGGCCAATTGATGTCGCCACAACGTTTCTCGAGGACAGTTGGACTTTTAAACAATCGGATCTGTCTGAAGACATGGATTTGGACGGCATCTGGTTCATGCGGAATGGCTCGCCATGCCACATGGCCCATACCACAATCGATCTTTTGCGTACCGAATTACCATTTCGTATTATGAGCCGTCTTGACGATGTCAATTGGCCGCCTTGTAGCTGCGATTTGACCCCTTTGGAATTTTGTTTGTGGGAAACCGTGAAGGACCAATGTTATGCCAATAATCCGGATACGATTCAAGCACTTAAGGCCAATATCATCCAAGCAATCCGTGAGCAACAGCCCGAAACCATCAACTAGGTCTTGGAAAATTGGTGTGACAGACTGCGCTACCGCGAAGCCAGCCGGGGCAACCACTTAAACGAAGTTGTGTCCATACTTAATGGGAATTTTGGTCTTACTCATAAAGCGATAAACACTAAAATCGAATGAATTTTCCGTTTTACGCAATCGTGTTTTTTTTACAGTCGATACAATTAGTGAATGGGAACGCACGCCCTTTTTATAAAAAACAGATTTTTGTAATTGATTTTATTGCAAATAATAATTCGGCTAAGTCAAGTTTTTACACTAAAAATACCACAGATAAAACTAAGGTTTAGTGTCGTTTAAGTATTATTTTAAATCATTCAGTAGATTTTCTTCGCCTGAAGTCGAGCCTCTAAGAGAACAAACGCGTAAAGTACCGCAAGAAAAACTACTCCGAGGGCAAATTCGTCCACCACCTCCAATAAACGTCGTTGGGGTAACGGATTATAATAAGTTATACAGCCTCCTTAAAGGAACGATAACATCGGAATTTAAGGTAACATCTTTGAGGAATAATGCGTGGAAAATTAACGTCGTTAACCACGAAGACTACCGGGTAGTGTCCCAAAAGCTAAACACCGAGAAGATCCAGTGGTATACTTTTGAAATAAAGTCAGAAAGGCCACATCGTGTTGTAGCGAGGGGACTCCACCCCTCATGCACCAAAGATGAGGTTATAAATGACCTCCGTTCCAAAGGGTTTAAAATTCTTGATGCCGTAAATATCATCAAGAAAGAGAAGCAAAAAACGGAAGAAGATAAGGACATCCTGGTAAGGCGTGGACTTCCGCTCTTTATGCTTACCTTCGATAGGTCTGATAATATCGAAGATATCTACCGAATTAAAACCATACTTAATATTGTGGTAAAAATCGAGCCCATGCGCAGAAATTTGAAAATAATTCCACAGTGCAAACGTTGCCAAGAATTCAATCATACGCAAATGTATTGCAAAAAAGAGCCGCGATGTGTAAAATGCGCCGGAAGTCACTTCTCCCAAGACTGTGGAGCAAATAAACAATCCTCCGCTACCTGTGCTAATTGTAAGGGAAAGCACCCGGCGAATTATAGAGGCTGTGAAGTAGCTAAGGAGTTGCAAAAACGGAGAGATGCGCTACTCAAAAGCCAAAATAAAAAAACAAAGCCGCTTACCAAGGTAAAGCGTAGGACCGCCCAGGAGGTAGTAGGCAATATAAAACCTCCGGTTCAAAAGCGTAGCATTGTCAGAGAAAGAGAGACAATAGAAAGGCCCTCGACCTCTGTTGTCAAAAGAAACGCTACTGAAAAGTTACCATCAGGAAAGCCATCGAATAGTGGCCCTCGAACAGCCAGAGTGCAGACCTACGCTCAGGCCGCGGCATTCGAAGTAGCGAAAAACGTTGAAACTTCGCCGGATCCTGTTTCTCATGTTTTCTCCATTATTCTCGAGAAACTTGAAGAACAAAGCAAAATAAATAAAATTATTCTCGATCGCTTGGTTAAGCTCGAAAATAATTCACGGAAAACGCGTGCTTCAAAAATAACATGAATGAAAAACCAATGTTAAAAATATGCACTTGGAATGCAAACGGGCTTTTACAAAAACTCGGCGAATTGGAAATATTCATACGCGAGAAAGATATTGACATTTGCTTGATTTCTGAAACTCACGTGAAAAAGGGATCGAATTTAAAAATAAAAGGATATAATGATTTCCACGCTTGTCACCCATCGGGGAACGCCAGAGGTGGATCATCATTGCTTATTAAAGACTGCATTGAACAATACGAAGACCTGAAGATAGAGCTTGAAACTATGCAACTGTGCACGATTCGAGTTAAAAATAGTCAGCGTACTCTTAGAATTTCATCTATCTACTGTCCACCGCGTTCCGCGCTTGAAAAAAGTGATTTCACTAACCTGCTTAAATCGCTCAAACCAAACTTCATTATTGGCGGCGATTTTAATGCGAAGCACACGTTCTGGGGCTCCAGATACATCTCGCGAAAAGGTAGAATGCTCTATGGGGCAGGTATGGAATACAGTTGCGATTTCCTCTCGACGGGCAAACCGACCTACTGGCCAACTGATACTTCAAAACTACCTGATCTGATAGATTTCTTCGTCGTGAAAGGAATACCTACCCACCACATTAAAGTTGAAGAGAGCTTTGATCTATCATCTGACCACTCACCGGTTATATTAACATTGAGTGTAAAACTAGTCAATAACCTAGAGCCAGCGAGATTAACTGGTAGAAACACTAACTGGGAAGGCTTTAGGAACGAAATAGAAGAGAATGTTCAACTGAGTGTTCCACTTACGACACCCTATGAACTTGAAGTTGAAGTTGATCGCTTCGTCGAGATCGTACAGCTCGCCTCCTGGAATAATACGCCTAATCCAAGGAAAACGCCGGTCAAATACGGGCTACGATATCCTCCCGAAATAAAAAAATTGGTCAACGAAAAAAGGAAGGCGCGCAAGAAATGGCAACAGAGTCGCGCTCCGCAACATAAAGCACATTTGAATTATTTGTGCAATTTGTTGAAGACAGTCATTATCATTAAGGATTTTAAAAATCGTGCGATAGGTTCTTACCTTGAAAGTTTAACAGCGAAAAAAGATTCCAATTATTCACTTTGGAAAGCTGTAAAAGGCACCAAAAGGCCCAAAATCCCCGCGCCGCCAATTAGAATTAATCAAAATGAATGGGCAAGGGAAGATAAGGAAAAAGCGGACGTTTTTGCCGCTCATCTAGAAGAAACTTTTAAACCGTACGATGGCCAAGCGATCCACGACAATACTAATAGGGCGGAATCACAATCTGACGATTCAACACTCACTAGTGCAACGCTAAGTGAACTAAAACGTGAAATCGAATCCCTAAAACCTAAGAAAGCTCCTGGTTATGATTTGATCACCGGAGAAGTTCTGAAAGTTCTACCAAGGAAAGCATTAATTAAGCTTCTTCATATTATAAATGCCGCTCTCAGACTAAAACATGTGCCGAGTCAATGGAAAGTCGCGGAGGTCATAATGGTGTTAAAACCAGGAAAACCGCAAAATGAAGTAAAATCGTATAGACCGATTTCCCTTCTTCCGGTCATTTCCAAAGTCTTCGAGAGAATATTGCTTAGGCGCCTACAGCCGGTTATTGAAGACAATAATCTTATCCCTGACCACCAGTTTGGGTTCAGAACCAAGCATTCGACGATTGACCAAGTACATAGAACTACTGACGTAATCGAGAAAGCATTTGAAGAAAAAAAGATTTGCTCAAGCGTATTCCTTGACGTCTCACAAGCCTTTGATAAGGTGTGGCACGACGGCTTGAAATTTAAATTACGACAAGTTCTCCCCGCAAGCCTATATGATATTCTAGAATCATATCTCGGGAATAGACTCTTCCGGGTTAGAAATGGAAACGAATAATCGGAGCTAAAAGAAATTTCGGCCGGGGTACCGCAAGGAAGCGTCCTTGGTCCGCTTCTCTATGTGTTATATACTCGCGATATACCAAGGGAAGATGGCACTACCCTTGCTACGTTCGCCGACGACACAGCTATCCTAGCTGTAGGTAATACAATCGAAGAAGCGACTACAAAACTGCAAGCCGCAGTGAATAAGGTAAATGAATGGACAAGGAACTGGCGGATCGCCCTCAACGAAACTAAATCTGTTCACGTGAATTTCACTTATAAGAAAACTAATGACTTGCCAATTTTTCTAAACTTGGCCCGAATACCCTTTGCAAACGAGGCCAAATACCTGGGAATGACACTCGACGCAAAGCTGAAATGGAGTTCGCACGTGAAAATGAAACGTAAAGAACTCGATATCAAATATAGAGAAATGTACTGGTTACTCGGAAAACATTCCCAGCTCAGTACTGAGAACAAACTGCTTTTATACAAGCAAGTGCTAAAGCCGGTGTGGACCTACGGTATACAACTTTGGGGTTGTACCAAGAAAACAAATGCCAATATTTTACAAACTTTTCAAAATAAAGTGCTTAGAGAAATTGTACAAGCACCATGGTATATTAGAAACGACGATATCCATAGGGATCTCGGAATTCCAACAATCGAAGCTGAAACTAGAAACTTCGCGAGAAAGCATAGAAACCGACTAATCGGACATATCAACAATACAGTCCGACAAATCTTGGACGAGAGCAATTTATTGCGCCGACTACAAAGAACGAAACCGTTCGACTTGGCAAGATAAGATTAACCGCGTTTAATTTGCGGAACACGCAGGATCTTTCATTGGAAAGTAACCTGTCATAAGTTTTTATTTAATGATAGAAAAATTGCTTGATAAGTTATATCTTAGTTGCAGTATCTAACAATCTTTAGAAGGGTGGTGTTTTTAGTCAGTAAAAATCTGACACTACTATGAGAACGCGCTTGCTATTCTCATAGTGTCTTTGGAAGATTTTCACCTACCCTCGGAAAAAAAAAAAAAAAAAAAAAAAAATTTTCGTTAAAATTTTTGTAAAGAAAAGTTTTCCATGTTCCTAAAAAGGCTCACCGAAAATATTAACAGGCCTTATAAGGAATATTAAAGAAATTTTTTTTTTCTTTTGGTTGTTTTTAGATAAAATGTCAAAGGCGAGCAAATTAGGGAACATAAAGTGGGCAGAATGGTTTTCTACGTTGTTTTATTTGTTTCATGACAAAATTTTCAAATTATTTCAGCAATATTACCAATGAACCTGATCAAAATTATGCATGGGCCTTATTCGGAACAGGTGTTCGTAATAAGGCCCAAGGTAAGGTTTTTAAAAATGTTATAAAAATATATTTTAAATTGGGTTTTAACAAATAAACGTTGCGTTTTTATATTGATAACTGAACAAAGGCTTATGCTAATATCAATTTAGTAAAATTCTTTTAGACGTTTGAAAGTTATGAACGAAAAACTATAAGGTGAGCCTTATTTGGGTCACCTACCTTATTTTAAAAAATAAACTTGTATTTGGCCCACCCTGTATAGAGGACATTACCGGAGAGTATTCCAAGCTAAGCCCGTGAACAATCAAACAAGAAGAGAAAAAGACTTATACACGAGTACAACAAATGTCCATGTATGAGTGATTCGATACAGAAAAGTTGTGCACGCAAGAAAAGAAATCGATCATTAGAACACGTCATTTAAGAAATCTGTCAAATTTTGGATAAAAATACTTATTGCGGCGGATAAGACAAGCTAAACCTTTCGACTTATCCCGATAACTATCAACCTTGACAAAATTGCAGAACTAGCAGGAACTATCGATGGAAAATTGACTGCCAATGTTGTTAATTTCGTGTCAACAAATAGCTTGGTAAGTCATAAGTTGTAGTGCGGGTGTAGTCTTAGTGAGCACAAATGCTACATTACTATGAGTACGCACTGTCCTGATAGCTAGTGTCCTTTGAAGAACTCCCCCTGCCGCTGACAAAAACATAAAAAGTAAATTAAAGGAAAATGTATCGGTTTGGAAATTATAATACTCCTGAAATCATTTGGGGCTTGGGCCTCTGGATTTCTACCATAATCTAAATAGTACCGAAGGAAAATTTACTGCCGAATAATTAGGAGTCACATTTTAATGGTCTGATGATAAATATAATATTCCTTCCGAGTGGTGAGTGATCTCAGCAGACTAAGACCGAATTATGCGTCATACTAAGAACTATCACTGAGCTGTAGCTTTTGAAATTAGCTTGTACATTTCCACTTCTGTTCCATCAATAGACTATTCAAATACAACGAATCAAATGATCAGGGAACTAAGAAAAATGCATACTTAGAAGGAGGGTCAAGTATCCGGAATGCATCACTGTTGAACAACCCCCAAAGCGATAGTGGTATACAAGAACACACATTTATGGGAGTCTTGAAGACATGGTGGCCCGTCAAAAACTCGAGTCCAGTAGTTTTGATGCCATGATTGGATTATGAAACTTCATACCGAAGGCATGGCATTTCAAACAAGAGGTCAAAAAAAATTTAAATTGTGTGCCTCCCCGCAAACTTTGATCATGTTGATGAGTGTTACGTATCTTAGGCCGTTGAATAACAATTAACAAGTAAAGAACGATTTTGAAAAATGAAATAACTCGCAGCGCAAATGATCGAAAACATTGCCAGACGAAATATTTATATTTTTACTAAGATTAGATTATAGGGCGGGAGTGCCTTCAGGGGGCTCTGGCCCTGCGGCTTACGGCTTCTTAAAGTAGCTTATTGTGCCTACCCAGGTAGGTTATTAGAACCATCTTTTCACTCCAGAGGATATTTCTGTGGTCGAATAAATTCGTTTGTGAATTATATAGGCTTCTAGCTTTTTTTATTACCTCCTTGAAAATACAATCAGTTATCCTTTCATGTAACCAATTCTCGAGCACGATATTGACTAGCTCTCCCGGTACCAACGGCGCCATAAGAATAAAAAAGGTCTGCATGCACTGTGTCAGTCCCTTACTGGAAATGGTTACAGTTGTTGGATCCTGCATCCCACATACGATGCTGGAAAACCCCAAAAAAATATCTTATCCGTTAAGTTTCCTCCAAATTGGTCAATAATTGTACTTGCAGACTCAGATAAAAGCAAAAACTCATCAAGTTACTGGCCGGATATGGAAACAGTTTGTGGTTAAAATACGCTGTAGTAGATCTAATAGCTGAAAGCGGGTTAACTCGGTGGTGCTTGCAAAACTCTTGGACTGTAGGGTACATTATAGCGATAGGCGTAGAACTTTAAAAGTGAGCAGAGCCTACATCAAAGTCAAAGTCATAGTGCGGATAGAAGATAATCCGTTTAGTGCCGGAAAGCTCTGTTTTCCTGGTTGTCTAATCTCGCCTATAAAATTGGAGAGGTGGCAGATTCCTTCTTCAGATAACCAGGATAAGATATAGCTTGCTGATGTATTATGCCGTCCACTGTGCTGTAAATTTCCTAATTTGTGTCCTACTAAAGTTAGTTTTTGATCCCATTATTGCGGAGGCATCTGAATTTTCATTACCTTTCATATTGCTTTGTCCCGAAACCTAACAGAACTCGACCGAATGACGGTTAATGGTTGTCAGTGCGTCGAGACATTTCTTCATCGCATGTGGCTAAAAACCATAGCTGACCGCGAAGGGTGGCTACCTCCTATGTGCCTTGCAGACTTTTCTATTGCCAGAATTTCAGCAAGTAACACGCTTGACGCTTCCGGTTATCCGAAAGATCTCCGTTTGTGCAATTCCCCCGAGGAAAAACCTGCTCACAAGCCTCTCTCCATTTTGAGCCGTCCGTGTAGATTGTGATAGCCGCAAATACCATGTTCCCTGTTGCGTGTTTTACATCTTAATTTTCATTTAAAAAAAGGACCCTGTACAAATTGAAATACGTCCCACCAGTGGATACTAAAGAGCAACAGAGTGGTGCGAAATAACGACTAAGAACCTACGCCTAACGACCAACTAATGACACTTGTTTGCTGCTTAAAATAGCGACCCTGAAATCCGTTTTCAGACCACCAAACTAGGTCAACCGCAGCCGCATAAAGACCCTCTCAGGAATGCGATTAAATCAAACTTACCACACATGATCGGGTTCAGTGACTTTATAAAATCTCGTCGCAAAGGTTAGAATCAAAACCGCGCCGAAAATAATCCACCAATTCCTGTAACCAAAGACAAGTTAATTGCAATTTTATCACAGCATAACGGAAAAACAACACAAAAAGCACAGCTCGCACATGAACTCTTTTGTTTTGCCTACGAGTTCTTACAATTTGTCGACATCTTTTCCATTTTCAGAGGCAGACCCTTCACAATCGCGACGTTTGGTGAGGCTCTCACACTTCGCATCACTTTTGTTACACATTTTACACGAAATCAAATAAACTATTAATAACTACTACTAAATATTATTAAAAAAAAGCAACACAATTTCAACTGGGCCGCGACGTAAACGAAATCAAAACATATTCCCGACTGACGACGTGTCTTTTCAAAGTTCCTAATGTGGTCGACTGCACTTAAGACTTGACGCACAGATTATAATACAAAGAGACTCGCGAGTCGCGAACGCAAAAGAAAAATAGAAAGAAAAAGAAAAAACTTGTTCTTCGGCATGAGTAGAGAAGAAAGTTGGAAGGGGATTTCGGTTAATGGTCTCTGTCGGCTAGTAAGTGAATGTAATTATGAGTAAGCAAAGCAGCACCACGCACCAACTGATCAATCTGCTCACAAGTTGGTGATTGAATTTTAGTTGCAAGATTGATTTAGACTTACATCACAAGTCAGAAGTCAGAACACGAAACAATCGTCAGGAGGAACCATCGAAGTTGTTTTACTATTCGGAAACTGTTGTCGGATTAAATCTTAACAAACTGTTACCACTCAAATGCACGAACCAAGTCCGAGAAACTGAGAACAATTTACATTTGTTATACTGATTGTCACCAAGGTGGCGCTGCCGGTTAGAAGAAGTGGTTCAAAAGAAAGATAAACGGGGCTCCGAATAATCGGAGTTATATTTAGCAATGAACGCAACCCTTCTCTCGTATGACACTCGTTAAAATTCAATCGATACAATTTGAATTTGTCAAGGGAGCGTTAATTTTGAACTGTCAAATTCGATTTATTTTTCAGTTTTCATATATTTTCTAACAAAAGAATTCCGTTTCTCCGCAAAATATTAAGCGAAAATGCAAAAAAAGCAAACTCGGGTCACGGTTTGTCGTGAAGATGACAACAATTCCAACTCCGTTGCCAGGGTTTCAACCGCAGCCATCGATAAAACAAACACAACTGATGCGGAACCAACCATCATTGATGAAACTGAATCTCCTCAAAAGTACGTCCAACAAGACGAATCGGTCATGACAGAGGAAATTACTGAGCCACCACCACCATTGTCTGTTGAAGAATTCTTCGCAGCTCATGATGCCGGCAGAGTTGATTTCGCATTTCCCGAGAACCTGGCATACGAATCCTCACCCGAATGTTATCCTCCGAGTTACTATACACTATCGGGAAAAGAACGATTGCTCTTGTTGTTTGCTGAGAATTTTCGTAAACAATTTCATAGTGTCTATCCTGACAGGAGGCCACTTGTGCTGGCGGTTAAAAACGAATGTGATGTTCAGGTGAGTTAATAAACTTGTTCTCCTCTTTTCGGGTGGCGATTAAAATTTTTTATTTGCAGAAACTCGTTTGTACAACCATACGACCAACTTCGTTTTTATATCAACCGTTGATTGCGAGTTTGGAAGGGTGCGGAAGTTTTGTTGCTGACTTCATCGAGTATCAACCCTTGGTCAAACCAGGAGCCCTGGTGAGTTATTGATCTAAGTTTATTTTTGTGTTTTGCACTAAGTTGTTTATGGGCTTTCACTTGAAGGTACCCTGGTGCAGGGAAAGTGTTTTTTTTTTTTGTATCATGAGGTGCCTTGTCTGTCTATTATTGCACCAACTATGGGCGAATTACTTACTTACTTACTTAGGTGGCGCTACACTCCGGGGTGGACCTGGGCCTCAACCAATACGCCTCTCCAATTAGCGCGATCTTTGGCTAACTGCCTCCAGTTGCGCACTCCAAGTTGGTTGAGGTCCCCTTCCACTTGCGCGCGCCACCTAAGGCGAGGTCTTCCTCTACTGCGTTGTCCCTCCGGGTTGGAGTCGAAGACTCTTCGGGCCGGAGCGTTGGTGTCCATTCGCTCTACATGTACTAGCCATCTTAGTCGACTGATGCGCACTTTTCTGACCAGGTCGATGTCGCTGTACAGCTCGTAGAGTTTGTTGTTAAATCTCCTCCTCCAGAGCCCGTCAACGCAAACGGGACCAAAGATCACTCGAAGAATTTTGCGTTCGAAACGACCAAGGAGATCTTCATCCGCCTTTGATAACGTCCATGCTTCTGCACCATAAAGTAGGACTGGGATGATGAGGGTCTTATATAGAGTCTCCTTAGTATTTCTCGACAAGGCCTTACTAATCAATTGCCTTCTTAGACCAAAGTAACAGCGGTTGGCAAGTGTGATTCTTCGCTTGATTTCTGAGGTGATATCATTTTCAGAATTAATAGCGGAGCCGAGGTAGACAAAGTCCCGAACTACCTCAAAGTTATAGCTGTCTATCGTGACGTTCTGTCCGATTCGTCGGTGTTGTGTGTCCCTTCTTGTGGACAGCATATATTTTGTTTTGCCCTCATTCACCACTAAACCCATTTTAGCCGCTTCTGTACTGATACTTGCAAACGCACCAGTGACAGCTCGCTGTGTTCTGCCAATGATGTCGATGTCGTCAGCGTATGCAAGTAGTTGCACAGACTTCTGGAAGATTGTGCATCTGGTGTTGGCTTGTGAGTTTCGCACAATCTTCTCAAGAATTATATTAAAAAAGTCACATGACAGCGCGTCACCTTGTCTAAATCCTTTTTTGCAGTTCGATAGACATTCGTTTGTAGTTGTTTGTAGTGAAATTTTTTTCGTTTGTAGTTCAACCGTTAGAAAGTTAGAAGCATTAGAAAAAAATTTCAGCCCGCACTTTTGGCTTTTTGAAATAAAAACTATCCAGTTGCATTCGAAATCGTTTGTAGTTGTTTGTAGTGAAATTCTTTTTTAACAGAAATGTCTTATTTCCGAGATATAAGGACATTTGTGTTTGCACCTGTAACTCCGAATTTACAAAATCGTGAATACCCCTAGTGTTTCTAAAAATTGCAAAGTTCCTTTTCAAACTAAAAAAAGGGATACAGTAGCAACAAATTGTATCAGGATCCTCGAAAAAAGTGTCAAATTATTGCACAACGGTCACGTTGGTCACAGCGCGCGGCTCACTCACACATTCAAATCCGATTCGGACCGTTCCCTAGCGACATCGCCGCAAAAACCGCACAAAATCAAGGCACTGTTCTCCTGAACTCTTTGAAAATAATATCAAAACTAAGCTATGTCAACCTCTTAGAAATTTGGTGTTTTAACTTTTTAGCTTATGTTTAATTTGATTCAAAGTTCTAAAATCGAGGTTAATAGAATTTATATATTTAGCTATGCAGAATAATTTAAATATTTCGAAATCAGTTTAAACGATTTTTGTAAAATTGTCCATTTCAAATCGGATAGGTAGGTATACCTACAACCTACTTATAGCTTACTCTTAAGATCGTAAATTTAAAAATGTAACCTCTGATGTGTGGATTGTTTGAAGCCAAAATTATTTTTTAAATTTGGTAAAAATCATTAATTTGCTAGTGCTTACCTCATATAGTAATGGGTCGCAACTCGCATGTCTACTTTTTAAACATGACCCAGTTGCACCGGTTCAATGTGTATGATTTTTTTTTTGTTTTCCATATTTCATAGACATGTTTTTATGTCATTTAAGACAAGCCACGGTATAAAATCGATAAGTTGTAAGACCTAGAGAATATTATTATACACTTGTGAGATTAATTTGTTAGGCTTTTGATTTCTGTCGGAATAGGTAGGTACTCACAGTCACAATACTTGTACGGCCAACTAAACCAATCAAAATTGTGATATCCTTTTGAGAAAAATTATGAAATGAAGTAAGGTTGTTTGATTTGATTCCGGTTATCTTCAATCTCCTAAAACTAGGAGTCTGCTCAGAAGCTTTGTATTCTCCCATCTTTCGGTGCAAAATTTATTGCGCAGCTGAATTGGAATATACGCCTGTTTATTTGCGTATCGGTACATGAAAATTCTGCACCCACTGCAACATCGGCGTTATTTAGCTCGGCGTTATTTCACGGCACCGCTGGCAGTCACCTGACTAGTGACAAAGTATTTAAAATTTTATGTCTCATTGGGCACACTTGTGCATATGTTTTGCAAAGTGGCAAAGTATGTTCTCCTCAAGATTATTTTCCCTATAGTCATTCTTTTCTCTTTTACATAATCGGATTCATCAAAAGGAAGGTCGATTAATTCCGAATCACTCCCATCTCTAGACGAATTAACTAATATAGTGAATAAATAAGCAATTACGTCGAGTTTTTCAGGACTTTTCGGTACCACTTTTTTTAATTTTTTAATGACAGATTTTTCATAGATGACTACAAAAGTGCTTCCCAAAATTTTAAGGATATAATACGCATGCAGCATGCAACTTTATAAAAAAAAATCTTGACATGTCCAAGAATAATGCAGAACAAACTTGTTTTCCTTCCAGTGCTTTTTCCATGACATTAATTCTACAATGCACGTGGGGCCATACTTATAACCATTTTTAACCTTCAGCTCATATATTTTGTAGGTCACAATATTCAATTTTATACCTACGGAAAATTTCGAAATTGTGAGTTCAAAAAATTTAGCTTGGACGCTAAAATTGATCATCAGTATTGCGGTTGGTCTATTGTCGAGTGCTTGTTCCTTAACGCGAACTGATTGTTTGGAAATAAATTTGCTAGGTACCTACCTATGTTGAATTTTTTTAGTCTTTTAAGCAACAGTTTCTCGAAAATACCGGTAAAATTGCGATTGACCTTTATTGAAGCCTACCTTTGTTAGGGTATAGCTATGGTGTCAATAGGTTCCGGATTTCCCGATACTATCTCGTATTTCAATAGCCTGTACCGTTTTTTTTTTTTTATACGCACATTTGTGTGCTGCTATAATTCACTTTTTTTGTCCCGGGTTTCACTCTAAAAAACATGGTCACAGAAGTCATAGCTATAGTTTCTGCTATCCAGTGATGTTGAATGATTTTAAAAGCAAGCACTAGTTATAAGCTTGAGACTTGACAACGGGTAGTTCCTTCAAGATTTGGGCAGGTATTAGATCATAACTTGGTGAATTTTCAATAGAAATCTTCTGAATACATGAGTTGATCTCTTTTAACGAAGCGGGTGGCATCAGGAACGTCTTCACTATATTCTACCAGGGAGTTGAAGATGCCATTAGTTGGAAATGTTTTCAAAACGTTTTTCAGGTGCTGTGATAAAAGGTGTTCCTTTTGTTTGGTTCGCCATTTCATATCTGTTTTTAAGTAAACGTTTGGCAAGACTCTCATTGCGTAAGACGACGATTGTATTGCTTCGTGTAACACTAAAATGGTTGAATCGTCAGGACGACGTCGTTTTGAACGATTCACTAATGCGTCGTATAACTCAAATTCAAACGATTGAGAGATTGCGATTAAACGATTGCTATTTTGCAATCGTTTCATCGTTTTTGGTGTATTTATTCAGTTTTAATTCGGTCTGAGAGAAGTATTAAACAATAAATAATAAAGGAAGACATTACACTTATGTTGTTATCAGAGTGCTAAAAACTTCCTTTTTTAATAAAAAAAAAAAGAAGATGATTGCACTTTTTTTGGAATTTAAAATGAATTTCATTTTGGTGTTTATGTTATAATGACATACAGTAATAGGTACTATCATAAAATTGCATTCATTGAATTATTTTTTATAACTCGACAATTATTAGAAATACCAATTATTCTAATGGGATGCTTTATGATGTGTGTTTTCCATCGAAATCCTTGATCTTTATTGCCAAGACTTGTTCTAAATATGTATCTTATACCACCATATTTATTCGTATATTTTTTTAATTCTTTCCTCAAGTTCATCGACAGTTCATCATCCAGTCTACGGTTTTGAAATTTTACTCCAAAGTCCATTCGATTACCGGTCAGTTCCTCTATACTGTACGGTATCTTTTAATGTGTTGACTTTCATAAAACATTCACTTTGCTTGTTCGAATCTTGCTTTTTCACAATTCTATCTGAGTTTGGCTTCTTCGATAGAGTTGCTACTTGCATGAAATTGTTGAATTAAATGTCCGATTCCACATCAACTACAAAAAAAAAAAAAAAACACACAAATTCCATACATTTTTGTTGTTTTTAGTTGTCACAGTTTGTTTACAGTCATGTTCAAACTGTTCAAAATGAATTCGATCGAACGATTTGACGATGATGTTATACGAAGCAAACTAAAAACGACGTCGTTTTGTTCAATCGCTTCGACGACGATCGTTTCATAAATAACGCGATGACAGCCCAGACTTCCAAGTGGGGTAAGTAGACCCTGACTTTGTCAGTTACAAAGATATTTAGTTAACGATCTATTTCGGAATTTAATGATACATTTTTCAAGTTTGCTATATATATAGGGCCTTACCAATAATCATTTTTAACCTTCACACTAAATATTTTGTATGGAAATTTTCGCCATTGTGAACTCGAAAAATTTAGCCTGGACACTAAAAATGATTATTAGTACCGCGGATAGTCTTTTGAATATAGTTTTATCGCCGGACTATCTTCGCATTCGCCACTTTCTGCAAGCTTTTCTCTATTCTAATATATACGTTTCAAAATGGTAAGAGCTATTTTGACGATTTGTTTTGTTATATGTAATGCACTGTCCTCTGTTGCCTAAAAGAGTTGGCTATTTTTTTTATTCCTGGTTGATCATATCCATGGAATTTTGTGGGTCGTGTGAGCCCAGACTCCGCTTGAGTTTCGACCATAGGCACTTCCAAAGGTTGTGGTTCTAATTTTGTGGGGTAAGTTGAAAGAAAGTTTCCAATAGCAACACCACAAATTGACTGTTCGAATATGGAAAACGACAGTAACTTGACAACCTTTCGAGAAATAACAATCAACACTCGTTGTCTTTATAGTTTTCATTATAATTTATTTTCTTAGATTTCCTGTTTAGTTTTGGTTTTAACATTTTTCCATCCGAAAACAAAACAGATACACACACATATCATTCATCAATTCATTTGTGTAAAATAAAAGTGTAAATACATGCACAACAAAAGCAAACTAAAAACGAATAATAAAAATAACATTTTGTATGAGTAGGTAGGTAAGGTATATTCAGTATAAATAAATAGAAACAAAAATGCCTGTTTATACCTTTGTTTGAAAAAAAAAAAAATAAAAACTACGACTGTTAACACCTAGGAAGTTTGTAATTGTTTTTTTTTTTTTTTTTTTATACATGTAGAGCTTGAAGTCTTCTTCTTGTCAGGGATGTGTAGACTTTTAGAATATGTAATTCGATATATTAATATTTTCATTTATTTCAACTAAATTAACTTAGTTCTTATCGAGTGATTTTATTTTTTAACTTGTTTTTCATTTTATACACATTAAATAAATTGTTTGTTAATTTTTTTTTAAGTTTTATTTTTCTTCAACGTTTAGATGAGTTTTTGTTAATCTTAAGAGGGAATCAGTAATTTTTACACAGCTATTTAAGATTTGTTGTCGTTTGTAGTTTTTTTTTGTTTCTCGTTTTTACAAAAAGGATATTCAAAAATGTAGAAAAGTCTCTTTTTTTTTTGTTTTCAAATTTGTTTATTTTACTTAGCTTTTGGAAACTATTTAAAACTAGATACATATATAATAATTTAACTAACGATAACATTTTTCTAGGGATTTGTTGATTTGTTTTTAATTATTTTAATTAAAATTCTACTTCTACGAGGAATGAGTTTATAGAATAAAATAAATATGTACACTACATTTTCGTATTTTTTTTTGTTTTTGCTTTTAAATTGTTCATTTGTTATTAACATGAAATTAGAGTAGGTATTTATTTTAATAAAAATTTAACTACAAAATTGGGAAGAAAAACAAACGGAACGAAAAATTGAATTTAGAATTATGGCTCTGATCCAATTGCATCGCAAGGTTCTGCTGTGATGGATGGTTCCGAGATGCCGCTAGAGGAAGACTCTTCAAACGGTACTTCGTCTTCGTCATCGTCGTCATCAGGTTCGGGCCGAAAGGGGCTGCAACTTTCGTCGATGATTGGTTCGACAACATCACAATAGGGATAAATGTTATATGTGCTAAGGAGAGTTGCTGGCGGCGAGAATGTATAGCTGCGGTAGTCCTGATGCCATGCTAATAGCTGTTGGTCGGGATCTGGGTCCTGTTGTTCGTATTCAACATAGAGCCCATTATCGATGTTGTCGTCTTCTTCCCATTCTTCGGATGTAAGTGTCGCCACTCCAACGTCTAGCGCCAATTTCGGTTGATCCTATTTGCGACGGCGTATCTTTGCCACCTTGTTTTCTTCGTCACTGTCCTTGGCTTGTTGCTTCTCGTTGCCAGACTTTATCGCCGAAATGAGGAAACGCAGCTGCATCAGTTGAACGGAAGTAACGCGAGGATTGCTGCAGTTCTCCAGCCACTTAAGGAACTTCTCGCCGTGCTCGATGGCTTCCATGTCCTCACAGTCGGAGGAGTATTTGGCCCGCTCTTCCTCGTCGGTTTTGTTCGAGTTATTGTTGTTATTGTGGGTATTGTTGTTATTGTGGTTGTCATTGTTATTCAGATTGTCACTGTTGTAGCTGACGTCGCTGTCACTGCCCACGTGCATGTTGTGACTACTGCTGGCGCTGCTGTTGTTCTCCATTTCACGGTCAGCGTCTGCATGGTTGTCCGCCGAGTGATCAGTGTTGTTTGGGGTGGCATGACCGCTGCCGTTGTGGTTAAGCTTGTACAACAAGTTGTCCAACGCATCTTTTGAGGTATTTGTCGACGCTGTGTCGGCCTCTGATTTGATGATGGGACTGTGCGCCGGACTGGGCGTCTTTGCAGATGCAGATTTCGCCGACAGATCTTCTGGTTTCGAGTTGCTAGTTACTTCGTTTACGTTATTGTTGTTCATGGCGTCTGTGCTGTGAGGAGAGCTGGATTCTTTGGTCAGGTGTGAGTAGAGAATATTCTCGAATTGTGGCTTCATGTCCATGGTTGTGGAGGTCGGGTGGAGAGCACTGTGCGGGGCCAGGGAGTTCAGACTTGCGCCGAACGCTTTACACCAGTTAAACCAGGCCGAGTTCTTGTCGTCAAGACTTCCCGATGGAGTCGATGACGGAGTCTGCGGGGTCGTTGAGATGGGTGGCGTTGAGGTATGCACGTGGTGCTGGGGCGTGGACGAACGAATCGGTGGACTGGACGAACTCTGTGGGTTTGGTGGGTATAAGCTGTTTAGCCCCAACATAGCCTGTTGCGACTTCAACCAGTACAGCAGGGGGTCGTCCATTGCAGGGATTCCTGTGCCTAACGACGGCGCCAGTGATGGCGATGGACACTTCATTTTGTTCTTCTCATTCGCACTCAGATTCAGGCCGTAGTTGTCGCTGGAGTTCTTCTGTTTGGCCCAATTTTTCACTGACAGACCTTGCGGAACCCGATCACCGTCATTACTTCTCGGACTATGCATGGACTGACCCTTCGGCTTGCAATTGCGCAGCGAATTCGCTGTCAGACCATTGAGACTGGACATTGTTGCCGCCAGGCCCGGATTAAGCTGAGCGATCAGATTCAAATTCGATGTCAATTCACTGAAACTAATCGCAAGGGGACTATGACCCAGTCCTGTCAGCCCGGACAGGTGACTCAAGCTCGAAAGTGGGCTGATGGCCGCCAGGGAGGGGTCATTTTGTCGAGACAAATCAGCACCGTAGCCCTTGTTCTTGACACCATTCATGGCGGCTAGTTCGGCGTTCTTGTAAGCATTGTAGTCTGGCGCCAAGCCATTAAAGCTGAGATCGGAGAGTGCCTTGTTCGTGCTGAAGTCCAAGCCATTCAATGGACTGCGCTTGTAGGCCAGGTCCTCGTACTTGATTTTATTGGAGAAATTCAGCGGCATCGAAGGGTCCATCTTTTGACGCTTCTCTGGTGGTCCGCCGAGCAGCGCTGCAGCTCCGTCCACCAACTTATCCGACAGCGAATCCGCAGCCATTTTATCTGAAGCCGATTGGCGCGACATAAACCGAAGCTTATCCTCGTTCTTGCACCAGCCCCGCAGTGTTGACTCCGGAACTCCAATGTCGCGAGCCACCGAAGCCTTCGACTCACCATCGTGAATCCTCTGGATGGCATGGATTTTATCACTAGGGGTCAAGCTCCGCAAGGGGCGCTTGCCCTTCGTCGTCATCCGGATGTTCATTTGTTGATATGTGGATATATCCACCTTTAGGCCGTTCAGTTGAGCGGTTGTTGGATAAATTTCTGCAAAGACAAGAATAAGAAAAATTTTCGTTAATTTCCTTCAAGCTGAGTGGATGTCGTTGTAGTCGTCGTCCTACCCTCAAATTCGAATGCAAAAATTCTCACGAATCAGAACGATTCGCGTCGCGATTTAATATTCCAATTGCCCCCTCGAAAAATGAAAACAAAAACGACTTGAAAAACAACCGAAAAGGATACGCCTGCCTGATATTCCACTATATACACAGTGCGAACCATAAAGACGGACAGTGGGTATACGTGTATATTGTACACGCACTTCAAGCCTAAAATGCAAAATCGCTATATCTTATTGACAAAAAGGAAAGTACAGCTACGCGCCGCCACCACGGATGCACGAATGAACAACGAATCGCAAAGGAGCACGTGGTTGGCCATGGCTACAGCGGCGGATTCTGCAGTGATTTATGTTTTGTTTACCTGTTTTGCTTTGTTGGTAGTGGTGGTGGCGGGGACAGCCCTAAAAACAAAAGAAACAAAGTACAAACTTCTCCAGAAGGATGCTTGCATATGCAGATAGATATGATTCACGCAACACACATACACTCACAGCAACAAATTCCTATTTGGGGATGGATATGCGTGTTGTGAAGGTGTATGGGATGTAACTCCGCCCTATAACTGGTATGAGGCGGTGTGACCAGTAGAGGTGGTGGATGCGGTTGTGGTAGTGGTATGAAAAGAACCAGTTTACCATGCGCTGGGATTTTTTTTTGTTTTGCTCATTTTCGCAAAGCTATCCCTTTTTTTATTTTGTTTTTGTGGGTGAGATTGGAACGAAGAGACAGTTACAGTTGTTGAGTTCTCTTAATCGTAATCTCTTACTGGAAGCAGTTCAATACATCTGCATCTGAATGCGCATAGAAATAGGAATAGGATGCACCGAAACAGTGTCGTCGTTGTCGCGTGTGGGTATCAATACTGGAATGGAATTTGGATAGCTAGTGCAGTTGCAGTTGCACATGGTGGATGATGATGGTAATTGTGCGGTACAATTCAGCTTAGGTATGGCCGAATCCATGAATGAACTTTAGTCTTCCTTGAGAATAAGTTTGGAAGTGAAAGGGGTCGAGACCAATGTATTTCTAGTTCCCTCTTAAAACTTAATCAGGTAAGAAAAGGGGTAACTTGGTCTATAATTTATAACTGAGTATTTACCTACTCAAATTTATAAATAACCTGACGCAGTGAACAAATTCGCTTAGGTCACCTACGTAGGTAAATATCAACCCCATATTACGGATGTGGATATAGATAATTACGCAACACTCACAAAGTAAATAAGCGAAATGAATTATCTACCAACAGAAATTACCAACAAATAGGCAAATAAAACAATGTTTATATACGACTGAATATTAAAATTAGGTACCTATACTTGTTGGTTTCTTAGTCACATAGGTACCTATTTACTTGCATAGGTCATGTACCTCTTTGAGACTCGTGTTTTTCGCTCAAAACTCTAAGCGGATCAAGGCAAAATACACAATGCATTTAAAGAATGAAAATTTCACGTTTAATTAAAAAAAAAAAAATAACTGCCTCTTCTCAGGTTTTTTAGTTTTTTATTAAAATGATTTAAATCTTAAAATATTTCCAGAAAAAAAAATTTAATAAAACAAAATTGTTCGTTACTATTTTAGACAACAAGATAAATTGAGGCAAACTTCTGGTCAAGCTATTTTTTTTTTTAAATTAACGCAATGAAAATAGAAAGCAACAAAATGTCACTGGCACATTGGTTCAATATAGGTACAGTGAAAGTTCGCGTAGTCAGACGGTGAAGATCGTACAGCATTTGGTCATCCAAGGGAAAAAAGTGTTTTTAAACAAATAATCTATTTTGACATAAAAACATAGGTAATGCAGCATTTTTTTAAACGATCATTTAGCTATATCAAAATAAGGTTAAAAATATTTATAACTACAGTCGAATCCCTCTGAGTCGAATTTTCATGGGAATTAAAAAAAAAGTTCGAGTTAGAGGGATTTTTTTAAAGTGAATTTATTTAAATTAAAAAATAGGAAAGTATATTTTGAACAATTTGTTATTTTTGGTTTTGATGTGAAAGTAGCAGTGTTCACTCGTTTAATAAATGATTCTATTGTATCTGCTCTGGGAAGTCTTCGGTCATTTCAATTGCAGTTTGCAATATTTCAATTGCATTTTTAATATTATTCCTTTCCGGCATTATGGTAAGTAATGGTTTCACCAAACTCTTCTTCAGCTCCGATTTTTTTTTATGTTTTTTTTCTTCAGACGAAAAATTCGACTTAGAGGGATATTGTAGTAGGTCAAGAATCAACAAATATGTTTGAGTTAGAGGGATTTTTGACTTAGAGGATGACTTTTCTATGCAAAATTGAAGGGAATGCAAAAATTGGGTCGACAAAATTCGAATTAAAGGAGGTTCGACTTAGAGGGACCGGTGTTATTTCCTACTATTGATTTTATATTGGCGTAAGTTTCCGAACTTAAAAACAGACAAATGAATTCAATGTTTAACATGCCATTTTGGTCGCACATCTTTTTTGAATGTTCCAAACAGTTGTGGGAAGAAAAACTCTAACAAAACTTATACTACCATATCATCCACCTATGGGTGCCAAATCAACACATATTTAGTTTTCCAATGAACTTTTTCAACTTTTAGGTTTTTGAAAAAATTTTGGTATAGGTATTTCAAACTATAAATTATACTAGCTGATCCGGCGAACTTCGTTCCGCCCAAATTCGTTAGGTAATGTAATGAAAGTAATAATTTCCAGCATGCACAATGTACATGCTACTTTATGTAGACGCTTAAATACCTCTTTCGTTGGGACAAAATTGCAAAAATTCCGCGACAACGAAATCGATCCATTCGATGCGTCGACAGGAACATGACCATTACCAATACTTAGCAGTTGATTGGAGAACACTTCGGCAGATGGATCATTAAGCAAACATGCGATGTCGTCAGCTGAAGTTTCTTCAAAGCATTGATCTCATCGGCAGCGGTCGATCGTGGTATTACTGGTAGCGTTTGCCGGAAATCGCTTGAGAGTAAAATCAATGCACCCCCAAAACGTCTTGCGTCATTATACAAATCTTTCATATTGCGATTCAGAGCTTCTAACGCACGCTTATGCGACATTGTGCATTCGTCCCAGATAATAATTTTGCTTGCTACCAAAACTTTGGCCATTGCTGAATGTTTCGCTATGTTACATATTAGTTCTTCAACCGCTTGAATGTTTAATGGCAATTTCAATGCCGAATGAGCGGTTCGGTAACCTTCCAGCAGCGTAGCCGCTATTCCAGAAGATACCATCGTTGCCAGTGATGGTCTCATTAGTCAAATTTCGTGGATAACGCTTGGAACACTTGCCGTCGACCATGCACGGTGATTGTATGTTAATGGCGCCACACGGTCCATGAATCATGTTTGTAATTATGACATCATGCAGGTCTGGATCGGTTTCGGGACCTGGAATCTCGGCACATATCTTTCGACTAACCAAATGAAAATGTGCGCCTCTTTTTTGCCATTCAATCGAATACATCCAACATCGAGTATAACCAAAGACACGATGCTTAAGAAAATAGTCCATCAGCGACCGACGAAATATTTGTAACTTTAACAGCCAAGAAGAAAACTAACCGCACCTATCAACTTGGTTGGTAAGCCTTTTCGCTGCTCTCTCTACACCGGTACCGAAGGTGTTATGGTACCTTTGAGTTGCCCTCCCCATAACCCTACTCACGAATGAGCAGAATACGACGATTGTTACTCGCTCATTTTTCGTAACAACCCTTACGTGCAAACTCAAAACGCTCCACAACTCCTGTTGCCTGTCATTATTGTCCATGTCATCTCAATCACCCATACATTTCAACTTACTCACACATACTTATGCAAGGATCCTGAAAATACATGTCAAACGAAAATGATGGATTCAATAACCATGAAATAAATCAAATCTAATCCATTTCAAAAACTTACTTAATGTAACATAGTAAACATAAATAAACGTATTAGGTAGGTAGTTTACATTTAAAAAACAATTTTCAAAATTGTTGACAACAACAATTTGCTTGGAAAATAATTAAAATAATTGACAACAACAATTGCTTTGAAAATTTAAAATATTTTTTTTTGTATTTGAAGTGTCACTACTCGATTTCTACCCATTTTATTTTTTTTCAAAGTGCTTTTCCCCATGAAAAACGAAGTTTGTGCCTACAACGCCACTGGTTGAGAATTTTCCGACTTTTCTTTTTTCATAAACCATCCCTGATTGAAGACGAATAAAACACAACAAAAATCATTGAAATCGGTTGAGCCTTTCGTGAGTTATAAAGTCACAACGCACTTGCAACAATTTTATATATAAATTATTATATTTACGTTCTTCTTATTTTTTTTTTTAAATTAAATAAAGAGTTCATATTATGTTCATGTTTTAAGTTAAGATATGTTTTATTAAAGTTTCCGTTAAAAGTAATATTATATCATATTAAAGTTAACAAAATCAGTGAGAATTTTGTTGTTTTTTCCCATTGCCTCAACTAAATACTATTAAAGAGATTCCCAACAGCAATGGCCAGAAATACCTATACAGAAAAATTATCAGCTGGTAGGCTAAAACCTATCTGCCTGCAAGTGTCTCTCGGTTCTGTTAAAGCTTTCTCGAAAGATTAATACCTAATATCACCTTTCCTTGAAGAAACGTATCTTAATACCTCAAGTTAGGATTAACGTGGAAGTACATTTAAAAAAAAATCAGGTGTTTAGTTGGTGGACCTTTGGGGTTTGAGAAAATGTCAACCTTTCTAAATTTTTACTAAACATCTTGCTAGCTATAATTATACGTAAATGTTAAAATCATATAGGTACCTATACCTAGTCTAATATCTCTCTGTCAAAATCAGTACCGTTGCAGTCTTTGGATAAGATTTTGTTTATTCAAAGCAGACATTATAGCTTTAAATTAAGTTTGGACTTTTTAAACATTTTTTTCACACCAAAGTTTCTACAAAAAAGTTCGCACATGGGACACAGCTGACTAAAGGCTAAACATTTTAAACGATTGTTTTTTATTTTAGCATCAGAAACTATACTACATTTGGCGTTTAAATTTACTTCTACAGATTTATTTGAAATGTATGTTATTTTCTCATCTACAACAGCAACACTGAAAGACGCATTCAATCTAAAAATTTTTGAACAGCACTCAGTGACTTAAGACTTAGAGAAACTCGTATAGCATTAGATTTTGAAGTTGTCAGAATAGTTTAGAAAGCAATATAAATAAACAAATAAAATAATATACCTATATTACAAGTTTATTTAGGATGATAGCGCTTTGGTCTTATTGAAGGGTCAACTTTCTCAAGGCAATTACACCTACTTTTGGATATGCATGATATGGGACATGGGGACATACCAAGAACATAATTTCAACGTAGTTTGCCAACTCTAACTCAACAGGTTTTACTTGAAATGGATAGATATACGATTTTGTTTTAATAATCATTTCGAACCTTCACCTTAAATGTTTTTTTTTTTATAGGTAAAATTGTGTCATTACAAGTTGGTAGAATTTGTCCTTGTTAATAGTTGTGATTATTAGTGTCACTTTATACATATACAGCACATTTCAATCGATTAGATTAAAATTGTCGGTATAGGTAAGTGGCCTGTTTCACAAACTTTCTGGTATACGGATTTTATTGCACTTCCGCTTGCTCGCCAGTGAGTACCTAACGTATTCTTCCCAAAATATCTCCCCAAGTCACCACGACAATATGTACAACGAGAAGTTTAAATTTCAGCAAATCATTTGCGATCGAGATCTTTTGCTCAGTGCATAGTTATAGCCAAATTTCATCACAGTTATATAAAAGGAGAAGCAAACAAATTAGATATTTTTTTGACACCAAGTTTGGTCCGCTGCTAACAAACTTACATAGCTTTCTCAAAATTGACCCACCTTGTGACCAATCTTGCTTCAAATTCAAAATGGAATCTTCCGTCGCTCGAAAGAATTTATCAACTTACCAAAGTGTAACCAAGTTAATGGGAATATCTCTATTTGTGAGCCTTCAATCTGCCTCAGAGCATATCTGTAAGTGAAACTTTTCCACCTCCATATAAGTGAAGCTTATGTTGCAAATTGATTTATTTTAATCTCTAGAAGACAAACTTGTAACAAAAATCGTCCATTTTCGCTTAGAACTTAAGTGAAACAAATATTTGGTCTTAATAGATAAGTGAGAAACTATTTATTCCAGTTATCTATATAACTCTATAACCTATAAGAGAGGCTGAAGTAAATGGCCCATTAGATTCCAAAAAATCATGTTCGATTGGAGCTTGTACCTACTTACATCTCAACTTTAAATCTGAAAGACTGAAATGTCCGTGCCTTTTTCAACTCGCATGTAAAATGTATGTAAAACTAAATAAATATATACCTACTTATTAAGCGCCAGCGTTGCCGCACCATTTTATCAAGCCTCTGCTTTATAAGCGTCCTACCTATGCATACCTACTCAGCGGAATTTGCTCCGACCTGCATCATTTTTAATCAACTTAAGAAAACGCTTCCAAATTTGTCTGCGTTTAGTCAAAAATACTCAAAAACTTTAAGTTACTATGGGCACAAAGGTACTAGGAAGGTACCTACCTACCCACCATATTGAAAACCAAATAGGTACTTTTACATACCTACCTATGCATGGGTAGAACGGGAATTTTTAGCCATCGCTGTGAATTTTTGTGTTAATAGTCAGACAGCTCCAATTTGAATGAATATGTATCTTAAATAGGTACCTATACCTACAACAAATTGAATGGAATCGCATTAGTTGCATCATCCTATTTAGGATCCGTTTAAGGTACCTAGGTATAGGTATAAAAAATACCACCCAATTTTCGAATCACTAAAAAAAAGTTCCTGTTCCACTTGTATAACATCAAGATAACCTGCCACGTGGATAATCCCTCTCTTTTCTTATTTAATTCCTTTTCTTTGTTTTGTTTATTTTTGGTTTAATCTAACAACCACCACCCAACGATAGCACCTCTTAACATCATCACGTATCACGAAAGTGCATTGCGTAAAAATGTAACGAAGTTCTCTCTCGTGCTCTCTTATTTTTCCAACGACCTCACCCCTGACGTCACGACCCTACATAACCATAAAAAAAAAATTCCACCTATCCTATACTTATAAATTGTCTGAACATCCTGCTCCTTGCTGCTTTTCCGTCCTAGTTCGCAAAAACCAAACGATACAAATAAGACGAAAAGGAAATGACAAAAAAAAAAAACTCCTCTTTGTACTTGATCCCAATTCATATAAAAATTACTGAATGTAATTTGATAATGATGTTATATGTGTCTCATCGTATGGGTTTTTGTCACTGTATGCGTCACTGCACTACAGCAGCGTAACCGAATTCGCCGACAAACAGTAGTTGATTTCATGTGTGGATATAAACATTTTATGAGATTTTTATGTAAATAATCAGCTGATTTCTGTACGTGACTTTTGACATTCAGACTGCTTTAAGGGAAATATTATGCCCCCAATGACTGGCTCCATCAGCAGCACAGCACTTGTCCTATCGCACTGTCTGCCAGTGTTACGGTCTGGACTCTGGAGTTTGCGGTGTGGTATGGTGATACTGCTGCAATGCATGGTATGCATTTGAGTTTTTTTTTTTTTAACACTCTTGTTTTTTTATTTGTGGTATCCTGTAAAGTTTGTGCGTTTGTTTACTGGTGGTTTTTGTTGTGTGCTTTTGGGGGAAGTTGGATGAAACTCCTCGTGTAATTTTATTGCGGATAACGTACTCGCTGGTGCTGGAGTCGTGTGTTGACTACAACATTTTACTCGCATTAGCTTTTGGCCCAGAGTGCACTCAACTGGTGTTCCGGATTTTGTTTTGATAAGAGATAGGAGCGGCGTTTAGTGTGGTGGAATTGAAATTGATGATGATAATGATTATGATGCTACAAGTGGAAAGTTTTACGTTTCACATAAGTGTTGCTGTTATGAAGGAGTGCAACCAATAGCGGATTAGGAAGGTGGGTACTGGGTAGGTTGAGAACGATAGGCTGAGTGAATCTACGGTGAAATTACGAGCGGAGTGTAGTGGATATAAAGGTATTTATTTCGTGAGTTATGAGCTCATTTAAGCACCAGTACATTGTTTTGTAATGTAGGTATAGATAGGTACTTACAACTTGAATCGTGAGTTTTGTGACTTAAGGTAGGTATGTATAGGACTTATAGACTTTTTGGGACATCGACTTATCTACTTAACTATGAGCAAATCAAATTCCATTTAAATCCGTTGTTGGACAACCTTTGTTTCAGAACGAGTTTCTTTTGTTTTCTAAATAAGGGGAATATTAAAGAAAGCCCAATCAGGTAAAGCTAGGTTTTCAAATTAGGAATTAGATATTAATGTTTCAGTTAACGCCAGATCTTTTGCAAACTTTATACGATTTTAAAGACTTTTTGAATTAACAAGTAGGTATGTACCTAGTCGAAAATTCACGAGTAGAACATTCAACAATTATTTGTCGTTTCTGCGTGAGCTGTGAATATAGTGCGCCGTACTAATAATAAATTTAAGTCTCGAATTTAAATTTACGGATGCTCACCATTGCGAAATTCGTATCGAAAATATAGCCACTGTCAAATACTTAAATTTAAAGTCTAATTTGTATCGTTTCGAAATCCTATCGTATCGTATCTATTTGTATTGGTAAGGCCCAGTGTGTTTCAGTCGTCTAACTACATATTTGAAAACTAGTCCAAGACAATTTGAAAACTGAATGCGACTCGGAATTATAAGCAAGATTGTTGAGTCAACAATAGCTTTATCAGGTTACAGCTGTAGATATTTGGTATGCATTTTAATCAGATTCAAGCATGCGCCCGTACCAACTCAGTTTAGGGGTTTTACGTGCTTGTGCGCAAACGTGCTTGGTCTTTCTCCATTGCATTGCCGATATATACACACATGTGTCGCCTGTGAGGCAAAGTTTAACCATGGCGGTAATATGTAAGAAAACTTACTGTTTAGAACATAAATCGTCCAACAGTTGGCAATGTAACGTAAAAAAGTAGGTGGAAAATGAACAATATTTATTTTGCTCTGCACAAGTTTTTGAAGTTATATGCCTTATATTTAATTTTTTTTTTAATTTAAGGGCTGTAAAAAAACAGATTTTTTTTTTTTCTATTTCGAGCTGGTTTTTATTTATTTTTTGTAAAAGATCTCTTCATACCATAGATTAACATAATATGTGATCGCCAAATATTCCTATAATATTTTTAAGATATTTAATATCGTATTGTTTTTTTTTTTTTTTTTCAATTCTTGTAACCAAAAATGTAATAAATACGATTATCCTTTAGTTTTAATGTTTTTGTTTGTTTTTAACGGTTAAATGCGCTTTTTTTATAAAAGTCGCCTCACAAGCGAAGTTTACCAATGAATAGTTAAAAAACATGTTTACAATTCTAGGGTTAAGTTTAGTGACAAATAGCAAAAACAGAATTGCGGGAGGTACATTTGCACCAGAAACTATGTAGTCGAACAAGCGAGCAATGAATTAAATGCAGAGAGCATATAATTTTTGTTCTGCTTCTTGCCAGACAAAATCAGCAGTCGGAAGATTGTCTGTGTTGGGTAAAAGCTGGTGATTCGTATAGAGCGTTACGGGGAAATTTAAATTTCCCGATCAGTGGACGTACTACTTATCATGGATTTTATACCACATTCTGGCAACACCTTGAAAAAAAAAGACTAGTGTTAGCGAGTGTTAGTAAATTGACTTTCCTTGGATTTGAATCGCTTTCATTTCAGTTTATCTATTCTTCTTACTTTTACAAGCTCCTAATTGTTTAAGCTTTCTCTTTCCGATTGTCGTAGCTAGCTCAGGAATTGTTCAAGATCCTACCTAACTAAAGTAAGTTTTTGTATAAAAATGTAAAAGATACAAACAATATGTTACATCTTGTATGCCCGAGATCGAAAAGGGAAAGGCTTTGGATTCCGTGTTGAAAATACCTAGTTTTAGTTTGGAATTTAAAAAAAATATGCCAAAGCGAAGTAAATAATTAATGTTAGAAGGAAAAGTCATCCCAATGCCATACTGGTGTTGACTTCACCACGCGCATAGAAAGTGTTGCCGTGTAGGTTAAATGAAAGATAAGAATAAATTGCAGTCCTAGATATAGGTAGCTATTCCTCGGTTTTACGGCAAGTTATCGGCGACTGTCTGCCGTTGGCTTGCAGAAATGCAATGCGGCGTAAAAAACGTTTATAAATTTTGGTCCATTTGGACACATGGCTTATATGGCTCTACCATTGCATGTACATAGTTTGAGTTTGATATACGCTTTTTACACACGGTATTCAGAAACTTTCACAAAAAAAATTACATAAACTTCTGAGTTAGGCTTATGTAAAAAATCTGTTTGACACCGGCAAAAGAGTTAAATGTATGTAGCTTGAAAGTGTTATTATTTGAATCTGAAAATTTAATGCGTTCCTTTGAAAAATAATAATCCGATTTGGTGGATTAGCAGATGAGAAAAGGATTTTGTAGAGGTATGCAATAAAACAGTTTTCAAAGTTTTCCAAGAACTCGCTATTTTCGCCGCAATAAGAGCACCTGCCTATGAAATACGCCACAAGATTGCAATTTATATATAGGGGATATAGAATACAGCATTACACGACATACTGCGTATACTTTCTGTATTCGTGTGTAGGAGGTAGCTACGTACATCTTTTTCTATTCATATCAGAAGAGTTCTGAGAATTTGTCGACCTTTGTAAACAGGTAGATAAAGATATGGTAATAGAACGTATTATTAAATATGGACAACCGCAATATGATGAGAAATGCCGAAATGAAATACCCTTTGACATTTCGCAACCTAAAATATATTGTTTTTCTGTTTGGCATGAGTAGGTATATCTATAGCTACCCTCGTATCCTAGGTACCTGATGGTTAAAATTCATGGTACAAGTACGCATTTAGTTTTTGATTAGAAAATTTGAAAAAGTCGAGAAAATTGTCGCAGCGAAAAGAAAAATAGTCAAAAAGGATAACCAATTTAATAGTAAACTAGTGGAATTTATAAAGAAAGATAAAAGGACAGCAAGAGCATAATCTTTAACTTGAGGCTATGTGCGATTTCAATTAAATTTTACATCGCAGATAGGAGTAATAGTGGATGACTTTATTTAAGTGAATTTATGTACATCTTTGAAACTAGTTCGCATAATAAAATCATTATAGTTGAGCATTTAAGCATTTGTTACAGTGATCAGTATACTAAGGAAATAATAGTCCTTGAATTGCCATACGTCTCAGAGATTGTGCGTTTCATATTTGGCAGTTAACACGAATGGAAGTAACCCATAATTCTCCCCTGATTATTCTGGACAAACATAGTCTGAGGATCCTTACATGAATTTTCACGTGGCCATGGCCTCGTGAAAAAAACATCTACCTACATGGCATTGGTGTCTAATCAGGTTCTATCTGCAGACTCTGTCTTGCGAGTGATGAATCCTCTCTTCACATAGTCATAGATTGTCCAGCTCTATGTGGCCTTAGGAAAAACATTCTATCGGATGAAATTTTCATTTCAAATTCAGCAACCCTTGCTGGCATAGGTACACCCAGAGAAGATCCTTGTCTTCCTGACTTCCTCTGGACTGAAAAGATAGTTCTAGGAACCTACCTGGGAAGGCACAATATAGGCTACTTTAAGAAGCCGCAGTGCCAGAGCCCCTTGAAGGCTCTCCCGCCTCATAATCTAATCTAATCCAAACCTATAATTCTATACACCTAGTCGAAACGACTAAATTGAGAAGTTTTCCCAAGACTGTTCTACTCTCGGGTGTTTGTCAGACTTGATTGATGTTTTTACGAAGATCGAAACTGCAACTCAATCACTTATTCGTTGCGCCTACATAACGTCTCTTATGACCTGTTAAAAAACACAAATCCGGTGGTTTCAACAAACTCATAAAATTCATAAGACTTCTCAAATGAAGCATTATGAACTCACTCGTAGTCTTGATTTTAGATTATAAATGGAATTTTGACAGATTTACTACGGAAAGCTTATCTGCACTTTTACGAAAGACTGATAAAAAACTAAACACAATCGTATATGCGATTATCAACGCAAAATTAAAAAAAAAACCTACCCAGCTCTGCATTCAAATTTCCAGTTCGCATGCATACAGTAGCGATCAAAAACATTCGTATTTTGTTGCATTTATGTAAGTTAAAAGAATGACAGTAGACACCTACCCAAGTTTTATTAGCCAAAACTGAAGCCCCATCAAAAACGATTTATTTTAGTGCGAAAGACATGGGATTCAGCATTACATTTAAAAATTCTTCGACATGTTTTCTTGGTTTCTGTTATATCAGTTCAGTGACTTTCAAATTGAACTGTAAAAAAAGGATTTTCGAATGTTCTTAAATGATTGGCTTATTTTCGAACAAAGTTGCATGTCTAGGAAAAACCAATCCGTATTGATTTTACATTTAAGACTCTTAATTCAAACTCACCTATTTCTTTCATAGCCATGATATCTTGTCTATCAAAATACCAAATTTCACAGCCAATCTAATCGGCTAGTATGTATAAATAAAGCTGCAGTTCGGTACGAATTAGCTATATAGCTATCAGTACTTAGGCTCGTTTTCTCTTTTAAGCCGTTCATAAATTTATTTCATTAGTAAATAAGCCGAACTTACGGGATGATCTATGAAGATATAGGCAGACTTCAGACGGCTACACAAACTACACAAATGGAACATAAGTATTGTGGTATCGTTTAGTAATCGTTGCATAGCTTTTAATAATAGATACCTACCAAGGAAGACATGAACCTCTAGTTGCTTTTTTTCAAATGAGCAGGTTAATAGTGATAAATCGTCTCCGATTGGTACATTTGCGTGCAACTTTAGGTGGTTAGGTAGTTAGGGAGTTTTTGACTCTTATAGTCGGTTGGATAAAGTGTCACAAGTGTTCGCTGTTTTAGAGCTTGATTTTTATTTCCATTTCTTAAAATATCTACTAACTTAATAGAATCGATTTCATAGCTGTGGTCAATGTTATTATGCCTATTTGTTCATTTTTCCCTCGAGTAGTTGCGACGACTTGTTCCCTTTTTATCTAAAAAAAAAAAGTCCCTTCATTTTTTTTCTTGATTTATTATTTTTTTAATACCTACATTCTACATAGGTACTTTTCCAAACCCATCAAGGTCTCCCCGAGATGTACCTGCAAATAGGCGTTTAAGCTGCACTTATGTTCCTTCCCTTAAAAGCACTTTGAAGCAGATATGCCCTCATGCTGATTGTGCTGGATTCACAAATTCTCCGGATTTATTCACTGTTTATATTTATAATAATTATCCTTCCCAGTACAAGGCCAGATCATGTCACAATATCGGACTAGATTTTGAAAGGCTTAAAGCTTGTGCAACTTTGAATAAATAACTTTTAATTTCTAAGACAAGATTTTCTTCATTGGAAACATGTAAAATTGCAAATTTTCCGTCACTGCAATTTGACAAAATTATAATTCCCTAGAAAAGGGAAGACTCTCATGATAATGCTTGAATACTTATTTTGACACTCGAAATTTGTGTTAACAAAAAATTAAATGAGAACATAGATATAGTCGTATTTGTTGTTTTCTTGTAACTTAGTCACATATATGGTCATTAATACAGTGATAGTGAAGTAACTAATTTCCAGTAGAAAATTTTTTTTAATTATTTTTATGTTTGATTATCGTACCTATAAGAATCAATCGTTGATTATACGAATGTAATAAAATTTCAAAAAAGGAAGTTTTTAAACATGTTCTACTTTTTGTAGTATTAACAATTGCCTGTAGGTAAGGTACAACATTCGTCAGGTGTGGTTAGTCGCATTGGTGTAAGTTGATGCCAATTTTGAATACCTAAGTTTTATTTTTGTATTCTAATTAGTGGAATACAACCTAGACCAACCGAGATACAACCGAGACCAATAAAATATAAATTGGATCTTTGAATCCACTTTGCTGTATTTCCCTGTAGTTTTAGACCGTTCAATGACAGCTTCAAACTTAGGTCCTAAATAATTTTCAAAACTCTTCTACAACTAACAGTTAGATCTTTAAACAATTTAAGCGCAGAAGAAGAATTGATTTGAAGGCTTCTTGGGCGGTATTGAAACAGTATATAAATAAATTTTATACTTTCTCTACAGAAGTATTTGAAAAAAGCTGGGTACTATTTCCTTAAATCGAATTTTATATTATAAAAATTATTTCTATTATAATTTGCATGTCGGATATAGCTTTATGCTTTATATTTATTTTTTAAGCAAAATTGCCAATTCGTTGAACAGTTGCAATAGGCAGTGACCATAAGCAAAAGTTTAAGAAATACCTGAATAGGTGTATTATTTTTACGAAGGAACGTGACATGAGAATTATTTGTTTAACGCCTAAGCTTGAAGATGTTTTTTTCGACACGCCTTACGAAATAGAATTCTCTGGCTGAGTTTTAATTTTCTAACTGCGGCGTAATGACCACGTTTGACAGTCTTGTCACGCTTTTTTAAAATTGTTTCTTAAGAAAATGAAAAAAAAAAAAAAAATAGTAATTGGTAGCAACTATCAAAACCTTGTAACTCTTATTATAAAAAATGTCAACAATTATTGTTTTTATCCTTGCAAAAGACAGTAACAAGTTCAGCCCTAATTTGTGGTAACTTTCCTGACTTCTCCTATTAGACATATTTAAAAAAAAAAGTGAGACACCTCTCAAAGCTATTAAAATTCAAGTTCGACTAACCTATCACTTTCACGATCCCTAGTGCACCCTATACGATCCATAGGCCGATCGAACTTTTCTACCATCAGCAACTAGTTTTCTAAATTGCATTCATAAAAATAACACCGAAACCAGAAGGTGTCAGATATTTACAAGAAAAAAAAACACAAACCTAACGTAAAAAGCTTATCACCCATGTTTCTATGCACACTTACCGAGATTTCCGAAAATCCTTCTACTTCCGTACACCGGTGGCGGTGATGTTGATGCGAGGAACTGATCGTAGAGGGTATCCACAACTGAACAGCACTCAATTCTTTTTTTGTGTTTTGGAATTTTTTTTTCTTCACCTCAACTTGTTGAGTATGTAAATTAATGATGCGCGCGATCGTCAGACGTCGGAAATTCTTGCAAATTCCGTTTCTTTTTCTTTTTAATTCACAAAATCCACGCAGCCCGCTTAACCTCTCTGCGCAGAGGAGACAATAAGCACATACACTTTGCCAAAACACAAATCCGGAGAAGAGGAAAAAGAAAAATCATAAAGCACTCGTCAAAAATTCACGGCGATGTCATTCAAAGTGTCGCGTGTTTTACGAGTTTTTTTTTTCGTTTGTTTGTTTATTTGTTTTGTACTGTTGTTGTTTATATTTCCCTTTCGCTCTGTTAATTGATCAAATTAATTGCACCAAGTCTGCTGTGTTTGTTGATTAATCACTGATAATGCACTGCTGAGATTTGCTTAATTATTTTTGTTGCACATCCTTTATTTTTTGCTGCTATTGGCACACACGAGTTAATTTTTGCAATTTATTCTGCACACACTTATTTTGTTTGATATCCTTTGTGGTGTAAACAACACTAAATCACTTGGCAATTGTAATCCTTTCTTTTTTAATTTAATCCTTGATTATACCGATTCGCGGAAAAAAAATATTTATCCTTATTATTGACTGTTGATAGTGTGTCAGTTGGAGGATAACACACATGAACAGCAGTGTAAGTAGTGCACACCGCCTTTTCGTGTCGGCAGCCAAATGTACAATGATTAATAGCGATAACTTGGTGCCGGATTGAAGGCATCTAAAAAGGAGGAAGGCAATGGCAAGGCGACGACCAACCACCAAGAACTCCTTTTTGCGCCGCTATTGTTGTGTAGTACTTGTGTGTGACCGTTATTTGTGTGCCGTAGTAGTATGTTGTTGGTGTTTTGTTTCACTCGGTTCGGTATTCTCGCGTTGCTGACTTGACTGATCGACGAACAAGTCACGTATGGATGATGAGACGACCACGACGACGACGGCGACCAAATCTACTAGCATACGGCAACGGCAACAATACACGTCGGCAACGGCGGCTATGGGGACGAGCACGAGGACAACAACGAAACGACGATGATGCTGGTGCTGGCTGCTGAGGACGGTGATACGGCGAGCACAACACATAACATCCACCAGCCCGAAGAAGAAGAAGACGTAGAAGAAGAGTAGTGTGTAGAGCAGAATAGGAAAAGAGGACCTACTAATACTCGTGTATACCGCGCTGGGTGGTGTGAGGATGAGGAGGATATGTGAGGATGACGACCAAGAAAGACAACGAAGATGATGGTGGAGGATGCTGGATGACAACGACGACGGCGACAACGATGATGATGATGATTGTGGATGCGATATGTACGCGACACCACAGTCCACGTCCAGTCAGCGACACAAATTCCAACCGTGTAGCATATTCCCGATATTGTCCTTTCTCATGTCGTGCGTTACAGTGTGGTGGTGAATACTGCTACTGGGTATGGGGACTCGACGTTTGAATTCTTGTTTGGCTTCTCGCGACAATAATTGTTATTGCTGCTGTAGGTCCTTATTTTTCCTTTTGCATTCGCCTTCGCATACATGCAAAGATGCCGTATGATGAAGATAGATTTTTGGCAACACCAAGGTGTGCAGGGCACACATTTGTCGCGACGGCGAAGAATCACAGCAGGATAATAAATTGAGATGGAGAGTGTATGATATCTTGGTTCTCTTCTTATCCGTGATTCTCTCTGCTCCTTCTTCATATCCTTGCAATATTCTTGTGTGCTTGACCAGTGTCCATGTCCATGTCCATGTCCATTTGGCGGATGCCAAATACACTAAAATGGTTCACAAATACCTACAGCTGTGTAACTGTGTGTTGTGCTCATGTGAATATGTGATCAGGAGAGGAGTATAGTGGACACGGGCGGACATATGCGGCAGCGGCAGGGACGGCGGACGAGTTGGCGATTCCGGTTCTGTGTGCTGTTTCTCTCTTCTACTGTGAGCGGCGAGCGCAAGACGTTAGATGATGCTTGCTTGGATGGAGGAGCAGGAGCATCCTTTAACCGTTTCTCTACGGCTGGATTTGGTGCTGGTCAGTTAGAGAATAGGAAATGGGTGGGTTGGTTTGGTTCATGCACGACTGCGAGTGTAGACTTCTTGGACTTTGCCTCTCCTTAGATGTGTGCTGTACTTTAAAGTTTGATGTTGACCATGTACGATGTACCTAAGATCTTGCGCGTGTATAGAGTGTGTTCGGCCGCAAGTGTCCTTTCGTATTCTTGTTCTTCTCCTTGATGCCTTGATGGGTTCGCTCGCGAGTCGTGTGTGTTATTATGTAAATTGTCCACCAAATAAGTGGGGTGGTTTATTGCTCTGATTTGGGGGTGGTTTTTCCCGAAACGAAACGGAACTGTAACACATACAGACGAACGGCGCTTAGTCCAGTTTCGGGCTACCCGCCCCTTTGTCCGCTAAGTGAATGATTTCAATTCAATGGTCGTCGTCGTCGTCGTGGTGGTGGTGGTGGTGGTTTTCGTTTTCACGATAGAAACTTTGCGTCGAGTGACCATTCAATTTAAAGTCGCCTCACACCCAATGCGTGTGCGTGTACGCATGAGAGTTCATCATCGCATGTATTAAGTGAGCGTGTGTGCGTCTAAGATTATTTTATATGTGTTGCGTTTCTATTCCTTGCTGCACACATATCCTTAGCACGCTGTGGTCAAGTAGAAAGTATTCCTATGTTTATCTTGTACTGTCCTATGGCCTAGAAGCGTATTCCTTTACCTTCGCTTGTAATGCGATTTGCGCGCACAATGAGAGTGTCCTTTCACCTAATGTTGTTCTTGTAGTTGTTGTTGCTGTTGTAAAGTAATGTTTGTTTTTTTTTTTTTGAGTTTACTTTGGAATAAACATTTTAACCCCTCGCTCCGTTTGAGTCTTTCTGGGCATATTATCCCATCCGGTGTGTGAAGTGCTTCGTTCTGTCCCTTTTCGGGCTCGTGGGATAATAACTACTTGCGGATGACCACTGAAAGTTAACCGACTCGCTGATGATGTGTGCGTGAGCGAATGTAACGGAATATTTCTAACATTCAAATCTGAGGACCGGCCCGTATTTTCTGCACACGTAGTACCTAGGTCCCTATATCTGAGGGATAACGTTTAATCCTTTGTGAAAGCGCAACTATAGCAACTCGACTCGAAAAGAAAAAGACACAGAAACTAGCGTAGATCCTTTCGCAACAAAGTTTGGCGGATATCTGAATAAAAGAATTCGCCTCATTCATGGTGAATAAAAAGAGGGAACCTATCGTCCTGCAAGTCCCTACAGCTACCAGACTAGCACATATATTTGTATACAGTTCATGTTGTAGTTGGGACGACGGCGACGAGAACTATCGCCGTCGACGTCGTCATTGCCATATGTAGAGAGTCTCTTCAGAATCATACGCTTGCGGATATAGGTACATTGACTGACTGTAGGGTTAGAATCTAGAGAATGGCGCTTTTTTTGTTTCGGTTTTTTTTTTTGCTCAAGTGGAAGGCGAGCACACGTTAATACAGCATATAGGTGCACCTACGTATGGATATGTGTGATGTGTACCCCCTGCATATTTCCGTCTAGTCATGTGTCCAGAGCACAAGAAAACTTAGCCCCCCGAGCACCCACATCCAGTCGAGCACAAGCATTTCTTTCTCATCACTCACTTGTGCACATTTTTCCTTTCTTTTGAAAAGGTTCTGCCGTTTTTGTTGTTTTTCTTCTTTTCTGTGTTTTTGTCTTGTTGTTGGTGGTTGGTGGCTGGTGGGATTCGATGTGTTGCACGCTGCTGCTACTGCCTTATAGTTTCAAGAGTCCGTTTGTTGTTGTGTCCTTTCTTTTAATGAATATGCAGCCTGATGCCGCTTTCGCCGGAATGACATAGAAGATTATATTTATGTCCTGCTTATGTTGAATTGTACACATGTAGACTCATCTCGAAAGGTATATCTAGCTAGGTATACTGCCTGCATGGTGGCCTGCACCTCGCCTAATACAGTTAGTTGCGAATCGTAGTTTCTCCATGGCGGATTGGTGTTGCCATTCTGCTCGGAATCTGTTCTGTTTTTATTAGTACCTATAAATAGGTAGACACCTATCGATTGCCATCAAAAAGCCGTCTTCGTCTACCATTTGTAGGCCGACAAAAAAAAAACTACTCAAGTTGGTTAAAAAAAATCAGTTCAAGGGATTGGTCGGAGTATGTTTTGATTTTAGAGGGCTGTCGTAAGCTGCTCATCTGTTTGACAACAATATACCTACCTAGTCTACTCAATTATGTCAAAATAGGTATTGCAATTTAGAAAATAGGGGTTGTTACAACTTACAACCAACCCCTATTACGGTATATGTTGTAATACTTGCGGGGATAAGTTGTGACAACAATTGATAAAAACAGCACATACCTAGGTGATTTAAGAAAATTTATTAAAAATGCTAATAAAAAGAACACGTCACATTCGCTAGTTAAAAAAAAAACTTTTCCTTCACGACCTTTCTGACTGGGTAGGGGGAAAGCGGGAGACTTGAGCCACTTTTTGTTAGATCGTTAATAAAAATTTGTTTATCAATCACAGCCACCTGTTAAATGGATTTTTTTATAGCTACATTTATCTATTTTAAGAACGGTCTCTTAAACTTATAATAAACGCAAGAAATTTTTGGCAAATGCCAAATGTTTGAAAACAGATTTTCGGCTCAAGTCTCCCGCACCACCGGGAGACTTGAACACCCCTTCGGGGAGAGTTGAACATACTCAAATCCTATGAGAAAAACAATAAAACGAATAATTTATCCACTTCCAATGTGATTATAATTTATTTTTATTGTTTTAGTGGTTTAGGTACTTCAGTTTCTTAGCATATACAAAGTAAAAAAAGGTAAACAAAAACTAAACTTCAGAAACATAACGAAAACAAATCAATAACTTAAATAACCTATTACAAGGTTTATTTCTTTGCGTTTTTTAATTAAATTATGTTTTTTTATTATTAAAATTAAATACAAGGCTTTAAAACACTTACATAACATTTCATCAGAGCAAATGGAGATTTGAGCCACTGATCAACTCTCCCTTTAGAAACTGTCTCAAGTCTCCCGTTCGCATTTTTTAACAAATTTATATTCATAATTTTTGTTATATACAAACTAGAATGGTATCATACTAATATTTACAATGTAGAATATCAATATTGTTAGGTAACATCAAATTGATTTATTTAACGCTTTACAGACCAATTTTATAGAGAAAAAAGAAAAAAAAATTTTTTTTACTATTGGCATTGCAAAACACCTTTTCTCTTCCACTAACCAGAGACAGCTGATGATTTAGAATTATTTTTGTGTGCAATTAGCTCGTCACTGTCTGCATGGCATACACTTACACTTGTTGGATTTCAATTTAATTTGAGGAAATTATTGAGAGTGGCTCAAGTCTCCCATATGTTCAAGTCTCCCGCTTTCCCCCTACCTATCTATGCTGTTATTTTTATCCTCAAGAAACGCTCGTCTCTTTTGAGTATCGATTAAAACGGCTGATTTTCTTACTTCCCGCAAAATCGTTCTCCTTTTTGGAGCTGCCTGCATGTAAGACCTTGCATCCTCTGGGCAGTGCTGCTAGCTTTTATACAAGGTATGGACTTCAATTTGAAAAATCTTAGACCAAAAAAATATGAAAAAAAAAGAAAATAGTAAAATAAAACAAAAATCAAAATCTCGTAATTGAGATACTTTCCATTTCCAGTTTCCATTTTCTAATGCTAACAAGAAACTAATACACTAAACTGTTGGGGGCGTACCTACCTACAATCTACCTAAACTTGGACAGTGTGTTTTGCATTGACATATAATATTGGACTGCTAGTGAAATTTCAGCTCCATACAAGCTACAAGCTCTGCCCAAAACACGACGCCAAAAGCGAATGAAAAGTGTAACAAAATGCCAACCCTCTTGGATTTCTCCATCCATTTCTCCACTAGAGAATTTTTGTAGTTCAAATATTTAATAGTAGATGGAAGCAACAAAATGTTTGTAAAGAATTGCAATGGATAAAATAAAAACACGAAATTCACAAAAATATAAGCGCATAGTTTCAAGAAACAATTGACACGGTATTCCTTTCATGAACCAATGCCAAAAATACAAAAATAAAAGTTACAAACAATCCAATTTCCCTGACTTCCCACATTACAACTCCATCTTACGATCAGTACAAAACTTAAATATCGACGTCGTGGGCTTTGGAGAAGAGGAACATTTTCCTCTTTCGCGCAAATCGTTATTTAAAGGTATATCCTTTAATTTCGACCCCATCTTTCCACCGAACTTATTTAGTATTGTTATAGACTTGTGGATTCTAGAGCCTCTTCGTAAGCCGCACAGTCAATATGTATCAGCTTTTTAAGAGGCCACACCTAAGGTGACCTCCCTTTACAACGTCATGTCGACCTTGTGTTAGATACCTAGTTTAGGTTTTAAAAATGTCGGCTTTCCAAAATGTTTCATCCTGATAATTTCCATTGTTCAAAAGTGAGGCCTACAGAGATTTACTATCTCTGCCAGCTTTCTTATGGTTGCGGTGATTATGTGATTATTTATTTGTCAGAAAGAAATACTAAAACGTAAGCTTTGCTGCTCCGGCTTATTGCAACGCAGCAAAAAAATTAAACTGGCCTTAGAGAGCAGAGAGCATTAAGAGTGCCTTCGATTAAGTCAATAATTCAAAAATATAGCCATTTGTATTTGTAATGATAACAAGAGATGACAACGTGGAATATACTTTTCACATCGAATCGAATATTGTGTTGGCAGTGCAACGACAGTCTAACCAAAAGTCCAACATTTCTATTTCTATTTCTATTCTATTTCTATTTCTACACATGTTGTCATTCGTAGATCTTTAAGATCTTACGATCTCCGAAGTCCCGTGAAAAAGTGAAGTCTCCAACGAGATCGATGTTGAGCTGCTGTGCAAAGCCTACTGTATTCTCGTTCATCTCTAATGTAAATCACAAAATCTCTTCGCCGTATAAGTAAAACTGATCTCGTATGTATGTCTCTTTCGATTTAAACGGTTTGACCGATTTTGAAGATTAGCAATGAGGTGTCACTAAATTCGTATTTTTCTCCGGAGTTAGATAACAAAAAATAAACAAAAAACACGACTGACTGTAAAAAATAACTAAAAAAATGTGAACAAGACGCACATTCAAGTAAAAGAGCTGGGCATTCACATAAGATATGCTCAGTTGTTTCGCCTTCTTCAAGCCATAGGCGGCACTCCGAAGAGTCGGCTGCATACCTATATTTTGTTTAGGTAAAATCGCAAACCATGGTGCCCTGTTAGGTAGCCAACTAACTTTTTGACATCGTGCCTTCGTAGATTTATAGAATCTTTTTGGCATTGTTTTTGAGAAGTTTAATAACTTTTCGGACTGGGATGCTCTCCCAGTGTGAAATACAGTTATTTTGCTCCCAGCTTTTTATCGTAAGGTTTGCCGCCGATTTGGAATCTGCACAGTAGGGTTCAGGTCCTGTGAAGGGTGTTTCCGAAGTTCTTCTGGCCAATTCGGCGGCTTTTTCGTTTCCTTCAATACCCTCGTGTCCCGGAATCCAGCACTTTTTTGGTTTTGTTTCTGGAGCCAAGGGCTAGGAGGGCATTGAAGCAGTGCATAACTGATTTTGAGACAATTATTGGTGAGCTAAGAGAATTTAAAGCTGCTTGACTGTCTGTGAATATATGGATGTTCGCAGCTTTTTACCTGAAAAACTTATAAGGTCTGCGTATGTAGCTCTGCTTGAAATATGCTTGGGCTTTTTCCCATTGGTATTAAGACTTTTTAATTTGGTCCGAAAATGCCGGCTCCGACCCCTGAGTCCATTTTGGAACCATGCGTATACCACTGTATGCCTTTTTGACAGTTTGTTGGGCGGCTACTAGCCCACGCCTCTCTATTTGTGATCTCCGTGAAGAATTTTCTGTTAAAACATAGTGTTTTGGGAGGCGGTTTGTGATCGCGCAGATCACGTCAAGTTCTGTAATCCCTGAGAGAAGGACTGAAGCACTAGACATGCTGTATCTTGTTGAGCTTTACGATGGCGGTTTTCTGTGTAACTTTGCTCCACCATACTATATGGAAGCGAAAGTAATGATGGGTCTAACCATCATCGTATGGATCCAATAAGTGATCTTTGGGGAGATTAACAATATTTTACCATATACCTACAATCCTACATGTAAAGACAAGCCCAGAACGCACTGGTTGTCATCGTTGACGGAGATTTGATGCAAGTTCAAATTTCTTCTCTTAGTGAAGGGAACTATGATAGCCTTACTGGGATGGGGATTTATTGAGAAATGTTTCCTAGAATACCAATCTAAGCAGTGGTAACGAGATTTGTACCTCAGAGCCATTTTATAAAAAAAAAGCACGACATCTCGTAATGCGTCTACTAAGAACTGATATAAAATAATTCACTAACTTCGCCTGGAGTAAAACTCCATTCGCTTAGTTCGCACCAGTGAAATTCGGAACTGTGGCCTTTGTGTTACCTAATTGCGATTTTCGGCAAGCCTGAAAACAATCAGCCATATTTGCCATAATTACCTTCTCTAAATATCGCTGTCATCTCAAGTCGACTTCCTTATGAGCTAGTAATACGTTTGTGGAGTGGCTTAGTTAATAATATATTGGACTTATAAGCGCGGGGCTCTAAATCCGAACCATGGAAAGACACAATTTATTCAAAGGATTTTTCCACTGCGCCACCTCTCGCGAATAGTTGCTTAGGGACCAGTTGGGCCAACGTTCACAGTTAATCACAGCTCGATGCAAGCGACGTCTCAAAAAGGTATTATAAATTATCTCAACAGCAAATTGACGCAGCCAATAGCCATAGGTATAACTAATGATATCATCCCTGAATAAAATTTAGCAATTAAAATTTATTTCAATTAAGGATCAAAGAAATAAATATTGTTGTCGCCCAATTCACCGAATGCACGATTCACATGATGGTCAATCGTCTTCCATTCTTGCACAACTATGGATATAAGCTCGTAAATTAATAACTTTTCGCAAAATCTTTCAAAAATAGGTTATGGGCACAACTGTAAGGCTTATTTTATAACATATATTAGAACTTGATTTAAATCATTGTTAACTTTATTTAAGCTTGTGTATGTATTCTTAAACATAACGCAATGAAGAACGTGTGAGTTTAAATTAAGTTCAGAACCAACTTGTTTTTCACGTATTTATCAGCAGTACGAGTAATGTTCCCTTACAAAAATTTAAACAAGAACAAGCTATCCTAAATCCTTATATTGTTTTTTCGGAAATATTCAGAATTGTCATATCCCAGTTTAATATTGGACAGTTTTATTTGCCGAATTTATTACTATTAACAGGATCTCAACTTTTCTAATGAAGTTAACAAGCTGCTGGTACATGACTTCTTCATCTCTTCAGGGCTCAGAAGTTCCCTGTAAAAGATAGTTCTTTTGATTCCGCATAGGGCTGGACACTCACATATTATGTGCTCAGCTGTTTTTTCTTCTTCAAGACACAACCGACAAAGTGAAGAGTTGGTTAAATTTATTTTATTTATCAATCAATTTATTATTTAAATTTGTTTTATTTTGAAAGGCTATATAGCACGCTTGGTTTTCTTAGAACTGAGATATTCTAACAATATGAAATACATTTTGTGTGTTCCCATCTTTTGATGGCTAAATCAGACACGATTTGGGAGTAGGTATAGCAGAAGGGTTCAGGTCCTGTGAAAGGAGTTTCAGAGCCCATTCTGGCCATTTCGTTGGCTTTCTCGTTTCCCTTAAAGGCCTCATTGCCCGGAATTTACAATTCCTAAGGCCAAACGTTTGAATTGCGTTGAAACTGCTCATCACCGATTTGGAGTCAATGATAGAAGAGCTAAGGGCGTTTATAGCTGCTTGACTGTCCGTGAATATATGGTTGTGAATGCCTTTCATACCTTGTTTATGTGACTAACGCATTCTTGGATGGCGTTAAGTTCTGCCTGGAACACAATTGGGCTAACCCCCATCAGTATTGAGACAGTCCCAATTCGTTTCCATTTTGGAACCATTCGTATACTACTTTAAGCCATTTTGGCAAGTAGGTGGGTTACTACTGTTTCTCTTCTAGTGATCTCCGTAGAGAAGCGAGAATTAAATTGTCTTCCGAACTGCCCAGCAAATGCTCGCAAGTCAAATGTTCCGATCTTAGTTTGACAATCTGGTTGCGTTTGATTCGAAAATCTGAATTTGTATATCAAGATCGGTTAGATCTTAATTGGTGTGCACATTAATCCCTCATGCAAGTTTAAGATTATTTCGACGATTATTTCGATCCTGTATTTATAATGAATTTGTATGTTGAAAAAAAAAAAAAACAGTTCAGGATAAAAAATAATTCAGGATATGATTAAGATTTTAAAATTGCATTGGCTTGATTTAATATTAAAAATCTTGATTGTAGATTTTTGTTAGTGTTTTCAGAATGATTCAATTTGTTTTTAAAACGTAAAAATAAAAAATAAAAAAACATTAAAAATACACCTGATCGTACAGGTATTTAGCTTGCAATAGTTTTCTGAGTTCACTAATGCTTTTTATAGGCCAACACTTAGAAAAAAGCTTGTTGGGCGCAGAATTTTAAGATATTTAAAAAATTGCAAGCAAAAAGCTCTTGCTTTAACAATAATTTCTTATAAAAAGAACTCGTGCTAAAGTTTTCAAGAATCAAATACTCAGATTAAGAGCAACAGATATGCTTTCCATAACTATTTTCTAAGAATATTACCAACAATATTATTCTTAAATCGAAAATTTTGATATTTAGGTTAATTTTAATTACAATTTTTTTTCCTGAGTGAAGGTTTTGTGCAATATCACACTGCGGGGATGATTGTAGATCAATGGCATAGAGAGTGGCCCAAGAAAATGCCGAATTATTTGCAGTAGATATGGCTTCTTTCTAAAAACCACTCATTATTTACCAAATACGAATGGGTTGGCTGCTTTGGAGGGCTCTGCAGTAACGGACGTTGTCATTCCAAACACATTAAATATTCAGTTGAATTCTAGATTGTCAACGAAATATTGACCTTAGAGGGTACCCAAACAAAAAACAGTCCAACGATGTCAGATCACGGTCCCGAAGCGGCTAATTGGCCTCACCAAGGCAGCTGATAACGAGGCTTCTAACTCAGCGTGGATCGATTGTGTAATCAACTGTATGTTACTCAGTCGATCCATAAAAATCAACTTGATGATGAAAGCTCAAGTTCAGAACTGACAGTTCACCGAAATGGCGATTCTAGAAGTATTTTCAGTCTCGGTCACAGAAGCCGTGACAGTGAGTGTTGTCAGCAAGCAAGACAGTCTCACAAACTTTTTACACAAATTTGGGTACAGCATACATGGGTGGGGTATATACTTAACTTTGACCAAAAATGTTCTGTTCAACAATATCAAACCTTAGGTGGTGGATGCCTTCGTCATATTGGCTGAAGCCCCCTTTTATAAAAGCCTGAGAAGTCAAGAAGCCGGTGATGACCTTTCAAAACCACTTAACTTTACATCCGATTTTTCGCCGACTAATTTTTAACTAATGGCAACACTCTCCGAAAGGTAACTACTATTCTTCTTGAAACCGTACCAGGTTCCACGAGCAAAGAACTAAACAAAAACAACACACATTCTCATCTCTAGCCACCCAACTACTCAGCCTACTAAACATTCCTTCTTCTGCATGCCATAGAACATGGATATCCACCCCATCACCTAAGCCAACAACAACTATGTATGCTCATGTGAACCCCTGCCTCATCCCACACGGTCAAGAGATTGTGAGTGGGGGAGAGAGAGAGATGGAGAGAGCGCGAACACCGATGCGGCGATGCCTGCGACGACGGGCATCCTATCTAAGCACATCGCTAGTTTACAGTCCAGCGTTGGAAATCCCGTTTGGTTTCTTTTAAATTGCCAAAGGACAAGTATCCCACTTCCTGCCCTCTACACCGCCATGGAACACTCCATACTCATACATTCAAACATCATGTGTGCACACATGACCTGCGGAAAAGGCTCTCATTGCCACCGCGCCGGCCGTCGACAGATTGGACTTCGTGCTTCGCTTCGTCTTTGCACACACGTAGCACATGGCGAGTGTATGTGCGAAGGAGATATAACGGGACCAAAACGTTCACGTGTAAGGACGAATGTCCGCAAGCATCCATCTTTTATCTTTTGCATGAGAAACTCAAAGTTGTTTGGATATCTGCTACGTGGGGACTGACGATGTGTGAGTAGCAATGGGTAGCGCGCGGCGGTGGCACACACATGAGTGTATGAGAGCCGCCGCCGAATCCTTGCCGGCCATCATTAGATATGTGAAAGGAAAAGATGATGATATGGAAGAGAATAGCCAGCAACGGTGGCTGGTGGCATGATTCCAACGGAGCGGAGAAACAGGCATCGTCGTCCTCCGTCGTCGTCGTCGTCGTCGTAGTGGTTCTCGCGCGATTATGCTCGCGTATTCGCGTCTTTCGTCCTTCGTTCATTGCGGCAATATACTGCTGACTGACAAAGTGCGGGGCAGAGGGGGATGGATTTCTAAGGCCATTTGTGCCCATCAGCCGCCACATGGATACATTATATGCCGATAGGATTTTTCGGTGGGGTGAAGGATACGTGGAAGAATGGTACATTGCTTTCGTTTCATCCGGCTACGGTCCGGGGCTGGCGGCGGCGGGTTAGATGGGCGCGCAAATGGAGTGTGTGTGTTCGATTCTTTCGCTGGCTAGCGAAGGCAAAGTGTATCCTTTGATTCTATCGCAACGGTATCCTCTAGATCTCAGCGAAATGAATACATACCTAGGACTTACGTGGACGAAATATACCCAGCATCCCCTTTTGGTTTCCTTTCAAAATTCTTGCACTGTTTGTAGTACTTTTGCTTTGAGGGGGTGGGCGGGTTGCTGCCAAAGGAGGACACTTTTGGTGGTAATACAGTATACGAACGACGAACGACGAACGATGGCCGGACACACATTTGTGCAGCGAAGGAACACTTGAGGGGGTTGGGAGGCGTCCGTGGTGTGAGGCGGTGGAATCGGATGCTTGTCAGAGTTGGGTCAAGCAAAGGAACATGCAAAAGACGAAGAAGGAGAAGATTGGGAAAATTAACGTAACATTTTCGGGATACGAAGGATGAGGGATGAACAAATACGTGGTCAGCGAACAGAGAACCCGCCGGGTGAGGTCGGACGAAGGGGACGGCATACCTACCGCCGGTATAGAGTGCGGCGGTGGGGTGGTGTCAGATGTTGACGAACGAAACACTCGTGAATATACACGTAGGTATATATAAATTGGAAGTTGGTGTGGGGATTCGGTGGTAATGGTATTTCTATTTGATATGGGTCGAATGTCCAGTCAGTTCCGACGAAGAATTTCACTTCGCAAATGTCCTGTTGGAGCGGACAGCACCGGGACGAAGGGAACTAACGAACATCAGTCGAGGCGATATTTCGAGGGCTGATGTGGGTATATGTGTGTATAGGTACACATAGTTAGAAAACGTCGTCTTAGCATCCAAGTTCGTTTCGGAGCGGGTGCGGGTGCGGGTAGGGGTATACACACGCTCCGGCACATGAGGCTATGAGCAAACGTCCACTCGAAATTAGCCTCTGTGGATGACATCCTTTGTGCTTGTGAAGTTCCTTACGTTCGGGCTTAAGTTCTCCTCAGGTTGTGCGCCATAAGAAACGAGTCGAAAATAAATTGGAGTAGGAGGCGTTGCTGGTGGGCCGGTATATGGGGCTATCCTCTCCGAGTATGGGAACTGGCGGCGGTGGTTGGCAATGGTGCGTTTTAAGGTGAAAAGGCCGATGACGACGACGACGACGATGGCAGCATTGTTTCACTTGCTGCTACACACAGTGAATGAGCATGTGATCCATTGTTGTATGGTGCTGGTGGTCCAGTTTGTTATATGAGAAGGACAAGCTGGCTTAAGGATTCGTTAAAGTTAAATGCATTTCTTTGTTTGTATGCGAGGGGTCACATGTTTGCGCACAGAATGGATCTACGGTTTTAATTATTTTTACCTAAAATATTTATAATATTAGATGGATTATTGTTTTTAATCTTGTTCGACATCGTTGTGCATATAGTGCAGGCACATACAGATACACCCAACAAAAACCAGTATGAATCATGTGCACATTCGAGATAGGTATTCTCGTGCAAGTATTATAGGAAAAGTCTCGAAGCTTTAGGAGGAAGCTAGTAGTAATCGCTAGAGCTGATATTAAGCAAAGTCCTATTGACATGAGGTAATTGACTCAAGTTGGACTTGGACTATGTATATGATTCTATTTAAAAGCGAACTCTTTAGACCTGGGCTTACATCAAACTTGCTGCGAGGACCCTTATCCTTATGGCGTTTCAACGTGTAAAATAGAAATAAATAAATAGGTCCGAAAGGGAGCCGATACCTATCTGCTCACAACCATTCGTTTTGAGTGAGTTTTCCACTTGCGGGACGAATGGAATGGATCTAAATTCTTTAGCCGAGCCCAAACGGATAGAATCCCTTTGATGACAGTTGTACTTTCGGATGTTTGTCAGACGGAAAAAGAAAACCTTAAGATGAAATTTGTGTTTGCCGAGGATCGATCCAGGTAGTCCAACAGACGATTCAATCAGCCACTGCGCCTACAACATATGTAACATAAACCACTCGACGTCTAACTAGAATCCCCCGCGATGATACCATGGGTTGGATCGTGCTGGAAATCTTATTATTATTATTTGAGAGGGGTTATTGTACTGCGACCTTTTGGTCTATTGTACCCCCTGCTTACGCCTTAGAGTGGTTTATTCCCTCTAAAGACTTTCCCTCATAGTATAATTCCTCTTCTTTCTCCTTGGCGAAAGAAATCCGTCCTATAGCACTCTCTCCAGTCCAGTTTCTTTTAAGAATCTAAGGATGAGAGCTGGCTCTAGTGACTGTATTTCCTCATCAGATAGTTGGTATACTTGCCCAAGTATTTCAATCTTTTGTGGGTCACTGCCCCACATGATCCCAGCAAGTGTTCTGGGATTTCACTGGACTCATCGCAGAATCTGCAGAGACCTTCTTCAGATATACCCAGTTTCCTGAGGAGTTCCTTGAGTCTACAGTGCCCCGTTAGGATACGAAGGTTATTTTTGCTCATGTCGATGCAAGCTTGGAATCTTTTCCGGTTGTATTGTCCTAGAAGTTTCTTGGTCTGCCTCATGCCCTGAGTATTATGCCAGGTTCTTGCCCTGTTTTCTTTCTCTAGTTTCCTAAATTCTTCTTTGAGGGTGTGATCCCCCATTCCGCAGAATGGTTCATTCCCCTCTATTCCTACGTGGCCAGGCACCCAGCAGAGGGTTATATTGTTTCTCCTACCAAGTTCATTAATACAAGTTTGGATTTAATGATATAGGAATTAAGTGCCATAATAGGAGCTTGGGTGTCTGACATTAGGCGTTTTTCTTTTTTAGTTCAGAGCTGAGCACTGAACAGAGTTCGAGCATTATGAGCGCGCTCTGAACCATGCGTGCTCAGAGCGTTCAGAGGATGTTTTGTTTTTCCTGTTTTTTTTTTGTCCTTCAAATGTGACTGGAAGTGTGCATGTACATGTGTACTCAGCTTTTTACTCAGGATGCTCAGTCAATTTATTCTGAGCTCATAGAGCGCGCTCTGATCATGCTCTGAGCGAAAAAAGAAACACAAATTCGAGCTCTGAAGTGTCTGAGCTATAAAAGAAACACGAACTTTTTGTATAACAGTTCACTCAGAGAAAAAAACACGTAAAATCATTAAAAACAACTTTAAATCAAAGTAAAATCAATATGATTTGGCTCTAAAGTTGAAAATCGTCAAATCAAAGTCATGTCACTTTAAATAAAGCAGCTCATATACCAACATAGAATTTAATTCATGTCAACTTTGAAATAAAGTGGTCACATAATAAATTTCAAAATGTTTTCCATAACCTTTTAATTATATTCCAACGTTACTTAAAATGAGCTTCGTGTTTAAAGTAAACACGTATCAGCATTATTTCAACAAAAACCACAATTTACAATAAATACTATCCAACGTTGAATTAAAGTAGTGAATATTACGTTCAAACATTGTAAGCATTAGTTTTCAAATGTATCCGCCTTTAGTTTGAATATCATAAGCATTTAAATCAAAACTAAATCCGCGTGGATTGTAATTTGAAACTTCTTTGATTTAAGTGGAGTTTCGCAATTAAATAAATGTGAAAACACGATCAATATTACATTGAAATCGGTTCATTTGGATACCTACCTGTAATGAAAACTAAAAAAAAATAAAAGAATCGAAAAATATATTTTTTGGCACATACAATGTCTTTTTTTATTGTTCGAGTAGTAAAAAAGTTATAAATACTTATTTCTTATAAAAGTTTTTCCATTGTTTATTTGATTTAAGTGTAGCGGTTACCCTCCGCTACAAAATAAAACGAAGTATTTTTAAAAAGTACCTAAATAACCAAATTTTTGCAAGAACAACAAACACATGCTAAAAGGTACTGTAACGAAAGGACTTGAAAAGTTTTTAAACAATAATCAAGGGCTTCTATAAAGCTGTCAGATTTATACAAAATTTCGTCTAAATAAGTGTAATATTCTTTAAGATGATAATCATCTTGTCCAACACAAATGATAAACCGATATTATAGTATGTATTTACCAATTCACTAATCTTTTCGACGTAATTATTGATTGATGGAAGTCTCAAAATAAAACTTTCCTGAGCATCAGCTATTGTGACCTTCCGTTTGTTGCTCCCGCTTTTATCCTTAAATCTTGACACAGGAGGAAGAACTGAATTAAGCAGGATAGCCAGAATAAAATCTTCGGAATCTAAATATAAGAAAATATTATCAGTTGCCTTTGTCTTTACTTAAAATTATCAAACCTTTTTCCGTCACAGCAGATTCCCATTGAATGATCGAAGCGAACTGTTTATTGCAGTAGGCATTATGAATATTTAATTCATAGTATATTTTGATAAACGTTTTAAACTGTTCCCACTTACTAAATAAAAGGTGCTGCCTTCCAGGTTACCTACAGAAGATCAAAATCAATTTTAATCTAAAAAAAACGAAAAGTTAAGAACAACAAAAAATATTGATTTATCTTAAATATTACCAGATCTGAGACCTTGCGTCTGCAAATTTTGGCCACAAGTTTTTCCCGAAATTCAGCGCGCAATCTAATGTCGCTTATAATGTCGTAAATGTCTTCCTTTGACAAATACTTCAGGGACCGAAATTCTGGATTAAACACCAAAGCAAAATTAATACATTCGAACAGACTTATTACTTACTTACCTTTAAAAACTGTAGATACAATTTCCTAATCAAACTCTTTCAGTAAATTGTTCAGTTTAATGGCGTCGTCATCATCATCCCTTGAAAAAAGGATACTTAATATCTGTCCACTTTCATCAACAAATTCAATTTCGTTGTTTAGTAGGTATATTATTATTTATCTTCATCATATCTTCCGAATCGTTATTCGACACCATATTTTCACAATTATTAGGAACACGCTTATAAATTAACTCACTATTAACACTGCAACCACGACTTGAATCCTATACGCAAATTGTAACTAGAAGTAAATACGAACGTATTGCAATTGCAAACCCGACACGGGACAGTCTGCAGATGTTCTTTTTACAGTTAACTTGTGTTCGTAAGCAAATCAAGTTTGAACTTAATGAGCTGACACTTTGTTGTTAAGAGTTTGCAGTTTGAATTAAAGTGCAATTTCACGATTCCACTTTGATTTAAAGTAATAACGTACTTAGATATGTTTTCAACGAAGTACGAGTTAAAATCAATGTGAAAAAGTATTTAAATCATTATGGAAGTATTTTGATATATTTTTTTTTCCCATGAAGTTTGCTTTAAAAAGGTTTAATGTTGCCACTTTTTGTTTATTTTTACCTTAGTCTTAAGCAAAAATCTTGAACTGTGTAAAAGCATAGAAACATACCTACTTGATTGTTTAGAAATTACTGACATGCGATGGCTCTCTAAAACATTTGCCTGTCAAGATATATTTTGCTTCCTGCTTCAAAGTTTGTTGCAAAATAAAATAAATTACAATTTTAACCACAAATGCTTATTAAATCTGAAATCATAAAATATAATTGACCCATAATTTTATGTTCCTACCTAGTCGATCGCTCATCGTTTAACTACATATTGTAGACCATAATTTGTCAAGATATTTCGACGTCTTTTTTTATATAAGAAAATAATGTCACGTGACTTAATAAGTCTTACGTTTAGGTATCTACCGAACATTTCACATTGGATTCAATTATTAATAAAAAATTACGCTTTGGTTTTTTAAGTTTGGTTAAAAATTGAATTTTTAAGAAACTATATTGTTTTATTATCAGCCAATGTCTCACACTGTTTTGAGTCCTACTCAGAAAAGGAATTTGTGATTGGGTTTTTAAATACGTTTAATTCAAAATTACCACAATCTGGTAAGATTTTCGATTTAAATGGAACTATGTACCTATTCAAATAAAAAAATTCACAACGCACGGTAAGTGTTTGTGTTTGCATATTATTTAGTGTCTGACTGTCATCTACAAAATATTTAGTGTGAAGGGTAAAAATGGTTACCATTAAGGCCCAAAATACTTATCTGCTTTACTTTTCAAATAGAATTAAGTTCCTAAAACAAAAACAATAACAGAATTTATTATTGTCATTATTTCATAATATAGGTACCTACTTTGAAAAGCAAGAAGAATCAATTGAAATAAAGTGGCAACTCGGTGGTTGTTTCTTTATGAAAACAACAATGAGGCTGATAGCATGTGTTTGTATTATAAATGAGATCGTTGGACATTTAAGTTAAATGCGTTTTCACTTTGATTTATAGGAACAAAAAAAATTGCAGAGAGCATGCACATTATACTACAATCCAAGAGATTGTATTCTAAAGGAGAGCGTTGAAAGATTAATTCAAATCCGTTTTTACTTTGATTTCAGCTGTTTCAACTTTGATGGCAATTGAAGTGACTACCTTAATTTAAAATGATCTCAAAAGTTGAATTGGAAACGCTTGCCACTTTGATTTAAAAGAGCATTTAGTGATTTCACGATTTGAATCAACAAGATTGTTAGTTTGAATTTAAATGATTCACTTTTGAAACATAAATCAAAAATATCAGCTTTATATTAAAATGGTTTCGCATTTAAAATAAGGATGTTTTTAGCTCATCTGATTTTTTGAATATTGTAAGTCATTGATTCAAATGATTTACGCATTAATATGATTGCTTTACCCATTTTTCTACTTAAATTAAAGTGATTCTAGGTAAATTCTAATACGTTTTATTAAAAATGAAACAACGTAGATATAAGTGCGATTCTATTTAAATTTACGATGCTGTTTTTCTCTGGGTGTTCAGGTTGTGCTCTGAACTAAAAAAGAAAAACGCCTATTATAGCTATATCACAGTTGACTCTGTTTCTGTCGAGGTTGATTTGGACACACGTGTCTATGGCATAAATTTCCGCCTGAAATATGCTGGTACTTTTGCCCATTGGTTCAGAATATTTGGTTCCAGGCCCAAATACTCCTGCCCCAGTTCCCTCATCAGTTCCCGACCCATCTGTGTAGGTACCACTTTTTTGTGTGATTGCTCAGTCTGTGAATTGTGGATTCATTGCTCCAGTTCTTCTTATTGCTGAGTTTAGTAACAAAGGTCTTTTGAAAATGCTGGAATATTACCACACCTGATAAGTTTTTCGGTATTCTTAATTCCAACTTAAGGTTTCTTCACCATTCTGTTATTTTCAAACTCCTGTCCTGTCTTGTCGCTTAGAAAATTAAATTTATTTAATTTGTTTCCTACACCCATACCTTTTAGGTAATCCCAAAATCGAGAATATTGTAGTCAACAAAGTGTAACCATACCAGTGCTACCATATTCTTGAAAGTGAGTTATTAAATAATTTGGTAATTTGCATCATACAAGACCTGAAATTATCACACAGAATTTGTAAAAGCGTTTCGAGGTGTTCATTTCTTGAGAATAGGTTAGGTTAGGTATGTGGGTTGGTACAGCAGAATAGACCCTACTATACCACACTTAGGTCGTTGTGGACCCATTGTGATGCCCTTTTTTGGGGGTTAACTGCAGCTGTTGTTGATGGTCAGCTTGTGTCATCCTTCTCGCATTTACCCGACGCCGTCCAGCCATCCTGATGTCCTCAAAAAAAGATCAGAAAATGTAATATCAGAAAGTTCTCGTAAGTCATGGAAGTAAAAGCTTCCAAGTGTTCTGTTCCTCAAGTGACAGAGGCTCGTGCAGTGACACAGGAAGTGAGTGGACCTCTTCGTCTCCGCAACCTCTACATATATCGTCACCCTTGAGATTTAGTTTCATCATGTGATTTCTTCACAATAAGAGATACACTTGAGAATAAGAATACCTCGATTCATTTTACATTGCTTGTTTAGCGGGACAGAACATTAAAATTAAATAATAAATTACCTTGGGCATATACATAACTAACTAGCAAATTGGAGTATACACCTATCGTATACAGCGCTTGACTTGATTTTTAAACACCTTGTGTCTTTGGCTAATATTCTGTTAAGAAAATTTAGAGCAGGCGATAACTCAAAACTATTAAGGTCCAAGGTCCGAGTTTAATAAGTTTTTTTTACAAAACAATTTGACTGCAAATTTATGGTTATGTATACGCTTATATAGGTAGGCAAAAATAGAACGGATTTTGTCTACATATCTATTTGATAAGAAAGAGAAGAGTGCATACGTAGAACTTAATTATGCACAAAGCAAATTAGATAAACAGGGTGATGTTCTTTTTCAATTTTCAACGTATTCTAAGTCTCTGAAAATCTCGTAAGTGCCTCTTTCTCATGTATGTTTTAATCAGAATTAAGTTATTTTTTTCGTAAAAAGATTCCACAATTGATTAGCTTTAATTTGATACCAACTAAAGCCAATATTGCTTGATTAATCGTTTTAAAATCGTAAATCAAACTTTTCAATGATGCATTTCAATGAAAGCTATAACTGGGGCCTTACTTAGCTCAGTTAAAGGACATTGCAATATCTGACGCATTCTCTATAAAAGCATCCACCACTTACTGTAAAATCGGCAATGGAAAAAAAACAAAGATTTATACACCAGCTCTAAAATAGATCACAGTTGTAGCCATAAGTAAAACGAAACCATAAAATTTTGTTTCGGTTTTTTGGATAGCTTAAACTTAAAAGTTTTCCTCAAAATTAGTCGCTTAATCTAACTTATTATGGCCAATTTACGAAACAAATATAAAATTATCTAACAAATCATTTCAATAATTTGTCCGTATGATACTCGTAACTTCGACAGTTTCTTTCGAAAACTCAATTTACCTAAGAACGTTACCAGAATGACTATGCAAGAGTACGTAGTTTTAACTAAGCACTCACATGCAATAGGAGGTATGGATAAAAACTAGCATTTGGTGGCGCAGGGTCATAAGTCCACAGGCCAAAAGTCCACAATGGACTTTTGACCCACTTTAGGAGGGTTGTAAGTCCACAAATCAAATGTGGACTTATAACCCACCCAGGTGAGCCAAAAGTTCACACAATATTCTTGTGAATTTTTGACTCACTGATTGTGGTCTTATGGCTCACGGATGAAGAAGGTGAAGAAGAGGACAACGAGCTTGAAAGCGAAGCTAAAAATTCTAGTAATGACCTCATTTGCGGTGTTTGCCTCCAAAACCCACAAGACACACTTCTCCAGCATTGCAATCATTTTAAGATTGCGCTTTCAAACTATGAATTCTGTATGGGGGGCATGCTGCACACCCCCCCCCCCCCCCCCCCCTGCTTAGGTTTACTGATGGATTACGGGGTGGGTGCAAGGTTATTCTTATTACTCAAATTTTGTTGACGTTATTGCACTTTGTGTGAGTGAAATAAGACCAACTGTTGGAAGTTATCCTTATTACACTATTTAAGAGCGAAATAAGGTACATTTTTAGAAGTTGGTCTTATTTCACGGCATCTATCAAACATTCCCATACTTTTTGAGTTGTTAAAACAACTCTTTTTGTCATATGGATAATTGTGGACTTATGGCCTACTTCCATTTTAAAATTGTGAACCTATGGCCCGAATTATTGTGAACTTTTTAGATGGGTCAAAATTCCATTGTGGACTTTTGGCCTGTGGACTTATGACCCTGCGCCGCATTTGGTTTGATTAAAAGTTTGTCATAAAGTAAAAGCACTGAGCAATACCTATTAGATTATTGTAGCAATTGCTACGTTTTGGTCACACCGATCTAAAAAAAAAAGGTGAATGGTTTCGCTTTTCGAACATTTCAAAAGTTGGAGGTATTCGTAACTTAAATCAGTTTTTATTAATACCATTTTATTGGGAAATGCCCTATCCTGAAGGAGATAAGAAGAACTTTTCTCGGTAGTGATTCGATTAGGCTGAAATTTTGGAGATCCTTAATCGTGAGAGAGATTTAAACCAGTTACACCATTTTTATAGTGGTGCAATATCTTATAGAACTCAAATGCTGAACGAAGCGTTCTAGTACTGTTTATAGTGTAACTATATCTATTATTTATTTAATTATAACTTTTTTTTTGCTGCTTGAAAAAAAAGCAGCAAAATCATTTATTTGTACAAAAAAAAAGTGTATTCATTACGAAACACTTTTTTTTATATTTTTTCCCCAAGATTCCCTACAGGTATGGATTCCCTATGCTATACCCGCTATAAGTTGGTAGGTATCAACAAGGTTTTAAGAGACTATGGCAGCTGTGAGGTTCCTCCTTCACAGCGATTTTGCAGAGTAAGCATAAGGGTCCTATAATGCTTTTAATAGGCTATGTGGTCTACTAAGGTAGGCTCTGTATATGAAGTATAAGAAAACTTTTACGAAGCTATGTCAGCTTCCCATTTGGGCTCACAACCCCTCAGTTATGTTCTAAGAGCTCTGTATGTGATTATACTCAATTTTTTTGAGTGGCTGTGACGTGCCTTCGATGAGGTTTTATCAGCTCTGTATTATGGTACCTCAAATCCGTTGAGAGACTATGTCTATAACAGCCTCCAATGTGTGCGCATTAGCTCTGTAAAGAGGTTTTATCAGCTTTGTATGCAGGGCTAATAGCACGTAACTTCATTGGTCAAATATATTTTGTTTTTCCCCGCATATCTTTCTTTTGGTTAAAGTAACCACGAAGTTAGCGCAGTTGATACACCTACATACACACAACAGAGGCGGTGCATTTAGTAATTTTATCGGAGTTCGGTAGTCTACCTACAGATGGCTATATACAATACCTTCCTTACCTTTACTCGGACCTTAAGCCCGTACCCGAATATCTGTCTTGGATAACTGCGACTAATTTAACTAAGGTCAGTTGTGTCCATATATGTAAAGGTCGACGAAGCGTTAATGGTCAACATTCCTGCCTGTCCAAGTTATCCAAGTTATTGGTCTAAGTCGTACCTATGCTTAAAGTGCAATAACTAAAAGATCAGCTGTGTAAAGTTCGGTATAAAATCAACATGTGGTCAATATTCACTTGACATGAACTTGTTTCGCACTCGTCAATATCCGGAAGGCTACAAAATGTTATAATCTTTCTCAGCCACAGCAAGAGTTTTCAAATGAAACTGATGAGTTCTGCTCCTCAAACGATATGCAAAACGTAACTCAGGTGTTTTACCATTCCAGGTAACCCACTTCACCTTCCAATTGGACTTAGTTTGGTCTATATAAGTGGATCTCATCGGGATGCCGCTCTACAGTTCTTCGTTGAATCGACTCCTTTAAATCAAACTAAACCGAATATACGAGTATGAACGATTTTTTCAGTCGAATTGACAGAGGATATTCGTTCGCCTTCGATAGAATCCAAGGACCGGTGCAAGAGTCGGTAGATATGGGCGGTATTTAGAGCTGTGTTCTTCTGTTTGAGGTATTACTCTACTTAAAAGCAATTTCCATTTGATTTTTTAAGGAGTTGCCCTTTTCAAATACAACATCAGAGCCGGTGTGGATACAGTCCTTACAAGCTCGATTTTAAAGTGTTCATGCTGCTCCCTTCTTCAATCTTAGCTATACCTTCTTAATGACAGAATACTGGCATTTGCCTGAGTTCAACCAATTATTTCGATATGCAGGTATAGGTAGTGAAGCTCACTTTATAATTAAGCCTTTTGTAAATGTCACATAACGCGCTAGATTTTATAACATGGAATACTTGTCGGCGAGGTCGTTAGCAACACAAGCGAATACGAGATGGAACATTACCCATACACACGCCGAGCACCTATCTCAATTCAAACATATTTGCGAGCCTCGTACTTTATATTGAGTAGAATTCGTTGAGCTCGAAATTAATACGTTGCGTTCGCAATTCCATAAAAGCACACAAGTTACAAAAACCATAAGGTTGCGCTGCATATATGAATCAACCCACACTGACGACAAGTGTCATATCATAATGAGTTTCAATTATTTCGATTGGTATCGACAGCGATGTACCCACTTGAATTGTCGACCAGTGTATTTTACGTGTTTATGGTGTTTACGTTTGCATTCTTTGTATCCACTCGAATCTAATTGTTTTTCTCTATGCGGCTTAAAAATCTTAAGTGGATTCGGCTGAAAGTAGGTACTTTGTTGTTGATATAAGGATCAACAAGATAGTTCAGTTTTGGACAAATTTAGGACTCACTTTTATTTATTTTGTCGTTAGAATGTGGACTCCATTTAAGTAAGCTGCTCTTTTATGTAGCTAAAGCGTTATTGTTGAAAACTGCACCTGTATTTAAAAATAATCATCCTCTAAACCTTCGTTAGCTACATATCTTCTGGAGGTTAATCTTACTTTTGTGGATTATTTTGGAAATTTTTATAAAAGGCTGAGCATGGTCTAAGAAGCAGATATTCTGACTTCGTGACATATATTCTTAAGCAGTCATTTGGACAGCTCCAGCTCCAGTAAAAAACCAGAACCATGTTCGCCCAACTAGTGGTGAGGTATAAATCCGTCGTTTTGGATGAATACATCAGCATAGTTGAATAGTATTAGAGCCATCAGTAAAAATGCAAAAATGCCCCAATCCAAGTTCGGACACTCGCTGAAGCCAGTCCTTTACGGAAGTCGGGCATATCTATGTTCCGACCAATTAAATCTTCCAATTAAATGCTCTGGGTTGGGTCTGCTCTAGCCTCAGACTACTCCTACTCAGAGTGTTCTAAGACGTTCAACCTGCAATTTTTTCCGATGGCTTAAGTCTGCTACCGTTTTACGTCAGAATGTTGAACTTTGAATCAAAACGATCACAGTTTGCCCTGCACATAAAGCCAGGATCCTGTGTGAATCCTTTATATTTGAAAGTTCTCACGTGTTGTCTAGTTATGTCGGCTCTTGTAAGGATTCTTGATTAAAAGAAATCACCCGAAAACCATTGAAATCCATGGAACTTCGACATCGTACTTCGGGTGGTCCTAATAGGTTAGAAAACTATGCTTCACAGGATATGCAGGCTCTTTTCTAGAAAAGTACATACCTATAAAGAAACTATTTTGAGATAAAGCTTTAAAGCTTTAATCAGCATCACTGTTTGCGGACTGCTTACCAGCTTTAAGTTAATGCTCCTCACTAACATCCATTTTTAGCCTTCCGACTTCGGTTTAAGCCAATTTTTTCATCATCTTTCATCTATGCCCTTTCATTTATGCTTACTAGTTTGTTCGTAGTCAAAACTTGCGCAAGCTTAGTTTAAACGGACCGTATGCACTTATGTACATCGATTCATTTCAGCAAATAAGGTACAAAAAAAATTGCTCCTGCAACAGGTCCGATGGGACCCTAAGCCCTAGCTCAGTAAACTCTGGTTTAGATCACTCTTTACTAGCGGATTGTTCTCTACTGCATTAACGATGCTGCATAGAATGGAAAACTTTGAGTTGAAACTTTGATGTTAAATCAAATAATATACATCCTAGCCATTTCAAACACATGTACGTAGTTCGTCATATCATACAAAGTTCATCATTGAAAATCTCCTCAAAGATGGTAAGGCGACATCGAATGTATTATCTTTCGAATTCGAAAGAACTATACCTGTTTGTGTTACAATTCAAGTCGTTTATTAATAAAGTTCAAAATAATGCACTACCTACAAACAGTGTTGGTAAATCGTGGGAAATTTACCATTTTGTGGCAATTTCGATGGTAAGAAACCGTCTCGTGGGAAAAAGGGAAAAATAAGGATTTCGAAAAGATTTTGTATGAAATTTGGTCAACTTACAAAAAAAAAATCCTATCAAACTTTTACCTATTATCATATTTGTACTACCTTATTCTGTGTTCACAAAACAAGTCTAAAATTACAATTACAAAACACGTAAGAGGGTAAGAGTATCGCATTTTTATTTTCTCTTTCGTACACATATTGAACTTCTCCTTCTAACTTCCACCAGTATTTTCATTGCTTATGTTTTCAACTGAGTTGATGTTTCTGTTTTTCGCTGCGCTATTAGCTAGGTTAACTTTTAATTTTGGCGACGGTGTGTATTAGTGAAATTGAATTTTGATTAGCTGTCTCTCTTTTTTATAAACTTACATCCTTATTTATAAGCCTAACGTAGAGTCTGCTTATTTTTACGCACACTCTAAGATGCCCTTACGCATTCAAATGTGATTTATAAAGATTTTTCGAGCTTTAGGGCTGCGTAAGTAACACGAAAATGTGTGTTTAGAGCCAGCATAGGGCTTACGTTATCGTGTTCCGTAATTTATTTCGCATGTTGTGCACAATTTTTTTTGTTAAGATCTCGTTTGCAAAAGTCAACTTCAAAATATAATTATTATATACCTATAATAAATAAAATAATATCACATAATTCTGCGTTTATGGCTTTATTTCTCCTACCTACTTAGGTTTAATTGCTTGTAGGTAGGGAATGTCTAAGGATGTGTGTCCTGTGTGAACTATGTCGTCATAGATAAGGCATAAGATTTGGTGGTGGTTGGTGGAACTATGAATTAATTATAACCTCAATGAAATAAAATTATGAACCGGTTGAGTCGGGGCTCAAAGTCAAAGTAGAAGTCCAATTGACGTCCAAGTCGGCCTGACACTTGATGTGAGAATTAATCACTGGGATACAGATTGTATCAGTAAAAATGAGGAAATTCCAGAATGAGTTAACCGAGGAACATTTTGATTCCAATTATTTCCCAAGGGATCACTTTTGGCCGATTTTGCTGACTAGAGCTTCTTAAGATGTACAGCTTGTTGAGGATGTATAGTATATAATTAAAAAATAAAAATACCTATTCGAAAACTTCTACGAAAACAGAAGTCTTCCCATACATATTTCAGTTTTCAAAACGAGTCATTTTCCACGAAAACACCACGAAAGCGACTTCCAATCGTTGGTAATATTCAGCAAGTTCAGCGGAATGGCTGACCGACCAAATGTCACAACTCACAACTTAAAATATGATTTTGAAATGCACTAAATTCATTTCGTTTGTTAATTAATGCGATCGAAATTTGTAACCAAAGTTTAAGGACCAGTGTCTCACAGCTGATTGAAACGTCAAACGAAGAGTAGTTCGTTGTCGGGGTGAATGTATCGTCGAGTTTTCGATGAAAACAGGGTTTTCGGCTCGGTGTGAAAAGCCTATTAAACAACAATTGACGTTTGTCCTTAAAAGTCTCTGCACTATTTTACATAAACAAAATTGTTAATGTCATACATTTTTCTATACCTACATGATTCTATTCGCTAATAAAACCCGTTTCATAATGACGCTGCCCGTTTTTTACTTTATCCGTTTCTTGACATAAAGTTTTTGCCAATTCGACTGTGTGCGCTTTTCCACACTGTTTTCGACAAAACACAACTCACTTCCTGATTACAATTAATTTGCCAAACAAACCTATAAGAACTATCTTCTATAATTCGTTCAAAGGCTAGATTCGGTCCAATAGGCATCTCATCAGTATGTACCATATGAAACTTTTAAGATCCGTCCCACGTTTGAGGTGTAACAAGATGGTCATCTAACAGTGCTTACCCGAAGTGCAAATGAATGTTACTTATGAAAAATGCATTCGAAGCCAAAAGACTTGGATGAGGGTTTCATTTTCTGCCCTCAAACAAGCACACAAAAGAAGTTGCTGTTACAATAATTCTGATTGTGCACGTCCCCCAGCACGACTTAAAAACACGATCCACTTAAAGCTCCTAAGTAAAAGTATGAGGTAACCATGTATATGCCTTGCCTGATGGCACAAGGTATATAGGTACTATTGACGACTTCGACAGTCAAATTGGCCAAACATACGCATGTTACTCAAAGACTCCATTAACTCTTTTGTCCTACTTCATTTTATCTTTGCGTTATCCTGCGTCTCAAGTGATAACTCCTCCGCATGACACAAAGCCTTAAACATAAATCTAATTCTTGGCTCTCTTCTTAAACAGGATTAATTGACAACTATTTTGTACCTTTATCGTTATCTGTTTGCGTTTTTTTGTTCGTCTCCTGTTTGCATTCTAATCATTGTCTTCTTCATCCTTGGCCATTATCCAAAAGAGGAAAAAAAAAATTTAACTGAAACATGCAAAAGTCGCTTTCATACATATATCTCACAAACACCATCGAACAGTTGTAGTAATGCGAAATCTCCTCTTATCCTTTGTCCTTCAGAGAATTGTAGTAGCAGCTATAGCCACGGAAAAAAGGATCTGATCCCAAAAAGCGATTTTCTATCTTTTCGTCCCATGTCCTCTCTGTTCCGTTTGGCAATGTTTTTTTTTTTTTTTGCATTTATTTTCTCATTTTCCCCCTATTTCCACATATCTTCTACTCTAGTACGGGTGCTGCTTTACCGTATTCTTCATTTCCTCGGGCATTCTCATCGTCGTCGTCGTCGTTGTTGTATTTATTTCTTCTCCGCATGTGAACGGACAGTTTGCGAAGAGTTCGCGAAACGCGATTTAATGTCAAGTATGTGTATGGGTGGGCTATCGGCTTAGCGAACCCACATGCACATGGCCGTACACACAGGACATATGAACGTACTGTCGTAGCCCAGCACGATATATTTTCCATTCTCTATTATTTTCTATACACATATATATTGATTGCTTTAGTTTTTTGGTGGCAGGCGCGCTTTATACCGGATGGTGGGCGGAGATGGAGAAGGGTAGAGATTTTGTATATGTTCTGTCGCGAAGGACATTCAACGGAAAAGGGATAAACGTATATGAGAGGGTGGGTGGTGGAAAGGAAATCGCCAAAACGTCACATGAGGGTAGTGTCCTGAAAGCAATAGCGGCTTTGGTGGCGGCCGGCGGTCGGCGGTAGTAGAGCAGGTTTATTTATGTTCCGATATACATATAGTTGTATCATCTATCCACTCTTCGGTCTATCCATGGGCATTGTGTGTAGCGAAAGGACCAAAAAGAAAAACCTACCTATTTATATATCTACAGTCTACACACAATTATATTGAAAGTATAGTGTGCTTGGGATGTGATGTGATGAGGGTATTCTTAATTTTCACCCCTTGTCCAGTTTTCAGTTAGATCGCGTAATTTGTTGGCCATCGCTTTTAGTGTATGAGAGGCATTATGCAGCACTTTATACACACACGCATATAGTCATGTGTCCTATAGCTCTGTGGGAAAGCATAGGTGACGCGCTATTCTTTTTGTCGGTCTGGTTATGGTAATGACAGCGAAATGTGAAGATGTCGACATGCTTTGAGGGTGAACAGATTTAGCGCGACGTATTTCAAGGATATCATACAAGTAACGCGTAGCAATAGAGTGGTATGTGGGCGAGAAGATACAATAAGCCGTGGCTTTGCCGAGGCGCAAACATTCTTTGAATTAAGCCAACATGGTGACGCAATAAAAAAAAATATTGAAGTCGTGTAGGTTGTAAAACTGATTGGATCATGTGTGTCCTTAGCATTTCCATTCGCATTTCTCATCAAAAAATTCAAATGAACCTTGGAAGGTATTGCGTCAGGTTTACGCCCTGCTAATTCTAGGCAAAATTTATGAAATATCTGTTCAAATCCGTACGTCGTTTTTATATTAGCTCTTTAGGCAACGGATGTAAATAGTTGCTAACGTCTTTAAGGGAGGTCATCTGCTCTAGTTATAGGGGTTTGAAACTAATCACTGAGTGTTATACTATAGTAATATTTTCAAGTCGCAATGTCTCCCACCGCAGGCAAAGGCCTGAGCGGCATAAGCATCCGAATGGCTGCCCGAAGTTTCAAAAAAGTTGGTACCTATTGGTCCTAATACGACTCATATATAACGGGTGATTTTTTAAGAGGTTTATAACTTTTTTTTTAAAAAAAAACACAAAAAATTCGAAAAAATGAATGAAATATTTATTTGAATCGATAGTTTGAACCTTGCAATTTAATGTTTAAAGATAATTTCATGCAAATGTTGACCGCGGCTGCGTCTCAGGTAGCCCATCCGCTGAGTCCAATTTTGGCATACTCTTTCACACATATCGGCCGGTATCTCACGAATGAATGCATGGATGTTGGCTTCCAGTGCGTCAATCGAAGCGGGCTTGTCCCTATACACATTAGCCTTGACATACCCCCACAAAAAATAATCTAATGGTGTCAAATCGCACGATCTAGGCGGCCAATTGACCGGCCCGAAACGTGAAATTAACTGTTCACCAAACTCGCCTCGCAATTGCGCCATTGTTTCGCGTGCTGTGTGGCATGTGGCACTGTCTTGTTGAAACCACATATCATGCAAGTCAAGAACTTCCATTTCGGGCAAAAAAAAGTTTGTTATCATCGCTCGGTAGCGTTCACCATTGACAGTAACGCTGCGATTCGCATCATCTTTGAAGAAATATGGCCCAATAATGCCGCCGGCCCATAAACCGCACCAAACAGTGGCTTTTTCGGGATGCATTGGTAGCTGTTGCAATGCTTTTGGTTGATCTTCACTCCAAATGCGGCAATTTTGCTTATTTACGTACCCATTCAACCAAAAATGAGCCTCATCGCTGAACACAATTTTTCGATAAAAAAGCGAAAATGAACATTTCGAACCGAGCACGCATTTTGATAGTAAAATTCAATAATTTGCAAGCGTTGTTCATTTGTAAGACGATCCATGGTTAAATTGCAAACCAAACTGAAGCTGTTTGACAGTGACACAAGGTACTTAACACACGTCAGCAATCAAAACCAGTGTTGCAAAAACCAAACCAGCTAAAAAATCACCCGTTATTACAAATATTCCAAAATCTATTCAACCTAACATAAATAAAACTAGATATCGAGATAGATAGATATAGATAGATTTTATATGTTGTATGTGTACAGAAAAAATAACAAAATAAAAATCAATGCGCATGGTTTTTGCCGTCTTGACAACCATTAATTTACAAGAACAATCATTTTTTAAAAAGACAAAAAAGAAAAAGAAAAGGTTTAAAAGTTAAGAGTTTAAACAAAATAAAAATAAATTTTGTTTGCTGTAAAAATTCTCATAAACTATTCTTCCCCGATAATTTAAAGCGATATTGGTATTGAGATAAATTTTTAGCATTAGCTTCGTTAAGTAGTAATAAGAGACCTCCTCTGTCAACAGGGCATTTTTCGCAAATACGTGTCTCCTTATTTATTTTAGGACTGGACACTTTCCTAGAAAATGAACGACATCCTCCCTCTCATCTTGGTTACAGTAGCTGCACAGCACCGGTAGGTGTTCTCTGTGTGTAATATAGTTTGACTTCAGAACTTCTCCCCGCAGCTTAAACATTAGCTCTATTTCTTGAACGCTGTGTTCGTCACGCAGGTAGTTACAATCCTGCAGGTTATGATTCCAGGCGGCAATACATCATTCGATGCAATGATACCGAAGCTTGCTCCAGATTCAATAATCTCTCCCCTCCTTGTACCTTTGAGATGAAATCATAAAGTTGGCGTTTGCTAATTCTGTTTTACTCCAGATCCAGATTTATCCCATAATGTCTCAGCGATAGTTTCATTCATTTCCTGTACAATCCTGTCTTGGATTGAATTGTTTGCAGGACCACTGTCTTCTTTCTATGTAGTGACGCAAAAAAATGATGTGTCGATTATGCAGGGTTGTCAATCAAAGCTATTTGCTCACCCGGATTCTTACAGCTAATGTCAAATAGTCGTTATGAGTATTGTAAATTGTGGAACTTGATTGCCAATTTAAACAAGTCAAAAGTCACGATATTTAAGAGGGGAGGAGGGAAAGAATACAGAAACGAAAATTGACACTTAAACGGTGAACGAATAGAAGTTGTTAGGGAATATAAGTAGGTATACCTTGGGGTCTACTTTACTAAAAGTTTAGACATGGAAAGACACTTAAAAGAAGAGCTAAATAAGGCGAAGACAGCAATCAATGTGGTTTGGAGGAATTATTTTAACAGCAAATTCATCGCGCACAGCAGCAAGTATTAGGTCTTTGTGGCTGTGTCAGAATGTCTATATGCAGTCTATGATACTGTCGAGAAATTATGGCGTCACTACATAAAATAAAACTAGGTACTGCAAGGTAATTTTTGGGCTTAATACTACTTATAGTAGGAAGGGGAAGTGGGAAACCCATATAGGTAGGTGGTGGCTTATTGGTGTTTAGATTATTTAGAGTCTTACCTACACCTGTAATGCTCACACAGGCTCAGTGACACTCGCCCAACAGCTCAGCGAGTGGTGGAAATTTCTTTGACGGATTTCATTTGTAAACACCTATTCTTTCTTAGTCCTATATTCTATATATGTTAACGGACTCACATGCTCCTCGAGTTTTCAGTAACTTAGCAGTCAAGAAACAGGCTTCTGGAGCTTTGTTGAATTAATCCTCAACTGGACGTATTTATTGAATTTTGTCTTCAATACTAAAAAGCTCATTGTGCTAGACTTTTGATTTTTTGCATAGTACAATTTTTCCAAGCTTGCAATATTAAGGTATCAAGGCATGAATCGTTTTTACCTTTCTGTAGGTATAACTTTAAAAATTTTACTCCTGGAGTGACTTTTACTAAAGATGGTCTTATTCATTTGCGCCCAAATATGTTTTATAAGCAACCTTTTCTCAATTCGAATTCTTGCGTGCAGTCTATAGTAGTGATCGCTTTCAATACTTACTATCGGTTATGTTTACCTGCTGTGTGCAACACATTTTTGTGAGATTTATTGTGCAACACATTTTTGTGAGATTTCTTTCCTGCCCATCACTCTTTCGAAAAAAATGTAAGGTATAACACACTAACCATCTACTAAGTAAGAGCTATTCCGATATTGTGCAGAGTCTGCGTATCTGTCTTATAAAACCTATAGGATCGCGAGATATTTTCGAAGGTACCTATCAATTGGCCTCTATGACGTCGTGAAACTGAATCTTATTGTTGGCGTCTATATGTTAAGTCAACATCGAACATGGAGATCTGCCATCACACTTTTTTCATGTTTGGAATGCTATACCTACGTAGTGACAGAAACATATTATGCAAGCCATCTCATTTTAAGCTTCGGAAAACGTATCGACGGAGATTCTCAGATGAATCGCCAGCAAGCGAAATGCGAACTGCAATAGGGGTAAATTTAAAAACTTTTACGAAGGCCCAATGACAAACAAGCACGTATTGTACGCGGTTTGGGGAACAAAGTGTTACAGCGAACAAAGTTAGATCTGTTGACTCGCAACACCGCCAAACGTTTTCTTTTGAGCGGAATGAGCCTGCATAGGTGTGTTACCTGGACTACCAAGTCCTTCACCTAACACACAATATACCACCCACAGCCACACCATACCCAAATGCGTTTAATCTAGTGGGTACAGATAGTTTAAACATTCGGACGAGCACACACCTTATACTTACCTATCTACTACGTAATGTTTAATCGGTGGAAATTTTTTGGTTGATTACACTTTTCAAAATGTGTAGCGAGAAGCGTAACACCGCATTCAAATTTTCTAGTTTGATGCACTATACTACTTAAACAAAAATAAAAAAAAAACAATTCCATCGTCAGTATCCCTTTACCGTATGCTGCTGCTCAACAGAAGATGGACGTGTGTCACATAACCATGCACAACTACAACACATACTTAAAGTAGTTCTCTGCGATTTTTATGCAGATATTTTGTCTCCTTCTCTGAGATACTTTAAGCCCGCACCGCACTATAAAGACGACAATCCAAAGATGGAAAAAAGGTGAAATGACAAAAAAAAACCAAAGATGTCTGGCTGGGTGACGATTACAATAGACTTGGCGTGCATATGCACATTACTATGCTACTCCGCCAACATGGTGCACTGCGAAGCACATGGCGATGGCACCCAAGTGAGACAAAAACAAAAACAAGGCATCTACATGGAGAACACAAAAAAATGAATAGCCAGCGGCGTTTAGTATTTTTTTTTGTTGTTTAATTTGCAGACGAAAAGTGCATAGAGGACAATTCCTCATACTCACTCCCAACAATCCACTCCTCCACCGGTTCATCCGTCGTCTTGTTATGGAGACTGCCCTAAAAACAAGTAGACTATGACGAAGGATAATTCTGCGGGATTTTTGTTGTTTGCCATTGTTTGGTATGTAGCTTTGTATTTTGTCTGGTAAATGGCACAAGTCGCGAGTAATGAGACAAAGTCAAACAGTTTTACAAGTTGGAATTTTATCTTACTAGTACATAACAGACAATGTGCTAAGGTGCAGTGTAGGTATGTGGAAGCGACTACCTTCCTTGATGACTGTTTCTACTAAATTCTCGCTACCAGTATACTTATTGACAATATCCACAAAACTCCTTCAATGAGGATAACTTAAGCAGTCTTCAGACAGCTTCCTTGCCTGGATCTTAGTTATTCGGTAATCAACTGAATAGTCAGATTGTTGACGAGAGAGTGGACATAAATATAGCACACTTGACCAATAATAAATAAATAAATAAATCTCTCCTAAGTCGACCCCTAAATATGACACGACTTGTTTGTTAAAATGTAAAAACGCAGACCACAATAAACATAAATCAGCAAATATTGTTGTCAATTCCAAGGACTAATTTCTAAAATAACTAAATTTTTTGGTGTCTAATTTTCTCGAGTTTTTCGAGCAGCTAGGCAGAAATCAGCTGTCATCTGGTAAATTGGTTGTCACTAGAAAGTGGGTTGTCAATTTAAGTGCAAACATCTAAAAAAAAACTTTTATAACTTTTTTTCTTAATGGAGGCGTTTTTCGACAACCATAAAAGCACGAGACTCTACAAATCAAAGATTCAAAGATTAACCAAGCCTTCTTTTTATGGTGAGCTTTGTTTACTCGAAATGATCTCAGAAAATACAAAATCACTAATCTCGGCAAGAAATTGAAGCCGCAAAAGGCACACAAATACTAGCTTCATAAGTCAAGCAGTGAAAAACGCTACTAGTTCGATGAATTAGAAAGGTTTTATTGAATCGAGAATACAAAAGATCTCACTTTTTCTGAAAGGATGTCGAAGAACATTATTGCTAGCCACCAATATATAGCAAATGCAGTACGCTTTACCATTTGTCGAAGTTGACTTTAATCGAACCGTACATTTTCCAGAGTCGTAATGTGTTTTAAGCAATCTTTTTAAACTCTTTTTCAAAAATGGATCAGGGTTTGAATCGCGTCGTCCGTGAACGATCATGCAGAATTAACTTAATTCCGTGAATGTATAGTTCGTTCACGGAAGTGGTGATTCGACCCCAGGTCTTCTTGAAAAAAAAATACAAAAACTTCATATTTACAAATGAAGAGCTGCAAGAAAGTTTTAAAATTGTTTTCGGCTTTTAAGAAAGTAGACCCAAGTGAGACCAGCAACTGCATAGGGATATGGCTTTTAAGCTCGACTACCAAAATAATGACGGGAATAAACACGGATACGTAACAGTGATCTTCATAGCGGTTTTTGCAGAGAATACTCCACAGTTGACAATGTTTTCTCAACGACAAGAATTTCCCGAACCTTTTTGGGTAATGAGAAAAATCAATTATACGGTCCTCGTAGAGATGAAACAGGACCTTGACTCCATCGACACAAGAGCCCTATTCTCAAACTAAGAAATCTGAGAGTCTCAACAAGAATGCTTATTTAGCCTAGCCTAGTTAAGCAACCTACAATACATAGATTCAAGCCGCTTTTTGAAATATTCACCAGAGACTAATGAAACTTTTACGGTTTGATTTAGTGATGTTCTAAAGGCTAAAAAGGTTTGAATAGCCAAAATATAGGCGAGTAGAATTTTGCTCATTTATGAATAGCTTGGTTAAAATTAAGAAGACTCCTCGGTGGTATGTTATGCAGGTCGACATCTAGCTGTCATAGTTATGTGGATTTTAGGTTCTTTGTTGACTTCCAATACGTCAATCGTCTTAAATTTTTCAATAAGCGCCAGTGAATCACAGTATTCTGACAATGAGTTGCTCAGTGGCGCTAAATCGTATGATTTTGGTGGTCAATTCAGCCCGATTCGTGAGATGACGTAACTGCCATGCCAAACTGCGTCAAATGCTCGTATATCGGGAGATAAGGGTTAAGCCATCCTTCCCAAAACCATTTGGTTGTGTGATATTTTCACTTTTGGAACACAAAGCTTGTGTTATGCACCAACCAACCAGAAGTTGAATTATTGAGTTCTACTTTTTAAAATAAATTTCCACAATTCCCAAGGGATTTCGTGGTGTTAGAGTAGGTAAGAGTGTATATACAGAGGAAGTTTCATTTTGAACGAGAAGACTTACGAAATTTGGAAAGATCATTTGCGAGCGTCTTTGAGGTATGTTTGACTATAAGTTTGTCAGTTCCACTCGACTCTGAATTTAATAAGTGACTAGATATTTGGTACCATGAAACTGATTGTTTTTTTGTTTTTCTGTATAATTCCTACACTCCCTCCAAGCGGCGTGCATATGCGCGCTAAGGAAGTCCTAGCACATCACTAAAGCTTGATCCTGTCATCAAGTAAAACGTACTCAGGTGGTGATCACTGTGCAACCCACTGGTAAATATCGCATTCTGCATACGCCACAGGCTCAACTCGCATAACAAGGGAGCCCCATAAATTATTTCGCAAAAGTAAAACCCGTGGTACCTACACCCTCGGGATTTTCGAGAAAGCCCCAATCTAATCAACAGCCTGCTCATTTGCTCGTCACCTCACATTTCAATTTGCTATTGCAAATAAGAAAAACATTTTTGCCATTCATGCGGTTCCTGAATGGGTTTGCGACTTTGAAAGACGAAGCGAAATAAAATGTCCGCATCATAACCATTCTGGTGCACCCTCCAGGTAAATGATCTTAATAGATGTGTTCTACGGCAGAGCAAGAAAAAAAAAATACCTACGGTCATCTAACCGTGGACATAGGTGCACAATCTCCACTCGCATCCTTTAGCACAACACCGCACACAGATATCTAGGTATACGCTTCGCTCCTAAACAGCACAAAGGTAGTTCCATTTAATGACATGGAAATAATTTGAATAGGTTCATGCCGAGGACCAGCCGCATAAAGTTTTTCTGCTTCCATCTAATTTTCTATTTCCACTACTTATTCAGACTGATAATAATCTAAATCCCAGGTCGAGGCTTGTTGTTGTTGCTGATGATTTTTTTTTTGTGTTTTTAGTTTTCCCTCTACCATTTGTTTTATTCGTGTCTGCTAGAGTGCTGCTTCATGTGCTAAATCGCATCAGTGAGATGGTTTGTTGTGTCCTTGTTTTTCGCTTCATGTTTTATTTTATTTTTTAAGCGCAAAATTTTTGAAAAGAAGATGAGAATATCCTAGATCTCGCAGTCAAAACTTCAAGTTGACGACGTAGGTGCAGTGTAGACGGACCCCATCACAGACACACGTATGCTCGCTCACATAACAACATGAATATTTTCGCGTCCAAGAGTAGATTTTTGTATATTTTGCAGGATATATACGAGTACTATGCTGCGACCGCCACTTAATTTTTTTTTTTTTTTTTGGAAAGAATTCTTCTATTTGGAGAGTGAACGTTCTAGATTTTCTGGTCATCAAGTCAACAACATGCCTCTACCCTGGTGAGTGGAGATTATTTCCTTTTGCGGGCTTAGACGAGTATTAGCGGCGAAAAGGATACGTCTAGTAGCGTGATCCCTATTTTCACAAAAAAAAAAAAAAAAAACCGGAGAGATTCGTGTTTGTTGATTTTGCACTCTGCTGCTGCTGCTGCTGATTTTCGTTGGTTTTTGGGAAGAAACGGTGCTGATGATGGAAAAGTCATCGCCGGCCGTCAGGTAACATGCAATGTTCCTTTATCTGAGCAGAATCGTTTTCTGTTTCGGCTGTCCTTCTTCGCTTCTTTGTGTGTGTGATTTGTACGAGCTGGTTTGTTTTTCTTTAATTTTCTTGAATTCTAGATTAAAACAAAAATCTACAAAAACGATTTAAAAAACTACATACAAGAACAAGTTCCTGCTGAGTCTGTTCTCTGTTGCGATGCGGGTTCAAACTTGGGGCGGGTGTTTTTTTTTTTTAACTGCCGTTTGAACTCTTGGCGTAGCATTGAGAGGGCGAATTCTTAGAATCTTTTGGCTGGTTTTGTATAATGGGGAGCAACGATGAGTTAATTAAATGAGCTGTCTTTTTTTGTTTTGACATGCTTGTGGTAAAATAATTTTTTCAGTGTTGTATACCTACAGTTGATATAGGCTTAGAAGGGTCTTGTAGTAATTGCATTGATTCGTATCGGCACGGTAAATATTTTGGTCGTCCAAATTCTCCAATTGATATCATTTGGTCAGCAGTTTTAACATGCTCTCAAGTCTGTGCGCCGTACTAATAACCAAATTAATAGCCACTGTGAACTACTAAAATTTAGAGCTGAAACTAGAAAATGTTATTGATAAGGCCCTGGTATATGTTTGTAGATCTTCATTATCTTAGTTGCCACATCTTTGCATGACAGGACTTCATGCATTGACACTAATGTCTGACTTTGATGCTATAAGGGTCCTATCTACATTACAAGCAGGATCCAAGCCTGAGTAATCGAGTCCTCTTTATATGATAGAGCTCTGTGTCAGCTGTCGACGTTTTTTGGGTTTGGGAGAAAAAATGTTTGGGTGTAGAAATGGCTTTCAAAATACTGACCAACATTTACATATGGGATAACTTGTCTTTTCCAATAAAATGACCCAAACCAATTGGACTAAATTAGGTCTTGGGCAAACAATTTGGAATACAAATGGGGCTCATCCGACAAGGCTACCCCATCAGCTCGAATTTGTTTTCGCATTGCAGCTGGTATACTAAAAACTATATCCGATTCTCCTCTCTTCTTTAGAAATTAGCAGTTAATAGCCTACTGATGGGGTGCGCGGTAATCAATCACATATGCGAAAGACGTTGCTTAAGTATTCTGAGGAGTGCATTTAAGCCTCTTAAAGAACCCCCACCAAACGTTGGTTGATCCTTACTTTGTAAATGGTTCAAACTTAACTTCCTGCAACGAAACAAAATAACTATGGAATACATTGTCAAAAAGTTTACAGTCAAACTTTTCGTTTGCAAAAAGGCTATTTTTTATAAGGCTTGTAAGTTCGCGGTGCTATAACTTGCTAGCTCGAAATCTCGGCCTGATACTTATGTACGCACAGTATGGTTGTCTTGTGGACTACGAGTATTAACCGTAACCATCTATAAGTATAACATCTGGACACTTTATTCCATTTGACACCCCTTGACATTTTTGGTGGACATATTGTTGCCAGAGATACCTTTCTCTTTATAGAAATATAACAGTGAACTCGCAACGGTTGAAGGGTTGTGATGCGTTTTATGAGAACACAAGCGTTCTCACTTAGCCTCTCACAATCAACTCCTACTCTCACCTCCACGTTGGTGACCGGTGGGTGCCTAGTACCTCGACTGGAGATTGGGTAACCAACCCCTTTGGAAGGTCGTTGGAGGCAGCGGACGAGAGAGGGGGGTGGAGTGTCTCCTCACTAAGACACTTCCTCCTGTTCCAGACGGCAGCGGACGAATTCCCTAAATGGAGTCAACGGTGGCGTCTACAATTCCAGTTAGGCCGAATTACTTAGTGATATCCCTATAAGAGCTGCTTCGACGTACTCGGACCCCAGGTCTATAGGGATCTCCAATAACACGCCAGGTTATTGGAAAAGAGTTGGTGGCGGATGAACCCTTAATGGGTCAACGGCAGCACTCATATCCCGAAGTGGGATGGATAGGATCAGGTATGATGAAAAGGAAAAATTGCGACATTTATTACAGCTGCCATAAAAGATTGCATGTATTAGGATGCGGATTCGTCGTGGGAAATCGGCTAAGGTCAAAAGTTATTGACTTTAAGCCGATAAGTGATCGCCTGGCTGTGATCCGCATCAAAGCTACTTTCCAAAACATTAGCCTAATATGTGCACACGCCCCTACCGATGAGGCTGAAGACCCTACCAAGGAGGAGTTCTATGACCTCCTGGATAGAGCCTACGGAGCCTGTCCGGAGTATGACGTCAAAGTTGTGCTCGGGGACTTCAATGCCAAAATCGGTCAGGAAAACATCTTTGGCGGGTTAGTTGGTAAGCACAGAATCCACGAAACGACAACAGACAACGGCTACCGACTAATTGACTTTGCAGCAGCTCGTAATACGGTGATAAGTAGCACTAGGTTTCCAAGGCTAAGGATCCACACAGCAACCTGGCGCTCTCCAGACGGTCGAACCGCCAACCAAATCGACCATGTGCTAATCGATGCTAGGCACGCATCCAACATCCTCGACGTGCACACATTCCGAGGGGCAAACGTCGACTCTGACCATTTTCTTGTCGCTGCTAAATTCAGAGCTCGACTGTCCAACGAGAAGAAGCTGCGAACCGCTCAAAAGAAGAAATTCGACGTTGGACGCCTAAGCACACCTGGAGTAGCCAGAGCCTACAGAGAGCGCCTGAGTGAGAAACTCCCCACTGTGCATTCACCTACCACAGACGCCAACAACCAGTGGTCCCAGTATCGCGACATCATCAAGGAGGTAGCCGAAACTACTATAGGGTACCAGCCACCCCAGAGAAAAAGCCCGTGGTATGATGATGAATGCGTACGTCGGAAAAAGGTGACAGAAGATGCACATATGAAGATGCTGCAGCGCAAAACAAGGGCAGCGAGGGAAGAGTATCGAGCCAGGAGGAGGGAGGAGAAGAAGATACTGCGTCGAAAGAAGAGGGCTTACGCAGCCTCCCAGCTCAAGGAGATCGAAGAGTCTCGCGATCGAAACAACATCCGGAGATTTTACAAGAAAGCCAAGCAACTGGCTGCTGGCTTCAAGACCGGAACGCAGGCTCTTCGAAACAGCGAAGGAAACCTAGTCACCGAAGCGCAGGGAATAGTAGATGTGTTTAAGCAACACTTCCAGCAGCTGCTAAATGGGCATCATGTAGAGAGAGTGATAGGGCAGGAAGAGAACCCACGCCCAGTCAATGAAGAACCAGTTCCACCACCCAGTATAGAAGAAGTTGGCTTAGCTATAAAAAAGCTTAAGAACAACAAGGCCGCAGGCTCTGATGGTTTACCAGCGGAGCTCTTCAAATACGGTGGTGATGTTTGGGTAGGGCGCATGCACCAAATCATCAACCAGGTATGGATGGAAGAAAGCATGCCCGATGACTGGGCTATCAGCTCCATATGTCCCATCTACAAAAAAGGCGATCCTATGTCTTGCAAGAATTACCGAGGCATATCCCTGCTTAATGTCGCATACAAGATCCTATCCAACGTACTGTGTGAACGTCTTAAACCGTTCTGCAACACACTAATCGGCACATACCAGTGTGGCTTCCGGCCCGGCAGATCGACCATAGACCAAATTTTCACACTGAGGCAAATCCTGGAAAAGACCAATGAATTTCAAGTCGAGACTCACCACCTATTTATCGACTTCAAAGCCGCATATGATAGCATTCATCGTCAGGAGCTCTATATGGCGATGGCCGAATTCGGGATCCCGGCAAAACTGATCCAACTGTGTCGCGTAACGCTGGAGAACACGCGCTGCTACGTGCAATTTGGAAGTAGCTCCTCCGAACTATTCCAAACATGCACCGGATTTCGGCAAGGAGATGCGCTATCATGTGACTTCTTCAATCTCGTGCTGGAGCAGATAGTGCGCAGGGCAGGTGTCAACACGGAAGGCACTATCTTCAACAGATCCGTTCAGCTACTGGGGTATGCGGACGATATCGACATCATCGGTCGCTCCCAGCGTGCCGTGACTGAGGCTTTTACGGCGATTGAGGAACAGGCGAAATTTGTTGGCCTTGAAGTAAACGAGGACAAGACCAAGTATATGCTATCAACAAACAAAAACGCATCTGTCCACCGCCTAGGACAAAACGTCACTATTGATAGCAACAATTTCGAGGTAGTTAAGGAGTTTATCTACTTCGGTGTAAATATGAACTCCACGAATGACACCCTAGTGGAGATCAGGCGAAGAATTACCCTAGGAAACCGCTGCTACTTCGGTTTGGCAAAACAATTGGGTTCAAAACTCCTAACTCGAAGGACGAAATGTACGCTCTACAAAACACTCATCCTGCCAGTTCTGCTTTATGGCGCCGAGTGCTGGACGATAAGCAGGAAGGGAGAGCTGATATTGGGCTCCTTTGAAAGAAAAATTCTTCGTCGGATTTTTGGTCCTGTGTGCGAAGAGGGCGAATGGAGGAGAAGATACAACCGCGAACTCTATGAGCTGTACCAAGATGTGGATGTAGTCCAAAAAGCCAAAACACGTCGATTACATTGGCTCGGCCACATCGAGCGAATGGACGACAATGCTCCAGCTAAGAGGATCTTTGAATCTCAGCCCCCAGGTTCGAGGCGACAAGGAAGACCGAACCTCCGTTTTAAAGACCAAGCCATCGCGGATGCCAGAGCGCTTGGTCTGGCAAACTGGAAGCAGCGTGCCCGGGATCGCAGAGGATGGAAGGCTGCAGTGTCTCAGGCAGAGACTCTTCACGGGTCGGGAGCCCGTTAAGTAAAGTAAGTAAGTAAGAACTCGCAACGAATGGATGCTTTTTCTCAAATAAACTTAATCTCAGACTCTCCTTGCTACAACCAAATCACGGTATAGGGTGTTTGGTTAATAGTTTTTAAAGGATTTCTACCTTCGCTTGGTATCAACTTAATAAATACACCTACACGGGGTTTTTTTTTAGATAGCATTAGGGGTAGTTATTTGGCCATAATTAAACATGTGGCCAAAGCTGGATTTGATATGCTATAAAAATGTTATCTCTGAAAATGACACAAGAAATCAAGCGAATTGCTTCTTCCTCAGTCTAAGAAGTTAGCAAAGTTAGTCTCGAACCCAAAATTCTTGGATTGAATTTCGATCCCGTTTGTGTTGACGGGCTTTGGAGGTGGAGACTTAAAGCTGTAAATCCCACATCAGCATTAGTCGCTTAACGTGGTCACCGATGCGAACTTGGACGGACGACGCAGTAGAGGAAAACCTCGTTTTTGGTAATTCTGAGCAAGTGAAAGAGGACCTCAAAAACGTTGGAGTTCCTAGCTGCAGGACATTAGTCTAAGAACGTGCTAACTGTAGGGGCATATCGGTTAGTGCCCCGGATTAGAAGTTAAAATTGGGCTTATAAGTATAGGGATATGGAAATATATGATTCCATGATAGACATTTTACTGGTCTAAGTATGCAGGCGTCGACTGGCAGCTACTTTAACCTAGCCTAGGTCTATTTCCTCATATTTGTGTGAATTACAATCGATCAGTGTCACATCTCCAATTTTTTTTTTTTGCCAGTTCCCATGTTTTATAACTCAAGCCACAAGTTTTCACAATTTTAAAAATGTTTCTCTCGAAACAACAAGCATTTCTCAGTTTACGTTTTTAAAAAAACTGATACTATTACGAGGTTTGCAAGCCCACTGGTGGCCAGTCGTTGAGCTCTTCAAATTGTATAGTAATATCGGTGACGTGTACAAATAAGTTAACTGATTTTTGAATGACAGCTAGCTTGCTAGTTCCGTGCAACTCCATTCCGCGCTTTACATTATCCCAATACTCTCTCGTTATCAAAGATCTCAGATGAGCTAATGCTAGTATCTGCCCAGAATATTTGTTACAAAGCTCATCTCAATGGGGTCCGTCGTAGGCTTTTGAATTATTTTTGAAAAAGATTTGAACGTTCTATTTGCCTTTTTCAAGACTCACGTATTTTCTTAAACGGATGCGCTGTAGTTATGCTAAGAAGTCAAGAACTTCTGTCAATAATTGTTGGCACAGAAAATCCCTTCCACTTTTTGCGTAAGCGTCTAACAGCACTGCCATCACTATCATAATAGTCACCTTGTCTTTCAACAGGAAAGCAGAATATTTAGATCAAACTAAACACACAGTTCATCAACTGGCATTAAAATAAGACGTCGCTATGATTTTCAATTGGAAGCCAATTCCAGAAACTGTCGTTCACCTTGAGGTTATAAATCTTTTTCTCCGGTAGTTGTTGCCGTAAGGTTCGCGATTTTTCAAATATTTTCGGACACAATTGTCACCTCGGCCTTCTTATTTTTATTTTACTATTTTTATTTCCTCTTTTGAATTCTTTTTGGCGGCAATGATGGATCTGAAACTTTATGCTTAGTAGTAATAAAAACCGCATAGTGTATCCTTAAAGCTGCACTTGCCTTCACTATATCTAGTTAGACTTCCGTTGAGTCGGCGCTATGGGTGTGGCTTTGAAATTTTGTCGCTTTATTGCCCTCGTTAGATGAACGAACATTTTATTTACACAACACACACCACTTGGTAATCCAATCCAGGTATACTCGATACCCTAGCACTAGTAACTAGGTCAGGGTGTTCCAAATTTTACCCTATTTCTTAAAGTGGATATCCAGAAATATAAGGTTTGCGTGGTCTAATTATTAAGATTCCCCTTGCTTCAGCGAACTCTAAACCTATATATGTTCTGACCGAACTGGCCGATTGTGATAAAATAAGAACGAAATTTTGGTGCATGTTAAATGCAATGAGAACGGATTGGGATGTTATTTCAAATCGCTTCCTGCTTAGATCTATATACAAACAGACAAATAGCTACTCGTATCACACTACTCACACAAGCTTCACATTATCTTATACAGTGCGACCTCAAAAAACGTAACTAAGAGGAATTTGGGCAGTTGCTTTTATTTAGTTTGTTGCAATAACCGAGTCAAAAAACGAGACAAAAAGTCAAACAACTCATAAATGTAAAAAAAAAACTTGCCTGGAATTGGTTATTTAATTCTTATCGAAAATAAAAAATATTACATTTTAATCGTTTTTCAAAAACTGACGAAAGGAAACACGGCTATGGTAGTCTGATTTGAATAGGTACATCTCGAAATCCAGTGAAGCATCATTTTCTTCAGCACATTGAAGGCAAATGTTTAGCGTTTGCAGTACGAAAGCTACGCCTGGCTATACAAAACTCACACATCATGTATCAAACATTTATATAAAAATGACAAGAAATATTTGTAAGGTAACTGCCAAGACAAGGCGAAAATAAACAATAATGAAAATATACAAAAAATAGCGAACAAAACATAAGTTCGTGAAACAATAATTGCTTTAAGGTGTTGCTTTTATCGAGGTGTTACACGTATCGACGGTTGCTTTTATTGAGGCTGCACTGTAAATGCGAAAGTGACTCCGACTGTCTGTTAACTTTTCATGGCTAACCCACTAAAAGTAAAGCAGCTTGGCGAAGAGATAGTCTGGAAAGTGAATTAGGCCATACGCATAGTTTGGTCTAGATAGGACTAAGAGGCGTGGCACTTCCCATCAACAAAAAAACATGCAAATTATATATCCCGAAAACCACCGAAGCACTTTCGGGCTGACTTGCAAAGCGACGATTATCAAAAATATCCTTTTTGTTCATGCTGTTGGTAGAAAAACCCCCTAGATATTTAATTGGAATTTTTCCTCAGATTCAGTAATTAAAATAATCTAAAAGGCGTTAGGTCTTATCGCCCAAAACCATAACGCCCAAATTGAAAGATGTCATAACGCCCAAAACATCACTAGGCAATTTGTTGGTGGAAAATTCATGTAAATTTGGGTGATATGACATTGATTTTGGGCGTAATAACATTATTTTTGCTTAAAGTAGCGTTGGGTCTTATCGCCCAAGGTTAAAGAACCCAAGTAAATAAATGTCACAATGCCCAAAATACGTCACATCGCCCAAAATATTGAGAAAGAAAACGTCAAAAAGCCCAAATGTATGGACAAATCGCCCAAAAAAATTGCAGAAAAATATCGACTTTTAATCCCAAATTCTGACTGCTATAATGTAAAAAACAGAATAACATAATTAGAAAATATTCTTGCGCGCAGTGAGGAGGCTTCCGCTACGCCACTCCTCTTCCGGGCGCGGTAGGTGATAGTATTACTTCGCACAACCATTTTCAAACATTTTTCTGATGCCACTTGAAGAATTTGTATCACTTTAAAGCACTGCAGTACTAGAACATTGTTTTTTTAATTTGTTGTACTACTTTAAGTTTATTGTACATATTTTCTTGGTCACCATGGTTATGCACCAATTTTTTTAATTTCGTGCAGCTACCATCCGAAGTTTCTTTTATTCTTGCATTGCAATTGTTGTAATAACAAACGTAAAATGAATTACCCTTGCATCCACCAATTTTTTTGTATAATTGCTTTTCGTTTTTTAAATAAACTATTTTGAAAATAACCCTTTTACCACTTACATATTCAAAATTTTCGCACTCCTTTTCTTTTCGATGCACTTCACAGGCTAATGACTTTTTCAACTGTAGCTGTATAGCCTGCAAAAAAGCAGCAATAAAATAACGGTTTGTGTAGAAAATGACAAAAATAAGAACGCCCAAACTAAATTTTTGCATCTTGTTTGATATTAAACAGAAGTACCTAAGTTTTCTGGTTTTAAAAATGTCATAACGCCCAACAGCTATGTCGAAACACCCAAACTTAATAGCAAGAAATATTTTGGGCGTTATGACATTTCTAGATTTGGGCGTTATGACATTAGATAATTACTTTGGGCGATATGTCATTCTATTTGGGCTTTGTGACGTTTTATTCCTTTAAATTTTGGGCGATGTGGTGGCTTTTGGGCGTTATGACATTTTTCAATTTGGGCGTTATGGTTTTGGGCGATAAGACCTAACGCCAATCTAAAATGATCTAAATGGTCGCAGTGGCTTAGTGGTTAGTGTGTTGGACTACTAAGCGAGGGGTCCAGGTTCGAATCCCGCAAAAACCCAAATTCCAACTCAGGGTTTTTTTCACTGCACCACCTCTCGCGAACGTCTGACAAACATCCGAGAGTATAACTGTCATGAAAGAGCTACTCAATCGGCCCGTTTGGAACCGGCATAAAATTGTAGATCCCTTCCATGCGTTCCAAAAATTAAAAACTCACACAAAACGAATGGTTGCGAGAAGCTAGGCCCTGGGTCCTACAGCCCTGTTGCGCCAAATATTGTTATTATTATTATTAAAATGATCTTTAATCGCTCTTTTAGCTTCTTTTGAAATTAAAAAATCCCACGAAATTCATACCCAATTTATTTACTATAAGGATTTTTCAAACGCCAGTGAGTTCTCGCCACAAACTGAGTTTGATCAAATAAACTGCTGCACTTTAGAGCTTTCACTATACAAAATCTGTGTAGGTATCAAATTATTCAATAAACTATTTTATTTATTGGACAAACTCAAAGTCACGCAGATTCCGATGTAAAATCCGTCCCATTTTTACTATACACTTCCACAAAACTCGACTGTGATATTCTCAATTGCATCGATTGGAAATAACCCAATCAACGAAAGGACGAAGTTCTTATAGCAAATTTACAATAAATTTGTTTAAACAACGCCCAATGCGTCGTAAATTTCACCATAAATGCAATGCAATTCGCGTGGTGCCATTAACTCCTCCTATTCTTTCAACTCATTACCAGGAATTCCTCCTTTCATCGTGGCTTCGGCAATAAATAACAACTACTTCCGTCCTCGCTTAAGAATTATTTATTTATGCCTCCGACAAACATTGAAACATCCTCAAATTTCACCGGCTGAAAAAAATCGCATTGTTTGCGCACACAAAATCGCAGTGCACCATAAGGAAGGAAATTCGACAGAATGAAAAACGCGCGAAAAGTATTTTCACTCACACGAAAATATAGTCTACCAACACATGGGTAGGGTAAAAAAAAAGAAGTAGAGAGTACTAAACAATGAGCGATCCTTTCAAGGAATTAAGCCGATCAAACCTTCCCATTAAGAATGATCGGTGTACGTATACGCAGGCTGGGTGATCATAATGTTGCAATCTACCTGCAAAAGGACACTTATTTTGGATCGATTATTTGCAAGGATTCCTATTTTCTTTTTAACTTGCTATTGGTGGGTAATGTAGGTACGACTGGCAGGCCCCCGTGTCAGTGGCATTAAATAATTCATAACAGGAAAAATGTAGAACCCGCGCCAAAGGCGGGCTCTGTGCGAACCAAAACGGATCAAACTAGAAAGCGGTACTTAGAAAACACGCCAATTAAATGAAAATAGAAGAAAAGGATCAGCAGCATTCGGATTCGAGGTAGGGTTATGTTCTCGCGCATTTTCCATTCCCCTAAGCAAAATCCTTTTGCGAAACCGTTCACAAATTGAGACATTTTTGCATTGTTCTCTCTTTAGCGGGAAGGATACATTTCCTTACCATGTGAATATTTTTCTTGTCAACTTCCGCCTGATTTTCGCGATTTGAATTATTTTTCATTTAGTTTTTCGCATTCGCCCTTTTCTATGTCGTTCTGTTGTGGTTGCTTTGCGATGGGTGCGATGGTGATGTGTGCGCCGTTTACAATGGCATCCCTCGCATATCCTTAATTTATTTGGCACGCTATTCCCATGACTGAATATAAATTATCAGAAAACCGCCAAAAATTAGAGGATTCACCAGAAAAAAGGGACACGCAAGAAAAACAGCAGGCCGAGGCAAAGGGAACAATTATAAACTGTGGTGGTCTTTTGGTGGTGTTAGTTTGGAATTACACATATCATTGCATGCGTGCATACAGCGAAGGTGCGGGTAATTGCAGGACATCATATTGTTGTTGGACCACGCTGCAAATTGACAACGCAAGCGGAAAGCATAAGCGGTCCTTTCTTGGCAATCACAGCAGGACATCCAGAATCGCCTAGGGTTTTTAAAAGAATGGTGGATGAGAAACGGGGATAATTCCATTAGCACTGCCGCACAGTGCAATCCATGGAAATGTTGGCAATATGCGTGCACGTACTTATTTGAAATAGAAATCCATTTGCCGCCTTTTCTGCATTTTTCGCGCTGATTTTCTACATTTTCCAATTGCACTGGGGACGCGGTCGTGTTGGTGTTTTCAATTGACTGGCCGTTAGTTTTGTGAAACCTGTCAGGCGAGTGGATGATGGATGATTTGAAGTGACTGAGAGGGACAAAGGATATTTTGCGCGGTCCAGGTATTCGAATGAGTATGACTTTGAGCTGAAAATTTGTATGCTAATGGGTGCGAGCCTGCCTGGTTGACAGGTAGGTGAGTTTCACAATAAAACGAAATTTTAAAAAGTCTACACCTACGCAGAAGTACACCTTCTGTTAATATATACCTACAGTGAAACCTGCGTAAGTTGGCCACCTGTGGTACAGGCAATTTTGGCCAACTTATAAGGTTAGGTACAGACTTCTTTTTAATACCTATTACAGAAAAACGCAGCTTTTAGCAATACCTACTATTATTTGATTAAAAACATTTTTCAATACTAAAACAAATCCACAAAAGAAACAGTTTTTTTTTAACAACACCAGTATTGAAAAGTAGTATTAACTGGACCTAAAAAAATGTAGGTCCATACATGTAATGAAACAAATTATTAAACACAAGCACAAGAAAGTGCCAATGACAAAAGTGTACGAAAGATGAACTGAAATATAGAAATGTGTACAACTGGCCGACTTCGGCAGATGTCCAACTTACAAGGGTAAAGTTAGCCCGGTTTCACTCTATCTGTAAAGTCCAGACCGATGGAATTGTTATGTTTTAAGGAGCTAAAAAACTTTCTAACTTGGATTTGGATACATATTGTTTGCCTCATATTGTTGAAAGTTTCCCAAAACAATCATTTAGCTACCAAATACGAGTAAGAGGTGTGCAGCATTTTTATATCAATACAAAGGACTCGTTTGCAATGATAGATATTTCAATGAGGATAAATTTAACACCCAGGTGTCATAGTTCGCGGTTTTTTTTTGATATTTGCGTTCAGTGCTCATTAACAAATTTCCATTAATTGACAACCAACATAGAAGGCCCAGCTTTTCACGACCATTATTTTTTTTATAAGTTTTTAATTTTTAAGGGGAACGGAAGGGATCTTGAATTTTATGCCGAGTTCAAACGGCTAATTGAGGGACTCTTTCATGACAGTTATACTCTCCGAAGTTTGTCAGACGTTTTGGGAGAGTGAAAAAAACCTTACGGGGATCGAACATGGCAACCTTCGTTTAGTAGCCCAACACACTAAGCCACTGCGACTTCTTAGACAAGATAACGCTTTGTTTTATTTGAGATCAAATGTAAAATATAATGTGTTCAGTTGCTGCAGTTAGTCTATTATTTTCAAAAGCCTTTCGATCTACACTTAAGCTAACTGGACCTTTATGTTGACTAAGGGTTTGCTATTTTTACATTTTCCTTAAATATAAGCATACGCAAATACGCAAATGAAATCCATTCGTTCCAATTGTTCTAACAGTCCAACTGCACTCTGTGCAAATAAGTTTCCAGGATTTACCCATATAACAATCCAAGAAATGTACCTTAATTTTTTTTCAATGACATTTAAAGGTATAAATACTCATTGCCCCTGTTTGGACTCAATGGCTGCTTTGAAAATTACAAATAGGTATCTAATAAACCGCCGCAGACGTTAAGTCATTCATATTACTCAATCACAGCTCATATATGCGATCCTTTCAATTTGAGCGGTTCAAATCGCCATTCTCACTTTCACATCGATTCGCAGATCAAACATCTGCATCCTTGTTTATTTTCACATTTCCCCGCCTGAGCGCATTAAGCGAGAAAGAAAAATTCAATATTTTCGACAATTTTTCCCCCGAAACACGGACATTTACACGGCTTGTTTTCCCAATCCCTTGGGACAGCGTGCATCCCAATTGTAAGATTGCCTAAGCATTTCGCCATAGGGGAGGAAAACGCACATAACATCTAATCCTTTTACCCCCAGTTAGCTGTCGTTCTCTTACCATCCTCCAGCAAGGATCAGATCAATAAATGTTTATTGCTAATCGGAGAGGTATGGGTTGGGTATGGCTCGGTCACGCAGTTGGACTAATAAAAACAAGATCCTAATTTTTGAGGAACCACCATCAGACACTGAAAAAATAATGAACGCGATTGTTGAAGTCGCGCATCACACACACACACACGCAGTCACCTTTTGTTCGCCAATCTCAATAAGAATCATTTGGGTTTTGGGAAACCCGCTGTGTAAGTACTAAAATCGCTGCGAGGGTACAAACTTCCTGCCTTCGGAGAACATATCAAGCAGAGCGTTTAGTTGTTTCGTTTCTTTTTTTTTTTTTTTCGATGAAATTTTCCATCGAATTCAATTGACAACAAAATCAGACAGATAGGGATGAGACTGAGAGCGTGACGAAGTGCATAATTCTGAAAATGTTCATCAGATACACAATGATTCGGCCTCTAATGCAAGCAATTGTGGGAAGGGACATTTTTATGGGATGTGATTTGAACGGTTTCGCATTTAATTTCAGACGTACGTCAAAAAGACATATAACACCCGCGCATCGATGCTTGTGTTTGCGTAAGACGTGTGTAGGTTCATCCTTAAACCTGTATCTTGGTTTGGATGTGAATAAAAACGGACGTGGGGCGAGGGCGTGAATCTTAGTGGGCATATATACGGTTCGAGCTACCAGACGTATCCTTGAAATTGACAGAATGCCAGGGATGTGCGCGCCGATTTTATGACGCACATTACCGCTTGATTTTATAGCCATTTGGAGGAACTTTTATTTCTATTTTCAGAGCTCTTGTAAATCAATCGTGGCATTGGTTTAAGACCGGTCGCGTTTATTGCGGCCACTAAAGTTTTAGGGGGTGTACAGAAGATGTGTGATTTACAAGTACCTACCTGTGTGATTTATGGTTTCACCATTTGAATGAATGTTTAAAGTCAAGTAAATTAAGGTGACTTCTCTTCCGCGAAAAATTATATATTTAAGAGTGGTCCTTCAGTCATGGTGACTTTTTTTATGCGCGAGGGTAGTTTATTGTGCAATTCGTGTTTACTCAGTTGGTGTCCTGTTTGTTTTGCTTTAATGGTGTGAGCCACCTTGAGCGGGCACATAAATTTCATCGGCGGTTCATAGTGTCTGACTTGGAGTTTGGTTTGAGAGATACGGTGTACGTATAGGAAGACTAGTGCCAATACCCATAGGTACATATCTAATTGACTTTTGTGTGACACTGACAATGTGTTTACTTATAGGTTATATCACACCTGTTGTTGATATTCGGAATAGAATGGGAGTGGGTGAATAGATTTGGTATGGGTGAGTGAGGACGTAGTTTTGGACCATTGAAAGAGGAGTTACGGGTTCGGTTTCCGGCTAAGCAGAAATTTTAATTTAATGCAATTTCCACTGTCCATTTGCGATTGAACGTGTCAAACGTACGTGTTACGGTATAAAATTTAGTCCGCGTTGCACTTCCCATCCTTCTTTTAAAATTATTTAATTTTATGAAAAAATGCAAAACCAAGTGGTGAAGCGTAGCCTGAACCTGACCTAGGGTACTATAGAAAACTGAATAAAATTTCTCGTGGTCATTTATTACTAAATAAACATGGTTAAGGGGAAATATTGTCTAAGGCCATTTTTTTCTTGTAGGTACCTATATACTTTTCCTCGAGAAAGCCACCCTACTACAGCGCCCGAGATGCTTGCAGGTATAGACGCATTCCTCTGCTACTTAAATTATTGTCAGTTACACAGTTGAGTGTCTGAAGAAGTTCATGGCTCGAAACAACTGTTATGATAGAGCCTGTAAAGCAGAATATGGGCAGAGGCCAGCGTCTAGTCTTCTGTATGATGACCGCTTTGTATTTGATATTAGTATAGGATCTGTTGCAGCTGCTTAGCTGAGTATGGTGTTTTGCAGATATTAAGAAGTATTTTCGTAAAAGTCTTGGGGCCGAGCTCCATGGGAGTAATAATCGAGGTTTGGTCAAATATACGCTTTATGCATCCCGAGGTAATTCCTCGTGGGTAAAGTGCCACTTTAGATTAACCTTAAAGACGCTAGACTTGCGTCATTGAATAAGTTGTTATGCCAAGTTGGGCTGGAATTGACGACGCATATGGATTCCTGAAATAGATTGTTTGTAATTTTTATTACAGTCGATGCATCAATATTTCTTTATTTTTTTTATATATTTGCAGTCTTGCATTTTAAGATACAATATTGTAGATATAAACTTATACAAACATCTGTTTTGGAACAATTTTAAGCTACTTAAAAAAAATTGAAATACGTCGTATTAAGGTTAACACATAATTTCAAAAATTCATTCCTCTTTAATATTCTTAGTTAACATTTAATTTATATAAAAATAATTAAAAGCAAACATAAAATTTGTATATACATATTTCATTAACTATATTTTATTAATTAATTTTCTGCTTTGGTTAACACAACGTATAAAACAAGGAAAACCCCATTATTTAATTGAACGATAAATGTGACGCTAGAGTTCCTCGATATCCAAAATTCGGCAAATATTAAGTGGTAGAGAGTTCCATAGCCGAGTGACATTAACAAACAAATTGACGTTCAGAGTGCAAGAGGAACGAAATTGTGTAAGTTGTTGTGATATGTGATCTACTTAATGAGAACGGTTGCAATCTGTTAAAAAGATAGAGGGTTGATGTGACTGCATTATCCTGAATAACAAGATCAAAGCCCGCTATCGGATAAGATTGTCAAATGAAAGGTTGTATATAGATTTTGCGAAACTCGATATCTTGTCAGACCGTATTCATATATCTAGCAATATTATTGTATGCTGCATTAAGTTTTCTCCTGCTATCGGAGTTGCAATTGCCATATATTTCACATCCATATGTCGATATAGGCAAGCATAGCTCATAGCATAAGTCTAGTTTTCTGTGGAGTATACTGTCCACAAGGTACTGAGCACTTCACAAACTTTCCCCACGACTGAATTAATGTGAGTGCTCCAAGTATGTAAGAGTGCGGTTGAGGTTTGGGGTCAAAATTCTGGCGAGGTCAAAATTGTTTTTTTCAAAATTCTGTTTTACAAAGTTATGCTTTCAAAATTCAGCTTTTCAAAATTCTGCTCTACAAAATTCTGCTTTACAAAATTCTGCAAGGTTTGGAAAATGTTAAAAAGTGCGCGCTTTTACATCTTTTTTTTATTTTTTATGTAAAACATTCTACCTACTCACTTGATATAGAAGAAGAGGCAAAAGGAGTTTTGTTATTGATTTTAAGTTTGCTCTCTTGGTTTAGGCAAATATTCTGTTAGTGAGTGAAAATAATTATATATCTGTAATTAAATCGAATTAAGGAAAATATAAGGTCATTTTGTGGCTGACAGGAATAAGCAGAATTTATTTCTTTAAAATATTGCCTGTCAGAATTTTGAAAAGCAGAATTTTGTTAGACAGAACAGAAAAAACATAATTTTGAAAAGCTTAATTTTTGTGTTAAAAGGCAGAATTTTGCAAAGCAGAATGTCGACCCGCTCCCTGCGGTTGAGTATGATTGATGGAATGTATGAAGGATCTACAGGCTTTTTGGAAATAATAAGACATTTGGACTTAATTGGACATTGAGCGCAAAATAAAATTTTACCAGAGTCCTTATCTATATTATTGACAAAATCTTCAATTAGTCCAAGAGGGCAACTTTAGTACATTTGGACATCATATGCGTACATTTAAATAGAGATTTCATTGACAGTTTGAGGAAGTTCATTTACGTATAGAGAAAATAAAAGCGGACCAAGAATTGAGCCTTGTGAAACGCATCTAGAGGTTGAAAGGAAATTGGAAAGAGTTCCATTTACCATGACAGCTTGCTCTCTGCCAATTAGGTATGAATTCTTCAATTTTGTGACGGAATTCGAAAAGTTTAACAGCATTGACAGCATAAGTAATGCTTTCGTTCAGAGAACTTATTTGCTTTCATGTTCATCTAATGAAGCATGAAGACGAAGAGTGCTATAGATATTACTATCTTCATCAACCTAAGGGGATCAATGATATGGAGAAGGAGTAGAGTTAGGAAAAGCATGTATGTCTACTGTAAGACTGTGACTTGAATAAATACCTCAAGACCTGTTCTTATCAAGTTGAAAGCGCAAGCTTGGTTTAGAAGAGCGCTTCGGTAGACCCTCCAAGATATCCAAGTTTATGGCTCTTTATTCGTCATGTTGTCTCATTGTCTAACTTCATATTTAAATAGAATTATTACTCTTGCCTTTACGTTGGTTAGAAGGTTGAGCATCAGTGTTACCACTGTAGGACACTGAAAGTAACAAGAAACAGGGCAAATGACAGAAAAGTCATTTCTGAAGCTTTTCTGCAAATTTAGAATTTTTGAACGATATTTAATAAGCATTAGCTCGTTAATAGTATTGTGATAGGCAGCTACGTTAAATTTTTAACGTTTTTATTTGGAAATAATAGCATTTAACAAATTTTTGAAGCGCCTTCTCCAACTCAAAAGAAGGGCCAAATAGGAAAAAACTGTGCCAGGCTTTCAAAACAAGTGCCAAATTGCTACTTTAGTCCCACGAGAGTCACGCTGGCTAGCATGGCAAGTAAGAAGCAGTTGGAAGGACTTTCCTCTCATTTTCTGAACCAGCTGAATGCGAGAGGTATCTTAGCTAGAAGAAAATTCATTTGGCAGTACCTACGACATTTTGAAGACTTTGCATGTTGCATATTGTAGGTGCACCGCAGCCTTTTACTACTACCTCTAGCTGATATTAATTGGCACCCCTTTGCGTTTTCACAAACCAGCTGTATAAGGTATATAATTAATTGTCGCCAAATTTTACGATTGCAACCCTCTTCAAGGACGACAGCTTCAAATCAGCCTTATCCTCAGGTGATGTTGTAAGCGACCCGTCTTTTTTCATATGAAGGACCAGCTGGCATTATTGCTTAGTGTTTTCGCTGTAGATCAGAACAACCGCTCCCCAATTGGACATGCAATAATTCAATCCGAACCAGCTCCAGCGCGTTAAACTACTAAGCCGAGGGGCACAAGGTTCGATTTCCGGAAAAACACAAATTACAGCATATGGTCTATTTCACTGCGCGAACATCTGACAAACATCCGAGAGTATATAACTATTATGAAAGAGCTTCTCAATGAGCCGTTTGGACTCGTCGGACAGTAGTTGTAGATCCCTCACACAAACCGAATGGTTGTAAAAAGCTTGGGTCCGTACGGAGCTGTTGCGCCAACTATTTATTATTTTATAATGATGTCCACTTTTAGTTGTACAGGGTGTTTGGTCTGACTGTCCTTAGATTGAAAGCCTTGTCATCATTTCTGGCAGATCTTTGACACTCAGACTTTTTTTCAAAATCAGCCATTTTCGTAGGGAACAGAGCATATCCACCCGAGATTCAAGACTTATGAGGACCCAACTTAACCCACAAAAGTGTATTCTTTGGTGTGACTGTAGAGCTTGCCTAGATCGCTATTTCCTCCTTCAAGGTCAAGTCAGACAAGGCAAAAACGACCGCAAATAACTCAACACACTTTATAATCAAAGCGATAAACAATATATCTTGTAGACCAATAGGCAAATCAGTCACTCTTCATATTCTATAATGTGTTCCCAAAGCTTAAATTCAACAGAAACCATGAAACATCTGTACCCTCCAAATCTGACGGAGAGAGTGATATAGAGTGTCGCATGGGATCCGTTTGTTTCTATAGAGATGGGTACAAAATGGGAAAAGGAGGGGGAGGTGTTTTTTCAACAGATCGCTTAAGTTTAGGGGCACACCACAAGCGGATCTTCTGACTTGCTCCATAAACGGGTAGCCCATGTACAATTCCTTTTAACACTAAAGGTACAGCTGATGCAACACAAATATTTTTCGTTTCTCTACACATCTTTTCCTTGCACAATTCGTACTGCATTTACAACTAAAAAAATTGTCAAATCGTAAAGTTAAGAGCCGCACTTTTCTGTCTCCTGACCGTCTGGTGAAATGTGCCCCTTTGAGTATGCATTCCCACCCATGTGACATACATCGCCCGGTACATAATTCCATGAATTCAAATCGATACTAAAGAAAGACTAGAACTTAAGTTCGCCAACCCCAATCGAAATGTCGCTCACCGAACGTCGCGAAATACGAGTCATCAATGTCGGCGTCGCAACGTGTCAAATTAGGGCATCGAGAAGGGAAAATCTCAAATTACGCGAACGTCTATAATACGGCTCACAAGGATCTGTCCTCGTGTAACTTTTGTATGTTCGCAAGCCCTGCCACTAAATGCGCAAAAAGACAAAAAGAAACACAAAGACAGTACAAATCAGGACGAAAATATAACACAACGGGGCGGGAAAAAATAAATGCCAAAGAAAAACGTGGAAAGATTTTCGCATTGCAAAAACACGGGACACCGAGCTCACAGATCCTTATAATGATACATAATAAGCGCGATATACCCACACACAAAGACACTCGGGCTCTTGCTCTTACTCTTATGCACATGCTTCCCTCCAGCGATTTAACAATCCGACAGATAGCCGTCCTTTGCCGTGGCGTAGTCGTAGCCGCTGCTGCCAAGGGTTGACACAATTGAGACGCTTACACAGAATTGAAGGGGGCGACCGAAGGAGAAAAAAAAATCCAAATTGTTCGTGATATGTACTGCTACCCCCTTTGGCGTGTTATCAAATTCCACGGATCTGCATGTGCTAGTCCCAAAGTGTGGTGCCGCCTATGTGTGCGTGTAGAACAATAAAACTCGCGCTAAATAAGCGTAATAAGAAGAAAGACAGGAACGCGCGCAACGCGAAGAAATTCGAGGAAAACTTTGTGCAAATCCCCCATGCGAGACCATACGTGATGTGAGGATGTGGTGTTACGCGGGCAGCGAGCACACATTCACCCCCGCACAGTGCACCCCATCCCGTATCCGGCAATCGGATGTTACGGGGGGTTTCACTTTAAATTCACTACAAGGGTTGAAGAATACACAAAATACCATAGTCCTTGCCGGACGGTGTACAGCGGGTGGATGTCCCTGAAGGTTGGCGTTTCTTTTTTCTTTGCTTCCTCCCGAAACGGGATAAGGGCATGTGTCCTGTTCCACATTAAGTGTATGCGTGATGTATGCATACGCACTTTTTGAGATACACGCACACACATGTGTGTAGGCAATAGTTCCCCATGTGAGTTGAGTCTAATTAGTTAAGTTGCGTCGTAACGCGCGTCGCCCGTGGCCATTTTTCACCCAAAAAGTTGTTTTTCCTCTCTACAACAATTTTTTTTTATTTTCTTTTTTGTGTTCAAACTCAAACTCAATCCAGCCTCGGCCTCTGTATCTCATGCGTATACACATTTTTGTGTAAGCGGGGTTTTGGCAGATGGAGGAAAAGAGCTCTGCCACTGGACGGGGTGGTTCATGTGTCATTTGGGATAGAAGTTTTTGAGAGCGCAGGGGGTGGGGGATTGTGATGCTTATCCGTTGTGTGTAGGTTTTTCCACTTTCTCTTTTACGGCGAATGGAATTAGGTACGGATGTAAGTGGGTTCTTTTTTTCATTATAAATGTGATGTGGGCTTACCTATATTTGAAAGGACGCGTGAATGTTTGGGCGATTTGTCTAGTTTTGACCGTGTTTTAGAAAGTTTTCGGACCTAGGAGGGGGTTTTTCATCGAGCGCCACGTTGAGCTGGAAGAAGGCAATTTGAAAGTAAGGCACAATGTCAATTGATTTCTATTTAATTTGGTTTATATATATCGGTAGTGACATGTGTTGGGGGGGGTGAAACTCACAATATGAGGTGATGTCACTAATGTTGGCGACCCACTAAATAATGAATAAACGCGTAGTGGTAGAGCAAACATCGCATAGGCATCATCATTTTATATTTTAAATGAAAGCCTATCTTGCTAGATTTTACCTCTTTATACGATCAAAAGAGCTGCATCTACCTAGATCGTCCAGAAATCCTTAATCCCTAGGAGTGTGTGCAGTATTCCCCTGCATCCAACTCTCGTGACTCAAGGTGTTAGATACTCAAAATGTAGGGCGGGACATTCTGCTTTTTGGAAGTTATGCATCGTACTTTCTGATGGAAGAATAAATTCTCGCTTTAGATAGATTTAGGTATAGAGCTATCGACAATACGTCGCATTAATACATTGAAAAGGCCGCCAATGCAAAAGAAATGTTGGATTTTTGACATTTACCAGTAGAATTTCTAAATTTTTACTAAATTTGCAATAACGTCTGCAGTAATCAAAGCTGTTAAAGGATGGCCTCAGAGAGAAGTAATAGCACCCTTTCTCAAGTGGACAATTCTCATAAAAACTTTGTGATGACTTAAAAATTGCATGTTCTACTGTCGAGGGTACTCCCAAACTTAGGAACCATTATCAGCAGTGTTGCCAGAATTTCAAAGTGGAAAATCCTAGACTACAAAAAAATAATGCTAGAATGTATGAAGCAAAAAAAATGCTAGACAAAACAAAATTTTTTTTCATCAGCTTTAAAAAAAAAATAATAATAATCATCTAAATGCCTGTGTACCTCTTCCTTTAGTCAGAAATTCCGTGCCTCAAAATAACTAAGAAAATAATAAAAGTTAAAAAACGTGTTTAAATACAACGAATTTCATTTTATTATTAAAGTACCTACCTATCAGTCTTCAGAACAAACGAAATATCAATATAGTACCAATTTTTGAAATATATATCTATGGTGCCTACACTTTCACTTGGAGGAATCGAATCACAGTTGTTGTACTTTTTTGACCTATGAGGGGCATGAGGGCTTTCTTCTACGTCTTCAGTATTTTCTTGTTCTTCATAATCTTCAAGGGAATCACCACCAGATTCATTTATTTTAATTTATTTTAATTACTAACTTTCTTTTCAAAGAAATCACTTTTACCTTTTCATTATCAATGTTAAACCAAATAAACAATAAGCTTTTCAACAAGTTAAATCACTGCACACAATATGACAAAACACAAGTTCTTCAAAACAAAACACAGATCAGTTTATATGGAAACGATACTTCCAAAAAACACTAGCTTTCAGTTTAGATAAAATACAAATCCTTCGATTCACGGCTTCTAAATCTGTATTAGAGCATGTATGTATCTATATACCTCTCTGTTTCATATTCCATTTGATGTATGGGAAAGTGAAGGAAAACATTCTGAAACTTCGTTGCAGTACATATCAGCTTCGTGCACTTAATGACCCTAAATCGAGTAAAAAAAAGGCAAAAATCTAAAAATACAAAAAAAGCTATAAAAGCATTATTTGGCATTTTTCTGTTTTAAAAAAAATGTTTACTAGTTTTCGAAAATGCTAGATCTAGCATTAAAAATGCCAGAATGGCATCACTGATTATCAGAGGCAGTAATGGAGCAACTCTAAAGAGTCCCGATAAAACGGCCTTACTCAAAGTGCGGAATTGATGTCACCAAGCAGGATTTATCTAAATCCCTCAGAATATACCATTTATGAGACGTACTCGTAGGTAACCATCTTTACTTCCATTTAACTCAAAAAGCACTTCAAAGTGTACAAAATGGAGCTTGTAGGTATCACTGGTGCCAAGCAATTCTTCACCTACGTGAAGTTAGCCCGCACTTTTTCTAGAATGAAAAACGTAAATTGCAGTTCGATAGACATTCGTTTCTAGTTGTTTGTAGTGAAATTGTTTTCGTTTGTAGTTCAAAGGTTAGAAAGTTAGAACCATTAGAAAAAAATTTCAGCCCGCACTTTTGGCTTTTTGAAACAAAAACTAGCCAGTTGCATTTGAAATCGTTTGTAGTTGTTTGTAGTGAAATTATTTTTTAACAGATATAAGGACATTTGTGATTGCACCTGTAACTCCGAATTTACAAAAAAGAGATATAATTTAAAACCACTGGTGCATAAAGCATATCCTAACTTCAATAACTGCATTTAAAATTTCTGAATTCGCTTAAGCGTTACTTAATAAAAAGCAATCAAAGTCAAAAAACGCATCACTTTAGAGTTGCATCCATATATGGGCTTCCCAACAACAACAAAACAACGGTAAACGGTATAGTCAAAGCCACGTCAAAGAGCTAGCAATCATAATCAGAGGCAGTCTGGGGCAACTCGATCAAAAAGCTTTACCCAACGTAACGTGTCAGAAAACTTCACCATGTTTTGTGTGAAGATTTAATTTTTTGGAACCAATGAAAGGGATCTACAATTTTATTCCGATTCCAAACGGCTAATTGAGAAGCTATTCCAAGACAGTTATACTCTCGAATGTTTGTCAGACGTTCGCGAGAGGTTGCGCAGTGAAAGAACCCTGAGTTGGAATTTGGGTTTTTGCGGGATTCGAACCTGAGACCCCTCGCCTAGTAGTACAACACACTAACCACTAAGCCAAACTAACACTTGGAACCCTTGCAATTTTGGGCATGCACAGATATTAGGTAAATACGTAGGGAGTGTCGTCACATCTGACTATATGTCTCCCCGACTAGACTTTGACAGGCCATTCACCTGCTCCTTTCCGAGTAGGGAAGAATGGAACACAAACGAACCCACAAAAAGGAAATCAATATCCATCTACACAGATGGGTCAAAGATGGACTGTGGAACTGGTGCCGGCATATTCTCTTTGGAACTAAATATACATTGCTCCATCAGACTTCCTGATAGCAGTAGTGTCTTCCAAGCGGAGGTTCTGGCAATCGCAGAAGCGGCCCGTAGGGCGTCAATATTGGCAATACCAGGTAGCGATATTACCATCTTCATTGACAGTCAGGCGGCAATAAAGGCAGTTTCTGCCAATGAAATAAAATCCAAATTAGTCCACCGCTGCCGCGAGGAGCTCAAAGTTCTTTGCTCGCAGCATATCACCAATCTCTGCTGGGTCCCTGGACACAGTGACAAAACCGGCAATGAGAGGGCGGATGAACTGGCGAGACAGGGATCCGAAATGGATCTTGATAGAGCACTTGAATCGGTCAAGCCGCCACTTTGCAATCTGAGAGAGCGAGTGGAGTACAAAATTCGAATGAAAACCAACAACAGGTGGAAAGAACTCACTACCTGTGAAATATCAAGGAAGCTTTGGCCAGAATACAATAGGGGTCGGACCAATAAACTTCTACAGTTTGATAGGTCATCGCTATCTAAGTTAGTGGGAGCTCTGACTGGCCATAACTACCTAAGAAACCACTTAATGAAACTAAATCTCAAAGATGACGAATTATGTAGAGGTTGCGAAGACGAGGAGGTCCACGAGGACACACCTCACTTCCTCTGCCACTGCCCGTCTCTCTGTCACTTGAGGAACAGAACACTTGGAAGTTATTACTTCCATGACGTACATGAACTTTCTGATGTCTCACTGTCTGATCTTTGCAGGTTTCTGAGGAAATCGGGATGGCTAGACAGCGTCAGATAACCACAAAGGAGGAGGATGGAGACCACCGATATTACACCAACGGTTAACCCCTAAAGAAAGAAGGGCATTACAATGGGTCCACGAGGACCTAAGTGAGGTATTGCAGGGCTTATCCTGCTCTACCTACCCGTTTACCTAACCTAACCTAACCACTAAGCCACTGCACTTACTGGTATTCATAGGCTAGACAAATACGGATGGTTCCAGAGTAACAAACTCTTGTTGGGAAAGAGACACGTATCAGAATCTCTGCTCCTTTTCGAAACACTTCAGCAATGATTTCCCGGTCTATGCAATTGAAGTAAGTGAGTAAGCAATTGAACTTTGTGCTGGAGATTGCACGAATAATCGTACGACAAGTGACCCAGACGTATACTGCTCTTTACATAGTTGCCAGCTATTAACTATTAGGTAAAACTAAAAAGTTCTATATACACTTAACAGGTCCACCATGGGGCCTATTGCGGACTCGTAGGTAGGCCAATTCACCCAAACATCGAGTTTTTCTACACTCTAAATCGATGTAGAAGTTAGTGTCTGCCGAGGGGCATTGCTCTATAGTTCCAATAAGCGAACTCTTCTCTGGCAAGCAATTGAGCTTTGTATGGAAAATGTAGAAAAATATGAAATTATCAAGACGATTTGTCAATTTTGAGGGTGCTCCGTGAAACATCCGAAATAAGTTCGGTGTGTGCCAAGCCCCATTTATTAGGCTAATAAGGTATACCTAAGCCTAAAGAAAATAGCCAGGTTTGAGCTAACCTTTGGCAGTATACGAGGGATTGGTGCGTTAGAGCCGTAGAAGGTCGAGAGAGACAAGAGAGTATGGCCACTTAGGCTTAAGGGAGAGATGATAAAGTGATACTAGTGATGGGATATGAGTTGTCACTTTCAATTGACGGAGCCTGAGAGGAATCGGTGGATGAATTCCGCAACGGTAGTTGGGCAATTTGAGGAATTAATGTTAGATTATTGGATCGTTTCTAGGAAGACCATGAAAAGATGCTCACGATTCTGAATACATAAACTCGTTTAAAGGGAGACCGAACTTGTCTAGCGTACTCGAGGAGATGGCGAATAAAAGTGATGTGCAAAACTATAGACACATAAAAACGGTAGAGCCCTTTGGACCATCTTTGAATGAAGCAAAGTGATGAGTTGGCTTCAAGAATAATTTCATCAACATGCGAACGGGAACAAGCCGCACAGCGAAAACCGCGAATAGATGGAACTATGGGTGTATGTTGCCAATGGAGAAGAAACACTCAGGGAATCGGGGAATAGAAACCACAGGAAAAGGTAAAAGAATGACATTTGGTGACATGAAGTTTTAAACAGTCTTAGGAACACGGAATTGAAAACTATTTAGGTCTTGATGGAGTCAAAGATATGGTAGGTCTCATCGGCGTTTGAGAGAGGGGGAATGTTCACCGATCGAAAGTAGTTAGTTTGAACAAAATTGGACCTAGACGACTGTCTTGTGGAACACCAGAGCTGGCAACGAAATGGCCTAAGCACTGCAAAAACTGTTTCCCCCAGGCATGATGATATCCATTTTAGCCAAATTGGTTCGATTTCGAAGGAAGGCAATTATTTGTAGTATGTCAGGCGTCAGAGAGCCTGTCAGAAGCCTTTCTGAAATTAGTTCTAATAACGTCGACATCATTACCGTTTTGTAAGGGTCTACCTTGAGATTGCAGGGTAGTGGAAGTTGATCTACCTTTTAGATAGCCGGCCTGGTTATGGCAAATTAAAGACTTGCACAGAAAGCTTAAAACTTTGTGCATAATACTTTGAAGGAGCTTGGGTGCTGGTGAAAATATAGCTAAGGAAATATACCTCAGATCGTTAGCCGGGTAAGGTCATGTCTGACATCATCGATTTAGTCATCGATTTTATGCGATATTGTGACCTACCTATGCCAGAACCTTGAGTACACCGGTCTACACAGCGAAAAGTCTGGAACAGAAAAATTCGGTGACATGATTGATGCAAATGAGTTTGGGAAAAAGAGATGAAGGCCGGTTCGAAGCTATCTTTGAATCAGTTATTTGCCAATTGGAGCATATAAAGAAAATATCTTAATACTACAAGTATGTATGTATTTCGAACTCTTAAGTTTAGTTTGGCGTTCTGTTTTTAACATTCATTGCGACCTTCAGTTGGTTATTATGGTTGGGAATTTAGACTTAACTGATTTTCCGGAAAATGTGAATAATAAATTGCGGATTAAGTGGGTAAAAGGCTTGGACAGAAGAAAACGAACGCAGGTCTTTCAGTCTGTTAAATTTTGCTGGAAAAGGGACATTTATCTCACTTTCTACACCAAAATGACAGCAAAATTTTTTTGTCCAAACATAAGTAGGTACTGCTGCTATCATACACTTGTGGGAACATTACCCACCATTCAGAAAACGCCACTTTACCCAATTTGTAGGGGCTTTCTTCTTTATTATATATCTATTTTTAATACTTTGTCCCGTTAATCAATCAAATAAATTGATCAAAATAACAAACTTTAAATATTTATAACAAGTTTCACTTCCAATTTAATTATAAAGTTGCACTGTCAATTCAGCCATATCAGCGGTGCAATTAATTTTTTTCCATTCTTACACTACACGTGTCAGGAAGTGATATGCTCAGGACAGGATACATATACTTATACATACTGTGTATGTATGGGGACATGTTATTAAATTATGTACACCGCAGCACAGTGGACAATCTGAAATTGCAAGGAACTCCTTGCGTTGGGGTTAAAACATCGCCGTCGTTGTCGTTATCGTCGTCGCCGTCGTCATCACAGTCGTTGCCAGGCTATATTGAGCAATGTCCTCGTGACGCCGTTCATTCCTGCGGTCGCAATATGTGTGCGTTGTCTGCCCGCAAACCGAACGCACATATTAATTTAGCCTCAGCATCAAACTAAATTTCATCCTTGGAAGTGGCTGCGGATGCCATCTTGGATGCAAAGAATCCAATCCACTGTGTAGCAATTTGGAGCAGCTAAATCTAATCTGTGAAGGTGGTCGCAGTGGGTGAGGGTATGCTATGGCTGTAGTGTGTGCTGGTAATAGCATATACAGAGGACGGCTTTCATGCGGTGGCATGGCAGCGGTCGTGGCAACTGTGGTGGTCAAATGGCTGTCCATTGTGTTTATTTATAAGTTGGGACTGGAATTCGTTGTCCTTCATTGGCGTTGGGATCCTTTGGTTGAAATAATGCTTCGGTGTGAATATGTCCGCAGATGTGGAGCCATCGAAAGCGACAAAGAAAATGTGAGCCCATATATGCGGGGTTGCAGGAGAAAATGGTCATCTTAGAGGGAAATTGCGATGTCAGATTCGGACGCAGCAGTTTCGGAAAAAAGACTGAACAAAAAGTCAACAAAAGTTCTTGCTGCAGTTGATTTTTTAGCTGGTATTTCTTTGGTCATGTGTTTTGTCAATAAGAGCAAGTGAGATAAGATGTATAAGCTCGAAGCCAAAATATTTATGTGATACAGATACCACTGAACTTAAGTTGCTGGTGGAGGTGGGGACCCAAACCGCTGTATACTATGTGTTAATATTACACACTTCCCAATATGGCATTTGATAAATCTGAAAAATAATAAAAAAATGAATAGTTGCCAATACAGGTATATATACCTAGCGATCCTATGCATAGCTTCTCACAACCATTCGTTTTGTGTGAGTATTTAATTTTTGGAACGAATGGAAGGGATCTAAAATTGTATGCCGAGTCCAAACGGCTAATTGAGAATCTCTTTGTAGACAGTAGTAACTCTCGGATGTTTGTCAGACGTTCGCGAGAGGTGCCGCAATGGAAAAAAAAACCCTAGGTTCAAATTTGTGTTTTTTCAATTATATTTTCAACACAAATGCCATTTACCTCCACTTTAGCTTTCATGTACAGACCGGTACCTAACTCTTATCAATGAAGTTCAATCTGGGACGAACCAAGGACGACCAAGCCATCTAGGAAAGAGAATGTAGTTTATCCTTAGATTCCCGATTTGAAATTTTTCTCTGTATAAATGATTTGCTGTGTCATCCGGTTTTGACCAAAATTCAAGTGTCTGAAAATGTTTCATTAGTTCTTGAGATAAAGGTTTTGTTTGTGATTATTTTCTTGTTATGGACAGTTTATTTTTCTTGTTTCTTTACTTAAAGTGCTGAGAATGTTTTTTTGTTAGATTAAGACGGGGATTGACCTTATGCGACATTGTTTTTATAACTGTCCTATAGGTTTAGCCCCGTGCGATTGACTAAGTCGAATGTTAATTTTTTTTTGTCATAAATGAGTATTAATAGAAACTTTAATCTGTCATGATTCTTTCAAAAATCCTCTTTGTTTTTCTATGAAACCCACGGTTCATTAAAAAGTTCTCCAGTTTTTAGCCTGTTATTATGAAAAAGTGTAAATTAATTTGTGACTGAATAGACTACTCAATACTTGCACCGGTCGGCGACTACTGGAACTAGGGGGGCCGACTCCAAAATCATTCCTACTTCCATTTTATAAGTAGTTTGAATTTGTTAGCTTATATAAAAGGTATTTTCTTTAGGACGTGACAACTTCTTTTTTAAATAAAATGCAAACTACTGGAGATAACTCAAAAAAAAAACATTTTCTTAAATTACTATCAAAACATTTATGAATGGAATTCGACTTCGTTCGGGAACGTATGCAGCGGTCGTATTACACTTAATAAAAGCATAAAATGTGTGTGCATATGTACTTCAGATATCTATTAAATTGCTTAATTGTTTTAATTTGGATAACTCGAAGTCTTGGTGAGTCTAACTTTTATTGTGGATAATTGTTGTTCGAGTTATCAAAGTTTGACTGTATCTAAAGAGATGTTTAATTAACTAGAAACATATTAGAGCAAATATAGTTTTTACACTTTTTGATATCACTGACTTCGATTTCAGAATTCGCTCAAAATGCGTGTATTTTCCTACAACCAAATAAATATTATCCTTTAGGATAAAATTCTATGAACGCTGACAGTAACTTTGCCGACAGCAGAAGTGGCATTGACATTAACAATTCGGTAATCGGTTTGAGGGTTCGTTCACACTGAAAGTTTGGAGCTGTCAAGTCGCTTATGAAGTACGAGAAATCAAATACTTTATTTATGTATAGTTGAACAAGGAATTTTTAAAAACGAATCCTACACAAAAAATAAAAATGTAAAATCCTCCCATATGTTTTTCGTTTGGAACTCTTTGCCTATACAATACATATTAAACTTATTCGCAATCCCAAGAAGTTCAAATGTAATATTTTTAAATACCTATCAGCGCAGCAATGATGATAATAATAGTAATAAAGATTTTTCAAGTCAATTTTAATTTTCTCCTTATTTACCTTACCTTGAATTTTTGTATTTTTAGGATAATATTTCTTTATCAAATTTGTTACTTTTGCCTTATTTATTAATATTTACTCAATTTACAGTAATGCATTTACCGTTTGTACAATAAAAGACCATCACGTCTATCACAGAATCCGTCGTATTCGGAATTGTGCTACGAACCCCGAAAGAACTATTATAGAATCCGTCGTAGAGGAAATTTTTGCTACGAATTTCGAAATAGGTAGCAAACAATTTCCCCTACGACGAAACTCGTAGCAAACATTTTCCCCTACGACGGATTCTATGATAGTTTTTTTCCGGGGTTCGTAGCAATATTCCGAATACGACGGATTCTGTGATAGACGTGATAATTAAAAAATAAATTAAAGTGAACTATGCAAGTTAACAATGAAGCATGTTTTAAAAAATTAAATAGAGAAAGTAAAAAGAATATAAACACGAAAAGAAAGATAATAGAAAAGGATAAGATACAAAAATGCATTTAGGTGGCTAGGTCCGATATCTAGATAGAACTTTATCAAATGACTTAGTTTCGCGAAGTTTTCTGTGATCCATTCTCTGACAACATAAACAAGATATTGGTTCTCAAAGTTCCTGCATGTAAAATTTGGTTGAATAAAAACAAAAGAACGATTTGAAGTTGTGAACTTAAGTTTTTCGAACAGATAAGGAGGTTCATTGGAAATCAAAATGTGGTTCAGCGTTTTTAGGGCACAAAACTCGAAACAGGTGTGCAGGCGGCGACAGCCCAGTATTCTGTTATTGTATACCGAATTTAGCCGGATTTAGTTGTATAGTGTATATTCCAGTGCCTTGGAAACTATATGAAAATGTTTGACCAGCTCTCTTCTATATCCACTTAAATTTTATGCTTTCTAGCATAAAACTTGTAGACACTGAAGGTTCTTGAACTAACATGGAGAGTTTTCACACATAGCCAAGGTATACAGTTTTAAAACCCCTCTGCCTGTTTGAGTAGATATACCGTCGAAGTGTATTTGGTGAATAGGTATTTCAAAGTTTTCCAAGCAGGCTCCGCAGGTCGTTCTCTGTAGGGAAGGAGATGTTCAATGACTCAATTCTACAACGATAAGTTAGATCAAAATCAGAAAGTCCGCACTTATGTGCCTATTGGTCAGAAGACCATCTTCCATTATTTGTCTTTTGGAGTTAAGCACGTAACTATATTTATCCTGTTGCAGCAGGTGCTGAAAATCAGTTGTTAAAATGTCTTACAGCGAGGAGTTCTAGATTTAACCGCCAAAAATAGAATTACGGCTCAAGTTCTTTGTCACGACCCTACCTTTGCGAACGTCTGACAAACTTTTCAGAAACAAATCCACTCAATTTTGCAATCTAGATTTTGTAGCCTCTAGGTACAAATACAAAAGTTTAGGCCTGATTATATTTGCAAGAATGGACTTCAAAATCGCACCAGACCCTGTTTTTTTTTTGATAAACTGAAAGTGTGGCTTGGTGCAAAAAAATCACAGGAACTTCAAGTTTTTACTACTGTGTACAATGTACATGACATCGCCCTTCCTAATGATTCCTGAAAGAGCTCCTTTTCGTTTAGCTCTTTTTTCACCAATGCAGCAATAAAAAAAAAATTCTTTCCACTTTTACTTTCATCGCAAAGTGTGGTTGTGGTGGCAGCTATGTGAGTTGAGGTTTTTTCCCTCACATTTTTATCCCAACACTCTTTAGTCCACGAATGGATTTTTTATATGTTAGTTTTGTAACAGCATAATGTATTATTTCTGTTTTCTTTTTATTCTATTTCCCATTTTACCATTCCCTTTCGTTGAAGGTTAATTCAGTAATTTCTGGTTGCATTCTTCGTTCTTCTTTGGAGTCCTCAGCCACCCAATAAGCTTGTTAGTGTATGGTGTTGGTAATAATATAGCTGTAGTGTGGGTGTGACACACTAAAAATGAATGAAACTCTACTACGAAAGAGAGTCTATGAACGAATAAGAAAAAAAAATATATACAACCTTACTAGGTACTCTCTGGTAGCCGCATCGAAACCGAAAGGACATAAAAGCATATAATTCTTTTACCAAACTACTCCCCAAGCCCGTCCCAGTCCTTTCGTCCTTATTATGTGTATTTGCTGTTTTTCTTTTTTCCCTCACATAATGTATTTTTATCGGTTATATGTGGCCAAAGCCATTGTATCTATATGCTATCATCATTATCAACATCATCAGGGATAACGAAGTGACTGGGAATGTGTGTGCATTGAAAACGTTTTGTGTAAGTTTCTCTCTTAAGAAGTTTTTCTTACAACCAAACCGAACCACTTTCAATGTCAGTCGTTACCCCTATATAGAAAGGGTACAGAAGAAGTGAAATAAGAAGGAAGTATTAACAAGGATAACAGAAGAAAAAAAAAAGAAAAATATAATAATAAAATAAAAGTAAACTTTTCTCGGTTTGAATGGGTCTTGGGGGGTCGGCTGCGTCTGAGAGGGATAGTCTATGAGGTCTATGGCCCTTTTTAATGTTGCAACACTCTTATGTGGCGCACCACACACCATCGGCCCTGGTGCTTAGAGAAGACATGAATGAATGAAAAATTTATTGCAAGACTCTGAAGTCTGAATGAGTAGAAGGTCGTTCTTCGTTTGCCATTCAAACCCTCCCCCTATACTATACTCCCTGGAAGAACCCAGTCTTTGTATATGTATGCAAGCAGACAGACAGATATACTGCAAAGGCATTAAAATGATGGTAAAGGGATCAGAAGACGACGAACCAAAAGGAGGGAGGAAAAAAAAAAATAGTGAAGAAAAATGCTATAGCCACATAAAACAGGGGCGTTGGGGATGGGTGGCCGGCGGGTGCGCAGGGCTGTGCAGGGCTGTGCAGGAAGCAAAGTTCAACATAGATATCATTATATTAAAAAAGGATAAAACTAACCTAGGACAATAAAGTTCTGGTTAGAGATGCCAGGATACACTTACATTCATAATAGGTTTGCTTGAATACATGTGTATCTGTATAAATGAACTTCAAAAGGGCAGACGTTGTAGTTGTAGAGAAGAGTAGTAGGTATAGTAAAAATAACTGTATAGCTGTGTAATGCACGAAAAATTGGTTTTATGATTCAAGGACATAAATCTCATTATGGCTGATGCTTCTTGGGTATATACAGAATTCTTTTTTTTCCTTCTTCCTTTTTCGGTTTGCTTTGGGTTTTATTGTTTTCTTTTGTAGCTTTTGCGAAAAGTAGAACAACTTTCTCCGGTTTGGAAGAAGTTATTGTCCTTTACCGCCGGAGAAAGTTCTACTCTTGGTGCAGTTACGTTCTTTTGCAACAGCTCGTGCTAGGACTGAAACTGAAGCAAGCAGTCTGTAGTTTGTGTCTGGGCTGGCTATACGAGTATCTTCGTACTTTTTCATTTGCCGGTTGGCCCAGTGTTTATCTTTTGCTATTGTTTAAGTGCTGGCTGACATTGGAAGAGAGTTTCTTGAGTATTTCTGGTTTTCTTTTGATTTTTATTGGTTGTTATTTTATTTTTATTATATGGTTTGGGGTAAGTACTTTTACATGTGCAGGGCGGTAGAAGTGTGTCATGTATACAGAAGAACAAGTCTGGTGTCTGCATTCAACAACAAAGAGGGATGGGTGATCAATTTTAACTGCTGAGATTGTGTCTAAAATGCAATAAGGTGTATATTTTACTGGTGCATGATTTATAGAACACTGGGCATATTGTGGGGAATACGTAATTGAGGGGTTTCTCATTTTTGAATTAAACAAAATCTCTTTGTGATATAATTCCGGAGATTAATTTAATCTCATCTTTTACACATGGATAGAAACATCTTCGAAGTAGTAAAGGATTTTGCATCTACCTGGGCTCCACAATCACCGCCCAAAATGATATCAGCGCAGAGATCAAACGAAGGATCACAACTTCCAATTGATGTTTCTTTTGGCTAGGAAGGCATCTAAGAAGTGAAGCCCTAACACGCTAATAATCACCCTCGTTTTGATAAATGGTACAGGTGAATGGACTCTGTCGGGACCGATCTGGCTTTAGGGGCTGGTTGGTTAAGGCCGTGGTCAGCCCCGGACTTAAAGCGTAACCAAAAGTGAGCTTACGCGGATTGCAATTAATCTGGAAAATTTCGGATTTGACTGGTTTCTCGAAACAAAGGCAGATATACGAAAGTAATATAAATTTCTGCTTGAGGGTCCGGATCATTATCTAACACCTACCACATGTGTTCCGAAACAAGTCAGGAGTAACTTTAATTCAAATGAATTCTGTAATAAGTGAATACTGTTCCGCTGTTCCTCACCGTCTCTGATACTATAAGTGTGACCAATTCTATGTTGTTTGAAATCATACTAGGTTCAGCAATATTGCATTTTTTTTGTGTAAAAATGTGCTTAATATCTATTTAAATCAAAACCGGCTAGAAACACTTTTTTGCAGAAAAAATAAGACATATGTATTTCACAAGAATAACATTAAATAAATATCACTTAGTGCTTGCTCAATTCGTTGAATAGCTGTGTTCACTGTCAAATGAGAATTGCAATGACTAGTTCACACTAAGGTTCATCAGCTTTGATTTCATTTTATAATTTTAATTCATAATTCTGCTCAACCTAAATCCATCTTGTACATTATGCTAAAAAAATATGCTTGTATGATTTGAAAAAAAAGGCTAAAAATAAAATATTCCTTCTAAATTGGTCACACTGTATACGGTTCTCTTATATGAGTCATAAGTGCCAATTCCAAGTTCAGTACGTCGGTAATCCTACCCACTTTGGTCGAAGTGTGTCTCTCTGGACAGCCACCTTACCTCACCCAACCTAACCTAAACCTTCCCATTGGTTGAGACAATGAGCAGAGAGTTAATTCACTAATTTAGAGTACCTTCTTAGCTTGAAATTATAGCCTATATTTTCTAAGACTAATCCTTGCGTTCCTCAAGGCCGCATCTTAAGTCCAATTGTTGTTTCAGTATTAACTGATGGTATATGTAAATATTTGATAGTGGATTGTTTATTGTTAGGGGATCTGACTGCTCAACTCAACTAACAAAACCTTTTTAAGTAGAGTGGTCTGTAGCTAATTACCTCCAGTTGTGCACTCAAAGGGGGTTGACGTCTCCTTATACTTATGCGATCCAACTAAGGCGAAGTCTTTTTCCACTGCGTCGGTCGTACCTCTATAGGCTAGGCTCAAATTTCGGCCGGATTTTTTGTGTTTATTGCCTCTATAATCTCCATACATCCCATTTTGCACTACTGATATGCAATTTTTTGACAAGGTCGAAGTGGCTGTACAGCTCGTTTAGTTGGTCGTCATTTTCTTCTCCAAAGCCCGTCAACACCAGCGGGTCGAAACGTATTACGAAAAAATCTTCTTGTCAAAACAAAGATAATTTTCACTTGCTTAAACAAAGTACAAAATACCTCGGCGCCCAAAACCAAGACTTGATTTATCAATGACATTTATGGTGAATTTCATTTGTTAGAGATACAACGCTAGTAGGTATAGGTACTCAATTGACTTGTGAGCCCAAGGAAACGTGTACTTCGTCATTTAATATCTACCGAGATGTTACTGTCAGAGTTTGTAGTATAGAGCCGTGGTAGACAAGATCCCTTTTTTAACCTGTTACCACCTCAAAGTGGTAGTTGTCGATTGTGAGGTTCTGTTCAATTCCTCAATTCAGACTTTCTTTTTATCTGCCTGGACACAAGGGGGGGGAGGGGGGGGGGGGGGGTTGTATTCCGCGCATATCCTATGTACTGTAGCCCAAACGGCTTAAACCGATTTTGAAGAGTGAGGTGTCATTATAGATTCGTATTCTTCCCCGGAGTGTCATAGGCTTAAAAAAATATAAATAAAAAAAGTTAATGAAAGAAACCCGACCGACCTGTAAGGAAAAAAACAAAACAAAATTTTATAAAACACTATAATATACCCAACTTTTTGGCAGTCGGAGGGTATACTCAGATTTTTGTTTAGCTGTGTAGGTAGGTATAGCCTCCGATTGTCAATTTGTTAGGTATAGTATCTTGTTTAAATTTTTTTAGTTTTTTTTTTTCTTTTCAGTCAGTCTGTTTTTATGGTTTTTGTAAATTAACTTATTTTGACAGCATTCTACTTGGATTTGTCTTCGTTAACCGCCAAATGCATTTTTTGCATCTTTCGTTCCTACTATCTAACACACCAGTTACACCTCGCTGTCTTCTGCCACTTATTTCGAGATATCGTCAGCGTATACAAGTAATTCAACAGACTTTTGAAATATCATGACTTGTGTATGTGAGTTCTTTAAGTTATTTCAAGTACGATCTCGCTCTGGCTAAACCCTTTTCGGCGAGGTTTACTTTTATGCAACATCGTTCTTTAGTTCTGTGGGAATGCCAAAAATAGACACGATGCCGTAGGTCTTGTTTCTATTAATGCTGGTACAAGTTGCTTTAAGGTTAAAAAAAAAGCTGCGTATCGATTTGGATCTTTTTTGTTTTTTTTTCAGGATCTGGCAAAGTATGAGAATTTGATCGGCGGTGGACTCTCCTTACTTAAAACCGCACTGATAAGGTCTTAAGCGTTCACACTTTTTGGCGCAGGTAAAAGTTGTTTCTTCCCAGACAATGCATTCATCAGCCATGAATTCCTTGTATAGGGTTAATAATAGTTCTTCGTGGAGTTATTTTGCCTAAACAGACATCGCCGTTTCAACGTTTTTAATAAATAAACGCGCTTAATCTCAAGTTTGAAAAAAAGGTAAACATATTCAAAGGACAATAACTAGAAAACTTACTTACTTTTTGAATCGAACTAGTCTATTTATATGCAACGCATTCTTTCTTTTGTTCCTCACACGTAAATGTAAATCAATTACTCTGCGTTTTGATATTTTGTTTTTCGACCAATTTTTGTAGTTGCTTACCTTTTTCGAAATTTAGCTTAATGCTCCTTTTTTCTGATGCATTTAAAACACTTTTAATTCCTCCTTTTTCGGTTCCTTAAAAACAACATATATGTATATGGAAATGTTTAATATTGCTATTACATTAATTTGGAAATTATTATTATTGCTTACGTCATATTTTTTAGTATATTCCTAATTTCTTTTTGTATTGCACCTTCGCACATGACACAACGAAACATAAACATAATAAATAAATAATAATAAATTGCATTAAAGACATCACGTACATAAAATATCACAGTGAAATTGCAATAATTTATGACAGCTATTTAACTCGCGCTTATGTTCTGCAAGTCTTCTTTTGCGTTCCTATTCATTGCTGTTCTTTGTTTTGTTACATTTTACAATTTTACAGAAAAAATCAATATAGGTACGCCTGAATTAACCTGAGCAAATTCGTTTTCCTTTTTGTTTCATATTCGATAAACGTGCTTTACATTTATGTTATGTGATCGTAGTTTTCTTAAAGTTTGACAAGTGTTTATTGTTTTGAGAAATTTGTCATCCTTTATCCTTAGCTTCAGCAGCTTACTGAAACCTTCTAGTAGAATGTGATATATTATCCCAAGGAATGGCTCAGCCCCAATGAAGTGTTTCGCCGCACCCTGACATACCAACATGGGGTGTTACCCTTTATGAGTTAGAGTCGATCGTAGAAGATCTAAAGTTGTGGAACGTCCATGTAAAAATACTTTACCAGCCAGTTGGAATTGGTATTGGTATGAATAAGTGGCAGCAGATATGGCTTTTAGCGTATATAGAGTTAAGAAACTTTTGAAACCGCTGTTCATTTTGTGCGTTGAGTTTTTTCAATTCATGAACAGTGGTTCTTCAAGCCGGATGTGACCTATATTACAAAATTACAGGTCTCAAAAGCTATATCAAAATATATATTTTTTTTTTTTGTACATGTCTGTAGGATAATTATTATTTTTCTTCTGTATAGTTAAAGCTCCGTTGTGATTTTGTGAGTTAAAGGTTATGTGTGTACATAGGTATACTTGAATGTGTCTTGTTTAAATTCTTTTTTTTAGTCGGGTTTTTAGTTTTTTTTTAGCCTTCTCGTATACTTACATACTAAGAAAAAGATGTTGTATTCGTAAAAAATTTGGAACTCAAAATTTAAATATGTTTTGACATAACGATGATAGTTTCTGTGCTAGCTCCCGCGGTTTTGTTAGCCTCAATATTATCTAACAATACTTCCCATAGAACGGTTTTAAACAAGTTTAATTTTTCCAAAAACGGTTCTAATGTTTTCAACTGAAATTGATGTTAGAGCTAGAGTTTCAACTTTAACAAATATTCATTCTCCACGTATTAGTATTGGGGTAGTAGTTCCTCTCTTAGTTATCGTACAATGGATTTTTGAAAAATGAATTTTTTTTCAAATCTGGTTTTTGGTAGTATTTTCTTTAAAAAATATCCTAACGATTTTGACAGAAATGCATAGGTACTTGGATTTAAATGTACCTATGTTTTAAAAGTAACTGCGCCTCTCATTTCCCATTAGAATCCCTGAAAGAGGTAGGGGAGAGTGGGTATGTATGGGACACAGGAGGAATGGGACATAAGCATTTTCTTCAACGTCGTATACTTTTTCTCGTTCCTGTTGATCACAAATTTGCTCTTTAGTGTTTACCCACCGGTCAACGAAGCAGGTCCTGTGCGCAGTTGAAATTACGCAGTGGAGAGCAAAAAAGGTAAATTTGTGCATAAAAAGTAAAATATTTGGGTAAAATTTGAGTGAAAAAAAAATAGCTAATGAGTTAACTTATTGTTCAAAAAGTGAATTAAATAGATGTTATCATATATTAAGAAGTGAATTATATCTAATTTTGTTTAGTCTGCGCCGTATTTTAAGAGATATTATGTTTGATCTCTTTGAAGTGCCCTACAGGATGATTGGGACACTTATATGCAGGAGGAATGGGACACCTGTCCGTGAACCAAACAGGGGTCAGGTTCTGGAATCTTTGTGGAAAGCGAGAACAATAGACTACACTACCCTTTAGGTAACCAAAGTACAGTAGTGAAAGGTGTCTGTTTGGCAGTACAATGGACCAGTAGTTGTGTCTGAGTGCTGCATCGGATAGTAACACCCCCCGACAAAAAAAAAGCTTTTCCACATCAAAGTCTAAGCAAAGAACAGTTAAAAATGTTCGCACGCAAAGTACATTAGAAATAAAGGTTTTAAGATAAAAAACACACTTGTAATGTAAGGCGTCCCATTCCACCACATAGCTGTCCCATACCTCCTGCTTCCAGGAGGAATGGGACAAAGTTTGTTGGTGCATGGAATGCGTTTTAACTTTAATTCTGGTATACTTTTGGTTACTTTTATGATTTGGATAGCTTGCCAAAATGTTATCGTATATTAAAAAAAATGTTTTGTGGAGATATGATTTATAAGTTGCCAGCAGATCACATTTGACTGAAAAGTGTCCCATACATACCCACTATCCCCTACCTACCTATCTTAAGAAACTGCTCATTATCTCAAAAGCTTGATTTTTTATTTGGATTGAAATGTAAATGTTAGGTAACTTTATGCTCAGTTTTAAGACAAACATTTGGAAGTCAGTACTTTTCGACCAAACTATTCAATATTTCTTATAGTTTGTTTGTATTATTTTATAAAAAACCGTTTCGACTGAAATGCATACCTATAGGATAACTTATAAGTAGGCGCATTTGTGGTGGGTGTATTGGGATTTTAGGGAGGGTCCCCAGTTTCAAATCCCGAGGAAATCCAAATTCCGACTTAAGGTTTTTTTTTCACTTTTTCTGCGCCACCTCTTGCAAACTTCTGACAAACATCCGAGAGTATAACTGTCTTGGAAGTGCTTCTGCTTCCCGTTCCCATTAGCCGTTTGGACTCGCATTAAATTATAGATCCCTTTCATTTGTCCCAAAAATAAAAAAAAAACTCACACAAGAAGAATGGCTGTGAGGAGCTAGTACCTGTTGGGCCAAATATTTATTTATTTATTTAAGTAAGTGTTCTAAATAAATGCCGTAAATGTTTTTTTGCTTCGAAAAAAAAAATAAAATAAATAAAGAAGTTTCATAAATATTTTTTTAAAATACCTATTGTATTTCTATGCATCTCCGTCGAATAAAAATGTAAATACAACCACGAAAATCTAGTTTTTAGCAAAACTAATGCCATCTACATCTACATATTCCCTTCTGTATATATGTATATTCAACTTTTTTACATTGCAGGATTAAAAACTCTCACTCCATTTGCATTCCCTAACACTTTCATCGGCATGTTTTGCAGTTTATAACTAAAAATATAAATTAAAAAAAAAAGAAACCAACATTTTTACGTAAATTTTGGGTTTATCAAAAAACCTGCTTCCAACCATGGCCCCCTAAAACCAAAATCTCAAATCAAATGAAGAAAAACGAAAACATGCCCTAAGAAATCAAAAACTCCTGCTAGGCTTGTTCTAGTAATCAAAAATCTTGTTAAACCTAACAAACAACCATCTTAAAACTTTCTTACAAAACTTGCCAAACTTGCCTATTATTGGGAGAAACTTAAACAAATACTCGTATAACAATGTAATATGTGCTGCCATATCAAATGAATAAGTTTACACCAAAAGTGAAATTTATTTCTTATATTTTCGGCACCGTTTATTTTATATATAGGTACTTTTTACCAACCTACTTTATTTAAAAATAACAACAAACCAATTTTTATTGAAAAATGAAGTTTCACATTCAGCCTATTTTATTAGAACTGTCACTTGAAGGATTGTTTGATCGTAATGTCTCCAACGTATGGTGTGAGTAGAAATTAGTAAGTGCATGTTATTGAAAGAACTTTAGAGAAAGTTAGCCTATTTTGGTGAATTTTGCATTTTAAAAATTCTTTTACGTCTAGGTACTCTTTTAACTTGACACTTCGATTTTCACAGAACGCCGGCACATGAACCACCTATCGGGTCCAGAACTCAAGTAGAAATCTATCCAGCACGCGGTTAATGGGCGTTTTGAATGCAAAAAAAATATAAAAACTTGGAAGCTTGGCCTAGACAAACGTGAGCGAGCCGGGAGCACTCACTACTGAAAAAAGTATTTTGTTAAAAGAAAATGGTCGACGGTTTATTTCGATAAACTTGACTCAGCAGAAAGACGCCTACGAAATTTAAATTCTCATTGAACGATATTTCTTTCACAGTGATTATATGGAAAAAATCGACACGAATCAGAAACATAATAAAAATTCACCCCAAATTTTTTGCATATTTAAGAATTTTCGACTTCATTGAGAACAACTAACCCTTTCCCTGAAATCTCTATCCGCTCCATAGTTTTTGGTCAAAGACGATTTTCTTCATGTCTGCGTTATAAAGATACACATTGCACTATGAAGGCATCAACAATGTTGCTTGTTAAATGCCCATTAACAAATATTATCAAGTAAAGAACAAGGCCAAAAATGTCAGTCTTCCACAAACCTATACCCGATACGTCCTCGTTAAAAAAAAAGCAAATGGTGTCACCATATGCAAAATCTAATTACCTGTAAGCACTCTTAGACAGACTAATGTCGGCTTCCGCGGAATTTTCCAGTTCTGAAACAAGTACCTCAAATACATATTAAGTCCCTCAACTAAAGCTGAACACAGTCGCAGCTATACAAATGCAATAGTTACCCATTTTTGCATTTACAAACAAGCTCTTCAACGAACTCTATGGGTAACGTCCAACTCTATGGTAATCAATTTATATAGGGTACCGTACATTTTCTAAAACTTGTTTTATTTTAAAACATATTGACACAAGTGCTTTAAGTCTAACTTGTCGAAACTCCATTGGTAACAATGTTTTAATTATTTTCTCACAAAAATATTAAAATGTTCGGTAAACAAATTTCCGAGAGTGCATTGTTGCCTTGCATCTTCCAGCACACTTGACCAATGTGATATTGCAGAAGTTGGTACGTGTTGGTTGGCCTTTGTTAAATACCAGTCTCGTGGACTTGATTTAATTATTTACATTATATACAAGGCGGAATATTACCACACCCATGTACCCAGGTCTAGAGATTCAGATTACGAGTCAACCTCAGTGGGAATGGCCAAAAGGGAGTCATCTCCGTAACACGGTCACTAGCATTAAATTGAAAAAAGAAGAAATACTGAGAAGCCTTAAAGCAATCGTTTTTCAATATTCATAAATGCACCACGGTTGGTACGCAGGAAGGGTATGCGGGCTGGCCGCTATAAAGCTTAAGGTTCTTGGTGCTTAGAACTCATTTACTACTTGTTCGGTTTTGGGTTTCCCATTTTACAGTTTTTTTTCCTTTTTTTTTCGGGCAAGGATAATGAATACATGGAAACACCAGAGCGGTACAGAAACACAAAGTCGATGTAAATATGGGATAAATATCGAAAATTTTAACATATACGCAACACAGACTACGACACTTAAACACACACACATGGATAGGTGTGTATAACTATAAACATTCTTATCCTGGAGGACCACAACGTCCGTCCACCTTTGTCCAGTGTGTGTGGTTTTGGATTGCTTACTCGCCTTCTTCTTGTTCTTCGTCAGCATCGCTCCCATATAACCCCAACCCCAAATTTGTTTCGTATTCCTTTCCATCCTTCGAATGACGGGAACTTTAGAAATTTCCATCGCCGTTGTACACATTTGTACAGTCTTCTTGGTGGTCCTTTTAAGTTTCCAGCGGAAGGAGGAGGGGGCCGCAACAGCGCATATACGTGCACAGTACACGTCTTACCTTATTCAAATTTTCAGTCCGCAAAATCTGCACTGCGTCCAGCAAGTGGAATCGTCATTAGCATTTCTCTGAATTGCCAACCCCCAGGAAAGCGGATTCTCAAAATTCGCCAACCAACTGACCATTCCACCCCTTTTATCGAGGGGCCAACACCCAACGCTCGTTACGGTCCCAGTGCTCGCTGTAGAACGGTTTCTCTTGAAACAGCGTGTAGGGGAAAGTGGTCACCCTTCGTACACTTTTTGAATTTTTATTATTTAGTTAAAAATTAACTCACCTTTGTATGTAGTTAATGCATTTATATGTTCTATATATATCGTAGCTTATAACAAAAAAGTATGAAACCATTATGTCAAAGATTTACAGAGTTATAGAAAATATTCTAGGATTAGATTTTTGTACGAATGCTCCTCACCTGTGGGGTACTTTCGTACAGCAGATGGGGTACTTTCGTACGACATGGGGAAAACTCATACAGGGTATTTAAAAAGTTTATTTAAATTGCTAATTTTTATAAACAGCAAAAAAAAACTTATTAAATTTCAAAATAACTAAATAATATTCAAATTGACTTAAAGTTCACTTAAAATCTTATTCCCATTTCGCTGGATACTTTAAATTAAATGCTTTTGCGTTTTCACTGAGAAAACTATATGGGTACCAAACCCGAAAATTTGTTTCCTATACCCAATGTTGCTATAAGTGCAGATTTGTCTGCGTTTTGCAGATTTTCAACCGAGCTGCAGACTTTTAACAATCAGATTTCTCCATAAATCTGCACTTCTGATTTTGTCTGCATTTGAAATAATATACCTACTTTGGTCCTTAAAAAAACATTTCAATATTTTTTGTACACTTGCTTTCGCTGTATGCTGTCATTTTCCTATTCAACTCTTTTTTTTTTTTTGTATTGTTATTTAAATAAAAAAAAACATTTTGTGAAGTAATATCTTTCCATAGAAGTCTGCATTTCAGATTTATTTTTTGTCATAACTGCAGATTTGTCCAAATATTTTTATGGCAACACTGCCTATACCCCTAACTTGGCAAACTTAACCATATCTTGGATGTCCATAGTTACCATACCATAGCTCTTTAAGGCGCCATTGTTAACAAACTTAATTTGGGTAGGGTGTGAACATTGTTGATCAATGTCCTGTTAGCTGTTACCCGTTAATAATGCTATGCTTGTTTACAAGAGCCTTTTATCTACTACGTTACATAGTCGTATGACAGCTCTTTGCTGTGCAGTTCTGCTTAGGGTAAGGTTGTTCTGACTTGTAGAGTAAGTGAGAACTGAGTCGTTTCTAGGTATAGCAAGATGATATGAAGCTATGACAGCTTTGTGTTGGACTAACGAATCCTCTTTCTTCGTTTCTACTGCTATTAGTACCGAAGAAGTCGTGCTGTAGAGACGTGTTATTAATTTGACCAGGTAAGAGTTTTAATTTTTTTGAAACTGGTCTAAATCTTTTTATGCATTCATTCATTTCGAATTTTATTTTTATATTTTTTATATTGCCTAGATAACTGTAAAGGCTACAACAGATAAAGACATTGCCATTTCTAATAAACCTCATAGAATGCGTAAAACAAGTTTTAAAGAGGTCTATATAATTTTGTTTCATTAAAATCGATATTATTGATCCTTTGCTTGTAATTTTCGTAAATAAAATTTGAAGGGGAGCATTCGTACGCGTACGAATGTGCCCCCTGTATTACTGTCCGAATGTACCCCAGGCTATGCACAAAATAAAAATTACAACTTTTTAATAAATTAAAATTTAGTAGGGAAATATTAGTAATTTAAACACAAAATAAACATTGTAAACATAAATTCGTCATCCCTATTTTGCAAGAAACGTAAAAAACTTACTCGCAATATGATCGCGAACTTCGGTAAAAAAATTACTCACAGCGCTCGAAAACACGTTACGCTTGTCAGCTATCATACCTTTTGCCCGACTGTCCCGAAATTCGTTGAGCGAAATGCTACCTGGTATGTCTATGCACACGAGCAAACACGTGTTTTAGCGAAGCTTAGTTTTTCTTTTATACTTACTGTACGAATGTGCCCCACGTACGAAGGGTGACCACTTTCCCCTACCCACTTCAGTGGCTCTTATCTTCGTTGTTGTCGTCGTCGTCGTCGCCGTCGTTGGTCGGTGCGATGCTATAGCATTGCTGCTGCTACTGTTTCTTCTGGCGCTGTGTATCATAAAGCAATCGTATTCCATCCCGCATTTATACAGCACACTTGGGGTTGGGGTTGTAGGAGGGTGACTGCCTGCGTATCGGGTATGGTAAGTGTAGAATCGAATCCGTAAACCGAGCACTGAACCACCCGAGAATCTAAATTTGTAATGGACATACACATGACGTGTGCACGAGCACGGCAACAACGACGATGAAGAAGCAAAAGATGATGAAGAGAAAGGAACCAACTACTTATGATCCACTAAGGCAGCGCCAGGAACCAGCGATAGCAGTTCTGGTATCGGTCCTGACTGCTGACCAACCAACTACTGCATCACCATCCTCCCCGGCATTGTCGTCCCGTTTGAGAGCAGCTGGCTTTAAATCCCACCTCGCCCACACCCAACGTTACCACACGAACGAAAATCTCGGAATTTCCCATCTCTGTGCGACCTAATCACACAAAAGTGGGTGGTCGTGGCGACGGCGGCGGCAGCGGTGGCGGCATCACCGTAGCAAGGAGCAAAAACAAGGAGAAGGTAACAGCGGCGATTCTTCTTGTTCTTGACGGAATGGAATGATTGGTGTATGTATCCTTCGGGATATACTTGCACATTCGGTCGCACTAACACAAGCACGAGCACTTAGAAAATCCAGTATGGGCCAGAGAATAACTGCGATGGTGATTCGAGTAGGTATATGCGAAATACCCGTGTAGTATACATATATCGCACGTAGCCGTAAACTGGACATTGGTCTTTGGTCACATACATCCGCACTTGAGATGCTCTAGCCCAGGCTGTGCTGTACGTTTGGAAGTTGGCAAAATGTGAAATTTTGAATGCGCACTCACACAATCCTTTTTACATATATATGGATCCTTGCTGGTTCTCGTTCTGGTTCTACTTGTTCTTGTTCTTCTTCTTGTTCTTCGTCGTTTACTATTTCTATATGTCGTGTCCATCGGTTTTTCGCTTCGAATTTTAGGGGTGGGTGGATTATTATGTGTGTGCTCTTGTATCCTTGCCAATATCCACTCTACCTGGGATACAGATGGAGGAACACTTCCCGATTCCTAATTTATGCACATGATGCGGGGTATATATGCATATATACGCTCCAAGAAAGGATACAAAATAAAAAGAAAATCCAAATGCATCCCTTGCAGTCGCCCAACCCCGTGTCATATGTGTGTGCTGTGACGATGATATGGGGGGGCCAGATGCCGCACCATCAATGGCCGTTGCTTGGACTCTTGGACTCTGTTCCAGGATCTCGTACTTCTATTCTTCTTAGACGTGCACATAATGATTTTATAACTGCACACAGGCATGCACACACGTTTGTATAAGCTGCTGGACATGTAGCACTCCCAATGCGGATAAGGAAGAAACATGGTCATAGGTGGACAGCATCTACATACGTTAGCCGTTGATGTTGTAGGAATTGCTTTTACCGCGCCGTTGTCGGTCACCGCTGCTGCCGCTGCCGTTGCCGCCGCTTCTATGCTGATGGTTTCGATGAATCTACTGTTTCCACATGACGACGTGGATTATGGTGGCGATGCACAGTGGCGGCTAAAGTCCGTCTTCGTCTTTTCAGTAATACTTGAGATCCGGATACATCTGCGCACTGGAAAATAGCTGATCAGAATTTTTCAAATCATTTATCAACAAATTGAAAGAGACATTCAAAATACCGCGACCTTATAACGCAAGATATAAAATGCCCATTTTATTTGGCGATTTACTGGTTATCTCTTTCGGATTAGACTACTATTTTCGTAAAATGATAACGAACCCTCTATGATTCTGGCGAGAGAACTAATAAGACGTGTAACTATTGGTGTGCAACAAGGCTGGGTCCTTGGCACCTGTACCTATGATTAAATTCTGCTTCTACCATTTTTAAGAGAAGCCAGCCATTATGTGATTTGTGGATGACATCGCCTTGGTGGCGGCTCTGTCAAAAATTCTGGAATAAGCTGAACAGCACTGCAATAACGAATTGAAATTGATCTTTAGCCCAAAAATAACTGCGAACCAGGTCAAACTAATCTATTCTTGATAAATGTACATGTACATGGGTTTAATATTTATTAGAATCTTATTTTTTATTTATTTATTTATCTATCTCTATCTCTATTGATCTTAACCTGCTTACGATTACTAACTACACGGTTAAAAAATTCTGACGTTAAATTTAATATTTTTAGGGTTATATTTATATAATTCAACGCTAAAAAAATATCAGAATTTAATATTTCTGATGTATATCTATTCAAATTTGAGAAACCAATAGCAGATTTATTGAAACTAAATAATGTTTGCTATTACGAAATATATAGGTACTAGTAATATTAAAATTCAATACAGAAATCATTGGTTTCTATGTCAGAAGTATTTAAATCAAAGCCTTACATATTAAAATTTTTATAGAGAATTCTAATACATTTGTATTAAAAATAATGAAACCGTGTATTGAAATCTAATATAAGCACACTTAATTCAATATTTCCTGCGCATTTTTTAAACCCGTGGCATATTAGAGTAAGATCAAATATTGTTGTATTTTATTACAAATTTTGATTGTAAATAGGTTACTATTAAATGGAAAATATATATATTAAAGGACTATTTCGTAATATGTTATTTACTACATTTTAACACAAGATTCAAAAAGTTGTTATTCAATACAACAAGTAATATATCTCAACACGAAAATTGATTGGAGTTGAGTATTAATAGATTATTTACTTTATAAACAAAATGTACTCGAATAAAATACAAAATTGTATAGTTTGAATATTGATAATTAAATTCCGAAACGTTTTTTTTTTATATTGTCCTTCATGGCTTACCTAACACAATAGTGTCAACGGTTAGCATCTCATCATATGAGATAAATTATATACTCTTGGTCTCAACCGAGGAATGTCCCAAGATTTTCAGGGCATAATATTAGGTATTAGGTTTACAGGTATAGCATTCTCTTTGGTTAATCTTGCTTAAATGGTAGAGGAAATCACCAAGTCCTGTAGATGACGCTACCAACCAACGACTATGTTTAGGACAGTTTTCTTAGTGCAGCATGTCGGTCACTTTAGTGTGATCGATTTTAGCTTTTCTACATTGTGTCACGGTTGCCTTGACTGCCATCGCAGTTTTCCATCAGTTATCTGTATGTCGATCAGTTATTCGGGTATTCCTCTACCAATTGAAGGAAATGGCTCCAACCAGACTTAAAGTTGATCCCCCGTTTTGCAAGGGAGGCCACCATTTCGTTGCCGTTCCCGATGAGTCCTCGCTCCCAAATAAGTGTTACTTGATTTTTAAATTAACATTTAAGAGCAAGTAGCGTTTCAGGTTCAATCGAAATACTTAAAATACTGGTAAAAAGGGTTATATAGAATTTTTAGCCCCGGCTTTGAGAAAGAATTTGTGGCGGATATTGGGCTGTTACAGGAGGCTTCATATCAAAAAGTTATTAGCTGGTGGCAAAACATAACTCGCCCAATTGCTAATAGGTATGGAAGAATTTTTCCAGGTTGTAGGGCTGTGTTCGGACACTGAACAGACATACTGGGAGAGGCTGAAAAATTAGCAGAGCTTCTAGCCTGCTATACCTAAGGCGAACTCTAGTATTTATAAATGCAAACAATAAGCGTTGAAAACTGTGCCTTCTATTAAGGTGACTTGTACTTGTACAATGTACAGACGGTATAGCCAGGGTTACTTGGAAATGACTTTCTCATACACAGCAAACTAGAAACAACATTTTTTATTATCGGCATGCTAATGAATGTCATATAACAATTTGCAAAAAGTTTTCATCTGCCAATATTAGCTTGCGCTTATGCTCCACAGAAAAAGGGGTTACTCTGCCAAATACAGTTTTTGCGTGATCATCGATCAAAGTTAGGGGGGCCCGGTTTTCATGAGAGGCCCCCGAATTCAAAACAAAAACTTATATTGTACCTACTGTTTAATATTTTTTTTTATTTAAATAAGGAATGAAAATATAAAATCTTCACATTTGTGAGCTCCGATTTACGTCTGGGGTGGGATTCTGTAAATAACGAAACGAAAACCACTTTCGCGTTCCAAAAAACGAAATAAATCACGCGAAAGCGAAAATCTGCTTCATGTAACTCCTAACGTTTTTTTGTTCACATATAGTTTGGCAGTCTCAGTATGTAGCTTTATTTTCGTTAAGTTGTTTTGACGTTGAGGAAAGCTTTACAATAGGAGGCACGTATGCATTTTGTGTACCTGTATGCAAATGAAAGGCAGCTATCTTTAACATAAAACGTTGAACAAAACTAAAAGAAAAAAATAAATTTCTAACTAAGAACCAAATTTAAATAAACCAACCTTTTGTCAGGTAATGTGAGAGGATTCGAACAATCCCGCAGATTTTTTCTATTTTTTTTAAGTTTACGCGTCCATTTCAATTTCGCCGCTTTCGCTGGTCAACAAAAAATAGTTTGTTAGCATTTCTAGTAAAATATCTCTCTATATATAAAATTGTTGCAAGTGCGTTGTGACTTTATAACTCACGAACGGCTCAACCGATTTCAATGATTTTTGGTGTGTTTTATTCGGCTTGAATCAGGGATGGTTTATGAAAAAAGAAAAGTTGGAAAATTCTCAACAGTTGGCGTTGAAGGCACACATTTCGTTTTTCATGGGGAAAAGCACTTTGAAAAAAAATAAACTGGATTGAAATCGAGTAGTGACACTTCAAATACAAAAAAAAAAATATTTTATATTTTCAAAGCAATTGTTGTTGTCAATTATTTTAATTATTTTCCAAGCAAATTGTTGTTGTCAAAAATTTTGATTTTTTTTTTAAATTACCTACATACGTACCTAATAAGTTTGCTTATGCTTACTATGTTACATTAAGTAACTTTTTGAAATGGAGTAGATACTTTGATTTATTTCATGGTTTTTGAATCCATCATTTTTGTTTGACATGTATTTTCAGGATCCTTGCATAAGTATGTGTGAGTAAGTTGAAATGTAGGGGTGATTAAGATGACGTGTACAATGATGACAGGCAACAGGAGTTGTGAAGCGTTTTGAGTTTGCACGTAGGGGTAGTTACGAAAAATGAGCGAGTAACAATAGTGGTATTCTGCTCATTCGTGAGTAGGGTTTTGGGGAGGCCAACTCCAAGGTACCATAACACCTTCGGTATCAGTGTAGAGAGAGAAGGGAAAAGGCTTACCATTTACCAACTAAGTTGATAGGTGCGGTTAGTTTTCTTCATGGATTTTAAAGTTACAAATATTTCGTCGGTTGCTGATGGACTATATTGTTAAGCATCGTGTCTTTGGTTATACTCGATTTTGGATGTATTCGATTGAATGGCAAAAAAGAGGCTTGCCTCATGCGCACATTCTTATTTGGTCAGTCGAAAGAATGCAACCAGACCAAGTTGATGGCATCATATGTGCCGAGGTTCCAGATCCCGAAACAGATACAGACCTGCATGATGTCATAATTACATAATTAGTTTGAAAATGGTGTCACTATATTATTATTTCACATTTTCTGTTTCGTGCGAACTTACAAACACATGAAAACCAATTTAACAGCTCACTAAAATTCGATCACATTTCGGTTACAAGTCATTCCCAAATACATTATACACGCTGTTACTGTTACGGAAATATGTCTGAAATGTAGGAACAGCGCTTACACTATAACCATCAATTTCTACTTGAGTTCTGGGCCCGATAGGTGGTGCTGAAAGATAGGATACCACACTATAGGTGATACTTTGCAAAATATAAGCGGTATAGGAAAACGATTTGTGGCACCCCCCATTCAAAAATAAAATCAAGCGCTATTTCTAAAGTTGCATACTTAAAATTATAACGGACATTGTCCAAATAAAGCACTTTGCAAACCTAAGCGGATTCCGCTTATTCAGAACGGCTTGCCATTCGTATTTAAGCGTCTACATAAAATAGCAAGTGCATTGTGCATGCTCGAAATTATTACTTTAATTACATTAACGAATTTGGGCGAAACGAAGTTCGCGGGGTCAGCTAGTTCAGTAGTATACAATCTTAAAAGTTAAAATCACCAAACTCAAAGAGAATAAATAGGAAAATGATGAACGTCAATAAAATAGCTGTCATTTGTTTTCTTTCGTGGAGAAACGTCAAAGAAAATGTGTTCGTTCGTTTTCTTTCGCGCCCACGAGAATTTCTTTCGTTTTTGATGTTACATGAAGCAAACTGTTCGTGTGCACGAAAACGTTTAAACGTTTTCACCTTACAGAATGACGGCCCTGATTTTATACGAAAATCCCAAATAGTTGCGACTGCATTAGAAGAGGTTTCATTGCACAGAAAAAGACAATTGAAGAGGCAGCTCGAAGAAAATTTAGACAACAAACCAACGAAATTAGATAAACAAACAGGTTTTTTGTAATGATTCGATTATTGATGGAATTTCTCGCCCGTTCGATGCAATGAGAAATTTGAATGTTTTCCCTTTTTTTGTTGCCAATTTTCAACAACAGAGGAAACTGAGATTCGAAATGCGGTAACAAGTTTCGTCGAAAAATGCAAATCACACGTATCTGAAGATTTGAAAGAAGAGTTAATTCGTATCACAATGGGTTAATTTTGACTTGAGCGTGTGGAGCGGAATTTTTCCTCGCCACCCACAAACCTTAACATAATTCATAACTGAGACATATCTACGAAGCCAACTTTGAAGCTGATGTCTCACTATTGAGTTTCCTGAATGCAACGAGATACGATTTTCCCTAATGTTTGTCTAGCTCTGCGTGTATCTTGCACTATACCTGTCGCTGTATTTAGTGCTGAACGAGAATATTCCAGTATCCTTACAAGATAAAAGAATACAAAGTTTTGATCGCTTGGGCATTTCACATTATCATATTTCTTGAGGACTTGATACTCTGTGTGCACCTTTAACGAGGGAATTAAATTTCCATTTAAATGTAGGTAGTTTTGCTGTCCAGGAAATTAGAATATAATTCGTACCTATGTATATTAAAGAGAAAATTTAGTGGAGTATAGAAAACAATAAAAGTTTTGCAATTATTTCAGTGATGCCATTCTTGCATTTTTAGTGCTAGATCTAGCATTTTCGAAAACTAGAAAGCATTTTTTAAAACAGAAAAATGCCAAATAATGCTTTTCTAGCTTTTCTTTTGCATTTTTAAATTGTTGCCTTATTATTAGCTCTATATTTCGCCACTGCTTTAGAAAATCAAAGAAAATGGTAAATTTAGATTTTTTTTTAAACGCACCTCAATTGGTTCCATGTGTCCTAGGGGGTTGACACAGTGAACCACCGGGTAGTTCTCAGTGAGCCTATGGAGTTTATTTATATTATTTCATATGGGAAATAAAGAACAAAACCAAGTAGAAGAATTTTAATTTAGCATCAACATTAAATAATTATATTAATTATAATTAAATTGTAGATCCCTTCCATTCGTAAAAAAAATTAAAAACTCGCACAAAACGGAAGGCTGCGAGAGGATAGGCCTACGGGTCTTTGGGAAATGTTGTGCCAACTATTTATTATTATTTGTTTTTATACTGGGCCATGTCTGGTTTTGGCATACCTATAGAGCTTATACCTACGTCTTTGTAAAATGACGATGCAAAGAGATTGCTACTGTGTCAAGGACAGAGACTTCAAGTGTAAAAAAGGATTTAGATGCGACGCGCTGTATAGTAAGTGTCGTGTTTAACAACATTTTTTAACAAAGTGTGTGGGAACACAAGCTACGGTCTTTTGAGAGGCCGTTCAAATATTTGCAGAAGCCGTTGACATTTGGTCAAATTCAAGACACTCACGTCAAGGCGGTTGACCTCTAGCTTTCTTTCTCGTATCCATCTGATTTTCAGATATGGTTTTTGCGTGCCATATTTATCTCCTCGATTATTATGGGTGATCCTTCGTGGCTTCCCGAAGGCTTCTCGTCAGTTGACAATTCCGTGACGAATCAGGTATTATCGTCAAGTCCGCCGTGAATATTGACCGTTCGTCCAAAATTTGATCTACAGCCGATCGGAATACTTTTCACGTGTTGGTTATTGTGTTCCAAACCGCTCATCAATAAATGGGGGTGTCCCTTAAATGTTATATAGAGAGAGATGGGTAGAGTCTTTTGAGATAATTATTTATATAGAATCAACATGAGCACTTTTGCAGAATTGGATGATGTGGTTTAGAAGGATACATCCTTTATGTTACTAGACGTGAAATATCAACACATTTTCCACAAATAGTGTTTCGAAATTGGCAATATAAGTTAAAACCGCGATATTGATACATTCGACCATGGACTATCAAATGCGGAGAGCAGCCTAAAGTTTTTCCGTAGTAGCCTCAGAATATTAATAACTTTAGAACGGCAGTGATAGACGCAGTTCCGCAGAATTTGTCGCACTTACTCACGAGTAAAATTTCTTAAAGAGGGGAACGCGCATTTAATCGGTTACCGAAAGCTGATAGTTATATATCTAACTAACTTATACTCCAGGAGCACCTACACCTCATTAACGAATGATGTTGCAATTCTTCTAACTCGGAATATATGCCGCTTGTGATATTTTTAAGAGGAAGCACACTTTGACAGTTGACGCTTCTACCGAGCTACCGCATGTCATTTTTGTGAAGACAAATAATCTGACCCCTATCTTATGATTTTGGTCACACTGTGCGTCAGCGAGCTGTACTCATTTCTCTGCGCTGACAAGTGGTTAGAGAAGGTACGGCGAATAACGAAGGCTAAGAAGGAAGATGTGGATCTATGGCTCCTTTGGCTAATGCATTTGATGTACCATATTCCTTCTCTGCATCCGATGCCGAGGATTATATCGAGTGTGGGTGGTCTTAGGAAATCAGACGTGGAAATGCATATTGCGGCAAATGGTCAGAACTCAGAACTGCCATCATCCAAACGTAGACGACGACCGCTACTAGGATGGAGATTGCGAAAGCTGGACGCATATGCACATCTATATCGATGTAGACATCCCAACAGTAAATGAGTAAGTGAGACTGCGAAAGGTGAGGTGAGTAGGTATATGTGGCATACCATACGTATACGTCCGATTGTCAAACACAGCGATATACGTATATATGTGCACTAATTTTGAGGAAGTTGAACAGTACAACTGGTGGGATGAGCATGAGAGGAATCCTTTTGGTAAGCGGACCACGGAAGGTTGCGGATGGAGATGCTGCATGGTGATGCTGGTGCCATGAGTTTCTCTCTTGAATGCATCCGCTCTAAAGTTTGCATAAGAGAATAAAATAGAACAGCTCCTTTCTGCTGTATACAGGAGGATAACAACGACGACGACGACGACGACGACGATGGCGATGACCGATATGAGGAATACAATACTTCTTCTCTTGTTTGCTCTTATAGCCGAGTTGTCTCTAGGGGCGACCAAACTTGGGGAGTTGAAATACCTACCCCAAACCATGTTGAATACAGAATCGCCGCGTGGAATCTATCTTGACAGAATCAAACCAGGTACACTCTATAACATTGTGATGGAGCAGGGCGAACGTATACAATGTACACTGTGCAGTGTGCACCCTCATTCAGCGCAGTAGTTCCGGTTCCCATCGCACCGTCTGCCGAGAGATTTCAAAGCGTTAGTTCTGACCAACGGACAAAATAAGTCCCGGTAATATCTATTTTGTACGTATATAGCATCGTATGCAATTCAGCTTTCGCCTGGTCAACATTGCATCTCCTAATGTCCTTATCAATTCTCCAGCTGGTGTTCCTTATTCTTCTTCTTCGCAATCTTCTTGCTGTGTTCGCCTGAGCTCTCGTTCCTGCAACACTATATATGTGGTGTGCAATCATTTACCGGTATATGTAAATAAAGCTCACAAGTTCTGTCTTTCATGTGTGAAATTGGGCCGGGATGCATGTGAAGAAACTCCAACGGAGGAGCTATGGTATAGTTGGGGCTATATGCATCCATTAGCTCCATTTGGTGCGTATTATATAGATAACATGACCGCTCCGTTGTTGGGTAGAGCTATCTAGCGCGGCGAAGGCGACCCGACGGAAAGGTTCCTCTGTACATAAAATATAAGCGAATGAATTGGATAAGACAATGGGTACGGTACGGAGCTCTTTAAACAGCAGCATATAAGTAAACGTGAGAAGTAGTGCCTAAACATGTAGATATAAACAAATCGGGACTCGGCGTATGGTGGCATTTATTTATTTCTATGTCTGTTCTGGTTACATAATGACAGTGAGTGTGTCGAAAAGAACTTCAAGTGGACCTAATGTGGTCAAAGTGAGCTACTCCGAATGTATCGGATAATTGCCACCTTACCTATCCCAACTCGAACTTTCCTTGAAAACTGGATTCTCTCGTCGAACTGCACATATCGGCGGAATAGCAAAGTCAAACAAGTTCTGATGGAGGCAAAATTATTAAAAATAGAGCCTTTAAGAAGTGGCGCTCGAATGACTTGATATCGACAGCTTAGAACCGAGTTTAAAACTTTTATGCACCATGCCTACTCATGTCGATGTCGAATCAAAAATCAACTCATCGCCAAAATTTTTTCTTAATTTTGTTAATTTACAAAAGAAAGTGTATTTAATTGCCGGTTGAGTTATAGGTGATCACTTTTTAAGGTTCCGTACCCAAAGGGAACCTTATTAGTTTCGCTTTTGTCTGTCAGTCCGCACCCACTAGACCAGTTTTGTTCCTAATCGTCTATCTCAGAAACTAATTGACGTAAAAGGCTGAAATTTTGCACACAACATCCGGTATAAGCTCTAATTCAACGACCAATACCAATGGTAGCGATAACACGGCTGGTTTTATGATAAATAATAATTTTGTGAAAAAAATATTTTCATTCGCACAAAGAGCTTTTTATTTCTTGTTTTGCAAAAAAAATTATGTAGGTAAGGTAAAGCTTTTTTGTAGATCATGCTCGTTCTGTTTTGCAGAAAACCTAATATTTTTAAAGGTATTTCTAAAAAGCTGTCAATCACTATAAAATAAGATCCTTTTAACCATTTTTTTTTTTTGGAATTTATACTCATTCTCAACCACACATATTGTTGATTGTTGTGCACAAGCATCCTCTTGGTCATTTCATTCATAAAGCGCATTCTCTACTCTTACGCTTACATTCATGTAGTTTACCTCATCTGCGAGAAGTCTTCGCAATTTTCAATTCTAAAGAAGTACGGAACCATCGCGCGCACTTGGCCGGTTTTTGGTTTCTTATTTTGCACTACATTCCTCAATTTTTAGTCACTTTGCCTTTTCCCAGGATGTGTTAGAAATTTCGCTCTAAATTTGAATTCTGGACCTGATGGTATTCTAGTCGAATCCTTTTTAAAAATGTGTAACCTTCCCTTACAGTCGATACTTTGCCCACATGTTCAATGTATCGTTGAAGACTGGTATCTTTCCCTCTCGATGGGAAAAAATCTTTTATATTAGGTACCAATATTTTAATCCGGTAGTTGGCGCAACAGGTCCGTATAGGGACCCTAGGCCTAGCTTCTCACAACCATTCGTTATGTGTGAGATTTTATTTTTGGAACGAATGGAAGGGATCTACAATTTGATGCCTATTCTAAACCCAAACTGCTAATTGAGAAGCTATTTCAAGACAGGCGCAGTGAAAAAAACCCCTAGTTGGAAATTAGGTTTTTGCGGGATTCGAACCTGGACCCCTCGCTTAGTAGTCCAGTCCAACACACTATCCACCTAACCACTAGTCCTTACTTACTGCGCCGACTATAGAGGCACTTTTTTGGAAAGTCTTCTGCAGTTTTTTATGCTACTAGCGGATACCCTGCGTGTGCTACAACGCTAATAAAATTAAATAAGTGTGTATGCAAAAAAAGAAAATTTTGTTTGTTTATTAACTTCTTTATCTTAATGCTAGCGGATAAACAATATTTTGAGTTTTTTTCGGTAGGTGTGTAAACATAAAGATTTTTTGGCGTTCCAAATCTAGAGCAAGCAACATATAATTGACCGTGCGAAAAACAGGAATTTTCTAAGTTCAAACCAGCAACACTTAGCGATTGGCCTTGAGCCTTATTGATGGTTATGGCGAAAGCAAGACGCACTGGAAACTGTAATTTGAAGGCTATATAGCTGATATAGAACCCTAGATATTTAATATTAAATATTAATTTTGTATATGAGCTAAATATTCAGTTTGTATGGGAGCTGCCACGCCCACTGGTATGATCCCGCCCAATTTTCCCAAGACTATTCAACTTAACAAATAATCAACGTGCACAAAATTCTAAGACTATGGCTATTATAGTACTGTAGATATATGATATTAAATATTTACTTTGAATGGGAGCTGCACTCCCACTGGTCCAATCCCGCCCATTTTTTTCCTGATTATTCAAATCAGTAACATATGGGATACTGTAATGATTCAAAACTCTTGCTATCACAATAGTCAAGATATATGATGTTATTCAATTTATGTGGGAGGGGCCACTCCCACTTGAAATGTATATAGCCGAAAACCTAATTACATTGCTGAGCAAGTACGCGAGATTAGGGACTAACTGCCGTCATCCCGAATGGGATTGCACCTAATCGTTCGACTAATCGGCAATTCATTTTTAAATTATTTGAAAAAATTCAGTAGAAGAATCCGTCGTTTGTCGGATTTCGTGACTTTTTTTTGAAGATATTTCCTTATCTCTTGGCCTTGGCTAACTCTTATAGATTAAGGGGTTTTACCCGCCTCAATCTTCTGATTACATTTTCAGTGTTTAATAGTTCTGTAAGTTCAACGTTAACGTGCGGTTGAGAAGCCTACTTCGCTGTGCCTTTGGGCAACTTTTTTAACTTCATCTTCAACCATTTCAATATTTAGATCTCTATGTGGATCAGCGTTGCGTATGTACCAAGGTGCATTAACTACTTTACTTTACTGTGGAAGATTTGAATTTTTTATAAAAATGTTTGGCATGTGCATGCTCATAATTGCAGCCCGTAGGTCCATATTGGTTTCAAGACTGGCTTGTATAGCAGTAATTTATTGTGGTTGGACAGGGATGAGTAATGAGTATCTCCCAATAAGCCAATACATTTTACTGTATCGCATGTTCAGCTCATCTTTTTTTTTATTTACATGCGCTTTCCAGCTTAGCGTCTAGGGTCATGCCTAGATATTTAGCTGTATTTGAGTATTCCACTAAATTGTTATTAATATAATACTGGAATGTGTGGTACGTTTTTATTTATTAACATGGACTTACTTTAGGTCATTCAATCTAATCTGCCACTTTTTAGTCCATTCTGAAGTACCGTTTAGTGCCATTTGGAGCTTTTTTGTTGCTATTTTGACAGTTTCTCGAACAGCAAACACAGCAGTGTCATCTGCAAAAGTTCCTATTATAGTTTCTTCTCTTTCAGCATGTAGTTCGCTTGTAAACAGAAGGTACAGCACTGGCCCTCCTAGCACATTACCTTGTGGTACAGCAGCTTTAATTCCACTTAATGTTGCGTACTCTGCCTCTTGTTTAGTTCTGAAAAATCGATCTGTTATGACTCCAGAATGGTCGAATACTGCTTCGGCAGTTGCCTTTGTATTGTAATATCAAGAAATATTCTAGAGCACACAGTTTTCTCTTCGAATGCTTTTTCGATTTTATCTGTGATGCTATGCACCTGATCAATTGTAGAGTGTCTTCCGCGAGGTTCTTTATTCTACTCCAAGCATCGGCTTGGTATTCACAGAGTAGATGGCTAGTATCCCTTTATCGCTATTCCTAATCTTCATCTTCTGAGATGTGCTAATTATCTAGATCTTTTCCGGCTGTGATTCACTCCACCAGGCTTTTGATGCTGATCAGCTGAACATTGTGCGACAACCCCCTGTTAGGGAACTTAACTTCGTTTGGTATATGAAGGTGGATTATTCTTCGCGGTGCAATGGATGTTGGAGAAAGATTCTCTTAGAATAGAGCTAAATAGCCTGAAATTTCTTAAATATAGCTGCCTCTAAAAAGCTTTTTATTACTAGGTTGAAGCGCACTCGTATCGACACGTTTGAGGCGTTTACAAAATATTGCAGAAAGCTTATTGCATACCCGATATTAAGGAGACTGCTGATTCTGTATATATGTAGTATGTCCAGTTAAGTGTTCTCGTTTCTTGTGGACCGTGCATGAGATGCTAAGATTTTTTAATCAGATAAACATACATTCATCTATCTGTCCAAATGTGTGAAGTTAGTTGATGTACCGGACGTGAGTATACACAAGGTCGGCGGTTGAAATGTATAACTCAGCAGCCTTGTTGGTTTTTATCATGGATTTTGCTGTCTTGACTCGTCACCTCGTTTTTATCAGGTCAATGAATGTCATACTGCCTAAGCCGTGTATTTACCTACCACAGACGATAACACCCAGTGATCCAAGTCTCCAAATATGTATAGCGATTTCATCAAGAAGATATCCACAGCAGTGTAGGCTGGCAGAATCAGTAGTATTATGTTTATCACGAAAAGGTCACAGAAAGGCCACACATGAAGACGCCGCATTACAAGACAAATAGAGTAAAATAAGCGTACCGACCCATAAGATGGTATGAGCAGGAGACAGTGTGTGAAAAAAGAGGGCTAATGCTGCTTTTGAGATCGAGGAATCTTACTGTCGAAGTTCCCTTCGGAGGTATTTTAGAAAAAGCCAAGCAAAAAGCTATACCTTATGACAGGAACTATGGTTTTGCGAAGGAAACCTGTTCACAAAAGCTCTGGCGGTTTTATAAATTTTAGAATGCCATGCCAGAACATGTTCCCTTAGCAATAACCAACAGCTTGAGAATGACAAGAACGGCGGATCTTCAATTACAGATGAAAGTCTTGATAAAAGAACCCAATCATATAATAATAATAATATCATTGTTGGCGCAACAGGTCCGTAGGGACCCTAGGCCTTGCTTCTCACAACCATTCGTTTTGTGTGAGATTTCATTTTTAGAACGAATGGAAGGGATCTACTATTTTATGCCGATTCCAAACGGCGAATTGAGAAGCTCTTTCATGATAGTTATACTCTCGGATGCTTGTCAGACGTTCGCGAGAGGTGGCGCAGTGAAAAAAACCCCGAGTTGGAAATTGGGTTTTTGCTGGATTCGAACCTGGGACCCCTCGCTTAGTAATCCAACACACTAACCACTAAGCCACTGCTCCGACAAAACGAACCCAATCAACCACCAAATATTCGGGTTCAAGAATGTAACCCAAAGCCTTGAATGAACACTTTCAAGGCATATTCCTGTTAAGGCCTGTTGGACTTTGCACTTGCAGCAACGAAATTTTTGACTGAGTGTGCTCCCACTCTCTTAAAATTTCTTCACAATTTTACCGACCCATTCAACTAATATTATGACACTTCAAATAACAGCTGAGTTTGACAGGTGCTACCAACTTGAAACCACGGAATGGCTTTCAAAGAGATTCCTACCAGATCTTTTTTATGGAAAACGGTAGTCAAGATAGTCATATCTGATAGGAGTACCTGGAGAACCAACCAATTCGTAATATCATCAGGATCACAAATCTGGTACACCGACGGCTCAAAGATGGAAGATGATGCCACCGGTTCTGGGGTCTATGGGCCTAGGTTCCTCGAAGATCTGGCCAAGGACAATACAGTCACCGTTGCGTGGATACCAGGCCATGAGGGATTCGGAGGAAATGAACGAGTGGACTGTCTGGCGAGAAGAGGCGCATCACACCTGCTCACTGGTCCTGAGCAGGAAATGGAAAGATGATCACCTTGCCGAACACTGGACAAAATCCAAAGGACAGAGGAAGGCAAAAAGATTCATTGGCCCAGCTCATAGTAAAACAGAAAAGTTACTTGAGCTAAGCAAAGAAGATCTTACGATCCTAACGGGTCATCTTACTGGTCACTTTGGCCACTAATATACCATCTCAAAAAAATGGGACTATCCGACGATGACTCCTGTCGACTCTGCGGAGAAGAGGAAGGGACCACGGAACACATACTCTGCAAATGCCCTGCTGTGGCAAGGAGTAGAGCGTTCCACATGCAAGGGGCGTTTTTGAGTCCTGTAGATATAGGAAACATGGAACCAAGAAGGGTACTGAGGTTTATGAAGAGCCTCAACAGCTCCCTGGGTTAAATAATAAAGGCCAACACAATAGATCTCTTCTGGTCGCAGTGTACAGGGCCTATTACTTACAATTACTTACAATGAAAAACGTTTCCCCTTAGTTGGACTCGACGAAGTGACGAAGTATTTAAAAAACCTTTTTGATGCTGAGGTAAAACAACTTATTGTAAGCCAAACCATGTTGTATGCGGGAGTTTTCATTTCAATTCTGTTATTTTCATGTTACCACTTACAACACTGAGGCAAGAGAAAATATTTGTATTGAAAATAATCACCTGATACACACGTTTCTATTGTAGCAAACACTATGTCTAGGAACAGATTCGAAGAAATAAACTCATTCATACATTTGGCTAATATGTAACAACGATCTCGATTTCAACGATAAAATGGCACAACTTCACCCTCTTAGCATAACCTTGTGCCAAAAATTTTCGAAATGGGGATAGTGGTTACCTATACACGAGCATTTTACCACTAATGAACATTTTTTGAAATATTTTAATTTTGTAAATATCGTAATTTAGCTCAAAATAAACAGAAAATACTATAAAGATACCCTTGGATGTTAATGGTTTAATATAAGTCTTTCTCAACTGCCTCGTCGTTCCGGGTTGGACTCGAAGTCCCTATACATGCCGAAGCAGCAACTTCTCCACTGAATTCAAGTCGCTAAATCTACTTAAAAGAAAGCCTTTGCTTTGGCTAATGTACAGTATAGTATATTTCGTCTAAGTTTTTGAAAAAAAAATACCTTGAATTATTACAGAGCATTAGCTCATCCGCCTTAAGAATAAGCAAAACTGTTTTTAACCTATAGGTTGTATAGAGTTTACGAGTATAACCTCCAGGTATATGGATCTACAGAAAAGATGCCAGAACCATTGATGGCTTTCATTGTTTTTGAGCCGTCTGATTCGACTGCCAATCTAAGTTAATTTAACGTTTGCCGTTCATTCCTTTTCTAATACGAAACTTCGTACAAAATATCAAAGTCGAAGATGGGAAAAATCTAAGCCTGATTCCTGATTATCAGATTCTCTCTTTAATGAGTTGTCTGAGGATTACAAGCCGGTTACCCTTAATCCATCCGAAGATAAACCGGCCCATTCTCTCGACGAAATACAGGAGGATTGTAGACGACGATAAATTGTCATAAGCATAAAGACAGGATTTTCGGCCTAGATGACACTCTGTCCTTCTGCCCTTATCCAAGATAAGTTGCGGTGTTTGAAGGTGGTCGTCCCACATCGAGCTTTGAAAGACTTGAGGCGGTATCTTGTGCTTTCTAGTGTTAAGTTCTAGTTCCTTTTTGGACAGGCTGCCAATGTTTTTCCATTGATTGATAAATCTAAGTGCACCTTCCTTGATCTCACTTAGATTTTCTACTTACCGAATCTTCCACATAGCCTGTAACGGTGTAAATATACATAATGTTACCCTGATATACAGGAATCTCAATTTTGACTTTAATGCGGAAGGGCTGTCATCATGTCATCAAAATGTTAACAAAAGAGATGATGGTAGTAACCACCTTGATGGGGTTCTTTTGGTTACCGACATTCTAAGCAACCTTTTGCCAAGGGAAGGCAAGCATGTTGCAGATTAAATAAGTTGCGTCATGTTCGCCGCATTAAACAAGACGTTTTTAATTGTCCGATGTTATATCAAGCACCTTTTTCATCTAGGAGGCTGCTAGAGCACACTCGTTAAAACGCAGTATTCCTTCTATTTAGCATTTCTACTATAACCTCCGCTGTATCACCCATGTCCCTTGATTGCTTTGGCCACTTTTTCTTCCCTCCATGCGTTTGTTAACCCTTTTTGCAGACTTTGTGTTATCATATTTGTACTATTATATTTGGATCGTCATATATGGTAACTTTTTGTGCCACGATCAGCAAGGTGCCATCTGCGGCTAAAAACCTAACCAAATGATTTAAAGGAATCATGGCCCACCGTATTTTTTAGAGTCATCTGGATTTACCGACGGCAGAAAACCCTACCGACTTATTATTGCAGTTCAGTGTCGCGTGAAATATGTGTGTGCTCTCACCAAGTTCTCCTTTTCAGTGGGAAACTAAACTCTAAAGTCCGATCACCAGCAATTTTGCCGGGCATATGCACGCTTTCATATTAACATTTGGGTAACTCAGGACGTGTGTGACTCGATGCACATGTATCATATGTCTATAATTATCCCTTTTGACAAGCACAACCCGACCTAATGAGAACGGATTCAAGACAACCACACGCGTTTTGCACTTGCAACTCAAACAAAGCAACTAAAAAAAAAAAAAACATCTCAAAGACAAATCTGCAAGGGACGCCCTGAAAGGACCACATAGTACGCCATTAACCGTAAACACTTTTATCGTAAATCTGATTAATTTAACTACTTATTAAGTTCACTCACCGTCGAAGCCTTATCAGCTTGCTTTCTGTAAGTTTCGTCTTTTTTGTTCCGCATACATGGGTAAGAAACTATTGGCATATATGAACACATCTGCCGCCCCCTTTCCATCCCCTAATTTGTGCGGTACACAGGAGTAAAATTAAGTACCGCAATACACACATGCAGAAAATGTGAAAAGTAAAAGGAAACTCAGCAGCACAAGGAAGAAGCATAGGAACAAAATAAAAACAAGAAACTAACTCTCCTAACGACTAGAACCAAATTCGACTAAAAAAAAAATCCACTTCTTCCACTCGGCAATCCTCGAAATAATAAAACCCCCAGCAGTATGGGGCGTCCAGTTGCCAAAGTACAAAGTCCGGCTTTGAGTTGGCCCTGGGCTAAATAGCCGCTCAAGAGAAGCTACCCTGCTGCTGTTGTATTTACAATCAAACTGGGGTACGAGTATTTAATACTTTGCATGTGCACCTGAAAAACTCTCAAGTCCCCACACGGGAGCTGGAAGACGTATAATTCGACGTCGTCGTCCTCATCCCTTTTACACCCACGCTACAGCGACGGCCCCAAAAAGGATATCGTATACGTCCGCCATTGGAATGGGCAAAAGCATGATTTAGCTGCTGGACCCTTTGCTGATGTGAGTTACTCTTATTTGTTGTTTTATTTTCGTTTTCTCATCCCTTAGCTTACTTTTTTTGGGTTTTTGCGGAGGTAGGGAATGAAAATTATTTGATAGTTGAAATGCGGAAAATGCATGCCGGACCTTACAGTTGATAAGTATCCTTTGGGGGTTTTTATTTTGCTTTACATTACATATACCCACTGTCGATAGCAACTTCGACTCACAAAATCGCTGTCATCATACGTTGCACGGCTGCCGGGGGGGGGGGGGTGAGGTACTTCCGAATTAGAAAATTCGGGAGTCTGCCTGAATTAATCTGAAGCGTTTACGGATCGTGTATTCTAGAGATAAAAGCATCTAACTGCAAATGTGATGAGGGATTGAGTTTGAGTATGCAGTCAATCCGTTGTAATTGTCATATTGCGGCATCCTTTCATCAGGAGTTTTTGCTTCTTTTTTTTCTGTGATGATTTTAGTTGTTTTGTACTCTTCTTTTCTTGGGTTGTGTTTTTTGTGTGCTTTGCGACATTTGCTGCGATTTTGTTTTCTATGCTTTTCTTTTGGTTTTGTTTGGCTGCGTTGTTTATTGCACAAAGTGGATATGGCCAACGACAAACTCAAAAGAAATGATTACTCAAAAGGAAATTATGCTCTGCGCTGGATTCTCTCTTTGGAGGACGCTGCAATGGGCTGCCATATTGCAATGCTTTGGTTGGACCTTGTTTTTGTTTTATATTCATCTTATTTTAGTTGTTTTAATTTTAATTTGTTTTTCTATTATGTTTTTTTGTCCTTGTGCAGCCTACTGCAATGTGCAAAATTAAAAGGGAACTTTAGAGAAAAAAGGCGAAATTCCTTTATCGCTGTGCGCTGTTATTGTGTTGTGAGCTTTTTTTAATGCCAGCTGGGTGATACACTTCTTGAAACTAATGTCGTGTAGAAATGTGATTTGTCGGGACTTTTTTTTAATATTACTCCGAGGGATAGTCGCAAGACAGTTTTGGCAGACTATTTCTGTAACTGGTGTGGTTTGTTGTATTCCACATTGATTGGCATATCTACTGGCAGAATATGGTGTATGCCAGTCGAGTATAGCTTTTCTTCTTTTGAGGGCAACATTAAACACGACTATGAGGACATCACAATTCTTCAGCATCAAGAAAATATAGCTGCGAAGATGAAATCGTTCGGATAACAAGATAAGAAAACCCATCTAAGGTGTAAATTCAATTAAGGACACTTATCGGAACAGGTACGAGTAGGTATAGGCCAACGGGAATAATTTGAAAATAAACTATAAAAAGCGCGAAAATAACAACATACTGAAAGGAGCTCTGAAAAGTAAGACCGTCGCCGGGGGAACACGAGCTTCTCAGGCGACCCGGCGCGTCCCCAGGTGGCGGATAGGGGAAGGCCACGTAGTGTGGTAGAGGTGTTTACACCTCCGCGGACCAAGAGTACTAAATTCCCAAGTCAAAGCGTTTGGAATACGTGCCGAGGACTGAATGGTGCAGGGAACTAAAAAATGTGCCACCGCAAACGTAATTTCCCTATGAGATACCGGGCGACCTCTCATAGTAACCAGCCTTACACCTGCATGGGAGCGCTACAGGTGCGGACGATCTATTCTCGCCTTACTCGTGGGATCTACATGAATAATAATAACAAAAACACAAAAAACAAAACAACAACAGCAAATACGATAACGGAGTCAGAAGAGGAATCTCTACTCCGCTCTCCAATTTCACAAATGGAGACAGATGAAGCTATCCTCTCATCTCCAATGAGTGCAACACGGCCCCCATCCCAAATCTCGGACCAAAACCATACTCGGGAACTAAATGTACCCAGTACAGACACAGCTGCAAATACGACTGCAAGGAAGCCCCAGCAGAAGCATGAACACTTCACCGGAGCCCAAAGGCGTCGTATTGCTGCCCTGATAAGGGATGGGCATACACCAGAAGAAGCCAAACAACTGGAAAGAACCAGATATGCGCTAGTTCTCGCGCAGAGAAAAGAGGAAGCAACAGAACGAAAACCTCATGGACCCAGTACCAGCAAACGCTGCAGATCCATTGATAGTTCTCCAATGGCGGAAACGCATAAAAAACACAGGCCACACACAGAGTCACGTAAGGACACACGTGGAGGCACGCCTAAAGGGAGAACTAAGCTAGAGTCAACTCTTAAATCCCACTCAGATGCGTCAAAACGCTCAAGTGCGGTTAGAGTACAAAATCCATCTAGCAGCAAGGAGAGTGCACAGGAACGACCTACCACATCAGGGCTTTCCTACAGGGATACAATGGCCCAATGCAAAGTCGCAATCATGCACTCCATGCACCCGGAACAGACTCTCACAGACCAACAAATGAAACTAGTGAGGAAGAGCTTACTAGAAGAGATGGACAAAACTGACAAAAAGTGTCCCATCCTAAGATTTGTATCCACCTCAGCTAGAGACGGATGGTTATCGATCACCTGCCACGACACAGAAACCAAAAACTGGCTCATGTCAACGGTAGGCAGAATCAAACCATGGAAAGACGCGACCCTACGAATAACTCAGGGACATGAAATTCCCAAGACATTCACCTGCGTTACCTTCGTTCCAGACGTTGACAATATTACCAAGGAAATTTTCCTAGCTCGGACTGCCAAACAAAATCCAGGCTTATCCACAAAAAGCTGGCGAGTCCTCAGGATAACTAAGGAAAAGAGCGGAGGAGAGACCATCACTTTTACAGTAGATGAGATCTCTAAAGACTACATTTTAAAACAGAAATGTAAAATATTTCTTAACTTCTCGCAGGTATTCATAAGAATAAAAGATTTACCACGACCAGTCCAAGACAAAGACGTTGAAGCCAAAACCAAAGACAGAGCGTCAGCTCATCCAAAGTTTAGCGCTCAAACAAGACTGATCTATGCGAGGAGGGGAACCGATCCTGGAGCCATTAAGGCCCAAGAGAAGCTCCAGACAGCTGATCCTTCTACATCTGAAGCTGGCAAACCAATGGTAGAAACTAAAGAAAAGCCTCTAGTATCAAAGACATCAGAAGACTTGTCCTCAATGTCTTTGATCTCAGAAGCTAGTCAAACCATTGGGGAAGCTAAAAATGTTGGCAACTCTGCCAACACACCCAAACAATAACCACTATGGGTCTAAGGTGCATCCAAATAAATCTACAGCATGCTAAAGCCGCCTCGGCGGTTTTAAGCCATAGATTTAATACGGATCACCTAGATGTAGCCTTTATCCAGGAGCCATATTTACTCAAGGACCAGATAAAGGGCCTCTCAGGTGAGTTACTCTACGATTCCGTAAATGAAGGAAGACCTAGAGCTTGTATTATGATAAAACAAAATATAAAAACTATTCCAATTCCAGAACACACAAACAAAGACATGGCAGCGGCAATAGTTGAGCTATCCACTGAAAGGGGTAAGACAGAAGCAGTCATATGCTCAGCTTACCTGGCAGGAGACTCCCCTGACCTGGAATTCCTACCACTGCAAGGACTTATGAACTACTGTGGCAGAAGAAGACTCCAGCTGATAATTGGGTGCGATGCTAATGCCCACCATACAAACTGGGGTAGTTCAAACATAAATAAAAGAGGTGAGTCACTCTTAGAATTTATCTATAAAAACAATCTTGAAGTAGTAAATTATGGGAATAGCCCTACTTTTATAAACAGAATTAGGGAAGAAGTTCTTGACCTCACCCTATGCACCCCATTTATAAAAAACTTTATTAGGGACTGGCATGTTTCTACTGAAACATCGATGTCAGACCATCGTCAAATCTGCTTTGACGTCCAATCGGATTCCCAAATTTATGAACTCTATAGGCAGCCAAGATCCACAGATTGGGACACTTATAGCCTAGAACTCATGGATTCTACCAAAAACTGCTACAAAAACATCAGAGATATTAACAGCCTAGAACTTGGCTGCGAAAATCTCAATGTTGCTATCAAATCCGCCTATCATCAAGCTTGCCCAGAGAAAGAAAAATCAGGCAATCGCTCAACCCCCTGGTGGAATAATAAACTCGCCAAGCTAAGAAAATCCACGAGATTACTCTTTAACAGAGCGAAACGCAATGGAGAATGGGCTCTATACTCTGAGACACTCACACAGTATAACCTAGAAATTAGAAGAGCTAAAAGAGAATCATGGAAAAAGTTCTGCCAAGATCTATCTGATACTCGAAGCAGTGCTCGTATCCACAGAATTCTATCAAAACAGCACACTAATCAAATTGGATTGATGAAAAATCAGAATGGGATATATACGGAAAACGGCATACAGACGCTAAAGCTCTTGGCCGAAACCCACTTCCCAAACTCCACTACGACACCAAACTCACCCAATCATAATCTTCATGTTAGAAACATCAGACCAACCAGACTGGACTGGAAAATGTCAAAAGAAATCTTTCACGAAGACAAAATAAAATGGGCCATCAATTCATTTAGTCCATTTAAATCCCCTGGAAATGATGGAATATTCCCAGCACTCCTCCAAAGAGGCAGCGCACAAATAACCCCGCTTCTCATAAATATATTTAGAGTAAGCCACGCATGGGGTTATATACCAAAAAGTTGGAGGGAGGTTACGGTTAAGTTTATACCAAAGGCAGGTCGTAGACCAAACGATTTGCCGAAATCTTACCGACCCATTAGCCTCACCTCCTTTTTCCTTAAAACAATGGAAAAAATTATTGATAGGCACATAAGGGATGGACCACTCTACATAAATCCATTACACAAAAACCAATATGCCTATCAACCAGGTAAATCTACAACAAATGCTCTTCAAGAACTCACCACTAAAATAGAGAACTCACTCGAGAGCAAAGAGATTGCTGTGGGCTGCTTCCTTGACATCGAAGGAGCTTTTGATAATACCGAACATGCCCAAATAGACAGATGCATCCTTAACACAGGTGTAGATAGTACAACATGTAACTGGATAAAGAACATGCTTAACAGTAGAAACATAAACGCTACATTAGGCAATGACAGTATCAGAGTCACTGCTGCGAAAGGTTGCCCACAGGGCGGTGTTCTATCCCCCCTGCTATGGTCCATCGTAGTGAATGAACTCTTAAACTTACTCAGTAACAATGGTTTCTATGTCCAAGGATATGCAGATGACATTGCGATCCTAATCAGAGGAAATTTCGAAGACACAATCTCGGAACTCCTGCAGAGGGCCCTTAACCTAGTCACTGACTGGTGCAAAAAAGTTGGTCTAACTGTAAATCCCAAAAAAAGCACCATAGTTGCTTTCACAAAAAGACGAAATCGAGGAAAGCTAAGAAAACCGACCCTTCTTGGTGAAACAATAGAGTTCTCAAAAGAAGTCAAATACCTAGGTGTAACACTGGACGAAAAACTCACTTGGAACTCTCACCTCATGAAAACCATAGACAAAGCCAGGATCTCCCTGTGGACCAGCAGAAGTCTGATTGGTAAAAGCTGGGGTATAAACCCGAAAATCATGCTATGGCTGTACACAGCCATAACAAGACCAATTGTCACATATGCAGCTCCAGTATGGTGGCAAAAAACTAAACAAAAGTCAACACAAGCCAAGCTCAATAAACTCCAAAGACTAGCTTGTGTATGCACTACGAGCGCAATGAGAACAACTCCCACTGCAGCGTTGGAAGTTATCCTAAATCTTCCACCCCTCCACCTCCAGATACAGAAAGAAGCCATGACGTATGCCTTCATGCTCATATCTGAAAACACCGAAAACTCCAAGCTCATCCATCCAGATATCGTTATGGAACTGAAAAAAGATGAAATACTTGGAATTACCATAGTAGACAACTGTCTACCTAAATTCAACTTCAGCCGAAACTTCAAAGTCACATTCCCAAATCGACAGAACTGGGAACAGAATAAACCCACATTTGCCAAAGATTCTCATGTATGGTACACAGATGGATCGAAAACAAATGAAGGTGTTGGAGCTGGAGTATACGGGGTTGACACAAAAACATTCATCCACAAAAGCATGGACAAATGCAATTCCGTATTCCAGGCAGAAATCTTTGCAATAGAACTATGTCTCAGAGAAAATTTAAAAAAATCCATAACAAACAAGAACATATATATTCTCTCTGATAGCAAAGCTGCACTACTAGCTATCAATAGCTATGAAATCACGTCAAAGCTAGTATGGGATTGCCTACAACTACTCACATCGCTAGCCAGCACAAACAGAGTTCACCTCATTTGGGTGCCAGGACATAGCGGATATGTGGGCAATGAAATAGCAGACATACTAGCCAGGAAAGGATCGGCATCTACCTTTATGATGCCAAGACCTTTTTGTGGATTACCTCTTAGCACCGCTAAATTCCACATTAAAACCTGGCTGAAAAACAAAGCGAACCATTACTGGACAAACACTGAAGGTAACAGACAAGCTAAAATGTTCATGCCAACTACTTCCCTTTCAAGAACTAAACAACTCCTAAACCTAACAAGGAGTCAGATTCGTACAGTCACAGGGTTCCTCACTGGGCACTGCCAAGTCAAAAAACACCTCATGACTATGGGAATAATACAAAACAACACTTGCAGACTATGCAACGAAGACGAAGAATCAGCAGAACACATACTGTGTCACTGTGAATGTCTAGTCAGATTACGTCAACACCACCTAGGTAAACCTTACCTTGGGGCAGAGGACATAACTGACAGCGCACTCAAAGATCTACTAGGATTCATAACTAAGTCCGGTATCATGAGCGAGCTTTAATTGGAGGAAATCACAATAGGCCCACTCGTGGCCGCAGTGATATGGCAACCAGATTCCACCTCCCCCTATCTATCTATCTATCTAAGACCGTCGCTGTTTTCCAGCGACTACCTACAGCAGGCTAGGAAAAATTGTATTTCCAAGTCTCAACCCATGGGAAGCTTTGTTCAAAAATGTCGTCAAGCAAAGTGACCAAAGATAACCTCATGTCTGACAGTGAAATATTGACAAATAACATTTTGACGTATACACTCGCCTAAAACTTCTTCATAGTGCCTGATGTAGATTATAACTATTCTGCTGCAACGCTGTCCCAGAAATACACGAAGAAACTGTCAACAAACACTATGTGGTTCTGTTAACACAGCTTTCTTCTTTATTAAGTCTCCTTGGACCTGATAGGAACACACCGGAGAAGATTAAAAAAACGTTCGCAATACTGACCCCCTTTTTACGCTTTTTTTTTAAATCTGGGAAAAAAGTGATTTTCTAACACAGGTGCACTTTAGTCCAATCAAACTCTCATAATTTTCTTAAAGACTGCGTGGAAGGACTCAGCGACATTGAAAATAACTCTGATTATGACTCCCTGTCCAACTCGTTATTGTTTCTTATGGAGACAGCTCTACATTCGCTAGTGGGGGCGCGGGCGTGGTAATGAAAAATCGATGTCGTGCGATGTCATGTTCGATGCTATCACTTCTAGACAAGAGGTTATCTCCAATGCACTCCAATTCAGTTGAAAATAGACAAGTAGTACCAGTGCGTTTGGACAGACAACAGACGTACACCCTGGGAGGAGTGCTTTCGCTTTCGTTTTGGTTGCAGCAAATGAAACACTAATAAATAACGCTGGGAAATGAGGGTTGTAATAGTTGACATAGCCATTCCTTTCCGATAACTATATATAAATGATAACGGCTCTATAAAATCTGCTCATAGAGTCCAAACAACATAGAGAAATAGACGAATGCCGCCGGACTTGCAGTCAAGCCATCTATATTTTATTAACAAAAAAATAAAAAGTTCCTAGCAAAAATCTACCTAAAGACTGGAAGCAATGAGCTAGCATTTAAGAAGCACACTAAATATCTAGACATAATTCTAGATAACTAAACACTGAAAATAGGACTCTGACAAAAAGGATGCTAATGCCATTGTCAAATCTGTAAGAAGGCCTTAGGTCAGTCAGGCTTGTTCCTACCTATTCTGTTTTTCGGAAGAGCTATTAATTTTTAAAATTGTTCTTGAGATGGTTTGGAGCCCGGAAGTACGTCGCAGGCGTCTATGTGCGCATATTTCGCAGACTTGCGAACGACATGAAACCGATTTCCTCAAAGTAGGTAAGCTCTTGAGTGTAGATTTTGCAGTAGTGTGAAATTGGTCGCTTCCTTCTAAGAATTATTTGACCTCTTTGGGAGAGGTCTACAAACTGCAGGCTCGCGGGCGTCATAAAATCAATAGGTTTTAGAGTTTGCGGTGCATTTCGTCAGGAGTGCGATTGTACCGTCCTTTTTTCGTTAATAATATGGACTTATATACATAGAAAGACCTAGCTTTCCGCTGATGACTTAGTCATCCTTGTTTTGTTGCCTCCAAAATGAGATTTATTGTAGACATTTTGTTTGTAGTTGTCCGTAACGGACTTTGCTGAAGCTGTAAAGGAAGCAAATCTGCATGTTAGTTTGAAGCCTCACTGAAGAAGGCAGAACATTTTATGCACCTTCGAGTCTTATGGAAGGAACATTACAGAGTTTTCTTGTAGAGTTTGTCTGTTTAAAGGCAGCTATAGGTGAATCTTTTATAAGTAGGACCTTTTTCAGAGTCCTTTCGTTTTTATACCTTAGGTCATAAGATTTGGGTACCGAATAATTTATGGGTAAAAACTTCTGAGGTGAGATTACATCGATGCTGGGATACATATACTATAGGTATACCTATACATACCTTGGATATATGAAACGGAAAGATTGATAAGACACCCATCTACATTTCCCAGCGGAACGGTCCATTATTCCTTGGCTTGCCATTTCGTAAGCTCAAATTTTCAAGACGTGCGCAGTGGAATCGGTGCCTTAAGTTGGCTTCATCTATAATAATGATAATTTGGAAACAAGGCTGATATTTCCGCTTTGCAGTATTCGAATTGTCCCTGATAAGCTGTTGTCGGTGGAAGATTGGGAGTTTTTGGTCGGTATACTTGAGCCTAGCACACCCTTGCATTGGATAGACAGGTCATTGAAAATGATAATGGTAAGAGTGTTGTTATGTCGTGGGATTTATCCCTTTTTGTGGGATATTCGATGTCTAAAAAGCCTTCCGTGCGATAAAAGGAAACAATACGAAATCGTGAGATTTTTAGGAATCTAACTAAAAACATTCAAACTATGAGTTTTAGCAGCAATTTCGTCAAAACATCTACCTACATTTTACGTGTCCATAAAAAATTGCTGATATAAATTTTAATACTAAGTTTAATATTATTTTTTTCCGTGTATTAGACATTTAACTTAAAAAACTCGAACTTTTCGCAGAAAAGTATTGCGGGATTTTTAAGGGTATTCAAGTATTGTGAAAAGGGAAAATTACTTCGCTTCGTGGTATAAATGAAGAGAGAGTCCTAACAACATGGTAAAATGTTGAATTTTATACCATGACCAATTGAAGGGACCTATACAATTTTATGCCGAGTTCAAACGGCTGAATTGAGAAGCTCTCAAACCGGGGTGTATTAAGATATGTGTGACTTAGAATGTAATAATAATAATAATAATAGTTGGCGCAACAGGTCTGTGAGTTTTTAATTTTTGGAACGAATGGAAGGGATCTACAATTTTATGCCGATTCCAAACGGCCGAGAAGCTCTTTTAGACGTTTGTCAAACGTTCGCGAGAGGTGGCGCAGTGAAAAAACCCTGAGTTGGAACTTGGGTTTTTGCGGGATTTGAACCTGGGACCCCTCGTTTAGTAGTCCAACACATTAACCACCAAGCCACTGCGCCTTAGAATGCACTCGTCCGAAATCAATACCTTGCACATACCTATTGAAAGCTCTTCCTCACAGCTAGAGCTGAAGCTGCAAGGTAATAAAGAAATGCTCTGAGTGCATTATTTCTATTTAACTGGTTATTTATGTACCTTTTTAAATATTTTTGTTGTATGATATAGAGGAGCCACACCCTCATTTATGTTCCCAACAGCTAATATGCATCTATTTGCCAACTTTCGCCTCTATAAAGCTTCCGTAATTGCTAAGATGAAGTGTCTTAAGTGACTTTATTGTATGCAAGTATGACAATTTCCCCGCCCCTAGTCTGAAATCCTTCGATGGTAATACTGCTCTCAGAATGCCTTTAGATTTTCCACGATCAGATGAAGATTCTGGAAACGTATAAAAGACACACTAAAAAACGTATCACTAACTTTCAATGAGGGATGCGTCAGTATTAAAAAGACAGAGCAAAGTTCAGCTCTCGCATGCAGTTCCTGCGGCTTGACAAACGCCACTCATTTAAGTTTTTCGTCAAACAGACGACTTCTTTAGAAACAAGAGAAACACACGAAATGAAGATGAACAAAACAAACCTCTAAAACAAAAAAGAGAATAAACCTCTAAAGTAGCTGGAGCGGTGCATAGGTACACACTGGGGTGCATCAAAATGTGTCCCATCAAAGTGCACTGTGTACCTACTCATCATCATTTTGATTTGGTTCGTGGTTAAAGCGAATGCCTACCTGTCTATATTTAAATGTGTACTCTACATAATTTGTTGCGGCCGTCAGGCGCTACAGATACAGCACCTCATCTGAGCCATTGCCTTTGGTGGAGTTTCTGAAAAAAAAAAAAAAAAAAAAAAAAAAACACCAACAAACTGAACCCTTTCATTGTATCTGCTTCGAGGACATTTCTCTCTTGTTATTGCCTTTTTTGCTCAGTTGCAGTTCATCCAACACGATGGCTGTCACAAAGGCGAACGAACACTTCTTAGCCCCGTTGTCGTATTTACAAAGTCCACTCGTCAAATGATTTATTGATTCGAGAGACGAAGGATATATGAACTCCTCTTTTTTTGTATTTGAAACTTCAAAGTTTATTTGGGTCATGTAGCCTGCATTGATTTTGATTTCTCCCGCAGCCGCCCAGATTGGTGTCACCGGCAACTTTACTTCGACGTCGGCATGGCAATAGCTTCGAAATGGCAACGTTACTGTGCAGCATGCTGATTGGCGCGGGCTTCCCAGCAATGGTTGTGTCCGGAGCCGCAAAACTGGAGACGGTTAACAGCGATCAGCGAAATGTCGAATATCCCCTGCCTGCTGACCATGAGCACCTAGCGAACGAAGACGCAGAAGGAGGCGGGCTAGAAGCAGCACCCCAAGTGAGCGATAAATACAAACTCAAGCCAAAGCCAGACTTGACAAGCCATCTGACCGAGAAGCTTCAGCAGGCCAAGCTAGAGAAGGAAACTCGGGAAAGATGTGAACAGGAAGAAGCCGCTCGAGTTGAACGCGAAGTAAGTGTAGTGTAATGTTTGGGAAACCAATTTTTTATACTTAATTTTCCTCTCTTTCAGACCTTGGAGGATGAAATCTCGTTCAACGATCCACATCGACTGTCCCACGCATGGGTGGTCATCGTCAATAACGCGCCTTGGAGTATCAAGCCTCGTATCAAAGTGGTTAACGAGGACGGTGATGAAGTCGATGCGCCGCCAACTGTCACCTTTATAGAACCCTCTACAGGGTTCCATCACGACACGTCTACTAAGGCCTACGTTCACGTCGAAAGCGTGTGGGATCACACAAACTACTATGTCAACCTGCAAAAGTGTCGAATATGCGACATGAAATGGGATCTCCGCGAAACGTCGGAGTGGGAACACTTCCTGCCAGGCGAACCGCCCGAGATGCGAGTCATCGAAGAGCTTTCCGACGAAAACTTGTTAGACGGAGCCAATAAAACGTCTGTCGAAAAGCATCTAGATATGAGTCGGTCGTGGGTTCAGAAGTTGAACATCGGTGAGAAGGAATTCGACGAACGTTACCCCAATCTGCACAAGGCGATTCATTATAAGCGTGTGCTGCATGAACGTTTCTCCTCGCACATGCAGGCCGACGGCAAAGTGGTGCAAGTAACTCTGTTCTCGGATGATTGCTATAAAGTGCCGGAGGTGCGTTGGGATTGGTATGAAAATCGAACTGATTTGATGGTTAAAGTTAAGTTTGTCTTCTCCAACGGCCAGACTGAGGAGTCGTTTTTGAGAGGAAGACCGGATTCGCTAAAGTGTGAGTCAGAAAGGGCTTACTTGTGTGATTAAACCTGGAGAGGATTCTTGTTTTTTTTTGGCAGATTTCATACACAATGTCGACGAGAAGAAACCAAAGATATTGCACTTCTTCTCCATTCCGCGACTGGATTCATTGCAGTACTGCGAGGTGCACGAGAATAAAGTCGTTTTGAGCTTCGAAAAAACTCCCGGATCGTAAGTAGAAACTTTTCGTTGGCGAAAGGTGAGCACTTATTGCTTAACATCTTTCCGACTTATGTCAATGACATTGTAACGCTTGTACAAATTGAGCCTTGAGTTTCGAAGTTGGATTTATTTTTTGTTTGAAATTATTTTATCAGAAAAAAACCTAAAACACTTTTTTAACAGTGAATTACAGCATCCGTGAGCGAGCCATACGTAACTGAATTTTGTGGATGGTACAAGCAAAACAATAAAAAATTCAATCACGTATTACCTACTCGATCACGGATGCGCCGATATATGATGTGCAGCCTATGGCTGACAGAGCGAATTTGGAGGAATGACATGGTTGCCACTGCTGTGGAAAGTCAGGGAACGACATTTTTTTCAAAATTTAAAAGTCGTCAGGGAAAAGTCGAACTGTTTATTTTTTTTTAAATAATAAAATTAAGTTATAAATTAATATTTCTTTTACTATTACAGAAATAGTTTTAGCGTAGTAGATTTTCTGCTTTTCTAATAACGGAAATAATAATGTTATGAGCAGAAGATTTCTTAATTTTTTCAGGGTCTAACAGTTCTCTGAAGAAAACATTTTTTTCTAATTAGGTACTAAAAATAAATTTAAATCGATGCATTCGAAAGATTTGTATGAATGAAAACTGATTTGATTTAACTCCATCTTTTGTTGATATATTCGAAAAGCGGCGGCACTGACCTTTTACTCAGGTGTCTTTTACTTAGGTGTCACGCAAAGCAATTTCTACGAAAATTCCAAGTTTCCTATTTCGCCCAATCAGAATATTTTAAACTAACATTTTTTACACAAAACAATCTAAGAATTTTAAATTTTCGATGTTTTTTTCATAATAAGTTCATTTTATTTTTTTTTGTGCGAGATACCAACTAAATGTGGATGCGTTTCTTTACGTTCGTGAAAAAAACATAAATTTTTGTATCGCTCATGACGACATGGTTCGGTTTATGGAAACGGGCTCAAACTTCTGATTCCATTTTGGAACCATATGCACCTCTTTTAAAGATCTCTAAAGCAAAACTTGTATTGAATAATAGTCTTTGGTAAGTTTTGGAATTTCGGAGAACAAAGTCATCATGTCTGGGTGTTAAGCACGTCTTATTATCTCATTCTTTTTTGCCAAACTTATTTATATGTATGGTTTCTATGGAAACCAGGGGCAGGTTCGCATGGCTCTGAAGATACCGAATCATAAGAGACGCTGGACCCTTGTAAGCTTAATGATTTCTACCTTTTGGTTTGCTATAGTCCACCATATTACAGTAGCATAATGTCAGCGCCTGGCCTGATCATTATTGTGTAGATCCAGTCCCAAGTGTGAATAAAATACATATCTGTCTACATAAAATATATTGCATATAATTAAGACATTCATGCACAAGATTATAATTATTTCGCTATAATGGTCGAGGAAAATTGTTTAGGGATAGTCAGGGAAAAATATGTCGAAAAATAGTGGCAACTCTGAATGATTTCGTTAAGTTCCCCGGAACAATAATTGCCATGGTAGTACGTGGGCGGTTGTAAATTCAATGTTGGTTTACGATCTTTTGTCAGTTGAACTGCTCGTCTCTATAAATATCTTTGGGTACGACCTCAGAAAATGGCAGCAATATTCGAGAACTGTTGCTCAACTTAAAATACATCTTTTCTCGTCATCATCATCATCTTCATCGTCACCCACATCGTCATCATCATAATTCTGAATTTATGTAATTGTATTAAATGAATTTGTATATTTGATTCTGGCGCTTAAATTATACCATTCGCCATATTTTTGCATTTCACTAATTCGCCACATTATTCTAATTTTCAAATATAACGTAATGTCTCTCAGGCGACACAAAACCTGTTATTTTCATGTCGTATATAAACCCTCCATGAAATAAAGCTTTCGTTGTATAAGACCCTTCGGGGAAACTATTGTCTTTTTTTTCGTCCGCTTTCGCTTTCGTTGACGTAAATTCAAATTTGCACAAATTCGATATCTCGCATCCGTTTGACGAGTTGGTCAAACGCACAATAACCAGGACCTAACTGGATGGTTAAAAAAAAAAGCGTTTGCTTCATCCGCTATGAGAGGTTAACTCACACGGTTCGATTGCCAGACCCGGATAAAAGCATTTAAGATGTCCAAGGGCTACGGCTCCTCGCCATTATTGTCAACTATTGACCAGCAGTTATATTTTTAAACAATTCCTGCCTTGTTTTAATATGAGAATGGTAATTCTAACGCTGTTGCATTGTATTTTTGTGGCAAGCATTTTCTTCCACTTTGTGGAAGTTGTCGGTTTGATGCCAGAGGTCAATCAGCAGAAAGGAAAAGACATTTCGTTAGTATTGAATTTTAAGGTGTTTTCATTGTGTAGGTGCTGAGTTTTTTAATACTACGAGTTTTCTTTTCGCTTTTATTGAGGTCGCACTCTAACATCAAAGTCACTTTGTGGAATGTCTAGCTGCTGCCATCTGTTTGATTGAGTTCCGAGAGGCTTCCTGGCCGTATCAATACCTGCGCTTTGAATGATTTTTTTAATCATTTCTAGTATACAATAAGAACGATACGGGAATTTTCTCATTTTCTTTCCGCAGTGCGAGAACAGTCTTTGCCAACACCAAGCTCTGAAAAGAGTCCTTTTGAAAACACACATTAAGCTCGCACACACGGATACTTGACAATCCACCTGCTTATACCTACCTCATTCGGCGAGAAAATAAAGTCTCAACTATATTTGTCATAACAATTGTCACTTATATATGTGAATTCTTGCACTCTTCAGATTTGTAAAGCTCTTACCTCGACTCCTAAATTGGGCTCAAGATTTGATCTGAATTTTCCGACCTATCTGATTCTAAATTCTGCAATTTGGGGTCTGTCAATATGCCAGCGGTTGATGTTTTTCTACACGCGTTGACTATACTGGCTATGATTGTGTCTACTACGGTTTCAAATTTTCCTGCTGTTTTGGGTTCACTAACTTCGGAGCTTCGAGTTTCATCAAACATGTTGACTCTGTTATGTTGATTTTTGATTTGATTTTTCATCATGTTTATGTCTGATTCTTGTAAGCCTATAGTTCACATAAAAATATTTTTATTTTTTACTGTCCCATCGGCCTAGAATCTTAGGTAGAGCTCAGTACGTTGATTTGCGACAGTTGATAGTCACAACCACATTTATCTCTCGACGTAAGGTGATAGTCACTATGATTGTCGCTTCTTTCCGATCGATATAACATATAAGTTCAATTTTTTTTCGGTGTTGATGAGTTGTATAAAATTAACTAAATCAAATATTCTTTAGCTTTCAAATCCGAAATTAAGTTAAGTACATTTTCATACAGTATCCACTCAATTTTGTATAGGTATTTAAAAAAAAAGTTTGCTTATCAAAAAAAAAAGGCTTAATGTTTCTTGATTTTCCAAACGGCCTTAATCTGGAATCTTCTTGTAGGTGGGGGCTGTGAAAGACACTAGGGCAGCCTGGGCTTCACCAATTGATTAGTCATTTTCGTAACGTAGTCAAAAATGCACGTTGCACGTATCAAAATAAAAAAATCCAGTCAAAACTATGCCAAATTCAGCGACCTACGTTAAAAACATGTGGAACATTGAAAATGTTGATGGGTCGGTGTGACGTGTCATTCACGCAAGTTTGCTATAAATATAGCTACCAATGGGACAAAAAATTACTTACACTAATGCTATCTCCAATCCTTTCAAAATATATACAATATTGCAAACAACTGCAACAATTTGTCTATTTCACAGGTGCTTCTACAAGGAATTCCTCACAAAACATGACATGACAAAGTTAAAGGTTGTCCCCGCCATCACCCCAAATTTACCACTCGTATAATAACCAACTGTATTCTTCCATAGGAAATTACTGAGAAATTTCAACGAGATCCTGTCAAACCAGCGGCCAATGATATTGCGATTCGCTCCTTCTTACTCGCTCAAAATAAAATTCTCTTGAAATTTCACTACATGCGAGGTGCTCTCACTGCTGCGACAAGGGAGTTTATTAAACCACCAAAGCCGGATTACGGCCAAGAGATTATCTTTGATCCCTCCCTCACAAAAGGATACAAGGTGAGCTCGGACATAAATCCTTTTCCACAGAAATGCACACTGCACTGATAAATGCAAAATGCCGTCGGCATTGCAAAACACTCGCAATACGCTTCAATTGTCCTTTTGCAGAATCAAAATGAGCTGAAATGTATTTTCCCATTCAATTTTTTTTGTTTTGTTTCTTAGTTTGGCGGTTCAGATCCTGATCCCACTCAATTAGAACTGTATTTGTTGTTATTGGAACAGCTGAGAGCGGAAGAGCGCGCCAAGAAATCATTCGACACACACCTCGAGGAGCTGAACGGTATCTTCGAGCTGAGGAAGAACGAACGAAAGCACACGATTCTGAAATTCAGATGCTTTGATCCGTTGCGAAATTCCGCGGCTAGGAAAATACGTCTCGAAATGGTTAGTATAATCCGCTCGTGCATTTACATAGATGCCCATCCGACCTGCATCCACCCCTAATTGCTGTATCAATGAAAGTGACCTAATTACTGGTGGTAATGAACTCCAGCAGCATTGTATGATAAATGCATTAGTCCAGCTGTAATTGGTATAACTTGGATATTTGTGACACACCAGCTCCTAAGTATACAGCATATATGCTTGCTCCCAATACCACCCCCTTACTCATAATGTATGTTAATTTCGGTCTGTTTACCGAAAAGGGGGCCTGTCTGGGAGTTGAGTTCAAGATGAAGATAGCACTCCCAAGGTGGTGGCAATTCATATTAATGCATTTGCATTACTGACTAGTGAATTGATAGTGACATAGTGTCACTCCTTTGTTTGCTGGCCCACTTCTTAATGCATAATTGAAAGCATCAATATTTGGCACTTAATTGAGTGTGTGTGTAGGTATTTGTGCTGCGTGTTTTTGCCTGGGGTTCATTGTTCAAGGACCTTGAACTTAATTAGAGCTTCTATTGAAGCAGCTTTAAAGACTTTATATAATTTGCAGGACGAATCGGAGGAACAAACCAAAAAGGAGAGACGCGCAAATTTGCCAGATTTTTTGTCACCCTACTTGGTTGCGTACAAAGGTCGGACTTTGTCGCATAAGGAATCCTGGGCGGCATATAACGCGTGCTTGAGTGATTTGAAGAAGCGGTTTGTCGCCCTATTGAACGAGCTGCAGCGTCGCTATGAGGATGTAAGCTGAAATTTTTATTTTGTTCCGAATTTCTACTCATTAAATTGTTTATAGTTGACGGCTGAAGCGCAGTCGTTGAAGAAATTCCTCAACAAGTTTCAGAATAAGTTTGACGACTTCGACTATGAGCGATTACTGGAGGAGTCCAAGGATCTTGAGTTGAACAAGAGAATGGTGCAGAAACGACTGACAATCACTCACGAGGAGGCCCAGAAGAAATACGATTTAGTAAAACAGTCACTGCTCAAGGATAGGCGGCTGAATTTGAAGAGTGTTTTAGTAAATGAATGAGGGAGACTCTTTTTACATTTTTTTAATAAATTCGACGTGTTTGTTTTACATTTGTTACGAATTTCTCGAAGTTGGATTACAGCTTACAGGGTAGGTATCACAGTGTGTCGCAGAAATTGATGGTCGCCACTGTTCTCTGGATTGGTTTTTCAAAAGGCATACCTACAGACTTTCGGATATTTATAAAGTGATGCTTGCACAAACAGCAAATCATAGATAAATTTGCTGTGATACCTCGGCTTTGCTTAAACCTTCAAAAGACTCACAACTGAACTTATTTTCCAATGTTCGCAACTGAAGACTCAACCCAAAATTCCATTGAGAATATGGGAACGTTTCAAGTTCTATAGTTTAGAATTTAGATAGTCTGACAGGTGGATAACTTGATATGTTTTTTTTTTTTTTTGCGAGATTGTTCACGTAAATAGGCTTGTTCAGTTGACGTTTATGGAGTGGTATACATTTATTCAACTCAGTTGACATTTCGATTGTGTGCTTGACTCAGAAGAAAGCGACATTAGCGATCAATCTACTTAGTTGTTGTGTAGGTACATCTAGTCCAGATCTGGCTGTCTTAACACATTTTGAATGAAAGTAGTTCTACTTTTACGGTAAATTTCACAGAGTCTTGAAAATAACTTATTTAAATAGCTTGACTGTTGATGAAATTGTCATGCTTCAAACTAAATGATGACTTGGACTCATCCTACGCTTATGTGGGCAAAAACTATCTCAGGGAGATGTGAGAACTATAGTCGGCGAGTCGGCACCAGCTGGTGGCGTGGTCACTGTCACTGATCATGGAGCTTGGAGAGCTCTGCAAGAAATTGCAACAAGATGGCTACTTTGTGGTTGTTTGCTCTCTATCAATGTTTCAATATTATACCTCATCCCTCTTCGAGCAGGTAAGCTTTTCACTACTAAGTATGAGCAATAACCGAGCATGATGTAAACTCCCAAGCCCTTGAAAACTGAAATCTTTCATTCTAATAGAAAATGAATGGCGTTGGCAGAACTGCTAATCTGAAGTGAAAACAGGAAGGGCTATGATCCTACCTATACCGAAAACAAAAAGATGTAAATCGCCATCTTCTTTGGAACTCTCGATCTAACCATGTCATAACGAATCAACAGTGGCGGAAGTCCTTTTCAAACAGATCGAACAGCTTAGGCCCTTGCAACTAGGAAATAGAGAGATGCAATTGTGTCGACTAAAACTGCGCATTTTTTGAAAGGCTGCTAAACAAATTGTGCTTAAAAAATGAACAAATATAAAAGAATTTCAATTACCAACTGAGTGCAAGCTGCAAGGGAATGTGGATATTCATATGCATTTCTTATTCATACATCTGTAAAACTGAGTAACGCTGAGGAGAAAGGCGCAGGGACATAACTCCTGGGGACATAATTCCATTATGGGCTTATGGACATAATTCCAACCAGAAGAAGTTATGAGAAAATAAGGTAAATAATTTATCCATGATATAAAACACAAATTTTTAACACATTAGCATCTTCAATAACAATTTAGTGTTATGGCAAATTTTATAGCTCTGTGTGTCCTTTTTACCGCTTCCGGATATATTTTTCCAATTCCATTCCGTTATCCTTGTTCGAAGTCAGTGGTAAAGAAAGCTGGACAAAATTTAAATGTTTGATTCAATAAATTGAAACATTTGTACGTAGGTATACATCTCCTGAGACTTGCTACTGGTTAGCAAGTACAGAAAAGGATGGTAAAACAGAAAATATAAACATAAAGAAACAGTAATTTCCTTATTTGCCTCAATTCCAAAAAACAAGATCTTATTTTACTTTTTTTTTCTCAAATTTGGTTTAATGCTTCGTTTCAAATTTAAATAGAAACGTTAAGTAAAATAATTCGCGAACTTTAACTTTTATTTTTTTTTTAGTTCTTATAAACAAAATCCTTTGGTAACATTTGGCTTTTTTTAAACCGAATAACATGCGGTTATATGCTCAGGAGTCTGGCAGCTCTGCAAATAATTTTAACTAACTTAAGAAATATACCTACGTGAAACCGTTTATTCATATTTTTTAATATAGCGTCTTAAATAGAGTAAAGAGAAGTTTCAGCGTGCAACAGGTACCTACAGCATTTCTTTAAAAACAAAACATGTCAGATGGGACATAAATCCCACCAAAGTGGGACATAAGTCCATAAAGAATTTATGTCCCCTGGAGTTATGACCCTGCGCCGAGGAGAAGGACGGAATCCATCCCACACCCCCTCTACGACTGTAAAGTTCAAATCTCTCGGTAGCTGCTATACTTCAAAAAACCTTAGGTATGGTCTGGAGTCTAAAAGACACCTGGGATTCATGTAAATAGCGTGTCCAGTTACGGGAACCATCCAGTGTGACCTGTTGAAGACAAGAAATAAACCGCTTCCATTTGGAGCCACATAGATTGGTATGAATCTCATGGGCTCTTAAAGCTCCGTTGTAACATGATCCGCTAGTTCGTCCTACGACTAGCCAATAATATGAGGTCTGTTCATCTACTAGAACCACCCAGATTTGAGTATGAATCTCAGGAGTACTTTGAGATCAACATTCTTCAAATCATCTAGGTCGTCGAAGAAGTAACTGTTGAGAATCCTCTGTCTGCGGTTTTTGAGGGATGGGCATTCGCAGAGTAGGTGGCTAACGGATTCTATTTCTTTAACGTCCCTACAGCTTCTGCAAAAACCATTATGCAGTATCCCCAGCCTTTCCGCATGTACGCCTATCGCACAGTGTCCAGTTATGACCCCCGTGAGTATGCGAATCTCTTTGCGGCTTAATCCGATCATGCATTTAGATCTCTTTTTGCTCACCTCTGGCCAAAGTTCATTTGTATGCCTGCAGGTGGTGATATTGGTCCAGCGTAGGTTAGTTCTACTCCAGGATTGTTGGACAGTTGATTTTATTGCAGCAGCGATCGCTTTCCATCGTCACTTTGCACAATCTGACTTTATATAAATCCACCCTGTAAATTAGCCTTTTTTTCTTCATGGGTTCCGCAATCAATTATTAGTTGTATAGGGACCTTACAATGCCTGCTCCTGCACCCCATTCTGTACAGTTTCTGGCAAAGAGTTTAATCTCCATCAAATTCTTAAAAATGCTTGCCTAGATTTCTAGATCGACTGCCATTCGGACTCGGCATAAAATTGTAAATTGTGGGCCCTTGGAAATTTGGGGGTCGATTCCATTCGGCCAGAAAAAAGACTTGCACAACACGAATGGCTGTGAGAAGCTATAGTCCAAAGATACCTTTGAGACCTGTTGCACTTAACTTTTCATTTATACTATTTTATAAGCATAATCAATGCAAACTTATGAAAGAAGTTGACAACGTATGTGTCATGATTAATGCCAAGTTGATAGACTGTTTTGTAAATTCGGGTTGCGATTAACGATCACCACATATTTTCGCGTGAGACCAAGAGTTTTCCGACCATTTTAGAGTTTCCTTAGCCTTAGGCCTGCTTTCCTTTCTATGTTTGTGGTCATATCATGGAAATTCTGCAGATTCTCCCACATAGTCTCGTGCTTAGGACAAGCCGAATAGACTCTCGACGAACACTGTCAAAAATATTCTTAGAATATATAAAAAAACTTTAAAGTGACAATGTTGGCTGAGTATTATTTATTGCATTAATAATGCTACTTACTTACGACTGCATTCTTTCTGTGCACTTTATGGCATGCAGGTATGCAGAACTGCCTTTTGTTCAAACATTTGGTCTAAGACTTGAATCTTACTACGCAAGGAGCAGGCTTCGTGTAAGCCTGAAAATTTAAATACTCGAACAGAAGCCGAATGAACGTTATATAGTATCCAACAATTGTCGTTTTACAACACGTCTTCATAACACAATTACTTTTTAAAATGCAAATGCTTTCCTAAACTAACATACCACACAACACAATCCAAATTTACCCCCAATTGACTGTAATTACAGTCATCACTAAATAATCAACTATCGCTTACTCCCCATATAGGTACATTCATCGTTTATAATCAAAGGCAACCAAATAGCCACCATCAGCAACAGAAAATGCATATAAATAAACAAACACTCAACAAACAACAACTCCCATCAGCATCACCACCATCATCATTATCGTCATCGTCATCATCATCAGCAGAGTGAACACATCTTTAATAGATCGTAAACAGCCAAACGAACTAACAAACCAACACGTAAGGACATAAAAAAGGAAGATTCCATAAAGCCCCAACCGAGGACGACGACGAACGCCAACGACCACTCATTCGTACGGGGTAAATCATTCCCTATTAACAAATTACCGAACGATAAATCAAACCATCCAACAAACACTTAACTTTATTTTCAATCATATAAATTTTATTATCGTTTTATTGGTTGTGAGGACGAGGAGCGGGCGGTGAATGTTTCCTTGCTTACAAGTGCCAGCCGGCTAGTGATACCAATGTGTGTTGAGGAACAAGTGGAAGGTACATAGATATCTTAGCTATTCTATATTAAATCTTGCCCCACAAAATTTCCAAGAAAGTTACACAACTTACTAGAAGGACAACGACGACAGCCACGAGACCTATACGATGACGACAAATGCCGGTGTACGAATAGCTATTAAAAAGAAAATCCAACTTCATCTTCGTCACCCACTACCGCACCCTTCCCGCACCCAGTTACCAGACACAGTCACAATAAAAAAAAAAATAATAATAATAATGGTGGGAGTCCTTGGAATAATTTTTATAGCTCGTTCGTCTTCTGTGTGCAGTGTGCCTTTGCAAAGGAGACGAGTGTAGCACTGTAGCATAAAAGGACCTCCACCATCCCCATCCATTCACATGCCAAACGAGCATCCTCAGACAAAGTACAAAGAACAAAAAAAAAAAAAAAACAACCAAACAAAATACAAATACACTTTGGAGAGAAAGCCAGAGACGACCGACGACCAGGATCAGAAGCGAGCAGAGAAACGTAATCGTTACATAAAATTTTTATGAGATTCGATAAAAACATGGCAACAACCTGTTGTCTGTCTGCCTCTGTACCGTATCCATCTCTCCACTCCTGGATTAAGGACAAAATACATTTAACATATAGCCCGCATATATAAAAACTGGATCAGATCCTACACTCTCGTGCTGGTGCAATTCATTCAGGTTTTCCTTCTTCTTCTTCTTCTCTTCTTTTTTTCCTAAATAAAAGTGTGTTAAGCTATAAAAGTTTAATGGGACGGGAGTGATTTTTATTTTGTTGGTTATTATTACCACAGTTATCATGGTGGGGTGCGGAGTGTATCGCATAGAAAAAGATGACACCTAGCAAATTGACCTTTTAATAATTATTTATGTGTTGGAGCATGGTTCATACATATACGGGATAGTACAGCAATGTAGTGTACTATAATTAAAATATAAAATCTATATAAACAAAATAAATTCGGGTTAGTTAAAAATAAAATAAGGGAAACAAGGAAAATCAATTTATGGAATTATATTGTCAACTAGTTATGCGGAAGAATATTCTGCCGTTGTGACCCCTAAGAAGTCACAAGCTCTTGTGAGGTTTGTTGTGATTCGATAACTTGTGCCGAACGAATTCTAAGATAATCCTCACAACAAAACTCATAAAAAAATTGCCTTCAGCATGGTTATTTTCAAAAACTTTCACAAAATTTTCCATAAAAGTCCGAACTCGTAGACGAAGTTAGTGAAAATATATAAAATATATTTTTTTTCGGCTAAATACGCGAAATATGAACACAGAAATGTTTTAGAACTAAATGACATAAATTACTGTAGACATTTACCACACCTTACTTACAGTTATTTTTATACAAATACTAGCTTACCCGGCGAACTTCGTACCGCCCAAATTCGTTAATATAATGAAAATAATAATTCCGAGCATGCACAATGCACAGTCTATTTTATGTAGACGATTAAATAGCTCTTTCGTTGAGACAAAATTGCAAAAATTCCGCGGCAACGAAATCAATCCATTCGAAGCGTCAACAGGAACATGACCATTACCGATAGTTAGCAGTTGATTGGAGAACACTTCGGCAGATGGATCATTTAGCAAACATGCGATGTCGTCAACTGAAGTTTCTTCACATAATACCACAATATCGATGATTTGAAGCAAGCATTGATCTCATCGGCAGCGGTCGATCGTGGTATTACTGGTAGCGTTTCCCGGAAATCGCTTGAGAGTAAAATCAATGCACCCCTAAAACGTCTTGCGTCATTATACAGATCTTTCATATTGCGATTCAGAGTTTCTAACGCACGCTTATGCGACATTGTGCATTCGTCCCAGACAATAATTATTTTGCTTGCTACCAAAACTTTGCCCATTGCTGAATGTTTCGCTATGTTACATATTGGTTCTTCAACCGCTTGAATGAATCATGTTTGTAATAATTATGACATCATGCAGGTCTGGATCGGTTTCGGGACCTGGAATCTCGGCACATATGATGTCATCAACTTGGTCTGGTTGCATTCTTTCGACTAAGCAAATGAGAATGTTCGGATGAGGCAATCCTCTTTTTTGCCATTCAATCGAATACATCCAACATCGAGTATAACCAAAGACACGATGCTTAACAAAATAGTCCATCAGCGACCGACGAAATATTTGTAACTTTAACAGCCAAGAAGATAACTAACCGCACACCTATCAACTTGGTTGGTAAGCCTTTTCCCTTCTCTCTCTACACCGGTACCGAAGGTGTTATGGTACCTTTGAGTTGCCCTCCCCATAACCCTATTCACTAATGAGCAGAATACCATGATTGTTACTCGCTCATTTTTCGTAACAACCCCTACGTGCAAACTCAAAACGCTCCACAACTCCTGTTGCCTGTCATCATTGTCCACGTCATCTCAATCTCCCCTACATTTCAACTTACTCACACAATACTTATGCAAGGATCTTGAAAATACATGTCAAACGAAAATGATGGATTCAATAACCACGAAATAAATCAAAGTATCTACTCCATTTTAAAAACTGGCTAATTTCACACACACCGATTTTGGACGGCCAGTATAAAATCGGCCGACATTTTACCGGTAGCTGGGTGCTTGCACTTAGGCTAATTTCACACACACCGATTTCGGACGGCCGATTTTATACCGGTCGTCCAAATTCCTATAGTGAACCACATGTATAAACCGGACCTTTCACACACGCCGACCGCTGATCGGTGTCGGCAAAATGCCGGTGAGCAGCCGTCTACTGCCACTGTATCGCCGGCAGTATCGGGAAGTAGTGGCGTACGTGATTAAATAGACGCTTGCACACACACCGATTTTTTGCTGACCATTCGACTCGCTTCATTCAAATTATGGGCGCATACTACGTTTAAAACTAGTTTTGATAGTTTTCTGATGCTGGAATTCACGATGTCTAAAATTTTGCGCCATTATTATTAAACAATAACCTCGTGTCACGATTACGAAAACAAAGCAACTGATTGTGACCGGTAAAAATCCGGTGAGTGTGCAAGCACCCAGCTACCGGTAAAATGTCGGCCGATTTTATACTGGCCGTCCAAAATCGGTGTGTGTGAAATTAGCCTTACTTAACGTAACATAGTAAACATAAACAAACTTATTAGGTAGGTTATATTTAAAAAAAAAATTTCAAAATTGTTGACAACAACAATTAGCTTGGAAAATAATTAAAATAACTGACAACAACAATTGCTTTGAAAACTTAAATTTTTTTTTTTGTATTTGAAGTGTCACTACTCGATTTCTATCCAGTTTATTGTTTTTTCAAAGTGCATTTCATCCCCATGAAAAACGAAATATGTGCCTACAATCCCACCTGTAAACTCTTAGGGGTATAAGAATTAGTTTAAAACCGATTATCATACCTACTGAATTTACATAATTATAAAATTTCATCCAAATCGGTTGAACCGTTTCGGAGAAGTATAACAACCAAAACTGTGACACGAGATTTTTATATATTAGATGATGTATTTTTCCCGAAACTGTTATAAATGTAGCATAAAATGTCATTTTAAGGTTATAAAGTGTATGGAAGTAGGGAACCCCGGACCATCAAATGCAATAATGATTGTCACTTGTGAGCCGCTATGACTATAGTTATGAATATTGCGACCTGCTGCTTAGAGGACCACAAATTCGATTGTGAGCCTCACAAGTTTTTAGTGTACTGACAGAATACGAAAACCTCACAAAATCAATTTCATCTCACCTTGTGAGGGTTTTGTGACTTGTGAGGTATCAGTGATGCTTACCAGAATCGGGCTGTAAGGCGCTTTGCGCTTTGCGCTTTTTGCAAAAAAAAAATACATTCTAATGTGTCTACAAAGGATTGCGCTGCACTCGACTTCGGATTGGATTACCAGATCGGAAAACGAGCAAAGTGGGATATTAAAACCTATACGTGTGGTAACTCTAACCTCGGACCTCGATCTGAAATCGCGGAAAATTAAGTTTAGGCAACGTCGAAAATATCACTAATAAAAGTGCAATAAATTGAAGATACCCTGGACGAAAAGAGTTGTCGGTTGGCGCTCCTGATTCACCTGCGATTTTTTCAAAAAGACAGTCGGCCCTAGCGAGGTATCCGATCTACACGATTCGGCGAATTTTTTCTGTGAGGTATTCTTCCGAGCAGCTGTTCGATGAATTGTTCCGATACAAATTTCACGCACATAATGAAACATTTTGCATAATGTTTGTAAACATCCCGATCTCAAGCCTTTGCGTTAGGTTTTATGATAACCAACATCACCACTTATTACCTTCAAATCCTTCGATGGCATTGAGTTTATTTTCAAGCGATTATCGGGAATATGAGTAACGTTGTTACTCATGTGTAAGCCGTAGTTCGCCGATGGCAAGGTGCTCGGAAGTAAAATAAAACAAATGTTCTGGATCGCCAGATAGCGCTTAAAACGTTCGGGAGTTCATTACGGTACTGGTTTGTGCTAAGATAGTTTGGAACTCACCGCTGAGGCCTGTAGAGTAGTGGTGTATTGACATTATTATTTCATTCCAGCTGCATCGCAGTTTTTTTTTTGGTTCCATCAGCTCCGCTTAAAAGCCTCTAGAATCTTGTAAAATACTGTAAAAAGACGGTTGTTAAAAAGACTCTAAACCAGCTATAAATGGACCGTCTTCACAACAATACCACAAATAGAGTAGGTACTCTTTTGTGTGATAATAAATCGCTCTGCACGCGTTCTCAACAAATATGGAGCAGCGTGGTCAGCCTCTGCACCCGAGTGACTGATCGATCGACAAGTTGTCACTTGGTTTGCAAGTACACATTCTTCAGATGATTTTCGTCACCGCCTGATGCAGTCTGCACGTGCGTAAGTCGTCGTTGATTTCGTCTACTGATGCCACCTGGACTAAGGAAAGTGATTTATATTCGGAACATACTCCTTCCTGCACTTGAGATAGTGAGAGCATTGAGTCTTATTGTTGTGACTAAATAGCTTATGAACATGTGCATGTCCCAATCAATGTTGGGTAAATGTTATCAGACTTATAGTTGTGTGCGAGTGTTTTACGTGCAAGCCACACTTAGGTTTCCGAAAGGTCATCCATATGCCTCGAAAGACTCAGAGGGGCTTGTTTGAGCTCCTTCCCTTCCCTTTCGCTGGTGTCGTGGAGCCACTTCTATTTATTTGTAGCTTAACTTACTTTAAAGGCCAATCAGGCGACCCACCCAAAGCGCTCTTAAATCTATACACCATTGCGGACCATAGCCAAGTATTCAATGCCTATAACTATTCACTTGCAAACTGATCTCAATAAAAGAGGACACCCACTTTGGCGCAACGAAACTTCACGCGTAACCTAATTCAAAGGCAAATTTGCATAAAACTACTTTCTACCCAACGCCGTCCACGCCACACGTGTGTGATTAACAACATCAGCCGATTAGCATGTTATTCGTCGCCGAAAAAAAAACCCTGGATCTTCCGTTTAAGTACCTTAATTACTGCCATCACCCGGCCATCAAACAACAACACCACCTGTGCCAAGTTATATGCATGCGTTCGCTATAGTGTGTGCCAAAAACAGGATGCACGTCAGTTAATCTGCACTCGCTGTACACACAGCCAACACAACATATCGTCTGTCCATCATCATCATCACCACCAACATCTATCGTCATCCTACGGCTCCTCCATACAAAAGCATGCCACAGCGACAAAGTGAATAAAAGTGCAATCTCGTGCGAAGCCATGCAAATTGCATAGACTCGCTGTGCGGCCCGTTAGAATGGATGGTGTTTTTTTGTGTGTGTGTGTTTTTTTCAATAAATGTTTTCTCCTTCCACTTGTTGTTACGGAGCCAAACTCCTCCAACAACCTGTGAATCACTAAATTCTCCCATCAAAGGACTCGGAGTGTAGAGGTAACAACATGCCAACACCATCAACACCGCCGCCACGAACCGACAGAACAACGACACCACCTCCACCGATCAACATCAACGCATAGGTCAGCTACAGCATATAATTGGTGTGGTCTTTATGGCACCAAAGTTCCTCCAAACGCAGTGCCCCAGCACCGAGTAATGTTAAAGGAGTACCTGCCACCATTAACAACAACACAGCAGCAGCAAACAGCTTTGATGAAGGAATTTTGTTTTTTTTTTTTCTGCTGTTTGGACGCAGGACCGTTTTTTGCGCATAGACTGCACTTTACTCAATGGATTCGCACAAAATGTCACATCCTTGTTTTAACGGAGTTTTTTCTGCATTCACACTCTTAATATTCAGTAGGCAGACAGGATCGGCGGTCAGGTCAGTTAGCTCTTTGCGAGTGCAACAGGTGCCGGTAGTATGCCGTATGGTTCGTGAGGAGACAAAGCGGACCAAGACCAAGTGAGTCAACTGGCGTCAATTGAAATTTCACCGGCAAGTGATTTTTTTTTTTCGTAGCGGGTGATTCTTCTTGGGGTCTATTTTTTTTTACGTTCGTTCTGGTGCATGATGAGGAGTTTACCATGCTTGGTAATATGTTGGTGGAGCGATGAATTAACGCCGCGATGTGGAAAATGCGCGAAAATGACTGATGCGTAATTTAATTTCTGTGTGTCGCCGAGAAGGAGAAATTTGATCTCTCCAAACGTGACGGTGAGGAGAGCACTTTTTTTTCTGTTGTTGGTGCGTGGATGAATTCATGGAGGGCCCCTGTTGTGAAGCAGTTCCAATTTCCAATTCCAAGATCGTTCGGTGGTTTGGTTTGCGTGCGGCTACTGGTCATGTTGCGAGCACAGATGGGACAAGTAAGGGTATTTGTTATTAAACAAAAAATAAAGAGAATTTCCGCTGTTGTCCTTCCATCTTCTGCTTGACCAGACATAGGTTGCTGGAACCTGTTTGTAATTAGATAAGGAAATGATGTTACAACAATAGATCGGAATGATTGTGAGCGGTGCACAAGTTAATTTGACGGGTCAAATTGGCGCAATGATTTGAAATGTCATTGCTTTTCTAGGTGGGCGAAAGTTTTTTTTTTTTTTGCTTTGTACGCAATTACCAGAATTGCGGAGATGACGAACTGACTGGACCAGACTCATACGTTATGAAACGTAGCCAAAACGCAGTTATGCACTATGCACACCTTTGAAATAAAACCTCAGATTTTGATTTATTGATCATTTTTATTGGGTAGGTATTATAAAAATCTCTTGAAAAAAGTTTTTGAGGATTAATTCTACGAAGAAACTTGTGCCAAAAGATATGCAAATGAAGAACAAATTAATATTGAGAAATTTCTCCGGTCGTACATAAAAAATTAGCTCTGTCTGTAGAACTTAACCAATTGGTTGATATTTTTTGTTTGCTATATTAGTAGTTTTAGTTTATTTGGGGCCTTTTTAGTCATTTCCATTTTGTTGCCATTAACGGGCTCCCGGTCCCGACCCGTGGGAAATGGGATTCGAAGATCCTCTTAGCTAGAGCATTTTTGTCCATTCGCTCGATGTAGCCGAACCAGTGTAGTCGACGTATTTTGGCTTTTTGGACTACATCCACATCTTCATACAGCTCATAGAGTTCGCGGTTGTATTTTCTCCTCCATTCGCCTTCCTCGCACACAGGACCAAAAATCCGCCGAAGAATTTTACTTTCGAAGGAACCCAGTATTAGCTCTCCCTCCCTGCTTATCGTCCAGCACTCGGCGCCGTAAAGCAGAACTGGCAGGATAAGGGTTTTGTAAAGCATACATTTACTCCCTCGAGTAAGGACTTTTGAACCCAATTGTTTTGCCAAACCCAAGTAGCAGCGGTTTCCTAGGGTAATTCTCCGCCGGATCTCCGTGGAGTTCATGTTTACTCCGAGGTAGATGAACTCCTTAACTACCTCGAAATTGTTGCTATCAATAGTGACGTTTTGTCCTGGGCGGTGGACAAATATTTGTTTGTTTGTTGATAGCATGTACTTAGTCTTGTCCTCGTTTACTTCAAGACCAACAGATTTCGCCGGCTCTATGAATTAACTGCAAAGGAATTAACTCCAAAAAAAATAAATGAAATAAGTCCCAAGAATTTCCATATAAATTTAGGAGTTATTGCAGGTGAAAGAACTCCAAAGTATTGGGACTATTTTCATCAAGTTTTGGATTTATAACACCTTTTAGTGTTAGGAATTCTTTCATAAAGAAATAACTCCCAAAGTCATGCAGATGAAATAAGTGCAAATTAGGACTTATTTCATCAGCACGGTTTTGGGAGTAATTTCATCTATGTTTGGAGTTATTTCATTTGTCTTAAAATAGCAATTTGTAGGAACATTTTGCCTTCTAAACTGTATTTTTTTTATTAAACCGTTTTATAAACGTTAAATATTTCGAAAAGGTAATAATAATATGTATGTTATAGTTGAAAAGTACCTTGTAGTAATCAACTCACTGAATTAAGGATTGATATATCATTGAATTATCTTATATATATAATTCTAGCGTACGTGTGTTGTCACTGAACTCCTCCTAAACGGCTGGACCGATTTGCATAAATTTTTTTGTATGCGTTTGGGTTGCGCCCCGGGTGGTTTAGATTTACAATTCGGTCCAATTGGACAATGGGGCGTGGTACCTCCCATACAAACCACAAATTAAAAATCAATTATTTCTGCTCCTGATAACGGTATTTGCACAAAATTTGGTACGTCGGTTTGGTGTGCATTTTTTAAGTGCTGCTGCAAATATGGGCGGGATTGTACAAGGGGGCGTGGTACCTCCGGCACACATTTCGTTTTTCATGGGGAAAAGCACTCTTAAAAAAAAATAAACTGGATAGAAATCGAGTAGTGACACTTCAAATACAAAAAAAAATATTTTATATTTTCAAAGCAATTGTTGTTGTCAATTATTTTAATTATTTTCCAAGCAAATTGTTGTTGTCAACAATTTTGACATTTTTTTATATAAGTTTGTTTATGTTTACTATGTTACATTAAGTAACTTTTTGAAATGGAGTAGATACTTTTTTATTTCATGGTTTTTGAATCCATCATTTTTGTTTGACATGTATTTTCAGGATCCTCGCATAAGTATGTGTGAGTAAGTTGAAATGTAGGGGTGATTAAGATGACGTGGACAATGATGACAGGCAACAGGAGTTGTGGATAGTTTTGAGTTTGCACTTAGGGGTTGTTACGAAAAATGAGCGTGTAACAATTGTGATATTCTGCTGATTAGTGAATAGGGTTATGGGGAACGCAACTCAAAGGTACCATAACACCTTCCGTACCGGTGTAGAGAGAGAAGGGAAAAGGGTTACAATTTACCAACCAAGTTGATAGGTGCGGTTAGTTTTCTTCATTTCTGTTAAAGTTACAAATATTTCGTCGGTCGCTGATGAACTATATTGTTAAGCATCGTGTCTTTGGTTATACTCGATGTTGGATGTATTCGATTGAATGGCAAAAAAGAGGCTTGCCTCATGCTTACATTCTCATTTGGTTAGTCGAAAGAATGCAACAAGACCAAGATGATGACATCATATATGCCGAGGTTCCAGATCCCGAAACCGATGTATACCTGCATGATGTCATAATTACAAACATGATTCATGGGAAGAGTTGAAAATGGTATCAGTATTTCTATTTCACATTTTCTGTTTCGTGCGAACCAACTTACAAACACATGAAAACCAATTTAACAGTCACAAGTAATTCCCAAATACATTACACACTGGGACTTACTAATAATCATTTTTAACCTTCACACGAGCTGGAAAAATGTAGTCTGGACGTTAAAAATATTATTTGTACCACGGACTGTTATACTGTTACGGAAATACGTCTGAAATGTAGGACACTATAACCATCAACTTTTACTTGGGTTCTGGACCCGATAGGTGGCGCTGAAGGATAGGATACCACACTATAGGTGGTACTTTTCAAAACATAAGCGGTATAGGAAAACGATTTGTGGCACCTCCCATTCAAAAATAAAATCAAGTGCTATTTCTTAAGTTACATAATTAAAATTATAATGGACATTGTCCAAATAAAGCACTTTGCAAACCTCTGCGGATTCCGCTTATTCAGAACGGCTTGCCATTGGTATTTAAGCGTCTACATAAAATAGCATGTGCATTGGGCATGCTCGAAATTATTACTTTCATTACATTAACAAATTTGGGCGGAACGAAGTTCGCGGGGTCAGCTAGTATTTTATAAAGAGTCATTAAGGAAAAGTATAAAAGGAAGGAATCTGTTCTCCTGGAGTACAATCAGTTTTGGACTGATTGGAAATATTTCATTTGGAGTTAATTCCTTTGCAGTTAATTCATAGAGCCGAATCGCCGTGAATGCTTCTATCACGGAGCGCTGTGACCAACCCATGATGTCAATATCGTCCGCATACCCCAGCAGCTGACCGGACCTGTTGCAGATAGCGCCTTTCGTGTTGACACCTGCCCTACGCACTATCTGCTCCAGTACGAGATTGAAGAAGTCGCATGGAAGCGCGTCTCCTTGCCGAAATCTGGTCCATGTTTGGAATAGTTCGGAGGAGCTACTTCCAAATTGCACGTAGCAGCGCGTGTCCTCCCATCAGTGTCACGCGACACAGCTGAATCAGTTTTGTCGGTATTCCGAATTCGGCCTTCGTCATATACAGCTCCTGACTCTGTATACTATCACACACGGCCTTGGAGTCTATGAACAGATGTGTGTCATGTGTCTCGACTTAAAATTCGTTGGTCTTTTCCAGGATTTTAATCAGTGTGAAAATTTGGTCTAGGTATAGTCGATCTGCCGGACCGGAAGCCACACTGGTACGTGCCGATTAGTGTGTTGCAGAACGGTTTAAGACGTTCACACAGTACGTTGGATAGGATCTTGTAGGCGACATTAAGCAGGGATATGCCTCGGTAATTCTTGCAAGACATAGGATCGCCTTTTTTGTAGATGGGGCATATGGAGCTGATAGTCCAGTCATCGGGCATGTTTTCTTCCATCCATACTTGGTTGATGATTTGGTGCATGCGCCCTACCAAAACATCACCACCGTATTTAAAGAGCTCCGCTGTTAAGCCATCCGAGGCTGCGGCTTTGTTGTTCTTACCTATATAAGCTTTTTTATAGCTAAGGCAACTTCTTCTATACTGGGTGGTGGAACAGGTTCTTCATTGACTGGACGTGGGTTATCTTGTTGCTGGGAATGCTTCTTAAATACATCTACTATTCCCTGCGCTTTGGTGGCTAGGTTTCCTTCGCTGTCTCGAAAAGCCTGCCTTACGGATTTGAAGCCAGCAGCCAGTTGCTTGGCTTTCTTATAGAACTTCCGAATGTTGTGGCGATCTCGAGACTCCTCGATCTCCTTGAGCTGGGATACTGCATTGGGGCCTCTTAAATCCAATTTTAAATTTTTCAGCGGCAACGCTGGGTCGATCTATCGCCGTAACTAAGCGCCTTGAGGCTTCTATTTTACAGTCGCACCTTCTTGACAGAGCTTTGTTGCCTCAACGTCAGATTCACTATGAAGGTGCTCAAGGATAGCGAAGATTCCTTGTTGATAATTTTGTCTTCTGGATTCATAGTAGTAGTTGAACAATTTGAAAAGGTGTTATTCTCACTCAGTAAATAGAAACGCCTTCGTTGTGTAACTTCACATGGTGGTCCTGTTTCCAAGGAAACAGTTCAACTTGTCGGTAGCCTTTCTATTTGTTTAATTAAATTCTTAAGAGTACGTGCATATTTGTTATATCCCGCACGTATACAACAAATTAGAAATTTTGCTCATATGGACCAACCTATGCAACACCAACAAAGTGCGGTCACAACAAACAGCTTCTTCTTCGTGCTGCATTGACCAGCTAGATTCCCAAGGAAAACGCATCAAGGAGAGAAATTTCCAGCAAACGATATAGAAATTACCACACACACCAATGAAACCTAATTCCACATTTTGCTAGAAAGCGAGTACTGTACGATGATCGCACTGCATTGGGACGAGAGCGTTGGAGAGCGAACGCAGTGTGCAATTAGGCACCGAGCAGGAGCATCTTCCCGGGTGCTTCTTTGGTCGGTCGAATTTAGCCTTTTATGATGAATTTGGCTTGGTCATTTATTTGACGTATACCCCTCATTTAGTTTCTGGAGATTTCTTGACCGCCGCCCATATGGTATGGTTGGCTTTTACAAAATATTTGCTTCAAACCAGCTTATGGTTTAGCCTTTCACAAAGGCACCAGGTGGACCTGAGCAGGGGCGGCGGTATATACTTACAATCATGCTCTTTGGACAACTAATTCTGACCACAAAAACAAACCCATGCAGTACAAAAGAGACAGAGAGAAGACACATCCAAACTGAAGGAAGTATTTTCCATCCCAGCTCATCATCGTTATTATCATAGTTGCCGTCTTCTCTCGCTGGGTAAATGCGTCTTGCATTCGATGCTGGCGAACTAATGTAAACAATAACCTTAGCTAAAGGCATTATGTTATCCTTTTGTGCTGCTGCTGGCCAAGTATGCATGCTGGAGGAAAACACAGACCAGGTCATCTATGTGTGCGTCGACACCCATGAGGATACACACTTTGTGTCGGCTCTATCGGGTGGTTTTCCTGCGCTGGGGTTGATGTGCATCCAGAATCAAGAGGTCAGTTTTGAGCAGTGGCATTCGAGCTGGAATCGAGTGTCCGATTTGCCTATACGAAACGCGAGGAGCTATAGTACAACAAAAACAGTCATCCGGAGCCGCTAAGAGGGCTTTTGCTGAGATCTTCGGAAAGCCATAGAGCGTAAATACACACATTCTTGCGACTACACTTATCATGATGATGCGGCGAATGGAGGAGGTACACATGCGAATACACCATGTGGTATAAGGTTCGTATTTGTAATTTGTAGTGCTGCTGTGTTGCTAGCGTGCGAGCAAGTGGAAGGATATTTCATTTCGTGAGATATTCCATATATACAAAAGATATTGCTCTCTGCTTGGGTTCTGCTCCTTTTTGTCAAGATAGAGTTGGAGCAGATATCTACACCATTGCTTGAACGAAAAGGATATACCTACCTACTCGCATATAATAGCATCCACTGTGCTGTATCTACATACAGTGAATTTCAGCTGGCGATGGGATTTTCGAAGACGTACCGAGATATATTTTGTACCTCGGACTTTCGGACAACTTCAAGTCGAAGGAGATGTGTGAGCCAGCGCACAATTTTCGATAGTCATACAAGCCACCACTTTGCCCAATCCCAGCGCAGTGGTCTTCTGAATCTCCTAGGCAGCACCAGTGGTAATAGCATCCTTGCGAACGAGAAATAAATTGACCATTCTCTCTGTGCCACCTCCGCCACCCTCTCTTTAGGCGATAAGGGTACGGGTACCTAACCTAAGCACACACACACGCACACAAACACAAGTCCATGCAAACTTTCGTCTGCTGGTCAGTTTTCCATTTTGAAAGACATGAGTTCACTTCACTTCGCCTACACACCATCATCGTAGTCGTCGGCGTCGCCGTCGTCGTCGTCGTCGTCGTCGTCCTGCGAATAAGAACCACCATCTCGACCACTGCCCACAGAAAAACATAAAAGGAATTGTTGGTGTATATCTTCGTATCTTCGTATGTTCAAGTGTGTATCCTTGTTCCTTGCGAAATTCATCGTCGAGAACATTTGCTTATATTTGGAGAAGCTATAGTACACGCTCCGCTCGTGTGTTATTTTCTTGTCGTAGCGTTTCAGTTTTTGTTTTTTTGTTTTTCTATTTGTCGTAGTAGTCCTGTGCATTTTGAGTGAGAGGATATATCTTTAAAGAGGCAGTGAAGGGTTCGGGCCGCCTGAAGAAATATCCAGTTCGCTGCCATAGCAGCAAGGATAGTGGGTGGAGGGGGAAAATGTTCTTGTGAGCTACGGTAACATTTGCTGACCAAAAACCGAGAGTTCCACATCAAATAGCCAACAGCAGCAGCAGCTGCCCACTGTTTAGAAGTGGGATTTGGGTATGGATAGAGGTGTTGGAGGGTGGGGTCGCTGCTTGTCCACCTTCACGACGACGTGGTGGACTATACGACGGCTATGACCACGATGCTGATGGTATTTCTCCCGCCTCCATCTTACGGGCGGCTGACCGGCAGGCCGTTGCTGTTCCTGCTGCTGCTTCTGCTGATGATGATGATGATGATGACGACGACGAAATTTCGTACGTAAATTGAAAGGATATTAGGTTCGCACACACACTCTCCTATATATATATACAGCTGTGCAACATACCGAGATATCCGAAGGACTCGAAGGAGGATGGGATATTTGAAAATTGAAGGTTGAGGATTTTCATAGAAACACTGGAGATGTTGAAATCCTTACATATCGTAGGTATACGTGGCCGATATGAGGTGGGGGGTAGGTAGGCAGCCGATGGAAGAAGGACTCTTTGAAATGGACAGAATGGAAATGACTTGGTTTGCTATTGGGCTTGACCCTTTGAAAAACCTTTTAAAACCTCAAAGTGTGTGTATACGTATAGCTACCTACCTATCGCTGCTCCGTGCTCCAGATCTCAATATACGGATGCTGTGTGTGTGTATGTACGAGAGTGAAATTTTGCCGCGGCAGCCATTTTGATTTTATACTTTAGATAAATTCAACTCCTTAAGCATGCACTGTGTACATATTGATGGGGTGGGCAAAAAAAAAAAACGAGTAATTTGCACCCCAAGAGGGTCTTGGTGGTGTTTTTGGTCCTGATGGTCAGTCTTCTAAAGTGGCCCTTGTCTCGGATTTGTTGGGACATCAAATTGGGTTTGTGTCGCTGGCCCAGTCGGGTTGATATAATTAATTTGAATTGCTTTGAATCAGTCAAAGTGTATATATGCACGCAGTCAAAGTCATTCGAACGATGTCATCCGGTTCGGTGTGGTGGAGCCGAAGGATAATTAAAAATTAACGCCACTTGACAGATGGTGTGCGGTTAAAGCAACACAGAAAAAATATACCATCAGCCAGAGCGATAGTGGAGATTGATTTGCCTTTTAAAGTATCAAGTTCGGGGTTGCCTACCAGTCGCCGGAGTTTTTACTTATTTCGCAGCAATGTCCGTTTTTTTGATGGCTCTTGACATGCATGGTGGCGTCGCCGTTTGTCCACTAAAAGTAGCTGGACATGCCACCGTGTTTCTGGAGGATCGAATTTCAGCCACCGTTAGTTTGGCGAAGCGATTTTTTTTCGATTCGCCGATCCAAAGGAGGAAGATCGATCTTTGTTTTTTTTTTTTTTTTGCTTTCTGGACGATGGTGTACAATATCAATTTGCTGCTTGTTTTGCTTTGCCACTGCGCGAGGTAGGCTAACACGGATTGGATTTTCAAAACCACGGTAAGAGATAATAAAAAAAAATGTAGACACCGTGACCATACCCGAGTTCAGATGTAACCCTAGCCAGTGGGATATTTTTGCAAAGCCAGCGAATTTCAATGTCTCTACACTTACATTCCTTGTGGTGAAACATTTCTCGTACCTATAGCGTCAAAATTTTAAATCACAGAAATTGATTAATTAAAGCGCAGAGCGCTGTAACCTGTAAGATCACTTTTGGGCAATTTGTATACCTGAATAGCTATGTTATAAAGGCAAGATTCATAATCAATGTTCCTTAGATGTAGTTGTTGGCAACCTTCCCTTAGCCGGTTAAGATGGCTGGAGGACTATTTATTTCGATTCGAACAGCTGAATTGGACAGTACCCTCAGATGTTTGTCAGAAAGTTAAATAGGCTAAAAAGGTAGTGTCATCAACTGCAGCCAATGGTCAACAGATAACACTTATACATGCTACATATCACTATATTGTTTTCCTGCTCTCCAATTAAATTTTTACCTTTTCCCCTTCACCCGTCCCCGTCAACGTCAACAGAAACGAAAAATGCGATTTGTCAAAGGAACAGAGATATTTCCTGACTGTCTGTGTAAATATAAACATTCCTCAATGAAAGCTATAATGAAGATTGGGAATTATTTGTTACAGACAAAGAGCTCCAGCGAAGGGTCTGATATCGCTTTCTTAATAAGTCATACCTTTTTTTTTTTTGTTATTGAAGGTGAAAATCTCGAAAGACACAATGGGGCTAGAAACCCAGAGTAGTGTGGGACTCTAACCGCACTAAAAACACCTCCTTAATCATGACCAATCAAAGAAAGATCGACAAATGATTTTACTTTCAACGTGCAGTTGCGTTTGAGAAGGTATTATAATTTAAATACGGGTTCTCATATTTTTTAGATTATAAGTTCGTGAGGCTTAGTTCTTCTTAATCTACGAATATTATATCGTACATTTAAGACGTCTATTATTTCAGGATTAATATGCATCTGCAGACGGTCATTGTGACGAATTGCGTACTTTTTAATTACTTCCGTTACAAGATCAATCTGCAAATCACGATGCAAGTCATTATTTCTAATATACCACGGGGCATTTACTATTCCCCGAAGGACTCTGTTTTGGAATGTTTGTATTATTTGTACATTTGTTTTCTTTGTGCAACCCCATAATTGGATACCATACGTCCAAACAGGTTTTAGTATTTGATTATATATTAAAATTTTATTCTCAGTGGACATTTCAGAGTTATGTCCTAGCAACCAATACAGTTTTCTATACCTAATATTTAACTCTTCTACTTTCTTTTTCACATGTTCCTTCCATTTCAGTTTAGCATCTAGATTCATGCCCAGATACTTAGCTGTGTTAGAGTAAGGAACTACTTGGTTATTAATAACAACAGGAGCGTTCGTTATTTTTTTATTTGTAAAATTGATATGAGTGGACTTTGACTCATTAAGTCTAATTCGCCATCGTTGAGCCCAATCACATATCTCGTTAACAGAATTCTGTAGCTTTTCTGTGGATTTAGTCACGCATCCATTAGTTGATAGAAGAGCAGTGTCATCTGCGAATGTAGCTATCAACACATCGTTTGTAAGTGGTATATCACTAGTATACAATAAGTACAGGGTTGGTCCCAGAACACTTCCCTGTGGAACACCTGCTTGTAATTCTTTAAGTTCAGAATACGCTGAACCATAGCGAATTCTAAAGTGTCTATTGGCAATATAAGATTTAAGTATCTCATAGTATTGTCTTGGTAGATCCATATGAAGTTTATACTCTAAGCCCTTATGCCAGACCTTATCAAAAGCCTGAGCAACGTCTAAAAATAGTTTTTTTTTTTTTTTTTTTTTTTTTTTTTTTTTTTTTTAATTAACACGCACTAAAGAGGTTATGACTACTCTTATGGTGTAGTTTGAGGTACACAGCGCGGGCGTTAGGGAAATTGGGATAGAGAAGATAGGAGATTCCGATGCACATTGGTTTTAAATGTCTGCAAATTGAACCGAGGGGGAAAGACAGAGCCGGGCAAGGCGTTCCACATTCGCGTGGTACGGCTTATGAAGGAATCTCTATATTTCATAGTACGACCGAAAATAGGCTGAAGGGTAAACTGATGGGCATTCCTGGCTTGGCGAGTATTGCGGTTGAATTGTTGAAGGGGTGGAATGCAGCTGGCGATTTCGCTTGAGCACTGTTTGTAGAAATAGCGATAAAACAATGAAAGACATGTTACATTTCTGCGATGTTTGAGCGAATTTATAGAATTCGCTATATTTGTGTCTCCAATGAGTTTTAAAGCACGATTCTGTATCCTATCCAGCAGGTGCAGTGAGGTTTTGGGCGCACCAGACCAGATATGAGAGTTATACTCAAGTTTGGGGCGAATGAACGCCTTGTATATGGCAGCCAGATCAGAAGGGGTAAAATATTTCTTGCACCGTTTGAGGAAACCTAGACATTTCGCAGCGTTCTTGGCGACTTCGTGTATGTGGTCATTCCAACGGAGTTTGTCATGGACACACATACCGAGAATGGAAAGTCTTTCGGTTTCGGCGATGCAAGTGCCATTCATGGATAATGGCTGAGGATTCTGGTTTCGCTTTAATGACAGCAGACAGCATTGTGTTTTGGAAGCATTAAATTCCACTCTATTGGCTAAACCCCATTTTATAATGCTGTCGAGATCGGAATTTAATGAGCTTAACATACGTTGCCGTTCCAGTTCTACGGCCGAAGAGCAGGGACGTGAGTCCTGGAATGAATATGAGAAGCTGAGGGTGCTGTCATCGGCGAAGGAGTGGATTGGATTAGATGTTGCAGACAGGAGATCATTTATGAAAATGAGAAAGAGAGTCGGAGACAAAACGGAGCCTTGGGGAACACCAGCATTTATATGGTGGATTTCAGACTTGAAGCCATCCAATACAACTTGAATTGAACGGCCAGAGAGGTAGTTTCTAATCCATTGAAGAAGAGACGCATCGATCCCATATGCACGCATTTTCGACAAAAGAGCTTGGTGCCAAACTCTGTCAAATGCCTTTGAAATATCAAGCGCAACAATCTTCGTTTCACCAGAGTGATGTAGAGATTGGTTCCACTTTTCGGTGAGATAAAATAAAATAGTGCAGACCAAACTTGCTTTTCTTCTAATGATCTTTCTATAATATTTGTTATACGATGTACTTGATCTATTGTCGAGTGTTTATTTCTAAACCCAAACTGGTGGGTGGGAATAAGCCTTCTTTGTTCTATTATTCTGTCTAGTCTTTAAAGAAGTAGTTTCTCAAAAAGTTTTGATAATACAGGTAAAAGTGAGATTGGCCTGTATGAGGTGACTTCTGATGGAGGTTTACCTTGTTTAGGTGGAACTATAATTTCTGCTATCTTCCAATGATATGGAACATATCTTAGCTTAAAACAAGCATTAATTAAAAGCTTAAATTTAACCAATGCTATGAAGGGTAGTTCCTTCAGAATTTTGGCAGTTATAAGATCATAACCTGGCGATTTTCTATTAGAGAGCTTATGAATACATGTGCTGATCTCTTTAAGTGAAACGTATGTGATTACGTCTTCATCTATCCTATCAAAGAATTCAAGGCGTTCGTTTGCCACACTAGGTGGAAAATTTTTAAAAACATTTGTTAAATGTTCGGAAAATAGTTTGACCTTTTCTTTTGGGTCGCCGATCCATTTCCCATCAGATGTTTTTAACGGGGATCTTGCGTTTGAGGTATTTTTAAATATTTGGCAGCCTTCCAAAGGGAGTAGTCTGTGACTTTGTCAGCAGTTAAATTGCAAAGATATTTAGTAAGAGTTCTATTTGTAAACTCACTGATACTTTTTTTAAGTTTATTGCTAACGGCCATATTATTCACTCCGGGTGTAACGCAAGTTTAATCTAATTTTACACCCGACCATTAATCCGCATTTATTAAACCCGACAATTTAAACCTATGTCCATATTATTCACTGAAAAACATGCATTAAACCCGCTGGATTAAAGATGGATTTAAATGCGGATTTAAAACAGTTTAAACCGTTTTTAATCCGTTTTAAACCTGCGTAATGTCAAAATTCTCATATAATGGCATTTGTTTTTTGTCACATTTTATTAGATTTTTTTTGTGTCAATAGTTGTTTTTTCATTTCTTAACTTGATGTAAAATAAAAGGAGAAAGACAGAGATGAATGATTAAAACAGATGGAATGGATATCTTTCGTACGTCTATCCCCCCAAAACCCATTTGTTTACATAGTTGTTTTTGTAATTTCAGCCCCCGTCTGTGAATACGCGTGACCAACAAAAAAGCATGTTGCTATTTATTTTATTTCACTTTTTTATTTCTTGCCTCCTACGAGCAAAGAAATGTCAATAGTGTAACCTAAACCAAAACAGTGAATATTATGATATTGAGTTTTAACCCGGGTTAAAGTACTTAAACTGGTCTCCGGAGTGCGGTTTAGATTTAATCGGATTAAACGCTGTCAAGTTTAAAAAAATGGGTTAATGTTCGGGTTTAACGACTGAATATTATGGACTTGGGTATATTTTTTGGGTTAAACTCACTTAAATCCGGATGTAAACTTTAACCCGGATTAAAGGGAGTGAATAATATGGCCGTAAGTCTATTAAATATAGTTTTATCGCCGGGATATCTTGTCATTTGCCATTTTCTCCGGGCTCTTCTCTTTTCTAATATTAGTTCCCTAATTTCTGTGGGGTATTTAACCGATGCTTGTTTACGTTGCTGAATAGTTGGTGTACTATCTTCTGCCGCCTGTTGCATATCGGCAATGAATTGTTCCACTTCGATGTCAATATGCCTTGTTGTGGCCAGTGGAGCTCTAAGGTTTATAAAACCTTCGAGTATTTTTTTTAAAATTACACCAGTTTGTTCTTTTGCTGGTAAGTCTTTCATTGCTTATCTGCTCTACTGACATGCCATTGACCGTTAGGATTACAGGTGTATGATCCGACGACAAATCATCACTGTTTTCAACTCTTACTTCTTTTCTATTGATTCCTTTCGTTATGAAGAAGTCAATAAGGTCTGGTATTTTTGCTGGGTCGGATGGCCAATAAGTAGGCGATGCAGTCGAAATAAAATTACAATTAAAATTTCGCCCTGCTTTGTAAAGCTTCCTGCCTTTCGTCGTTACTAATCTGGACCCCCAATGCCCCAATAGGTGTGTTTTGCATTGAAGTCACCTCCAATGATAAGTCATACCTATATAATGCAAAAAAAAAATGTTTGGATGATTTAAGGTACTGAAGAATCAGAAGCAATTTTATAAGCGGTTTTAGGGGCGGATGCTTGTGAAGGATGTTACAGATGATGGTCCAGAAGTATCTTACGTTCTTTTCGTATAACTACGAGCATCAGGTTCATAACGAATGTTTCTTCTCCTACATTCGTTTGCACTGTGAGTGGTTTGGCTATATCTATACCCCACATACATTTTGAAGCAATTTTGTTCCAAGTATATGTCACGCTCTCTTATCATATGCCGCCCACATTTTGCAAAATGATTTAAATGAAAAGTATCACTCGAAGAATTTCGCGTTTGTCCAACCCATATTCCACCAAATCTGATTCTTCATTATCACCTCCCTTCCTAAGCTCAACCACACGCTCCATATCTCACCTCTTAGATTAGATTCATCAAATTGTTAATTAGAGACTTCTGAATTTAAAATTTTCCTGAAGTAAACAGAAGTACTATAAAAGATTATGTATATCTTAATGTACAAAATAAATGAAATGATCGTGACATCTGCCCGATTCGCTGGTTTTGGTGTTCATTCTTTTTGACAGCATATTTTTAGTCGCGCTCCGCAACATAAAGCACATTTGAATTATTTGTGCCATTTGTTGAAGACAGTTATTAAGGATTTTAAAAATCGTGCGATAGGTTCTTACCTTGAAAGTTTAACAGCGAAAAAAGTCGCGGAGGTCATAATGGTTTTAAAACCAGGAAAACCGCCAAATGAAGTAAAATCGTATAGACCGATTTCCCTCCTTCCAGTCATTTCCAAAGTCTTCGGAGAATATTGCTTATGCGCCTACAACCGGTTATTGAAGTCAATAATCTGATCCCTGACCACCAGTTTGGGTTCAGAACCAAGCATTCGACGATTGACCAAGTACATAGGACTACTGACGTAATCGAGAAAGCATTTCAAGAAAAAAAGATTTGCTCAAACGTATTCCTTAACGTCTCACAAGTCACAAGCCTTTGATAAGGTGTGGCACGACGGCTTGAAATTTAAATTACGACAAGTTCTCCCCGCAAGCCTGTAATGATATTCTAGAATCCCATCTCGGGAATAGACTCTTCCGTGTTAGAAATGGAAATGAATACTCGGGGGTACCGCAATGAAGCGTCCCTGGTCCGCTTCTCTATTTGTTATATACTCGCGATATACCAAGGGAAGATGGCACTACCCTTGCTACGTTCGCCGACGACACAGCTATCCTAGCAGTAGGTAATACAATCGAAGAAGCGACTACAAAACTGCAAGCCGCAGTGAATAAGGTAAATGAATGGACAAGGAACTGGCGGATCGCCCTCAACGAAACTAAATCTGTTCACGTGAATTTCACTTATAAGAAAACTAATGACTTGCCAATTTTTCTAAGCTTGGCCCGAATACCCTTTGCAAACGAGGCCAAATATCTGGGAATGACACTCGACGCAAAGCTGAAATGGAATTCGCACGTGAAAATGAAACGTAAAGAACTCGATTTCAAATATAGAGAAATGTACTGGTTACTCGGAAAACATTCCCAGCTCAGTACTGAGAACAAACTGCTTTTATACAAGCAAGTGCTAAAGCCGGTGTGGACCTACGGTATACAACTTTGGGGTTGTACCAAGAAAACAAATGCAAATATTCTACAAACTCTTCAAAATAATGTGCTTAGAGAAATTGTTCAAGCACCATGGTATATTAGAAACGACGATATCCATAGGGATCTCGGAATTCCAACAATCGAAGCTGAAACCGACTAATCGGACATATCAACACCGGGTGGTGTTTTTAGTCAGTAAAAATCTGACACTACTATGAGAACGCGCTTGCTATTCTCATAGTGTCTTTGGAAGATTTTGACCTACCCTCGGACAACACAAAAAAAAAAGCTATTAGGCAACATAATTATTTTTTTATTTACCTTACCTACATATTGTTAGTTTTACTAGCACTCCACACTTTCAAAATAGACGGCCGAATGGCCCGATCGGGCACATTATGGCAACCAAACAGGATCTAAACTAAAAGGCCAACTCCCAACTGAGAGCAGAAATGGTACAATCTGCTGTCCTGCACAGGAATTCCTAAGTATTATGTCAATTGGGAGCCATTTTTTTTGTGGAATTTTAAGTGGGGGCGACTGTGTTCGACATTTTTGGACCCAGTTCAGCTTCAAAGTTTTTAGAAGTTTTTAGAAATCGTTAGATAATGCAATTTCTGATATAATTTCGTCACAATGCCAAATACCTCAATAAAATCATGTTTTTTTTTTCAATATCTATCAGAAATCGATCTCATTACACTAATCAGAGAAAAAACAACTTAAACAATTTTTGCACTCTTATTAAAAGAGATTTATTTGTAACTTCAAGCATCTATTGTAGGTATGTATATATTTTAAAGAAAACCAATTTTTTTGTCGACTTAAATGCTTTTCATTTCGAAGACACATTGAAACAAAATAGGTATTTTAACAAAGTTGTGGTAAAGCGTTTTTTTTTATGTTGTGCGGAAAAATATATTTTAGTTTTAGCATAATTTTTAATCTGTAAATGGTACATAAAATACGTAATAATAATAATAATAATTTTGGCGCAACAGGTCCGTAGGGATAGGAACCCTAGGCCTAGCTTCTCACAACCATTCGTTTTGTGTGCGATTTCATTTTTGTAACGAATGGAAGGGATCTACAATTTTATGCCGATTCCAAACGGCTAATTGAGAAACTCTTTCAAGACAGTTGTAGGTACGTCAGGATGTTTGTCAGACGTTCGCGAGAGGTGGCGCAGTGAAATAAACCCAGAGTTGGAATTTGCTTAGTAGTCCAACACACTAAGCCACTGCTCCTACGTTATCACTACCTGCCTGATTTAAACTATATGAGTATTTAACTTTTTCAGGTAAATTCCACAATAAAAAAATTCTATGCAGATCGCCTTTTATTTAAGTGAATAATTCGTGTTTTTTTTTTCAAAGCTCAAAAATTGGAACAATATCACTTTTCGTATTTTAAAAACACGTAAAGTGTACTTGCTTTTGTTAATTAATAATTTAGAGAGGCTTATAAAAATATTAGTGGACATTTTATAATACAACGTTATTAAATTTGCAAAAGAATATGTATAAAAAACGAATTGACCACGCGAGAACTAAAAATAACATAACACTTTGGATTCCTACGTTCGATTGAATACGCAAAATCTAAAATCGGACAAACCGCAGAATCCATACCACATTAGATTGTCTTTTTGTTAGGAGTTTAATTATAATTATATGTTATATCCGCGAACAATATTTTTTTATTTTTAATTACATGGGTAGGTAGGTATATATAAAATTTGCATATTTACTGTTCCTAAGTAAGATCAACACATTTCAGTGTTCACTCTTATTAAACCAGAGAATTCCCAATCATACATATTTTGATTTTGTACAAATATGATGCTAAAAAAAACCGGCCAAGTGCGAGTGTCACTCGCGCACCGTATTTGGCTAAAATCCAACACATCAGATATTATTTGAAATCTATAATATCATTCAAACTTCCCCTCTTCATGAATTCATCACAATTTAGTTTAATTTAATTACTTAATATTTTTACTCTCAAAAATTACTCGCACATGAATCTCATTTTCTAATTATTACCTAGTACCCAACCCACGCCAATTTTCCATTCTGTATGCGACCTGTCCCAATTAAAAACTATTGACTAAAAATATATTACTTTTATTTTGTTCTGTACTCCCCAACAAAAATGTATTATACTCCCCAACGAAATTAGCAAGCGGGAACCCTGTGACTCTCTTCTGTCTTTGATGGGGTCAATTGTGCACAACTGCGTAGTAGAGATTAAAACTTATGATAGCAACGTATTTTACATGGTAAAATTATCTTTTTTGAAAATATCTTGTAAACTATTAACTTTTCGGCAAAATAGTATTCAGCACATATATAGATAAGAACATGATCTACAAAAAAGGAATTTATGTATTTTTTTGTGAATCAAGAAATAAACCGTTTTTTGGACGAATGAAAATATTTTTTTCACCAGATTACTAATTAATCCAAAACCAATCGATGTATTCCTTCCATTGGTATTTGTCGTTTAACTAGAGGTTATACCGGATGTTGTGTGTAAATTTTAGCCTCCTATGTCAATCGGTTCTTGAGATAGACCTGGTAACAAAATTGGCTTAGTGGGTTCGGACAGACGGAGAGACATCCGAGCGAAACTAATAAGGTTACGTTTTTTCCCTTTGGGTACGGAACCTTAAAAACGAAGTTGAAAACACCCACCAAGTAATAGAGATTTATGCAATATTCGGGAATATTTAAAAATAAATCACTGTAGACCTAGTGAAAACTTGGGCATAACTTGGATGGTATTAACCTATTTTTGGAACAACTCCCAAAGGTAGCTGCATGAATTATGCTGTCAAAAATTGTTTTCATGTAAAGAAAACTAAAACAACTTGAAATGTGAATGGATGAACATTTTTTGGCGCCTAAGATGGATAGAGAAGAAGCAATTTTTTTCCCATATCACCACACCTAAACTCCCTTAAAAACTCCTCCATACATTTTCATGAAAAATTCAAACTTTTAAAGTAAATTTTGTATTACACAAAAAAAGAAGTATATAATATTAAATTAACATTTAGTACTAAAATCGAAAATTGTTAACTATGACAGTTATTTTTGGTACTAGAAAATTTTCTTAAGACATAATTTACATGAGTAATTTTTTAAGGACACTTTTTCATAGTAAAATGTAGAAGAGATTACCCGAACAATTTTAAGTTTGAATGTTTTTTGTTAGATTCCCTCAAATCCCACGATTTCGTGCTGTATCCCTTTATCCCACGGAAGGCTCCTTAGACAACGAAAATCCCACAAAAAGGGATAAGTTCCCCGATATAACAACACTGCTTTGCTTATACAAACTGTTACGGCAACATCTCTGAAATGTAGAGACAGCGCTTACACTATAACCAAAAATTTCTACTCGTGTCAGTCTGGCAAAGTTCGGCAAGGATGCCAAACCCAGACATGTCTCTGAATAGCTTGTCTCTTTAAAAGCTGTCATATACGGATACGGACTTCCTTGTTTTTTTTTTTCCAGGATCCGCCTGTGTAAATATTTTGTCGGTCTTGGATCAAACCTGAAATCGCACGATTAGTGATCAATGTCTGGTTTCTGGCAAACGTGCCATACAGGATCTGGTTTATTTCATTAACTTCGAAAAATAGCGACTTGAGGTGGCACGTCCCTTTGTTAAAAACTGTTGGACCATTGTGATAAAATAATACGCTATCGTCGTTCCAAACGTAGCTCTTCCGAGTGTCACTAACTTCAAGCTGACAGAAAATAAAAACCCTCGTCTAATTCATTTGGAGTGCCAGCTCATACTGATACGGTAAGACGGGTCTTTGGGTTAGCATTGATGCGCTTTGCCACACGTGAACGAAACCCTAAGCGTTAAGATTCTTCACTGCGTTGTCCGTCCGGGTTATATAGCAGTTATGGTCCCAATTCGTCAATCTTCGCGGTTAAATCTCAACTTCCAAAATACATCAAGGCAAAACGGACTGCAAGAAGAATATTCCGTTCAAAACAAGCAGGATTGGGGTACCTATTAAGTGTCTCTAAAGCAGGGGTTCCCAATTTTTTTCGGCCACGGAACCCTAAATGATCAAACTTTTTTTGGCGGACCCCCATATTGATATTAACAGAAAACATCGTTCCTTGAAGTGCGGTTTGGATATTTTTATGTTTGACAAGAAAAGAAATAATAAATGATACAAATATAATTATTTTAAGTTTTATAAAATATTTATTAATAGCCTTATTTATAAACCCAGCGTAGAGTCTGCCTAACTTTACGCAACCCTTAAAATGGCCTCACGCAGGAAAACGTGATTTATAAACAAAAAGCACTTCGCTTTAAGCCTGCGTAACTTTAAACGCAAAAATTTGCGTTTAGAGGTGGCGTAAAGCTTGCATATTTTTTTTCGTTTGCGAAATGTCATTCTGATTAATTTTTGTTTGTTCGTTCATTTCGCATGCTGTGCAAAATTTCTGCCAAACGAATTTCGTTTGCATACCTATGCAATTATAAGATTGTAATAATATTTAATACATGAAAATATAAAAAATATTGTGCGTTTGTGATATTATTTCTTCTATACTTCAGTTTTGTTGCTTGTGGGGAATGTCTTAGGATGTGTGTGAATATGTTTACAAATGGCCTGGCATTGGATTTGGCGGTGGTTGGTAGAATAGAAATAGCAAAATGGATTTAGGAAAACACATAGATATATGATTGCAGTTTGATATTTCAGCAGTCCCTTCGAAGACTTTACGGAATTGTTTTAGATAATTTGACTTTTTATTGTGTAAAATGATTTCATTTACAAAATAATCACACTTGATGTCGGTTTTAGGGCAAAAAGGTAATAGATTTCTGTGTTTTCTGTAATAGTTTATCGAAATTCTTACCTATTTAGACACAAACCTCGTTTAGAAAAATTACTGCGGAAAAATGTTTATAAATCACAATTTCATGAAAGCCACGTAGAGGCTGCGTAAATCCTTACGCGATGTTTAACTAAACAACGTCGTAGAGGCGTCGTAAGCAAATCTAATAAATACGGCTGTAAATATGCAACAGGTCTGGAGCTGCGTCCAGTCTGTTTCTGTATTTGTTATTCGTGTAAGTGTAAGCCGAAAACCGATGTATGAATTTGTTTGATTTGAATTTCGGTGCGCCGCGACGGCACGATTATGTTTTTTCTACGGAACCCCTTTTACCCTTCCACGGAACCCCAGGGTTCCGCGGAACACCATTTGGGAAACGCTGCTCTAAAGAGTTCATTTGTGTTTCTTGACAAGATCTTACTTAGAAATTGGGCCACAGAAACAGCAATATAGATAAGATATGCAACCTTCAAGCTTTGAGGTGAAGTTATTGTCTTAGTTTATATCTAGCGCAGCCGTGGTAGGCAAAATCCGTAATAAGGTAAATCAAAGTATATTGCTATCGTCTAATTGCAACACTTTTGATGGAATATGTCAATGATACCAATATTACCACCTCAAGGCGGAAGAGGTTGTATGGACTCTTAAATTGCGGCCCTGCACAACCTGTTCGGCAGATTGGAAGGGTCTCTCGCTCAATTCAATTAATTTTAGTCTAAGTGTTGCTTGGTTTAGGAGTAGGTACCTATGCCCCCGATTTTAAGAGCTTGTTCTTGAAAAAAAAAGGATTTGACTAGATCAATTCTGCTATAAACAAATTTCTGTATGACCGTCTGTGACCGTCTGTTGCATTGCTATCTTGAAGGACATCGTACAGACATGTTTAGGGTTGAGCTTAAGTGTTGTGTAGCCAGGCGAGATACACCGGATTTTGGCATGACCATAGGACCTTTCGGACCAGCATCTGAGTTCTTTCAATCCGTCCATAATTTGCTTACACTGGCTTGCTTGCCAATCACTGGGGGTATATTATTGCGTGTAGGTAATGTAGGTCATCTTACGCCAGCTACCCCTATACAATCCACCTGCACAAGGGAATATTCGCGCAACGGGATATCCTTAAAGACATAAATTTCAGGTCTTCCGCCATGATCAAAGGCCACTCAGTCTGAGACGCGCAAATATGACTGACCTCCCACTGAGTGCAGATATTTAAAGTTCGCATTCCGCTTGCATATTTCCCTTTGCAGCTATGCCCCAAACATTGCAATTCGATAATACACTCGCCAGGATGTTAATCAATTCACCACCAACTTGGAAAAAAAATCAAAGCCAATTGGACCCCCTCCCTCGGCTAAGCAATCAACAATTCTTCATCTATTTAATTAAAAGCGTTAAACCAGATCGTAATTTATGGCCAAGTTCATCAAAGGACTACCACGACTCTTAGCTCTCGCAGCTTCTGATTGGAGAAAATCGATGGGCAACAAAATCCTCAATACAAAGATGGTATAGGTATAAAGGATGTGTGATGACACAACATAGCGAAACTTGCAGTGGAAACCCAATCAATTGGTATTTCAGACCATGTTTCCTCTGTCCACTGGTGAGCTTAAAAGAGAGATGAAAACGGAGTGTCAGAAAAAAAAAAAACAGACGAAGGGTGGCAAAAATAAATACCTTAACAACCATCCCAACGGGCGGTAAATTGATTTTCAAAAATGTCCCCGTGCGAAACATCGAAGCAAGACGTCGTCGTTTACCATCGCTCGCCGCCGCCGTCATCGTCGTCGTCGTCGTCATTCTGCTCTCATTGTATGGAAAAGTCCTTCAATAGCGTTGTCGCTGTCCATGTTAGAAGAGTATTTGTTGCCGACATCGGCGACATAGACGTGTCGCTTTAGTCATTGTCGTTCGCCGTCAGAAAAGCGATTTAGTTCGCTTTCTCGTAACGATCTTCCTCCTGCCGTGAAACACGATTCACTCACCGAAGTCCACCCATACCTTCACCGACTACTAGCTGCTTGGTAGCCTTTCCTTATTGAATTCAATTGAGTATTTGTCGCCTTTTAACCCCACCTCCTCCAGCGACGACGCGTTCCGTGAATGGCGTCGCTGGTGTCTTGTCAGTGTAGGTTGCTTTCATTTAGTTCACTCGACGATGTCCTGTCCGTGTTAAGCAGGAAAAAGAAGCAAATGCAGACAAAAAAAAAAGTACCAGGAAACACGTCCGAGATAAACTCGTACTCGAAACTCGAGCAAACTCTATATGAGGAGAATGTCCTTTGCGGGCCTTGCTAACAATCTAATTTCTTCGTGTATGTCGACGAACGCGAGACACGCCAACAACATGGTGTCGTCTCTTATGCTCGCAACCATCAGCCCCGTCCTTGTTGGGAGGTCACATACAGCAGCATCACGGGATATGTCGATGGTATTTACCCGTCCAGATAAAGGCGAATTTAATTAAAATTCTGATTATACCGTGGGTTGGCTTCATTTTGAAAATTGGAACTGAACGCGACTGCTGACTGCATGCTGGCTTGCTATGCCAACCGGTTCAAAGGAAGCGGGTGGGGATACGAGCGGTCAAGCTTCAAATTATTGATCCGAAAATATCCATCAAGTCAGCAGCCTCTTACGTCCAACTCCTTCGCGTGTTTCTGTGTCCATATAGTGGGCATCTGGCATCTTCTTGTCGTTGGCGTCTCCATTTCCCACTCCCACCCCCTGCCATGCACACAGGCATGTGTATACGTCCTTCTTAGATGTTATTAGAAATGTATGTATGTAATGTAAGCAATGTGGATCGTATGGCCGAAAAGGACATTTTAGCGAAGGCGCTTTTCTTGTGGAGGGGGGCAAAATTGGAGGACGGAGGCATTCATTTCGCCCTCCATCCATCCGGTTGTCGTTTTCTACGACCCACACTTGCACACAGACACAAGCTCAAATTGTCCAAGGACCGTAACCTCGCATGGATAAAGAAAAGGATAAGAGTGCCCTGCTGTAGTAGTGCTGTGTTGTCCTTTTTTGCCAATATTCGTTGTTCGGCCGTCGTCGTCGTCCGTTGTCCGTGTGTTTCCGCGAGAAAACTAGGGGACGAAAAACCCTCCTTATATCATCTATTTTGCTAACCCCAACTGCTGCGCCGTCCGACATGTACATTTGTCGAGAAAAGGGTCCTTCCACGTTGATGGGCTCCCAAGGCTATCCGCCCGTTGGCCGCAAAACTGGAAATTCAAAAAAAAAAAACTAAAACCACCCCGCAAGATATAGCAAAAGGCAAAAGCAGTGGGACTCAAATATTCTCTATATGTGTCCACCGTCGTAGCTGATGTTTTTGTTGTTGTTGTTGCTGCTGAGCCACCGCTGGCGATTTCACATTATCCTTTAAAGCATTCTGAAAACTCAGCCATCCCTTTCGTCGCCCTGCAAAGAGCACGCACATTTACTATACGTCCGTCGTACATGTACATCGTACATGCGAGGTCGTCCATTTGGGACAGCGAAGATTTGACACGGGAACACACATTTTCGGACAACGCAACGACGCGCACAAGGCGATTTTCCATAATATCCTTGTGCATTGTATGCGAAATAAGATATTCCTCCCCTGCCATCAGCCACCCTTCGGCGAAGGTTACGTTGTATATTGGCTGTGTTCAAGGACCAAGAGCAGGCGATTTTTTCTTCATTTGCCAAAAAGGACTCCCCTTCTTTACCTTCCTATTCGTTTCTTTTGGATTTTTTTTTTTTTTGCACGCGTGTGATGGGCTGCGCGTTATTTATTTTCCTTTAGCGCTTTTTTGCTGGCCACCGTTGGGCTTAGGTTGGATATATGTAATTTTTTTGTGCTTAGGCCTTTTCTTATTCTCTGCCATCGCTGGTGCTGATGGTTTTTCACATGTGAGTGTTTTTTTCGTGTGTCCTTTTTTTCTGTTAACAATGTACCATACATAAGATGTGGAATAAATTGGAAAAAAGAAGCAGGAGCAGGGAAGGAGAACAAAATGTAAAAGATGAAAGAAGGCTCACCACTGCATGATGATGATTGCGAATAGTGCGGGTCGGGTAGCAGTGCGGGCAGTGTTGGTGGGCTGTAGATGGATTTTCTTTTTACCCTTTTGGGAATTCTTAAAACGGATTTTTTTTTTGTGTGGGACCAACCGTGTGGGGCTGTTTGACTAAAAATAAAAACGGACAACGGACAGAAAAGAGAAAATATTTTTCATCTTTTCCAAGAGATTGGGCGGAGGATGGGGGCACATGGTCAATGCTAGCGTGTGTTATTCTCATCATCTTCTTTTTTTACTTCACAGTATTTCCTGCAATGATGGTGGAGCTTGGCCGAATCGGACCAGGCTTCGACTACTTATAAGGTCTCGCACTGTGGTCTGCATGCCGCATTGAATAATTCATAATGTGCGTTCATCCCTTTTCGGTTTTATTTTAGGGGCTGGGGAGGGGTGAGTTTGGCTCGGGTGATGTAGCTGAACGGTAATTTTGGACCGTTTTAACTAAATGAAGACTTAAACGTATCGAATTGTGGCAATTTTTCAGTGTGGCAAATACGAGGGGCTTTCTGAGAGGTTTTAGATTGATTTGGCCTTCTTGACCATTTTGTCTGGATCGTAAGGGATGATGGCAAGGCGAAACTAAGAAGAATGATTCACTGTAATTTATAAGCAAGAACGTGTGTTTGTGATTCACTGGTAAGTGTGTAACCTTTTTTTTTCCTGCGATGGGTCGAGCGATGCCGGGTAGTGGAAAATGCGTATTATAATACATCTGTTGGGAAAGGTACCTCCCTCCGTTTCATTATGCTCCCGGAAGGGACTGAACATAGGGCGGCTCTGAGAAATACCTACGTAGGACGTTGAAACTTGCACCTATTTCCGGTATAATAATTCTCATATACGAACACTAACAAGATTGTTCATAGAGTTCGGTCCTCGAATCTTCTTCTAAGAATTTGGTCAATTTGACAACAATTAAGAAGAACAAGATCTATACGTTCAGTAGCACAAAGTTTCCGACCACTGGCAGTTTTCAGTTTGAGTTCAGTCATATCAGCAATTCAGCACAACAAGATTTTAGAGCCTTAGCAGAGTGAAAACTGGCAAAACAGGTCCAATAATATGATATTCTGGAGTAGCTCTCGAAGAATGGCGTATCTCCTAGGCTCAAATATACCCTTCGGCTCCTGCAGTCAGTATACCTAGTTAAAGTGACCATTCCTCCCACATTACGTGGGACAGTCCCACATTTACATGAACTGTCCCACATCGAAAATTGTCCCACAAATGTCCCACAAAATTAGAAGAAGTCCCACACTGTCCCACGAAATTAAACCTAAGTTTTTAAATCAATTTAAAAATCAGCATGATTTAACTACTCTAAGCTAAACTTGAAGTGAACATAATGCGTAATCTTTCAAAATTCAATCGAAAATTTAGCAATGGAGGTAAACTGCATTTTTGATATCATTTCATTAGGCTTTTTTTTTTAACTTTGTGGGCGGGCCACACTCAACAGCTTAGCGTATTAAAATCAAGTGGATTTAAAAAAAAGGATCTTTAAAGTGCGGATTAAAGTAAAATCTAGTCTTTTTTTTTACTTTCTCGTTTTTTGTTGAACTGAACTGATTTTTTTTTTTGCGAGGATTTATTGAATAATTTTGTTTTTCACTAGTTATTAAGACTTTGTTCCTGTTTTTTCGTTTAAAATAAGTGTTTTTCCGTATATTCTGCAACTTCTTTCAATAAAATTGAAATTGTCCCACATTTAAAAAAAAAATGTGTATCATTATTTTCGGGTGAATTTCTTTACTTTGTCCCACATCTTGACTTTTTGGATCTGGTCACTTTATACCTAGTAAATCTTTAGTGGAAGCTAACAGCCCTATTATGGCTATCAAATATCAATTGTTTGATACTTGATAACATCTATCAATTCAACGATATTTTGGTATTATGAGTATCAATTGATAATTTTTACCCCATTGTGAATGCTAATCAAAATATCATTGAGAATGGGTTCTGTTTTGAAGTTTGACGTTTCTAATTTATATGACATAAAAAAACCAAACCAAACTACTTCATCATAATCCATTTAAAATCAAAAACTACCGAATACATTTCGGTCTAAAGTCGTTTTTTTTAACAATAAAAACAAGGAACTAAATTTTATTATTTGGTGTTAAAAGAAATTTTTAATCGCCGGAATATTTGATACGTATGAACAAGAAATTTGTGGTTGATAGAATATTTGATGAATATCAATTTTTTTGACAACCGTAATACCAAGTTTATCGATAAAACTATTCACAATAGATCTTAAATCCAACAATATTCACAATTCATCAAAAATGTTGATAGGTTGATAACCATAATACCGATTCATTCATTTTGTTGATACGTATCAATAATTATCAAATATTGTGTTGATATTTGATAGTCATAATAGGGCTGTAAGGGACGTGGTGGAAAGTAAGGGTTGAGTTCATAAAAGTAAAAATGCGTTGATATAAATAAAATGACAGTCAAATTGCAATAAACATGAAAATGAAGATGACAGGAACAAATATGTAAGTAAAATAAATGAAAATTAAGTAGATATATCCAAAAGAAAATGAAGGTTTTTTTTATTAAAAAATAAAAATATATTATTTGTTTTTTATAGGAATGAAAGTGAACAAAAACTGTGATCGTATGCTGACACCAAACTGCTGATATCGTACCGTTTAGGCATCGAGTCCGAATTTCTAGCAGGCCGAAAAAAAACTGTTCTTTTTCATACGAAAATGGTTTCTGAAAACATCATCTGGAAATTGTCCTATGGTTTTAAGAAAACTCTTAGTTTTTGGAATGTTTCTTGAAATCCTGTTAGTTTTTAACAAAGGAATCTTGCTTTTTCTTTGAATTTTGCTTCTATAAATTTCAAAATTAGATCCATTTCAGTGATTAAGAATCAGTCCTTCTTCTAATTGACATTATTAAAGTTTTTATAAATAACAACCATCTGTCACTGAAAGAAGAAAGATAAATTAAAAATTTCTGTCATTTTTTGTTACTGCCTACTGCAAACTTGCGGCAGTGTTTCTGTTCATAATTGCAGACATCAGCCTGTATCTGTCTCGTTAGGAAATTCCAAGTAACAGTCACTGCTTGACCTGTCTCATTTTCGAAAAATAGTGACACATTGTGGACGAATTTGTTTTTCGACGATTATGCAATTTTGACGATTAGCAAATCCATCAAGTTGAAACTGAGCTCAACCGTTTATAATGATTTTCCTAAATTATTATCATCCATTTTTTTAAGTCAATTTATTCTGTTATGAATCATAAAAGGTCTCGGTCATAACAGATATTTTATAAATCTTATTCTGGGTTTCGAACTTTTATAAAACTCTGTTATAGAACTTCGAAAATTGAAATCTGTTACGAACCTTCAAAACAAATAGATTTGTTTTTAGTTTTTTTGTAAATACTAAGTGGGCTCTATTCCACAAAACAATTTATATACTTTGAACTTTACATTTGGCAAATTAAATTTTTTGGCAAAGTGACAAGTGTTTCTGTTCCACAATATTCTTTGAAAATCTCACTTTGCAATAGAAAATTTTTGCAAAGACTTTGCGCTCCTGCAAAGTCTTTGCGATCTCCTGCAAAGTGAATGTGCAAAGTGTTCCACAAAGCATTTAATCATCTTTGCATTTCTATCATATTACTTTTCACTTTGCATTGCTAAATATAAGTTTTTTAGTTATCAATCTTTATTACTTGCCCATACATAATGTACACGTGTAATCTTACATAGAGATGGCGCTCTGACAGTCGTCAAGTATCATATCGTTAATTTTTTTTTTTTGTAATTTCCGTAAAAAACAGATTGGTCTCTTGGATTTCGACCAGCCTAAGAAGAAGACGTGTCTTTTCATTTTGCACTTTTTGTGATTTCCCACCCGAGCGAAAGTTGCAAAATAAAAATTGAGAAAAAACTTGCAGTGTTAAAATTGATAAAAGAAAAAATAATATTTTATTTGCTAGTTTGCAAAACAATAAAATAAGAATTTTTTTATGACATTATTGTAAATATTTGGAACATAAATTTAAGTCTATATTTCATTTTGAAGGCAAATAAATTGGATAAACAGGCTGCCTGGGAGGAAGTTTTGGGAAAAACTCAGGCCTCAGTCGCAAATAATTTAGACACGGGAATCTTTCTTTAAGAATGCCAAAACTATTTTCAATTATGCGCCGTGTTTTTTTGTGGCAACGATTGAAAGAATCTTCAGAAGGGTTACCGCGATTTCGGCGTAATGTTGGTATCAACCAGTTTTTCAGTCTGTAACCACTATCACCCAAAACAACAACATCCGGAAATGGTCTCCATCCATTGTCAAATCTTTGACTTAAAGCCGCATTCAGTAACACCCTTGAGTCGTGAACGCTGCCCGACCAACTTGTCTTTACACTGTAAAATGTGTAGTCTGGACCGCATATCATCATATCATCATAATATTATATCATATCATATTATCATCATCACAACTTTTCAGCAATACCACTGACGACATCGGGCCACCGCACTATATTTTGAAACAAAGCGTCTATTATAACGTCGACAACTCTATGGATGGTTCTGCAAACTGTTGATTTTGCAACATCATGCATAACTGCAACACCATGGTACTGGCAACCATTTCCGAGCCAATGCAAGCACAGTAGCAGTTGATTTTCATCCGATAGAGCATGATTGCGCTCTAATTTTTCTCCAAATTCATTCAAAAGGAAATCAACTTGAATTTGATTGAAACGAAAGCACTCTTTAAACTTAAAGTTTTGTAGTCCCCAAAAATTAATTCGGTCTCTATAATTTCTTGTTACAACCGCGTCTTCACTATCGTCGAACAAAAACTCACGTCTTAACATTTTGAAAGCTTCACTAGTTATAACAATATGAATTTGTAAGGCGATCGTTTACCTTGCAAACTTTTGACAAATTTATCAAAATTTGCTTTGCAAAAATAGAGTTTGAAGTTTTTGTGGAACGAAACAGCATAATTATTTGCAAAATCATTGCAAATTACACTTTTTAATATTTACTTTGCACTTTGCACAAGAGAACGTACGTGGAACAGAAACTGCAAAGAAAATATAAAAATACTTTGCAAATTACACTTTCAATTTCAACTTGACAATTTTCAAATTTTATAGTTTTGAGGAACAGAAAGTTTTGCAAATTGACGAAATATTTGCAAAATGCAAAGTGAAAAGTTGATAAATTGTTTTGTGGAATAGGGCCCTGATAATTTTTTTCCAAAATAGCATAAAATTGTCGGTGAAGGGAGTAAGTTCTGAATTATTACTCACAGCAGAAAGATCAAATGGGTTACTATATTAAATCTTAGTTCCAGCAAAAGTGATGGGTTTTTTCGGCTAAACAAAAATATTTATGTATAAACAATTTTCAATTATTATACTTTTTTACACACATTTATTACATTTTGTCTCCATTTGTAAGCATTTCGTTGCCTAGAAATTATATTTAGAAACTTTTCAATCCAAGACTTCATATTTAATAAAAATCTTTTAAAATAAAAGTCACAAAATTCTATCTTTTACTCTGTTATGATTCTTAACAGAATTTATATAATATTTTCCCACACAGAATACCAATTTTAGAGACCGTAAAAGATTTTTTGACAGTTCGAACTTTTGTATGGAAATTCATAACAGAATAACAGAACAAATTGATAAAAGATTTTGCCGAATAGGCTTGAATCTATAGAAAAAAAAAAAAAACAGTTTGTGTATATTCATAAACGTCAAACATTTGCGCAGTGATGCGGCATTACTGATTATATGGTGATGCGATGCACAGTTTATACTGATGCGTTGCTGATTGAATATGGCGTTTGAGTTTTAGAACGCGTTGTTTACATCAAAAATATTAATGTCAAGATTGAAATTTTGCTAATAAAAGTTTTATTCAATAACTATGATCCTAATGACGATAAATTTATTTTTTATTATGTGTGAAGCAAGAAGAAAGCGGTCGAAACGCCCACGGATTTAAAAGAAGGAAAATTCCTAAAATCATTTAGCAATTCAATAGCAAACTCTTCATTATCGGCTGTTATCATTTGTAATTTGTTTTTGTCAGCATCCTGCAGTAATTTCTTCAACCCAGCAGCTTTTTCTGAGGACCACAAGTCTTTGAAGATCATCTGCTCTACATTCCGAATAAGGCTATAAGCAGAACTGTTAGGTTCATTGGACTTGTGTGTGGCAGCGAGTGCAAGGTCTCGTCAATATCTGAATTCGGATAAGGTAGAGAGAACTTTTCCGTGCTTTCAGTATGTGTCTGCATTAAGCCCGAAAAACATGAATGTACGTTGTATGGTCCAGTGCATTTCCACAATCCTATCCAATTGCGAGCAGTTTCTAGCTCCAATGTAACTTGTGTCATGTTAGATCTGGATTCGAACTGTCGCAAATATGGCCAAACAAATTGTTAATTTTTTGGATAAAAATTGCTGTGGTGCAGGCAGTTTTTTTCTCCACATCTGTTTTGTAGATGCCTTTAGTAATCGCATACAAAATTCCTGCAGCTATATTAGGCGTTTTTCTTTTTTAGTTCAGAGCACAACCTTAACTGTTATACAAAAAGTTCGTGTTTCTTTTTTAGCTCAGACACTTCAGAGCTCGAATTTGTGTTTCTTTTTTCGCTCAGAGCATGATCAGAGCGCGCTCTATGAGCTCAGAATAAATTGACTGAGCAGGCTGAGTAAAAAGGATTAGTACACATGTACATGCACACTTCCAGTCACATTTGAAGGGCAAAAAAAACAGGAAAAATAAAACACCCTCTGAACGCTCCGAGCACGCATGGTTAGAGCGCGCTCATAATGCTTGAACTCTGTTCAGTGCTCAGCTCTGAACTAAAAAAGAAAAACGTCTATTGTCGGCGAATATTTGTGATGCCAGTTTGACGAAAAGCTTCTCGAAACTGTTAGGAGTCATATGGCTCTTTGTTAGCTTGGAAAATGCATGACAATTGTTTTTAGGCTCATTGTGATGCAGTTTAACAAGCACATTCCAATCGACTATACCATCTAGCAATAAGATTTTGTGCTTTAGTAATATGTTCCATATAGTCCTTAAGAGCTGTGGATAACCGTAGAGCAGGAATATTCTCCGATCGTGCAAATTGTAAGAAGGCTTTCCTTTTGAGCCACCCATCAATTTGTAAGCCAGGGCGTTGGTACTTCCTTAGACGCAGCTTACGGCAACGATGTTAAACCCAGATAATGAAGCTTGGGAGCTGTTTCTCTTTATCATTTGGGCAATAATCTCACCCTTGGCGCATCCGATGTAGTATGAAAGAGTTTGTTTCCAATTTGTAGTGAGTCCCTTCAATGTGAATACCATTGCTTTGGTGGCTACAGTGTTTGTCCGGCTAAGCTTTCCAAAATCTGTAAATCCGTATACCAAATCATCTTTGATGTTGAATTCCAGTTCGTCGAAGACAAGCACGCATTTTTTCTCCATTTCCGTCATCGTTTCGGCTCTGCTTTTGAGCAGACTAAGTACATATTTCGAAAATCCAGCTGGTAGGCTTAACGGCGAATGCCAACCGTAAATCGTAGCTACCGCTGGTAATTTAAATCCTGTGCTCAACATGTCTGAGTGTGCAGATGTAGACTTGTAGAAGAGCCTTAGATAAACGTCGTTTCCTCATCTTCCCAATGACTTTCAGACTTCCGATATCTTTGGCTAAAGAGAAATGTCTTGCCATTGGCTGGCAAATCTTCCACTTGGCATTCCAGGAGTTTTCGCAACCTATACGCGCCGTCTAACTTTAGCCTGTCACCGCACTGTACCGGGCCGTGCGTCGTAGTGGTGGTTGGGGCTAACGACACGCCACAGCATGTCCATAGTCCATGTATCGAAATCCATTTAAGTCCCTTAATTTTATATATCTATATGGATGTATGTATTATGTATTATGTGGTGTTCCTGGACAGTTGCAATCATTAGCTGAGACAGACAGTCAGTATTCAATCTTTGCTAAAAGCAGTCGAGTTAAAGTTCTTAGAATAACTAGTTCTTAGTGGTAGTATATATTCTGTAAGTAGGTACATACCTGCCTATCTATATATAAAAAAATGGATCTTGGTTTGTTCGGATGCTTAAAACTCGAAAACGACTGGACCAAATTGGATACTTCCTTCTGCGGATTTGTTCGTAATTGCTCCGCGAAGGTTTAGGAAAAAAGAAAAGTCGGAAAATTCTCAACAGGTGGCGTTGAAGGCGCACATTTCGTTTTTCATGGGGAAATGCACAATGCACAAATAAACTGGATAGAAATCGAGTAGTGACACTTCAAATACAAAAAAAAAAAGATTTTATATTTTCAAAGCAATTGTTGTTGTCAACAATTTTAAAATTTTTTTCTAAATAAAACCGACCTAATAAGTTTGATTACGTTTACTATGTTACATTAAGTATCTTTTTGAAATGGAGTTGATACTTTGATTTATTTCATGGTTTTTGAATCCATCATTTTTGTTTGACATGTTTTTTCAGGATCATTGCATAAGTTTGTGTGAGTAAGTGGAAATGTAGGGATAATTGAGATGACGTAGACAATGATGACAGGCAACAGGAGTTATGGAGCGTTTTGAGTTTGCACGTAGGGGTTGTTACGAAAAATGAGCGAGTAACAATCGTGGTATTCTGCTCATTAGTGAGTAGGGTTATGAGGAGAGCAACTCAAAGCTACCATAACACCTTCGGTACCGGTGTAGAGAGAGATGGGAAAAAGCTTACACACCAAGTTGATAGGTGCGGTTAGTTTTCTTCTTGACTGTTAAAGTTACAAATATTTTGTCGGTCGCTGATGGACTATATTGTTAAGCATCGTGTCTTTGGTTATAGTCGATGTTGGATGTATTCGATTGAATGGCAAAAAATATGCTTGCTTCATGCGCACATTCTCATTTGGTTAGTAGAAAGAATGCAACCAGACCAAGTTGATGACATGTGATGTGCCGAGGTTCCAGATCTCGAAACCGATCCAGACCTGCATGATGTCAAAACCAATTCAACAGCTCACTAAAATTCGATCACATTTCGGTTACAAGTCATTCCCAAATACATTATACACACTGTTACTGTTACGGAAATATGTCCGAAATGTAGGAACAGCGCTAACACTATAACCATCAATTTCTTCTTGAGTTCTGGACCCGATAGGTGGTGCTGAAAGATAGGATACCACACTATAGGTGGTACTTTGCAAAACATAAGCGGTATAGGAAAACGATTTGTGGCACCTCTCATTCAAATAATGGACATTGTCCAAATAAAGCACTTTGCAAACCTCAGCGGAATCAGAACGGCTTGCCATTAGTATTTAAACGTCTACATAAAATAGCATGTGCATTGTGCATGCTCGAAATTATTACTTTCATTACATTAACGAATTTGGGCGGAACGAAGTTCGCGGGGTCAGCTAGTTGAATTATAAAAAAAAGTAAGGTAGGTATACCTAGAAATCTGTAAGATTTTTTTCTTTATATAATATAGGTTCATCTATCTTTTATGAAAGAAGTATAAAATATGTAATCGAAAGGGATTGTTATATCATATAAGGTTCGTATCAATGGCAAGTTCTTCTAAACAATTTGTGTCTATTTTAAATTTCAGCATAGACAGAACAACCATTCCAGACAATTCCCATTGTGTCCGGACAGTATGGCGTCGTATGTGTCTCATTGATATCAAGAGGAAAAAAATTCCAACTATAAAATATCTATTCGAAAATAACCTTTGTAAATCATAAGATACATGTTGTAAGTTGGAAATAAAGTTTTTTTATGATAAAAATAAGTTTTAATTTACGATTAAGAATTTGCAAAATGCAACTATACTGAAGTAGCAAATCTACCCCTGTTAGTTCGCAAAACAGCACTATTGAGTTGCAATTCAAAACTAAGTGATTGCAATTTGGTAAGGGATGAACTCTAATTTACTACAAAAAAATGCTAAATTGCGATTTTTTTTGCAATTCACAGCCATAGCGATCGGTTATGACAATTTATGTATTTCTCGTTTGACCATTAGTGACAATGAGAAGTGTTGATTCACGATTTTTGAGGGTCAATATCTTCACTTCGTTTAATTTCTAGAATTGCGAATAAGAAGTCGTGAATCAGTAAATCCTGAGCCAAGCTCTAAAACTAGACAAACTTTTCGTGATTCTGCGCTTATTTTTGATTTGATCTTAAAATGTTTTCCGTGATGCACCCAAGTCAGACTGAGGAGTCCGTGCAAAGAAATGCACGAATTCGCATCACCACCCCCAGTAAGAAAGAGATCATTACCGCGATCAAAGCACGAAAACCAATAAGACGGTAGGACTTGATGGCATACCCGTAGGGTTTTTTCGAGCTGCGCCAACTGCATCGGCGGCGCTACTGCTCTTACTTGTTGGGAGAAGCTGGGAGGCCGGGAGTTTTCCGGATGAGTGGAAGAAGGGAATAATCGTTAAGCTCCCTAAAAGGGAAACCTAGAATTATTCTGGAGCGAATTAAAGAACACCTTGAAGACACACTCGACGCCGAACAAGCTGGTTTCCGCTCTTGATCCTTCTGTGGCGACCACATCAACACCCTGCGGATCATGTTTGCGAGTTGAATATCGATCGCCACTACTTCTGTTCATCGACATCTAAAAGGCGTTTGATAGTGTCATGGCCATGGACCTATTGGCACAATCATACAACGACGAAAGTGGCGGTGGATTGGTCACACTTTCCGAAAAGATGACAGGTCCATAGCTAACAACGCGATGCAATGAAATCCGTTTACTTAGGATAGCAGGACGGCGGTCCTAAAAGTACATAGCGTAGAACAGTTGAGAATGCAGCAAGGGAAGTTGGGGAGAGCTAAGGCCAATTGTCTGAAACGGCACACGATGGCGCGTAGGCGTCGTAGAGGCCATAGGACCCACAACAGTATATAGGACATAAGTAACTAAGTAATGAAAGCACGATGTTCTTTCGCGTACTGATCCATTTCTACTGCCCCGACTGTCAGCTGTCAAAACTTTTTTTTAGCAGATTCAACTCATCGTAAGAGGGAAAAATTATTGTCACAGATATTGGGTGCCATGATCAACATGTTGCCATTACCTTTTTTGGAATTACCTCTCCAGCACCAAAAAAAAATATTTTATTGAAAACCAGGATATCTCACTGGACATTGTCAGATACCTCATGGTTTAGGGAGTAATCCAAAATACCACTTGCAGATTGTCCAAAAATGAGGTAGAACACATTTGTTGTTACTGAGTAAGGTCAGAATATAGGTACTTAGTCGTGACTTGGGAAAATTTAACTTTGAGCCAGAGGACATTTTAGGCAAAGCTAAATCAATGATTTACTTCAATTCATTAGTAACTTGGATATCATCAGCTAGTTCAAAAATTGAGAAATCACAACTAGTCGCAGTGGAATAGTACCATGCACCAACCTCTCTCATCGCCGTCCAACCATCCAATCAATGCAGTGACCTAGGACGAAACGATCAACAGATTCTATTTTCTTTGAAACTTCTACAAAATCCATTTTTAAAAGAAACTTAGAGTTTTTGCCGTGATCTCAATTTATTGGTTGTCAACTCAGATCGGCACCTGGGCAACTTACCTGCTGCTTGATACCCTTGCAATCTAAAATATCCACGAACCTAGAACAAATCTGTATACTAGCGCCGTTTATTGCTCGATCAGCTTGAGCCGTTTTTTTACTTATGAACCTGACTTACTGCATCGTGCTGTAGAAATACTTAAAATAACAATTTTGTACAATCATTCGCAAGGAATCAGACACGCAATCAGCCTTCGTTGTACAACTGAAACTATTTTCGCTGCAAAATTTAGGCTATCGGCGTGCCGCAAGTAAACTCTCATTCCACGCGTTTTTACCTGACCATAAAATGCGCTGGACGAAAAAGCTCTGTCGGACATCTGGTCATCATTTATAATGTAAGTATTACAACCATTAACGCCACAACATGAATTTATCACTTAAGACCCCTAGTCCAACCTAGCATGCATACTTGTGTATGAACGAAATCTATTTTAATGGGCCACTTCAAGCCAGGCAACATATTTACTAACTGTAATAGCGACACCACCACGACCACTATAATACACTGCCAATAAAAACCATTGGCCATGGCCAGAGCTCGCTCGCAATGAAAAACCGTAACATAAACGAAATGACAAAACACTTACATACCGCACGTCCACATTCAGCCATGAATTCCGAACCAGTCCCAAAACCAGAGATCACACACTGCATGGACCAGCCATAGCGACAGGATGATGACGACGAGGACGATACGCTTTTACCGACGAAAAGTAAAAACCCCAAACAAAAAGTGAATAAAAATGCAGAAAGACGCAACAGAGGGGAACAACAAAAAAAAAAAAAAACTACACTCAAACAGAATCAAATAAACCGGAAGAATGAGGAAGAGAATAAAAGAAACAACACAAAAACACATAAATGAATTGATTTAAATTTTATGAGCCACTTGTTGAGCTCGTCCCGGCCCGGCTTTGTGTGTAACTACTACGAGAGTACAACAGCCATCCAGCAGTCCGCTTACAAGTGCACATAGAGAACGAAAGTAATTTTATGGCCCCAGCCCCAGCGTAGTTGTAGAAGCAGTAGCACTGTGTCGTAGACGTAGTACAACGCCACATTGCATACGTACAGATAAGAGATTCGTATCCTGTTGTATCCGGTGGGGTGGTACTTTTGGTCGTTTTTATCCTCCCGTTCCTATCAACTATGACGTATGCTCTGCTCGTATTGTACAACAATACTCTGGAGTAAGTCTGCAAATGGATCTTTTTTGTTGGTTGTTGTCCCATATTTATGCACACACTTCCTTTGAGCATTAAATAAATTATCCTTAAACTCTATCGACATTATATACTCTTCGCTTTCTTTTTCCATACTCTTAAGAAGGTCCCTCTGCCAACCCAGCTCGAGATCTTAAGAATAACTTTCGATTTCTCTTACAATGCTATTTGAAGAAGGAAGAAAAAAAAAACAAAAAAACAAGAAACAAAACCCCATCTAAGGCAAAAGGACCAAAACTAGACCGATGTGGAGAGCCAAAAGAATGAACTTTAATGGCACCCCCATGCCGGCGTCCCCCCGAATCCATTGGATTTTTGTGGTTCACTTTTATAGCATTTCCGACGATGCTGATGTTTGATGTGTATATCATATACGCTTCCATTCTCAGGACAGATGGACTGGTCTAACGCATCCTTGTTTGGTTTCACTTGGAAGCTGGGACTTTTCTTCGTCTTCTCCTTTTATTTATGTTTTATGAGTGCGAATTTTATGTTAACTACGCTCATTTATTGATGATGTGTTTATCGTCACTAAATTCTTTTACGATTGCGTTTATTCTCGTCTCTTTGAGGTATGGAAAGCTACGACCGGTCGGTTAGTCCTCTCCCACTCATCAGACAGACAGACACTCCGATATAGACTATTTATGTTGAGGGGGTAGAACGGGGACACAACAAAAAGAAATGGTGATAAAAACGAGATTACTTTTGTCCCGTCTGTGAATCCGAATGGGTGGTTGTCGGAGTATGCGTCTAAGAGGGATAATAAAATCATGAGGAGTTAATTAAATAAAATCCTTGGATTTATTGGCTCGTTTATGGTTTTGTAATCGGGATAATTTGCTGTTGATGGATACGTGTTCCATAAGACGTGTCGTGGGTGTGTGCATGATGCTAACTCCTTCATCCCTTTAATCAGTTATCGGTTTTCACTGAAAGATTATTCGCAAATTGCCCTTGCCTGTTGGGTGACTTTAGATGAGATTTTATTTATTGAATGAGATGACTGCAACTTCGTCTGCATTTGTTTATTGGAATTGGAACTGATGAAGGGCGGGTTTCATCGCAAAAAGGAAAACTCGCCATCAAAGAGGTATGGGGAATGTAGAAGATTTAGTGCCTGGAAAAATGCATTCCTCGTTTACTTCAAATGAACCTATTTAGACTGGATTCAAATACTGATACGTACATACAAATTTACTCGATTTGTTTACAATACAAAATTAGGCGATTGTGACTTCTTTTAAGTCGAAGCTAAGAATGGTTATTATAGTGGTGCGTTGCCCCCAAACGTGCTCACTATGTATTGCCGCATAAACTTTAAAATTCCCACATCAGCGATCAGATCAAACAATCGATATAAGATGATGGTTTCTACTGATGACGAACATGGTGGATATAACCACAAGCGATTTGTCACATCCCTTAGGCGTAAAAGCACCGATTTGCCAGTTTACCTTCCGCTTCTTGCTTGCGTGCGCATTCGGGTATTTTCGTATTTTTTTATTACACTTTATCGACGCCTTACACACGCAATAACTATTATTAAAATAATTACAAGCTTACTGTGGACTATAGGGCTGAGATGTTCAAAACCGCGAAAAGGATTAACGAATTATAGTAATTACCGGGTGGGATTTTATAATAATAAATTTGTTTAGCTTTGGGTGAATCACCAAATCGTGTGCTGGTTAAAAACCTACAGAAAGAGACAGCAAGCCGCAAATATTAACTTGTAAATTTTGCTTATATATTGGACAAGAACTGATAAGTGGTGAAGATGCAAGCTTTTAAAACAGCATTATATCACAGCGAAGTAACGCTCGTGGTGATTTATCATGCGAATGCTCTTTTGTCAGAGGAATGGGCGTTGAAGATTTTTTATTTTTTTTATTTCATGTATCACTTTTAGTTGAGACGAATCTGGCCTCTGAGAAAGGACAGTATGAGCTCAAAAAACTTACTTACCAGTATGAGCAGTATGACAAAAAAACATGAGATAGCTAAACACATGATTGCTGAACAGGACGGCTCATGAAATTATGTCCCAATGAAAAAAGGCCACAAAAAATTTTATAGGAAGCAACAACAACCTTTGATAGTCTGATTGAGGTGATTTTTCATTATTTTGGAGCCTCTTGTCATTGATAATTTAGGGTAAGAATTCATTTTTATTTATGAAATTATTCCCCAATGTAATACTATCAGGGTATTTTCTAAAATGCAGGAAAAAAATAGTTTGCCATAGATAAAATATCACCATAAAGCAATGAAAATTGGCTAAAATTTGAAGCTATATTTGAAAACCTTAACTGACTCTTAATTATGTTTTTTTACCAGCCGAAAGCCTCTGTAGCTAGTACTGTAAAATTTATATTACCGAATACTTTAAATTAATAAATAATAATAATAATAATAATATGTTTTTTTTTTAATTTTCTAAAGCTTAAAGTCAGCTCAGGTAAAGATCTACCATTTCAAAATATTAGACATATATGACGAGAACTTGTTTGAAACATTCCTGGGGAACAATCGTACAAGCTACATCCATTTAAATCCGAATTTTTTTTTGATATGAAAATAAGAAAATGAAAAATTGTCCCAAAAATATGCATCGCCAATCTGGATTTTTGTAAATGCAAGGCACAGTAAGCAATATTATACTAACAAACTTTCAAAGTGAAATTGAAAACCAACCAGTTCAAATTAAGCCCTTTCGCTACTTCCTCTTTGTTGTAAGGTTACAAAAAAATATTTTTTTTCCTTTTTGTTACTAAGGCTTCCTACTAACAACATTGGAACATTATTTTTGTTAAATATTTGTATTTTTGGTAACGTTGCCATATCGCATCAATTCTATTAAGTGGCTACAAAATAAATGACAAAATTATTATTATTTTCTTAACCTATGTGCTTTATTTATTACAAATTGAAAATAAAAGAATTTATTAAATTTGTTTATTACAAATATTAGTAAAATAATAATTAGCTTTGAAAATATTAAAAAAAATATGTAAATATTTAACAATTTAAAAACAAATATTATCTAATTGTTGCACTCGGTTTTTTCCAAACTTCGGCAACACAAAAAAAGGAACAAAAACTAAAATTCTCCAAATCGAAATGACGGAACTTAGATGATTTCTTTATTTGTTTTGTTTGATAACCTGTCACATATTTAGCATTCAAATAAATTCGAAATTGAAAATATATTTGACAAATGTCGATGTAAAGAAAACAATCATCCAAATAGTTTTTCGAAGTAAAAGTTCTTTAGACCTACCTTGCACGAGAGCTAAAAGTCGAAGGACCTCAACCATCAACGAGTATTTTTTTTTCTAGTTATTGAAGTTAGAAAGTTAATTACAACAGAAAAGACAAAGAAATATACTCTGAGAAAGGGAATCAAAAAAGAAAAGGTTAAAAAAGGAAAACACATCACGAAAGTTCGTATCAAGGTTCTACTTTATTTTTTAATTATATACCATTTGTAATTTAAATTGAAATTTATGATGAGTTGTATTTTAAAATCCTTCCACATAACTAAATTTTTTAATCAAATTCTATTCGAATCGGCCATGGCATTTCAAAGCAATGTGTTCGAATGTATTTGCGAAATACTATCTGCTAGGGCACGTCCTTAAATCTTAGCTTTAGAACAGAATGATATAGGTATGTAGCCTATCTTTTGAGCGCAACATTTTCCAATGCACATGTGAAATTGCAGTCATGTAATAGTTTTTAAATCAAGTCGCAAAAAAAATTTCAAATATTCAGCATAAGTACAGGGTGTTTCAATTCTTGGTTTAGATTTGGTAGCACTGGCAGTTTATGCCTGTCAAACTCAGCCATCATTTGAATTGTCATAATATTAGTTGATAATATGGATCGCATAACAACAACAGCGCGTTAAAATTATTAAGACTAACAAAAGTTATGTTGACAAGACCAAGAGTTAAAGTGCTTGAATTCTAGTAAAAACTGAAAAACATATGAGCAAGTGATTGGTTTACTTAACTAACAGTTGAACACATTAATTGTTTAATTTTTAAATTCAATTAAATTAAAAACAAAAATGTTTGCCCTGGCATCATAAAAAAACACATAATTTGAAATTTAAAAGGGATACCTACAATAAAAAAATATATCCCTAAGTTTCAATAGCTTTCTTTAAGCATCTTGGAACCGTTTCGATGGATTTTCGAGGCATTTATGCAGGAAGATCTTTGTTATTACAGTGATCCTTGAAACTCAAGTGGATTTATTATATTATTATTTTTTTCTAGATTTTGGCGAATTGTAGCTGCTTAAGGTAGTTGCCAGAGTTCGAATTCAAAATGAATCTCTCCTGGCCTTACGAAATATATACGTCTTCTATTCTAGAGCTGAAATAATGGCATTCCTCCCATAAGGAGGATTGTTTACGAAAAACATACGAGTACAATACAAAATAGTTTTAAGATAAGCAGAAAGAGATAAAAAAAATGTTCTTCTCAAAAGACCCGGAAAGTCAACGGACAACGGCATGAATGTATGGACGCTCTACATCAGCAGGTTTGTCTCAAAAACTTTGGACTTTTATATAAAGATTGTGGTTTCTAGATTCTAAAAGACGCAATGGATAAATGATGTCTAACCACAGTTGCTTTCTCCCACAGGAACAATGCAGTAGAGTAAGGCCCATTTTATTCACTCGAAGTTGAACACAACTTGGCAGTTTTCCATATAAAAATTCCCAAGTTGTGTTCAACTTCGAGTGAATAAAATGGGCCTAAGACCACGCCGAATGCCGTAGTGGAAAGGAACCTCTCAACTATGGGTTGCGCTTCTTGAGATAAAGACCGCACTAGCTGGACAGGCTTATTGGTTCAATCCCAGATCTTTCCCGGACTGTGGGAACACCTTAATATAGATGAATAGGTACATGAATTGAAATTCCTTTCTGAGTGCTACGATCTCGGTAGCCTTAGGCCCCAGTTATAGCTTTCATTGAAATGCATCATTGAAAATTTTGATTTGCGATTATAAGACGATTCGTAAAAAGATTCCACAATTGATTAGTTTTAATTTGATACCAACTAAAGTCAATATTGTTTGATTAATCTTCTTAAAATCGTAAATCAACATTTTCAATGATGCATTTCAATGAAAGCTATATAAATGGGGCCTTAGTACTAGATCTTTTGCTTATCCGAGGTTTTCTACTTGTTGTGCACGCAGGATTTAGTGAAAGATGAAGATCTATATTTATTTTCTCGGATTGAACCCGATAGGAAATCTACCTGCTACAACAAGTCTCGGATTTCCTTGAGGGGTTCACACTCGGCAGTGTGCATGCCACCATTGTATCTGGACAAACCTTTGCTTAAGTTGCACTTCTCCAGTCTCATATTAGAAAAGACTTATATTGTCTGTGACGTTTTTGAGAGTGGTTGCTAAAACTTATTAATCAAATAACAATATAAACCAATAAAAAAAAAAAAATAATTTAAGGACAAAGGTAAAATTCTCTTTCAAGCTAAATATATTAATTTATCATAATGAAATCGAGGTAAAGTTCCACGTACTTAAATAAAAACAAATGAAATAAATATTAATTTTAATTTTTACAGCAAATCGGTCACGCGCTGGTTTGATTTTTGGAATTCAAAATTATCGAATTTTGTTCCCCGGATAGTAGTTTACCTAACCAATTGTCGAATTTTCTGGCTAAAATTATAAAGATAAATCGCAAGGTATTTTCTTTTACAAGTCAATGTTGCACCGCACAAAAGTTGCCTCTAATCAGTTTGAGCACATCTCGAAGTTGAGTTTATCCAAATTATTAAATTAAATTAAATCATCCAAATGATATTCGTATCTATTTCGAGGATGAGAGCAACCTCCTTCTTTGTAACTATACATCCGTCGCACTTAGATCTGCGGAATTGACGAAAAGTGCCACTGACTGACATCCATCAATATATATGATGGACACACTTCTCCGTTCACATGCAAATGCTGTGCATCGATACGCAAAACATTGCCAAGGGCAATTTTTTCCTGTTGACCATTGAAGGCTTCGGAAAATACAACTCAAAGCAGAAGTTACCTATATTATGTTCCAATCGTCAATTGTTATCCGATAATACTCGCGAATTCCCTTGCGAAGACAAGTGCCCTACTTCCATGTAGGTATAACCCTCTCGCAGAACTTCTGGCACGAGATGAAAATGATTGCTTGCATGTTGAATTGAAACAGAATCACTGTCTTGCTCCTATCCTGCAGGTTGAATTGCGCTTTCCTGTGGCCCTACTGCGTGTTTTGCTGGAACTCACCTCCTGTGCCGTCATGCTACTAAACTGTTCGCAACAATGATCATGAGAAATTTCGCGATAATGAGTGTGGATGGTGGAACCGGTGAAGCCTTAGTGTGGTCGACGAGCTGGTGTGGCCTGGAGTTCTGAGTCGGTCGCATCACCAGCAACAGCAGCGGTGTAGTATTCTTGGTGCTAACCGCCAACCACGAGATTTTAGCCTCTTCCTGTCATCTCAATTGGCGCGGTTGCCTCATGTCCATCCTCTGTAGTGTATTTGGTTGTTTAATTTTTTTTTTATTATTTTTTGTGTTTGCTTCACTTTACTTTTCAACTGAATTGACGGATTAACGAAAAGAGAGCAAAATTAAAAAGAAATAAAAGCTGAAGGAAAAAAGCAACAACAACGGATGAGTATCGACATGTCCAGAGGCTCCCAAGGTTTTTTTTTTTCTCTGCGATCCCCGGTGCAATTCAATCTCTTGGCGCTCTGCCACAATAATTCGTTCGGCGGAAATTACGAACACGCGATTTTTAATTTTCGCATCGCACTCGTTCGTTTGGATGGTGTTTTTGCACGGCGGCGCGAGGTATGCATAGCCTGTGGTGGTAGTCAGCGATGAGTGAATTTTCGTGGAAGAATATGCAATGACACTGCGTGTTTATTTTATCAAAGTACAATGCGTATGCGCAAGACGAGGATCAAGTTGCTCAGATGGTGAACTGTTCAGAGTTTAAGTTCGTGGTCATTGGCCTAGGATTTTTTTTTTTGCTTTTAAATGCACGTGTATTTGGGGGCTACAGACGAAACTTCAGGTGTTATATTATGTCGTTTTCCATTGGTTTCACTCGGGGATCCACTCATTCTGTAGTCCAATGGAACAAGAAAACTGCTTCTGATTGAATCCACAAGAGTATTGGTGAAATGCCAAAAAATAATCTACGGCAGCCGTCAGTTGGCTTGTATAAAATACACAAACTACACTAGTGTGAGTGCTTCTTGAGTGGATTCTGACTTCAAATCCAGAAGCGAAATTCTCTCCTCAGAATCATCAGCAGAGTATTTTTTGTGCCAATGGAACGGTTTCAGAAGTGATTTTTTCGATTCCGGACTCTCCCGGACGCTTCTTTTTGCCCAATGGAAAACGACATTAGTGTAATCTTCTGGTTCAAAGGAAGAGAGGTCCAAAGTCCATAGTACTAGGAGTTATAGAAGCGGCCAACCAAAAATTAATTCGAAGTTTCTTTTCCACTGGTAAGGAAATCGAAAATCGGACTAACACTCGGGAGTACCTACAATAAACAAATTATGTATTTAGAATGAAAAAGTAAGTTAAAGGAAAAAAAACAAAATAAAAACCCGACTGACGGTTAAAAAAAATGGTTTTGACAGCTGACGTGTGTTTAGTACCTTGTGTCACTGTCAAACAGCTTCAGTTTGGTTTGCAATTTAACCATGGATCGTCTTACAAATGAACAAAGCTAGCAAATTATTGAATTTTACTATCAAAATTCGTGCTCGGTTCGAAATGTTCACCGCGCGCTGCTTCCATTTTATGATCGGCAGCGATGAGGCTCATTTTTGGTTGAATGGGTACGTAAATAAGCAAAATTGCCGCATTTGGAGTGAAGATCAGCCAGAAGCATTGCAACAGCTACCAATGCATCCCGAAAAAGCCACTGTTTGGTGCGGTTTATGGGCCGGCGGCATTATTGGGCCATATTTCTTCAAAGATGATGCGAATCGCAGCGTTACTGTCAATGGTGAACGCTACCGAGCGATGATAACAAACTTTTTTTTGCCCGAAATGGAAGTTCTTGACTTGCATGATATGTGGTTTCAACAAGACGGTGCCACATGCCACACAGCACGCGAAACAATGGCGCAATTGCGAGGCGAGTTTGGTGAACAGCCTAGATCGTGCGATTTGACACCATTTTAAATTAAATAATCTTAACAAGTATGAATAACATTAAAAAAATAAAGATAAGCAAATAATGAGCATATTCATTTTAGACGATGAGAAAACTACATTAATACATTTCAAAATAAATAATTTAGGACCAGAAAAAATAAAACAAATATAAATAAATCTCTATATATATAAAATTGTGGCAAGTGCGTTGTGACTTTATAACTCACGAACGGCTCAACCGATTTCAATGATTTTTGTTGTGTTTTATTCGTCTTCAATCAGGGATGGTTTATGAAAAAAGAAAAGTCGGAAAATTCTCAACCAGTGGCGTTGTAGGCACAAACTTCGTTTTTCATGGGGAAAAGCACTTTGAAAAAAAATTAAATGGGTAGAAATCGAGTAGTGACACTTCAAATACAAAAAAAATATTTTAAATTTTCAAAGCAATTGTTGTTGTCAATTATTTTAATTATTTTCCAAGCAAATTGTTGTTGTCAACAATTTAGAAATTTTTTTTTTTTAAATGTAACCTACCTAATACGTTTATTTATGTTAAATATGTTACATTAAGTAAGTTTTTGAAATGGAGTAGATTTGATTTATTTCATGGTTATTGAATCCATCATTTTCGTTTGACATGTATTTTCAGGATCCTTGCATAAGTATTTGTGAGTAAGTTGAATTGTAGGGGTGATTGAGATGACATGGACAATGATGACAGGCAACAGGAGTTGTGGAGCGTTTTGAGTTTGCACGTAGGGGTTGTTACGAAAAATGAGCGAGTAACAATCGTCGTATTCTGCTCATTCGTGAGTAGGGTTATGGGGAGGGCAACTCAAAGGTACCATAACACCTTCGGTACCGGTGTAGAGAGAGCAGCGAAAAGACTTACCAACCAAGTTGATAGGTGCGGTTAGTTTTCTTCTTGGCTGTTAAAGTTACAAATATTTCGTCGGTCGCTGACGGACTATTTTGTTAAGCATCGTGTCTTTGGTTATACTCAATGTTGGATGTATTTGATTGAATGGCAAAAAAGAGGTTAGTCGAAAGATATGTACCGAGATTCCAGGTCCCGAAACCGATTCAGACCTGTATGATGTCATAATTACAAACATGATTCATGGACCGTGTGGCGCCATTAACATACAATCACCGTGCATGGTCGACGGCAAGTGTTCCAAGCGTTATCCACGAAATTTGACTAATGAGACCATCACTGGCAACGATGGTATCTTCTGGAATAGTGGCTACGCTGCTGGAAGGTTACCGAACCGCTCATTCGGCATTGAAATTGCCATTAAACATTCAAGCGGTTGAAGAACTAATATGTAACATAGCGAAACATTCAGCAATGGCCAAAGTTTTGGTAGCAAGCAAAATTATTATCTGGGACGAATGCACAATGTCGCATAAGCGTGCGTTAGAAGCTCAGAATCGCAATATGAAAGATCTGTATAGAGACGCAAGACGTTTTGGGGGTGCATTGATTTTACTCTCAAGCGATTTCCGGCAAACGCTATCAGTAATACCACGATCGACCGCTGCCGATGAGATCAATGCTTTGAAGAAACTTCAGCTGACGATATCGCATGTTTGCTAAATGATCCATCTGCCGAAGTGTTCTCCAACCAACTGCTAAGTATTGGTAATGGTCATGTTCCTGTCGACGCATCGAATGGATTGATTTCGTTGTCGCGGAATTTTTGCAATTTTGTCCCAACGAAAGAGGTATTTAAGCGTCTACATAAAGTAGCATGTGCATTGTGCATGCTGGAAATTATTGCTTTCATTACATTACCTAACGAATTTGGGCGGAACGAAGTTCGCCGGATCAGCTAGTACATTTACAAACTATAGTATGAATTATGAATTATTGACTAGATGTCTGAATAAAACGTTTTCGAAGCATTTGGTACCTATTCCACTGTCTGATTACACAAACAAAAAATTGACGTTCTGAATTTGTGCAGGTGAACTTTGGTTGCACAAATATAAACGATCTTGACGAGGCACCAAAATTTATTTGTTCATAAAGATACGAGGGTTCCTTACCTACTAATTAAAATATTATTTAGCTTTTTGAACCCGCAGTACTTGAGATATGTATACAAACTACATCCAAATACGCTTTTTGAGTAACTTGATATGTGATCGAAGCGTTTGAGATCATATATGTATCGGATGACATTAGCCGAGTTTTTTTGAGCTTCGATCTCAGCAAAGCAAAGCAAAGTAGGATTTTTAGCACGCAATTACAACAACTACATTCGAATTGACACTTCGGGACTCGCAATGGGTGTTGTAATTAGCGTTCTGAAAAGCCTACTTTACTTTGCTTTGCTGAGATACAAGCTCAAAAAACTCGGCTATTATTAAATGCTACAGTTAAATTTCTTTTTGTTTCTGAACTATGACCACAAAAAATTTCACACCCATATGTTATGATCGGCATAATTATTGATTTGGCTAATTGCATTTTAATATTTTGGGGGGTAAAGTGCTTGGATAAAGATAAGTTTTGCAGGCAGCCATAGATCTTACCAATTGACAACCGTAGGTATATGATAGTCCCAACTAACAGCCCTATTATGGCTATCAACTATCAACACGATATTTGATAATAATTGATACGTATCAACAAAATGAATGAATCGGTATTATGGTTATCAACCTATCAACATTTTTGATGAATTGTGAATATTGTTGGATTTAAGATCTATTGTGAATAGTTTTATCGATAAACTTGGTATTACGGTTGTCAAAAAAATTGATATTCAACAAATATTCTATCAACCACAAATTTCTTGTTGATACGTAACAAATATTCCGGCGGCTAAAAATTTCTTTTAACACCAAATAATAAAATTCAGTTCCCTGTTTTTATTGTTAAAAAAACGACTAGACCGAAATGTAATCGGTAGTTTTTGATTTTAAATGGATTATGATGAAGTAGTTTGGTTTGGTTTTTTTATGTCCTACAAATTAGAAACGTCAAACTTCAAAACAGAACCCATTCTCAATGATATTTTGATTAGCATTCACAATGGGGTAAAAATTATCAATTGATACTCATAATACCAAAATATCGTTGAATTGATAGATGTTATCAAGTATCAAACAATTGATATTTGATAGCCATAATAGGGCTGTAATAGTAGAATCGAACCAAATACCCAAGTTCTTAGCCTTATCTGTATATTCGAGTACTGTTCTTCCTAACATACCTACCCACAATTTGTGATATTTATAAAATTGCCTGCATAAATACTGTTCCGAAAGCCGATACCAGCAAGCCATAATCCTTAGTGAGTGATGAAAAATGTAAATGGTGCGCTAAAATATAAACATGTTTTGAGCTATACCTAATTAAAATATTTATATTCTAAACTTCTCGTGTTAGAAGTACCTAAGAGAAAGATATTGTATTCGTACAAAATTTCGAACTCGATATATTAATGAATTCTGACATTATGATGATAGAGGAATTCAAAAAGGTGAGCAGCAAAATTATGTCCCTCTGTCCGTCTTTCCATATACTCCTGAGGCATACAGATTAAACGGTCACCCGGATCTGGTTCCAATTCCGTATTTGGAACTTGTGGATCCACAGTTTGGGGCCGTTTTTTTTTTAGGTGTAACCTCACTAATAATGGTAGGGGAATTTATTGCACATTGGTCCGATTGTACCTTGGTCTGAGTGCCAATTATCACAAAAGTACAAATCATGCAAAAACCGGATATTCTGTGAAATGTTGCCCTTCTGTTCGTCTATTGTCAGTTTCTTTGAAATTTTAGAGCTGCACGAGTCGGCAGAAAAAAATATTTTTTTATTTATTTTCTAAAGTAGTGCTTAATTTTATGTCTCTTTTCCGATACTTTAATTGATTTCGCTAACTGTATTGATTATCTTTTGGTAGGAACACTACACCAAAATAATTTTTTTTTTGGCTAAGGTGTACATCGGACCTATCATAGCGAGTGTCCGGTCCGGTCAATGTTACCTACACGTTATTAGATTTTTTTAAACAAAATTTATTTTGTATGTTTCAAGAAAATATGCCAATAAGCAAATTAGTTACCTAAATAATATTGAAGTTAAGTATTGCTTTAGTTAACGAAAGTGTTCTTATATTTAAAATCATTATTTGCGAAAAAAACAATTTATTCAAGCACACAAACTTTAAGATAATGGTTTGTTTTCTTCAAATAAAATAATAATGGTGCAATTTTTACTTTTTATTGAAAGTTTTCACGTTTAAACTAAGTATAGGAAAACCTTACATAATATTTTCGGTCCAAGGGACAATACTCTGTGGACCGCGGTACAATCAGTTAGTAGGTATATAAAATTTAAGTTTTCTATGGAATGGTAAGCAATATACTTCTTCTAGTTTCGCATTATCATAGATAAAACTTCAGTTAATAATGTAAAAAAACAAAAAAAAAAAAAAGCTAATGAAAAAACGTCGCATGAGATTATTGGCAAAAAACTGAAATCCGGGCCAAGGTACAATACCTACCTTCCCCAACTTCCTATATAAAAAGTTCGTAAAAGTCTGATTTGTTCGAAGGCGGGTCTAACGATTTCAACCAAAATTTATAGTTCAGCTTAAGTAGGTGAGGTTAACATGACTACGTATTCAATTTCAAAAATCGAATACCGGTAGATACTTTTTAAATTTGGACATATTTTGAGAGCCGCCCATAGGATTGGAACAGAAACTCAAAAGAACCCCTTTTCCGATTTCGATAAAACTTTAAAAACCTTGTTTTTTTTAATACACAGCTTTTAGCTAAATAGTTAAGAAAGCAATAGAACTTTTCAAACTAAACATTGCAACTTGTTACTGCTCTAAAGATTTTCATAAAAATACATACCAAGGATAATATCAGTATTCTCAATAAAATCCCTACTGAGTTTTTCTCTAAATATTCGCAAAAAAAATCTATATAGTATCTTCATATTTCATATTTATATTTATTTAAACATAAACAGTTTCGCAGCAAGATTACGATGATCTTATGAGTTGTGAAATGCTTAATAAAATTATTATTGAGTGCTTACATATAGGGAAACAAAATAATAAAATTAAATTTTGATATAACATAAGAAAATTAATATACTTAGATACCTACATATAAACCTAAAATACCTAAAAGTTATGATTTCTTTAAGATCATTAATTATTATCATTGGCCAATTATTTAATTGCTTTGAATTCGTTTGCGTTTACGGTTCTTCTAAGCGCTATGGGTAACGAGTTCCACGAGAGAGTGGCATGGACGAAAAATGTGCGTTCAGATTGTAAGGAATTAGACCTAGGCCGAATTAAAACAGCTGTGAGCTGGCAAAATTTAGTCTGTTGTTAAGATATTCTGGATGACGTGTCTGTATAATTAACGATGAAAATCAATCTGACATTTATTCCAAAAAAAAATGGCGTCGTTTCCTCTGGCGTAATTTCCGGGAGCCGAATTTCTACCACTGGCAGAACTCTAGTCTTTGTAATAATCACAAGAACCCTTACTTTACTTTTGGTGGCGCTTACAGTCCGGGGTGGACCACGGCCTCAACTAACAAGCCCCTTCGGCCAGCTCGGTCCCTCGCTAGCTGCCTCCAGTTACGCACACCAAGTTGGTTGAGGTCGTACTCCAATTGTGCGCGCCACCTAAGGTGGGGTCTTCCTCTGCTGCGTTGTCCCTCAGGGGTGGATTCGAAGACTCGTCGGGCTGGTGCGTTGTTGTCCATACGCTCCACGTGCCCCAGCCATCTCAGCCGTTGTATTTTCAGCTTTTTGAATAGGTCAGCGTCGCTGTATAGCCCGTATAGTTCGTCGTTGAATCTTCTTCTCCACACTCCATCGTCACAAACTGGACCGAATATCACTCGAAGAATCTTTCTCTCAAAGCATCCCAGAAGGTTTTCATCCGCTTTTGACAAGGTCCATGCTTCTGCACCATACAGCAGGACCGGGATGATTAAGGTCTTATATAGTAATTCTTTGGTTCTATGAGAGAGGGCTTTACTTCTTAGATGCCTTCTTAGCCCGAAGAAACAGCGATTGGCAAGAATGATTCTTCGCTTGATCTCTGCGCCGATGTCATTTTGCGAAGTGATAGTGGAGCCCAGGTATACAAAGTCTTTAACTACTTCGAAGTTGTATCTGTGCATCGTGACGTTTTGTCCGAGTCGCCGATGTTGAGAGTCCTTTCTCGCTGATAGCATATACTTCGTTCGCCGCCTCCGTTTCGATACTTGCAAAAGCGCCACTGACAGCTCGCCGCGTTCTCCCAATAATGTCAATGTCATCAGCATAGGTAAGTAGTTGAACGGACTTTTGAAAAATTGTACCTCTGGTGTTGGCTTGTGAGTTTCGTACAATTGCTTCGAGAACGATGTTAAAGAAAGTACAAGATAGTGCGTCGCCTTGTCTCAGACCTTTTTCGACATCAAATGAATCGGTGGTGTTCTTGCCGACTTTGACGGAGCAGCGAGATTTCTCCATCGTCATCCTGCACAAACGGACGAGTTTGGCGGCGATGCCAAAACTTGACATGGCTTTGTATAGTTCGTCCGTATACGCTATCATAGGCGACTTTAAAGTCGATAAATAGATGGTGTGTATCGATCTGAAATTCCTGGGTTTTTTCTAAGATCTGTCGGAGTGTGAAAATTTGGTCGATGGTTGACTTTCCTGGCCTAAAACCACACTGATATGGACCGATCAGGTTGTTGGCAAAAGGTTTTAGGCGTTCACACAGTACAGCCGACAGGATCTTATACGCGACATTCAGGAGACTTATTCCTCTGTAGTTGGCGCAGTTCAGAGTATCTCCTTTCTTGTGGATGGGGCACACGAACCCACTTATAGTAAAAATGCAATAACAACAACCTTTTTTTAACCATATTGAATACGCATCTTTAAATAATTCCAATAACTTGGAGCCTTACACAATAAGAAACTCCCACTTCATTTGCACCCATACACGTCCATATCGGGATATTCGGTTTATAACTTCTAATGCAAATTCAAGAACAAATCTTTAAAATCTTACATATATTATATTTACAAATATCGGTCTAATACGAACCCTACTTAGAAGTTCCAATCACCTTAAATCAGCGTTACTAATAATTATTTTATGCCAGTCGAAAATAAAAACAGCCCCTCAAGCCCTCCTCCCCTCTACCCCTGACTGCGTGCCTGGGTCTTAGGTTTAGTTTCTAGTAGATCACAAATTCCATCTTAGGTAATCCACATTGTGTCAATTTGATAAGAACATTTTCAGTGTGGACAAAATTGCAAAGCTTAGACTTTTAAAAAATGTATTAGGTTAGGTATTTCTTGGCTTAGACTAATAAGCCTTCTTAGGCAATTTTAGCATAAAATGGAATAAAAAACTTTCACTGGTTTTCCGCCATTAAACTTAGGTACACCATAATTGCACAGGCTTAAGACGCCAGTATTTAAGTATTAAAAAAAAAAAAAACATTTAAATAGAGACGGATGTAATAATAGCGTATAGATAAAATAATTTAATACAAGGCTGTAGTTATAAAACCTAGAGCTTTGATGTGTGAAAAAACATTTATTGGACAATTTTAGTATTCAAAGACGTAAATGTGGTACTAAATTCAAAAAACCAAAGGCAGACAAAACACCCAAAAAAAAATTAACCAATCACCTTAACCTCTACCTCTACCTCTACACATAAGACTTCTATCGACTTTAAATTGCCAACCTCTCTTTACATCGATGACGAGGCGATGAGGATAACCGCTAAATTGGATATCATCCCTGTAGGGCCAACATTAATACGATTACAGAGCGCGCACCCTATCCATACATCACGAGCAAAATAAAAATTATTTACATGCAGTGGCAATTTTGCCATCACACTGCTTCTTGGCCCTGTGTTGACATGGCAGTCGCCATCTCGCAGACACTCTGTCCACCACCAGTCCACCACTATGCCAAACGTCAGCAGTAGGCGCCATATGTCAACTGGAAATGAATAAGCGCAGCAGCATCATCGCTGGCGACTGGCGCGGAGAACCAAACCCTTTCGGCATTATGCCACCCCACCGTCATGCAGTGGCGGACTTCAATGCAATGCAATGGAGCTCCGTAAAATCAATGATCGGACGACGAAACGGACGGATGGACCAAAAGAGATAATTCCACTTGAAAGCACACAACAAACATAGGCACACACAGACGTAGCCTAATACGAAGAAGCAACTATCCTGCAACCATACAGATCAGAGCCAAACACCACCCAGCGAAACGTTCTTCTTAAGATGTTGGAGGGATGCACAATTTATACGGCAGTATGTCTATATATTGCATGAGGGCAGGCAGCCAGAGAAATGTGGTGGAACAACGACACATGGACAGCAGAATGGCGTATACTCGTCGACGACGACGACAACAGCGGAATAAAAAGTTGGAGGAGGTGGGATTGCGGTACATTGAAACTTCATATCTCAGCAGAACAGTTGCTGCAGTGGCACCGACACTTGCACCAACCATATAGCAGTTGGAACATATGAAAAAAGCCCGCATCATATCGTGGAGGACATGCATGAGAAGTCGCCCCACTCAATAGTAAACTGGAACGACTACAGAGGGTGAAGTAAGAAAAACCTGCTAAACGCGAGAGTTATTTTTGTCGGTTTTTATTTTTGTGCTTGTTGGGGCTATTTCTTTCGGCTAGGTATAACGAAAGGGGTAGTTGCGAGGAAAAGTAGAACTGATGACATGGTAACAAGGACGAAGAATGGAAATTCGCTGCTCACGGAGATGAGTCTTTTCCTTTATTTGGAAAAAGAAAAACAGAAAAGAAACTCAAAAGGCTTTGGATGGTGATTTTTTTTAGCAACGAATTGGCAACCAATATAAGGTCATCTGTCGAGAGCTAAGTATATGCGGAATGGTCACTACAGCAGGATATTTCTGAAGCTAGCCACATTTTTGTTATCGCACAATAGGGGAGAGGAAGTTTTATGCGAGGCTTGCAGTTTTGTTTAGCTAACGGACCGAAATGAAATTCCAAGCAAATTCAAATGCTGGTCTTCATGATGAAGGTGTATCTACCTATACATACTGTGTACTTGCGCATGTGATGACTTTCTACGAAGCGAATGAACTTTACCGTGTCATATTGTATCACTGCTCTTTGCGTTCCAATTTGTTCCTGTTTTAGTGAGCATTTTTTTGTAAATCAAATTGATCCGGAATTACAACTATGTGACTCTTCTAAGAATGAGACCTCGGAGTGAAGTGGGAGCAGCTAAATTCAAAGCGCAAGTGGAAATGTATACGTTATGGTAGAACCTTTCCGTGTGCTTGTGCTTATGGCATTAATTCCTTGTCAGAGCACTTCATATTAATCCGAAACAAAAAGAACGCTGAAATAAAGAAAAAATCGTCCGTATATACCGATACCTGCATGCTAAATTGTTTTATTGGGCTGTTATTCAACAGACCCTGTGATTATGAACTACACATCTCGTCACATCTTTAAAGCTTTAAATGTCTGTTGAATACCAATATTGCTTACCAAGGATTAAAGCCTTCAGTAAAAAGCAAGTGCTTTCAGTGGCATATATAGGTGTCGAATGACAACTACATTCCGGAACCGCACTTGGATTGTTCGGAATCTTAATAGGTCGTGGGCAAGCAAACAGTTAGCCGATACCGAAACTAGGTACCTAAACAAGTTACCCGCTAATTATTTAACCTACAAGTTAAGTTCTCTATAAGCCTGATATAAACGCATTAGACGAAGCTATATTGAGTAACACCAAGAAGTGAATATGAGCAATGTCCTCAACACCAAATAAGTGAGCGAGGTAATTTTTATTAGCGGAATTGGAAAGCATAGCCACGGCACTACGTATGGAAACGAACTATGGGTATATGACTTTAGCGGGATGTAATTTTTCCTGCACTCCCATAAAGTTTCCTTATCTAAATATTTATTGAAGAACATGAATCCGAAGTTAGACGAACTGTAGTAGGAAGCCGACATCGGTTTCTACTTCAGCAAACAAAGGACAAAACTGCTTAGAAAGCAGTTAGTTCTGATATGAATACCTATGTCTATGGACCATTTTCAGCTACAAGTTACTTAAATGAGCAAATATAACTTTAGTTAAGAAACGAATTTTGTATAAGCAAATTTATGAATGATATTCTGATACTATGAATTTTGAACTTAACTTTAAACCAGAATTTTTTTTAAATATCAAGAAAATAATTGCAGAAGCTGAGAAGATTATTTTATAAAACTTAGGTAGGTATATTGAGAAAATAGGATATCATTGTACCATATTTAAGATCGAATTTGTGTAGGATTGTAGTCTTCTCTTTAGATTGAGGAGAAGTGGTTGGGGGATAATGGGTTACTTGATATTTACTGTATAGCTATAAGAAACAAATTACGTAAAAAGAAATTAATTTGGTGAATCCCCAATAAGGGCAACACTCAAATTTGGGCCGTGCCCCACTTCTAAGGTCAGTTGCAAAGTCTTTATTTTCTGAATTTTATAAGGTATACTGGGATATAATAAGCAGACGGGCTTTTTTTTGTCATAGGAACTGCTGAAGCCACGTTTCCTGTGCTTGGATATATGACTGTCACTATTTCCATTTTATTTTGTTATCCTTGATGGCTTTATTAACTTTTTTTCAATTCAGTAGAAAAAACTGATGAATTTTCTAAATATCAAATTTCCTCCAACGTTTTAAAGGTTGAAGATAAAGAAAACTTTGAAGTTCAGCATGCAAATTAAAAAAAAAAAACCGGCCAAGTGCGAGTGTCACTCGCGCACCGAAGGTTCCGTATTTGGCTAAAGTCCAACACATCAGATATTATTTGAAATCTATAATATCATTCAATTTTTCTTCTCTTCATGAATTCATCACAATTTAGTTTAATTTAATTACTTAATATTTTTACTCTCAAAAATTACTCGCGCATGAATCTCATTTTCTAATTATTACCTATTACCCAAACCACGCCAATTTTCCATTCTGTCCCAATTAAAAATTATTGACTAAAAATATATTACTTTTATTTTGTTCTGTACTCCCCAAAAAAATGTATTATATTCCCCAACGAAATTAGCAAGCGGGAACCCTGGTGGTATGCCACCAGTGACTCTCTTCTGTCTTTGATGAGGTCAATTGTGCACAACTGCGTAGTAGAGATTACAACTTATGAGAGCAACGTATTTTACATGGAAAAATTATCTATTTTGAAAATCTCTTGTATCCTATGTCTGATAGGGGTACCCCTGCCAAGTCGTCCAGACTTTCGAAGAACCTAGCTCGAATACAGGATGAGCGGCGTTCCTGTAAAGCTGGGCAGTGGCATAGAAGATGTTCCACGGACTCTATTTCCTCCTCGTCTCTACAGCTTCTGCAGAAGTCATTTGCAAAAAGTCCTAGCCTTTTAGCCATGTTTCCTATTATGCAGTGTTCGGTTAAAACGCCGACGAGCATCCGGATTTGGCTTCTATTAAGGGAGATTAGGAACTTTGATCTTTTGGTGTCAATCACAGGCCACAGACTTCGGGTTATGACGCAACCGATGGTGTTGCTCGATTGTTCCTTAGCCAGTTGTGTGATGAGGCCTTCAATAAAAGTCTTAGCAGTGTTGAAAGGCGGTAACACCCCTCCGTCCGCAAGTTGAGGGTTCATATCAGAGCCGCATCTGGCCAATTCGTCCGCCTTTTCATTCCCTTCCACCCCAACGTGTCCCGGAACCCAGCAGAGTAGAATTGAGTAATGGCGTATAGCCCTGAGCGCCACGAGGCAATCTGTAACACATTTCGCATTTATAAGATTGGAGCCGATAGCTTTGAGTGCTGCTTGACTGCCCACACAGATGGTTATTTCCATTGCTGGTAGTCCCATCGATAAGATACTCTGTGCTGCTTTTTTAACCGCATATATCTCAGCTTGGAAGACACTGCAGTGATCGGTCAGTCGGTACGTCTGGCTAATAGCAAGCCTTTCTGAGAATATGCAGGCTCCTGTTCCATTTTCTGTTTTTGAACCATCCGTATAGACGGCTATACCTTAAATGATGGTACTTAGTTCCAGCAAAAGTGATGGGTGTTTTCGGAAAAAAAATATAAATTTAGAAACCATTTTCAATTATTATACTTTTTTACACACATTTATTACATTTTGTCTCCATTTATAAGCATTTCGTTGGATAGGAATTATATAGAGAAACATTTCAATCCAAGACTCCATATTTAATAAAAATCTTTTATAATAAAAGTCACAAAATTCTATATTTTATTCTGTTATGATTCTTAACAGAATTCATAAAAGTTTTTTTTCACACAGAATACCAATTTTAGAGTTCGTAAAAGATTTTTTGACTGTTCGAACTTTTGTATGGAAATTCATAACAGAATAACAGAACAAATTGATAAAAGATTTTGCCGAATAGGCCTGATTATAACTTAAGGTTACATATAATTTTATTTTATGTATTTTTATTTAGTTCGTGATATCAGCATCAGCAAATGAACTTAATATTATGAAATAAAGATAATTTTGGTGCGGATAAATTGGTCAAAAAGATTTTTTTTTGTGTTGGGAATTCTTCAACATCATTCTTTGATCAAGAATAATTATTCTTGATTTCAGAGGTAGGTATTGATTCAAGAAAATTATTTCTGATTTCACATATTTTTAAGCAAACAGTTTCTGAGCCAAGGAAACCTATAAACGATTTAAAAAAAATCCTATTAAAAGAAATCAATTCTAGAGCCAAAATACCTACCTTATTATGAATTGTTTCTCATAAATCAAGAAAAACTCTAATTTTGCTATATTTTTCACGTTTTTGACACATTAAATTTAAATGCGTTAAAAATAAAAAGATCGTGTTTTAAGAAACTTCTACTTCCAGTTTTGAAAATGTTGTTTTCCGTGTACTAATACGTGTCATTCCAATTTTTACTATAGACATTTTTCAGCTATCGAAAATGATGACCATCATCATGTTACATTGTCTTTGATCTGATATATAAATGTTTCGGCTCAGGCCTTCTTTATTTTATCGAAAAAAGGTCACTTAGGTTCGGGAACGCTTTGGTGGTTTGAGCTGGCTTTTTCAACCAACTGCGGATATTGCACCTCTATAAACATATAACTACCTACTTACAAAGCAAGGTATACCTCTCCAGCCTTTTCAGCTTCCTCACGATGAAATATTTATTCATTAAAAAATGCCATGCGTCACACACCTACCCGTTTGATTTTTGCGCTTTCGAATTTCCTTTCAATTTCAAATTTGGTAATTCCATTCTCCGAACACATAGGTAGACCCCTTTGTACCTGGACCACATGCTGGACTATCAAAATAAGAACGAAACCAGGCAAATAACACTCTACTCATTTATCTTGACACTTTTTTCACCGCGTCCATATATACAGCAAACTCTACAAATAAATATAAATTCTGTACAAGCGGAAAAAAAATCAAAAACGAAAGCCAAAGAAAAATCCAATTTCGCTCCAAGGGTCCTTTTTACCCAGTTTCTAATCTTTCTCCTCTTCTTCTTCAATTTCTACTTTTCTGACAAAAAAAAAATTCAAGTCGAACAAAATACGCTGTCTCATCCTGATAGCTCTCAAAGTTACAATTTTTTTTTTTTGCAGCTTTTTGTTGTTATTGTACTAGCGGTATCCATCTGTAGTAGCTGTAGCATCATTCGCATCGGCCTAAAACAACTCGGCCCCAACCAGCCACCACCCCACGCCAAGCGCACATCCTTCAGCCGCATTTTCTTTGATGCTTTCGCTTGAAAGTCATCGGCAACGGTCCAGAAATCTTTCGCTATTATCCTGACAGCGGATGGACTTCCCATTCACATCATCCCTGCCCCATTCCCTCGCTATCGCTAGACATTCTTCTTATTTTCTTTTCCCTTATATCATGTGTAGGTACATGTGGGTAAATATATATGTCCTATAGGAGGCGTATGTGTATGGGCACGGTTATTTTGTATTTCAATTTTGTGTAACATAAGCCTAGCATCGCAAGAGAGTCCAGTTCGTGTGGCCGGCTCTCTAGTCATTTGTAGCGCAGCCGGTCCGCATCAAACATCGTCTTTCAAATAACCCATATATGCTAAGGGAGTGAATGTTCCTCTCTCTATCTCGGGCGCGGATGAGATACACTACGTCGATGGACGGGTCCTTTGAAAACATTCAGCATTCGCATGTGATCTATTGCTAGCAAAATTTTGCCGCGAGCGACCCTTTTTACAGTCATCTTGATGTCCGTATGATTTTTTTATATTTATCTTCTTTTTTTTATTCTTTATCCACCGAACGACATCCTCGATTTGCTCTGCTGCCTTCTTCTTCTTCGTCGTCTGGCACTGGTCGGGCCCCGTCTTTTACTTTGCATTTGCTTTAGCAGTGGCCATTGCCACCCAGCGCCTCCCCTTTGTCCCTTCTCAATCAGAATATGCCGCATCAGTATCCTTGTCGTGTATGTTGGACACGCGAGAATGTTTTTCAGCATCAGCTTTTCGAATTTACGTAAGGATGTGTGGTGTATGTGTATACTGTATAGATGTACACGCTACACACACGCCTTTATGCATATATGATGTTGATTGAAGGATAATGGAGAAGAAGTCATATAGTGGATGAGGGGCGAGGGAGAGCGGTTTTGGCATAAAAACCTAAGGATATTCCGTAGGACCGTAGAGCTATTTTCTATTTTCCACTTTCAAGGATATTTTAGTGGACCGACATTCGCAATACAACAGCGTGGCAGCCCCCCGCCGGCACTGGGGTGCACGTACGTACACGTACTAATAATGATCGCATACGGTGTGCAGAATGGAGTACGTAAGTGAAAAACCGTCGTCGTCGTCGTCGCCGTCGTCGTCATCGTATTGTATAGCTCCCAGCGTATCTATTTGTGTTTGACGGACGGGCTGACGGACGCGCACAAATTGCTGGTGACAGCGACCAGCGCGCCTTTGTGAACACAAAAGACTTTGGTACTTTCTACAACACGAAACATCGCACATATATTTTTTTTTCTTTTTTTTTTTTTTAGCATTTTCCGGTTTTCATCTTGCGAAATAGCAAGAAATGCCACCTACACACGTTTTCGCGTGTCTCATATGTGACCAAGGATGTTTATATATCCTATGTGTATGGCCATGTTGCTGGGTGTGTAGATATGTGCGCACGTGTAGATATATCGTCGCATATCGGAGGGGGAGGGGGGATGCCGTGGAAGGTGGTCTTCTGTCCCGGATATGGCACGTAGAGTGGACAGCATAAGAAATTGGTTTTGTTTGTAAGTAGATTTTTCATCAAATGGCCGCCCCATGTCCGTGGGGTGCTGGTCGGTTTTCTGTAGCCCCAGCACACACCATGCTCTGCGGATGCTGCTGTCGCTGCTGCTTTTCCTATTTCTGCTGCTTTTGCAAAAGGCGAAGGATAATACAGAGCAACAACACGACAAAGTCGGCGATGGTAACGAAGGGTTGATTTGACTGCCGCGCGTACATATGTATGTGCGACTGGTCATGGCAGGCGCTGTATGTAGGTATGTTATTCTTTTGCACCGCACCAACGAACATACTCAGCAACGTGTGGATGTGTATATCTTAGGTATGTATGCCTTGCAAAAGACTATCTAACGCTGGCCAGCAACCCCTTATTGGTAATGTCCGTTTCACGCTAGCTATTTAATTTTGTTTAAATAAGGAAAACATGGGGTTAGCAGGGACCGAATGCCGGATCAGGACAAAACTATTAACTCAAACACTATATGTTTACCCTTTATGAATGGAAGGAGTGTGAGTAAGTGTGTGCGCTTTAAATGAAGGGTGGTTTCCACCACTTGGCTGGGGGTAAGTTGGTTAAAACTGCTGCAAAAAAAATGAGTCGCCAGTTAATTTGGCGTTTTTTAAGGATTTTTTTTTTTATTTAAACTGAATGGGGTGAATATTTACAGGAAAAGTCACTTATCCCTTGGAAAATAACAGTATACCTACGGCACCTTCGCGATTTACAGACGGGATGGAATCGGATTGATGGACAAGTTTCGGACATCTCACACAGTTTCGTAACCGGTTTAATTATGAGAACGCTACAAACGGGGTCCTGGGTGCGTATTTTTTTTCTTAATGCTATGCAGCATCTTTTTTTAGCATTATGACGAACTAATTGCCAGTTTACTCGCAGAGCGGTTTTGCTCGATTTCGTTCAGATTAAAATGTAAAAGTCTAAAGTGAAGAACAGAAAGGATGGTCTCAGCACCGAGACAAGATTTGATAGATACGGAATAGCTGCTGGAAAATAAATTCGGTTACCACTTATCATGCTTTACATTGGTGGGGGCCTGTTTCCCTTCAAGCTGAGGGAGGAATCTAGTAAGCTCGTAAATAGATTTAACTTCAGAAGGAATTTTGTGTACAAAGTTGCTCGCTTGCAGATTCAGAAAAATCCCCCGGAACAAAAATCACAATATTCTGAGGCCGGACTATAATAGAAGAAAAAGTGGGTATTGAGCAACAAGAGAGTCATGTAAATCATGGCATAGCAAACGCCTCAAAAATATAGAAAATCGTATCCATTTTTGGTCCGTATGGAGACGGATTCTGTTTTTCACTTTTAACAAGTTGATCCAAGTGCAAGCGCTATGAGGACTAACTACCTATCTGAATAGAGGACAGCAGAGCTGAATGCAAAAAACTATGACTTTCCCACTGGAAAAGCTTAATCCTGAACATGTTAAAAAAAATATTGAAAAATGGAGAATGAAGGATAATGCATTTAAAGGACCTTTATCTGCGAAGGGTATTATAAATGTTGGCTATCACAAACGGTTATACCATGGAAACTTTTATAAAGATGGATGCTTTGTACAGCAATTGAAATTAGAGCAGTTGTTACGTTGGTTAGAGTGTAGCAAAGCCGCTCATTGGCTTTGGTAATATGGGCTACCCCATGGTTTGGGTAGGGCCATTGACTACACTCTTGGTAGGACAATTTAACAGAATGACTTGATCGACAATCGGGTAATGGCTGAACAACGAATAGACCGAACTAGTTCACCACGCGCCCTACCGTCTTCTGTTTCCTCTATTAGAGCTCGGAATTACTGACCTGCCAACCAGAAGACTCTTCACTTTTACCTGTCGTTTTATCATCTTATGGTCGGATATGTGAACTGTGGATATAGTTGTAGGCTGGTGACAGAAAAATTTGTCTCCACAATGTAGTGAAATCATGGAAAATCATGGACCAGTCTTGGTCTTGGTATCAAAACAAAAAATTCGAAAAAATGAATGAAATATTTATTTGAATCGATAGTTTGAACCTTGCAATTTAATGTTTAAAGATAATTTCATGCAAATGTTGACCGCGGCTGCGTCTCAGGTAGCCCATCCGCTGAGTCCAATTTTGGCATACTCTTTCACACATATCGGCCGGTATCTCACGAATGAATGCATGGATGTTGGCTTCCAGTGCGTCAATCGAAGCGGGCTTGTCCCTATACACATTATCCTTGACATACCCCCACAAAAAATAATCTAATGGTGTCAAATCGCACAATCTAGGCGGCCAATTGACCGGCCCGAAACGTGAAATTAACTGTTCACCAAACTCGCCTCGCAATTGCGCCATTGTTTCGCGTGCTGTGTGGCATGTGGCACCGTCTTGTTGAAACCACATATCATGCAAGTCAAGAACTTCCATTTCGGGCAAAAAAAAGTTTGTTATCATCGCTCGGTAGCGTTCACCATTGACAGTAACGCTGCGATTCGCATCATCTTTGAAGAAATATGGCCCAATAATGCCGCCGGCCCATAAACCGCACCAAACAGTGGCTTTTTCGGGATGCATTGGTAGCTGTTGCAATGCTTCTGGCTGATCCTCACTCCAAATGCGGCAATTTTGCTTATTTACGTACCCATTCAACCAAAAATGAGCCTCATCGCTGAACACAATTTTTCGATAAAAAATCGGATCCTCGGCCAGCTTTCCAAGAGCCCATTCACCAAAAATTCGGCGTTGTGGTAGGTCGGCTGGCTTTAGTTCTTGCACCAGCTGTATCTTAAAAGGCTTTACGCCCAAATCCTTCCGCAAAATTTTCCACGTAGTGCTGTAACAAAGGCCTAACTGCTGGGAACGGCGCCGAATCGACATTTCGCGGTCTTCTGTCACACTAGCTGATACGGCCGCAATATTTTCTTCACTACGCACAGTACGTAAACGTGTTGGTGGTTTAATGTCCAACAAAGTAAATTTGGTGCGAAATTTGGTCACAATCTTCCGAATAGACTGCTCAGAAGGTCGAGAATGCCGATCATAAAATGGAAGCAGCGCGCGATGAACATTTCGAACCGAGCACGAATTTTGATAGTAAAATTCAATAATTTGCAAGCGTTGTTCATTTGTAAGACGATCCATGGTTAAATTGCAAACCAAACTGAAGCTGTTTGACAGTGACACAAGGTACTAAACACACGTCAGCTGTCAAAACCAGTGTTGCGAAAACCAAACCAGCTAAAAAATCACCCGTTATAACCAAAGTCAACAATCTTCAAGACTGATAGACAGACGATCTACGTTTATGGTTCACCGTTCCTACCTACCGTTTTTACCTCTATAATAATAATAAATATAATTTTTGGCGCAACAGGTCCGTAGGGACCCTAGGCCTAGCTTCTCGCAATCATTCGTTTTGTGTGAGTGAAGGGATCTACAATTTTATGCCGATTCCAAACGGCTAATTGAGAAGCTCTTTCATGACAGTTATACTCTCGGATGTTTGTCAGACGTTCGCGAGAGTTGGCGCAGTGAAAAAGCCCTGAGTTGGAAATTGGTTTTTTTCGGGATTCGAACCTGAACCCCTCGCTTAGTAGTCCAACACACTAACCACTAAGCCACTGCGCCTACGCCTTTTTACCTCTAGGGTCTATATTACTTAGATCACCACATATCAGACTCAGAGTCGTGGTGTTGGTTTCCAGGACCTACCCTACGCCACAGCAACATTCAGCTTTTTCTATTCATTCATATGGTTCCGGATACTATTTGCTATCCACAGTTTCTGTCGTCAAATCAAACTACTCACAAATATAATGAGCTAAAATTAGATGAATTGCCATAGAGTTAAGCTGCCTTTAAGGCTATCGCCTCAGTCGATATACTCGTAACATCGAAACTAGTTTCTAAAATGCAGAAGTGGGACAGCGGTCTCACTTGATATAAGTTTAAGATTACCTTGATTGGGGTTCCTAGTCAAAGCAACGTTTAAGGAAAAGAACCACCTGGCGAGCTTCCCTCAAACAATGCATAGCCCTCCACTGTTGACTTGTGAAATCAGTCCATATTCCGCTCGGATCAGACTCCTCAGAGCCCAGGTTATAGGACAAACCTTAAGTGGAGACGCAAGGCAAAGGAGACCTGTCACTGAATTAGAAAAAATCGAGGCGATTCAGTTACAACTATCAATACAACCGGTATTTTGACGACACACATGAGAGCTGAACTTGTTAAATTTAAAACATTGATGTAAGTCTAGGAAATGTTGTCGGGATTGGATTACCTTGCTTGGCACTTCCCATACAAAAAAACTGCGGAAGAAATGCTCAATACCGGCAATAGCTTAAAATTTTTTCCCAGTTCCCCTAGCATGCATTGCTACACTTACGCGACACGTTTAAAAATGATTATATGATTAAAAGGACTAACTTTGGTCTAAGGAAGCCCAACAATTTTTGACACTGCAAAAACCATCAAAACCTCGTGCCTTGGCTGATGTCCCAATTAGTTCCTTTTTCCTCTTTAATATAGCCACCTACAACAAAACAAGTCATTTAACATACTTGTAAATGAAATAAAAAAAATAAATCAATTGTCATGTCGCATCGATTTGCATATTACACATACTACTGCTACAACCTTTCACAAAATGTAAAGTCAACAATTTACTATGTCGACAATAAGCCTATGCTTAGGAGGACCCTCCCTCCCTCGCTTCTTCTAATGATTTATGTGATCTGTTGCAATCTTTTCAATCAGTTGCTACGAAAAATCGCAGTAAACCCAAAGCAAACAGAAAAAAAAAACTAAACACCTTCGTCATGTTTTCGTCCTTCGTGAAATGGCCCGTCGTAAGACAAGGTCGTACCATTTCCCTCGAAAACTGCTTTGCCACTAATCTCCATGACATCTGCCTGTACAATTTGTTGTTGCAACCGACCATGGTGTCGTCAAATGCAAAAAAAAAAAAAAAAAAAAAAAAATGAAAACAAAACAGAACAGCAACGCGTTCCGTTTTCGACTCTTACATTGCGCGCCTGTTGATGTTGTAGCATTACCCTCTACTACACGGCTGTACCTACCGCACGAACAATGCTAACAAAAACAAACGCAGGACACGGCATTGATGCAAAAAAAGAAAAATTGTGTAGAAAATCCAACAATGCCTAGAAAGAGTGTGCAAAACCATGCACCGTTTCACGGCGTCGGTCGTCCTCACAAAACATGACATCCATCAAGAGCCAGAGAATTCCGGAAAAGGGACTCAAAATAATAGCGGGATGCATTCGGAAAATGCGCGTTTTTCAATCGCCGTGTGCATTATTACAGACACAGCCACTGCGGGACTTTAATCCATACTTAGGATTGATCACTGCACACAGATTGACTGGCTGGCAGAAAGTAAAAAAAAAGGATAAGAGCGAGAGGAATACATTTAGGAAAACAATGGGCGTGTGGGATGTTGCTACTGAGCCCTGACATACCAAGGTCGAGCGAAGTGTATCGCACCATTGTGGAATCAGCCAAAGGACCTGACGAACGATAGGCTCTTGTAAATTGCTCTGCTTTGGTTTTTGTTTTTCCTGCTCAACTGAGCCTTTTGAGAAAAGAAATGGACATTATCCTGCGATTAATCTGACAGTGTGTGGGCCGTGTGGTCCGGATGCATTCATGGTGCAATTTCCCAGAAAATAGAGCGCAATCACGCATCCTTTCCATTCTTTTGTTGGTCTCTAATTGCCCTAACGCGGTGATTGCGATGATGACGCGACAGTGGGGATCGAAAATCCATGATGGGTTTTTCGTGTGAATTGTACTATTTTCCCATACGGATTAAGGGGAATTCGATCTATGATAATGTATAGCGAAGCCGTGGAAAAAAGTTATCGATAGGGACACAAACAAGCGGGTACCAATAGGAAGTTTTGGGATTCCTATAGTTGTAGGGCGTGCAGAAATCAGCTGTGGCATTGGTTGTCACTGGAAAAGTGCTATACATTTAAAAAGCAAATTTCTAGACGAATAGATAGTTTGTGACTCATAGTTGCCATTTTATTATCCAAGTCGGTAAAGGAAGCAATGCGGTCTTTGTACAGTCAATTTGATTCCGTTTTTGATGATTCGTCCCTCGCGATAGATACCGGCTCTAGTTGTGCATAATCTAGAGTATAGTGAAGCACAACTGTCTTTCTTTACTAAAGCTTAGTACGCTGTTCGAGCTGAATTTTCGCTCTAATAAAAAAATTCTCTCCAGAATTTAGCTGAGCTAAATTTAAGCGAACCCGGTCAGAATGTACCTCCTTTATGTAGCTGTAAAAGTTTATCGCACCTATTTAATGGGTCGGGACATTTTCTCAAGCTAAATCGTGACAGATCGTTGTGTTCTGTTTTTTGTTGCGTTTTTGTATTGCGGGGGGAGTGGTAGAAGTAAGCAAGGATGAGTTTTTTTTTTTTAAATAAATTCCTCGACGATGAGTAGGTACCTAGAAACGGTTTAAATTAGAGAGAGTTGAATTTTTGAAGTAAGTTATTTTCAAAGAACATCCGTTTTTTGTGACATTTATTCACAGCGCTCTCTGGGTTTACCACGATATCTCGAAAGCAAAAATCTCGAAAAAAAATCTTGAATTAAAAATATGTCGAAAAAAAAAATTTCGAAAGCTCGAACAACAAAAATCTCGAAAAAAATCTCGAATTAATATTAATTTTTGAGACAATGGTAACAATTTGCGCAAATTATGAAATGTGTGTGGGACATAAGGATTTTTCTTGGGATAAAAAAAAATCTCGAACTTACTTTTTATTTTCGAGATATATTCTTTCGAGTTTTTTGTACATTCGAGATTTTTTTACATTCTAGATTTTTGCATTCGATATTAAAAAAAAAAATGTAGAGATTTTTAGCCGTCATGATCCCCGCTGTCTATGTCGAAATTTAGCTAGGACTTTAGCTGATGTTTGGAGGGAAAAGTTGGAGACCAGATAAATTTTAGGTTGAATATAAGACCAACTGAAGTTCCTGCTCAAAACGATTGATTACGATTCAAAAATTTTCTTTCAACCACCGTGACATCAAAAGAGTGTCAATAGATAGGTAATCAGCTTACGTAATTATATATGCTTTTCGTCAAACATTCGGGACCAGAGTAACATTTTGCTAAAACCGAGACAGAGACTTGGGCATTGACAGAGGAAGTGAGGTGTGTCCTCGTGTACCTCCTCGCCACCGCAACCCCTGCATATATGGTCATTCTTGAGTTTCAGTTTCATCGTGTGGTATCTTAGGAAGTTGTGAGCCGTTAGGGCCCCTTTATACATCGACCTTCTATCAAACCGCATAAGTTTGCTAGTCCGACTTACAGAGTTGATTGAATTAATCGCTCTTGACTCTTTTATTGACGTTTAATTTCCAATTAAGCTTCCTATCTAAGATAATACCCAGATATTTGGCACGCTCGGCTAGACTTAGGGGTATTCCCTCAATAGTTTGAGTATCGAAGTTTGGAATCACTCTTTTGTTATTGAACAGTACAGTCTTCTGTGGATTGACTCCAGGCCGGATTGGTTTCCCCACATTTTAAATGTTCGTAATGCGTTTTATAGTAGTTCGCGTATGGTCGGTAGGAATTTGACTGTAGCAAGTATTACTACATCGTCTGCATAAGCAGTTACTTTGACTCCTTTATTTTCAAGTTTTACCAGTCAACGTTGGAATTGAGAAGTGATTTCTTCACTGCGCATGTCTTGAGATTGTTGAAAGCAATACACAAAGACTAAAAAAAATATCGAAAGAGTTTTAAAAAAAATGTTAATTAATGTTGATTACACCAGACTCGAAGCTTAAATCATTTCCAAAATAAGTTTTCGAATTAATCATTGCACCAAATATTTTAAATTACAAAACCTTCAACTCCAATATTAGCGATGAGAGAATGTTTATCAGACGTAAATAAATTTTAAATATTTTGAAAGCATTCATTTTAACAATGTGTTTTATTTTTAAGATTAAAAAATCATGAATTTAAGAATAAAAAAATTATTTTTTTGTGAAATAAGGTATTTTTATAAGTAATTCTTTTCCAAAAAAAAAATTTTCATTAGAGCTAGCCCATCGCATGAATTTATTCCAGATTTTGGGGTACCTTGCCCCACTGTGCGCCGCCCGCCCCAAATGGCGTGCCATGCTGTTACCTAATCCACAGGGGTCTAGTGGTTTTTGATGTACCAAAAGAGGGTTCGGTGCAACGATTGCCGCTTCCTATTTTTATTAACAACGCCTATACCAAGTCGAAATGTGCTTCGTTACTTATAACGATTTTTTGTCACCTTATGTTAATTCTGATGTGTAAACCACGTGCACTCTCATTTCGCTGATCGAACAATTTTGCTTATGACCGGTAGCTCATATATCTCAGTCAGATTTTAAGTCTTAACTATTAAATTAAGTTTCTGTTAAGAGGGAAGGAATACATTTTTGCAAATAATTCGTGGCGCTTTCGAACCATATCATTTTTAACTCTGGTAACTGGTGACTGGCATCTTCCTATCTAGTAATCAAAACAGTCTTACAGCCAACGAATTTTTCCCAAACAATAGCCAACAAAAAGGCACTCAAATGCCAATATTTCTTTTGGCGAACTGCCTTTCAGCGAATTTCCATATCGAATCTGCATTTGAATATCACTTTGATGAGATCAAAATCGAAAACCAAAAAATCAATCAAAATGCAATTGGATCGATTTCAGAAACACTGATGCATACGACCTTTCGATTGGCAAAACCGTATCCCACGGTCGTCGTGGTGACAAAATGTTTTCGTAACTAAATCCTTGTTACAATTAATCAAAAAAATGTCGAAACAACCACCGCAACCTTATCGCATGCACAAATGGGTTCAAAATCACATTTGGCAAATCCTTTCGTCACGTTGATCAATCAAATCAATTTGACTGCTCAATTTCCGGAGGAATAACATGTCGTAATCCTCTCGCCTTCTCCCCTGCAAGGATCTGCTTAATCGGAATTCAATTAAATCGCGCAACCAAAACATTCGCAGGAATTGCAAAATCAATGATAAATTCCACCTCATTGGTTGTGAATGGTTCTTTAAAGAATGGTTGCATGGCTTTTCAAGAAAAGTAGGCCTTTCGCAAGGAGCAAATGCGAATGCAAATTACATGGCTGTCAAACAGAAGGGGGTATCAATTACACGCAATATTTGATTGAAGGACATGTTGTGTGTTCTTTAGTGAGTTTCTCAAGAAGGTGATTCGCAATAACATTACCATATCTTGTCACTCAGTTTTGTCATACTATTGTCACATCGATAGGGTATGAAATAAACTAATTTCGCTAAAGTCACACAGTATCCATATGCGAGCTGTTTTACTGTGCTTACTCTTTGGGAAGACTCTCCCTATCGATAGGGGTAATCAATATGTATATACATACTTTTCGCAATGTCACCTTCGGCTATACGCATATTGTACCCATTGAGTAACCCCTGGAGTTTGCTTTCTATTTTCGTTGCCCTCGTTCGTTTTTGTCAATCAAGTGGTGGTGTGTCCTTTTTGGCTTATTGTTGTAACGAACGCGACTTTCGATATAAATGAAGCGGAAAAGAAAACAATGGCAATGGAAGGCTAGAAAGTCGTGCAGCTTATGTGTGTATACAAATTGATGTTTCCTAAGAAAGGAAGAAACAATAGAAGGCCAGCGAAAAGGACATGCATTGATGAAATCGACTCCATTCATCGTATGTACTTGCCTCTATGAACTCTTAAGTGTATATATGTTTATTGTTTGAATGAGCGAGCGATAGAGCTGTATAGGATTTTATGGCGAACGCAAGGACATCGCAATGAACAGCTGCAGTAGTTTTTTTTAATTTTCTGTTGCTTCGAAGGAGTGTTGGTAACTGCGTGAATTTTATGCAAGGACGAACGTGTGAAAGGGTCTGCTTTCTAAATTTTGATGGCATAAGATCATTTAAATGGAAATTGTCAGAAGTGATTGAATTTTACCAATTTTGAGTGACCGACCGAAAGGATGGTCAAGAGATATTATATTATACAAGGTTTTCCTGGCAGACAGTACAATCACTCCGCTTTGGTGACTGCTGGGATGCCTTCCCCATTGACTGGGACGTATGTAGCTGTCACATCATATTCGAAGATCAAGCTCTCTGGAAGATCGTTAGTGGCAGCGCAGCCGAGGCACTTCCTATCGTACGAGGTGGCAGCAGATGAATTCCTTAGATGGAATCTACTCCCCTATCTAGTATTTTACTATCTCATATAGGTATGAGATGTTTCGACTACTTAAAGTTAAAGTATTGGAAGAGAATTGGTGATAAACGGGTATTGCAGCACTCGCATAACGAAGTGAGCTACTGACCATCATTTCATAGGGTTCTGCAAAAGAACCTTGCACTTCAGGATGGCAGTTTTGAACATCGAGAAAGCTTCCCTTGCATAGAAGAAGAATATTTAGAGATAGAACGACAATCGGAGGACAACGCTGATGTGAAATGGAGGTAAGAGAAGAGAAATCACACTAGAAGATAGTAGGCGAGTCTTTTGAATATCGATTCTGCAGAGATAATGTCTGAATGAGCTAATAGAAACCAGATTGCAAGGGATCTTCGCAATGATATACTAGCCTGGGCAGAAATATGAAAATACGGTGGAAATATGGCAGTACAATCACACTCGGTGCCGATGACGATTTAATGAGAACACGTATGATAAGTTCATCCGGATGAATGACAGTCCAAATTTTCACCCACCCGACACAAGGTAATGCTTGCTTTGGCAAGCTAAACCTAGAATAGAAGAACGGAGTCTAAAATTTCAGAGGAGCTTGGCAAAGCTACCCGACTGTTCCTACAACCAACAGAGCTAAGACATGGAGAAGGGCTAATATGAACCAAATGTTTTTATTTATTTTTATTATTAAATTATTTCTATTTCTAACTTTTAAGGAAGTTTATTATTGACTGTTGGAGCAGGGGGCCATTTAATTAGGGTCCCATCAGGAAGCAGGCTGTCAGAAGCCATAGCATAGCTTTTAGTAACTAAGAATATAGACCTGAAGTCCTACTGCAGAAAGGACTACCGCACTACCACTGGACGAACTCTAGTCTAAACTATTCCACTTAATTTTTTTTTTTTTTTTTTATCCAAGGGTAGGTAGGTACTGCAACTAAGATATAACTTATCAAGCAATTTTTCTATCATGAAATAAAAACTTTTGACAGGTTACTTTCGAATGAAAGATCCTGCGTGTTCCGCAAATTAAACGCGGTTAATCGGTGGTCGAACGGCTTCGTTCTTTGTAGTCGGCGCAATAAATTGCTCTCGTCCAAGATTTGTCGGACTGTATTGTTGATAATGTCGATTAGTCGGTTTCTATGCTTTCTCGCGAAGCTTCTAGTTTCAGCTTCGATTGTTGGAATTCCGAGATCCCTATGGATATCGTCGTTTCTAATATACAATGGTGCTTGTACAATTTCTCTAAGCACTTTATTTTGAAAAGTTTGTAGAATATTGGCATTTGTTTTCTTGGTACAACCCCAAAGTTGTACACCGTAGGTCCACACCGGCTTTAGCACTTGCTTGTATAAAAGCAGTTTGTTCTCAGTACTGAGCTGGGAATGTTTTCCGAGTAACCAGTACATTTCTCTATATTTGATATCGAGTTCTTTACGTTTCATTTTCACGTGCGAACTCCATTTCAACTTTGCGTCGAGTGTCATTCCCAGATATTTTGCCTCGTTCGCAAAGGGTATTCGGGCCATATTTAGGAAAATTGGCAAGTCATTGGTTTTCTAATACGTGAAATTAACATGTACAGATTTAGTTTCATTTAAAGCGATCCGCCAGTTCCTTGTCCATTCATTTATCTCTTATTCACTGCGGTTTGCAGTTTTGTAGTCGTTTCTTCGATTTTATTACCTACTGCTAGGATAGCTGTGTCGTCGGCGAACGTAGCAAGGGTAGTGCCATCTTCCCTTGGAATATCGCGAGTATATAACAAATAGAGAAGCGGACCAAGGACGCTTCTTCGCGGTACACCGGCCGAAATTTCTTTTAGCTCCGAGTCCGGAAGAGTCTATTCCCGAGATATGATTCTAGAATATCATATAGGCTTGTGGGGAGAACTAGTCGTCGTGCCACACATTATCAAAGACTTGTGAGACGTCAAGGAATACGCTTGAGCAAATTTTTTTTCTTCAAATGCTTTCTCGATTACGTCAGTAGTTCTATGTACTTGGTTCTGAACCCAAACTGGTGGTCTGGGATAAGATTATTGGCTTCAATAACCGGTTGTAGGCGCCTAAGCAATATTCTCTCGAAGACTTTGGAAATGACTGGAAGAAGGGAAATCGGTCTATACGATTTTACTTCATTTGGCGGTTTTCCTGGTTTTAAAACCATTTTGACCTCCGCGACTTTCCATTGACTCGGCACGTGTTTTAGTCTGAGCGCAGCATTTATAATATGAAGGACCTTAATTAATGCTTTCCTTGGAAGAGATTTCAGAAATTCTCCGGTGATCAAATCATAGCCAGGAGCTTTCTTAGGTTTTAGGGAATCGATTTAACGTTTTAGTTCACTTAGCGTTGCACTAGTGAGTGTTGAATCGTGAGATTGTAATTCCGCCCTATTAGTATTGTCGTGGATCGCTTGGCCATCGTACAGTTTAAAAGTTTCTTCTAGATGAGCGGCAAAAACGTCCGCTTTTAGAGATCGGGATAGGGCAACGCACCCAACGTTTAGAGCTTAGAGAACTGTTAAAATTGGTTACATCCTTTCAAAACCTTTAAGAGAAGGGACACAACAAGCTGCAAAAGGTCGAAGCTATTAAACAGCCTACGTAAGAATAAAATTCGAATGCCTACTGGCTTAGAGAGCTATATGAAAATTGTCAGTACTGATAAAAGCCCCTGCTGAGTTTGCAAACAAAAACGTTGTCAGTATAAATACACCGGCTTGTACCACTTATTTTCAGATATTAAGATGGATGTTCCTTCGAAATCAGCCTATCGATAGGAAATATAATCAAGGGTCCACCCCTGACTGCGCCACCTATGTAAGTAGTAACAGTATAGCCTTATGTCGCTGTGCACTAAGGCCCATTTTATTCACTCGACGTTGAACACAACTTCGGGATTTTTATATGGAAAACTTCCCAAGTTGTGTTCAACTTCGAGTGAATAAAACGGGCCTAAGCCATCTCTATCTATGTAGGTAACTACTGCTTCGAAGACTGCCGTCGGGATCTCATTTTGCCCTCGCAGTCTTTATAGCCTCTGCCTGAATACAAAATACCAGTCCAAGAGCATGCGTGACTAAATTTTATTTGATATATTACCCAAAGGGTGAGTTAAAAAGGTTTATTGTCGATCCCTGAACAGGGAATCCAAGCTGGAAATGAAAAGGCCTACGAAATGGCTAAGAGAAGGTTAAAACTAGATCTCAGTCGGCCACACCATCACTCCGGATTCGAAATTGAGTAGGTGTATTGATACGTGACAAAACCCGGACTAAGAAACTTTTGCTGCTTGACCGAATATCGCTGACTAAGTTGGCAGATGCATTAACTTTCTAAAACGAATATAATGAAATTAAGTCTCAAGGAGGACGATAAACTCATATTCGTATAGAGGTTACTGATGTAGAGACTTATATTCGAAGATAAAGCTTACTTTTCATCTCATTCTCATAGTTAATTTTACTTTAAGGCCAGGACACTATGCGGCTTCAAAAACATTCAAGAACTGACTCCTCAATATGGCATGAAGACACCAGCATGAGCAAGGGCCTGCACTTCAAAGTTTTTTTTTTATGGAAAACTCATTAACTGGCAATTTAAGGTGGTCAAGACCGCTGCCCCAGCTCGTTTTTTTGAAACCTGCATTTAGCATTTAGGCTAGGGCCATGACCAAAAAGTCATAAATCAATTTAATCAGCGTATGCCATTTGGGAGGGTGGGGGCCTCGTATACCTGATGCTATTTTTAAAACTGTGTTTAATTAGACCGTAGGCGCAGTGGCTTAGTGGTTAGTGTGTTGGACTACTAAGCGAGGGGTCCCAGGTTCGAATCCCGCATAAACCCTAAGTTCCAACTAAGGTTTTTTTTTACTGCGCCACCTCTCGCGAACGTCTGACAAACATCCGAGAATATAACTGCCTTGAATGAGCTTCTCCGCCGTTTGGAGGCCCAGGTTCAGCTCGAACTGTAGCGCCACCAAAGTACTAAGTTTAAGTAAACCATGGATACCTTTCTAACCTACACACATTAAAAAAAAAAGGTTTAAAAAAAAGTTCTGATTCATGATATGGGTTTTATTGAATTTTGAAAAAAAGGAATCTATGTTGCCGCACCCTCTAACGCAAGCCAGTTAATGTCATTGTCCACATCCTTCTGCGACAAACGAAATCGTTGATGTCTCTCTATTCAAATTTAAAATATCAGCTACACTAACAAAAACTAACACAACTGCGCGACCACGGCCATGCCAAGTCCATAAATATTTCACTTGAATATAAATATCTCCGCATTGGGAGAACAAGGTTCCATCAATTTTTCACCCACATATCTATAAGGTGCATACCGAATTGAAAATAAACATTCTTGGATCTACATATAAATGTTGTTTATCGAATGGTCAACTTCTGTAAAATGGAATCGATAATCTTCGATATATGCGCGATATACAGAAGCAAAAACCCATAGCGACAGTTGACGGGAGCATCTTTTTTTTTGTAGTAAGTATACGACCACCAACAAACGAACAACAAAAGACTTTCGTGTTTTTTGGTCTCACAGTGGTGTACACATACACACCCCAGGATAGCCGATCATCCCGATTCTAATGTATCTTGAAATCGTCATCCCCCCATATGCGAGTAGCACGGAGAATTCGCCACCCCTCGCCTTGGTCTATGTGCGCAGATTGACATGGCACACAAGCATTCTAATCTAAAGTGGAAGACCCTCATGCCTCCACCTGCCACTCGACATCAACTGTCCAACGTTGAGAAAACGGGAATTTTCACCCGAAAAAAAGAGAAGAGAGAAATCCACTCAATCCATTGCCACCCCCAGCTCGACCGTTCACATGAAAACTGCCCAAGTTTTCAGTTCTGGTGATATATGTACATTGTACACATGTGCTGTAGTCGGACACACAGATGTGTGTGGAAGAAGGCAGCGAACCCACGACAAAATATCCACTTTCATCTTATTCACGTCTCCCGCTAAGGGATGCCACGTATTGGGACGGCTAACGAATTCGACGACTACTACCCCCACCACCACCATGTTGGCGGTAGCGACAACGACGACGACGACGACGACGGCGGCGGTGGCAGTGGCTCCAGTTCTGGCGACTATGGCGATGGCCAAATGGATCCCTGAGGTTTGCACTCCAGTCCTTGGCATGGGTCAGGTAGAACTTGGCTGACAAGTGTGGGAGGAGGATGGCATGGGTTGGACGTGTGAGTATGTATAATAGGTTAGGTTAGCCCCCACCACGTTTGAATCTCGCGAAAATTGACAGCACATCCCCCCACGGAATGAAATGGAGACGACGTTTCCAGGACAACAGAGAGGCTGTCTGTACAGGACACACAGGACACAGAGCATTAGTTAGTGGCGTGGGCCAAGGCGCAAGTATCCGAGCAGGCCATCGGCATCGACATCAGCGGCAGCAACAAAAACAGCGAAGCACATACTCACACGACATATACCTACCTATTATATCCTACACACTCATATGGAAGTCGAAGAAGAAAAGCGAAGAGCATTTCGAGGAGGCAAAAGCAACACAAGGCGGGTGATTAAGAGGAGCGAAAAATATATACGAAAGGACGACCACGACCACGACAACGACCACGGCTACGACAACGACGACGACAACGCGAAATGGGTTTGACAGCGCCAGGACTTGGTCCATTATCCCCGCAAGGGTTATTCATTGTGGCGCGGAGCGCGGTGGTCGTTGAATTTTATCCGCAGTGATGCGAATGACTTTTGTGATGTGAAGAGGCTAAAGTCTATCTATTCAGCCATCGATGGAAGGAAAGCGGTGGTTGTTGCTCCGGATGGCCACCCCACCTCCTGATGTCTCCCTTTTTATACCTTTGGAGTGTATGAATTGCTGCTGGCGTCCCATACGTGGGGTTTGTTGGAACCAACCATAAAGTTCAACAATAATAATTGGGGGGCCAGCTCTGGCGTCACCGACCTTATCTTCATCCCCGTTTCTCGTCGTCGTCGTTGCTGTCAATTCACCCTGCAGCGCCAACAGCGAACATTTCTTCTCGCTGGCAACAATCGATTGTGAAATCGATTCCCCTCTGCGGCAGGATGGGGCATGAAGCAATGCTATTAATCGCGGGAAGTCCTGGGCGAAGATATCTACCGCGAGTTTGCTTTGAGGGATATACATATATTCGTTGCGAATTTTCTCCTATACTTGTATGGAGATGGAGACTGAAACTGGGAATGGTTTTGTATACGCGCCCTTTTCATTCGTTTGGTGTCCCTTTTTTAGAATCAAATTTAAAAAGACCTCGGTGCTGGTCTGAGAGTAGGACCCCACTTACAACAACAGCTATAGGTAGGTTTTAGCTCATCCCAAAGCGATCAACCATTTAGGCGGGATTGCTGATATACCTACGTCCATATAAAGCTCTTTAATTTTTGTGGACTCAGATTCTCAGTGGATAGTGTGAAGGACTACAAAGTAAGTTAGTGGAATATATAATAAAAATGAACTCAAAAGCAAAATAAGAAAATATTTTATGTAGATCTATGGTGAGGGATCCCGGAAGAACACATATACATACATACCTTAAGTTTTTTTAATGCTTCTTCTGACAAACATCCCCGAGGTACAACAGGCATGAAAAAGCTTCTCAATTCAGTCGTATATAGGTACCTACTACGTAAAATAAAAATTAATGTCTTAAATTTAATCCGCGTTTTTAAGAGTAGTTTTCTCTGAAAACCCTTGAATCAAGTATGCAATATAAGACAAAAACTTTATGTAGCTAAAGTTAGAATCACTGCGTTGCTTTAGGCGCTGCGAAATTAGGCCCCAGGAAATAAGGCCCCATAATCAAAAATGAAAGAAAGCCCCAAAAATGGGGGAATGAAATAATGCCTCACTTTAAGTGTGGAAATTAAGCCGCCAAAAAAATGAAAATAGGCCCCAAACAAATAAATGAAATAAAGCCCCAACAATTTTTTTTTTTATTTAGGAATGCCAAGAAAATTAAATTACTCCGCAACTTTTAAATGAACACTTCTTAAGCTTAAGAAAGTAGTTAAGTAAGTTAAGCTTTATAAAATATTATTTTTGGATTTGTTTTTAATTTGAGAAAATAGATAATAGTTATAAATTCTCAAATTAAACTAACTAGTTAAAAAAATTAACTTACTGCTTTCTTAAGCATAATAAAATATTATTATAGGATTTTTTTTTATTTGAGAAAATAAATAATAGCTATAAATTCTCGCGAATTTTTAACTATTATTTACTTCACTGCACGATGTAAGCTACCGAACTTCTGCACTTGGTATGATCGACAAACTTATCCGCATACAAATATTGTTTACTAAAGGCAAATTATTACCGATATAAGAGCCGTTCCTTTTTCAATTTCTGGTATTTATCGAAATATTTGTAAAATGAAATAAAGCCCCAAACATATTTCAACTTATTGTTTACTAGAGAAATATTATTGCCATGATATACATAATAGCCGTTTGCTTTACATTTTCTGTTCTGTTTTCCCTTAAAATACAAAAATGCAATAAGACCCCAAGAATATTTTTGCGGTATTATTTCATTCTAAGAAATTGGGGCACATTTTTATAACAAAATGACACCCCAATAACCAAAATAAAAAAAAACACTTCAACAAATGAAATTACGCCCCAAAATAGGACATTTTCTTTTTTATTGTTGCATTTTGAATACAATTTTGGGGCCTAATTTCATTTTTGGTTTTTGGCCTTATTTCCTGGGGCCTAATTTCGCAGCGCCGTTGCTTAAACTTCGCACATTTTTAAAATAAAATGATTTTGATGTGTTTTCTGAAGTTAATCTTAAAATTATACAAAGATACCAAAAAGTACAAAGCGCGAAAATTAGCAAGCTGTAGGAATGCAACAGTGTTTTGGAAGTTGGTGAAAAAACTAAATGACAGTAATCATGTAATAAGGAACGAGCTAGCCCCGGACTTATTTTTGACGCATTTCAAAATACTTTTGTATTCCACCGAATTCATTCATTACACCGAATCAAATTTTAAGCATGATACTTTGGTAGGCGCAGTGGCTTAGTGGTTTCTGTGTTGGGCTACTAAGCGAGGGGTCCAGATTCGAATCTCTCAAAAAATCCAAATTCCGACTCAATGTTTTTTCACTGAGCCACCTTTCGCGAACGTCTTACAAACACCCGGGAGTATAACTGTCTTGGAAAAGCTTCTCAATCGGCCGTTTGTAATCGGCATAATATTGTAGATCCCTTCCATTCCTTCCAAAAATTAAAAACTCACACAAAACTAATGGTTGTGAGAAGCTGGGCCTAGGTCCCTACAGACCTGCTTTGCCAACTATTTATTTATGTATTTATTTTTATTTTGGATAGAGTCATAACTCTGGATGATGTACTAGAGGTGCTACATCATGTGAAGGATGGAAAGGCTGCAGGATCACACGAAACTCCCCACCGAATTTTACAAATATGGGCCACGAGAGTTATTGATTAAACTAACCTCCTTGTTAAACATAAAACTAGAAACCGGATTAGATCCCCAGCGGTTTGAGGAATCGTTGATCTTTTTGATTCACAAAAATTATATGCCTTCTTCGTTAACCTCCAGGCAGCCTTTGACTTTGTGGACAGATATGACTTATTCTATAAAATGCACTTGATAAGCATAACGCTACAAGCACGTTTGGGCGTGTTATTCAAAGCCTATATGAAGATACGCAAACAGGTGTGTAGAATGGAGTCATTGACGGAAGGGTTTCAGTCATTGCCAGGAGTAGGGCAAGGATGAGCTCTGAGCCCAAGCCTGTTTGCACTCTTCATGTACCTATAGTATGATTTTTTGCGAGCGGGGTCGATTTCACGGAGTGAATATCAAAGCGCTTCTCTTTGTGGATGATATTGTACTCTTATCGTATTCGCCGGAGTCTCTACAACAGTGCAGTAGCCAGGACTTTGTTTCCGGGGCGCTTGCTTCCAAATCTTACGAGGAGTTCTTTTAACAAGAAACTATATAAATACATTCCAATTCTTTAATTTTTATTAGTTTTTAAATCGTATGTACTAAAACGAACATACCTACTTAAATAAATTTTTTTTTTTGACAATCACCTTAACTGGATCCACTTTAATATCCAAATGAACAGATAATCATAGCAAGTGACCTTAATCTGGCATTGCCCATAGCGCTTCGGGACACTGTTTCAATCCTTTTCATAGTTGGAAAGATTCTTTCAACGCTAGCTGTGGTCACTGGAAGCGTGGCCAAAACCGACTGCAAAAGGTTTATACTTTATACCTCGAAAATAAGTATTGTCACATATATCGAGCAATTTCAAAACTTCGGTAGAAGGATCACTCGAAGATATTTTTTCGCACCAAAGAACGTACTCAGATTTTGCAGCTGACAACGATATTGTAAAAGTAACATGTTAGCTTTTCTATTTCGTTCGCTCGCTCAACTTCAGCAAAACCTGGGAGAAGAGCTGGAAACGAAAGTGGAACGTCTTCGTTGACCATGAATCTGTCCGTAAGATTTCGTATTAACGAATCTATGCAATGAATCGGTATAGACACTATAAAATAGGCTTCAGAAGAAGAGGTTTCTGGATTATAACGCATTATGTGTTTGAATGAAGTTCTTGGAGCACTTAATTGAACTTCAAATATGTCCTCGGCAAGTTGAGATGCGGATTGCAAAGCGTATCTGAAGAAATCGTCGGCATTTTCTCTGTTGTTCTTAAGACATTTCAGAACTTCTTTTGTGCGGTCGATTGCAGAAACGAAATCTAAGGATTTTTTGTGTAGAAAAACTGATAAGGGCAACTTTAAACTGAATACTTTTGAAGGATACAATCAGGCTAACTATAGGAAATCTTTTTTTAGACCGCTGCCAAAAGTGTTGATGTTAATGTTTTCAAAGACATCGCTCACGTTGTACTCGTTATTTCTTCAAGACTTATTGAGGTGCATTTAAAGAGCTCTACAAAGGAAACAATTTTGTTATGATGCCTTTTAATTAATCTTGTTTCACAAAGGCATGGAAGTCGAGTTTTTCGGCTCTGTGGTGCGTGTTTTTAATGACATTTTTAAAAGTTAAATTTGCATTTGAATGGTTGCAGAAGAAATTAGCTTCAGTCCCTCAGAGCCATACACATACTGCGAGCTTCACTTCAGCCCAGCGATAGAGTACCTACATACTACATCACGATGCACGAGGTGTATGCACTTGTATGAATATGGATGGATATCCTCCACCCACATAGCATTAACTTAAAGCTTCTAAGAACACCTTGGACATTAGAACAGGTGGCTTATACCTTGTGGGTAAATTATAAGGTGCACGAAAAATCCCTCAAAACAAAGGAAAACACCTCAGAAAACAAAAATTGAATCCTCTATCTGATAAAAAAAGTAACAAGTCAATTAATGAGTTATTTCCATTCGACATGACTCCTCATCAATGTCACATGAGAGATGAGACGCGTCCTATTATATTTTTTACTACCTATTCATGTAAGTCTGCATATATTGTAATTTGATTATTTTTTATTTCAATTTCCGCGTAACTGTAACACCCAACACCCTTCAGTCCAACTTATACTTCAATCGGAAACAGAATAGCAATCACTGTTTACATATCCCTACCCCGTACCGTAGCTTTATCCGCGCTGTCATACTCACCCCGCGAGAACCAGATGGACACACGCTTCTACGGCATGCTCTTGCTCACATATCAAAGAGATGAATGGGTAGCAAGCTGCGAAAAAGGATATTTTCCCATCCAAATGTCATATGCAAATGGGAGATCATATACGCGAGTGACCTTTACCTGTCACCGCGCCGCTTGTTGGTTCAGGTTACCTTTTTGCCTATGGCGTCCTTGATACTTGGTGGCGGAACGAGCGTGTCGCTATCGCTATGTGTGTGCTTTTTCGGGGGAAAAACAATTTTCTCTCAAATTGGGGTGTCGCTCCGCGCTCTAATTTATGCGAAAATTTCGAATTCCTGTTGTGCAACACGTGGCCCTTGGTCTGTTCGGCAGGAGCTGTGTGATAAATCGGCGCGCGAATACGCTTTTTTATATCGTTCGACACGGAAACAGGATTTGTTGGACCAATGTTTGCGTACACTCGGGCGTAATTGATGTGTACACGCGATATAGACTGGTTTAAATGAACACAGTGTACGAACGTATAGCGTATACTTTGCGGGAAGCTCAGACTGTAATTGAGCTGTAAATGATTTCGTGAATGTGCCAAGAGGATGGTGTGTTTTTGTTTTTTTTTTTTTGTTTCGCTTAATATGATGTGTTTATCCTTTTTTATCAGCGAAATTTATTTAAACCTGTCAGGAGGTAAAAATGAAGTACTTACACGTTAATTGGCCGTTTGATTGCGAAATGAGTTACTCGAAATGAGATGAAGATATTTAGAGATGTAGGATATAGGTACATGCTCTAGCAAAAGGGGCTACCGAAGCGATTTTTTCTTGTTTTGTGTTTTATTGGGCATTTTTAGTCCTTATTCATTTAAAAAGCGAGCTTTGTAAGGAGTTTTATTTTATACTAGCGGACCCAGCGGACTTCGTCTCGCCCAGTGATAGTAACGCACAGATAGTTAAAATTTCAATGTGATTTATTTGAATAAAATCGAAATCAGTAGAGAGCGAATGATAAACTATGTTTTTCGGTGCAAAAACCAACAACGATGCCAACAGGCGAACAGGCGAACAGAAATTTCAAGATTAATCCCACAGATTTCCAACGATTGGCCTTGCGATTTATTCATTGTCATCGCAAAAGCTAATCGAACGGGAGACTGAATCAGCTTGAATTAGAATGGAAGATCAATTCGAATAACCTGAATTCATGGCATAAGGTCTTCCTATCCTTTGAATTGTTTCTTGACTGACAACAACGTAAAGTTGCACAATTTCAGATGGTTCAGATTCCGCAACATGATTATGATCGATCCAACCGTCGGATAGGTGGTCTCTTCATCCTCTTCGGTCACGCTGTTTCTAGTAATTCAGTTCTCCAGCGATTTGACTTTGAATAATGAAACTCAAGCTTTCGATGCACGTTCTTATTCTTCGTTGCTGGTTTTGGCCTTTCACTAATCCAATCTAGATTCTTGTAATTTTGCGCAATGTCCGGGACACTATGGTGATGAGTTCCTCCTTCGAAGATGTAAACTCGCAAAACAAAACAGGAATATGGTTATTGCTAAGCGCCAGCAGTTTTCTCGAGAATTCAGGAGCCGATGGGTCGTTCTGGAAAGCAGCTCAGCAGTAGATTTCGGGATGACGGGAAGCGTTCGTTTAAAATCTCCGGAGAGAAATATGATAGCCTCACCGAATCGTCTCGAATCACCTCGTAAATTCTTCATCGTTAGGTGAACTTCCTCCAAAGCTCGTCTGCACCATCGTGCATTTATCCCAAATAATCATTTTGCATTCTCGCATCAATTTCGCTGTCGCCGAATTATTGGTCATTGTGCACGTTGGCATGTCAACCGTGAGAAGATTTATCAATTCCAACAATGTGGCAGCAAGCCAGAGGATGCAACAGCCAACGCAATTTGAGGTCTTAACCGAATTGTTGCCAGATTCAACGAAATGACGAATTTCTTGCCTGTCCCACCGGGAGCATCGAGAAAGAAAATGACTCCCGTTCCATCTGCATCAACCTTCATCATTATCTCGTTAACTTCTACATCCAAAATTCACGCACAACGTCTTTTATCACAATGAATTTCACAACTTTCCGAAATTTTCCAAGCTTCACAACGAATTTTCCACATCGTCCAAAATTATCAAATCATGCGAGAAAATGCAAAATTTCGTCAAAAAAATTTAATTTTTCGCCTTTTTCCAGAATTTTCCAAGTTTTCCACTAAGTGTTTTCTATTTTTCCATGCGAAAAGCCATTCCGAAACAATTGAACACAAAATTCCATACCAAAAATCAATTTTCGCTTTTTCCCGACTTTTCCTAAATTTTTCCAAAATTTTCTTTCGTAAAGACCTTCTCCTTTTAATTACGAACCGCTGAAAAAAAATTTTAGCCAAATCGGCCCAGCCGTTCTCAATTGATGAATTATCATACATTTTTACACCATTTTAATATAGAAAATCGCGTTTTTCGGGTATCTACAGTGGATTCAACTATACATAAGACTAATCGGTCACCATAGATTTTATATCAGTGGGCCTAAATAAATCAATCAATCGTATGCGATGATTGATGTTTTCTTCAAACCGCCTCATTCAGTTCAACAAAAATTGTTTGCACCGATTGTCGAGCTCAGTTTTCTAGTTTTCAGCAGCTCTCTCGTTTAAAGTGTTCTTCCATGTTTTCATTGCACCTTCGTCTACTTTTTGAATGAATGAAAGTCCGCAACGAGTCCTACAAGGATGTTGTTCTAATTTTTGTGAAGACGAATCCGACGTATTGTTTTGTACAAGAAGGTGCAGTTTAGCCCGAGTCAAGTGCGATAGTTTTGTGAACCTAGAAGTTTCATACTTATGATACAACGGAGGCGGGCTAAGTAGATGGTTAACGGTTTGCGATCCGGTTCTTACTGGGGATTTAGGTTTTTTATTTCGAACTTGAGCTGCGCTATCAGAGACACAATGAAACAATGTAGCCAACGCATGTTTCTTCTTAGATTTGACTGACTATGGCATTAAGCCCTTTATAAAAGCTTTGAAGGCAGCGCTGGCTTTTATAGCGGTTGGGTGTACACAGCAAATATGAAGGGTTTTTTGTTTAATTTCTTTATTGACAAAGTGTGCTAATAGAACACCTATACAATAAAGAATTGCCAAGCAAGCTGGTTATTAAATTCACTTATTTACATCAAGGATGTCATATATATTTGCAAGTTGCAATTTTTCTACGAATACAAGTTGAACTTAGGTAAGAGGCTTATTTTGGGGTTAATAATCAAACTGACGACGTATATTTTGAAAACGAACCTTCGGACTTCTAGACAAAACCGCCAGATCGGCATTAGATGTAATCACCGAGAATTATTCTTTAAAAATAGGGTCGAGCATAGCCTAATTGTTGTTTTTATAAAGAAGCACATTCGCACACCTCGTTACTTTCGTGATTCAAGTTCAATCACAAAGTTCGATTCCAAATGTGACAGCAGGAGCTCAACGGACTCTGCTTGGGATTCCGTGAAAGTACCGAGATGAGGTATTTCAAGTGAAGTATAGGTTTCACGCAGAGTTCGAAAAAATAGATATCTCTACCTTGTGAAAGGTTTTCCAATTACATACTGGTCAGCTCCTGAGATTTTAAAAGAGCGATCACTTAGTGAGCCACTTTGTATTGTTATATTTTTTTCGCTCTTGGTCTGAGAGATTTAGCAATAATTTGTTTTCATTAACATTTTAATATTGCCATAAATTCGTTTTAGTTATGTTCCTTAAAAGTTTTAAATTTAATTGTTTAGCTCAAAAACAAAATTCATAAATGAACAGGTTTCGTGGTTCCAAATTGATTGCGCTGGCATTTGAAACCTGTCAAACTCCGAAAATTTACTGAGTACCTAATATATAAATGTAAAAAAAAAATTTTATTTTCTTATGGGTGGTGACTTTTGTATCCTTCACGCTGTTGCCATATTTCATGCTTTAGAAGATTTATAAATTGTGTACTGAGCTGCTGACTTATCGTTGGCGTTCCAGTGACGAAAAAGTAATTCTCGCAAAACTTTTACTGATACGAGTCTTATATTTATATGGTATTAAGTACAGCTGTATTTCTAATGCCCCTCAACTACGAACGCAAACGAGGCAGACTACTCAATTCAGTCACCGATTGGCGTACTGTACGGCATTATGAACGTCTCCAAAACCGCACGAGCCCTCTAGCCACAACTAAATGAAAAAAGAACAAATAAATCTCATGTCTCTAGACAAGAACTCCATGCCCGGAAATGGAATCGAGAAACAAATGTCCGCAGAAGCTGTGAAGACGAGGAAGAAACGAAGACCTCCCACATTTCCTGTGCCAATGACCCGCTCTTCAGAAAATACGATTCCGAACCCTGGGGTTCAGGTTCTTCGATAATCTCTTGGAACTGGCCGAAGCAGTAATAACGTATCTCCTCAAATTCGCGAAGAACACCAACTGGTTTAAACAGTCATAATGGAAGAGTCCACCTGATTGTTTTTGGGGTTTGTTTAATATATGAAGGGAATTACATTGGGCCCTAGTGCTTCCGAGTGGAAATGGTGCTAGCGCACCACACATCTTTCCCTAACCTGACCTAACCCAGTGACCCTCATAGCTTTTCGTACCTATTGTATTTTGTGTTAAAAGCAACAATTGATTTGAGGCCACCAGAACCAGAATGGCCCAACAGCAAAAGCAAATTTTGTGCATATGAACTAAAATAGTTCAAATGATATTTTCGGTGAAGATAACAAAGCATATTTAAACTACACATATAATAGTACAAGAATAAATACTTTAAGGTAATAATCCTGCTAAATGTATATATAAACAAATGAATGAATAATAGGCCAATATGTACTAATAATATTATTAAAATTGGGTTTATTGAATTAAATGTATGTACATCAAATTAACAAGTAAATTTATTCAGATGAGAAATCACTTATTGTAGTTTTTTCACTTTGGAGGAAACTGCGAGCTGTTGGTAAAAATGTTGGTAGACATACTCCAAGAGGCACAGAAGATCTTTCTTTTTCTCCGGGATATGAAATCTCAAGCTTAAAGTTGGAACTGTCTTGAGATGTCCTCTTGCTAAAATCGGCTTCTGTTAATAGAGCTTGTGAATTATTCGAGTATTTAAAGAACATGGAGAACGGATGCATGTTATCATAATCCATATTGCATTTTAAGCCATTGGACCTTACTCCGATTAATGCTGATCTTTCTGTTTGTTATATTTTTTCCCTATGTTGTTGTGGATATAAAGTCTTCCCTTTTCATTTTGTATCGAATCACTCACTCATGAGTTATATTGTTTTACTCATGTGTGGAATTTTTTCCATATTGATATAAGCTTAATCAAGCTGGCGGTTCTCCACTCTTCGAGTAAAAACCCGTCAGGCAATCTCAGTCGAAATCGGACCATAGAGAAGTACAGACGTACAGTAATTAACTTAGAGTCAATTAGAGTACAGATGCACAGATAATAACGACTAAACTATAGTCGGGCACGGTGCTTCATTTCCCCCCTCGCTGCTTCCGATTAGTTCTTCGAAGAAAGAGCTCTTAGGTTTTCTATTGACTTTTTTATAAATTTATATATTTATATATTTAAAGGTACAACTATATCTCTCAAGCAAAGAGCGATTGATTTGAAATATATCAATATTTCTCGGTGCAAAACTTAAATGTCAGTGAGAAACTTCATGAAAACATAAATAATTATGAGAGTTGTTTTCAAGCTCTAGGTGTCAGCGGCTTACCAATCTGCTTGCATACTCAGTAACCTAACAGACTTCATTTGGGAGACATATTTTAAGGTATCTTTGTAAAGTTCCACTGAGGAACTTGTTTTCTATAGTTGTCTTCAGTTCTTCATATAGAGGCCTCAACCATGCCCCTTGTTCTAAGTTTATTCACAAGTTTCGATGTTCTTTACCAATCTATTGTATAAAAAGTGAGCAGCTCACTACTCTAAATTGGTGTACCTTTCATCTGACAACAATGCCACCGGCCGAACTTTGAAGTTCGTATAGTCGACCCTAACATTCTTGAATGATTTATAGTAAGGAAATCGACAAAAAAACACTTGGACCAGATTTCATTCTATTCCCGGTGGTTTCCTCGAGGGGATTCTTTAAGTCGTCGAAGCCCAGTATACTGCCGAAAGTTAGGGGTCCGAAATGGCCTCGAATGTTGTGTGTTTTATTGGAATAGCATTTCCTCTAATAGCTTGCTTAAGAGGAAGACAAGCTCGCATCCTATCTGTCCTTTTTGGTATCAGTTATAGCAGAAAGGTAGATATACAAAATCGATTGGAACCAGAGAAGTAAACCTTGCAACATCCGTTGACTGACAGCCTAATTGTACCCATTTTGTTGTTGCAGGAGATTAAACCTCAATCTATATCGCTAACAATCCGTGCCCTTTTGTGGGGTTTTGCTGCAAATGACCAACCGCGGAAATATCATACAACTACATACATGCTTAGTCGAACACGTATGCCGCTATTATTACCCCCAGTCCAATCCTTACTTGCTTAAGTGCTTTAGCGACGACGCCAGCAAACCTACACGTTCTCCCCACAGACTATATCGTATACGACAATATCTCATCTCGGGATCTGCAACTCAATTGCAACTGCATCAACTACCGCAGCAGTTGTAGCATGTAGCATCACCCTTACGGCGACGAAGCCAATTCAGCGCATTTTGTAGTACACACGAACGTCCTTACTCACACCAACAGCCCCATCGTCGTCGTCGTCGTTGTAGTCGCGACCTTATTCTCGTACATTTAAACTATTTTCAACATCAGCTTGATCCGAAGGAGTTTCCGCAGCTACAACAGTTGAATAGGCAGTAGCCCTCTCTCGCCCTTGTGAGCAGCAACATCATCATCATCATCATCAGTGCCGGCAGTGTGAGTTTAAATCAATAAAACACAATCGCGCGCGATTTTTGCCTATGCCCCCAAGTTGCGAGCCAGTTTCCTCAATCTAATACGGAGAAGGAGGCATTTTCCTTGGAACATGAGTGCGCACAAAGCGCACACAACCGAGTGGATTTCCGCTCAACATATTGCGGAGGATACCACAAGAGCCTACTACAACCGTATATATACAGCTGGCAAGCGGTAAGAGTAGCAACCGCGATGGCTACTTCAGTTGCGATACTATTATATGGCCGTAGAGGAGATGGGGGCACATCGCCATTGAATGAAACAGCGCGCACCTAAGAAACGAACAAAAACCAGCAAAAGAGCTATAGGAAGAAGGCTCTGCCTATGCGAAAATAAGAAAAAAAAAGGAATCTATGAAAAACTTGGCCATTATAAGTGGATGTGCACACATGATAAAGAGAAAGAAACCATCCCCAAGTTGCACAAGCATCCCTGCGTCTAACTGGCCTTTCAAAGAATTTCCTCCGTTTGCGGATTCACTCAGAGGGAAAAGCGCGACTTTCTTCTCTCACTTTCGCCCCCAGTCCCTGAGCCTACTCCACCATCCCATACACATGGCGAATACATCGTGCATCCTTTGCCTTCATTGAGCACGGAATCCGCATCGCAGTGTGCGGTACAAAGCGAGCGGAATGGATAACACATCCTCGCGGTGGTCTGATGGATGTCAAGAATCAGAAGCCGGTGGTACATGTGGGTGAAAGGTGGGCGTTTGGGAGTCCTATATTAGTTGGAATCTTTCGTTGCGAGTGGGGAGTTTGCTTCGCTATTTCTGTATTTTTTTTTTACCTCGAACTTCCGCTGGACTTTTTGCAGGTTTAGCTGCGATGTACACGAGGGATTGTTTTTCTTTATTGTTTTCCCTCTTCACTTACCTTCATGCCCCCCTGTCCTTTGTGTGGGTTTTCGTTTTTGTCTTCTGCTTTTTACTGTTGATGTTGCTGATGTTATTGGTGGTGGGTAGTATAGTGCTGGTGGGGCTTTTGTTTCGTCGTCGCTAGGATGTGATATCAATGGCTCTTAACCCAAATACAATTACTCATCTAAAGAACCGGTAAAGACTACTAGCGAAAACGAAGGATAACAAAAGCACGAGAGAAAAAATCGCAAAAAAACGAGGAAAATATATGTACGCTACACATACTTTGTGTGTAGTGGCAAAACTACGAGTAGGATGCGATCTGACATGGAAATTTCATTAGAAAAAGGCGGCCAGGACTTGGAATGGGCGTTCAAAGACATAACGCTATTTCATGGGATTTTTTTTGTTCATTTTTTGCCGCTAAAAGTGGCCTTTGCCAAGGAGCACGAGCAAAAAGAAAAACGAAGGAAAAAAGTTTTTCGCTAAGGATTTTAGCAGAGAACGGTTGGGGAAAAAAGCGTCCACTTCGCAGCAAGAATCCGAAGATGGACGAAAAAAAATCACACATAACAGATATAGAATATAGCCACCACGCTGATGTGTCCTTGTGAAAACACAATCTGGCACACATATCAGACACACATCGTACACACTCGTATGACACAGAATTTTCTAATTTTTTTTCCTTATGCCTAGTTTTTTGTTAGTCGTGCCTCGCGGGAGGGAAACATCACTGCGGGCCGAAGGACAAGCGAAATAACGTCGGAAGGACGGACAAGCAAGGAAAAAACAAACATGAGAAGAAAAGAAATAGAATCTCAAGTCCTGCGATGTCAAGTACCTACATTTTCTTGTATGACCGAGTTCGTGGAAATCTTTATTTTCCACTACCCCATCTGCGAACTACACGGCCGAAACGAATTATCTCGAAGGGAATATGAGCTGGGGGTGAAACTCATACTAACCATCGGCATCTATATTGAGCTTAGAAATAAATTCTTGATAAATTCTTTCATGTGTATGTCTGTCCGCTGGCTGGTTTCTGTGCGGGGGATAGCCAGTGTCCTTGCGGCGCAAAATAAAGCGCGATTATTTAGGCTTGGGTGCGGAGGTTCGTAGCGCGCAAGGGATTTTTTAATCAGTGAAACATGACGTGAAGTACTCCATTAGGGGTGTGCTCATGCTCAGGGAATTGCAGTGGAGTGGCGGGTGATTTATTGATCAGTTTTGAACAAGAAAAGAATCAAAGAAATTGAAAACTGTCAGCGTAGGTTGTCCTTTATATATATATATATTGCTTCTATGGTGGAAGATCTGAAAATACGAATGAGTGATATGCTCTAGGGTTGACTTATTATCGCGGCAGCTGTAGGTACTTGTCCACAGGATACAACAAATTTTTATATAATTTTCTCTAGTTAGTCGTGTGTTCATAAAGTTCTCAGGCATTAAGTGGGGAAATTTCTACCAGTTTATTGTATCATCTGTATAATGGCATAGTCGATGGTGCCAGAGGAAAATTTGAGGAAACCATGACTGACGGCTGTGTAAAGCTTAAATCCAGCAAAAACTGCAGTAGTACACTTCACAAGAAAAATAAAATATGAATGGCTGAGGTCGAATAAAGTAACGGATATAAGTCAAAGAATACCTAGGACGAAACTGCAAACTAATCTGAAAGGAATACAAAGAGACAGTACCTAACCAAAAGGCGATCCGAGAACAACGGTTTTACCGTGTTCAATGACGACAACCGTGCAAATGGCACAATCGCCGATGTAAATTCTCATCTGTTCGTGAGTAGTGATAAACTACGGTGCATCTTTGAGTCACTTAAAAACAAAAAGTCGGCGGGAGTGGACGGTGTCCCAAACGTCGTATTAAGACACCTGCCGGTAGAGGCGATAAATATCTTCACCACGCTATTTAACAATGCGCTGAATAATGCATATATTATCCGGCGCAGTGGAAAATAGCGGTGGTACACCCTATACCGAAAAAGGATAAAGATAGGACAAACCCTGCTAATCTGCGGTCAATTAGTTTGCTCCCGAACATTAGCAAGGTATTCGAGAAAGTCGTCAATAAAGCTCTTTTAAGATGGAAAATAATTTCATTCCGTAATACCAGTTTGGCTTTAGAGTGGGGCATGACACTATTCATGTCGCGTCGAAACTGGTCTCCGACATTCAGTGGAATAAAAGTAAGAAGCAATGCACGGGTGCCTGCCTGTTCGACTTTGAAAAGGCCTTCGATACTGTATAGTTGGAGGGGCTCTTCTATAATCTGACCAGATTGGGCAGTCAAAAACCTTTGCTATATATATGATTTATGACATGCTTATGGGAAAGAAGTTGTCAAAGCTGGTAACGTGACTTCGAGCAGGGTTTTCGAAATTAAAAACGGCTTACAACAGGGAGCAGTGAATTCTCCTGTCCTGTTTAATATTTACGCAAGTGATCTGGTGGGTTCTCTCAGACATGCTATAGCGTACGAAGACAATTTAGTGGCGTACAGGTCAGGACCAAAAATAGAGGTAATCAACATCATTCTGCAGCGTGACTTCGAACAAATTAAGAGGTATTGCGGTGATTGGAAGTTGATTGGCTGGGGCCTATATGGGGGTACCTGAAAAAACTGCAGCAAATTAACAATTATTGGACAACAGGGGCGGCCGTTAGCGGTGAGAAACGTGGTCAGGCACCTTGGCATCTGGCTCGACCAGTATCTGTATTTTGATAAACAACTAGGAATGGACAAACCAGGGTTTTCATCAACACTTTGGGCTACAGCAGCAATATTCTCAGTTGTTCTTGAGCGACGTGCACGGGTTTTATTCCACCAATTTCTGTATTGCGGTCCGACAAGGTGCTTAACGCCGACCAAAATATGCTTTAGGTTTGCGAACTGTGACTGCAAGATTTTCACCATTTTTGTAGTGAATTTTAATAATTTCAATGCGTTGTTGAAGTGTATCGCTCCATTTTTAGTAATGGCGTAGTTTTCACTTGTCAAATGTCATAGAATAACAGCTTCAAAAGTGACAGCTACCGATATAGCGGATCATTCGCAATAACACCTCTTATTACGGATTCAAGCAACAAACTCATGTGCGCGATCTTCCGCTAACTGCCTCCACCGCACTCCAAGTTGATTGAGGTCCCCTTCAACTTGCGCCACCTAATGCGAGGTGTTCCTCTACTGCTTTGTCCTTCCGGGTTGAAATCGCATCGGGCCGGATCGTTGGTGTCCATATGTCCATTCGCTCTACATGTCATAGCCATCTTAGACGACTGATGCGAACTTTTCTGACTAGGTCGATGTCGCTGTACAGCTCGTATAGTTCGCTGTTATATGTCCTCCTCCAGAGCCCGTCAACGCAAACGGGACCGAAAATCACACAAAGAATTTTGCATTCGAAGCGACCAAGGAGATCTTCATCGGTCTTTGATAGCGTCCATGCTCCATACATCACAAATGGGGTCTAATATAGAGCCTCCTTATAGTATTTCTCGACAAGGCCTTACTAATCAGTTGCCTTCTTAGACCGAAGTAACGCGGTTGGTAAATGTGATTCTTCGCTTGATTTCTGAGGTAATTTAATTTTTAGAATTAATAGCGGAGTTATTATATCTCATAGTTATAGCTGTCTGTCGTGACGTTCTGTCCAATTCGTGGATGTTTTGTGTTCCTTCTTGCTAAAAGAATACATTTGTTTTTTGTCCTCATTCACCACTAAACCCATTCTTGCCGCTACTGTACCTACTAAGTACTAAGTGACAGCTCGCTGTGTTCTGCCAATGATGTCGATGTCGTCAGCGTATGCAAGGCAAGTGCCTCATGGTGTTGGCTTGCAAGCTAAGCGCTATCTTCGCAAGAATGATGTTGAAAAAGTCAAATTTCAGCGCGTCACCTTGTCTAAATCTTTTTCTGACATCAAAGGTCTTCCTGAGATTAGTTCCGACCTTAATGGAGCAGCGAGCAAAATCTGACAAATTTGGCAGGGCTGCCTTAAAATCAATAAACAGGTAGTTGGTATCGACTTGGACATAGGGTTTTCTCCAGGAAAGTTGGGTAAGGGCTGTATAAATTCTTACAAGATCTACTTCTCAAAATTCAATATTGACTCTTAAAACAAAACTTACATGTTCGCATTTCAAAATCGAGACACTTTCCTTTAAGTCATACAAAAAATGTTAAAAAAAAAATAATAAAAGGTTGGGGTGTTTTTCGAAAAAACTAGCCAAATCTGGAGTTTTTCAGATTTAACTGGGAGAAATATTTTGACCGTCTTTCACCGCTGCTCGGTCATGAGAAAGTTACTTAGCGAAATGTCCTGAAAGGCGTGTGTTATATATTTTACTTGTGACATCTTCTCCGCCCTTCCAAATCGAATGCCGTACCTTTTACGAAAAGAACAATCATCCTTTTCGATGGCTACGTTCAGTTAAACAACAAGTTCTCCTTATTGGGGATGGAGGGCCCTGCAACAGCGACATAATAGATATTAACTAACGAGCTTGAATAAAATCTCTCTTTTTTTTATCTCTTTTTAGAATTCGAACGGTCGCCACGTTATAGATCGACTCCACTATCCCAACGAATTTACGACATCATATTAAAGTGCCAACATACGACAACAGAATAAATAAATTCACCTACGCTTCGTTAACTTAATTCCTTTCGCACCTACATACGAAGAGATCCGATCACCCCTACACATATATTTATATGGCGTATAGTTTGTTTAACTCGTTTTAAAAATTATTACATCTTTAGCATTATTTACTGTTATTTTATTTAAATACCGAACAATCTTTATCACAAGCATCGCTTATCCTTACAAATAAACGACAGGGAGCTTTCACATCCTCATGCCAGTGTATACATATATCACCAATGAATATTCAATGCCATTCGGCCCCTTCACGGCAGCGTGATAGTGCTGGCCGAACACACCCGACAGCAAAATCAACCCCACGCTCCGTGCCCACGCAAATTGAGAGATCTTAAGTGTACGTGAAAAATTTCAGCTGAGTTGGGAACTTTGTCCTTAAATTGGAACTTGCATCTATGTGTGTAGGTATACGTATGAATGCTTATGGCCAGGTACCGTCGACCGTCGAGTATAAGCGAGACACTCACCCCCTCGCTTGTGGTACCATCAGCAATGACCAATTGAGCGATGTGGCCGATGGGTGGTAGAAGGACGACAAACACTGTCGAGTGGAGGTGGTGGTAAGTTTTAGAAAATAATCAGAAGTCGCAGCCTTTTCGTTGTCGGCCATCATCTAACATGAGCACTGCGGCGAAAATTCCTACACTCACATCGATGGCATATATAATGACCACGGCCGACGACGACGACGACGACGACCGGTAAGGAGAATGTCCTTCGCTTCAGAATAAGAACAATATGCGGATGTGCGCTACGAAATATAATTGCTGGAAGAGGGCCCGGGATATGGCTGTCCGAAAAACTACAAGAAGTGGACTATACGTATATACCGAGTTGTACTGACCAGCAGTGGTTTAGGGGATGGACGGGTCCTGGCCAGTGGTGGTGGCAACATCGGCGGCAGCGACCATTATCTATGTGCCTAATGTATGTCTTGTATAGATAAATTATTCCCAACCCATTCCGCTGGAGCACGAGTGTAAGAGTGTGTGTCTGCTGCGATGCGAAAGGACATCCGAATAGCGAAATAGTTTCTGAAGTTATTTGATGTTGGTCCGCCTCACACATACACAGAACCGCTTTTCTACGAATGTTGCTGTATATCCTGATGCTGGCTGAGGTGGTACTATACAGCTCGGACCCTCATTTTGTACCGTTAGTTCAGTTGACTCGGCGAACTGTAAATACCTACACTTACTCCTGAAACATGTATGCATGTCAATGTTCGTATTGTATGTGTGTATGTGCCGATAAACGATAAACGAACTAGTTTCGTTAGTCCTTCTACGTTTACTTGTGACATCCTTCGAAGGATAATAATAAAGGGTATATAGAGGTACGCCAAGAGGTAGCGACGGCGACGTTGACCGAGGACGATATGCACGATAGCCGAGCACTCGTCCTCGAACTCATCTAATCCATGGTCCAGCATGTCGCTGTGGATGCTTGTGCACGCCCCGCGCTCCTTCGACCCCAACAATATGTATGAGTACTTGATAAAGAAGTAAAAGAAGGACTTCACGTGCAGGCATTTTCCATTATAATAGTCCCCGGGTTGTGCGGCACTCGATGCTGCGACCCGATGTGAGGGTGTAGCTACGACTTTGGGGTTTTCTTCCTTTGGTCTTAGTTTTTCGGTGGACATTGCGGTGGAAGCCAGCACAATTTCGTGTCCTGTCGCCGTTGTTACCGTTGCCATCGCTAATGTTGGCTCCTTCTGTATCGGCATGTGCGCTGCGGTAATGTTGCTGTCATTTGGCATTGTACTCTGCCCGGCCCGGAGCCAGCTTGGTGGTATGGGGACATTTTCTGATGGGTCAAATGTTTCTCTCCACTTTGCGGAGACAGCAGAACGTCTATTCGAGAAGTATCTACACGAGTATACCTTTTTTGGCAACGGCCCGCAGTCGTCGTAGTTTTTGGGGTGCGATGTCCGTCGACCTGTAACTCCCACTTTTCTATTCCGCCTTTTTTTCTCATAGGCACTTGATGTAGTTTCGGATTGTTCATGTTGCGGGGGGCCGTTGTTATGGTGATGGTGACATGGTCAAGGCTCTACCGACGCTGGGGCCCACCCATATTTGGTTACTTTTGCCACGACAATATTGGGGTTTGCTTCTTTGAAGTGATTTATCGTCATCACAGATGTCCGAAATGTGCGGAACAGTTAGTTGGAATTAGTGTTGGCGGAGTTGGAAAAGGTAGGCTATTCCGCATTGGTGAGGTAAGCAGATTGAATAAGGAACTAATAAGTGCTGTTGGAGGGATGTTAATAATGAACAAAATACGAATGTGCTCCAGCATCAGCTGTGTTAGTAGAAGGAATGCATCTTTAGCAATTTTTACTGCCCATTAGGGACTAGTCAATAGTCAGTCCTTCGGATGATTGCGAATGTATTGAAGCGACTTTGTGGAACAATGATTTCTCTCCATGAACTTACCTGAATTAGTGATGGGTCTGAAATCCACCGCTGCAATTCAAAATATTGTTCACGATTCGTTCACTGAAAAAAAAGGTACATCATAGCAATGAAAAAATTCATCAATAGAATGAAAAAATCATCAATTTTAGTCCAGTGAAATTTTTCGTTGCTATCAACTTTGTTCATCAATGTTATGAAAAATGTGTCCATCATATTGACAATTTTGTTCATTAATATGGTGCGCGCACTTTTTGTGTAATCACTTTTGTTTTTATGTGTTTGTAAGTTGGTTCACACGAAAAAGAAAATGTGAAAGAGAAATACTTATACCAAATAAAACGTAAACACATAACCTTTCCTCTTTACTGGGAATGGTAAAATACCTAAACGAACATAATGTCATGGAAATGGTAATGGAGGCAATATTATGTGATTTTAATAATTGAATTTCTTCGTATCCGAAAGGAAAATATTCCAACGACAATCAGTTTTACCACGAATGTCAATAAGTTGTAGTGGCAAAAACTCACGCGCTCAAGAAATATTGAGGATTTATAATATTTAATTTTATTTCGGAGCTAGTTACTTTTATTTTTCCAGGAAGTTTTTTTTTTTTTTTTTGGATAATGGATCCCAATTAGAGTCAGAAAGCGGCCATTTGCCTGCCATATGCATTTCTTGAGGTATGGGCACAGGGTGCATGTAGATATTATACATTTGTGTTTGAAAAATGTTTTGCGTTTTTTGTTATTTAATCATAATCAATATTCAATTGATCCTTTCTCTTGAATTTTATAAATTCAAGCATCGAGGAGCATGTTCCTTAAAAAATTGGTTAAAAAATAATCTTATGTGGTATTCGATTGGGCGCTCTCAGAGTACTTTTTTTGCTCTCAGAGCAATTTTTATGTTCGTTTGCTACAGCAAAAAGCAATCTTTTTCAGATTTTAAAGCACTTTTGCGAATCTAGATATTTTCTCAGATTTACTAATACAAGCACGCTTGAGTTTGACAACAACTGATGGAGATTGTTAACATTTTTAGTGAATTGTATCTCCAGCAAAGAAAGACATTGCATCGGGTGAATTATTGTAAATTATTTATGTAGAAATATTTAGAAATCAATCGGAAAAGATATTTCTTATGTTTTAATACAAAATTTAACTAGTGAATGGAAATAGCTTAGAAAAGTGTCCAAGACTACACATATTCAAATCGCACAAATATCAACACAAAAAAGAGCAAGTGACGTTTTTATGTTCGATTAGGCACACGAAATCTGAAATCTGAGTGCAAATCTGAAGAAGCCCAAACGAATACCACATTAAATTGATTTTGAAAATATTCAAATATGCGCCTATACATACTTTCATAAAAGAGGCATAATAAGGTAAACATAGCATTGTAGTTCATTGGCAATACTTGCAACCAAAGGAAAATCGGTGAAAAAAATTCATGACAATTCTAGCTCTATTTCCATTTATTTAATGCTACCCTTCCTACCTACCTTTTATAAGTATGCATACTAAAAACACCTACAACACTTTTCAATATTTACGTCTTTTTTACAAATTAAAAAGCGTCTAGGTATGGAAAAAATACGCAATTTTGAAAATAAGTTTTAAGAGCAAAAAATTAATGTCGAAAAACGTTCGTTTACATAACATCATTTAAACGAAAGTTGTAAGTCAACACCTTTGTGTGTGCAAATCTAAGAGACAGTACCTACTTTTCGAATAATATAACTTTCATTCTACAGATTACATAATAAATACTTTAAATATATATATTACTAGCTGATCCGGCGAACTTCGTTCCGCCCAAATTCGTTAGGTAATGTAATGAAAGTAATAATTTCCAGCATGCACAATGCACATGCTACTTTATGTAGACGCTTAAATACCTCTTTCGTTGGGACAAAATTGCAAAAATTCCGCGACAACGAAATCAATCCATTCGATGCGTCGACAAGAACATGACCATTAGCAATACGTAGCAGTTGATTGGAGAACACTTCGGCAGATGGATCATTTAGCAAACATGCGATGTCGTCAGCTGAAGTTTCTTCAAAGCATTGATCTCATCGGCAGCGGTCGATCGTGGTATTACTGGTAGCGTTTGCCGGAAATCGCTTGAGAGTAAAATCAATGCACCCCCAAAACGTCTTGCGTCATTATACAGATCTTTCATATTGCGATTCAGAGCTTCTAACGCACGCTTATGCGACATTGTGCATTCGTCCCAGATAATAATTTTGCTTGCTACCAAAACTTTGGCCATTGCTGAATGTTTCGCTATGTTACATATTGGTTCTTCAACCGCTTGAATGTTTAATAGCAATTTCAATGCCGAATGAGCGGTTCGGTAACCTTCCAGCAGCGTAGGCGCTATTCCAGAAGATACCATCGTTGCCAGTGATGGTCTCATTAGTCAAATTTCGTGGATAACGCTTGGAACCATGCCGTCGACCATGCACGGTGATTGTATGTAAATGGCGCCACACGGTCCATGAATCATGTTTGTAATTATGACATCATGCAGGTCTGGATCGGTTTCGGGACCTGGAATCTCGGCACATATCGTTCGACTAACCAAATGAAAATGTGCGCCTCTTTTTTGCCATTCAATCGAATACATCCAACATTGAGTATAACCAAAGACGCGTTGCTTAACAAAATAGTCCATCAGCGACCGACGAAATATTTGTAACTTTAACAGCCAAGAAGAAAACTAACCGCACCTATCAACTTGGTTGGTAAGCCTTTTCGCTGCTCTCTCTACACCGGTACCGAAGGTGTTATGGTACCTTTGAGTTGCCCTCCCCATAACCCTACTCACGAATGAGCAGAATACGACGATTGTTACTCGCTCATTTTTCGTAACAACCCCTACGTGCAAACTCAAAACGCTCCACAACTCCTGTTGCCTGTCATCATTGTCCATGTCATCTCAATCACCCCTACATTTCAACTTACTCACACATACTTATGCAATGATCCTGAAAATACATGTCAAACGAAAATGATGGATTAAATAACCATGAAATAAATCAAATCTACTCCATTTCAAAAACTTACTTAATGTAACATAGTAAACATAAATAAATGTATTAGGTAGGTTACATTTAAAAAAAAAAATTCAAAATTGTTGACAACAACAATTTGCTTGGAAAATAATTAAAATAATTGACAACAACAATTGCTTTGAAAATTTAAAATATTTTTTTTTGTATTTGAAGTGTCACTACTCGATTTCTACCCATTTTATTTTTTTCCAAAGTGCTTTTCCCCATGAAAAACGAAGTTTGTGCCTACAACGCCACTGGTTGAGAATTTTCCGACTTTTCTTTTTTCATAAACCATCCCTGATTGAAGACGAATAAAACACAACAAAAATCATTGAAATCGGTTGAGCCGTTCGTGAGTTATAAAGTCACAACGCACTTCCGACAATTTTATATATATAGAGATAATAACATTTTATGTAATGGGAAAATTCGGAATTACCTTTTTATATTTCCACCGTTTTTATTGAAATTCACACTTCATTATCAGTCGCCCGTAGTAAAAGCTAATTAAAATATTTATTCAACGGCAAACAATTTTCAACACAATGTTTAAGACAGAAATGAATACTTTTGTGGGAACATTAATTAAAAAATAAACATATAACTATCTATACGATTAAATTTCTAAATCACTCTTCGAAATTTTTACTCTTTTAAGATATTCATTGTTCATCGTTAAACCATTCAAAATATTTTTTTTGCCACCCTGTGTAGATTCTTTACGTTTGATTAATGTCATATGTCGTGTTTGAGTATAAATGGCGTACCAACTTCGTGTGTGTATACCTACAGCATACATCATATTAACAATCTGTACGCATCACATTGAAGAAAATGATAAAAGAAATTCATCAATATGATGATTAAATTTATCAATATGATGATTTTAATTTAATTTGATTTTTTTCATCAATATAACGAATTCAGTTCATCTATAAGAAGAACGCTTCACCATCAACATCAACATTCTCGTTAATATAAACTTAAGTCTGTTTTTTTTTATGAACGCGGTCATCAGTATGATGAAAGCCGTCATCAATACGATGAGCGCCGTTATCAATATGATGAAAATTCAAAATTTGGCAATCGTACTTGAATACGATGATTCCATACATCAACGAGACGAATAAATCATCAACTGGATGAACAAATAACTGAATTCATCGAAAGAAGTGTTTTCGTCATATTGATGAAATGTTTTGATGAAATGATGAACGTAGTTCACGAAAAAATACGCCAAATTCTTATCAGAACTCTGCCAAAAAAATTGATGAATGCACTTTCTTCATATTGAAAAACGGTTCATCAATTGTCGAAAAGTTTTCATGAATTTATTCATCATATTGATAAAAAATACGTCATATCAATGAATAGCATGTTTATGAACGCCATTCGTCAATATGACGACGTCTTTTTTTTTCAGTGTTGGTACGAAACCACCTCGAGATGTTACGGACTTCAAACTAGATAAGCATCATTTTACTGAGCTACTTGACGGTCTGTTGTGCTGTTGCCGGGGGGCTATGAAGCATGTGATCTTGTCTTTTGTTTTACTTTGCCTAGGGGGTATACGGGTGGAACGAAATTTTGCAGACCGAATTCAGACTTTATATTTTTTTTCCTCAAAAAGCCAGCCTAAACTTAAAAAGCTGTTGTATGATTTATGTAAAATTCTGAAAACACCAAAACTCTACTAGTGGCGTTCCCAAAGGCTGCATGCTAGGTCCGCTGCTGTGTAAACGAGCTTCCGATGACATCTAAACTGAAAACCCTTTGGGTATTGCGGAGATTACATGAGGAAGCTCTTCAATGTCGTAAGGGAATCTTAAACAATCCGTCATACCCCGTGCTGCTTGACTCAATTGCGAGAGCATTTGAACATAATTATACAGAGTCGGTCTTGCGACTTGCGAGTGATTTTCTTCCCAGTCGGAAGCTCTCCGAAGTTGAAAGATGTATCGTAGAAATAATAATTTTAGAGGTGTTTTGCGATTGTGGAGACTGGAGAGTCATTTACATTGTAGGACACGTATTACATAACGATCTTTACGTTGTTTCAACGGGCCAGTGTTACAAAGGTTATCTATTATATAAAAATAAGTAATTTGTTTGAGATTGATGTTCTCTATAATATCACGCAGAAAATTGACTTATTTAAAATCAATCAAATTTCGGTTAAAAACAACCAAGTAATACCTACCTTTACTATAGCTCCTACAGAGTTAGTGCCTTACAAATAACCGCGTCAACTTGTTTAACGAAACACGGTTAAAAATAACCGATTTATCAAATTCCTCTCAAATTTTTCTCGGTGGTAAATAACAAAATATATATAAACAACAGAGTAACATGGTTGATATACCAACTGATAAAGTGTGTTACTTTTAACGGTATGATTTAATCTTTTTAACCCGTTTAAGAGCAAATACTCGTTTATTTTCTACAGAGACTTAGTTAATTTTAATCCTTTTTTTTTTTACAGGGCAAAAATTATTTTTTTTTAGCTATAAGAAAACACAATTTGTTGTTCAATAGGACATTAAAAAAATTACTACAAATTAAGCCTTTTAACTTAGTATCTAGAAAATAGAAAGTAAAACACACACACCCTTGATGCATTTCATTATATAATTTGAAGTTATGTGAATTTCGAATCGTCGGTACAATAGCCCTGTTTTTTTGAGCTTCGATCTTAGCAAAGCAAAGTAAAGTAAGTAAAGTAAGATTTTCAGCACGCTAATTACAACAACTACGCTATACTTGACACTTCGAGACTCGCAATAATTGTTGTAATTGCGTGCTGAAAATCCTTCTTTACTTTACTTCGCTGAGATCAAAGCTCAAAAAACACGGCTAATATCTAAATTTATTTATTATAATTTATTTATTTTGAGAAGCATACAGAATCACACATGGCAATAGAAAAGTCTGCACAAAAAATCAGACATCCACTTAAAGTACAGTTTTAACGTAATTCATCAACCAATTAACCCAAATAATAAACACTTCAATTAAAAATCCAATAGAGAAAAATCGCGTTAAAAGTACTAGAACATAAGCATTAAGCACACAAAAAAAAACAATAACACAACTACCGAATAATAAAACAACACCTGAAGAATTAAAACACCGCGCAATAATCGTAACATTGGCTATTATAATAAAAAGCTTCATATCGACAGGAAAAAGTAAATCGTTCAAGCAAGCAAGCACACCCTACTATCGAAAGAAGAAGAAAATAGTAATTGAACGAGAAAAAAGTTGAAGAAATGAAATCATTCACTCAAACCTATACTATCGAATGAAAATAGTAGTTGAACGAAAAGTTGAATGAACGAATGGAATCATTCAAACCTGCTAACGAGTGAGAAAAGTAGTAGTTGAATAACTTTTCGTTCACTACTATTTTTCGATAGTAGAGATGATTTTTTCAACTACTATCGAATGAACGAATTTTCAACTACTATCGACCGAACGAATTTTAACCAACTATCGAATAAGTCGATAGTTTTTATTCAATAGTCCCCAACACTAATTTCTGCGTAAATGGGGTATACAGTGTTATCGATCTCTGCAACCACTCAGCAGCAGCTTTAAGGATAGAATAGCTTTAGACCCGATAGGTGGTGCGGTTGTCGAGATATGAAATTTTTTTATATTATTGCACGCTGAAACTGGTTAGTGAACTGGTGAATCTGTTACGGAAATTGTGATATGGCTAGGCAACGAAGGAATGATCTTGTATCTATTTTAATTCATAAAATAACTTCAAAAATTTGATGAACAAGGAATTGAACTTCATAAGCTTGGTCTACAGTCTACACAAACAACTAAACTACTGAATCATTTGATTACGAGAAAACGTTGGATTGCTCTGTTTTAAGGTTACAATATTCAAAATTTTTTTTTTTTTTTAAATCAGTTTCTTAACAGTAAAACACTAATGTTCGTCTATTCGACTACGACGTATTTGTAATCCTACTGTCTCTCTTCAACCCGGGGACATAGTTTAGTAAAGTAACGTGTGTAGATGTAGTACGCCCACTACTTAACTCGGTCACCGATGCACTCTTTCGAAAGACGGTTGTACCCGGCAAGTAAAGCCAGTTATGTAGTTTACTTATCGTTTCGGACTTTTGCGGATCTTGCCCAAGGAAATCTTAGTTACTTAACTTAATTTTTATAATTTTTTTCTTTATCATATGTTATTACTAACTTAATACTGCCAAAGAAGAACTGCCCCTTTTTAAGTTTTCGAAAATATTTTAATTTTAGACTTAAAATTGTTGCCCTTACTGTTTAATAATAAGAAACTGAAGTATATTTATTAAGTAAGAATCGCGTTTTTTATTTGGCAACACCTTTCTAATGTTTCAGGAGATAAAGTAGAACTATAAGTAGGTAGGTATATATTACACAACGCTTTTTTTTCTGAGTTATGTCAGTTTTCTTAAACAGCGAAGTTTGCCATTAAATGACAACTAGGTAGGTATGCTATTGTTTTTTTTTTTTAAGCGTCATCTAGTTTCAATATTCACCTCATTGATCAGCAACTATTCACAATTAACAATTTTCAGTTGTTGAACACAGCATACGTGATTTTTTTAATACACATTCATCAAGTGATGACAAAGATGAAAATGGTTTATGTTTTTGAATAAGAAATCCGTTTCCAATACCATCAACATTTATTTAAGTTTGAATTTTAACGCCTAGCAAAGCAGGCGGGGGTCCGCCTTAACAGACATACACTCAAGTTTCACAGGGTTAATCATAAATGCCTCATACCTACTGCATACGAACTTGCTAAGTGGCAAAAAGAAACAAAACTCAAAATGCTTGCGAACTTTTACCTTGGGTATATACTCGTAGATTAGGTACTCGTGTACTCACCAGGGGCGATTCCTCTCAGTTAGCTAGTTTAGCGGCGCTAAACCAAGAAAAATTCTTTAAAAAAATGACGAGGTTAATAATTGCAATAATCAATGACTTACTAAATAATAACAAAATTACCTATTTACAAATCATGCACGAACACAAAACATAATCATCCCATAGAAAAAGTTTCCCCTGAAATATTCTTTAGCGTTAAAATTGGCGATACAAAATTCATTGCCTGCACAGTGCACACACGCAATCCAAAACTCTCATAAAAAAAGTCTCCCTCGTCCCGCATTTTGCGTAAAATATTGCGCTTCCAAATTTCATACAATCTATATAAGAGTGTCGTACATACGTAACTCGTAAGCAAAGCCCTGTTAAATGAACAGCAATGTTAGCGCAAACAAATGCGCTAAAACTTAAAAATGGGGTTGGTTGAATCTTGAATGTGCGTTCTCTTATTTTTGTACTTTCGTATGTTTCTCTTATCTACTAGTGAAATTATTGCAGTAAGAGAATTCGTGTGCTTACTGCTTACTTAGGCTTACTTGTTTCGCTATTTGATTAAGTGTTATTTAATACCAAAAGTCATTGTAAAATTTGTTAATTTGGTGGTGCTTTAGTATATGAGAGTGCGCTCTTGTTTTGTTTTCTTTTTTTTTGCGAGAAGTGAGATGGAAGTAATGCAGGGCTAAAAACAATGTTGAATAGATCATAGTGAAATTTTCATAACTTTATTTTGTGCAAAAACCCGTGTCGATAGCATCGTCTAACGTGAATCTATTTTTTTAATTGTTAAATGAACTCTCTGAGTCTTTCATCCTCAGATTGCTGGAATCTTTGTGTGGAAAGCTTCCTACAGTTATTGTAAAATAGGAATTCGTTTTGTTTCGTTACATAAACACTTTTCGTCGATAAAAAAGGCTGCTTTTTCATACTTCTAAACAAATGCTAAGTTTTTATTTGCTTGATTCATGTTATTTGAGTAGGGACAGGATAAATAACAGGATTTTTATTTTGGTAGGAAATAAATGATATCTGCAACAATAACTGCCCAAACAAAATCCTTAATTTTTTTTTAAGCGTAGCTAACCCAATGCTTAAGACCAGGAATCGCCACTGGTACTCACCTCAAAAATCATTAGGTATCATAATCTTCTCCGACACCGCTTAGAGAACGGCGAAGCTGCGGCACATTTGCAACATAAATTGCATTTTTTACTGCATTTTAACACCAAATCCCTCGTAAGAGCATTTTTGCAACGTTTACATAAATATTATCTGTAAAATAACGAAAAACAAACGTAGAAACTACAGCTCCAGTTCCTTGAAGAAAAAACCGGTTCCAACCTCAAATTTTAAGAAAACCAGTGTCAGTAATTGTAAAAACATTGCGGTCCCCTGACCCGTCGGCCAAGTTCAAACCTTTAAATAAGGCGAAACCCATTTAGATACAAGAAACACAATGTCTACCGAAAAGAAAACATCAGCCAAAGGAAACATCACTATACGCACACTTAATTACACCCGAAAGGATTTCCTTTTAAGTACGAACCGAAATGCGCTGATGCGTTCAAAATCCCTGCACCGATTTATACTCTCAATTTATGATTGTCATTGTTTTGATCGTCTCCGTCGTCCTTACGATCAGCCTTAAATTGCCCAGACATGGGTCGCTCTATGTCCCATGTGCCGTGCAATGTTTTCACAACGAATAAATCAAGCTTCTAAATTAACTTGCACTCACTGACAGGGTCCTTGGCGGGCATGGAAAACGAGGTGGCCTCAAAACGCGAGCGGAAAAGTCGCATCAACTGTCAAGTTTAAGAAAAGGGTTCGTCGCGCTGTCCCACTGATCGGCCGAGCCTGCACCTTTAATCCGTTCTTTGATGCGGATCGCGGGAAAAATAATGCTCCGCGCACGTACGACAAGGAGAAAATGTAATTTCTAATCACAAATTTAATTGCTGGATATCCCTAAATGACAGGGATGGTCGATCGGTAGACGAAAATCCCCCTCGCACAAGAACTGTGCTGGCACAGTGCAGGTAAGCGCATTTGCCATGCAATGGCTGATGGGATACTAAGTGACGGCGAAAAGAACATAATACTGTATAAACATGCTAATGAATATGTCAAAACGAAAGGATAAAATATCCTTTTTTATCGTCCTCAATTGTTCGCTGTTGTAGCTGCAGATACTTCTCTTTGTTGGATGTTGGTTGCTATATGTCTTCTTTTTTTTTTGCCTTCCTCGATCCATACACGATGACGACGTCATCTACGTGACATGATTTCTAACTTCGCGGTTTATAGACAGGATTTCAGATCCTTTTCTCGTCATTTTATACGTGTGTTTCTGTGTGTCCGGCGGCGATTGAGGGTAGGGAAAAAAAAACTGGATAGTGTGCTTTGAGATTGTCTAGCGTCATTGTTCCCAACGTATCAGACATCATTTTCATAATGGACGGACATTAGTTTTTAATCCTTTACGAAATAATTTATTTTTGTTATTCGCTTTGATCCTTGTTTCCTTTGGAATATTGTGTTGTGTTATTTTTTTTTTTGTAACTTTTTCTGTTTGTTGCCTGCCTGAAGGATGAGATTTGTTTTAGTTAGATGCGTGCCGCGGAATACATTGGCGGGCATTATTAAAGTGTCATGTTAATTTCGTGTTCATTCGATGCAATCGTACAGAAGGACATCGTATATAGCTACTTCAATGAGTATTGAAGGGGTAAAATGTGGTAGCCGGAAGGCGTATTAGAAAGGGGTGCTTTTTGTTTGGATTACTTAGCCTTACGGTTAGGTATTGAGAATAGTCCGCACCGCAGTAGGTTTCTTTTTATCTTGTGTCTTTAATAAAAATACTGACACTTGGTAATCTAGGTTTTTGGTATATTTTCCTCAGAGCTTTTAGTTGAAACGGCTGTGCTTTGAGTGGAGAATATGCACCGAGTATGATGCTGTGACAGTCAAGAACGGAATGATGTAGAATAGCTTTAGTTGGTCTTTGGGATTTCGGTTTCATTAGTTCCTATTGCTAAGGCAACACTATCAGATGGTTGGAACACCAATTTGATACTGACTAAGACGAAATGCCAGTCTTAACCAGGAACATTTTGACCCCAGAAAATATTAACTAACACGTATTTTAGCGCTTTTTTAACGCGTTTTTCAATGAGTTCTTTGAAGCAACTTTTTGGCGAGATTTGGGAAGCACTTTTAACCGCAAATTTGAATCGTTTCTTCACGTTTTTTTTAACGTCTTTTTGGAATCGTTCTTGCAATGGTTTATTGAGGAGTTTTTGAAGCGTTTTCGACTCGTTTTCCACTCATATCATTTCGCGTTTTTACAAGCGCCTTTTGATGCGTTTTTGCGAGCACTTTTAATTTTAAAGCCATATTTTGTAGTGGGTTTGCACGCTCGTTTTTAGGCGTTTTTTTTTTAAAGTTTCGCGAGATCTTGCACTTTTTAAGCATTTATAATTTTTGCACTCGTTTTTCATGTGCGTTTTCGACCTATTTATAGCAGATCCGAGGTAGAGAAGATCCCTTAATATCTCAAAGTTGTAGCAGCCGATAGTTACGAATCGTCGATGTTGAATGCCGCTTCTTGTTGACAGCTAGCTGTTCTCGAGTGAAAAGAATACATCTCCCCATCGCCAGCCCACTGCCGCCAACAACATTCCAAAAGGGTTAGCTGCCCAATCTCAAGTCGCTATACCTATACCTACTCACTTGTTATAGAAGAAGAGGTAAATGGAATTTTTGCTGTATTGTTTTAGACAAATAATATTTTCAAAAATTTCAGTTTTTCGTTGTTGCCAGGAGAAGATTCTTACGAAAGAAAATTTTGGAAAAACCTTCCGGAAAATTCGGTAAATTGGAAAAATCAAAAATTGTTTTTTTTTTTTTTGTATGGAAAATGTTGAAAATTTTGTGTGCAATTGTTGCGGAATGACTTTTCGAAGGGAAAAATAGAAAATTCTTAGTGCAAAACTCGGAAAATTCCGGAAAAACCCCAAAAATTGTAATATGTTTTTTTATTTTATTTTTTTGCATTTTAAAAAATAAAAATAATTATAGATATCGGAACAGGTCTGTAGGGACCCTAGGATTAGCTTCTCACAACCATTAATTTTGTGTGAGTTTTTCATTTTAGGAAGGAATGGAAGGGATCTACAAGCTTATGCCGATTCCAAACGGCCGATTGAGAAGATCTTTCAAGACAGTTGTTATACGCGCGGATGTTTTTCAGACGTTCGCGAGAAGTGGCACAGTGAAAAAAACCCTGGCACCCCTCACTCAGAAGTCCAACACATTAACCACTAAGTCAATGCCTCCATAATTTTGCATTTAGGTAAGAGCCTGATTTGATGTAAGGGTGGAAAAATCGTTGTGATGCTTGGAAAATTTCGGATAATTGTGAAATTCGTTATGATAAAAGACGTTTGCGTCTAAACATTTATCGAAGATCCTCGACTCAACGAAGCAAAATACGTAAATTTTAAGGCCTAGACAAGCAGGCTGGGGTCGACTAGTTTTTTTTATAAGTTCTTTAACTTGCTTTTAAGTTTTGCAAGAATAAAGTAACAAGCGTAAGACAGGACTCCTCTGCCAGACAGTAAGTGTCCAACACAAGCTCATCTTCGAAAATTTGGTTAACTGAAGGCATATGACCGATGGGAAGATAATCTTTCACGATCGTAATTAATGGAAATCCTTTATGACATCTACTTCAGCGGACAGTCGTTTCAATACTGGGATACAAATTTTAGTCGACCATATATAATGTGAAGGTGAACACGCACGCAGCTGATTATCAACAAGGTGGCAGAATTTTTTAAACCTTTCCTCCAAGTTTTAGCAGTAGTGTCGGAGTAAACTCACCACCAATTCCAATGCACTTCAATAATGCAAGTGTTCACCACCAATTCAAATCTCATTTAATGATAGTTTCCATATTTTTTGAAGTACCGAATTTTCTTAATAGAGCTTTAAAAAGTGCAACAGTAAAAATAAAAGGTCAAAACCTATATTTTTACTTTGTCGCTGTTCGATGTTAGCTAACTACTTTTTGGAGACATAGCGAAGTATAATAGATTTACAACCTGAATCTCACTATTACGAATCATCAAAATACGATTGGAAAACGCTTCAATCGTGTAAGTTGCTTCTTTGATTGTTTGGGTTAACTTAGAAACGGACGAAAATTCGGCCTTTTTTAAGCCTTACCTTTAACCATCTTAGAATTGAATAAAAGTGATCCAAGTCTCTCAGCCTGATTCGTCAGTTCATTTCACAACTACAAGTAGGTATGCAGCGTACAAGTCCTCTTTTCAAATAACATCAAGTAACGGCGGGAATATGTTGTCTCACTTTGATTAACTGTTTGCCAATCTCATAAAACCATATCACCACTTTAATAATGCGACAAATTGCACCAAATTACTCACAAAAATGGGAAATCATCAACAGAAAGCCAAATAAAAAGAGAACCGAACACGGAATCAGTTTTACTACATTTTTATTCCCTCTGACAGTTAATACAAAAACAAATAAAAGTAAACCGAACGACAAACATTGCTTTTTCGGAGTTTTTTTTTTCGCTGGGAACTGGCGCAACGCTCAACCAGCACGCCGTCCTTCAACTCATAGAATGTATGCCATGGAGGGTGTATAGAATAGCAGACCCAAGGATAGACATGTACTCCCCTATCTGTATTTATTTTATTACTTTCACAGAAGTGAAATTCGAATTTTATTCCATAAAGTGAAAGTTATGCGATACTATGTACATCATTTATAAAACTGTATGAAGATGTTCCAACTGATGGGTATTGGGTATAGTCACTTCATTCATATTACAACATAACACCGATACCTACCCATTAGCAGTTTAATATGTTTCGAGGTCAAGGACATGCACACTTTGGTATTATGACATATTGTGTACCTATACGTATTTATGACGGCATAAGTGAAAAACAAGTGGTAATATGTTATGTTGGCTTAGTGATAAAGACGTTACCTAATTCACAACGTGCCGTTGTAATATTGCATATTTATTGCTTGTGGTATACGATGGCCGTGTGCTCTGTGAGGTAGATATAGTATAGGATATGAGTAACTGAAATGTCAATCAGACTCCTTACTAACATAAAAATAGAGCTCTGTCACGTTCGAATATATTTTCGAGGTGTTGTCCAAGAAGACCAGCAAAATTGAAACCGTGAAACCACAAATTTCGAAGGTGACAAGCATTCGTTGCTGAAGTGGTGAGTTTTAAATAAAGTCGCACAAAAACCGTGCGATTGGGATTTATATAGAGTAATTTTAGTGTTTCTTAACAAGGCCTAACTTGATAGTTCACTTCATATAGGACATACAATTCTAACACACAAGCTAACTTGATTAAAAAAATAAGTTGTTATAGAAGAGCCAAAGTGAACATAGTTCCCATAATTACCTCAAAGGTACCTATGGATTCGTTTTTGTATATCCTTTTTTTTGGCATTAAAATTTAGATTTTCTCATTAACGAATAATGAGTGCAAAGACGGAATGTATTCCGAACGTCGACCCAGGAGTCCTAGTAATTCCTTACGATATATTGGATAGAGGAACTCAGCTTGAAGAGATGACCGAATGTCATGTCATTAGTCCATCCATCTGTTTCCAAAGTAAGACTTACATAAACGATATGTACAGGCTTTCGAGGACTTAAGAATGACTTGATAGCATCTGGGTAACCACAAGAAAGAAAGACGTGAAAACAAGCGATGCAACAAATATTTGTATATGATTACCTAAGTGAGGTATTGTAGGGTTCACCTTGCTCTACCTATCGTTTTACCTTACCTACGCTATGAAAATTCCCCAACGCCAACCTAATTACTATAGAGATGTCAAAAAAAAGCATTGAAAATGTATTCACTTTACATTCTTAAGCTACTGGCAGCTTTTTTTTAACATTTCGACATTACCTACGTTCAAACTTTAGTTTTTTTTTATAAATATATCAACTCTGCTGATAAATATGGTTCCCAAAAAAATATTTTTGGATTATTATTTGAATTATTCTTATTTCTGTATTGAAAAGGTCATTAAAAGAATAAGCGAGGAATACACTTGTAAAGACTAAAATATTTTAGAAAACATTCAAGCCCTCAACGCAAGTAATTATACAGTCCACCAGTTATCGAAAGAACTTATATATGGCATTTGCCTCCTGTGATTGAATTCTTTATTAATTTCCTCAACTGCGAAAAAAACTGTTGCGCTTTTGAGCTTATATTTGTACAAAATATTTTTAGGGTTCCACATGCGTTCTGCATTGTGTACTTTTTCAATTATAAAATAAAAGCACATAATGATCCTCCCAAATGAATTTTGACATTTTGTCGTCTAAGTTTTTGAAAATAAATTTGTGGCTTCTTTGCAAACAATTGCTGCCCCTTTTGTCACACACATTTTGTCCCTTTCACACGAATCTGACATTTCAACATGATTTAATGTGCTATACATAAGGAAAAAATTATAGTTAAATGTTATGTCATACGGGCTTAACCAAATCCACGAAAAGAAAAAAGCAATTTAAACCAAAAAACAAAAACCTATCTTGTCCACAGCATACGGAAAACTGAGAACCGACTACGGCAACCGGGCATCGGGGCATGTGTGAAGGGGCAAAGCCCAAAATTCCGGCAGCCGGCTGCCCAATATGTGTGAAACGGCTCTAAAGGTTATACTTGGAATAATTGTCCGTTTTTTTGGATTTACACTCCAAAATCGTGATACTACGAGGGCAGTTTGATAAGTCAGTGACTTTTTGAATTTTTTGCTCAGTAACTGTAAGTTTTTATTTTACTATCGTCTACTGTCATCTCTTATTAGACTACAGTGAGATTTTGAGTAGCCGGCGTCATTTACTTTGTGTTTGAGAGCTATTTAAATCAATAAACCTCTACAGTTTTAATAAAAATGAAAGAATGTGAATTTCGCATTATTTTATACGTAAAAAAAAACATCTCCAAACCAAGGAAAGGCTAGATAAATACAATGGAGTGTCTGCGCCATCAATTTCAATGGTTGAAAAAAAAGTTAATTTAAAAAAAAAACAAAAAACCCGACTGACTAAAGAAAAAAATATTAACCAGACACTTTACCTAACTAATTGACAATCGGAGACTATACCTACACATCAGCTAAGCAAAAATCTGAGTACCCTCCGACTGCCTAATAGTTAGGTATAGTGTCTGGTTAATATTTTTTTATTTTTTTTCTTAGTCAGTCGGGTTTTTTGGTTTTTTTTAATTAACTTTTTTTATTTTTATTTTTTTAGCCTATGACACTCCGGGAAAGAATACGAATCTAATGACACCTCAATCTTCAAAATCGGTTAAGTCATTTGGTCTACAGGGTGTCCCGTAGGAACGTACATAGGATACACGCGAAACACATAACCCTCCCTGTGTCCAGTCGGGTAAAAAGTGGTTTACTGAGTTCCGTTGTGGTCGTACCAGCACAAATGACGCCGACCGTTCAGGACGCTCCAAAGAGGTTGTTACGTTAGAAATCGTCGATAAAATCCAATCGAATGATATTGGACGATCGGAGAATTAAAATTCGTGAGATGGTGGAGGGATCAGGCATCTCAAATGAGCGGGTACATCATATGTTATATGAATATTTTGATATGAGAAAGCTATCCGGGCGATGGGAGCTGCGATTGCTCACAATCGACCATAAACGCAACCGAGCGACCATTTTAAAGGATTGTTTAACGATGCTTAGCGGTAGTCCCGAGGAATTTTTGGGCCGTTTCGTAACTGTTGACGAAACATGGATCCACCACAACACACCAGAGACCAAGGAACAATCAAAACAGTGGGTTTTTACAGGTGAACGTGCACCAGAGAAGGTGCGTCTTTCTGCAAACAAGGTCATGGCCACAGAATATTGGGATGCACGCGGTATCATTCTCATTGATTACCTTGAAAAGGGTAAAACGATTACCGGCGTTTGTTATTCAGAGCTTCTGGATAGATTTGATACTGAATTGAAGAAAAAACGCGAGCATTTGGCAAAGAAAAAACTGTTGTTTCATCAAGACATTGTCTGGGTGCACACGTGTGCAGTCAGCATGGCAAAATTCCAAAAATTTCGCTATGAACTGCTACCCCATCCAGCAAATTCTCCAGATTTGGCCCCTTGCGACTATATCCTGTTTCAATATTTTTTTCATGCGATGTAGAGACAGTTTGACAAATTGAGACAGTGCGTCTGAGGCTCCCTTCTTTGGACATAATTTTCTCTGACTAAGTCCTTAAAATTGGTAGGTGCCTAGTATATGCTAAAGATACTTCCTGTTGCCTGAAAAAGATTAACTGAGATGGAAGCCTTGTTGGACTGTTGGAGTTGACTTGAGATACTGCAATCCTCACTTAATTATTGCCGGGTTGTCTTTGAATTTTTAACTCCCTTCCAGCGATGCAGTACGATGCGTTCTTGTTTATCACTGAAGCTGGCTATTCTTGATTTTAGGCTTTGGCATAATTTCCTAACCATTTGGCAAAAGGTCCACCCTTCCCCCGAATGTGCATTTGCATTTTCCTCGGGAGAATTTGACAAGTCTCCCTTCTTTTTTTTCCGTTGATTTGTAGGCGAGTCGTATAAGCTACTGCGTGCATTCGTCAAACCAAGCGGGTGCTCAAGCTTCTGCTATCAATGCCACTAATATTTACTGCTATAGTGGATAAAAAGTTTCTGCCTGGACTTGACAAAAAAAAGTGGACGTCGAACTAAAAATATCTATTGTAGTATTCAGAGCAAAGAAAGGAAAATGTTCTACGGAACCGTTTGCGATTGCATTTAATTGACAATAAACATCATGTCAGTATCTGTATTAGAGCCATGCAGCTTGTTGGTTCACCGCTTTCTGTCACCTGGCAATAGTAGGGCGTCATGGAAGCCAGCATAATCTTAGGTCCTCGCGGAATTACGCTAGTGATAGAAGCTTCTGCCTCCCAGGAACCTGAGAGGTGGTAATGCCGCGCTGAATTATGCTTGACAAGTTCTTGCCACCTAGTAACCAAGTTAAATCTCAGTGTAAAATGTTTTCGGACAGTTTCTAAGTCGTAAGGCCTCTATAGGAACCACGATTGTCCACTCATCTTCGTAGGCTGTAATGAGCTCCACTTGTCGTATAGATCAGCTAACATTTTATTGCCCAAGTCCAAGTCATCAAGTCTTTAATAAAAATTTTAAAAATCTACGCCAAAAATATTCTCTCACCTTGACCACAAATCTGCTGATATTTCGGACCTGGGTTTTGCGCTAAATCTGCAACATGATGAAATTCGAGTTATCCAAAAGCTGGCTTAATGCGTATATTAGGTATATTATAGGAAGACTGTAGAAGACACTGCGTATAGTGGACCATTGGATAATACCGAAGAACTGCATGTGTTTTCTATGTCTATATGTCCTTAAAGATACGAATTGGATACATGGTACATGGACAGCATGTACCACATTGCAAATCAGGAACCACCACATAAAGACTGTACTCAGAGTCCATGCTGTGTTGTCTGTTGTGTGTTGGCTCCTGGAAAATCCAAAATCGTCAGAAACTCCTTTTTGCATCGTTAAGGCTAAGAAATATGCGATGATCCACTCTGTCTCCTGTGGTGATGTGTCCTCTGCTCGAGCTTGTGCTCTGCAATTTTGGTTTCTTGGTGATGGGGGGTTTTCTTTTTTTTTTTTTTGTTCTTTCTTCTTCTTGAATCTCCTCGTCGTCTTCATGTGTGTACAATGTCCTTCCATATGTTAGGTGTCCTGTTGGCACAAATGACATGCGGACATTTGCAATTGCACGTCCATCCGTATACTCACACCCTGCTGCTGTTGCTGGCCCATTTCAATTATAATTTCTTAGATGATGCAAAATTTCCTCCAGAGATGGTCAAAATAACTCGCGTTGGTCGGCCATCTTTGTACGGTGCTGGAGCAATAGTGCCAAGTGAAACCAACTAACATGGCTATGTCGGTGGTCGTCGGCTTCGTCGTCGTCGTCGTCGTCATCATCGTATAGTCATCATCATCTCATCGTTGTCCTTGTCATCTACGTTGTAGTCGTTGCACTATACATCTTATGGTCAATTCCTAAGGAAATATGAACGCAAAAAGGATGTAGGTATATGGCAGTTGCTGTATTGGAACTCCGGACGATGAGAATGTCCCATGTGGTCGGTGCTGGTGCGCCCGGGACTCTATATTCGTGAGCCTCCACTAGCTGCCTGCACTTTCCGGACAATAATTTCATTTCTCTATATGTGCATGGAGGCGTGGCAGCACAATACCCCATCGAAGATGAAGGCAAAGAACTATGCTGGGCTACGATAGCAGAGATTAAACATTGAATGAAGATCTCTCAAGTTTATGTACGAATAGGAAATTGAATTTATGTTCTCTCAAGAAGATGACACATCCAAACGGCACCCCTGCATGTGCTAGAACCGCAACACACCTCCAACCCCCTGGATACAGTGCACATCTAGAGTGTCCAGAAGGCGGGGTTGCAATTCGACTCTAAGCAAATGCAAATAATTTTGCGTGCAACATAACGAAGACGATGAAAATAACTAAGATGGGTGGCCAGGCCATAGCCCCAGCCGGAGACGGCACAGCCACCACATGCCAGCAAGGAAATCCTTGTGTGTGCGGTCAAGAAGAAGAAAACGTGAAATAAACGGATTGCTGAGACCATTCATGCAAGGATATGGTCATCAAGTCGCATAAATTGTACAGCAAATTGCGTGAGTGCACGTGTGTCCCATATGTGCTTAGCCGTACATATATATAGATATAAGAGCGTCTCCTGCAGCCATCCGCACCCCTGAACATCGCACACTGATTGGGTTTTGTAAAAGACCTGAAAACCATTAAGACGGACTTTAATTACGAACGATAGAAAACTGAGTTAGCAATTCCTTTTGCCAGAGTCTTTACAGTTGCATTCTCTACCATGCTCCCGCCTTCTCCTTCACCGCTGGCAGTCAACGTCGTCACCATAATGGCCTGGTCATTCGTTACTCCCCATATACAGCACCAAGGAGGCGCACTTGCACAATTTGCATGTAGGTGGAACACAATACATTTAGTATTGTACGCATATACTATACATGTACAGCACGTGGGTGGCTTTATCATCTCAAGCAGGAATAAATCGTAATGAGTACACCAATGCGGCCGCTTTGTTTCGGAAAGTTCAAATATGATCTTAAGGGTTTCAGTACCAGACTATAGGGGGTTGGCTGGTGAACGTCTCAATCCTCTTCGGCCGCATGCAGATGGGGGAATCTATTTTCAATTTGTCAGCTTTAATTTGCATGCGAATGCAGTTTGGTGCGTATAGTCTGTCGAAGGCTCGATCTGCACGTAAGCAAAATATAATTGGTGATATAAATGTATGACCACTTTGGCTGGTTTAAATTTGATATTCAAAAGGGACACACGTACGTACATGCGCTTACATCCAAAGGAGCGAGACTTATATTCTTACGCATATCAAATGTGATGTATCTTCTCGAATCAAAATATGTATTTATTTGTTAAATGATTTTTGGTGCCCAATAACACTAATGCCACATACCTACTCGTATGATCGACAAATAAATTTGTTTGATTGAATTCATCCTATTGAAGATTTTTTTGTTATTGTTCGAGTATTTGAATAATAATTTGCATTCTAATCTGATGAGCAAAATGATGGACAAAGGATTCAATCATTTTCTATTTCTGTTCGGAGAGTTGGGAACTTTTGTTACGGCAGTTAACGAATAATCTGCCTAAAAGGTTAATTCATCGATTGGAAGAAGCGATAACCAGGTAGTAAGGTGCCAAGCAAACAAATTCAGTACACATTTTTGACAAGTACAGTACAAATCTTCCTCTTTCCTGAGGATCAAATAGTGAACTCCCGTTCAGTTTATTTTTTAAGGTGAGAGTTTTAAAGAACTAATATAGAGTGTTTACGATCAGTTCGAAATATAATGAAAACCGCAGTTTGCACATCTGGTCCGCTAAGATTATGGAATTCTTAGACAAAGCATTATACTTTTCATAAAAATACCATAGCTCTCTCTCCTTGTACACTAACAAAATACGTTTGATTGTTAAAATAAAATCGTCACTTCACATAAATTTTAACCAATTTGTCCAAAAAAAACTCGCCGAAAACAGTTGCAGTTACATTTTTCTGCAATATTTTGTGATAAAAAAAATACATTTTTCTCAATAATTAGTTTTGAAAATAATTTAAATTTATGGAACCTGCTAGACATATGGTTTCGAAACCATGGTTTCAATACTATGGCATCGTCAATACTATCTATGCTAGGTGACACACTGCACTGTTCAACGTAGTAAGTTTGGCAGTTACCATCGTTACCATGCTCGGATAGACAATAAAACCCGTGACACACACCTAGTATAGACGGGCTTACCACATTATCTCGAAAAAAAAAAATCTCGAAATCAAAAATCTCGAATGTAAAAATCTCGAAAGCCAAAATTTCGAAAGCTTAATCTCGAATAACAAAAATCTGGAAAAAATAAATCTCGAATTAATATTAATTTTTTAAACAATGGTAACAATTTGCACAAATTATGAAATGGGTATCAAACCCGCTGCTTGGGTTTACTGTTGGATTACGGGGTGGGTGCGAGGTTTTTTACTTATATTTTTTGTTGAATTTTCAAATTATTGGGTGGGACTAAGGCCCAACATTTTTTCTTGGAATAAAAAAAATCTTGAATTTAGTTTTTATTTTCGAGATTTTTTCGCGATATAGTCTTTCGAGATTTTTATACATTCGAGATTTTTGTACATTCGAGATTTTTGCATTCGAGATTAAAAAAAAAATCGAGATTTTTGTCATTCGAGATTACGTCATGATCCCAGTATAGACTCCATGGCAAGAATACTATAGAATTATCTATGAAGGTTGCAGGTAGTTTAAGTAAGTGGAGAGTGGCGCTGTTTTCGATAGGGGGATGGCTATACTACGCAAAAAACCCTAGTATCAATACTACGCTCAAACCACATTTCTCGTCTGGTATTAGCGTAGTATACCCTCACAGACATGTGGTTCATCTCGATACCATGGTATCGAAACCACATGTGTGTCACAAGCATTAGATATTCCAAGATTTTCTGGACATTTGTACTTTATGTAAAAATAGAAAACAACTCTCACCTTTTTGCCGGGAAACTTAAAACTTCAAACAATATTTATTTACGAACTGCGAAACATTTCATAAACAATTTTTTCTTAAATAAATGTTTATGAAACATTTACTTAAAAAATTATGGAATATTTAGCTGGGCTTGTCATACTTTACAGAATTAAAAAGCAAAATCTCCAAGGATGGGAAATTTATTGGATGTAAAAAAATGCTTATTGATTTTTTGTGCTATGAAGAGTATTGATTTTTTTAGTCTGGCAACGTGACTGTGTGGCTATCTTATACAAGCACACCAACATTCAAGAATGAAACAAACAGCGCTGCGAGCAATAATAAATAGAAATAATTTTCATGATCTCGATGAGAAGCAGGATCATATATGCTGTTGTTGTAAGTGCATCGATTTAGATGATCTATTTCTATATAGATCATGGCTGATAATAAAATGGGGCTATTGATTCAATTAGCAGTATAAAAACTGACACGCTTCAGTGCCATCTTGTTTCGAGTTAAATCAAATTGTACAGTGAAAAAAACATCTAAGTAAACAAGAAGATTGGTATGGTGGCGAATATAGGTATATGATTTTATGCTAATGAAATATTTACGATTGACTAAAGACTTGCTTGCTAAAAACTGTGGTATTTGACAAACAAACAATATGGTTAACCAATAAAGCTAGTCAGTAGAATTAAAACTTTATGAACCTCGATAACTAACTCGCTCTAGACCACATGCACAGTCGAAACTTGTATTCGTGCAGGACGGAGCATTTGATTTGGATATTTCTTCGCGCTTCTCCACCTTGGCACAGTGAATATATTATTATTTAAAAAGAAACGCAAATAAATAGTTGACACATCAGTTCCTTTTGGGACCCTAACAATAGGTTGTAAGAGCCGTTCGTTTGCGTAGGTTTTTAGTTTGGGACGTAACTTCCTTCGCGTCGACGAATTCGTCAGTATTGACTTCCAACAGACATAAAAGTTGAAAGTAAACCTACTTTGTCCGATGAACCTGTCAATCGAATACGTTCGATTTTATGGGTTTGGCTCATAACCCATTGAAAAACACATTTTTTCTACGGATCGTTCCTGAGATTAGGGTTGCTATACGGGACTCGTCGGAATTGTCCAGATATTTTTTAGCTTTGTCCAAAGTCCTGGTGAAAAATAATTTGTTCCGTCAAAAGTTCAAAAGTCAAAGCAAATTTTTCAAATTCAATCGAAATTAAAAAATGTACAAGTATAGGTATAAATATACTTTCAAGTTAAATTAAAAGTTCTCAATCAATGCGAAATATTTTGAGTATCTTAATGTATATAATTGAAATGTGATTAATTTTTTATTTAATTATTTTCATTCTTTGTTGTTTGTGTGTTGGACTACTAAGCGTGGGGCGGGGCCCAAGGTTCGAATCCCTCTCGCGAACGTCGGATAAACATCCGAGAGCATAACTGTCTTGAAAGAGCTACTCAAACGGCCGTTTTGAATCGGCATAAAATATTGTAGATCCCTTCCATTCGTTCAAAAAATAAATCTCACACAAAACGAATGGTTGTGAGAAGCTATAGGCCTAAGTTGCGCCAACTATGTACCTATTTTAAATCAAATGACAGTTTTTGACCGTTAAAGTGCTTTAAGTGAAAATGACAGTTTTTGAGGTTGCGAAACCTACAAGTGAGTTGCTGCGTCGAAAAGTTCTTCGCCGCTGTCCGATCCCATAGAATAAATTTGTAGCTCTTGAGTTAAACTTGTGATTTTCATCGGGTCTACAAGATACAGAGGATGATTAGCGGAACTGGTGAAGGGAAGTTCATGCGTAGTTAAATTTTCCCAATAACTCAGAATAATATTGTCCTGTTATCGTTCTTCCCTTTTTTAAGTAATCGATCTAGACTATGCCCTGTTGATTCCAAAACACGATTGTCTTGACCATTTCGGCCGATGAAACTGATTTCCTCTTTTTTGTTGCACATTCTCTGTGTGCTGTCGAATTGACTGTTATTTCATTTAAGGCGTATGGTGATGGATCCAATTCTCATCAACAGTCACATAGTGGTGCAGAAACTCATTCGGATTGCGCTTAAAAAGGTACAATATCTGCTGTGAAATGGTCATTCGAATCCGGCTTGTAGTCGACGGAGAGCAAACGCGGCACCAATCTTGCCGATAGATTTGTCATGCTCAAATGTTGATGCAATATAATTATTCTGCACGCGTTCAAATGAGATGCCTATGATCTAAATAATATCCCTTATCTTCACTCGGCGGCCTCCCAAAACAATGTCATGGATTTTGGTCACAATTTCATCCGAAGTCACTTCAATAGGACGACATGGACGCTCTTCATTTACAACCGATGTGCGACCAAACTTGAATTCATTGAACCAATATCGAATTGTTGTCATCGAAGAAGAAAGGTTCCCATAAAATGTGTCCAACTTTTTTTTAATTTCACTACATGCTTTCTCATCCAACAGCAAGAAGATTTCGAAAATATTTACCTTAGACACAGCTTGTTTTATTAGATTCCAACATCGATTATTGAAAATCCCTTTACTAGAGAACATCTTAAGGTACTATCAAACATCGATGCCTATTCCTGAAACAATCGCGTTAGAGATGAACTTATGCCACATCTGTAAGCCTCACAATACTTAGACCGTGTGGGTGTAGAAATATGATTGTAAACTAACATTCCAACTGCATGTACAAGAGCAATTGCTTTCCTGGCTTAAGTCACTTTATTAAGACCGACTATAGAGATTACTTCAAATTTAGAAATTGAAATGGGCCCAATCCTCAAACGCCTAATAATGCGGCCTAAATCCTTTTAGAATTTACCCTCCAAAGCACACTGATGCAAATAACTCAAGTCCAATATAACGCATCTCTTACAAATAAGCCATTGTTACTCCGCTGCTGCATGGATCCCTTTGAATCGCTTTTGTGTATTGATTCCCGCTGAGTGCGGTGAGTGCATATATTGTAAATGCTCGCAGAGTTTCCGTATGCGCGACGCTTAAATTATGACCCAGCATAGGTATGGTGCGGTCATTGGCGGACCCAGCCAGAGACGTTTCCTGTATGCGTTCTCTGTTCATTTATTGAAACCCGCCAACAAATCTCCACCCCGACCATCGTTGTGTGTATATCTACCGTTTGCATACACATAGTCCATGGATTCTTGGGGGTTCACCTTATTAAACAAAAACCACTCAAGTCCCAAGCGCTCGCTGAACACCGACCGGTACAAAACACTATTTATATAGAATGCCGCATGATTCTCGTCAGAGCCATCCTCATCAGGCAGTGTCCCCTGCCAGACACAGTATAGGTGATGGTGCATGAGCAATCGCTGTGTAGCGCAAACATCAATTCCCGAAGCCCGCTTATGTCCCTCCCTGGTATAAGAAAGCTTTTGTATGTCGATGCGTCTTATACACCATTCCGCTAACTGGTTCGCCTGATCCGATGGTCACGTCTTCTATATGAAAGGTGTCTGTCCCGTCTCCGCTTTTGCTTGTGCCGCAGCAAAGGAGAAATGCGAATTGGGATCAGGTCTCCCGCATGGTGTTTCAGAATAATCATGGTGGACACTGCTGCGACTGCTGCACGGCCACAACGGACAACGGACAACGGCAACGATGAGGACCAACAATGACCAAAGAATCCCGGTAGCAACGTGCATATAGGAGACGGTATACAGCGACTTCCTTAAACCTCGTCGTGTATGGCATGAGGAAGAGCAAAAGCCGTATATGTATGCACCGTTCAGGAGCTGTGCTGCATTTTGTGTCCCCCAGAACAGGGGGCACTTCGTAATCGTACATCTCTATTTCACAGCCCCTTCTCCGGGTCTAAGTATAGGAAAGGAAAACTCCTCGTCCGCACAAACACCGAACACATAAGGGTTGCACAGCCGTCTGCCGAAGAGATGAAGAGAAAGGATTCCCGCCGCCGCCGAGCCGTCCAATGTATGTTCATCAGTGAGATTCGGTGTTAGCGAGGACATTGAGGCGGTGGATGCAGATACCGATGGCGATTTTAGATTCTGAAGAAAATGCGACGGAAGTGAACAACGACGATGACGGGGCAGAAAAGCAATTCTGCTGGTAGACGTTAATGCTTCTGCAGTATGGTGGCATACACCCATACACAGTACACACACAATCGCATCGTGTTGTTGCTGAGGAAACAATAGCCAAGATGACGATGACCATCGTTGTATTTTTTTTTGCGGATGCCAATCCCAATCGTGCCCGAAGTCTATATTTTCGATCCGACCCAATAACGAATCTTCTGAGGAGCCTTCGCTTTAGTTTGGATTTGGCTGGCCTGGACGGTGATTTGGTGCTAACAAAAGGAGTGGGATATGCAAAGAGCGGCTGAGAAAATGCATCTCATCCCCGTTATTGATGTGTGTAGGAAATTGTCCAAAACTTACCTGTGTAGGTATATACAAGACATTCACCTTTCAATGGTTTTTAATGACCTCAGAGGTCAGAGGTTTAAATCGCCATTGGTTAGTTTTGTGTCTTGTAAGAAGTGGTTTAACACACTTTTACTTTACTTAAGCCCAACCGTTGGCGACTGCTGGTCTGCCAAATGACTATACGACTGGGGAGGGGAGCTCGTTGGTAGCTTATTACATAGTAAGTGTGCCATAAGACACGGGCACAGGTTTCTCCTGCCTCGCTAATCCACTTTCGTAGCCTCACCAAACGCTGGGACAGAAAACGGCCCGACGACAAATTATGGCATACAGTGACCCAACGGCGAGAATGGTATAAGGCCCCTACCAAAAGCGCTGTGATGTTGGGGCGGATATAGTTCCGTTAGCCCCTTCGACAGAGCTGGAGTCATATGAATATGAGTGTATCGACCGACACCAATTGGCTCGTCGGATTCTTCTCGGGACTGAGAGCAGAAGATTGTGGGAGAAGTTTTACCATATCATAAGCATACCACTTATGATATGATTGTCATTAAAGGACAAATTCCTGTAGGTACTTGAAAAAGTGAGAGGGTACATTGTAGGTATGAACGCCAATGGCGGAAAGTGAATAAGGCATAACCTTGGGTTAAAACTAAGAAAAAAAACTAACAGCATTATTTTAAAACCCAATGTAGAGTCTGCAACAATGTATACACTCCCTCTAAAATGCCCATTCGCAGGGAAATGTGATTTAAAAAGATTTTACAAAATTAATCAAATTTCCAGGTTGATATTTCATAAGACTATCTCCAAAGAAATTTCGGAATTGTGAATGATAATTTTTTTTATTTTATGTCAAAAGCAGCAGATGTCGGTTTTAAAGCAAAGAATAATCGACTTCTGAGTTTTCTGACTAATATACCCAAATCCTTACCATCTAAGACACAAACCCCGTTTAGTTAAGTTACCTACCGCGAACAAAATTGTATGAATAAAAATTGCAGGAAAGCCACTTAGAGGCTTCGCAAAATTTGAACGCTATGTTTAAAAAGACATCACCATAGAGGTGTGTTGTAAGAGAATCTAATAAATATGGCTGTTGGGGCACGTTCAAAACATAGACTTCTGTTAATAAACAAAAAATAAAATTGTTATCGATTTTATCATGAATCTTTTGTATACCATCTCTAATTTTGCATTCCAGTTGTTGTACTCGTATTATATGTTTATTTGAATTTGGCGCCATAATGTTAAGGTTGGCCATCTTTTTACACTTTATATTGAAACTGGAACTCTCCCCGATCTTTATAGAAACGACAAGCGTCAAATCATTTTCAAACGAGTATGATGTCACACGCCTTCCAATGAAGTTCATGTCTAACGTAAGAGAATATTTTGTTATAAAAAAGTGGATACATTTTATGACTCCGTCAAAAAGTGACGGTGAGATTATTTTACGCAGCTAGAAGATAATTTGAACGCGACGCGACGTTCCAACCGCCTCGTTAGAGGACGTCAAACAGAATTGTAGCAGTCATAATCGGCCCTAGCGAGGTATCCGTCGGAACGGAAAATTCTCCGCAACGCATACTCTGTCGGAACAGCAAATCGCATTCGAGGTATCCGTTCTCGGAAAATATAATTGAAATGCGATGACGAATTGACTTCACATCTTCGTATTGTTTGGTGCTTGGTTTTTCGCTAGATTTTGCACTGGAAACACAAATTTAGTCAATAAATACAAACAAATTCGTTGCTTTATTGTTTATTATTAATTTATTTAACACTTTACCGCAAATCGTGAATAAATTCCGCTACTCATTGTACTCGGAGGATATCGTAAACAAATTCCGCAACCAATTTCTCTCGGAGGATATCGGAGCCTAGCTGTCAAAAATTAAACAAGAAAGTGCACTTCATCGCACTTCAACGTAATTCGCCGATATGCGTTGCAATATGTAGGAACAATTCTCCAAACAGTTGTTCCGAAAAATACCTACCTCGCAGCAAAAATCCTCCGAATCGTATAAAATCGGAGAATTTTCCGTTCCGACGGATACCTCGCTAGGGCCGAATTTGTTTGCAAAATGCCAGCTCGGAAGAGAATTAATATTTTTAACTGCCGTGCTACGTTTCTCCCTTTATAACAATATTTTTGTAAATTTCATCACCCATTTTTCACTTTTACAATTTGAAATCCTTTCTAACACGCCGCGTCAATGAAAATAATCTTATTTTTCTCAAAACGGCATTTCACGAGAGTGAAAGGATTCAGTGTTACCTAACCTTATTAGTTTCGCTCGGATGTCTCTCCGTCTGTCTGTCTGTCCGAACCCACTAAGCCAATTTTGTTTTAAATAGGGCTAACTTATACTTTTTTAATTTTTTATCCGCTGTTTTATTATTGCTGGATTTTCAGCAGGAATTTTTGATTGTATTTCGTTGACTGTTTTTCTGACTGAATTTTCGTTTTTTGACTGTTTTTTTTTAGTCAACTCTGACTGGAAGGAAGGCTGATTTCAAAATGGCAACGCTGTTGGCATAACTTCACATTTCTCTCATTGCGACAGAATTCGCTCACCGATATGAAATATTTTTAACCATAAAGAAAAGGAACGCGATGAACCACAAATTTGAAAAATGAGATTTTTTCTGGGCATACATTATAGAGAATAAAATCTACGTAATTTAATATAAAATCATTAATAATGCACCCAAATTAAAAAGGTAAACCTTTTTGAATAATGCGAAGTCAAAAACACATTCGATGTTATTCCACCTCTATACAAACACTAAAGCTTAGTACGCTGCTCGAGCTAAACTAAATTTTATCTGGTCTCCAACTTTTCTCTCCAAACATCAGCTAAAGTCCTAGCTAAATTTTGACATAGAGAGCGCTGTGGATAAATGCCACAAAAAACAGCTGTTTTTTGAAAATAACTTACTTCAAAAATTCAACTCTCTCTAATTTAAACCATTTTCGATTCTAGGTATTCCTCGTAGAGGAATTTATTAAGAAAACTCATCCTTGCTTACTTCTACCGCTCTCCGCAATACAAAAACGCAACAAAACACCAGAGAACAGCGATCTGTCGAAAAAATGTCCCGACCCATTAAATAGGCGCGCTAAATTTTGACAGATACATGAAGTACATTCTGAAATAAAAGTTTGATTATTTAGCTCGAGCAGCGTACCACTCAGCTAAATGGGTTCGCTAAAATTTAGCTGAGCTAAATTTTGGAGAGAATTTTGTATGGCTGCGAAAATTTAGCTCGAGCAGCGTACTAAGCTTAAACAATAAAAAAAAATCGTTTAACAAAATACAAGCTCTATACAAAGTTAACAATTTGTTATAAATAAGGTTTTAGTGTTCCTAGGCATTTTAAAGAGTGCATAACTTTATACATTCTCTACTATAAGTTTTATTATGTCTGTAGGTATTTAAAACCTAAGTTAAATATTCATTCCGAAGAAAACAGTTTCGATGTTTGCGGTTTTTAATTCGTTAAATATTTATACATCCTTGGAAGCAGGTTTAGTAAATATGTATGTTTCTTTATAGATTGAGAGAAATATGCTACACGCAAGATCCCCCTGCGCACTCCACTGATCTTAGTGCAGCACTTCCACTAATTGGGTTTTACTTTCTTTCATTGGGAGACCGCTTCGATGATGCAAACGTATATATCTTAGACCAGTCACTTGAAATTTAATGACTGTGTTGGAAATAGCCGAGCCACCATTTTTGTTAAACGATCCATAGATAGGTACTGTAATACGACAAACCGAAAAAAACGGAAGTTTGATGACGTTCAAATTTGTCAACAGTGAACATCAGGGAGGGAATGAAACGGTCCAATTATTCCCGGCGAACCATCCATAAGATCTACTTTTGCCAAATTTATTGAAGCAACAAAATTTGGTGAATGCAACCGTTTAATGTGATATTTATAACTGACAGCAACGCATGCCTGTATATTGAGGTGGTTCACTGTTTAATGGTTTTTTATTATTCTTGTTCAAAAATTATTTCTTTGTGGAAACACTAAAATATTTTTGGCATCGATTATATTGAATTTATTTTTGCATTGACGAGTCCTTCTCTGGAGTTTTTCTCACACAACTGCATCGAAGCCTTTGTCAAAGTTTGAACAGAACGGTCTAAAGCTTGACTGTGGCATGTAGGTCCATAATAGCAAAAGCAGATCTTCTCGAAAATCTTTCTTCTCGAGGCTGTTTATATTCTTGCCGCCAGTCTATAAGCCCAAAGCACTACTTGGAAATATATCCGGAACAGCAAAATCATGAGGATGGTTTAAAACTCTGCTGATGTCCTCAAGCTCACGAATGTGTTTTTTTTTTGGTAATCTGATATAACCCGTACTCTTAAGCACACTTTGCGAACTCGACCGAGCGCCCGTAAACGTCGATATGGAATGAATATATCTACTCTATTCTCTAACTTCAACCAGTCGAGCTGCATGTGCAAGACCTATTCTTAATAAAAGGCCGGGATTTCACCATTCCTTACAGGTGGAACGTAAAGTTGAGCACACTCTTGGTTAACACTGAGTTCAATGCTGTCAAAATATTTTCAGAATGCATATAGAAACTAGCTTCCGAAAATGAATCGATCCGTCCTTACATCCTTCCGATATACAACTGCAAAAACAGGTTATGGCTTAAAGTCGGTTCATTTATACGTAGCAGATTCATTGTAAGGGTTTATTTCTGCTTAAGCCCTTAGCCTTAACTAACACCTCCCTTTGAAGCATAAGGGGATATTTTTACATTTCTAACAGCCTAAGAATTCCGTATCCATCATAAAGGCTCAGCTCGGTCAGATATACGCCGCATCGATCACATATTTAGGACAATGTATTGTAAAAAGTCTAAGAAGTTAAATTTTCTTTCATCGCTCAAATGTAAATCTTATTCTTATCTGTAATAAAATTGAATTGAAATTGAAGTTACCCTTTTGAATATATCTGTCACGAGAATTTTTAATTTAACGCAATTAATACGGGCAAAAATTTCCCCTCGGTTAGGAAGTTTTAATAATATTAGTTGCATTATCAAGTTGACAGTGCGCCGTCCACTTTAGTTTTGAATTCAAAAACTTTATGTTACTCTTATCAGGGGTATGGGTTTTCACTCACTCGAAAACAGAATTCGTGATTTTGATTTCTAGACATAGATACCGCTCCTCCAAAATTCGGATGACATAAAGATGAAATGTGTCAAACACTTTCACTAAACTTCAGTTGAAATGATTTTTTCCAAACAGCTGAAACCCCTGATACATTTCTGGCCATCAGCGTAAGTGTGTGTGTGCGTGTACCTACTTTATTTCCTCACTCAAAACTATTCAACTATCCGCCAGTCAACGTTAGAGGCAAAAAGATGCTTGCGTTATTCATAAGGGATAATAGCTTCAATTTCGGAGACTTTCACTCGTTTCACAAAAATAGACTTTTGTCCGATTACAAACTTTTAACTAATCTCTCCCTCATCGCTGTGCCCCTCCACTGTCAGTAAAATTGTCCACACCAACACAGACAGGCGGTATGCAAAGTAACGAGCTAAGCATGCTCTCGCGTCTATAAGCTGGCATTCTCTCGTACACATGGCGATAACACACACAGCAGGCAGTAACTCGATATGATGCCCAGGTTATGTTATTAATGGCATCGCACTATGTTAAAACTACTGCAGTGGGCCAGGGGGATGATGGCAGGCGGCGCTGGTCCACTGGCCGATGAGGGGATGAGCTCCTGCTTGTAGTGGTGCGGATGATAACCCGTACACGAAAATGTCCATAAATATGAAATTGTTGCTCCGGGACGACGACAATGAGCGACTTTCCTTTGTCACAAATGAGTTGGGTCATTCTCTGCGTGTGCCGCACATCCCCCCGGTTTTTGCCTCTAATGGATAGGATTTTGACAATTTCCATTTCTTTTTTGGTTGTGGTGTGGGGTCATTGAAGCGCTCTCCGAGATTGCCAAGATTTCTGTTTAAATAAGACAAGTAGTGTATGCGAAGTGACAGTGGCAGTGCTAGTGGATATGACCTCCTAGACAATTTCATGCTGGCGGGATACATTTCCGTTGAACTGGAGAACGGGTCGGTGGTAGTGCGAATCGCTAAATGAGCCAGATACCAAACTATAGCTCTGGGGTGAGGTTTGATGCCGTGCATACCCAAACTGGTAGCTGGGAGCGTTTTAATGTGGGGGCCGCTACACTGCCTCATCATTTTGATGATCTGCGATGGACTTGGTTAATTCACCAGCTGAATTTTCTTTCGTTGGGTAAAATATACGTATACGTACGAGTATTATGTTGTATATACACATTCGAAAAGGCCTTTTCGAGATAATGTCACAGAGTAGTTTTGAATGGGCCCCTGGAATGACAGTGGTGGATGGGGTAGCGTCCCGAAGAACTATTTTAAATCAGAGATACGTAAATGCGATTGCGTCTTTGTGTACACATCATTTGAAGAAGTCAAACGGATGGGTTGTAGCAGAGGTCAATCACGACGGCGAGCACAAACGCGACGACGACACGGTGCGGTGGCAACGGGTAAAATATGGGTCGATATGGCTATTGCCATTGATGTGTGTAGCGCTCGAATTGAAGATGAAATTGACACCGAGGCAAACAAAGATGACACAGCGGGTAGGGGCGGTTTGCGGTGGTGGTATATAGTATAAGTATATGTGTGTGATTTCATCGAGTATTTGGGTGGAGATAGGGTGGATAATTACTTCTCGAGTGTGAATATGAAGCGAAGCATTATATGGTTAGATTGTTGCGAATTAGACCACTTTCATGTATTGGCTCCTATGCAACACAAACGGTGGCTGTCTGTTGGTATGCATACATAAGATACCATACAATGTTGAGTTGGTTGCAGTCAATTTGATACTTGTTTTTTCATAGCAATGTTTATATTGACGTGTGGTTTAGAGGAAGTTGTTGCTGCGAAAACATTAATTTGAATGGAAATACGGTAGGTATCTAGTAATTGGTAATATTGTCCGCGAATTGGGATGGACGAAAATAATTACTCGGACGTAAGACTTAACTTCCACCGGACTGTCGGAACCTGCGGTGTGTTCTCGGTATTCGCCAGTTTGTCACGAATTTTTTTTTCCGCAAAGCTATCGATGTTACTCATATAAGCCAGGTAGTGCTTGAAGCTTAGATAAAAGGCAATTATCTGTCAAAGGTGGGTCTTCCCTGATATCTAGAAAAATATATAAATGAAAGCAATAATCTAGAAAAAAAATCCCAAGAGAATAATGTTGAAAAAAATCTCGAAAAAAATAAATCTTGACCAGCTAAAATCTAGAAAAAAAGATTGGAATTAATATTAATTCAAGATTTACTCATATGGAAAACTATTTGAGTTGCATGAGTTTGCCACAACAATTTGATTCACTGTACATACAGTTTTTAAAGTCAGCTAAAAAACAAAATTTCTTGTAAGACTCTATTGACGTGCGATTGTCAAAACACCGCATGGCTTAAATCCGACACTATAATATATGTATACCTACTATATATAATTTTTTTGCGTACGTTTTATGGGGTATTTAAGAGGCATTGTCCACAACATGCGCTTGTGAATACAAGTAATCAAATTTATTTTGCATGTGGGCTTTGGGATATCTAATATAGAAAATAAATGTACTTATGAAGGTATGATTACCTACATATTTTGTATTAAAAAAATAAGTTTGTTTGCGTGTATCCAAAAACACACGGCCTTACTAATAATCAAGCAATAATGTCGACAATTAGTCGGCTGCCAGCTTCAGTAAAAACGTAGGTATACCATTTGCGTGAAACGGTACCAATAAACGATTAGCCCTCAACATTTTCTAGTGCGACCTTACAATCTATAGAATCTATTACATGGCATTAAATAGAACACCGTCATAACTCGAAAATCATAGTTTTTCAGAAAATGAAATTTCAAGATAGATAGTTGGATAGTTGTATTTTATAATCACGTTCATTTCTATCAACTTTTTTTGTTTTGTTTGGTAGGGCTTTTAATTGCGGTTACATGCGATGCAATTAAGTTTTACGTTTTAAATTTAGTATACTTACGAATAATAGAAAAACAGCAAAGAGTTTCAGTTGTGACGTTATTAGGATTGAGACATATCTGAAATGTGTCGTAAGTCCAAATATGACTTTTTTTCCACAATTAAATTATCTATTTGCAAACAACACTCATGTCATAAGAAGCAAACCTTTTATTTTTAATTTTTATATTGAAACAGAACAATTTTTTTTTTGTATTAAAAGTTGAATGTTTAAATGCATTTGTTTTATAAATATAATAATAATGGAAAATAAGAAGGAAAGTTAGCTTTTTTATTTAAGAAATATTGGGGAGAAGATGTTAAAGATTTTGATAAAAATGTTTGTAGTATTTTGGAATGTGTTTTTTTTTTCTTTTTCTCAAGTCCTGAAGGTCCTTGATTGTGGAGACTTAGTGTAGTGAACTAAAGTCGACGAAGCGTTCGGATTTATATTATATCCTATAACCCAGTGTCTCCACGTGCAATTTTTCTTTCATGAAATGACAGATTGCACGTGGAGACCTCAAATTTCACGAAGAAACCAATTTCATGAAAAGTATTGCACAGCTCCTTTCATGGTGTTGTGTTAAAATCAATAAAATGTAATTTAATCAAATGTAATGTAATGTGTCCTATACTTCAATGTAACTTACCCATTCGATGTTATTCTATTTGATTACGTTCAATTTGCTAATGTCAATATAAAGTTGTCAAACTAAGTGTCAAGTATGTAAAATTGTAAATGGACAATTCAAGATCAGAATCAATCCAACCACCAATGAATCAAGTCAAGCATTATAACGATTAAAATTCGAGTTTTATTTCATTACATAACATTTTGGTCCTTCGAAATAAAAAAATGCATGTACCGGGCTCATTCAAAGGTAGTGAAATATTACTTATATCGGATTTTGAAAGTATGTTATCATCTATAAAAAAAAGAGTTTTATAAATGGGCATAATAAAAATAAGAATTTAGATAAGAGTAGAACAGCATCGCTACCTGGAACATTAAAATCTTCTTCCTGCAGTTTTTGCTTTGATTATTGTGCTTTCGCAAGCTCAACGAGTTGCCTTCCAAGTGAATGCATTTGCCCTTTTCGAAAAAAAATTGTACCTTTTTGTGGAAAAAATGACATAAATTAAAATAATACCAAAAAATCTACGAACAATATTATAATTTTCGATATGACATAGTCAAAAAGAAAAATGTTCAAATCGCAGTAAATTTTCTATCAATAACGTCACAAGACAGAATAATACAAATAAAAAGCCTTAATTTGAATTCAACACTGTCATATTTCCAAAGATTACGTTCGTTAATATATTATTTTCTTTATTCTATATCGTCATAGCACGAAATAAATCGTTTTAAACTTTAAAAAGTAGTACACGCATTAAACTTATCTGGAGTAGAAAACAGTCTTATCACAGAATATGACACTTTTTAATTAATGCCTAAATAGTTTGTAGGTACTTCATAGGCCACTGATTAAATGAAAATAAAACAGTATTTCTCTACAAAAAATATTTAAAAGTGACAGTCTCAATAACGACAAAAATACGCCCGACTCCTAAGTTTTTGAGTTGTAGAAATGACGTTGTTCAAGTAAAAACTTTTTGGAAAATAGCTTTGAACTGTATCATTATGTCAAAAATCTTGTTTTTTGAGTTATGACGATGTTCTTTTTAATGAGCGATGTGTTGTCATCGCAGAATTCAAATTTCATAATTTGTTTTCGTGAAAAACAAGGTCAACGGTTTCGACACAACGAGAATTTCATTCTAAAAATAGGAATATTTCTATATAAATACAGCCGGAATGTATTCCGAATGTCGACCAGGAGTCCTTGTGATTCCAAACGATATATTGGACAGAGGAACTCTGGTTGAAGAGATGACCGAAAGCCAAACTGGAGCAATTTAACCACAAGTTGTTATTGGTTGTGTTGGTAAAAGGAAAAAACGATCAGGTTACCATGGTAAATAAAGTTTTAATATACGATGAATGTGTTTATTGTTTGGCAAGGTATTTATATAAAGCAAGCCTGCTTTGATAGGCTTTAAAAATACATTTTTTTGCAACCTACATATTTTGCTTCGTTTAGTCGAGGAGCTTCGATAAATTTTTATAGACAAAATTTTCCAAGCTTCTCAACGAATTTTCGACCCTTACAACATTAATTTTCTATTCCAGCATTCGAAAAGTCATTCCGGGACAATTGCTCACAAAATTTTCAACATCTTTCATTTTCCCGACTTTTCCGGAGGCTTCTCCAAACGTGTTCTTTCGTAGAAACCTTCTCCTGACAATTATTACGAACAATCATTTTCAATTGATGAATTACTATACATTTTTACATCATTTTCGTATATATATATACATAGATTCTCAAACTGTCAAACAAATAATTCGTTATTTAAACAATGTGGGCACACACAATTCGAATTCTTCTCCAACAGAATTACATGGATTTGAGTTAAATTTGCTCAAAAGATATTTTTTCAAAGGTTGTTTTAGGCTTGTTAAATCCAAAAATAAAACAGTAATGCCCTATCGTTCGATCGGCACAATTTTCAGTACTTTTCTTTTATGTCTTATACAAATTCACGAATGATTTCTGAGTGCGTTTGTGTCGTAATAAAATCCATTTCAAATGATTCAATATATCTACAGAACACAATATTAGAATGCATTGATTTATTCGTAGGCTAATGATGCAGGTCAAAACTTATTGGTGGTCTAATGATCACAATTAAAGCAAGTGAATATTTTTCAAAATAGAAATAATAGACGGGTGATTCAGTTTAGAATAAATTCAAGTCCCATACGTAGGAAGCTAGGATGCGTGCTAAGAACTAACAGCTTCCGGTTTCGCAAATAAATACCATTTGATCTATTGAAAATTGTATGGCTTAGGTACATACATATGACTTAATTCGGGAAACTTAGAAACCGACAAAAGTTTGAATTCTCCTAGCAAAATATAAAAGCTTAGGTACATTATTATGCAAGAAAGCTGTTATTCATACAAAAGAGTAGACCACAGAGGAGAAGGGAGTTTGTAGGTATACTGGTCTCAACTGATGCTTGAACTGACTCTTGGTTGGGAATGGTGAGAAGGTGGTTGCTCGCACTGGATGCTATGGATTTTGTTTCATTAGAGATCATTCTCGGCTAACAGACTATTTTTTCAAAATGTTTGATAGAGATATGGTTGCAGCCAAATATCTACCTACAGGTATGAAAGAACCCAAACTTAAAAAAAAAAGTAGTTAACCATCTCATTTAATCAAAAGCGCGTTGAAAGAAATAAACACATGCACCGAGATAATATGTTTTTTTTTTTTTTTTTGAGCTTAGGTAGATAGACATAAAATAAAAATGCAAAAGTTTCCAATTTTGTGCATATATTTTTGTACAAACTTGTTATTGATTAACTTGGATTGTTGTGGTGTGGAATCTTTGCGTAAGCTACCAGACTAAAGTTGATTATTGGTAAAGCCGATAATCACATAGAATAGGTATCTATGCTAAATTTATTTTTTGTTGAATATTTATATTAAATTTTGAAATAATGCGTTTTGTGACCTATGACTATTTGTTAAAGAATTATTAATTTCAATAAAAAATTACTTTCAGAGTAAATTTAGGGAATTGTCAAAATCTCGAAAGCATATTTATTTTCGAGATTTTTGTACTTTTTAGATTTTTTCCCATTCGAGATTTATTTATGTTTGAGTAAAGTCGCCTCCCGTCAACCGTTTCGCACTGAGAACTACTGTATCCTTCAGTCAACTACGAGTCTACTTATCTTCTACACAACAGATTTCCTGTGAGAAATACTATTTCTATGTCAAGCTCAGTGAAATAACCGAAATTTGTGCAAATAAAGACATCAGACCTTTCTTTTAGTTCTTACGCAAGGTTTTTGTGACCTGCACAAGTCTTATCAATGCTATGCCAGTAAATACCAAATCGAACACATTATACTAGTGTTACTCAATCTCTTTCCCCAACAAATGGGTACACGGTGAGTTTAATTAAATGCGAATTCCAAAAATATCAAAAATAGTCCCTCCCCCCATCCACTAATATGGAAATGCCAAATCCAAGAGACACTCACCAGCCAGCCAGTAGTGGGCACAAAATCGTAGCAGTCATAGGTTAGAGGCAACGGCATTGCCTGCCAGTCTTAAGAGAAATAATCCAAGCTGAAAACTCGCAATCCGCGTAATTGGTAACAAAATACAGCGCAGCGAGACCGCCACAAGCCTTATTACCCAGCCAAGAGTAATTAAGCAGCATTTAGTTGCCAATGCTCACGACTATTTAGCCGCAGACGGCCAGGCACACCGGTCGTCGCAGCAAGCCCAGCAGTGCCGCAGCGAGTACAGTAAACCACATCTGGGAATCTAATTAAAATTGTTGTGCCTCGGATTCACGAAAATAAAAAAAAATCATGAGAAATTGTGTGCAGCCTTCTAGTTGGTGGTGGTGGCACCAAGGAGAGGTGATATCAAAACGCTGCTACCCATTGCACTGCAGCGATGATATGTCAGTGTATGCACCGCTAAAGCCCTTCATTAAATCCACAAAACGTAGCGAGTTGAATACGGGAGACGGGAGGTTTTTTTTTTGTCGTTTTCTTAATTCCTTCTTCTTCCCTCGGCGCGACGCGGAATGTGGAATTTGATTAAGTGTCCCAAAAAAGGATTGTCCTCTGTCTCCCCTCTGTCTCTGTGCAACTGAAGACGACGACGACGACGGCAACGACTAACCAACTGGGCAGACAATGCGAATGGCTGCGAACACGGCCTCGAGGAAAACAATAAAGAAAAGCGGAAAAATCAACAGAGAAATGGCATCCGCCGCGCAATGCAAACAAACCGATGCTACTGCCACCACTGCGGCTAATAATAAAACAATTAATCTTCTTAGCGGTTTACATACATACGTATGAGGATTTGGGATACGTGAAGGAATTCGCTGGGTTCGGAGGGAATCGTTAAAAAAAGGGCCGGCGCCCCTTCAATAAACGCACAAATCCACTGATGGAATGCCTGTGTACTTGCCTTTTACGGGTATTGAAAATGTATTCTCATACCGCAATGCGATCCTGATCCTTCCTTAACGATTGCTACACTTTCTGACATATCTGTTTCACGATCTTGTTTCGCTTTTCAACAATCATTAATCACAGGACGTCAGTGAGGTGAAAACGCACAAGAGTCCTTTTGTTTGTTCTCTATCGCTGTGTAACAATTTCATCCTGCGTAATCCTAAATAATTAGTGAATCATTAATTACTGTCCCGCTATCCGATTTCGGATTTATTTTTTGTGCTCGCGAAAATGAAAAAAATGGAAAATCGTTCTACGCTTCTTACCTGGAGACAAGTTCTCAGTTTGGGTAAATATTTGTTTTGGTCTCACACTTGAATGAAAATAAAGAAAAGAAGGACGATCGAAAAGGGGCACAGCTACCTATGCAGCAAATTAGAGGGAATTACGAGGTAAACAGACGGAACGATTGAGTAAACCCAAATGGGTGGACTGTAGAAAACTGGTTTTGCGTATATTTTTGCCCGAAATTTTCTCAAGACTGATAGATTTTTATATTAAGTTAGAATGACATTCAAAGGAAATGCTAAATGTACGACGAGATGGCCATTTGCAACCAATAATAATGCACCTGCAGAAAAATCCACGTAGTCTCGATTCAAATCTAAGCAAACAAATTGGAAGAGGTGGGAAGAAAATAAAACAAAGAAACGAAAATAAGAAAAGAAACGTCGAGAAATAGCCAACCAATTTGTCTGCAACACCAACAGCATTCCAGTTAATATATTAACTGCTCTGTTGAATTTATCAACTGTACCTCGATCGATTGAACGTCGTCATACGTTGCCTGATCCACAAGAACGGAGACCCCTAAAGTGCGTCAATTATAGAGGCATCAGTCGCCTTCATTGCATACAAGTTCCAGTTTGGCGTAGGTATACTGTGTCAACGCCAGAAACCTTGTCGACAAACTGATTGGACCTTATCAGAGTGGTTTTAGGCCCGGTAAGACAATAGACCAAATATTCACACTACGGCAGATCCTGGAAAAAACAAAAGAAATCCAAATCGATACACACCATTTGCTTTTTTTCCAGTTTCCAGGCCGCATATGATAGTATTTATAGAGACGAGCTATTCAGAGCAATGTTTAGTTTTGATGTCCTTGTCAAACTTGTCAGACTGTGCAGAATAACGTTCAAGACCGGTCTCAGTATAGCTACTAAAGAAATCAAACTAACATTAGGCTTATGTGTCAATTATTATCCAAATTATACCAATTTTCATCCATATGTTTGATTTTTTACTACGAAAATTAAGAAAAGATAACTATTCACGAATCTGTGACTCTGGCGACATGCGAAGTCATAAATATTTTTGAAAAGGCTAGTAGCAATATTTGCTTTTGTTGGTGAAATACTAGATATTGGAGAATGTAAACTAATACTAAGTAGTCAACCCGTGTACCTATCTTAAAAACAAAATGATTCAAAAATGTATAAGTGGACCCAGCGAACTTCGTCTAGCCTCTAGCCCAATTTAACGCCTTCAGATAAACTCCAGAGTGAAAATCGTGCGAAAATCAGGGAAATTTTCATCGGAAAAACCAATCGAACGGTGAACTGAATACGCTTGAATTAGATTGGAAGTTCAGTTGGAATAATCTGAGTTCATAGGATAAGGACTTCCTCTCCTTTGAAATTGCCCTTGATGATCGTCGCTTGAATCACATTGCTCATCCATTTCTTGACGCCACTTGAGTCACATTGTTCATCCATTTCTTGACGGACAACAGCGTACCGTTGCATAATTTCGGATGATTCAAATTCCGAAACATGATTGTAATCGATCCCACCGTCGGATATAGTTGGCAGTTCTCCAGCGATTTGACTTTGAATAATGAAATTCAAGCTATCGACGCACGTCCTTATTCTTCGCTCATAGTATTGTCCGTTCACTAATTCAATCGAAATTTTTATAATTTTGTGTAATTTTGTCGGGGAACACTATGGTGATAAGTTCCTCCTTCAACGATATCAATCCAGTCGAAACATCAACAGGAATTTGGTTATTGCCAGCGCCAGATCAGTTGTCTCGAGAATGAAACAGGCGATAGATTGTTCTGCAATTAGACTCTCATGTTCGTGGTCGATTTCAACTTCTTGAAATGCCACATATAGGTGACGATTTCAGGCACGCATTAAGTTGATCGGCAGCAGTAGATTTCGGGTTGACGGGAAGCGTTTGACGAAAATCTCCACAGAGATAATCATAGACCCACCAAATCGTCTCAAATCACCTCGTAAATCAACAGTCTCCAAAGCTCATTTATACGCTATCGTGCATTCATACCAATTAATGATTTTGCATTCTCGCATCAATTTTCTCGGTCATTGTGCGAGTTTGCTTGTCAACTGTGAGAAGATTCATCGGCAGCTTGAAAGCGGAATGTGCAGTTCGACCTCCTTCCAACAATGTGGCAGCAATGCGAGAGGATGCTACAACCAACGCATTGGAGATCTTGACCGAATTGTTTGCTGAATCAACGAAATGACGAATGTCTCGCGCTCGCCTGTCCCACCGGAAGCATCGAGAAAGTAAATGCCTTCCGTTCCATCGTCAACAACCTTTATCAGCGAATCGTACAAGATTTTCTACTCGGCATGCAACAGCGGCATTATTTATATAGTTAACTTCTCCGCCGAAAATCCACGCAAAATGTCTTTTATCACAATGACTTACACAATTATCCGAAATTTTCCAAGCTTTAAAACGAATTTTCCACTGCAATCATCAAATCGTGCGATAAAATGCAAAATACCATCGACATAATTTTTTGCGTTTTTCCGGAATTTTCTGAGTTTTCCATTAGAAATGCCATTCCGGAACAATTGCACACAACATTTCATACAAAAGATCAATTTTTGATATTTACAATTTCCCGACTTTTCCGGACGGTTTTCCAAAAACTCTCGAACAACTGAAAAAGAAATTGAGCCAAATCGACCCATTGGTCTAATCGGGTGTTAATTATTCAGTCACGAACTTCAGCATCAAAATAGGTGTTCGTCATTGAAAACGTTGCACCCATTTTACGGCCCTTCACCCTGTCATGCTAGCTGCCGCGGATATTTAAACGACGTTATATTTCCCACATAAAGGCATCAATGGCAATTCCAAATTTGAAAATTATTCTGTTAATACCTGTTAATACACAACTGCTTTCATTCCATTTCAAATCTATGAATAGTGGCAGGAGAAAGAAAATTTCCTGAATTCGCAAGAGCAAAAATGTAAAATAAAAATAGTTCAATTCGAAATTAAAAATATGAGTACAATTTTTCGTTGGGAATACAGCTGACGTAAAAGGAGTACAATACTCCTATTTTAGTACTTTTGCCAGCACTGAACACCACTCATAGCCAACTGAAGAAACGAACTAAAAGGATTAGGATTAGGATACAAGGACTTAAATATGTAATTCGTGTACTGCAACTCAAAATTTTACAATTGGTGATTCAATTCTTTCCATGTGGCTTAAGAAGTTAATTGATTGGGAAGACCTTGTCAGGAAATACTGGGGAGGCTCTCTATATCGAAACATCATTCATATATGGTTGGATCATATAAAAAGAATAAATAAATAAATTCGTTTTGTGCGAGTTTTTGATTTTTTGGGCGAAAGGAAGGGACCAACAATTTTTGATCCGAGTCCGAACGGATAATTGAGAAGATCTTTCATGGCATTTTATACTCTCGCGTGAATGTCAGACGTTCGCGAGAGGTGGCGCAGTGGAAAAAAGCCCTCAAGGTATCATTTTTTTCCGGGAATCGAACCTCACTCGCTTAGTAGTCGAAAACACTTACCTCTAAGCCACTGCGCAGAATAATGGACAGTAGCAAAGGCGAATACAGATTTCGTTAGTCGCTTCGAACGCAAAATTCGTCGAGTTATTTTCGGTCGTGTTTGCGTTGACGGCCTAGTGGACATTTAACACCGAACTCTGCGAGTTGTAAAGCAACATTGACCTGTTCAGAAAAGTCAGCATTATTCGTCTATGATGGCTAGGATATAGCGATGGGATACCAACGCTTCGTAGAAGAGGGTGACCTCGCCTAAGGAGACCTTAACCAACTTTGGGTGCGCAACTGCATGAATTTAGTAAAAAGAAACGTATTGGTTGGGGCCTAGACCCAGGCGAAATGACAACTGTGACATTATTTTTGCTGAAAATTTCTTAAACAGGTTAACTCTGTTATTTTTAATTACTACTTGGTAGTAGGCGCATTGGCTTAGTGGATAGTGTGTTTCACTACTAAGCGAGGGGTCCAGGTTCGAATCCCGCAAAAACCCGAATTCCAACTCAGGGTTTTTTCACTGCGCCACCTCTCGCGAACTTCGACAAACATCCGAGAGTACCTATATAAGTGTCTTGAAAGAGCTTCTCAATCAGCTGTTTGGAATCGGCATAAAATTATAGATCCCTTTCATTCGTTCCAAAAATGAAAAACTCACACAAAACGAATGGTTGTGAGAAGCTAGGGCTAGCCTACAAACCTGCTGTGGCAACGCGGGCATACAAATCGCGGGCATAAAATAAATCGACTCTCGGTTTAAAACTACCAAGTAATAATAATAATAATAAAAGTTTTCCAGTGGCGCAGGATGTTTTAATAACAGGGAAATGATAAATGATAAAATATATGCAATGATAAATTTCCGTGACGGCAAGTTAAATGTTTGGAATTACTCCACCAGATTCCAACAGCGCGCAATGTATACAATTGCATATCCGTTGCAACAAGTTCTATGTTTGGAATTACTCCACTAGATTCCAACAACGCGCGCTTAGATGTTTACACATCAAAAGCAATTAAGTTTACCGAACGATATACACTTATGTCCTTTTACTCACCCCAACAAGTAGAGAAACAAGTAACAAGTAGATAAAGCTAGTAGAAGACAATTTTAATAAACTAAAACTTAGAAAACTTTTCACATATTTTTTGTATGCATTTACCTTATGGACTCACCAGAAAAAAAAAACCGACTGAAAAAATGGAAAACTCCCGAATGATTTACGAAAGAATAAAAATCAGTCACAAATTTGTATACGACTTTTAGTGTTTAAGTTTGTAGGTACTTTAAAGAAATTTTACATTCAAACAAGTTAATACGAAAACTATGAAAAGATTCATTGGGGTTATGAAAAGTCCCAAACAAAAAAAAAATACCTACCTACTTCTAATGAAACCATTCATAAAATCAAACAATTTTTCATATGAAACTTGAATTCATTCTTACAATTTATGTATTTGGTCATACAACTAGGTAGAGTTAAACGCTGCGAAAGGAAACTATTCAATTTAGAGAAAATGACTCATTCTTTATAACGGTTGTAGTTCAATGAAATAGCTACTACATTCAAATAATGGTCGCCTTCATAAAACCAAGGAATTGTCTTATGCATTGAAGGTTGTCATTCATAAAATGACACAATCACCAAAACGACACTTTTAAGAATCGTTCATACATTTATGAACATTAAACAATTTCATTGAAATTCGGATACATAATTTTCCAACAACAATTTAGAAGGCCAATTATCAATTAATCCAGTTACATGAAGGCAATATTGTATTCATAAAGCCAAGCGAAATATTCAAGAATTCTTACATCGCGTTAAGGAATATTTAATCAAACGTAAGGATTTCAGCTCTGTGAATGGCATTCATTTATATTATGGACAAGAATTTTTTCAGTGTATAAAGTGTGTTGTATTAGGAAATTTGAAAAGATTCAACTCTGAAAAAGTTGGTGACAAATCGATCAAACAGTGCGTCTATATCAGACACATCAGATTGCACCATATAATATTTTTGCGTCTTTTAATAGAAAAATCTTTCAAAGCAACAAAATGAGCTACATAGGTAATACAAGTGTAATACAAACAAACTTAAATAAACTATAAAATAAAAAGCGATAGAAATGTCGCTAAGAGCTAGCGTTTTTTAATGGGTGCTGAAACTGTTGACATAGCGAGAGAAATGGCTCCGAAAGCGTTAAACTGGAAGCACTGTATTACTCACACCCCGCAAACTTTTGATTTAAAATTTTGTAGGTACCTATGTATCTAGTTAGGAGATCGACTCTTGTTAGGCCAGTATGAAAATGAAGCACGAATCACTTCCTGTTGCTGTAACTGGTTTTGCAAACTCACTCAGCTGACACTGTTCAATGGCAATAAATTATTTATGTTTTCAAGTGGGCAGTGGCACTACTTTCATTCAACGCTAATACTCTTTCGAAATACCGCACTGAGAAAGCATTCAACACGTCACCAACTTACCTACCGTCCATTAGGCCGATCCTAGCAGTGACGATGTGTGACTGTCAAGTCAGGAAATGTTGTGAAATCGACTACTACCCCATTTACCTCATCAAAACAACAGATACGTATAGTTCGCAAGCATAGAAAAAGCTTGAGTCTTGATTCACGTCATAGATAAGTGGATCCTTTAATGCCATTGGAATATTCTACATCTACCTTTCGCACAAAACTGAAGCCAAATATCGTTGGTCGTTGCATTTTACCCGCTCTTCGTCTGTTCCGTAAAGTAAAGGAGACAACTCCTGAAATGGCAACTAATTGCAAAATGTGCCCAATGTGAATTTTGCGGAAAGCCAAATGCCGTGAAAAGACAATATGGCAGTGCCGAACTCATTCATTACGGCTGCCTGCTTCCGGATATCACCGCAAATATATTTCCATCGACTTGCGCTGTCAGTCTGTTGACTTGTCAACGGATCTTGTTTACAGTTCCTTGCCAGAAAAGTGCTCATTTACAGCTGTTTTGACGTAAGCAAATTGCTTTCCTTTTTTTTTAAATTTGGGAATAAAAAGTACTCATTGGGGGCCAGGTCTGCGCTGCGGTGGGTGGTTAATTTCCTCGAACCCGCACTCTCGTACAGCAGCTTTGGAGAGCCGCGCAGTGAGAACCGGTGCGTTGTCGTAAGGTAGCAGCTCTTTCTTTGTCAGCTTTCCTCTTCTTTTGTAAGGTTGAGATAATTACTTTGGTGACAAGAAATAAATAAATTAATAAATAATGTAGTAGAATAGTGCGCATAGCTTTGTTATTTCTGGCAACATCTTGATTTCTACACGTGCATCATACAAGTTTTTCGATAATTTTCACATTTTCTTCGGTAGCCCCCGTGATTGGCCCACCTAGGCGGGGGTCATCTTTGATACCTTCCCTGAATCTTTTGAATTCACTTGACCACTTCTGCACGATCGATAATGAAGGAGCAGAGTCTCGTTAAACGGCTACCACTTCTTCATGGAATTTAATTGCCGCACGATGCTCGATTTTCTTCAAAATTGTCGCGTCAGTCATTTTCGTCGCCTTTGACTGGAGGTCGCAAACAAACTATTAAGTTAGTTAATGATAAATTTAGTTACCTTACCCCGATACCGAGAATACATTGAACGACCCTCGTTCCTTAAATAGGTCTGGCCTGGATGGCGGCGAATCGAAATTTAATTTTATCTACAAATGGGTCTATTTTATCCCCACAGTGACATATGGTACTTATTTCAGAATTGGAGTAATGCTCCTACTCTCCAGCAACTAATCAAACGAAGAACTCATGACAGTTACGGTCGTAGGAACCCAATTACGAGTGTCGGCATCGCGAAATATGTTCGACATCAATTTCTGACAGGATTGCGTGGCAGTAGCAAAAGCGTCCCTTTTACATTCCACATACGCTGTCGCTTGTCATGTAGTTAATAGCCGGATTTTGTAAATTTTAAATTTGACATGTCCTACATCTGTTGGCCGGCGGCCTCAGCCCCCAATATTTTCACGGTTCGACAAGTCATCGTGGCGTGGCGTGCATACGAAAAATTACCAATCTAATTGCCATCCTTTCGTTTTGCATCGAATGTCCTCCTTTATGCTAAGGTGCTGCAGTTAACTTTATAATTTATCAGCTAACCGTCAGTTCGATCCTTCAAGGGCGATTAAAGGCGCATGAAGATGGCAAACAAGAAAAACTGCACGCACATTACAGTCATATCCCTGTTTCAAGTTCCACCACAATTCGAGCGAAAATCGCCAAACTGCGTGCAAGCGGTTTCCGTCCATCCGTCCATTTCTTGATCGCTGACTGATTGACAACTTGGACATTACTTATGTGTGTATGGCGGAGAGTGTCTACCTATACTTTTCTGGTAGGTAGCGCCTGCAGGATGATGAGAAACCGCAAAATATGATTAAGAAGCAATTACCGCCTGAGAATTGTTTGCAAGTGCGATGTTTCCGACCGACATGTGGTGTGGTGTTGTTTTGTTTTTGTCCTGCATTTCAGGTGAATTGTGTGTGTGGATTGTGGTGAGGTAGCAAGAACCGCACAATCGAATATTTTGGAAAATAATATCACTATACAGACCGTTGTGATGGTAGGTACTTCTTCGCAGTGGACGAATGAAGTGAAATGTATGCCAAAAGACTAATTCATGTTGTAAGTAAATGTGTGTCAAACTAATGTTACACATTTGGTGTCCAAGTCAATGGAAATACGTTTCCATTTCCACTGGTCAGGGTCAATCGGAATTGAAAAATAAATTCGAATTTGCTGACTTAGCGCATGGGTGGTGAATTTTGCCGTGACATTGTAGGAGACTTGAGTGTGCCTTAACAAGCTGTGGTGGGGAGTTTTGAAAAAAAATTCTCGAGAGTGGCTGGGACGATAATCAATGCCAGTTGATGATCCGAATTTTGTACTAAGCTGTCGGCAGAGATTCAAAACTTCAAGAAAAGATCTACACTAAGAAGAGGAGACTGATCAAAGATGCACCATGCACACGTTTATACTACGTAACATAGGAGACAGATTATCCACTACACCAGTCAGGGGCAATCGTTTACTTTTGGCTCAACTCTCTGTATTATGATGTAGTCATTTTCTCAGATAAGTATGTCTAAGCTAATGCTGCATGTCAAAAATGATGCTCTTAGAAATGCCCCAGAAGCTATAGCAGCGGCGATTTTGTTAGTGGTTAGAGTCACTCTCTTTGACTCGAACGGCGTAGCTATGCCAATCAAATTAGTGAAAGGTTTTTTTTATGAAAATATTTTCCTCAAAAAAGTCCCAGTCACAGTCCAACAGTGAACCAGCTCATCCTCATAGTCATGAACAGTGAACAATGGTAGCCATGGTAGCACTTCCAAGCTTCAGAATTCCGTATTTCTCAGCATTTAACTTTCGTTACAAGTTTTGTGATATTACTGAAGTCCTTGAAAGTCATTTTTGTTAATGTTTCGTTGTTTTTAAGGTTCCGTACCCAAAGGGAAAAAACGTAACCTTATTAGTTTCGGTCGGATGTCTCTCCGTCTGTCTGTCTGTCTGTCTGTCTGTCCGAACCCACTAAGCCAATTTTGTTACCAGGTCTATCTCAAGAACCGATTGACATAGGAGGCTAAAATTTACATACAACATCCGGTATAACCTCTAGTTAAACGACAAATACCAATGGAAGGAATACATCGATTGGTTTTGGATTAATTAGTAATCTGGGGAAAAAAATATTTTCATTCGCCCAAAAAACGGTTTATTTCTTGATTCACAAAAAAATACATAAATTCCTTTTTTGTAGATCATGTTCTTATCTATATATGTGCTGAATACTGTTTAGCCGAAAAGTTAATAGTTTACAAGATATTTTCAAAAAAGATAATTTTACCATGTAAAATACGTTGCTCTCATAAGTTTTAATCTCTACTATACGCAGTTGTGCACAATTGACCCCATCAAAGACAGAAGAGAGTCACTGGTGGTATACCACCAGGGACCAGGGTTCCCGCTTGCTAATTTCGTTGGGGAGTATAATACATTTTTTTGGGGAGTACAGAACAAAATAAAAGTAGTATATTTTTAGTCAATAGTTTTTAATTGGGACAGGTCGCATAAAGAATGGAAAATTGGCGTGGGTTAGGTACTAGGTAATAATTAGAAAATGAGATTCATGTGCGAGTAATTTTTGAGAGTAAAAATATTAAGTAATTAAATTAAACTAAATTGTGATGAATTCATGAAGAGGGGAAAGATTGAATGATATAGATTTCAAATAATATCTGATGTGTTGGACTTTAGCCAAATACGGAACCTTCGGTGTGCGAGTGACACTCGCACTTGGCCGGTTTTTTTTTTATTATTGTTATTACTTTTCGTTGTTTTTATTACTTTTGTTTTTGTTTTGTTTACTATTTTTAATGTTATAGTACCTAAATAAAAAATATTTATTTTTTAAATTACTTGGAAGTATGCACAGCATACCAGATACCAACACTCAAGACAGGATATATCGTCTTGTCCTAACTCCAAAGCTTCTCTCAATGACATATCTTGTTCTTATTTGCGACTCGTTGTAAAAACGTCCTAATATTATTCCATTCCCAAATGAACCATTTTCAAAGTGAAATTTTGCCGCATACTTATGAAATATAAGACTGTCATGAGTCGAACCTAGCCATCGAGCAACAATATCGATTGATTTTGAATTTATATTTGCACATAGTTTGATCATTAATGGGGAAGCAGCCTTTTCGGTTTCTATCACCACATAAATGAAGTATAATACAGTGTTGTTAGCACTCTCTCTCTCTCTATTCATTTATTCCACGAAGCGTTGCATTTTTCCCATTTTGTTCACATTTCAAGTACTAGAATTCCTTTAAAAATCTCTCGATCCATTTGTGGAAAAATTTAAATTTTTTAAGTAAAATTTGTACTATATTAACCTTAAGATAGTATTAAAATTGCAGATTTTTAACATTACTACGTCAATTTTTTAGGAAATGTTCACAAAAGAATGGACACCTTTTCACCTTACATGGGAACTAAGTCTACTTTCTTATGGGAACTTATACACATTCAACTGTGTAGTTAGGTAGTTATCGCATTATTTAAACTGAATTTTTTTAAATTTTATTCTGTTTGACAAAATACTCCTTTCGAAATTCAAATCAAATCAAATAAAAAATCGCGCGATTTAAATTTGCTATAATATTATATACTAGCTGTGCCCGCAACTTCGTACGCGACGTGAGCTGTGTAATTTCCAATAAAAGAGATAGGTACTAATAGTTAAGTTTCAATACATGAGATAATTACATTTTTTATGATAATTTTTTTACAAACCTTCTTGAAATAAAATATGTATTTGAGGTTCTGTTGCCTGGAGCATACACAAATTTGTACCCACACCAACAATAAATCAAACAACATAATTCGGCTGAGTTTCTCAAAAAAATTGACAACAGCGCCACCTATCGGGTCCAAAACTATCCTATCTTTCTAGCTGCATCCAACCATGCACACATACAAAGTTTCATTGAGATCGGTTGAGTTTCTCAAAAAAAGCGACAACTGCGCCACCTATCGGGTCCAAAACTATCCTATCTTTCTAGCTGCATCCAACCATGCTCACATACGAAGTTTCATTGAGATCGGCTGAGTTTCTCAGAAAATGGACAACAGCGCCACCTACCGGGTCCAAAACTATCCTATCTTTCTAGCTCCATCCAACCATGCTCACATACAAAGTTTCATTGAGATCGGCTGAGTTTCTCAGAAAATGGACAACAGCGCCACCTATCGGGTGTCGGTTTCTCGGTGTCGATGACGCGGTGTCGTTTTAGAAGTAACCCAAATTCATTGATTTCTTCCCATCTAAAAGTGTCCAACGCTAAAGAAGTAATAACTTAAAAAAAAACCTTGAACTCAATCGGCCTTACTAATAATCAATCACTAATGTCGACAACTAGTTAGATGTCAGCTTTAGTAAAAATGTACAGCTTTTGTGAAATGGTACCAATAAACAATTAGACCTCCACATTTACTAGTCCTACAACTTTCTTAGATTCTATTACATTTGTTGTCATTGCAGAATTCAAATTTCATAATTTGTTTTCGTGAAAAACAAGGTCAATGGTCTCTTTCACAAGGAGGATTTTATTCTAAAAGAAGGAATACATAAATTGCAATTAAATTTGCCCAACACATATATTTCCAATGCTCTTTGAGACTTATTATAAGCAAAAAACAAAACACAAAATAGGAAATGCACAAAATATCCGCTGATCTGTCAAATATCACATGCAAATCAGTAATGCCCTATCGTTCGATCGGACACAATTTTCAGTACTTTTATGGTACGCTCTCCATTGTTTTCTAATACTACCTCGCGATTTCTTTATGAGTGCATTTGTGTCGTAATAAAATCCCTTTCAAATTATTCAATAAACAAAGCACAGTTTATTTGAATGGTTTCATTTATTCGTAGGCTGACGATGCAAATCAAAACTTATTAGTGGTCTAAACATCACAATTGCATTGTTAGCAAGTGAATATTTTTGAAAATAAAAATAATATCTGGCTAGGAAGCGTGTTAAGAACTTATCGCTTCCGGGTTTGAAAATAAATACAATTTAACCTATAAAAAATTGTATGGCTTATATATTAATTAATTCGGGAAACTTAGAAACCGACAAAAGTTGAAATTCGAACTGAAAAATATAAAACGCATATTCTCGTACTACCTGTTTGTTAGGCTGTACTTGCACCCCCAGAAGTTAATAAACTTGTTATTTTGCATGTATTTTGCTGAGTTCTGATAATTCTATTTTTATAACTATATTTTCCGCGAAGGGAACCTTTTCACGCCAACCATTGTCTCATTAGAGATCCTAATTCTCGGTAAACAAACTCCTTTTGCAAAGAGTTTGAAAAGGGTTTGGTTGCAGCAAAATATCTACCTGTGTCGCCTTAGGTACTGAGAATTGTTGCAAAAAGGTACCTGCAAGCCGTCCAAACTTTGGTAAGAAGATATTTTATTCTGTTTGCGACGACTGTCAAGAAAGTCTTGGAATTATCCAAAACTTATTTGTTTTTTATTAAGCAACTAACTAGGAAAACCAATCAAAAAGCAACAGAAAGAAAAACACAGAAATATATGCTTCACGTGTTTAGAAATAAAACAAAAACGCAATATTTTTCAATATTTTGCATACATTTGTACAAAATTGTGTTTGTTAGAATTAAAAACCATTTGCATTGTTGTATTGCAACGAATAATATTAGAAAACATTCACAATTTACTAAAATTAATTAATAATTGTAAACGCTCAGGCTGAACAACATCGTATTAAACTCTCTCCTATTTCGAAATTTAATACCGCGATTTTGGATGGTTGGGCAACACTTGTCTTCAAAATGACATAAGGGAGGATTTATTTAGCTAATGTCCGAGATAAACATGGCTTTCTCAACACTAACATTTAACCCTACAGTTAGCGATAGTCTGGCAACTATATTTGTTTATTGGTAAAGGGATTTTGGAAAGTGTGGAGTCTTTTCGTAAAGTACCAGACTAAAGTTGATTATTGGTAAGGCCGAATTTCTATTATACACCACCACCACCATATGTACGATTGTACGTCCATCAGCGCACGTCATCAGCCACCTGCGCATTTCCTCAGAAACACATTGTCGTTGTTGATTACATTTTACATACCCATTCACGTCGCATACTTCTCTTTCGTTTCACTTAATTCGGAGAAAACACCACGCAGTTTTTTTTTTTACATGAACGTGCTTGTGCGATGTGCGCCACCCAACCACCCCAAAGCAGAACAACGATCAAGAACCGCGGCTGCTGAGAAAGTTCGATTTGAGCAAATAAATTTATTTTTTTCGTGTTAGATTTTAGGTTGTAGCTCAGCTTCTAGAGGACATAGAAAGCTGATTAATGGCTTGAAATAACTGTGAAAGTGTTGGCTCTCCTAAGGATTTTATTTTGTTTGCATTGATTAAGAATTGTTTGAGTAATGGCGAGATGAAGGCAGTAAAGTTAGTAAAAAAACACATTTTGGTCAAAAACGCTCCCAAAAAATAGGCTTGACAATGAAAGGTATAGCCTATGTGTTGCTCAAAATCTTAACTAACATTTCAAAAAAAGTTTCATCAAAATCTGTACAGTAGTTTTCACGCCAACCGCGAACATATGAAAACGGCTACAGTTTTATTATATTTATAGATTATAGACTAGCTGTGCCCGCAACTTCGTACGCGACGTGAGACTCTGTAATTTCCAATAAAAGAGATACTAATAGTTAAGTTTCAATACATGAGATAATTATATTTTTTATGATAATTTTTTTACAAAGCTTCTTGAAATACAATATGTATTTCAGGTTCTGTTGCCTGGAGCATACACAAATTTGTACCCACACCAACAATAAATCAAACAACATAATTCACCTATATCGTCTTTACTTCTTGAATTCTTCAATTCTTTACTGTAAGGTAGGTATCACCGTAGGTACTATAACAACCGTTAAAACAAAAAAAAAATATATCAGGCACTCCGGGAGTGCCGACAGAAGTTATTACTTGAACATTTACGTGTGTATTTTTCGAATCGTCAGGAATTTTACTGCGCAGGAAATATTTAAAACTGTTTTGGGAGTAAAAACAGCGAACAAAAAAATCGACAACAGCGCCACCTATCGGATCCAAAACTATCCTATCTTTCTAGCTGCATCCAACCATGCACACATACAAAGTTTCATTGAGATCGGTGAGTTTCTCAAAAAAGTCGACAACAGCGCCACCTATCGGGTCCAAAACTATCCTAACTTTCTAGCTGCATCCAACCATGCACACATACAAAGTTTCATTGAGATCGGTTGAGTTTCTCGAAAAAATCGACAACAGAGCCACCTATCGGGTCCAAAACTATCGTATCTTTCTAGCTGCATCCAACCATGCACACATACAAAGTTTCATTGAGATCGGTTGATTTTCTCAAAAAAGTCGACAACAGCGCCACCTATCGGGTCCAAAACTATCCTAACTTTCTAGCTGCATCCAACCATGCACACATACAAAGTTTCATTGAGATCGGTTGAGTTTCTCAGAAAAGTCGACAACAGCGCCACCTATCGGGTCCAAAACTATCCTAACTTTCTTGCTGCATCCAACCATGCACACATACAAAGTTTCATTGAGATCGGCTGAGTTTCTCAGAAAATGGACAACAGCGCCACCTATCGGATCCAAAACTATCCTATCTTTCTAGCTGCTTCCAACCATGCACACATACAAAGTTTCGTTGAGATCGGTTGAGTTTCTCAAAAAAGTCGACAACAGCGCCACCTATCGGGTCCAAAACTATCCTAACTTTCTTGCTGCATCCAACCATGCACACATACAAAGTTTCATTGAGATCGGCTGAGTTTCTCAGAAAATGGACAACAGCGCCACCTATCGGGTCCAAAACTATCCTATCTTTCTAGCTGCATCCAACCATGCACACATACAAAGTTTCATTGAGATCGGTTGAGTTTCTCAAAAAAGTCGACAACAGCGCCACCTATCGGGTCCGAAACTATCCTAACTTTCTTGCTGCATCCAACCATGCACACATACAAAGTTTCATTGAGATCGGCTGAGTTTCTCAGAAAATGGACAACAGCGCCACCTATCGGGTCCAAAACTATCATATCTTTCTAGCTGCATCCAACCATGCACACATACAAAGTTTCATTGAGATCGGTTGAGTTTCTCAAATAAGTCGACAACAGCGCCACCTATCGGGTCCAAAACTATCCTAACTTTCTTGCCGCATCCAACCATGCACACATACAAAGTTTCATTGAGATCGGTTGAGTTTCTCAAAAAAGTCGACAACAGCGCCACCTATCGGGTCCAAAACTATCCTAACTTTCTTGCTGCATCCAACCATGCACACATACAAAGTTTCATTGAGATCGGCTGAGTTTCTCAGAAAATGGACAACAGCGCCACCTATCGGGTCCAAAACTATCCTATCTTTCTAGCTGCATGCAACCATGCACACAAACAAATTTTCATTGAGATCGGTTGAATTTCTCGAAAAAATCGACAACAGCGCCACCTATCGGGTCCAAAACCATCCTATCTTTCTAGCTGCATCCAACCATGCACACATACAAAGTTTCATTGAGATCGGTTGAGTTTCTCAAAAAAGTCGACAACAGCGCCACCTATCGGGTCCAAAACTATCCTAACTTTCATTGAGATCGGCTGAGTTTCTCAGAAAATGGACAACAGCGCCACCTATTGGGTGTCGGTTTCTCGGTGTCGATGACGCGGTGTCGTTTTAATGGTAACGCGAATTCATTAATTTCTTCCCATCTAAAAGTGCCCAACGCGCCTAAAAAAGTAATAACTTCAAAAAAAACCTTGAACTCAATTTCTATATACACCACCATATGTACGATTGTACGTCCATCAGCGCACGTCATCAGCCACCTGCGCATTTCCTCAGAAACACATTGTCGTTGTTGATTACATTTTACATACCCATTCACGTCGCATACTTCTCTTTCGTTTCACTTAATTCGGAGAAAACACCACGCAGTTTTTTTTTTTACATGAACGTGCTTGTGCGATGTGCGCCACCCAACCACCCCAAAGCAGAACGACGATCAAGAACCGCGGCTGCTGATAAAGTTCGATTTGAGAAAATAAATTTATTTTTTTCGTGTTAGATTTTAGGTTGTAGCTCAGCTTCTAGAGAACATAGAAAGCTGATTGATGGCTTGAAATAACTGTGAAAGTGTTGGCTCTCCTAAGGATTTTATTTTGTTTGCATTGATTAAGAATTGTTTGAGTAATGGCGAGATGAAGGCAGTATTAGTAAAAAAAACACATTTTGGTCAAAAACGCTCCCAAAAAATAGGCTTGACAATGAAAGGAATAGCCTATGTGTTGCTCAAAATCTTAACTAACATTTCAAAAAAAGTTTCATCAAAATCTGTGCAGTAGTTTTCACGTCAACCGCGAACATAGAAAACGGCTACAGTTTTATTATATTTATATAGATGTCGGAACATGGTATATACGGGATAGTACAGGAATGTACTGAACAATAAAATATTAGGCTTACTGTAGTATCAGTAACATAAGCGATTCAACTAAAAAAAAATAAGATATGAAATAAAATATCACGAAGGATAGACGGGTAATCCTCAAGATAAGAACCGAATGGAATTTCTACATATACATATATTACTGCGATCAGTTAACATTTAATTTTTTGTTTGTTTAAAAATTGTAAAGTTCCCACTTGACTCTTTTATTTTACTTTGTTCTTAGTCGACAGTGTGAATTTACTTCACATTAAAAGGGAAATAAAACCACTCTGGTTGTCGGAGTTTGTTTCCCACCTTACATGGGAACTAAGTCCACTTCCCGGGGACTTATTCCCCTGCATCTATTTTATCGGTCTCAGAAACGGACGGACGACGGATAGCTTTATGAGACCGTTAGTTGTTATATTGTTCGAATAGCTTCAACTATTAAAATGGATTTATGTCTTAACCCTATCTGATTGGCTAGGTCCTTAGCACCTAAACCAGCTGCCAATTGGTTACCTACTTTACCAAAAGTAAAAATTTCGTTCTCGTAGATTGAAGCTTCTTCAAACAGCCTTTCTTTTCCGATCGCAAGAATATATTTCATCTTGCAGGAAGTTAGCGTCAAGTCCCATAACCAAGAGGCCAGCATGAAGGAGGAGTATGTTTAACTGGGGCGAATAGTTGAAATAATTTTTTTTTTCAATAAGGACATGCCGATGCTGGAATGGAATGTAACAATCTGTGTATGAGCTATGAGGTATTGACCAAATTCTTATTTTATTTGAAATATCGATAAAATGTGCCATTAAGTACGGAATTTACAATTTCCTAGCGGGCTCAAATCAGACGTTTTGTGCCGAGAATTGACCACCAAGTCACTTCACCTCAACCAAACTCTAAATTCGTTCATGCAGAATATCCATAGTGTCTGCTGTACACCACGTAGCAACCGTCCTGTTGGATCAACATGACGTCTACCTACATTATCGTTTAATTTCGCCCAAAAAAAAATTAGTTTGTGTCGCTCGCCAATGATGCTGGTGGCTTCACTAATGTCATTTTTAAAAAATCACGGATCAGTGACGTCAGTCAGCCCAAAATCTGCACCAAGCTGTCACTTTTTGTAGATGCATTGCCACCTGTGGACCCTCTTGGCTCTTGCTTAGGTATTGACGTCGTCCCATGTACGGCAATTTGCTTGTCTTTCCGAAAATTCATCTCGTCCCGAAATATAGTTCTTAGACCAAAACTGGGGTCTTCTTCACAACGCTCCGAGCCCAGTAAGCGGACAAACGGCGGTGTCTATGGTCATTTAATTTGACCTTAGTTTGATTTTGTATTTAAAGAATAGATTCCCAAGTCATGACACAATGCTCGCGAACTTTTAGTCTGCGAACGGCCGACTTCTGGTGCGAGGAAGTGACTTGACTGTATGTCGTCATACGCTCCACATAACCTAACCACCTCAGCCGTTGCCTTTAAGCTTTTCGACCGTCGTTTAACGTCGTTGTATATAGGCCCTAAAGTTCGTTGTTGAATCTTCTCTTTCGCACTCCACCGATACGAACTGGACCCAATATCACCAGAAGAATGTTTTTCTCGAAGTGTCTTAAGACGTTTTCATCACATTTGGACAAAATTTATCATGTAGCGCAGCACATATATTTATGTATATGAAATTTAGTTCCTATTTTCCTTCCTAGCAGCAATGATTTTTGTTCTGCAGGTGGGTTTGCTTAATGTACACTCAAGTGGAAGGCCTTCCACGGACTAAACTTGAATTCTAACATCTGAGGCCTCAAAACACCCTTGAGAAGTGGTTAATTATTATCATTGATGTAATATTAATCGTTAATATTACATCAATGTAATCGTTAATATTACATCAATGTGTTACCGTTTAATTCCGTACAAAGTGCGCTGTTAAAAAAAAATGTTCAACATATAACCAAATTTAATACGAAGGCTAGATTTTACGAATTATTTAGGGTGGAGGTTGAAAATGGTTATTAGTAAAGCCCATATTGTTTATGGTGTTTTCCTGGGGGGAAGTATAGCCCAGAGCCAAAACTATCCTGGTGCTCGATTGGGTCGAACGAAACTTTCTCGTTCATAAAAATAACAAAGTAATAAGCTCTTACATTTAACAAGTTTCTGAGTACGAGAACAAGCACAACAAGAGTTTCTATTTTTGATCAGCTAGGGCATTTTATTATTTTTGACTGGAATTTATTTGTGACGGTGGTTTAAGGAATCTATGATTAGAACGAGGGTTCGTGATAGTTATATAGCCATAGATATATTTTGTAAAAATTCAGTAATTTATTTTTGAATATGCATTAGTAGTTAGAATATGCCGATGGACGTGCGTGGGGGCATATGAAGTGGGAGTTTTTGATTGTGTAAGCTACAAGTGGTTAGAAATATCTTAAGGTACCTACGTATTTCAATACCAGACAGAAAAAAGAAGAAGTGGGTACCTAATATGCTAAAAATAAGTTTTGCGTCTATGTAATTGCAATTTAATTGGAATTACGGTATTCAGTTTTGAAAAAATATATGTACACAGAACGGCTTTTGGGTAGTAATTTTTGAGAAATAATAAAAACTAAAAAAACTAAGTACGGGATCTTAATTAGAATTATTTTACTATCCTAAATAGATCTCTTCTGGTCGCAGTGTACACTGTACAGGGCCTGTTACTTTACTACAACCCTAATAATGTATGTATTCTGATGAAAACTGTTGGGGCAATTTTTGTAAAATTATGCAAACAAAATAGTAACCAATATTTTAATAGTTAGTTTGAAGAATACTATCTAACTCAAAACTGCCTATTAGGGATAGTTCGGGATGTAAACATTACTGGGTTTTTAACGTTTTATTGAAATCGAAAATTGGGATTCTATTTTTTCGAATTAGCGTTTTGGGCAAGTTGAATTGAAAATTGACGCAAGAATTTTGAAAACATAAATTTTGTTCTCAATATGCATTTTTGTCAAAATCATTGGTCAAGTTATGGGGTAAACTAAAGAGAACAGAATTTTTAAGGATTTCCTTTTTTTCGAAAATCCATTATACGATATTATTATTATTATTAGGTATATCTTTATTGCTACATAAATGAATTAAATTAACAAAAAAAATATAGCACTAGACACTAGATGGCACCTGGCAGGCTAATTAACCCTAATCCTACCAAGGTGTGCCTTGGGGGCACATTCCATTCTAAAAAGTGCAATATTTTTCTAGAAACAATTTTAATCGAACTGTGTCTTTAAGTATTCCTAACAACTGCTTTTTGACACATAAAATAAATAAAATAGGTTTTTTATATTTACAGAATTTAAGGTATCGTAATAATTAATAAACACACTTTACTGACACCCTCCACACCTACGTAACCTAGCAGTATGTTTTTGAGCATTCGGAGAAAACATTAAATTGCAAATATTTTATGCATTGATGTATGTTCATTTTATACATGTGTTTAACAATTTAATGAATAAAACGTATAAACTCGAAGTTTATACTACATGTGTTTAACAATTTATTTAGTTATTTATTTCAATCAAATAAGAACACTAGTCTTACCAGATTAGTTACTACAAAAAATGATGCTTAAAAATGCCCACCAAAGCCTAAGAACAACAGGATAAGTTTATTCCTAGATGATTCTCTACTAATATTAAAATCCATAAAATCACAATATTTATTGGATTCCCTAAGGCATCTACAAACTGGTTCATTGTAACCATAGTTAACCCTATGATAGGGTATATGAAATAAAAAGCGATTCCTAAGAACTCTCGCAGGAGCATAAACGCAATTAATGATAGTAGAAAAGGGGCAACCGATATGACCATCTATCAAATCGCGAATAAACATAACGTAAAAATATTGCCTCCGTCTGAAAAGAGGTAAGATACCAAATAACTTGCGCCTCGTCTCGTAAGATGGCATTTCGTAATTCAATCGCAGTCTACGAACAGCTACTCTAGTAAAACGCTTTTGGATCTTCTCAATTCTAAAAGAATCTACTTCGTAAAATGGATTCAATACTATACTGCAGTATTCAAGATGTGATCTGACAAATGCCAAAAATAGACATTTAAGAGTATGAAGATCCTGAAAGTCTTTCGAATTCCGCAATAAAAAACCAAGCATCTGATTACATTTGGCAACCAAAAACTCAATGTGCTTATACAAAAGCTATAAGTTTTATGTCAAAAATAACTCCAAGATCTTTTTTGAAGCAGATAATGGACAAAGGGGTATTATCGATTGCGTACGTTAAGGGAATTGGAGAGAAGTGACGATAAAAAGAAAGGCTTTGACATTTAAAGACATTGAGATAAAGGTCATTGTCATTACACCAAACAGAAAGACGATTGAGGTCTTCTTGAAGAAGAATACAATCTTGAACTTAACGTATTTGTCGGAAGATCTTCAAATCGTCGGCAAACGTAAGACACTGGGAACTCAAAAACAAGTCACGAATGTCATTAACAAACAAAAGGAAGAGCAGAGGGCCCAGATGACTACCTTGAGGTACTCCAGAGCTAACATTAATTTGGTGACGAGAGCATTCCCTTACTGCGAACATACTGGATACGATTTACCACAGTTAGCTATTTAATCAGTAACATCGTTCCTGAGAGGCAAATTTAAAAGAGATTTAAATAAATAATTCTAGCTTAATGATTTATAATTGCTTTCTGAGATAAATGTTAAGAGTTGTTGAAGGTCCTTCCCAGAGACATTGTACGATAATATAGAGAAAAGCTGAGCTTAAGTTAGAAATTAATTTTTGTTACAACCGTTTGGTCCGTTTTCGTATGTCCAAATTTGAAAAGTATGCTCTTGTGAGATTTTTTTGTCCAAAGCTGGGTATGCAGTCATTGCAACCTGATCTACCTACGCTCAAATTTCAATTTTGGTTAAAATCATTAGAGCCATTATCGAACAACCTAAACTGGTATGAATGAATATGTTATGTGGTACCTACCATTAATATTGCGGTAACCTTGCAAAACAAAAAGCGGCCCCAACTTTAGACCGATAAAACTCTAAATCCGAAGTTTAAACCCAACTAGGGCACCCGGTAAGAACTGTTAGACCCGCTTTCTTCAGTTACTCTTTCATAGTAATGTCAGAATTGATTTAAATCTCGAGTTCGAAATTTCACTCTTACTACGTAATTGAGAAAGTTAAGAGTCCGTGATAATTATTGTCTTCCAGATAGTTCCCGTATTGGCTGGCTGCGCTATACCCATCTTGTAAATGTGCTTGTTAAAGTATCCATGTCCGGTTAGTAACGGGTGATTTTTTAGCTGGTTTGGTTTTGGCAACACTGGTTTTGACAGCTGACGTGTGTTTAGTACCTTGTGTCACTGTCAAACAGCTTCAGTTTGGTTTGCAATTTAACCATGGATCGTCTTACAAATGAACAACGATTGCAAATTATTGAATTTTACTATCAAAATTCGTGCTCGGTTCGAAATGTTCATCGCGCTTTTTTATCGAAAAATTGTGTTCAGCGATGAGGCTCATTTTTGGTTGAATGGGTACGTAAATAAGCAAAATTGCCGCATTTGGAGTGAAGATCAGCCAGAAGCATTGCAACAGCTACCAATGCATCCCGAAAAAGCCACTGTTTGGTGCGGTTTATGGGCCGGCGGCATTATTGGGCCATATTTCTTCAAAGATGATGCGAATCGCAGCGTTACTGTCAATGGTAAACGCTACCGAGCTATGATAACAAACTTTTTTTTGCCCGAAATGGAAGTTCTTGACTTGCATGATATGTGGTTTCAACAAGACGGTGCCACATGCCACACAGCACGCGAAACAATGGCGCAATTGCGAGGCGAGTTTGGTGAACAGTTAATTTCACGTTTCGGGCCGGTCAATTGGCCGCCTAGATCGTGCGATTTGACACCATTAGATTATTTTTTGTGGGGGTATGTCAAGGCTAATGTGTATAGGGACAAGCCCGCTTCGATTGACGCACTGGAAGCCAACATCCATGCATTCATTCGTGAGATACCGGCCGATATGTGTGAAGAGTATGCCAAAATTGGACTCAGCGGATGGGCTACCTGAGACGCAGCCGCGGTCAACATTTGCATGAAATTATCTTTAAACATTAAATTGCAAGGTTCAAACTATCGATTCAAATAAATATTTCATTCATTTTTTCGAATTTTTTGTGTTTTTTTTTTAAAAAAAGTTCTAAACCTCTTAAAAAATCACCCGTTAGAAGAAGTTTGTTATGTTGCAGCTCCATCTAAACGTCGTTGTCCCTATACAGTGACTAAAATGGCAAGATTGTGTCTCGGCTTGATCTCTGTGCCGATATTATCTTGCGAGATAATTGTCGTTTAAAACTTCTCAGCTATTGTCCTTTCTCGATGAAATTTTAAATACGTATATTAGCTTAGTTCGTTTTTACAGCCATACCCACCTTCGCCGCGTTTCGACAATTCTAACATCATGTCATCATCAAAGGTGACCTTAAAACTTTATAGAAAAATGTACCTCTGCTGAGTGTCTTTATGAATGAGTTTCATACAAAATCATCAAGAATGATGCTAAGTTTCATGACAGCGCATCTTGAGCCTGTTTCGACATCAAATTTCTCTGTGTATTCTTTTCCACATAAGTTAGAACTACACTTGTAGCGTTACCATCAGACGGTCACTGTCGTTAAAGAGCGTCTCAATTTGGACGGTCGGACTCGTAGGTCCCTTTTATTTTTATTCGTCCCGCAAAAATAACACTCACGCAAACGAATGGTTATGATAAGCTAGGCACAGGGTAGCTATACGGACCATTTGAGCCACCTAATCATTTATATGTCCTCATAATCTACTAGAACAAATAATCCGGTAGAGAATCATTTGCACAGGAACTTATCTTTAAAAGGTGCATATTGCATACTTCAGCCTAGAAATTTATGCATTAACTTCGACGAATTCAAGAACTCATAAGAAGTTTGTAAAAGAATTGGTTGCGCAACAGGTTCACATAAGCCGCTAGGTAAAACTTAGCTCACAGGCCATTTTGTTTTTGGAAAGAATGGCAGGGACCTAGATTTCATTCCAAACACTATGAGTGGATTGTTAGTCTTCTGGATATCTGACAGACAATCGCAAGAAACGGTGTACCTAATCAGGGAAAAAAAATCTTCAACATGTAGGTAGGTTCCTAGGTATGCAGTTTGTGTGTTAGTAGTTTCGTATAATCACACTGAACCACGAAACTATTCCGCTCATTGGTAAGTAGCTGTATTTTTTATATTGTTAAAAATAGGTGACCCTTCGTCGGTACTTCGGCTTAAATATGAAGGTCCTGCGGCGAGTGCGCACCTTTCATATGCGAGTTACTAACTTTCCCTTGCTGATAAAAGTAGATATAGGTAGTAGGGTATGTACCTACATACCTTATATTAAAACTTGGACAGGAATCGACAAATATAAAGCGTTCATTTCTAGCTGACACAATTTGATATTTGACCGATCAATCAAACAAACAATTAAAATCATTCAGCAGAATATCGTTGCCGATACCGCTCAGATAAAAGCAAAGAAACTACCGATGAATCCTTTCAAATATGTACACTTGGTGTAACATCTCCTACGGAATTACCTTCCATTTAAAACTCTATAGAACCTAGGTGCCACAGTTTTAATCTATAAATATTCAAACGACCCCTGCCCTTTTGATTTGCACTTTATTTTCGATCCAATCTTATTGAATATCAATTAGAAATCATTTTGTCCAACGATTCACTCTCATCATTCTATATTAATAAGAAAGAAAAAATCACCAGCCCCAAATCATGCCAAATCATGCCTGAATACCATCCCTGTACGTCAAGGAATCACCACCGAAAATGTCGGTCGTCCTTCAAATGCAACAGTGCATTTGTTTATAATAAATACGCAGCTATACGCAACCATGAAGTACGCCTCTCTCATAGGCCACACATCTACGCAGATTCAACGAAAGGCCAACACTAACCTCAGCCCCAAATGCCATGGTAATGAGTGCGATAGCTGAGATCGTATCTCGCATATTGGCTGAGGTAAGAACATGCGTAGCACAGTCTACCAACAAACCCTCATGTAAATAAATCCACCCACAATTTTTTGGAGCCATGTGCTCCACTATGCGAGTGCGAGTACTACAGTGTACAGTGTGCCAGCTGCCAGATGCAGTGCACCAAAACAACACAATCGAGAAAGGACTCTTCGAGTTGAGAATATTCTTCCAGCCAACGAAGAGAGAACTGCATTCCATTCGAAGAGTTGCTCGTATGGGGGGAAACCCCAAAGAGAAAAAGGATAACAATAATGAAAAATCCAGCACATAAAAATATAGATTATGTACATATAAAAATCTGTGGGTGGCAGAAGAGGCGTAGGAAAAAAAAAGGAAAAATTGTAGCAAAAAAATGTTTTGCAAGTGTTTGTGAAGGACTTTCTGATGGAGAACCTATACAGAGGGAAAAGTAAAAGTTGCACTCCTTTGCAGTCACTATTGTTTGTCTATATTTTGTATATATAGTTGTACAATGCAGGGGGAGGCTTTTTCCCAAGGCATTTGGATGTTGAGGGGGGAAGACATCGCGCCGCTGCTCTCTAGGTCAATGTCGTAAAAGTGTTGATTTACTGTGTCAAAAGTGCTCTCATTTTGGTCCTTTTATTCTTTTTCTTCTTTGGCTACAGCTACAGCTACTTGCTGTGTCCTGTGTGTGGCTGGGAATTTTTTTTTTCTTCTCTCTCTCGGTTTTCGTATATTTTTCATTTCTTTTCTCCTGTGTAGTAGGTGCTTTACTTTTTGTTTGTGTCGTTTGCTGTGTGTTTGCTGTTTGGCCTGCTTAATGCCGTTACAGAGTACCGGCAGGTCCTACAAATGTGTGATGTTCGTGTATACCTATGTAGATGTAGGGACGTCTAACAGGAGCAAGTGCAGTGCATTATCCTTTTAGTTGGATGTGGAGAAGATTAATGCGTCTATACACACACTTTGGACCATCAATGTCCTTTCGGGGTTTATTTTCTTTTTCTTTTGTCTACTGTATGTCCTATTTCTTTCATCTGTAGATGTGTACCTATAGAAATTTGTTGGGTGGACTCTGTTGGGTGGTGCAGTCTCAAAATGGTCTTTCTTTGATAATCCTTTAATATAGCTATGAAGGTATTAGGGAACGAAGTTTATTTTTCTTCTTCACTTTCAATTCTTCCTTCTTAAGTACCTACCTATAGGAAGGATTGTGGGTTGGGGGATCACTGTGACGTTGTTATGGTATTTTACACAAAATTCAAGGAAATGAATGGGAAGCTTGCAAGGATACAGCCGGCATTTTTCACATTTCAGACTCAAGCAACTATCATACGTCCGTGCACGTTTTCTTTTCCGTTCGGCATTCGGTCCCCCCCTATCAACCATACCTTAAACAAACACACACACAAGCATCCAGCTTTGGGATCTACTCAAGTCACGTGAAAGAGAAAGTTTTCACTTAATGTCATGACGAAAGTTACGTTATGTGATTATTATACACGACTCACTTATATGTCGGCCGAAATGAGGGGGTGGTAGGCGGCGGTGGTGGCGGCGGCGGCAGGAATAGATAATGTATGGTAATAATATATCCCCAATCATATGTTTAGTTAACATGCACAGACCAATGTATGGGCACATAAGCACACTCGCATGCAGAAGGGTGGGTAGGTCATTAAACTTTCACCAGGACATAGCATTATTGCCATTGACTTTTGTTATTATTATCATTTCGTTTCGATTTCAAGTTCACGTGCAGCCAATGAATATAATATGTTGGTACGTCTGAACGGCGGTATAGATGTGTGTAGGTGTACCTACTTAGGTTGTGTGTTTGCGTGTTTTTGTCATTACATGATTATGGATGTCCTAGAGGTGGCTAGCTGTTTGATTTATAAGTAACTGATGTTTGTATACCTATCAGTATGTAGGTAGGTATATGTATCTATATAATTAGGTGACGCAGCAACAATCTGTTGATTGTTGATTGAGGATAATGTTATGCAAATGAAATTAAAGCCAATCCTGGGTGGTGTGGGGGGCAGGGATAGGTAGTGAGATTAAGCTCTTTGCAAACAAATGTGTATACCTATAGATGAGTTTGACTATAGCGGATATTGGGTTGATGAGGTGTGGCATATACCAGTGACACCTCAATATCGATGATGTGTTTAGCAAATACCTAAGTTTATTTTGGCAAACAGAACAGGTGTTGCTCGATGAAGCAGTCGCTAAACTTAAGATGCTTAAATACATCATATTATTTAATTTATACCTATTCGAAGCGGTTTAACTGCTGAAGTCAAATGAGTTTATAGCTACCGACCTACAGGACATCGATTTAGGTAGATTAGGTACATCCACACTGTAGAAGAATGTGATCGGTAAAATTGGCCATTAGATTTAGATATTTTGCATCCCATTTTCTTTAGAGTTCCGGCCCGGAAAGCAGTTTTGTTGACGAAATTGCATAGAAACACAGCTTTCGCTGTGTGAAGGTATATCACCAAGAGTATACATACAAGCTTATGTCACACTGTGGATGTTAACGATTATCGCAAGGGATGTATCTGCAAAGTTCTATCAAAACTCGTTTTAAAAATAGAAATCTTGCAGCGAATTGTTGTGGGTTAGCAGAGTTCCAACGGTAGGTGCAAAATAACAAGAAGGTATAATTTTAGTGAGCTGAATAGGGAAGAGCAGAGCTAGAAGTTATACCTCTATACCAGCCAAACTTAGTTTGAAACAAACAGCAATAAATAAGCAATTCACAAGAATAAGTTTTGTTCTTAATGAAGCGCTCTTTTCTCTGGCATATGGGTCAAAATAGCTGCTTTTCCTACTGCCCGCGAAAATGGGGCACTGCCCAAATTTGATTGATGTCCTGCTTGTTTTCGCTAGTAATAAGGAATTCAAGATACTGTGTTCAACTGACAGGCCTTGGACTATAAGAAGTTCATCTATGGAAGTGACCTTTACGGTTGTGAAGTTGAACCGGAAGCTATATTCTGGTATAACTGATGGAGACAGGCGAGACCCTGTGTCAAGTTGATTCTCTGGTGACTTGTCCTTCTTCCCCTACCTCTACTCTTGAAGAAGTGTAGCACTTCACATTTCACACTGGCCCCTAAGTTAGCACGTCTCGCCATCGGAATTCATGGCTTTTTGCCCTCAGTTATACCGATGTAATAGGTCCACTTCCAATTGGGTGTATCACTTTAGTTAAAGTCCACCCTCAAAAATTTGTACTAACAGAATCTAATTTTTGCTCGGTTAAAAAAAAGTTGCTTAGAATTAACTTAGTTGAATAAAAGCTGTATTCGTTGTTAAAAACTACCGAGATCAAAAGGTTAAATGGAAACTGTAAAAAAACAGAGTTTATAAGTTGCTATTAACCAAGTTTCTGGATTAATATCAAACTAACTGTTTTATTTTGGAGGGGAAGCGGATAAATCGGCTATTTTTATTTTAAAACTTCCTTTAAAGAGTTGACTTGGTTACTTTTAACCCACTAACTCGGCAGGTGTTATTCTAACAGTAGTATACTTCGTATTTCCTAACCAAAAGTTTGTTTTATTTTAAACTAGCTGGCCCGGCGAACTTAGTTCCGCCGCAATTCGTTAATGTAATGAAAATAATAGTTTCGAGCATACACAATGCATATCCTTCTTTATGCAATTCGGTCAATTCAAATTATTTATTCAAAAGTTATATTAAATACGATAGCACTTAAAAATAAAAGTTCGATCCTCTAGTCCACTTTTGCTCTAAATTAACAAAAATAAACTTCTGCTAGCTATTGTGACTGAATTTTGTTGTTTAACTTGAGGCGAACTTCAAGTTGTTGATGATGTGTACGCAACAACAAATTTACATGGAAATCGCCTGAGTGGCTTCGGTGATCGAAAACATTGCCTATTGAGTCTAAAAGAATGTTATCTTTTAAGTCTTGCTAAACCTTAAATACGTCAATACGAACAAACCTAAAAAGTTTCATGAAAATTAGCCCATCAGTTATTGAGATATAAAGTCATCGAGTTTCACACCGAAGGAATTATATTTATAAATTATTGTTATTGTATTATTATATCTTAGAAGTTAATTCAATTTAAGTTAAAAACGAAATGAAAACGAAACGTATAAACCATCTCTGATTCAAGACGAACAAAACAAAACAAAAATCGTTCAAATCTAACTAACGCACCGCACATATCTACTTCCTTCTACATTTAGAGACACAGGAATCTCAATTTTGACTTCGATGAAAGGGTTGTAGTGCCAACAAAGCAAGGCAGGCATGCTTGTTTAAGCCTGTGCTTAGCTCGGCGGTGGAGTGGGATCTTCTGCTTGGCTTGCGGACTACCGTACTTTTACATGCATGAATTTTGATGCGAAAATTTTAAAATTTGTTGGCATTAAAGAGATAGGAAGAAAATTGGGAAAGGATTAACTCTAAACGAAATATTCGTAACTTTAATAGCCAAGAAGAAAACTAACCCCACCTATCAACTTGGTTGGTAAGCCTTCTCCCTTCTCCCTCCACACCAGTACCGAAGGTGTTATGGTATCTTTGAGCTGTCCTCCCCATAATCATACTCACGAATGAGCATTTTCCTAACAACCACTACTTGAACACTCACAACGCTCAACAACTCCTGTTGCCTGTCATCATTGTCCTCGTCATCTCAATCACTCCTACATTTCAACTTACTCACACATCCTGAAAATGCTTGACAAACAAAAATGATGGATTCAAACACCATCAAACAAATCAACGTATCTACTCCATTTAAAAAACTCACTTAATGTAACATAGTAAACAGAAACAAACTACTTATTAGGTAATTAAAAAAAAAAAAAATTTCAAAATTGTTGACAAGGGAAAAAATGGGAAAGAACACACAAAAAAAAATAAGAACATTCAATCATAGGAAGGAACGTAGAACCTTGCTGAATTGCGAAATTCTAGTACTGCTGTCTTTTTAACTTTCTCCATTACATAGTAAGAGAAAGATATTGGTTTCGTACAAAATTTCGAACTCGAGATTTTAATCAATTGTGATATTACGATGATAGGGGAACTCAAAACGTGGGTCGCAAAATTCTGTCCGGTCTGTCCGTCCTTCCACGGGCCTACAGCCTAAACGGCTTACCGGATTACGTTCAAACCTCGGATTTAGAGTTTTTGGGCTTACAGTTCGGGATTATTAATGGTACTTAACATATAATTTTCGTACCAGTTTGATTTGATCGAAAACGGCTCTAACGGTTTCAACCAAAGTTGATATTTAAGCTTAAGTTACCATGACGGCGTACCCAGTTTTTGGCTAAACAACGGTACTTTAGAAATTTCGACATATCTCGAAAAGGCTCTATACGATTGTAACAAAAATTTATTTCTAAGGTAATGTGGTCATTTATAACTTAAAAGCAAACTCAGTTTTTCTCTATATTATCGTACAATGGATTTTTGAAAAAAAGAATTTTTAAAATTTATTTTTTTTCAGTTTACCGGAAAACGGCGATAACGATTTTGACCAAATATCAATTTTGGTTGACACGAAAATGTTATATGATTAACATCTCGAGTTCAAAATTTTGTACGAAAACAATATCTTTCTCTTACTACGTAGGTAATGGAGAAATTTAAAAATCTAACGGTGTCAAATCGGGTGCGTGAACTTGGCATCTCATTGTTAAATTTTTGTTGTTTTGTTTTTAATAGTTCCGGGTGGCTAAGCAAGAGTTCTAGAGTTCTTGCTAAGAATTTTGAAGAGTTCTGTTCGTTTATTATTTTTTTAATTTTTTTAGTTGTGGGTTGCTAAATTCACGGAGCATTTCTTCACAATTTTACCGATTTCTTGCTTAGTCTGTCGAATACGACGACCATAATCATCGCGTAATGCGCGAAAAGTGGCTACCACTTTTGTAATGGCAAACATTCAACTAATATTATGACACTTCAAATGACAGCTGAATTTGACTTTTGTCAAATTCCAGCGCAACCAAATTGAAACCACGAAAATAATTGAAAATTACCAGTTGCAAAATTTTAAGTTGCAATTTACGAATTTTATAGGTATTTTTCGCAAATCACAACAATTTTTTCTTAGATTGATACAAAAATTCGGTTTGTTAAGATATACGACTAGAAGTTTTAATTCGAGCTTGTTTCATTAGTAGCGAATTTAGAAATTGTTTGACACAATTTATTATTTTAAAAGATAAACAATCTCAAATTGGAAAAAAAAAGATTTGGTTCATTAATCATTACCAACACCGAATGATGGATGAATGATGGATAACGTAAAATTATTTAAAATTTGCTAAGAAACTGTGCGAATGCGATCACGTATGTACCTACTAAGAAAATTGCAAAAAATTAGAGAGAAATCCATTGGCCCTCTTTTCATATTTCATTTAATTTACTGAAAAATGATAACTGCCAACTAAGTGCCAGCACGAAAGTTTGACAAGTAAAACTCGTTTTCGTCTGCGACGATGTCGGAGGAGGAAGTTGTAATTGAATGTTTTCCTACAACATATCAGCGCATTCAAAATGGTAAGTTTAAAAACTAAAAGGTATTTATCCGTAACAAATTCAAATCGAACTTAGTTTGTAGATGCTTCATTTAATGAGAACCTTGCCAAATAATGTCAAAATTACATTTCTCAAACTTTTTGTGAGAGAACCGGTCAGGTACTTCTCTTGAAATGGACAGATTTCTTTCTCGATTTGTGAGATTTGACATTTTTCATTTATCTATGTTGAAAGTACACGAACGAACCTAATAAGATCTTATAATAATTTCGCATAATTATAATATAAATTAAAAACGTAAATTTACGTAGAGAAATCGTAAACTCAGCAAAACCTCCCCACACAAATCCCGTTGTTTTCAGGCGAAAGTGCGATCAAGGATCTGGAGGAAAGACCAAATTATAAAATACGACTTTATATAGTAAAATTATGTATTTCGATTTGTTAATTGACAATAATAATTTCTTAATTTGACGATTAAACATTTTCAATTAAATCACTACTTAAAAATCGTTGAGTGAAATGCAAATTGACGTAAAATAAGTCTTCAATTTACGATTAAAAATTTATAAATTACACCTACCATGTTAGTTTGCAATTCAAGACTCAATGGGCCTTACCAATAATCATTTTTAACCTTCACACTAAATATTTCTTAGGTCACAATATGCAATTTTGTATGGAAATTTTCGCCATTGTGAGCTCGAAAAATTTAGCCTGGACACTAAAAATGATTATTAGTACCGCGGAATGGCTATAATTTGCTAAAGGATGAACTCGTAATTTTCAACAGAAAAGTGGTAATTGTTTTTGCAGTTTAAAATCCATAGTAATATCAAATTGATAACTATATTTGTTGCAAAATGGTTATGGTTATGTGCATTTCCAGTTTGATTGAATAATTGATAATAAAATGTGTTGATTCGCAACTTTTGAGGGTCAATATCTTTACTTTGAAACCTAATTAATGTGACGAAGTATTTGCCTTTTCGTGTTTTCGTTTAGTTTGGATAACATTTTGCACGAAAGGGGATCATTGTTGAAACATAATAGAGTACCCTATTTAGTAAAGAATAAATGAATGGTTGAGTCTCCTCGTTTCGTATATCGTCGTAAATCCGTGAATGAAGATACTACAGCCAGTGGGCGTTATTGGTGTTTTTTTTTTTTTTTTTGTGGAAAATAAGACCCATATTCCTTAATTCCGGGCTATGTCACAGCATATATATATTTTTCAAGAGATATTCGAATCAGACCACCGTCTCTATTCGTCTCTCTACCACTGTAAATCTTACCCAGCTATAGACTCTCTGGATTTCGCCACAGTTCTTCCCTGGGTTCGATTCCTAGTGCTGCCGCTAGCATCTATGAAATTCTGTTTCATCGACTGGGTCTCCACCCAGTGAATGTCCCAAAATCTTTATTCTTCTGCCAGCCAATCCCAGTGCCAATGATGTTGTAATGCTTTCATGCGTCTGGTCACCGCCTGATTGTCCAAGTGCAAGGATATTTCTTCCTTCACCTTGACCCTCAAAGCAAGCAGTCCAACGCATGCAGCACAATGCAATCATCTCAGCCTGGTGTAACGCTAACGACACGCGGTGTTCCGAAAGTGGTCCTCCATCTTAGTACTAACCGCACCCAACTCTGTTTGATTTCGGTGATCTGACGAGAACCGATTTTCCAGCGTGGTATGGTCGTTGGTTATCGCACAGCATAATTTGCCGACGCAATAAATGCGACCGGATTCAAATAGTTGGAACCATTAAAAAGCCCCAGTTCATTAAACTGAAAACAAAATTTCCTAGTCTATTAAAATGTTGATGGGTAAAAAAAATATATATATCTGGGCAACAAAAACATCATTCTACTATAGCCCCATCGAAAAGTTGTAAAACAACAAGGAAACATCCCCCGCATCTATACATCCTACATCCGAAGATAATTTCTCAAAACTCCCATCTAGTACCTACCAATAATAATAATAATAATTCCTGCTACAAGAACATTCTCTTGTTTGATTAAAAGTTAAAAACTATTTTCTGTTTGTTATCAAAACATGATGCTCTCTTCATGCAGTCAAAAACAACATCCTGATATCCAAACAAAAGCTGATCCTTCCCAAAAGTTCGGTTTCGTTGTGTAGCCCTTTAAGAAACATAAAGCAAACATCGTTGCAGCTCTCTTCTGCTTCATCATGTTAAAGGACAAAAAAAACAAAAATTATAAAATCAAAGACCTCTTGTAAAACTGTCAAAAACTAGCACATTTTGTAGGTCCCTCTCACAATCTATCTCAGTTTTGTATTGTTTTGCCAAACTGTCTTATAGTGGAATCAGATTTCTTGGAAAGGTGTCCATTAATACCAACATAGCTTCAGTCACCTACTAGCATCTCTGTTATGCATTCAAATTATTCCATTTTCATTATAAGGAAATTAAAACGCACACGCATACGAGTACATAGCCGAATTGGTGTGTATGAATATCGATGTGGGGTCGAATCCGGCTTGGAAATATAATTCCAGATATACAGTCGAACTTCGATAACTCGAACCACCACTTGCCACAAAAAAAATTCGAGTTATCAAGACTTCGAGTTATCAAGTAAAATACAAAATTGATTCTCTAAAGTCTAAACAACTAACAATATCTACACACTCCACTGTTTATACGAATCTTCAACTCTGTGTTTTGTTTTGTCTTCCTCTTATTTTTTTCAATAATTCAAAAAAATATAGCAACCTGGAAGAAATTTGAAAATGTTTACTCACACATACGAAAATTACGATTTTCTACACGGTATGTATAAGGAACATTCAAACTCAGTGCCCCCGAAAGCGATGCATTATAAAACGAACTTGTTAAAACACGCAGAATTAGGGAATTCCCCTTCAGAATTTGGGATTTCCCCCTTTAGAATTCGACTTATCGAAGGTGACGCCAAATAATCTCTTCGAGTTATCAAGACATTCGAGTTATCGAAGTTCGACTTATCGAAGTTCGACTGTATTTCCACATATGAGTTAAAAAAAATTAAAATTCAAGAAAAGGATATTTATAGGCATACACCCCCACCGGCCTTAACACACATACCAAGTTGCTACGAACACACTTCCACTCGCCGATGCATAATACTCGCACTCCATCGTGAACGGCGTCGTCGTTGTCGGTGGCATTGTCGTCATCTTCGTTTTCTTGACCATCTTCAATGTGTATACATATACGGAAAATTTCCTGGGCTATTTACATACAGGACCAAAATTCCAAGAAGGGACGCAGAGGCGCGGGTCAGAACTGACCAAAAACAGTCGACTGCAGATGAATTTGAGTAGGTAACCCCCAACCCCTTCCCTAGAGATTTTTGCATCTTCTATGTTCTGCATCTTCTTCTTTTGGCTCTGATTCTGATATTCCAATGCAACTTGCTACAGACGGATGATGATTTTACCCAGCACCCAGCGATTCTAGTGGTGAAACTAAATCTATATGGAAAATTATCGATCGTGTTGCCTTGCGGCGGGCGTTCCAGCAACACAACAACGTTCTTCTCGTCGCCATCGCTGTCGTTGTTCCCAAACAACAAATAAGAGAATTCCAAGTACCTACCCAGAGATGGCTTAAACACGAAATTCTATTCTAATATTGCAGTATGTTGTTTCGGGCGCTATTCACAAGGAAGGAGCATTCGAATTTTAGTATACCTATGTCCAAGTGATGGAGTAGGTGCAATAGTGTGGTGCGGGTGGATATCCCTTGCATAGGACATGGTTTACCAAAGGCTTCTGCCTATACTTTGGCTCGCGAAGAAATCTCTGTGCACAGGCCTTTAGCTCATGTGGGTCACTTTGCAAATTGACCACCTTCCTATTTGCTTCTTTCTCTATCTCGTTCTTGCCTTCGCAGTCCAAGGAGCACCAATCAAGAATTAGTCGTTGTTCGTCCCTAGCAATTGGGAAATTAAGGAAGATTGCTTGTACTCGTACTTTCTCAACATTTTCCGTGCCACACACGCATATATTTCAACATATAAACATGAAATTATGTTCTAATGTGCATATGGTGCATGGATAGTCCCAAATGCAGGAGTCCTTTCGGATGCCAAGGAGCTCGACCATGCACCATTTGGCTTGGCCATGTTCTCAGGATGCACTTGTACTATTTCTTAGCTGCAGTTGAGCGATATCGCTAACCTATGTTGGTGTGAGGGGAATTGAATGGAATATTCAAATGCAGCACAGTGTCGCTAGAAAGTAACCATCAGTAGCTACAAGGATGTAATGGTTCACAAACTTTAAATCTTGCTACGTCTCACTTCCCGTGGTTCCTATGTGCTCTGGAAATCAAAAAAACAAAATGAAAATAAATACAAACAGATCTGTATGGGACACAAGGACAGCATAGTTTAATGACATGTGCTGCCATCTATGCAGGCACAAATACTTTAAAATATTGAAGATGATTCCTTAGTTTTAATTCGTTCGTCGTCACCTTTATTGCAGTGCTGCCAGTTCGTGAGGAATTAACCTTTTTGTGTGGAACTTCAATCAAAAAAAATACTTAAATTCCGTTGGAATCACCGGGATGCGTGGAATCAAAACATCCTCTCCTCTATACTTCCCCTTTATAATCGTCGCCTCGATGACGTTGTTCGTCTATCTCCGACACCGCTCAACTGATATCAATGTAATTTTGTTGATGGATATGGTTAATACACGCTTGAAAGATAGGATACTCTTGGAGCCGATAGGTGGCGTCGTTGTCGAAAAAAATGTTCCCCTGAAAAATGACATATGCCACTTTTTGTCGAGAAAACAAAATACCTTATGGGGATTAGATTTTGGATAAAAGTTAGAATCGCATTTAAAAAAAAAAATTGACTGGATAGTGTCACTTCCAATAGGTACAGCAACAAATATGTCAAATTTAAAATTTCTGAATTCTTTAGATATTCCGTGAAATTGTGAGTCGGCCCTGTTATAATTTTGTTGTGAAACCCAAATGTACTACCGCAAGTTTGCGAATGAAATACACCGACATTGCTTTTAACTTCTGTTATTTCAATTGCATAACTCTAAGCTTTGAATAAGAAATTTTAATTGACCGAATTACATAAAGCATTTATATTATTTTCATTACATTAACGAAAATGGGCGGAAGTAAGTTCGCCGGGTCAGCTAGTTAACTATAAAAGTAGCAATGAATTCAAGATCCACTTCCACTTTGTTTTTTCACAGTTTTGAAAAATATATCATAGGCCGATTTATGGCGGTAATCAGGACCCTTATATGGAAAACTCCCCGAGTTGTGTTCAACTTCCAGTGAATAAAATGGGCCTAAGTATACCCGCTGTTTTTGCATTATTGCTATGGCGTAACAAACTGCCCATATGTTGGCCTTTAGCTATTGTAGTTGTAGTCCTTTGCGGGTTCTTAAAAATGTTAACAAAAATGAACGAGGGAAAAAAACACAAAGATGCAAATCGGGAGAGCATGCTGCCCAGTTAAAATCATTCCTTATTGAGATGAAGCAATCAGTTAAGTGATCATTCAAAATAGAGATCTACATTCTGATGTTGAAACCAAATGCCCCTAGATTTCCGGTCCGGCAGAGCGCTCAACGGGGTTACATTGAAGCAAGTTCTGAAGGCGAGTTGGGATATACAAATTGGGCCTCGACGGCAGGCACACTCCCATCACTGTTACAACTCGTGGTGGCTGCTGACCTGGAAGTAAACAAAACTTTAGGACGGACCATGTAGCGGGCGGGTGTTCGGTGTAAAAACCCCTTTTGTGGAAACGTCTGGCACGCACGCGATGCTCGGCATAGCTCGCCGTATTGGAATGGGAACTTGTTTCCAGGTTTAACCCGCAAAAAAAAATAACAAAAAAACTTTCGTGCCAAAAGAAATGTATGTAAGTTAAACGGCAACACTATTTCCTCCAATCACAAGCTCATCCCTTTATTTGTACCTGTTGTTTTAGGCACCAGTGGTAAGTAAGATGGTTTTTACCTAGGCTTGCCCACAGCCATTGAAACTTATCAAAAGTTTCACACCTCTGTCAACGGTTCGCCTTTTTATAATATCTTCGCTGACCCCCGTTTCTAAATTGTTTTCTTCCTTTCCTATCCTCACTTCATCCCCTTATCACCCTCTCTCTTACCAAACTACTGAAATCTTTACCAAGCCATGACTACGAATTCAACTAACATAAGCAAAACAAAGCAGATAAATCGTAATTAAATTTCATTGCATGTATTTCATAACAAATTTAGCCAAAGAATTAAAAGTTAAAGATCGTGAATGATTCTAACATAAGAAATGTTATTAAAACAAAGAGACCGATCAATTAAATCGTTAATTACTACATAAAAAAAAACTATTTACTGTAATTTATAAAAAGAAAAGGAGAATATGCAATGTGGATAATTATATAAAGTAAAAAATATAAAAAAAACTTACACGTGACCTTTTTTTTGCTGTCCAGACTGTGTTGTTGTGCAAACAAAAACCTCCGCTGCTGTCGACGTCACTATTGTTAATTTATAGCAGTGTTTTTCAAACTGTGGGTCGCGACCCCCTAGGGGGTCGCCAAGAGTTCCAATGGGGGTCGCGGTTGAAAGCCGGTAAGATTAATAAACAAAAGTCCTGTGCTAAAAAAATAATATAAAACACAAACTTTTTTCGTGCGACATGTGCCTGTTTGTTTTTTAATAAACGTTGAAATGTTGGATTAATTTTTGACACTATCTTGTAAGATTAAATCAATTTCCAAATTTAGCCTGTTTCTCTTCTTAGTATTATGTAATGTCAAACATTGAAGAGAATGTGACTTCACACAGGTATGAAGTGGCGAATGTCAGTAACAACCTCAAAGCCTCGTTTACCAGCTCAGGATACAATCCTCTTCTATTTATCTCAACTCAGGATACTCTTTTCTTCTCTTTATCCAGAAATTATCAATAGTTTCTAAATATAATTTCATTCTTAGCATGCCATCTGCGGCTAAAACCATAAGGTTTTCTTTCATCTTTAACGATGGTAGATCGGCGAGTTTGACTGACATACATAGTCAAAAATAGATTTAATAATTATCTTTGTTCATTTCAACATTCAGAATCCAGTTCTGGAAAGCAGCTTAACAATCTCTTCTCTAAGTTATGTAAACTCTGTACCATAAGACGAATATGAGAGCTTACTGAAATCGATTCATCTGATGATAATCGATTTTTTTTTTTGTTGTAAATAGTCTGACCGCAAAGGAAGTTTTGCGTGGAATCCTCTGATTTTGTCTTTTGCAGTTATAATGGTTTCATCCCTCCCTTGGAGTCCTTTATTAAATATGTTTAAGTGGTTAAAAAGATCAGCGAGAAATGATAAGTTTAAAAGCCAGGTGGGGTCAGAAAAATGATTCGAATTTCCCGATTTTGGAACTTGTATAAGAACATCAATAATTCAGCTTTTAATTCCAGATTAATTCCTACCTACCCTACCTTTCCTTTTGACAGCCATCTGACCTCTGTGTGATAAAGGAGATTTTGATGGAGTGAACCCATTCATCGCATATGATCCTAAACAGCCGACTTAGCAAGGTCTTGCTTTTAATAGAGTTCACAAAGCATTACCACCATCGCTACAAATAGCAAAACAACATCGTCCAATCAATCTCGTAGTCGCGACAGCCTTCGTACAAACACTGGCCAGTAGTATTATCAGGAAGAGCTTCGCAAAATAAAATTTCTTCTTCAATGTTTTCTTCTTCTTCAAAATGAACAAATGCCACAAACTGTGCACAGTCTGCAAAATCACTAGATTCATCTAGTTGCAACGCAAAATGTGGACTCTTCTTTAATTTTTCGATTAATTACTCTGCAAAACTTTTTCTCCGATCAATTGTATTATCAGAAAGTGGTATATTTTTAAGCTCATCTGCCTCCTGTTTACCCAAAATAATTTCAACCATATCCAAGGATGCAGGCAAAATAAGATCCTCAACAACAGCTAAATTTTTTTTATTTTTTATTTTTGGCAATACGGGAAAAAATTTCATCACGTATTAAATTTTGTGTAATTAAACCGGGTTTGGAAAGGCTTCAGTGTAAAAGGTTTTTAAATAGCTAACACATTATAATGTGGGGGGGTCGGCAAAAATTTGCTTCTTAACAAAGGGGCCGCGTACTCAAAAAGTTTGAAAAACACTGATTTATAGGATCAAATCAGTCATTAAATATTCTCCCACTTACAAAAAAATTTACAGATCTCCCGAGTGGAGTATAAAAAAGTAATCAAAGATGAATTGCAGCTCTACTGTATTCTTAGCAAACACTTTAGGAGACGTCTTATAAAAAAAAACAATAACAAGAAATTTTGAATACCACTGATAAGAGTTACACTGCTCGATACCTAAAGAATTTTGCGTATGTATCGGTTGTAACGCTTTTTGGTGGGGTAAACGTGGGACCGACCGATCATCAAACACTTTGGCTGGTGAGAGTCGTGACGGACGATTGGTGTGATCGTCAACTCGATGCACTGCGAAAATTACGGCGTTTGGTTGGTGTATTGGCAATCTGCCGGTGGAGTGATGATCGACACTGATCTGGCGTATGAATCGCGAAGGAGAACTTTTCGGGAAAACACTTGATTCACGATGTGAGTGAGATTGGGACTCCAATCGGCAAGCGTGCGGGGGCGCTATTTGGCGATTTATTCCGCTTGATTGGTTTTGTTGTTGGTGGGCTACTGATAGAGTTCGGTGTTTGTTCTCTGACTGATCCTCTCCGTCACTTTTGTGATGGTCGAATTTTATGGCTGATATGTTGTTCCTTGGCTGTTTTTTTTTTTTTTTTTTTTTTTTCTCGCGGACAAAGTTGCGGAGCAGGTGGTTTTCACAAATTGCCCGCTATCGCTTGCGAACAAAGTAGGAGATGTGATTGTCTCCACAAATTGCTCGCTCGCAATGAAAAATGAACGATCTCAAAAAAAAGGTAAATCAAATAAAAAGAATACTTATTAGGTATTATTAAAATTCCAAACAAATTTGGTCAAAATTCCAACATATGAAAATATGTTTGGATGGATATTTGTTGGCGGGATTACTTTGTAGTCAATATCCTGGCAAAGCTAGGAGCGAAGGTTGTTGCCTCGATGAAAGCTTGATGTCAAAAGAACGAGTATGACAGAAAGGAAATGCTCGGTCAGACATTGCAATTTCATTTAGTACAAATGGCATCAAAACAATATGGCGGGTACTAAATTGCAGAGTGAATTCAGTGAATTGGACTTATTGTTGTCAATTATGACATCTCATTTCTTCCATGCCTCTTCTAGCTGCTGGTACATTGGTCAAAAGATTTTACCATAAAAAGAGACGTTACGTCTTTGGAAACCAAAGCCAGAGCATCATTTACCCAAACTTTACCGAGTAGGCATTGAACTCCTTTCACAATCGAGGATTACTTCGAACGATCGTTGTATACAATTTAAACTGTAGTATAGGCACACTAGAAATAGCTATGCTAGCCGTATGAAAACTGTTGCACCGAGATGATAGGACGGCCAAACTTGTGGTTAGCAAGAATATACAGGTTACATACATAATATTTTCGGAGTACGGTTTTTCATACCAAACTCAATTTTTATCAGTTACCAACGGATTTTTTAATACCAATACCATGTTCCCACCAAACTGAAATCGCGAAGTTTCGATCAACTTTCACCGAAACCTTGTAAGTCGTTCAAACCGAGTTGAAGTGAGTTCAAAAGTCATGCAACACAGGTGATTTCGCAGTACAAAGAAATCAATTCATTACAATGCTAAATGTATAAGTCCTTAAACTCTTCCATAATAAGGAAAAAAGCTCAAAATCGGAAGAAATCAAGAAAATTTGTTTGATTGCTGTTGCGTTTAATATTTTGACATCCACAAATGAAAACAAAATAAACCAGAACTCACACTAAAGGCTTGTTCGGTTTGATAACCTCTCACGGATGGATGGACACGGAGGGGTTTCAAATAGGTTTCGCTGAAAACCCGAGGCTTCGACACCTCAAAAATATATAGCAAAGCCTCGGAGGTTTGCAAAAAATTTTACGAAACCTCAGGGTTTCGTTTGGTGGGAACATGGTATAACGCAAAAAAAATTTTGCCATACTTTCAATTTTAAAATCTGAGTTTCATTTTGTTTCAATGGATCCTTTTATTTCTGTGACTACTGTATGCACACAGTTCGACCACAGATCAACTCGACTGTACGTCTCTTTAAAATTAAAACCAAAAGTCCCTGTCCAAGACGATATCTGCTACGGAAAATAAAAAAAAAAAAACCCTGGAAACGTTACATACACGCACAATAATGAAAACTTTCACATACTCGTATAGTCGTATACACACTTTTCCGTACGCAAGAATAAATCCCACTGCTTAAGGTGTCCTTTCCTTTCAAAGATAAGATGTGAACGTGGGTGGTAATGCTGAAGCATGTGGCAGCGTTGGCCGGACATCACTGCGAACAGCAGCAGCAGTATAAATGGACACTCCATCTTAGGATGGAGGAAACGAAACACAACAAAGTTCTTGGTACCTATGGAAATATTTATACGCACACACTGGGATACATGCGGGCATGTGAAATACTATCGTATAGATAATAAATGGCCCCAGTCGTCGTCGTCGTGTATGTAGGCCGAAATGTCCATCGGTTAGCCAGCGTCTCCCATAACCTGCTCGGTCGTAATGGTTCGTGCGAGGACTACAGCAACGCTGGGTATAGCACACGTTCAGCTGGAGAAAGATCTAACTGGGTATAGAGTTGCTCGGTACATTGGTCCTTCCATCGTTGACCATGTGATTGCAAGAGATGGAAATCCATTTATACCTACCTTGCTTGGGATTGGTAATGGGAATGGGAACGCGTTTGTCGAGAGCACTTTGTGTATCTTGGATACAACAAGCTTCAAGCGTTCGTCGTATAGGTTCGCCTTCGTCTAAGGAATATTGTTAGCAGCAGTAACAGCTCATACGACTACATTTTGCTTCGTCCCTTCGTTTGTTGTTCCTTTAAATCCCGCTCGGCCGCACTTACAAATGCTGTGAGTGATGGTCCTTTGGGATGGGGAACGATGTGTGTGCGAGAGATGGGCGTGTATAATTTTTGAATGAGTGGCAGGCGAAGTGGTTTTTGATTAATTTTCGGACAAGAGGCACCGGGCAGGAGGCAATTTCTTGTGATTCTTCTCTTCTGCCCCTCCGTTCGCTGGTCTTCGTCTTGGGCTTGGTCTTGGTCATCTTGAGAGAGTTCAGTTTTAGTTCAAAGTTTGCTTCGAGTTTCTTTGGTGATGATTTAAGCGATTTTCTTTGTTCTCCTCGGAAGGACTTTGAACAATCTCCATTCGACCACATTCCGATTCATATACCTAAGCTCACATATTCTATCTCCCTTACGCCGCATACGTAGGCCGTTGCCGCAGAGTCACCACCTTTTCATCTATTAAGTGCGTTGTGGAATTATGTGGGTGAAGTTTCTTGATTGTTGAGATGAAAATTAAATTTTAAAGAACCGAAATCTGTTCCTGGTGTTTGTCTGGACTGTTTTGTCCTTTTTTATAAAGGTATGTCGAAGAAAAATCTGCTGTTGCAGCATAAAGAACAAATTGGGACTATTTGGAATGAAAAATGAAAGGCTGGAAATACCTTTAGTTCAGACCAATTATAAAAATGCAGGGGAACAGTTTTACTCAATTTAAAAATGTAAAATTTCGGCTTGAGTTCAACACTTCCACTGTAGCTTATAGGTTTCTAGATGGGTGAAGTATATCGGTCTCTACTTTTTCGTACTTGGGCTGTCGTGGACCTCTCCCAACCTTAATAGTACTGAACCGTCTTCCCGTATACTTAGGAATTAAAAATACAGCTGCACCCAGTGCATAAATCTTCATCTCGAATGCAACGATGTAATTTAAAGGGACATATCAGTCTACTGTGATCTACAAATCTCTTGCGATTCAAGTAAATAAGTTTATGACCAAAAGCGAATTCTCATAAAATGTACAAAACGTGTCCCACTCAGTGTGACAGACGGATGAATGTTAAAAAATGTTAATGTAAGAATGTAATAATATATCGGACCAATTGAACATACAATAAGAATTTCCCCATTACCGCAATACGCAGCCCCATCATTTGCAGATGAACTTTTAGATGCGCCGTTTACTCTTTTCGAAGTGAAAAGCGCAATTGATTCGTCTAAAGTGAGAAAAGCCCCAGGCGACGACCGGATTCCTTTCGAGTTCTACAAGAATTGCTCTTCTGAATTTCTCATTGCGCCAACTAAGGAATTTAACAGGATTTTCGTAACAGCAAGTATTCCAGGGAGTTTCAAAAGAGCGATAATCTTTCCATTGCATAAAAAAGGAGAGCTAGATAACCCGGCAAACTACAGAGGCAATTCTTTTTTGAATACTTCGGTGAAACTATTTAGTGCTATGATATATAATAGGCTTATACAATGGATAGCTTCCAACAAGATCTTAAACGAGTACCAGGCTGGGTTCAGGAAGCATTATTCAACGCTGGACCACATTTTTACTATTACGAACATTGCGGAAACTTTTAAACACAACCGCAAAAAGCTATACGCCTTCTTTGTTGACTTCCGTGCAGCTTTTGACTCCATAGCGCGCAAAGCACTTTTCTATAAGTTGTATCAAATTGGTTTGTCAAGCAAAATTATTAAAGTTCTTGAAGCGATGTACGAGAACAATGTTGCGTACGTTTGGAATGGAGATTATGTATCGGAAGAATTTGAAACGCAAATGGGAGTTAAGCAAGGCTGCATACTAAGTACGTTGCTCTTCATCCTATTTATAAATGATATAGCAGAGGAGGTGGGGAGAGGGATAGAATTTGGAGGTGTACGGATTCCAGCGCTGAAGTTCGCGGACGATATTGTGTTTTTGGCGGACACAGTAGAAGGGATGCAGCTTGTCATCAACCGTTTGGAAAGATACTGCAAGCAATGGAACTTGACGGTAAATCTAACGAAATCTAAGATGATGATTTTTAGAGATGGTGGAGGGAGGTTCTCCCGTAACGATAAATGGTTCTATCAAGGTGAACGGGTGGAAATAGTAAAAGAATATAAATATTTAGGTGTGATAATAACATCTAACCTGAATATGAAAAAACACTTTGAATCTAATCTAGCAGCAGCTAAAAGAGCCATTTCATCAGTTTGGGGTCCTTGCATTGACAGCAAGTATATCGATCACTCCTCGAAAATAAAGCTTTTTCGTGCAACCGCGGCATCAATACTGCTGTACGGGGCCCAGATTTGGGGTTACCGCTATTACGAGGAAATTGAGAAGTTTCTTAGGTACTTTCTGAAGCGTATCTTTAAACTACCCTCTTGTACTCCAAATTATATGCTGCACTTAGAAACTGGAATGCCCCCACTCTTTTTGGATACCCTTAAGATGCATGCAGATTACATTGCTAGGGTAGGGGCGATGGAAAGGGAAAGGTTGCCCTGGATTGTCCTGAAGCATGTGATTTCAACAAGAGGTCACTTGGTGCAAAAGTGGGAGGATTTGGCAGAAAATTACGGATTGCGTTTAAGTATTGCAGCTGACTCGGATCCCTCGATGTTAAAACAAATGTTTACCAATATATTGAAAATGGCGGGTAACTCTTTGTACGATAAATGTCTCAATGAAGCACATGCATCGCAACATAGGCTGGTGTATCCTAGATTGAACCACAACCTCAAGGGAACCGCATCTACTTACCTTCTTAACCGCTATTCTCTTCAACTGATAAGCACAGTATTCAAACTAAGAGGTGAATTAGTAAATCTATACTATATTCCGCATCGAACCGATCTTCCATTATTATGTGACCTGTGTAACCTTAAAGAGAGGGAGGATGTATACCACTTCATTGGAAGATGCCCCATTTTAAGCGAATTCCGCGTGAGATACTTCGGACGATCTTTGCTGAGTTTTGACGAAGTTATTAATTTATTAAACGGCAGTCTTGGGTGGGAAACTTTATTCAACTACGCCTCAGCTGCTAGCCGCTACAGAAACCGTATATTGGAAGCCGATTTTTGAGCAGTACTTTTTATTTAAAGTTATTATTACTAGGTTACTATATTTATAATTTAAAATAGATTAATTGCCATTCTGGTAGACGGCCTTACGCCAAACCATAAACGACTAATTATTGCAAAATTTTGCAAATTTTAATGAATTACTAATAAAGTCACTACTACTACTACTACTACTACTACTATAAAAATTTCCCAAGCTGGCGTCCATGCAATCGAATTCTTTGCCATATAATGCTAAAGTCGTGATCTCTGAAGATTAAACATCAGTTCATTTTATTATTGATTGAATCAGAAATGGAGACAAAATTCAAGACGACAGATTTATTACTCGTATATTAACTACTTTGACATATTTGGAGCCTGCGGTTAGTGTTACCAGACTTGGATGACTGTTTCCACATTTTTTTTATCAGCACAAGCTTTAATTTACCCCTAAGCTCGAACAAAGTTAACCTTTTAAACACCTAAGTGAAATTTTCATTTATTTTCATAAAAACAAATAAAATAATTCATAAATTCAATAACGCAAATTCTGACTTTTCAAAGCGCTTAAAATTAATAATGAATTATAATGAATTCAATGATCGTACATGAACGTAGACGTTCGATGGGCTATTTGCTTTCATGTTCAGTATATACCTACACATTTCAATCTGAGTAAATTTTAAATTTGGTTTGTAATAGAAATGCGTTTTAAATTTACTTTTAAACAATTTGTCTAAGCTTCACAGAAATTTAAGATACTTTTCTGGTAGTTCCATATTTTTAGGGTACCTGGATTCCTCTGTAGGGCCTTCGTTTGATTTCACTAATCAGCTTTTGCTTGTGTTAACTGTTATAGCTCAAAAGTTTTTTTTTTATGGGTGTGGTATCGATGCCAGAGATTCGTATACGTAGGGGAAGATCATATACCTTGGTCCGGATTTCAGTTTTTTGCCGATATTTTAGGTAACGTTTTTTCATTAGTTTTTTTTATTTTTTTAAGTTATTACCTGAAGTCTTATCTATGATAATGCGAAACTACCAAAAGGATATTGCTTACCATTCCAAAGAAAACTTATCTTGTATATGCTAGCCTCAAACGGTCCAAGGTACAAGACGTGATTGTACCTTGGCCCACAGAGTATTGTACCTTAGACCGAAAATATTATTGAAGGTTTTTCTTTAGTTTAAAAGTGAAAACTGTATTTTCTTTCAATAAATAGTAAAAATGGTACCATTCTTATTTTATTTCAAGAAAGCAGCAAGAAAACAAACCATTGTCTTAAAGTTTGTTTGTTTGACAAATTTTTTTTTATTTCAAATAATAGTTTTAAACAAAAAATACTCTCGTTAACTAAAAAAATGCCTAACAAAGGACTTGAATATTATTTACCTAATTTGCTTCTTGGCATATTTTCCTGAAACACACAAATCCAATTTTGTTTAAAAAAATGGAATAACGTGTCACTTTGACCGGACCAAGGTACAAGCGCTATGATAGGTCCAAGGTATACACGAACACCACTTTAACCAAAAAAAATAATTTTGACGTAGTATTTAAAGCACATGCGTACAACAATTTGTTCCTACCAACAGATAATCAATATGCTTACCGAAATTGATAAAAGTATCGGAAAATAGACATAAAATGAAGCACTACAAAACTTCAGAAAATAGATACAAAAAATACTTTTTTCACTGAAAACTATGTTTATTTTTTTTTGCCGACTAGTACAGCTGTATAAGTTCAAAAAGAAACTGAGAAGAGTAATGAACAGAAGAGTAACATTTCACAGAAGAACCGTTTTTTGTCTGCTTTGTACTTTTCTGAAAATTGGCACTTGGACCAAGGTACAATCGGACCAAGGTAGGTACATGACCTTCCCCTACTAATCTACTCCCTTCATAAAAGGGAACACTTCGCCATTCATTAGTCTTGTCACAACAGCATAAAGCATATAACACGCTCGCGGCTCGGTGAGTTTCTTCCCCCGGAAAGCGCCTAAAGTGGAACGTTGCTTGTTCCGTAACTTCTCAGGTGTAATACTTTATAGGCAGCTATATCAGTGCTACCACATTTGCTACAACAGTTGTTAAGCCTTTTTGGCCCGTGCACAGACCCCGGTATCACTGGGGCCCGAATATTTTATAATTTGGTAACTGTATGAATCGAAAACTATATCACAATCATGGAACATTTTGATATGAAACCAATGGAAATATGTGATATATATAGGTTCTGTAACTATATGAGAGCGAAAAAATATTCATTTCAACTGTCTAAATTTATCACAATACACAGAGGTCGCGATGATAAAAATGTATAAGAAATAATAATAAAAAAACCTAACTAACTGGAAGCATATATAAGTTTTTTACGGGCTTAAAAGTTTAACTAAACATGAATTAATGTTTCGTTCTCTAACCACTAGAAAACATAAAATTAGTGTTTGAAGTAAATTCCAAAATAATCCCTCTGGGTGCTTTTGATTTTACCAACTGTCATATTTCACAACGAAGAGTTTGCTGTCGTGATAGAAGCTGTTCAGACTATAGAATCCTTAAACATGCTTTAAAAAGGGGTCTAACGAAAGACTAATATGTAACAAGAGTTTTTCCATAATCGATGACTATTTTTGCAGTGCTAAATGCTGCTTACCATATAAGTAGTTTTTAGCATGGTTTTTAAAAGCGAAAGTACAATATTGATCAATTATTCACACCACAGGAAATATTGGGAAAGACATATAGTAATCCCACTCAATAGATATCCATCGATTTCACGTTTGACTTTTGTTTTTTTTTTTACAGAAATGACAAGTGTAGTTTGGCATCCCCGCAACATTTTTTGATAAGATTCTATTGTCGCATAAAACAGAATTTATACATCAGACGAGCTAGATAGAGCCACATATGGACAAGCTTGTGTCAGATTGAACAGAATGACCATCGAGTTTACAACATCATCCTTGGGTATGTTTATATACGAGTATGTATATAGAAACAGAAGCATCTAAAATGGGTCCGACGGTTAACGAGGTTAAAACTAAGTAGGTATATATGCTGTTTTCTCTGCTTTAAAATCGGATAACAGGATCTCAGCCAAATTAATCGAAGAATCTGTAATCAATCGCTGCGTTGTGTCTTTAGTCTCAAGAGACAATTGAGTAATAGTGCTCTATACCAAAACATTTCGGTGATTATATATAAGATCCTAGTCGCTCGGTTCTTCTTATCAGCTCCAAAGCTTTTTGCAGCCTGTCAGATGAGGATATGTTAAACGATAGACTATACGATCTAGCCAAACAATTGCCTTAGATGGCGAGGACATGTTGAGCGGATGGCGACAATTGCTCCGTCCCGTATATTCTTCGATTTCAGAGTAAAGAAAGTCCTAAAATTTGATAACGTGCTTATGTGGATTTTCTTGGCAATATTAAGAGCTAAATGAATGTCTTTGTCTATCTTAGACCTGGGAATATTCCCCCAATATAGGAAAATAATTTTGCGTGCCAGTGGTTATAGCCGAATAAACTGCTTACCTATTTTAGTAGAAATGTTCCGAAAGGGTTCGGACTTCTGTTGTAAGTTTTCGCAGTAGATCTTAAAAAAAAGTGCAGTAGATTCACTTTTATTGCAGTAGATTTTGAATTTAGAAAAAATGCGATAAAAATTAAGTTTCCAGATATTTTTCTAAAAAATTATTAGCTTAAACATAAATGCATATTCCAGTTGAAATAAAATCAGATAACACATCTTCGATTTTTAGGCTCTAGTGTTAGTTATACATAAATATTATTACATTAAAATTCAGTCTTTAATGTGGTACTCGATTGGGCTTCTTCAGATTTGCTCTCAGATTTCGTGTAATAAATAAAAACGGATAAAAACTTCGCTTGTTCTTTTTGGTGTTTATATTTGTGCGATTTGAATATGTGTAGTCTTTGACACTTTTCTAAGCGATTTCCATTCACTGGTTAAATTTTGTATTAAAACATTAGAAATATCCATTCCAATTAATTTATAAATACTTATACATAAATAATTTACAAAAATAGATTTACCCGATGCAATGCCTTTCTTTGCTGGAGAAAAAATTTACTAAAATGTAAACAAACTCCACCAGTTGTCATCTTGTCATCTTTTTTTGTACCAAACGTACATAAAAATTGCTCTGAGATTGACCATTCGTATATCACATAAGTTAAGAATCAATAAATATTGATTATTTGCATTGGGATTATAAAAATATAACAAGAAACGAAAATGTGTAAATATATTTATTTTGATTTAAGAACTCCGAAATTGCAGTAGATTGCCAGGCGAGCGCAGTGGTGCAGTAGATTTCATTTTTTTCTTAAAAGTGCAGTAGATCTACTGCAATTGCAGTAAAGTTCGAACCCTGGTTCCGATCCTGTAAAAATTCCGAAACCTCTTATTACCATTTTTAACTTTCGAACTCGAAATATTAATCAATTCTGATATTACGATGATATATATATATATATAGTTGGCGCAACAGGTCCGTGGGGACCCTAGATCTAGCTTCTAACAACCATTCGTTTTGTGTTAGATTTCATTTTTGGAACGAATGGAAGGTATCTACAAATTTTAGGCCGATTCCAAACGGCCGATTGAGAAGCTATTTCAAGACAGTTGTACTCTCCGATGTTTGTCAGATTTTCGAGAGATGTGGTGAAAAAAACCCCGAGTTGGAATTTGGGTTTTCGCGGGACTCGAACCTGGTACCCCTCGCTTAGTAGTCCAAAACACTAACCACTAAGCCACTCGAACAACGGTACTTTTGAAAATTCGACATATCTCAAAAACGGTCTATACGATTGTAACAAAAGGTAATGTGGTCATTTATAACTTTATAGCGAACTCAGTTTTTCTCTATATTATATACAATGGATTTTAGAAGAAAAAGTCTTTTTTTTTAGTTTACCAGAAAACGGAGATAACGATTTTGACCAAAATGAAAACTTAGAGTCAAATGGATGCTTTCAAAGCTATTGTGTCCTCAATTTTCAATTCGAAGCACCGAAAACGCTAATTTAAAAAACTGCTCATATCTCGAAAACCCCATCTTTGATTTCGATAAAACTTTAAAAACGAAAAATTTTACAAAAACCGCTCTAACGATTTTGACCAAAGTACATATACCTAAAAGATAATATAGGTACATAAGTATTCTTAATATGATTCTGTTAAAACTCAAAAGTTGCCCCCAGAGTAGTGTTCTATGGCCCTGCCATGGTCCATCGTAATAAATGAACTGCTAAACATACACAGAAATAAGGGATTCTATATGTCCATATGGATACTTTAACGAGAAAGTTTCGTTTGAAGTACGACCCAGTCGTGCACTTCGTTTTTATTTCATTCATTCCACTCATGCTCGGGAACTGGCCATCACCCCTATCGAGAGATATCCGATCGGAATGGAATTTACCGCTTCGATACATCTTTAGGAAAAATTCTCGAATGACATAATACGGCGTACCTACCGTTGAATAGTACCGCGTTATGTAGCTTACATTTGACAGCTTCACGGCACGTTTTTTCCGAAACTCTCCGACAACCAATTGCTGCGGAATATTTTAATGTCAAATGAACGCTATTATTTTGTTCCGAACCGAACACTTCAAACAAATTCTGAGTTCCGAATAGATAGATGTAACAGATGTTTTTTTTTGCTAACGAATAGCTCCATAAACCCCTATCCTATTTCTGTTGCAACAAGGGAAAATCGGTAATTTGATAATTTTTCAGGAGAGCATATTAAAGTTTAGCTTAAAAGTTTAAATTATTATTATTATATTAAAAGTCGTCATTGCAGCTCCAATTTTGAAGATAAAGTGCTAGCAAAAATGTATCTTGATCATTTGGGCATTCTGAATCTAATGCTGCATCAAAAACTCAATTTCGTCTAAGCTCGACTTTAGCTGTTTTTGTTCATGGCAACAGATTTTGGGTTGTTCCTTATACGCTAAGTCACCTAATCATAGGTGTTGAAGCAGTGCACCACTGGCTTGGAGGCATTATACTGAGTGTGGATCACAGGCCAACTTTGTCCTTTTCTTACTTGGGTTGTTAGTATTTTTATGGTGAATCATGAACTGAAGCATAGTGTCTGTGGGACGTGGTCTGTGTCAGCGCAGATCACATCAAGTTCAAGTGTACCGAAAGCAGATTGCGCCAAAATCGCTAAACATTTTCTAATATATATCTTTTGATAATTAACAAACTGAATTTTAATAACTGCGAGTTTCAAGACCACCAACAAATGCAAAATATTTAATAATGCACTTTTAATTTGCTGGCACATATATGTTTGTGGGCTTGTTTAGAAGCCGCTACTGTAATTCTGCAAAAGTCGGGGAATTAACAAACATACTCAAGCTGTACTAAAAGTTAAGAACTAAATCTTGAGCTTAATGATTTTTTTTTTTTTAGAAGAGAGATCAACTTTGATTCACACACGATTAAGAACGCCTCTGCCAGAGCAAACTTTTTTTTTATAGTTTTAATTTAATACTATATTTTGAATTAAATGAAATAAACCTAAGAATTTAAATTCGAAAGAGCCTTTTATTGGACAAAATCCTACATGTATATGTACATATACATATGCTCCTATATTGGGCGCTTGGCCAGTGTCATCCCACTCCTGTTGTATTAGGGTTCCAAATGTAAGTTTACCCCGAGTGCTTTTGGGAATTTTTGTTGACAGAAAAAGAAGCCACCCACCCTTCAATTGGTACTTCAAAGACAAAACACCACCTCTCAGTCAATTGTATATTTGTTTTTATATAACAAAATAGCACTCGTGATATATCATAGTGATCCCATAACAACAACGTCTAAAGCTAAGGTCACTCACAGCTTGCAACGCATATAAGCCCCTCTTTTGGCCACGTGGAGTCTCATAAATCCCTCTGAGGTGACTTTAACTAAGATATAACTAATACCTGGTTTCCATCTCCATCCACATAACATCCTTCAAAATCTCTTGATACATACGTAGGTAAGTGGAAATAATTTCTTATTTTCCATATGTAGCTGAAAAAATTCCAAAAGATTACGTTTTGTGAAAGATTACTTTGTTTTATCCCCAACCCTTTGGCATAATCCCTCCAAGAAGTTCCGATCTCAGGCCGACTGTGTTTACCTTTTGAAAAAGGTATGACCGCAATTTAAATTTCTAATTCTTTGTCAGGCAATGGTAAACAGAAATCAGTGCGCCCACCTCTATACCCAATCGATAAAGAAATCTGTGCGAGAGATTTTGACCACACGAATATTTTTATTCCCGCACCATGCCTGATGATGGGTTCGATATCCAAATACACATCGATATTCCTCCTTAAAACAGGCACAAGTATAAAACAATAAGAAACGAACAAAAAAAGAAGAATGTTAATAATAAAGCTGAGCAAAATTTGGAAAGGGAAGGACGCAAAATATGAGCTAACCCCAAAATATCCAACCATAACCATCCCGCACCTCCCATGTGCCAAAAGTGACCGTCCCCATTCCATTGGACGCATCAAGGGTAAAAGCTTATGGTCCAGCGTTCTGCGAAATTGATGTCGCATTCGGGTTTATGTACTTACATATTTCCGTTGTTTAGGAAATATTTGCTAGGCCTTTAGGAATACCTTTGGCAGCTATAGTAAGCCCCCATCTCGTCTAAGAAGACGGGCAAGATGGAATAAAACGCAATCTCCTGAGTGTCCGAAGGGTAGCAGCGGGACAACAACAACAACAAATGATGTCCGATTGGTCCGGCCGGTGACCCCTTCCACTGCGAGGCAACAAAAAACCCATTTGCCAGCGTGTACTATATAAACATATGAAAATATTCGTTTAAGCCTCCTCTGTTGATATTAACAAACATCCGCACATGAACACACGTGTAGTACCTATAGTATACAGATTCGACGGGCGGGAGATGGTATTTGGAGGGTAGTGACCCTTTTTTTTTATTTGTGGCACTAAGCGGATGGCAAAAAAAGGGTTGTGGATACCGCACTTTTTTTTACTTTTACAACGGTTATTGGCAGGAGAGAGGACCAGGAAAGAAACCTTAAGCCGTTTGGACAGAGATGTATATGCATGTAGGTTTGGCTAGTACCAGGGGAGGACTAGGCGAGGACTTTTGGAGTAGATTGTAGTGGGCGATTGAATTATGCCGATTAGACTGCACTGATTGTGAATATGGCAGTTATTTTGAGGGAAGCAATTAGCAACAATTATGTTCGAAGCAATCCCACACAATGGTTATCATCTCCAAGTTTTCATTCGCTATTGTCTAACAAATATTTGCAAACAGCCAACTCTTTTTAATAACAATAAGGAAATTTTAAATAATTTTTAGGCTCAATACGCACTCACTTGCATAACGAAAAGAAACCCTTATTCGTTTCTCTTTATAGCTTAACAAATAAAGTGCACGACTGGGTCGAACGAAACTTTCTCATTGATCAAAAGGATGTTTTCTTATTTTACTAGATAGGTATACATCAAGTTCTGAGAAGCGATTCTAAATCAAGGAAACTGTTGATATTAACATAAAATATAGAAAAATTAATAGTGTTAAATAAAATGTAGGTACCTACTTTTGGGTCATGCATCTGATATAGCAGTACCTACACCTACATATCAAAGAACAATCTGAGTTTTTAAAAGTTGAAACTCTCAGTAGCTAGCTAACTTGCAATTAACGCAAGTTCTGGTTAGAGAGTTGTAAGCGCCTACTATACTAGTTTACAGCTCTTACGAGTAGGTACACTTAGGCCCATTTTATTCACTCGAATTTGAACACAACTTCGGGATTTTTATATGGAAAACTTCCCAAGTTGTGTTTAACTTCGAGTGAATAAAATGGGCCTTAACAATTTTGAGTACGAAGACACGCGTAGTAACAGTTTCTATTTTTGATCTGCATGATTGTAATTTTCACTGGAATATATTAGTGACTCTGGCTTTAGGTGTCTGTGATTAGAAGCAGGGTTTTGTAAGAATTCAATTTTCAATTTGGATTACTAGTTATAAACTGAATATCCGGACGGACGGACGTATGTGGGGTCCAAGTAAAGTGGGGGTTTCTGATTCGGGCCTATAATGAACATAATTCCCCCGAAATATTTCCCATTTTTCAAAAATAAGTATCGTCATGAATTTCCAAATAGGGAAAAAACTTCCCCTGGAATAAATTGGTATCGTAGACGAAATAATGGTAAATAAATAACATTCACACAATTTTCTAAAGAAATATATTAAAACATAACCCCTCAAATACAAATTTTGTTTCCCTCGGAATTGCCGATAGCCCTGATTGTGTTTCTGATTTTTGTAAAAGTATGCAGACAAAACAATAATTAATTGTTAAATCTTGGTTATCTTTAATCATTGGCTACTCCAGCTGGTAACCAGCGAATGTGTTTATAATAATAATAATAGTTGGCGCAACAGGACCCAGGGCCTAGCTTCTCGCAACCATTCGTTTTGTGTGAGTTTTTTTAATTTTTGGAACGAATGGAAGGGATCTACAATTTTATGCCGGTTCCAAACGGGCCGATTGAGAAGCTCTTTCATGACAGTTATACTCTCGGATGTTTGTCAGACGTTCGCGAGAGGTGGCGCAGTGAAAAAAACCCTGAGTTGTAATTTGGCTTTTTTGCGGGATTCGAAACTGGACCCCTCGCTTAGTAGTCCAACACACTAACCACTAAGCCACGAATCAGCGAATGTGTTTATTCAGCAAAATATCAACCAGAGAATCAGTGGTTTGGTTAGTTAACCAGAGAAATCGATAGCCAGCCGATTTTGGCCGGTTAATAAGATTTAACTACTAATTGTGTGTTATTTCGTTTGGTCAACATTTTTTAGGGACTACGTAGGTATTCTTCTTGACGTACCTGATACACAAAAATGTTTGTATAAAACTGTGCAAACAAAAAGTAAAATACAAATAATAGAATAAACGAATATATTAATGCGCAAGATAAAGTGAACCAGTAAAATCTCTCACATCGGATTCGTTGACGTTTTCAACTGGCACATATATGGAATACACTACATACCTCCAGTCAATTGAAGTTGAGGGTAGTTGTTTCTAATAAAATAATGGATGAATAAGGATTATTTCCAACATATTAAGCCGATGACAACTCTCATAAATTGAGATAAAGCACATACGTATTAGAGGAAATATTGTAACAAATTTTATTGGTTTTGGTTTTCAAAAAATAGCTTATTGTCTCACAAAAACAAAACGTTTGGTAAAAAAGCTATCTTTTTCAGATTTCAGAGCACTTTCGAGAAACTGGGTATTTTTTCAGACTTGCTTCTGATTTTCCAATCCAAATCCAAGTGCGTTTGATTTTGACAACTGATTGTGTTTGCTTAATTAAGTTTTCGTGAATTTTTTCTACAGCAAAGAAAGTATTTAATTTACTTTTGTAAACTATTTATGTAGATATAGGTACCTACATATTAAGAAATCAATCGGGATGGAAATTTCGAATGTTTTAATACAAAATTTAGCCAGTGAATGGAAATCGGTTAGAAAAGTGGCTAAGTGAATACACATATTCAAATCGCACGAATATCGACACAGAAAAGAGCAAGTGATGAAACCGAATCGAATACCACATAAGATAACTAAATATGAATACATTCATAAAAGATCTGCCTATATATATTTTTTTTTTCGAGAGATATGCGAATCAGACCACCATTGACGGGTATCTTTTCGTCTCTCTACCACTATAAATCTTTACCCAGGTAGACTCTCTGAATTTCTTCAGAGTTCTTCCCTGGGTTCGATTCCTAGTGTTACCGCTAGCATCTGTTTTTTATGTGAAAATCTGTTTCATCAACTGAGCCTCAACCCAATGATGTCCCAAGATCTTCATTCTTCTGCTAGCCAATCCCAGTGCCAATGATGTTGTAATGTTTTTGCTTCATGTGTCTGATCACCGTCGGATTATCCAGTGCAAGGATATTTGTTCTCTCCACCTGACCCTCAAAGATCTACCTAAGCAAATTACTTATCAAAAACCAAAGGACCAGAACCCAAAAATAAAAAAAAATTAACTAAGGATTCGGTCAATCACTGATGTAGAAGACAGCCAGAACGATTCGATGGGGATACGGTTTGTTTCATTTTTCATGTCGGTGCGGATGTTGCTAGTGAATATGTGTTAATATTCTTTGACATTTGACAAATGGCTACGTCAACAAGCAAAATTGTCAAATCTGGGGCTCGGAAAACCCAAGAGTTATTGTTGAGAAGCCTCTACATCCCCAACGTGTGACTGTTTGGTGCGGTTTATGGTCCGGCGGGACCTTTTTTTCGGAGGTTGTTACTATCCGATGGAGCACTCAGACACTATTACTGGTCCATTCTACTGCCAAAACGGACACCTTACATTACTGTACTTAGTTTTCCCGTCTTTCGAAGAAAGATTGCCTCGTCAGTCGTTCCCAATATGTATAAGTATTAGTGGTTTTGGGCTGTACACAATCCATCAATTTCCACATTCTCGAAATAAAACCATCTATTGTCATCTGAAAAATATTTAAGGGCAAAGCTGAACGCGATTACTGCTAAAGTCTTTTTGCTTTATTCTAACACAAGGCCCTGTATTTGCCAAATCCGACCCTGTGTGTGTTATTCCACACTTCACACTGGTATACCCACCGTGGACAACTAATAGGTTTCAGGGTGGAATTGGTCACTACATTAAATGTTGTTTTTGTTTAGACTTTAAGTTGCTCCACTTCCACCTATTTCTATATACACGATTTGCTTATCCCTACCAAAACGAAATCCGTGATTTAAGTTTTTGTTTTTTCTTTACAGCCCTCTGCCCCCCGTATTTACGGTCAAATTATTGTAAACGCCATACCAACAAACTATAGACGATGACCGGGCTGAGGCGACGGAAATCCTCTTTTGGGATGAATTTCAAAAATGTATTCATAATGTGCGTCGCTAAGCGTACGTGCGTACATGAAACATTTTCGCATGGTCATTGCCTCAGAGTGGACCAACTAGAACAGGCTCTTAATCAAACATTAAAGGGTTGGTCCGCATCCTGATGGCCGCATGATAGAAGACACACAAGAAAAAAAAAAAATGTTTTTTGTGCGTTTGCATTCAAATTTGCTACTTAAAATATGTCCTAGGTAAATTGTCACCTTTTCCTATACATCCCTATAGAAGTATATTTGATGAACGAACGGAACGGGATAGGAGGATAAAAACGGTCCAATCGAAACTAATCCAAACAAATTGCACAAGGACACCGCACTGTGGCGCAAAGTGAGGCGTTTACCATATTCACATACATTCTTTCGTTACCACGAATGTCCTTTTTCATCAATAAACCTAACATACGTATATGTCAGAATACTCGTTCCACTGCGGGATGTCCCAAAATTGCCTAATATCCCGACAGCACTATGACAATGTGATAAATCTACGAATCATTAATTTGAGGCTTAGCTCTTTCGGGATATGTAAATTTGTGTATGTGTTTCTCTTTTTTGTCGGCAGAAAAAAAAAAATCAACTGTGCAGGACATTTGATGGGTGCTGTTTTGTTTGATTTGTATTTTATGCTTTATCCGCTTGATATCCTTTTGTTTACCCTTACGCATGAGAAATTTATCGATGTCGAGGTTAATTCCTCCTGTGGTCCTCTCTATGGTTTTCCTGAAATCAAATGGTCCGTCTTGCGATAAGTTTGTTGTTTTTCTTGAAAAGATGTCATCAAACCGGCTTGACCGTTAGAAAGTATATCTCACTGTCCCATAGTCAGACAACAGATTGATACCTACTATTCTTGTGAGCTGACACATAATCGCCGAAGTTCATCGGTCGCTACGGGTTTTTGAGTTTGTGTCATCGAGAGTTTGAGTTTGCATCTTCACCTGGTCCTTCCGGTGGGGCGAAACTGAACTATCTACTTATTGCATAAGAAATTAGATTGAAAACGAGAAACGATAAAATATTCATATACCTACCGTTGATGTCGTACGTATGCACACACGTGGGCTTCGAATGTAGCATCGGCCGCGGCGCGGCAGTTACTGTTTATATAACACGAAGAAGCGGGAATGATGCTAGTATACGGCCGACGACGACGATGAAGTGCTTTATTGAAACTTCCCTGCGATTCTGGGAATTTTACAGCTCTGTCATGCGAATTGAGAGCGAGACGATACTGGTGGCTGCGGTTGATTCCACGATTGAAACTGCACGCAATTTGAAAGGTGCAAGAGTACTCTATACATTCGGACACTGGTTACAACAAATCTCTGACACGAATTTGCGGCTGCGTTCGAGATACTGTTTTATTTGATTGTCAGAGGGTGGGACGTTTGGTGTATAAACTAGTTTGGGGTTGCCATCACCTCTTTATGAACTTGCTTATGACAGTTCATTTCATGAACGTAATTTTTGCGTGTTTGGTTTGGGGCGTGATTTTGAAAGGGAAAAATTTGCAGTTGCTCTAGAAACGCACTTCATCACTGGCAAATCAAACGCAGACCAATGCCGCTCATGATGCCATTTAAAATGGCAGAAAGTTACGTTTTAGCAATCAAAATCTGCTTAAAAAACTATCGGACTTGTAGATGGGTTTGAGCGAACTAAATACCGCTGAAAACGATAATTGTACGAACAGTTTTTGGAGCAAGCATAAAGCAGTTGCTTAGGAACTTGTAAACGGAAGAAGGTCGCTTTGGGCCTTACTAATAATAATTTTTAACCTTCAAACTAAACATTTAGTAGGTAACAATGGTTAATTTTATATGGAAAAGTTTGCCAATGTGTATTCTTTAAATATAGCCTGGACAGTAAATACGCAGTATATTTTTAAGACAATCCGATTAGCAACTCACAGGAAGGAATTCCATTCGGTCTTTGGCAGACAAACTTGAGATGATAGTCTAACTTCCCAACAATTTTCTGTCACAAAAATTTAATTTTTAAATAGCTGTCAAGTTATCGTGCTTTTGTCAATGGTACCCTCCCAAATTGCTGCAAGTGCCTTCTTCAAATCGCACCCAAGCCGACGAATCACCTTAAGATCACTTGGGTACTTATGTGAGCTACGTAGGGATAATTTTAACGCATATTAAAAACGGCTGGGAGGAGATCAAATTAAGCATTTACTACAATGGAACTTATGTGTCCAACGATGGGCACTAGACCATCAATTACTGAACAGAATGCTGTCTTCAATGTCAGATGGTAGCTGGACTGGATGACATTTCAAATAATGCACCCAAGACAATTTAAACCAGACCGGTCATGTTAATTTCTCTGGCGAAAAGACTAAACTTAGTGTTCCTGTTCATGGAAAAAATCTGTAATGCCTTAGATGAACTATGTTCACACCGCCTTATTTGAAAATAAAATAACAGGTAATATTTACAAAATTCTATTGTAAAATTTTCACAAAGACAGTTTTGTTGAACCGAAAATAACTGAAATCTATCAATACAACTAAGGTTTTGTCAATTTGAACGATATTTTGTAGGACGGATAAAACGTTTACTACGAAACGACTTTGTTAGTATAATAAAACACAATTTTCAGTTTAATAAATCGATATTGCATTAATTCAACAATTTTATTGTTGATCACTTTGTTTGTGAAATTGATGCAAAATGTTTGTTAGCCAAACAAAATACAGGGGTGGAATCCCGTAAGGCGATAGTTGATAGTCGCTTTTGTGATAGTCAAATACGACAGTCGCATCATTCTGCTTTTACGATTGGTGCTCAACGTCATATAATATTCTCCGTGCACACCGCTCGCCTACATTCAAAGGAGCATGTTACGTGTGTGAGTATAAATGCTCTATCTACTTCGTCTGTGTACAGATTATTTGCAAATAAAAGCGCCACAATACTATGGTAACTCTCGGTGGACACAAATTAGACTGCGCTGTCAGTTCGCCTAGTTGTTAAGTGGAAACATAAAACAGCAACCTCGCAGGTTTGGTGTGTGTTGAAATGTAACTTTAAAGGACATTTGTAGCTTTGAGGCCATTAATGGTAACACAATGTCAAATAGTTACCATCTTATTGGAATGGAGCTTATCGACACAAAACTGAGTCCAATATCCCGTTTAGCGACTATAATTCAAGATAATAGTCACAAATTTCTACTTGGGACGTAAGGTGATCGCAAAATAACTATAAACATTTGGCGTCACTTCATCATTTTAAAACAGAATTTTTGCTGTCATTATTATTTGAATTATAACTGACAATTTCCTGGGATAATATTATTATTTATTTAAAAAAAAACCTACAATACAGTGTATGCTATGCCTGCCTTTTAGAACTACACAATAAGTATCTACATCAATATTACAAACATTTTGTTGAAGTGAAAAATATGTTAGATAAATGACTTATCTTGAACTAAACCTTGCTTCAATAAAAGAAAGCCGCATATATGGAAATATTTAAAAGGTAAGTGAAAAAAGTTAAAGCGATAATATGAATAGTTAAATAGCTAAAAATTGTTAAATATTTTATCGACCAAACAACAAACAATTTTTTTTCCTATTCTAAATAGATGGTCGATTTGTTGCCGCGTTTCATTTGATGCATGCAGTTTTTATACCGACCAGCAAGTCGGTGACCAACGAAGGCGGTGAGAGGGTTAACAATATTCTATTAAAGATTCCAATAATGCCTTTATAATTATTGGAAGGACATTCGACGAGGTGGAAAGAATGTTGACAAGGCAAGACAAAAACATTTTGTGATACATATTTACATAAGTACCTACCTATTATAGAATAATTTGTATGACTATTCTTTTAAAAATGTAATTATTAAACTTATTTGTTTTGCGAGTCGTTTATTAATACTTAATCTAAACACAACGGCAGTACCCACTTAGAAAATATTTCTGAACAATTAACAATATTTGCTGTCCATTGAACAAAAGACAATAATTGAATTGACTAACTACTTCGATGTTATTAACAATTTTGTTTGTTAATTTGACAAAAATATGTAAACCAAATTGATAAATTTATTTTTAAAAGCAACAGTCAATTCTTGATTTGACAATACAGCAATGCAAATTTTTTTTGTAAAATTACCATTATTTTGATGAATTTAACAAATTATTTTGATACGCACAAAAAACGATTTTTGTTGACACAATATTTGTAATCACAAAAATTGTAAGACAAGGTAAAACTTATTGATATTTTGTCAATCTAATAGATTAGAAACATTTTGTTGGGCGTATATTGACAAACAAATTGTTGAATGAAGCCGCATTTTTGTCAAATATACTAGGTTTGCTCAAGAGAGCACAAAATTGGGTGCGTTTTTATTTTTGGGACCAATCAATGGCCTACAGTTTGTATATGCCAACACTTTCTTCAACTATTATAGACTACTCGTTAGACATTTGCGAAAGGTGTTTCCACCGGAACTAATTTTAAACAATAACTACGAAGGCATACACGGCTAACTATATCTAGACCCGAAAAAAACAGGCTTTTTACTTTCACGTTGCATCATAAAATTGTTAGCAATTTATTGTGACTGACACCCTAAAATACCGCCCAACAGACATGAGTAAAATCCCGGGTCTAAAAGAACTTTTTGTTCGAAATAAAATATGTGACAACTTCATGTAAGTAGGTATAGAAAATAAAAGCTTTGAAAGATCGCAAGTTCTTATGCAAAAAAATATACTTTTACACGAGCTACAAAAGCCCTTTTAAGCATAGGTTATAATCGCTGGAGATCCAACGTATATCTTAACAATTTTATTTGCTATCAATTCAACATTCGCTCTTTTGTGTATATCAAGGGTTGAGTGGTGCCAAGGTAAGTCTAGCATCATTTTGAGAAGCTTATTTTGAGAAACTTGTAATTTTTTTATATGGCAGGTTGCCGAATCGCCCAAAGGATAATTATTACCTGCCAAGAATGAGGTGCCTTAACAGGGTGCTGGCTTTAGAAAGGGATCTACTAAAACCGTCGACAACACCAGAAGCTTAAGGCTAGGTGACTCATACTGTGTGGAGTTCTAACAATGTTGTACTTGAAAGGTTCTACAGAATGTCTTTCAAAAATCCAAGTAAATCCAATGTATTGGCTGACGTATTGTATTGCTGACGATATCGACGTCTGTCTACTGCCTTGAAGTCAGTAGCAATCAGAACTGGACTGGATATCAACAAAAAACGTTAAAGCCTCTGCAGAAAAACTGTGCGATTTTTGAACATCACTTAATTACAAAAGTACCTACCAGTTGAAGACAGTCCCACTCCCTCAGCGACCACTTCATTCCTCGCCCTTTGCAAGAGAGTCAAGCAGTGGCGGACTAAGGGGGGGGGCGGTGGGGGCGGTCCGCCCCGGGTGGCAGACTAATAGGGGGTGCCATCAGTAACAGAAAAATAACTTTGCACACTACAAAAAATAAAAACACAAATAAAACAATAAATTTGTTTCCCAAATACCTACCTATCTTCTTATATATATAATTCTAGCGTACGTGTGTTGTCACTGAACTCCTCCTAAACGGCTGGACCGATTTGCATAAATTTTTTTGTATGCGTTTGGGTTGCGCCCCGGGTGGTTTAGATTTACAATTCGGTCCAATTGGACAATGGGGCGTGGTACCTCCCATACAAACCACAAATTAAAAATCAATTATTTCTGCTCCTGATAACGGTATTTGCACAAAATTTGGTACGTCGGTTTGGTGTGCATTTTTTAAGTGCTGCTGCAAATATGGGCGGGATTGTACAAGGGGGCGTGGTACCTCCGGCACACATTTCGTTTTTCATGGGGAAAAGCACTCTTAAAAAAAAATAAACTGGATAGAAATCGAGTAGTGACACTTCAAATACAAAAAAAAAAATATTTTATATTTTCAAAGCAATTGTTGTTGTCAATTATTTTAATTATTTTCCAAGCAAATTGTTGTTGTCAACAATTTTGACATTTTTTTTTAAATATAACCAATATAAGTTTGTTTATGTTTACTATGTTACATTAAGTAACTTTTTGAAATGGAGTAGATACTTTTTTATTTCATGGTTTTTGAATCCATCATTTTTGTTTGACATGTATTTTCAGGATCCTTGCATAAGTATGTGTGAGTAAGTTGAAATGTAGGGGTGATTAAGATGACGTGGACAATGATGACAGGCAACAGGAGTTGTGGATAGTTTTGAGTTTGCACTTAGGGGTTGTTACGAAAAATGAGCGTGTAACAATTGTGGTATTTTGCTGATTAGTGAATAGGGTTATGGGGAACGCAACTCAAAGGTACCATAACACCTTCCGTACCGGTGTAGAGAGAGAAGGGAAAAGGCTTACAATTTACCAACCAAGTTGATAGGTGCGGTTAGTTTTCTTCATTTCTGTTAAAGTTACAAATATTTCGTCGGTCGCTGATGAACTATATTGTTAAGCATCGTGTCTTTGGTTATACTCGATGTTGGATGTATTCGATTGAATGGCAAAAAAGAGGCTTGCCTCATGCTTACATTCTCATTTGGTTAGTCGAAAGAATGCAACAAGACCAAGATGATGACATCATATATGCCGAGGTTCCAGATCCCGAAACCGATGTATACCTGCATGATGTCATAATTACAAACATGATTCATGGGAAGATTTGAAAATGGTATCAGTATTTCTATTTCACATTTTCTGTTTCGTGCGAACCAACTTACAAACACATGAAAACCAATTTAACAGTCACAAGTAATTCCCAAATACATTACACACTGGGACTTACTAATAATCATTTTTAACCTTCACACGAGCTGGAAAAATGTAGTCTGGACGTTAAAAATATTATTAGTACCACGGACTGTTATACTGTTACGGAAATACGTCTGAAATGTAGGACACTATAACCATCAACTTTTACTTGGGTTCTGGACCCGATAGGTGGCGCTGAAGGATAGGATACCACACTATAGGTGGTACTTTTCAAAACATAAGCGGTATAGGAAAACGATTTGTGGCACCTCCCATTCAAAAATAAAATCAAGTGCTATTTCTTAAGTTACATAATTAAAAATATAATGGACATTGTCCAAATAAAGCACTTTGCAAACCTCTGCGGATTCCGCTTATTCAGAACTTCTTGCCATTGGTATTTAAGCGTCTACATAAAATAGCATGTGCATTGGGCATGCTCGAAATTATTACTTTCATTACATTAACAAATTTGGGCGGAACGAAGTTCGCGGGGTCAGCTAGTATAATATATGTGCGCATGAATTTCGTTACTGGCCTATTCTCTTAATAACGGGTGATTTTTTAGCTGGTTTGGTTTTGGCAACACTGGTTTTGACAGCTGACGTGTGTTTAGTACCTTGTGTCACTGTCAAACAGCTTCAGTTTGGTTTGCAATTTAACCATGGATCGTCTTACAAATGAACAACGCTTGCAAATTATTGAATTTTACTATCAAAATTCGTGCTCGGTTCGATCCGCTTTTTTATCGAAAAATTGTGTTCAGCGATGAGGCTCATTTTTGGTTGAATGGGTACGTAAATAAGCAAAATTGCCGCATTTGGAGTGAAGATCAGCCATTTTTTGTGTTTTTTTTTTTAAAAAAAGTTCTAAACCTCTTAAAAAATCACCCGTTATAAGTAATATGGAAATAAAATATTTATCGCCCAAGAGCAACAACCAAGCATTTACCAAGCGTCGCAGTTCTGTGTTCAGTTCTTTTTTCTTTACTGATATGAGTATTTTTCTTTGTTTCGTTTTTAAATAACGGTACGCATTTTTTATGGCATATAACTCTATTCTTCTATCCGACGTAGATACACAAGTTTGTGTGTATATATCTATTATCATTAGGCCAGAGGACGGAGTATAAAACCAAGCAAGCCGCGCAATTTTATGCTCTGTTTTTCTTTTTTTTTAAGCCGGAACCAGACTTGTAACGTGTGGTGTGTTGTGGAGTGGTGTGGCGCAATCGAAAGAGGAGCGATTTTGACAAAACGCGCCACACTGCAACACAACACACGAGAAAAATATGTTTCTACGCATATGAAATACATTTAAGTGATTGCGTCAGTTTTCTCAGCTCTTCAACCGAAAATATTGCTGTATGGAACGGAAGAAGAACTGCGGGCTGTGGTTCCAATGCTTACCTCGACATTTACAGAACTTACAGACAACAGTATCATATTGGAAATCCAGCGAATTCGGCGTCACATGGTAGCTTCAAAGATAAATTTAAAAGATGCAGAAATTTGGACAGCCTTTGAATTTTTAAGCTTCATTGTTAAGTGGGATTTTTCAGACTCTTTACCGAGTCTGTCATTGGCGATGAGAATTTATTTAACAATTTGCGTCTCAGTGGCATCGTGTGAACGAAGCTTTTCCAAATTAAAATTAATAAAGCATTATCTAAGATCAACGATGAGCCAAAATAGGTTGACTAATTTGGCTATACTTTCAATCGAAACGGAGCACACAAAAAATATAGATTTTAATGATATAATCGAAACATTCAGTACAATAAAAGCTCGTAAGCACCTTTAAATAAAATATTTGTTCGTGTTTTTTTCTTAAATTTTTCAAGGGGTGTAAGCTTGCTTTACCGCCCCGGGTGTCACTGCCTCTTAGTCCGCCACTGGAGTCAAGTGCCTCCTGTTTACCATTCTTGGCATAGTCCTATTAGCATCCACAAATATTAAAAAAAAGAAACATTTTTTGGTAATCGGATAAATGTTCCCCTTCCTGGCTTTTATATCCCGATCCTTTTTGATATGTTTTTCTCAGTCTTTTCTGAAACCTCACCATGTCTTTCAAATCCAAAGTAGGTACGTTTCCCCCAGAAACGGTATTGGCAGAGCTTTATAATACAACATTATTGAAATTTGCCAGGAACCATCACTAGTTGGCAACTCCTTCGTGTTGCATATTAAAACTTGTGTCCCGGCATGTGAACACACACAGGCGCACATCCCAGCCTCCGACATGCATATAATTGGCCAAAGGGCAGTATACGCTCGCTTACGTGCGCCTAATCATATCCCGAAATCCTTCTCGCGATAAATACCGCCTCGTAATTTACGTTTTGAAAGATGAAAACTGAGACACACAGCAACAACGAAAACTCCACCATATAGGTACCGCAAAAATGCGAATGAGCTCATTTGGAATTAAACACAATTCTTGCGGTCCCTCCGCAGTCTGCCACCGGCACCGCTCTGCCTCCACGTAGCCGATAGATAGTTTCATTCGCGTGAATTACTCCTTGCATGATGCTCGTTTTGAGGAATCAAATGAAAGGCGATCCATACGCCATACCAGGGAGCACACATCACCCACTGGATAGCTGGCCAGTCGGCCGGCGGATGCTCTAACAGCTATTTCGCGGCAAACGTTCGACTATATGACTGGTTGTATACGAGTATTATAGTGTGCGGATTTGATTGCGAGATGTCAGCGACTTTATGGCATGCGAACTGTCCGATCGCATGGCCCCAAAACAGCCTCCATCTTAATATTGCTGGTGAATGTGTGTGTTTTGTGCCCCCGATCTTGATGACAATAATTCTGTGTGCAGGTTTCGCGTGTCCGCTGCAGTATAACCCTCTGCTGGCTCTGATCGCATGCGGTTCGCACAGGCAATATTTCCGGTGATTTTCGCTTGATTAAATTGTGACGGTGGATGATGTCGCATGACATTGGCCTGAACGAATCGTAGCAAGGAGCTCATCTGCAACCAAGTTCCAATTTGCACTTCACCAGCGTTGAACATTGTGAAGACATTCCAGCAATTGGTTTGGCATGCTTCTGTTGGCCTGAGATCAGCGAACACAGATATTCGATTTGCATACGCACAATTAGGTGTGTTTCATTATCCTTTACACGTGCTTCGGTTGAATGCTGTGAGGAAGTTAGAAGGCTTTTACAGGTACAGAATTCTAGACATACCCAAGGGATATGTTTAATGTCATATTCATATACCTATGACTCACATGAATGGTTAGTTAAAGTGGTACGTAAATTGGAAAACCTGAGAGACGTCCTTTCAATATCCAAGGAACATCGTCGTCTACAGTTAGGAAGCAACGAAACCGACTCTTTAAGACACCTATACACCTTTCATCGACATGATTTCCAGTTATTTTGTGTGCCCTGTTAAATGCTTCTTGCCTCAGAGGTTGTTTTAGTAAAATGCAATGGATAACCACTATCGCCGGGTAAATAAAAATGTCTGTCTCCAGAAGAATATAAGGATTCCAAGGTACGTTTTGTTTTGGAACACATCCAAACATATAAATCATGAACCGTTCCACCGAATCGCTCATTTGCGATTAAAACTACATAATCTGCTCCACATATTATTTCCACGTTTTTCGAATGACCGCCTTTTCAACAGTAGTAACCATAACCATGTTCTATTGCTTTTCTTGGTGCTCCAGGACGCCGAGAAGCCCGCAATATCAAACAAAAACCTCTTATTGTCTCAGACAGTTGTGAAGTACTTGAAAATTTTACATGCCTGTTTGCTATGCAGTTCAAACAAATTGCAACCTCTGTAATACATCAAAATACAGATGTTTGTGACAAGGAAGACAAACTGTCCTGACCAAACAGCTCGTTCCTGAGCAACGAACCGTAATGCAGTCGTATGCGCTAAAAGGGGCTCGATAAAGTTGGACCTTCAAGGTCACTTTGACTCACTTGACGATGCAGATATCAATTGCGCTAATGTCTAATACCATGTTCCCACCAACGTGATTAAGCCAAATCCACTTGATTTTCGTGCTACATTTAGTGATTACATTACGTGATTTATACGTGTTCAAATTTTACGTATATATGCCATTGCAAATCCACACAAAATAAAATCGAACATACCTACCTGTTATTGTTTCAATTCAATTTAATTTTATTCAACATACAAGAAAAAAACAAAATAACTGACAAAAAAAATATTTTAAATGCTATATTCGTCGTGTTTCGCTGTGTGTTTGGTATTTTTAATAAGTACATACCTGTACAGTCATAAATTGTTTCATTTGTGGCAGAAATTGGAACAAAACAAGGGGATGAACTCTTTCTCATGGATGTCAAATTAAAACACGTAAAGTTCGGTAGAGACGCCTTTCGTGATTTATAAATCACATGAGCTAAATCACTTAGGTGGGAACATGGTATTACCCTACTTGAACAAGAAAAGAAAAATTAGCTAGTTTTTTATTCCACTAATAAAGAGAAAATAACGCTTCCAACGTTATAAAAGTAATGTGTTTTAATGTTAAATTTATGTAGGGAGAAAGAGGGAGACTTGAGCCACTTTTTATTAGATCGTTAATAAAAATTTGTTTATCAATCACAGCCACCTGTTAAATGGATTTTTTTATAGCTACATTTATCTATTTTAAGAACGGTCTCTTAAACTTATAATAAACGCAAAAAAATGTTTGGCAAATGCCAAATGTTTGAAAACAGATTTACGGCTCAAGTCTCCCGCCCCACCGGGTGACATCAAATTGATTTATTTACCGCTTTACAGATTAATTTTATAGAGAAAAAAGAAAAAAAGAAAAATTTTACTATTGGCACTGCAAAACACCTTTTCTCTTCCACCAACCAGAGACAGCTGATGATTTAGAATTATTTTTGTGTGCAATTAGCTCGTCACTGTCTGCATCGCATACACTTACACTTGTTGGATTTTAATGGAATTTGAGCAAATTATTGAGAGTGTCTCAAGTCTTTCCCCCTACTTATTTACATTTTGATGACAGAATTTGACAGAATTTCCCTTCAGTGAAATATCGGTAAGAGTCAGAGAAGTTGGTTTCGTGAACAGTATTAAAGCAAAATAGGTGTAAGCCAACTGACAGGTGGACTTAAGCTGTAAGGATTTTGGCCACATGTATTAACCCATCCTAACCCAACCTATGTTCATAAATTTAGTCAGAGGTCCAAAGGGATTAGTTAGCCACAAACAGGTAGGTAAAAATAATATTAATAGTTGGCGCAACAGGTCTCTCATCTGTAGGGACCCTGGGCCTAGCTTCTCGCAACCATTCGTTTTGTGTGAGTTTTTAATTTTTGGAACGAATGGAAGGGATCTACAATTTTGTGCCGATTCCAAACGGCTAGTTGAGAAGCTCTTTCAAGACAGTTATACTCTCGGATGTTTGTCAGACGTTCGCGAGAGGTGGCGCAGTGAAAAACCCTGAGTGGGAATTCGGATTTTTTTTTGCAGTATTCGAATCTGGGACCCCTAGCTTAGTAGTCCAACACACTAACCACTAAGCCACTGCCCCTACAGGTAATTACCTACTCGTTTTCTAAGAGCTTCTTACAAATGAGACTTGCTACTTTAAATCAAACTGTGTATAAATCATTGCTCGCATTTAAAGTACGAGCCAGGAGTCTAAATCATTTTCTAAAGAAACATAAATCATCTGCATAGATCACTAGGTCAACTGGACATGGACGGAACATACAAAAATTGAGTAAAAATGCAATATGACAATTAGCTCATATTCATCTAAGCAAATCCTTTGTTCAAACGAATCAGGACTATTATAAGTGCTGGGTATGGATAGTCGACTCTTTTAAATACATCTGCCTGCCACCATACAGACTCTGAGAAATCATTTTGTCGTTATACCCTCACAACCGAAAAGAAGAAATTATTTAAAAACGAGGAAAATTATGCAAAATAGTCCTTTTATCGGACGGTCGACCAGTAAATCCTGTTATCACAACACAATCTATATCCGACAAAAAAAAAATAATTAAATCCTTTACTTGCACTTTTGATGTGGTCTGTCCTTGCTATCCCGTCTTGGGATTGCGCAATCAACCCAAATGGCAGTTAACCGTGAAAAGGATATGCATCAGCGGGGACAAGAAATGTTTCTATCCTTTCGAAGGTGTGCGAGCTGTGTGCATATGTTTGTGTTGTTTTCTTATAGAGGCCTTGGAGGTCTTTCACCTTTACGCATTGGCCCAGAAGGAGAAACGCAAAACAATGCAAATGTAACAGGGGGGAATGGTAGGAGAGTATCCTGTTTATCATTTTTTCATGCATTATTGTTATTATTATGATTATTTTTATCTGCTTTTTTGGAAGTCCTGCTTTTGATCACAGTGTCATGCTAATATTTTCATAATCTTGAACTGTGGCTTTTTCTTTTTTTGGGATTCTTCGCTATTGTTATATTTTTAATGATCCAAGAATCCCGATTATGGGATTTGCTATTCATATGAATGTGAAATGTACAGGATGCGCGTGTTGCATTGTGCACAAAAGGACATCTGTCGAGAGTGGGTATAGGCGTGTTATGAAATCGGGATAGGTAGGTCGTGATATGAATCGAAACGAATTTAGTAGCATTTGGGATACTGTGAAAAAGGAAATATACACACATTGCACTTCATCGCTACATCCCACGCAGTGTATATTTTTGACATTTCTCAATCCGGCATTCAAATGCTTTGACTAATGATGAGATGACTGACAGATAGCATGTTCACTGTATAGGGACATTGATTGAATGAATTGGTTTAATCTTCGACACAAGTGAGGAGCACATTAAGGACCATTTTAGTCATACCATTGTTCGACTTTCCAGTTGATTTAAAATTGAGAGTTGAACGGCAAGTAAAAAATTACTCTTATTTTCAGTTCATTCATTTTGAACTCCTCATTTCAAGTTCAAATACTTTCAAATTCTAAAATATCCCTTTGATATTTGTGACACATGACATAGGTGCATCGCAATACTCATAATCATTATTAGTGTCCATGCTAAATTCTTGAAACTTACAATGTCGAAATTTTCTGGATCAGTTCCACTTGGTTATTGAATGCGGATATGTGTATTGTGTATAATTAATGGCACCAATAAATAATTGTTCGAGCGAATTTTGCTTTCGCGAAAACATCACTTCTCAGAAAATAAAACATTATTAGGCGGAGAATGTTGAGTTTTTAAGCTACAAATTCTTGCCTTAACTATTATTTTTGAGAACAAGAACTCGTTTTTAAATATTCAAGAATCAAGTCATTCAGCTTAAGAACTGTATACCCCCATAACTATTTTCTGTGTATTTTTGTATTTAATTTTCTTTAACGAATCAAGTTTGGATATTCAACAATAAATTCTTACGGTACAATTATTTCCAAGTATTTATTTTTTTGGTATGATATTTTAATGTTACCTTTCACAAATGGAAGTTGTCTCCCCAAGCATTAAGTTGCTAATTTTTGTTTCTCGTGTGTAATGTTTAAGAATTTTTCCTTGAAAACCAAAAAAAAAACAAATCTTCAAAATAAAACCAACAATTTTTTCTTCGCCCAACAATTTATTCTCGAACTAGAAGCCTAAAGTAACTGTTAACTGGGAACAAAAAATTAATTTGTGGTCAGTGAAGTTAAAGATGTAAAGTGAAAGTGAAGTGAATATAATAACAGCAAATGTACAAATAACAAACATTGAAGTCCTTAACTTATATTTAAGTTGGGGAATATCGTACGAAGGAATCCTAGCGTTGATGGAAGAGTGCCGGATTTCCCAGCGGAAAATGATAAACTCCCACGAAATAGAGGATGTATTCCACCAAAGAGAGCTGATGGCGCACCGAATTAAGTTCCGATACGGTCTTAATAAATGTTAGGGAAGCCAAAGGAACCCTATTCCTAGTTTCGCGAAGTTGTGCGGAAAGAACCCTATTCCTAGTTTCTCACAACCATTCGTTCGTTTGGGATTTTTAATTTTTGGGAAGAATAAAAGGGTCCTACAAATTTATCCGGATTCCGAACGTCTGTTTGAGAAGCTTTTTCAGGACAATTATACTCTCGGATGTTTGCCAGACGCTCGCGGAGGGTGACGCAGTGTAAAAAAAAATTTTATTTTTTTGGAAATCGTAGGTATACTTGAGATTTCGCCCTCAGTAGTCCAACACACTAACCACCGAGTCACTGCGCCCATGTGTAAGTAGATACAAATTATGTCAAAAGCATGAATTTAGTTACATTTAAACAACTGTCCGGAAAGTGCATCTCATTTTTGATTTCTTCCCCAAAAAAAAGAAACTCCCCAAACAAATGGTTGTAGGAAGCTAGGTGTAGGGGAAAGCGTCCCGATTTGAAATATGAACTAACTACATAACTACCTATACCAATTGTAAAATTCAAATCTGGAGCCACAAAATAAAGGTCGGCCATCTTTTGCATATTTTTTCTGTACTAAAAATTACTCTTTTGTACTAAACCAATGTAACAAAAAATTAAATCTACAAAATTAAATCGCTGTTGTTGTCAACTCTAATCGGAGAAGAGCTTTAAATTTCTCTTTGATCAAGCGTTTTTCATTTCGTCCGTCGTCTCGTCGCGCCGGTTAAGCTTAAGTCGCACTTCGCTTACAGCATTCAATCCGCAGAATTTGCATACTTATCCAGTGAAACTCGTATCATTCCACGGCAGTAGTTTTTTCTACGGAGCAGTCGAAAAAGGCTCCGATTGGATTTTTTCGATGGTGACCGGACTATAGTCCTGTTTTGTTGCCATTCCGTGTCCAAAATTGATTGGGATGCCGCAATCCCTATCATGATTGATCTTCAATCAATTCAAAATTTATCCGTGCCACGATTTGCTTTTGCTCCTAATAAGGAAAGCTTTCAAACACACGGATTCTGCGACGCATCCATAGATGCCTATAGATGCTGTATCTACCTTCGAACTGTCACTTCTGATGCTCTAACTATAGTTAACTTGCTGGCAGGAAAGTCAAGAGTAGCGCCGTCCAAAAAAGAAGCAGATTCCTCGCCTTGAGCTATGCGCTGCTCACCTTCTTGCAAAATTATGGTCTAGAATCAAACCGGTATTTAGGGATTCATACTCAGAGATACATTTTTGGACAGATTATTTCCGTTGTATTGCACTGGCTTTCTGCTCACTCATCGCAATTGCGCACTTTTGTGGGAAATCGTGTCGCGGAAATTAAGGAGAGAACAGAAGGCATTACGTGAAGACATGTACCCACAGATTTCAACCCAGCCGACAAAGTATCACGCTGATGCACAGTCACTGGGCTCACAGAATCTATATGGCTCACTGGACCAAAGTTTCTGATGAAGTCGGCTGACAAATGGCCGTTAAATCCAGCGATTTTTCTTTCATCTGAAGAGCTTAGGTACCCTAGAAAATCGAAAACCAACACTAGTTTGCAATCTTAACAAAATCAACAAGTATAGTTCCTATATAAAAATCGTTCATATATTTGCTTACATTTTGCAGTTCACATCGAGAGTAGAAACGAGAAATGCTAGCTATCCCTTGATTATTAGCACCGCAGAACAGGAGTCTGCATATTTTACAATAGTGCGGATCGAACAGGCTTATTTTTACTCCGAGGAAATCAAACAACTTCAAGAGGGAAAAGAACTAAAGTAATCGCTAATGTATTTGGCCCCATTTTTAGATACAACCACAGGATATCCGATACTCAAGGTTGGAGCTAGATTACTGAATGCTTTAATGCCAACTGAGCAGAAGCACCCTGTTTTATTACCAAAAAATTCGCAATTTGCAACTTGCTTTGCGCTTGCAACTTGCTTTCCACGCTGGACCCAAATTCCTCGTCTCATTAATACGGCAAAGGATGTGGATTGTTAATGCTAGGGATCTTGCGCGAAAAATTGTCCGTAACTTTATACACTGCGTGCGTTATAAGCCCAAATTACTGCAGCAGGTAATGGGAAATTTGCCCGCCGAGAGAATCAATGCTTGTCGTCCCTTCTTACGATGTGGTGTCGATTTTTGCGGACCCATCTAAACATACCACAGGATCCGTGGTAAAGTGCCATACAAATCGTAAATTGCCGTGTTCATGTGTTTTACGTCCAAGGCGGTTCATCTAGAACCTGTTTCCGACCTCACGGTAAATGCGTTTATTGCCGCACTCAAGCGCATGATAAGTCGACGAGGACTTCCGCAAAGCATATATTTGTGATTTTGTTGGAGCTAGTTCGAAACTCTCTGATTTACATATAGCATGTTGTTTCGCAAGTCCAGTCAAGATTCTATTCTAAACTTAACTTTATTCCTCCTAGGGCTCCTCATTTTGGCGGTATTTGGGAGGCCGCCGTAAGGGTGACAATTCGAAATTGTCGTTTGAGGAACTCGCTACAACCCTATGCGAAATAGAATCCGGGATGAACTCAAGACAGATCACACCACTCACTAATGACCCGGACAATTATGAAGCTTTAACTCCTCTCTTAATCTGCTCGTCACGGCAATTCCGGAACCTGCAGACGATGCGCCAATCACGAGCAACCCAACACTATCCAATGACTACAAGACTATGGTTTCGAGATGCATTATGGATAATTTACGTTTTTAGTTTTATGTATTTAACAGCAGTTTAATATAGATTAAAATAAAATAAATATTTTGTTTATCCACATTGATTGCAGTCGTTTCTTTTTTGAGATAGGTATATAGTTTATCGCCTATATAAACCTTTAAACAGGATGTTTCGAACGGAATGTATAGGTTAGTATCTAAGTTAAATTGTTTGTTTCGAAAAATAGAAAATTAAATATGCTAATCATACTAACAGTTGAGAAACTGAAAAACATGCAGATATATTTCCTTTACTGAACTATCAGGTAGTTTCGACTTTTTGATTCAACAAATTCATTTCCAAATGCTGACAATTTATTGTTATCACAAATATTTAAGTTTTAAAAATTTTAAAATTTCCTCTTGTTCAATGCAACAATGTTGATGCAACAATACTATTTTCAAACTGTAAACAATTTATATTGCTCTTAAAGGTCTGACATTTTTAATTGTTGAAGTAAGAACACAAATTGTTAGCTCTTACTGACAACTTATTTTTGGCGCAACAACTAATGGCTCTTATGGTCGGTACATTTTTCTTTTTGTTTTGAAAATGTGAGTTCTTACACCACTTCCAACACTTACATTTCAACAATTTTGATTATTTGGTTAATTTTAACCAATGAAAATTGTTGGCATAAAATTCCAGCAATTCGGCTTGGGTATCCGGCATAATAATAAATTCTTGCACAAATTGACAATTGCTCGATAATCGGTACTCATTTCAACAAACGATGCACGATTGGCCTAATGAAATCGGCCACTGCCAATTGAATTGATAAGATGGATTGTTTTAATTGTACAAATTAATAATACAGACGAATTCCTTCCAGTCGAACCTTCTTTAACTTGAAATTCCCTCTAACTCGAATTTGTCGACCCAATTTTTGCATTCCCTTCAGTTTTGCATAGAAAAGTCATCCTCTAAGCCGAAATCCCTCTAAGTCGAAAATCCCTCTAACTCGAACATATTTTTTGTTTCTTGACCAACTACAATATCATATTGTAGTTAATATCCCTCTTCGTCGTATTTTTGGTCTGAAGAAAACAAAGTTAAAAAAATAAACTCGGGGCTGAAGAAGAGTTTCGCAAAACCATTGCTAACCATATGCCGGAAAAGAATGATATTGAAAACGCAATTGGAATATTGCAAACTGCAATTGAAACAACCGAAGATGTCCCAGAGGAGGTTCACTACTGCCTATTTAAAATAGAATCATTTATTAAACGAGTGAACACTGCTACCTTCACATCCCAAACGAAAATAACAAATTTTGTTAACTTATTTTGTTCAAAATGTAACTACTTTCCTATTTTTTTAATTTAAATAAATTCGCTAAAAAAAACAAAATCCCTCTAACTCGTATTTTTCCAGAAATCCCTTTAACTGGATCTTTTTTTAGCTCTCGTGAAAATTCGACTAATTACTTGCTTGATTTGAATAGCCAAAAAAATACCAAAACAATCTAAGTTTTGCCATAAAGCGCTAATTTTGATTTGGTAACTTGTACAATTTTGGGAAGTTGTGAACAAATCCAAAGTTCGCCAAACTTTGCGTTTTCTCAACTTACGGAATATCCGAATTCCAGAATTAAGCATTTCAACTTGGAGTGAATAAGCAATATCTCAAGTTGAAAATATAAACCAACAAGCTTTGTTCGACTTCGAGTAAAACGGCTCTTAAAAAATTACTCTCTAGTTTACAACAGCCAGTGAATTTATTGTTAGAAACACAACTTCCTTAGAAAATTACCTGCGGAGACAAACTTCGCTACAAATTTTTGCATAATGTGCACATTTGTTCCCCCTATTCGTCACGTGCCAAGGTGCAAATTTGTATGGTCCAGCAGCAGTTCACTTCGCCCCTCATTTGTCATGCTAACACGTTTTCAAAATTTTAAAGCGAAAGTTCCAAAATTGTAACTTCTGTATGAGTTTAAACATAGAAAATCGCTGGACGAAATATGCAAGGAATTCAACGTCCCAAAGTCAAGCTTCTATAGAAGTAAAAAAAAAGGCCAGAAAATTAGAGGAAAACATAAATCAAATCGTCCTCCGAAGACCCTAAATTTGAGGAAGGAGTTGTAGCCTCAATAAAGCTGTGCCCAAACAAAAAATCTTCCAACAGAAAGATTACCTATAAAAAACTGTTTTCTCTTGTCTATTATCTATTAACCTCCAATATCCGGAAAAATCAATTGTCCGGAACACTGTCGAGAATTCAAGATAAAAGAGTTTTCACTGTACCAATCCTACCTACACACTTACACAGCCTACTACCTGTACCTATTATTGAAATGAATAGATAGGTATAATAAAATACAATAGTGGAAATAGTACTGGCGTTTTTAAAGTATATGCTGTCAACTAAAAATGACACGATGCGGACGTCTCGGATAGATATAACTTTGAAGCGGTGATGGATTTTGCCTACCTATAGGATCCGCTATGAACTCAGATAATGACACCAGCGCTGAGATTAAACGGAGAAAAGCTCCTGCCAGTCGCTGTTTTTTTTTTTTTTTTGCCTAAGAAGGCAATTGAGTACAAAAGCCCTCTCTCGAAAAATTTAGTTTACCCAAGACCTTTATAATCCCAGCCCTGCTCTGTTGTGCAGAGGCAAAGACCCTTTCAAAGGCGGATGAGATTTTTTGGTGGTTGTTTCGAAGGGAAAGGAATTCGTCGAGTAGTTTTTGGTCCCGTGTGCATATAGATGGTGAATGGAGAAGGAGGTACAACGACAAAATGTACGGGCTGTAGAGCGACATGGACCGGACAGACGAGAAAAGGTCCAACACGAATTTTCCAGACCGGACAATTTTCGAACTCTCAATATTCCACTCAGGTGGCGCATGCAAGTAGAAGCTGACTTTAAGCAACTTAGATTGCGAAACTAGAGACGCTTGTTGGTTTAGGCACAGGTCTGAATCGGACTGTAACGCTACCTTAGGTTAGGTTAGGTTTATGGGTGGGTGCATCAGAACGGGTTCTGCCGCACCCCACTTAGGTCCATGTGGTCCCATTGTGATGCCCTTATTGGGGGGTTAGCCGGTGTTGTTGGCTATAGTGTTCCCTCTTGGTTACTCGACCTTGTCCAGCCATCCTGATGCGTTTATGAACCTGTAAAGATTAGATAAAGATATATCTGGAAGTTCATGTAAATCATGGAAGTAGTATCTTCCAAGTGTCCTATTCCTCAAGTGACAGAGACTTGGGCATTGACAGAGGAAGTGAGGTGTGTCCTCGTGTACCTCCTCGTCGCCGCAACCCCTGCATATATCGTCATTCTTGAGTTTAAGTTTCATTGTGATATATCTTAGGAAGTTATGACCCGTTAGGGCTCCTTCCAGTTTATACATCGACGTTTTATCAAATCGCAAAAGCTTGATAGTCCGACTTGGATTGTATTCCGGCCATAACTTCCGTGGTATTTCGCAGGTAGTTAGTTTTTTCCACCTGTTGTTGGCTTTCATCCGGGTCTTATTTTCCACCCTCTCTCTGAGATTACAGAGTGGTGGTTTGATTGAATTAATCGCCCGATCTTGATCCATAGCATTTTTGCCAATTCATCAGCCATCTCATTGCCGGTTTTATCACTGTGTCCAGGGACCCAGCAGAGACGCGTGGTGTGCTGCGAGCAGAGAACCTTAAGCTCTTCACGGCAGCGGTGAACTAGCTTCGATTTTATTTCGATAGCAGATACTGCTTTTATAGCCACCTGGCTGTCGATGAATATAGTTAGTAATATCATTATTTGGTATTGCTGACATTGACACCATATGGGCAGCTTCGGCGATTGCCAGAACCTCCGCTTGAAAGACACTACTGTAATCAGGTAGTCTGATTGAGTGGTGTATATTTAACTCTTCAGAGAAAATTCCAGCACCTGTTCCACGGTCCATCTTAGAGCCATCTGTGTAGATGGATATCGATTTTCCTTTTGTGGGTTCATCTGTGTTGCATTCCTCCCTGCTGGGGAAATAGCAGGAGAATGGTATGTCGAAGTCAAGATGGGGAGACAAGTAGTCAGAGATGACCGCATCTCCCACATATTTATTCAGAATCTGTGTGTGTCCCGTTGTGTAGGGTTTCCAGCTTTTTGTTTGGCTGATCCTGAGGGCACTTTTGGCTGCAGATTCTTGCATGTATAGATCTAGAGGTAACAAGTCGAGGATAGCCTCCATTCCAGCAGTAGGTGTTGTCCTAATTGCGCCGGTTGTACCTATACATGCTAGTCTTTGTATTTTGGTCATTAATTTAAGATTCGAAGCTTTGTTTGTGGCTTGCCACCAGACTAAGCTACCGTACGAGAGTATTGGACGCACAATAGCCGTATACATCCACAGAATTATTTTGGGGTTTGGTCCCCATTTTTTGCCGAAGATTCGGTTGCATGCGTAAAAAGCATTTGCGGCTTTTTTTACTCTTTCATTGACGTTTGGTTTCCAATTGAGCTTCCTATCTAAGATTATACCCAGATATTTGGCACTCTCAGCAACCCTAAGGGGTATACCCTCAATAGTTGGAGGATCGAAGTTTGGAATCACCCTTTTGTTACTGAACAGGACTAGTTCAGTCTTCTGTGGATTGACTCCAAGACCGCATTGGTTTGCCCACAGTTCGCTTATGGTCGGTAGGAATTTGCCTGTAGCAAGTATCACTACATCGTCTGCATACGCAGTAACTTTGACCCCTCTGTTTTCGAACTTTAGTAATATTTCATTTATGACAAGGACCCAGAGTAGGGGGGAATTGACTCCACCTTGTGGTGTACCTCTTGAGGCTGTCACTCTAAGTTCAATGCCACATAATTCTGCGTTAATATTTCTTTCATTGAGCAAACTCTCAATCACATTGGTAAGCGTTTGGTCCACGTTGTTATTGAGTAGAGCTCTCTTCACAGCACACGTCTTAACATTATTGAATGCTCCTTCAATGTCGAGGAACGCGGCTAGTGTGTATTCTTTGTCATTTAGGGATTTTTCTATGATGCGAGTGACTTCATGCAACGCAGTCTCAACACCTTTACCTTTGATGTAGGCATGCTGAGCCGTTGAGATCACGTTATTATCACGTCGACTGCGGATAAAAACGTTCAAAAGCTTTTCCAAGGTTTTCAGGATGAATGAAGTTAAACTTATGGGCCTGAAATCCTTAACAGTCGTATGGCTGGACTTTCCTGCCATCGGAATGAAGACAACCTTTACTTCACGCCATGCCCTGGGAATGTGACCACATTCGATGCAGCGCGTGAAGAGTCTCGTCAGAGCTGGTATAACAATTGACCTGGCTTTCTGGAGCATGATTGGAAAAATCCCGTCCAGCCCAGGAGACTTAAAAGGGGAGAAAGTTTCAATCGCCCAGTTAAGTTTTTCCTCGGTTATTATACCAGCTGGAACTGTTGCTGCTGTAGTTGCAGTGCTTGGTGCAGACTGAACTCTGGACGGTTGTTTTGATACAACCCGGAAAAAGCGTTTTTAGAAGCAGACTTAATGTCTCTTCTGAAGACTGTTTCCAGTTGCCCATATTGTCTCTAAGATAACCTGGAACTGCAGGTTCTTTCGATAGGATTTTCCTAAGTCTAGCTGATTCCCTGGTATCTTCTATTTCATTGCAAAAGGTATGCCAGGCTGTACGTTTAGCACTAGTGACAGCAGCCTTGAATTTCCGTTGACCGGCTTTGTATAAGTCCCAGTCTGACTGGGAATTGGTGCGTTTGACTAAATTGAACAGGCGTCTGACTTTCCTTCTAATTTCAAGGAAGTCTTTGGACCACCACGAAGAACAATTCCTTTTCTTGATTGTCCGTAGAGGACAGGCTTTATCATATGCCTTACTTAGAATTTTGTTTAAATTCTCTGTGAATGCATAGACTTCGGCTGGTGTCCCTATTTTTTGATCATTCAGGATTTGGCCATTTCTCACAGCCTCTGAGGCAAAAGCGTCCCAATTGGTGAGTCTTGGGTTCCTGAATTTACTTGAAACTACTGTCTCTTCATCTATTGAAAATTCTATAATCCTGTGATCTGAAAAGGATGGCTCAGAAGAGACCCTCCAATCCTTCACAGTTAGAGTGGGCGAGTTACTGCGAAGAGTAATGTCCAATACCTCACGTCTATTCCTAATAATAACGAAGGTTGGTTCATTGCCAATATTTGCTATCAGGAGATTATTTTTAATTATAAATTCTAAGAGGGACTCACCTCGTACATTGATGTCCGTACTGCCCCAGAGCGTATGATGGGAGTTGGCATCACAGCCAGCGATCAGATCCCATCTTTCCTTTTCTACTTTTCTGGCTAGTGAACAGGATAGCTCTGAGGGTGGATTGTCCGGCTCGAATGGCACGTATATCGTCGCCAGTACCAGCCCGCCTACCTTAACTAAGGAAGTTTTTTATTTAGCGGATTTGAAGAAAATACAGTGTAATGAAATTAATACTCCTCCTGCGCCTGAGATCGTATACAGACTAATATAATATTGTAACAATTATAATTTATCGATTCTTGTACCAACAAAAGATCAATAATTGTTTTCTAATCAATACCTACAAAATTCACAGTTTCCTGATGGAAAACTTCTAATGAGGAATCGGACCCTCATTTTCGAGCAACTAAAAATCGTAATTATCGACACTTCTTTAATATCAATTTGCTCAAAACTATGCTCTTTGACTTAGTTCATTCTGCCTGTAAACCATGAACCATGCTCTGTTTTCTTCTTATTTTTTTGTTTGTTTGCTATAGGTAGATACTACCTATTTTATGTGGAGACCCATTTTTCGGCTCGGGCCCCTTTTGAGTCCCCTTTTTAAAATTACTCAACGCTGCTGTGAAGGATTAATATAATGGAGACAAAGCAATGGGAAGCTATTATACCTATTCAAACCTACTGTACTTTTTCTTTGCAGACTATCTGTTTGTCGGAGGGTTATAAGCGAGGGGCCCACTGTTTCGGTCACCCGTCGCACATCTGAAGACCTATCGTCCCATAGTCATCCCCAGTCTCACTTCTTCAAGGAGTTTTCTGAGGATTACAGGCGAAGGGAAGACTGTTTCGGTCACCCTTCCCTTATCTGAGGATAAACTGCCCCCGATTCTCTTTACGAGACGTAGGAGGACAGACAAAGACAAAAGTCACATGCACAAGACATCAATAATGCCCATTAGCACGTCAGGCCTAGATAACACTCTCTGTATTAATGGAGATGATTATCTCAAATCTGCAACTTCGTTGGAACTGTCAACTGAGTAACCTTACAATTCAAGGCTCAGATATAATAATTGTCAGCTTATAATGATGAATCCGAATCGTATCCCATATACCTAGTTCAAGAGCAAATGTTAGCAAGTCATGGAATTTTCTAGATGATGACAGACAAGAACATAAATTTAAGCACCAAAGCTCATGTGCTAGGCATAAACTGAGCGGGTATAACTTTTTCGAATTAAATTTATCAGTCAATTTCACAAAAACTAGAAACATTGTTCAACTGCAATGTTTGACATTTTTAATATCCAGAAGAATTTTTAAAAATTAATAACTTTCGGGAAAATATTGATTGCAAGATTTGCAGTGGTATTTTTCTGGTAGCAATAAACGGATTTTCTTAATTATTTTTGTATTGTTTCTTGCTTGTGCTTGTATACTTTTCTGATGGATAAAGTATAGTGAATTTTTTAAACTGAGAGACACTGCAGCCTCCCATTATCATCTTTTCCAAGAACGTTGCATACAGCTAGGTTCCACATTTCACTTTCACTCAAAATGAAATCGAAATCGATCGAAAATAGATTTTTGTGTTCTTCATTTCATTGTAATTGATTTCAATTTAAAATTTTCCGAAATCGAGCGAAGTGGAATTGTTGTGTTCCACAATTTGATTTTGTCGATTTCCAAATTCCAACCGATTTCAATTCGACCTACCTAGGTCATTCGATCTGAAAGAGTGAAAACGAAAAGACGCAATCCAAAATCTAAGTAAGAAATCAATTTTAAAAGAACTTTGATAGTTCATTTCACAAACAAATTATTTTAAACATTTGTAAACATAAAAATACCGCCCAGTTCACATTTAAAAAGAGTATGAAATTAACCTACAATTCATAACAAAATTTAACTGTCCTATTTCGCTTTTATAAAATACGCACTATCTACAACTTCCAAGGGATTTGATATAACTCTCAGCCTTCGTCTTTTTATTTTTTCCTGTGCATGCTATTTATACATTTCTGTTTGCAATACCTACCACAGTAATAAGCACAGCGCTCATTATACCTAACGATTCCTCTATCTGTTATAAAAAATAAATCTTTTCGAACCCGTGAACAAAAAAATTGTTTACCAATTTTATTTAAACAATTTATCCTAAACGACAGTTGAGAGTTTTTTTTTTTCAATTTCACGAAAAGCTATTTCGAAAAAAATTCGGATTGACCAAATCGGTCGAAATGCAGAACGCTGAAAATTAATTGACTGGATTTGCAATTTCGATTCCGATTTCATTTCACTTGAATTCTGCGAAATAACTAAATTAATAGTTGGCGCATAGCACATTGTCTGTCAGAAAAGTGAGAGTCCGTCGTTTAAAACTGTCATTGACATAAACATTGAATGATTGTCCGCCCGAACGGAACGTGCAATTAAGATAGACCTCGCACACAGCAATAGCATGACGCAAACTGACAAACGCACATACCTACTTCGTTTAGAACAAAAGCGTTTTCTCTATATTTACTTCTATTTTTATGCACAATGCACATATGAAATAAGAGTTTTTCAATGTACATAAACTCATAAGTGACTTCGGCCACACTTAAATGCACCAACGGCTATATTTCAAAACTCGGTTTCTAGTCATCTAGTGAGAAATAGAACAACTAACCCAACTTAGCGGAGACACAAAAAAAATACAACAGCACGAAATCATTTTGCCCATTACTGTGAGCGGACATAGCCTATCCACACTCCTTTTCGAACATCCGCCCAAGCCAATCGCACCCGATAGCACAACCTTCGGAGAAAAAGTCCGAAAAAGTAAATACACCATTCCACTTGCGCATCTAGTTATTTACAATCCAACAGAGGGTGCTAACAATATTCTTAAACTAGTACTGGACAATAAATTACTATGCTACAATCTACTGCAAATCGTTTTCACTTGAACTCTCCAGGCCGCCGGAACTATTGCGTAGCCTGGATGACGGCTCCTCCACAATTTGCGAATCGTAGAATCTCTGCTCCAATTCGGAGCTCTCTAGCTCCGTCATGGTGGTAGTTGTGCCTTGACTAATCGTCGGCGCAAGGCCTCGTTTTGCCGACGATTTCAACGGCTGCCTTTGACATCGCTGCCAAACCAGTCCACCGTAGATCTTCTTGACTGATTCGCGGAAGCCGTTATGCCACCACGCATATATGATGGGATTTATCAAGCTGTTGCTGAGACCAAGAATGGCCAATGGGCTTGCTATCGCCACACGCAGCCCATCACAGTATTCGGGATTCGAGTCCTGACTGCACATGACATACAGGGTGGATGCAAAGAAGTATGGAAACCACGTGATAAAGAACGCTCCCGTAGTGAGTAGGACAATTTTGATGGCCTTCCACTTGTTCGCGCTATACACTGGAGCTATTTGCAGTTTATTCGTCCTGAAAGATATACATCAGTCATGCAAACTATTCACGTGTCATTACTTACTTGCGACAGCAATTGAAGATGGACCTCTTGGCAGTGGGTGGCTCCTCGCCAGCTTCTTGTATGTAACTCACTCTGTTACTTGGCGCTTCCATTGATGAAACTGATGTGCGTTGTGCAGCGGTTCCCCCTCGAAAAAGACGCAAATCACCAACTTGAGTTCCTTGATTGCCAGTTGCAGCCCGCTGCAAATGGGTTATCCTGCCAAGTGCGTGTTTCAAAATGATGCTGTACAGTACAACGATGACGACTAGGGGTATCATTCCGATTGTTGTGATGAGGAGAACTATCTTGGGCGGGACAAGGACAATAAACCAGCACAACTTGCCATTGTCAGTTGGATTGCGCACTCCAAATGTTGGCAAATGACCAATCAAACCTGATATGACCCATGTGGCCAGGACCATGATGCGAGCTCGTTTTGAAGAGACATATCTCTGGTACTGCAGGCCGTACAGGATGTAGAGATATCGATCTACTCCAATAAGACCGATGCTGATTACGGACACAAGGGTGGCTGCTACAGTCATGCCTGTTCGGAAGCACATTTCAAGATTAACGCAATCGTAAGTATTATACAAACGCACTTACCTATGCTTAGGCAACACACAAATTCATTGCGTAGCTCGTGCGGATAATACTGGCCAAAGATGGTCACCACGCCAATGGCGAGATCCGAAAGGGCAACATTTCCCAGAAAAATGTACGTACTTCGGGGTTGTTGTCCTGAAATAGGGATGTTTTTGAAATTTTGATGCACATTTGTTTTCGGTAATATTTTGTCCCACTGAACTGGTTACTTACTCTTGTGCAGGATGAGGCCACTTGAGAGAACGATGATTAGATTAACAAATATGATTATGGAACACAAAATCGGGATGAAGATGTCGTATAATTTCAATTGGATTTCCAATGATTGCGGGTGGGTTATATTAATTTCAGTCTCAAGGCGTTCCACAATTTCCTCTTCGATGATGTCTTCATGTGTGAGATTCTTCGCCATGGCTCAAATCATTGCACAAAAACTTTAAATTATTCTATTAGATTGGACCTGTATTAATAAATCGGTTGCCAGGTTCAGAGCTGGAAGGAGAAATACGAAATGTGGACTATTAGGTGGAAAGTGACAACTTTAGTAATAATGTAAACCATAAGTGAAACGGTAGGTACCAATAAACAAAAACAAATAGCCCCCCACCATAATTTATTAACGAGACAACTTTTTTGAATCTATTACATTTGTTGTCATCGCAGAATTCAAATTCCATAATTTGTTTTCGTGTAAAACAAAGTCAATAGTTTATTTCATTCTAAATAAAGGAATACATAAATTGCAATTAAATTTGAACAACAGATGTTTGGTTTGTCAGTATTTTTGGAGCTAATTAAAAGCAACAAAACAAAACATAAAATAGGATATACCTATTACCTATGCGCAAAATATCAGCTAATCTGTCAAATATCATACGCAATTCAGTAATGCCGTATCATTCGATCGGGCACAATTTTCAGTACGTTTTATAGTACTTTTTTTTTGTTTTCTAGTACTTCACTTTCACAATGGGTTTATTTGTGTGGTAATAAGAGAACACATTGATGATCAAAATTAATTCTTATTTTTGGTCTAGGGAGGATGACAATCGAATATTTTTGAAAATAGGAATAAAGTCCTGCCAATGCATTTCAGTATAGGAATTTTAAATCATTTGGAATGGAAATCAATTGAAATGGATTACCAGTGCAAGTGAAAACATGAACTTCTGAATATGTAATTTATAAATGACAAGTTTTTTTTTTCTAATAATAAGTAGCTATTAAGCAATATTTTGGAAGACTGAATTAGATTGGAAGTTCCTTTTTCTGCAAAATGTTGGCATGCAAAACATTTCAATGAAATGTTTGTTGTTTTATTAGGAAAAAACAAATTAACTACATAGTAAAAATATTACTTAATTTTTTTTACCGAATTTCTGGTCAAACATTTTTATTTTGACTTAGATATGATAGAATTAATAAAATATAAATCGGTCATTCGGTCAGACCCGACCGGATTCACTTTTTAACTTTCTCCATTACGTAGTAAGAGAAAAGATATTGGTTTCGTACAAAATTTCGAACTCGAGATTTTAATCAATTCTGACATTACGATGATAGAGGAACTCAAAAAAGTGGGTCGCAAAATTCTGTCCGGTCTGTCCGTCTGTCCGTCTGTCCGTCCTTCCACGGGCCTACAGACTAAACGGCTTCACGGATTACGTTCAAACCTCGGATTTGGAGTTTTTGGGCTTACAGTTCGGGAGGTGTTTTTTTTGCAAAATAACCTCAATATTAATGGTACTTCCCATACAACATTTTCGTACCAGTTTGATTTGATCGGAAACGGCTCTAACGATTTCAACCAAAATTGATATTTAAGCTTAAGTAGGTAGGGTTACCATGACTGCGTACCCATTTTTTGGCTAAAAATTCGAACAACGGTACTTTTGAAATTTCGACATATCTCGAAAACGGTCTATACGATTGTAGCAAAAATTTATTTTTAAGGTTATGTGGTCATTTATAACTTCATAGCAAACTCAGTTTTTCTCTATATTATCGTACAATGAAAAAAGTATTTTTTTAAAATTTAGTTATTTTTTCAGTTTACCGGAAAACGGCAATGACGATTTTGACTAAAATGCAAACTTAGAGTCAAATGGATGTTTTCAAAACTATTGTGTCCTTAATTTTCAATTCGAAGCACCGAAAACGCTAATTTTAAAAACTGCTCAGTGCTCATATCTCGAAAAACCATCTTCGATTTCGATAAAATGTCAAAAACGAAGTATTTCTTTTATCCGGAACAATATCATACAGTCAGTTTTCAGTTTAATAGTTACGCAATAGTATTTTTCCAACTAAACATTGCAATATTTGCAACTGTTATGTCTGGATAATTGTACAAAAACTTCATTTGCACCGCACACACGAGCGTCGGGATAGGTATTCAATTTATAACTATTAATGCAAATTCACAAATGCCTGAATTATTACACAATCTATCTAAAGATATCGGTCTATCACGAGCAATACTTCCAATAACTGAAAACTTAAATCATATTCCAAACAAAATTAAAAACATATCCTTAGGTCAAAAACAGAAACTGCTATTAGGAACGCTTGTCCTGTACTCAAAAATCAAGTGAAATCAAGTGATATAAAAAGCTTATATTGTTATTTGATATAACTGCCTTATGAGATGAATATCCAAAAGAGGATTTTGTTTTCTTTTGTCTAGTATCGAGAAAGTTTCGTTCGACCCAGTCGTGCACTTTATTTGTAGTTACATCTAATATTATTTCGAAATGCACTAAATTAATTTTGCTTGTTAATTAATGCGATCGTAATTTGTAACCTAAAGAGTTTGCGTTGAAGTTTAACGGCTAGTGTCTCGCAGGTGATTGAAACGTCAAAAGGAAACTAGTGGGTGGTCGGTGTATGAATGCATCGATAAGTTTTCAACGAAATAAAGATGTGAAAAGGCTATCAGCAAAACGCGGAAGTACAAACAAGTGAAGTAATGCTAGATCCGGGTCGATCATCGAAAGCAGACTGCAACGAGAGGTTTTTAATCTCCAAAAACTGTAGGCGCTGTTACGTATGGCAACACTGGCCATACGTGTTATATTAATTTGTAAAATGACATGTAAGAGTGAGGTTTTGATAGGTCTCTGGCCGAGAAACTCGTATTTATACGCCGAGGAAGCGGAGATAATAAATGTGGATTTTTTGTATATTTTTCCCAGGTTCGAATCCCGCAAAACCCAAATTCTAACTCAGGTTTTTTTCACTGCGCCACCTTTCGCGAACGTCTGACAATGACAAACATCCGAGAATATAAACGTCTTGAAAGAGCTTCTAAATCGGCAGTTTGGAATCGGCACAAAATTGAAGAACCCTTCATTCGCGACAAAAATTAAAAAACTCACACGAAACGAATGGTTGTGAGAAGCTAGGCCCAAGGTCCCTACAGACCTGTTGCGCCATCTATTTGTTTATTTATATTCTCAAAAGACTGAAGGCATGAATTATGGGAATAACCTTAAAAATCGAGCAAACTTAGGAAAACCCACAATTTTCAAGAGAAAGCCTCAACAAGATTTCCTATAACTGATACTTCACCTCATACTCACCTATAACAGTATTATTTTTATAATCTAAAGTGTATAATGGAATGGCCCTTCCCAAGGTCATTGCACTCATACTAACATTGGCAGACTTGTTCTCCACAAAGAGGGAGTTATTGACCGCTTTATTAAATTCACCTTATCACTGGCTAAATTTGGAATAATGAATTTCATTCTGATTTTGCCCAAATTCACTAAACCAGTTCAATAACCACCTTCCATTAATAGACTTTGGCCTAATTACGCATTGATATAGGCAGGTCCACTTCAAAATTTCGTTTTAATTGAAGACACTTCTGGTCTGAGGATTTCTATAACCACTATATTGAACAAGTGAGGATTTCAGTATAGGTAGTACTCGTATATTATTATTGAACATTATTTACGGCAGAAAAGTGAATCTGACATAATATACCAACATAAACGTACACAAACCAAGGAGTTATACGCAAGTGGGAAGCACTTCATTTATTGTTATTGAGTATCTTATCAAATACAATTTGACAGGATCAAATGGGTCTGATAATTTATAGAGATAATGAAGTGAATTATGTATTCAATACAATATAATCAACTGGTAATCGACGTATCAAATGAAATCTCCTACAAAAGCGTGTATGTAAGTGGATCGGACACATGCACGCTGAATTCAATTATACGCCTTCAATCTATATATGTATATATATAGGGTGGCTGTGCCTTAAGTTAGTGGGAAAGAGTGTTCTATACAGAAAATTAGTTTGACCACAAAACGCTTATACTGCTGAAGGCGTATGACTGATGGACTAAGATTATTTTTAAAGGTGTTTCCTGGTTGAGCCTGTGGCTTTTTTTTTTGGTAATTTTTCTCTGTAAATGATGTATTGAAAACACTTTGAGATGCTGGCAGGTAGCTGTCTGTATTTTAATTGTTGTAAAATGCAAGTACTACTAGGAAGGAAATTACAAAGTTTGCTTGTCCAATAGCAAAAGAAATTTAGGAAAAGTGTTGTTCTTGCGGCTATAAACGAGAATAGTGTGGCAAACTTAAGATTTTCACCAGAAACATCCAACCTCGGCCGATTACCCGTTGCTTTGCCTACAATCTATATTTTTACGGAAGTGCCTTGATTTGGTGCTCTAGAATTGATATAAGTATTGACAAATGTCACGAAACTTCAAAAATCCCCCCTCACTAACATACTCCCAAAAAATATGAACCACTTCCACCAGTGGCGTAACAATAGGGTGGCAGGGCTGGCAAAATGCCACGGGCCCCCGACCCAAGAGGCCGCGTGCTCAAAAATATTTTTTTAAATTGTACCTGCGAATTTTATTTTATTTGAAAAGTATATTTTTATAAGTTCTGCTTAAAATCCAAAGTGAGACAACTAAAGACCATAATACAATTTCAAGTTAATCGTTAAGCATTTCAACCAACCTAAACAAAAAGATGTTGATCCATTTTTAGAGATGTACACGTTACCCGTGACTACAGTTAGGTCCTTTGGACCCATTCGGCCTTACTAATAATCAATCACTAATGTCGACAACTAGTTAGATGTCAGCTTTAGTAAAAATGTACAGCTTTTGTGAAATGGTACCAATAAACAATTAGACCTCCACATTTACTAGTCCGACAACTTTCTTAGAATCTATTACATTTGTTGTCATTGCAGAATTCAAATTTCATAATTTGTTTTCGTGAAAAACAAGGTCAATGGTCTCTTTCACAAGGAGGATTTTATTCTAAAAGAAGGAATACATAAATTGCAATTAAATTTGCCCAACACATATCTTTCCAATGCTCTTTGAGACTTATTATAAGCAAAAAACAAAACACAAAATAGGAAATGCACAAAATATCCGCTGATCTGTCAAATATCATATGCAAATCAGTAATGCCCTATCGTTCGATCGGACACAATTTTCAGTACTTTTATGGTACGCTTTCCATTGTTTTATAATACTACCTCGCGATTTCTTTATGAGTGCATTTGTGTCGTAATAAAATCCCTTTTCAAATTTTTCAATAAACAAAGCACAGTTTATTCGAATGGTTTCATTTATTCGTAGGCTGACGATGCAAATCAAAACTTATTAGTGGTCTAAACATCACAATTGCATCGTTAGCAAGAGAATATTTTTGAAAATAGAAATAATATCTGGCTCATTCATTTCAGAATGAATAACAATCGCACGTAGGAAGCGTGTTAAGAACTTATCGCTTCCGGGTTTGAAAATAAATACAATTTAACCTATAAAAAATTGTATGGCTTATATATTACTTAATTCGGGAAACTTAGAAACCGACAAAAGTTGAAATTCGAACTGAAAAATATAAAACGCATATTCTCGTACTACCTGTTTGTTAGGCTGTACTTGCACCCCCAGAAGTTAATAAACTTGTTATTTTGCATGTATTTTGCTGAGTTCTGATAATTCTATTTTTATAACTATATTTTCCGCGAAGAGAACCTTTTTTACGCCAACCATTGTCTCATTAGAGATCCTCATTCTCGGTAAACAAACTCCTTTTGCAAAGAGTTTGAAAAGGGTTTGGTTGCAACAAAATATCTACCTGTGTCGCCTTAGGTACTGAGAATTGTTAGAAGATATTTTATTCTGTTTGCGACGACTGTCAAGAAAGTCTTGGAATTATCCCAAACTTATATAAAATTTATTTTTTATTAAGCAACTAACTAGGAAAACCAATCAAAAAGCAACAGAAAAAAAAAAACACAGAAATATATGCTTCACGTGTTTAGAAATAAAACAAAAACGCAATATTTTTCAATATTTTGCATACATTTGTACAAATTTGTGATTGTTAGACTTAAAAACTATTTGCATTGTTGTATTGCAATGAATAAAATTAGAAAACATTCACAATTTACTAAAATTAATTAATAATTGTAAACGCTCAGGCTGAACAACATCGTATTAAATTCTCTCCTATTTCGAAATTTAATACCGCGATTTTGGATGGTTGGGCAACACTTGTCTTCAAAATGACATAAGGGAGGATTTATTTAGCTAATGTCCGAGATAAACATGGCTTTCTCAACACTAACATTTAACCCTGCAGTTAGCGATAGTCTGGCAATTATATTTGTTTATTGGTAAAGGGATTTTGGAAAGTGTGGAGTCTTTTCGTAAAGTGCCAGACTAAAGTTGATTATTGGTAAGGCCGATTGTGTTGTTAATGTTTAGCTCGTGTCTACCTTCTTGTGTTTATCCGACGCCGACCAACCATTCCGATGTCCTCAAAAACCTGTAAAGATCAGAAAGTGTAACATCGGAAAGCTCTCGCAAGTCATGGAAGTACCTAATAGCTTCCAAGTAATCTGTTCCTCAAGTGACAGAGGCTCAGGCAATGACAGAAGAGGCGACGTGCGTCATCATGGACCTCTTCGTCTCCGCAGCCTCTACATTTATCGTTATCTTTGAGATATAGTTTCATTATGTGACTTCTTAAGAAGTTGTGACCTGTTAGAGCCCCTACCAGCTTAGACAGCGATGACCTGTCAAACTTTAGAAGCTTGATGGTTCAGCCTCTGTGATATACTGGCCATAGCTTCCGAGATACCTCACAAGTAGTTAGTGCTTTCCACCTGTTATTGGTTTGCATACGAATTTAGTTCTCCACTCGTTCTCTGAAGTTACAGAGTGGAGGCTTGATCGACTGTAATGCTCTATCATGATCCATTTCAGACCCCTTTCTCGCCAGTTTGTCAGCTATCTCATTGCCGGCTTTGTCGCTGTGTCCAGGGACCCAGCAGAGATTCGTGGAGTGCTGCGAGCTAAGAACCTTGAGCTCTTCGCTACAGCGGTGAACTAGCTTGGATTTTATTTCAATATAGCAGAAATTGCTTTTATAGCCGCCTGGCTATCAATGAAAATGGTAATATCATTACTCGGTATTGCCAACAGTGACACCATTCGGGCCGCTTCCGCTATTGCCAGAACCTCTGCTTGGAAGACACTACTGCTATCAGGAAGCCTGATGGAGCAGTGTATATTCAATTCCTAACGGAATATACCTACACCGGCTCCGGCTCCACAGTCCATCTTTGATCCATCTGTGTAGATGGATACCAATTTCCGTTTTGTGGGTTCATCTGTGCTCCATTCATCTCTACTCGGAAAAGAGTAGGAGAATGGTATATCAAAGTTCAGATAGGATGACATGTAGTCAGAAGTGACAGTGTTCCCAACGTTTTTCTCCAGAATTTGTGCATGGCCAAAATTGCAAGGGTTCCTGGTATTAGTTTGGCTAATCCTTAGAGCCCTTTTGGTAGCTAATCCTTCCATGTATAGGTGCAGATGAGTTAGATTGTGAATTGCCTCTAAACCAGCTGTGGATGTAGTTCTCATTGCGCTGGTTGTTCATATACATGTTAGTTTTTGTAATGTTTGTATCTTTGTCACTGCCTGGAAATTGGTCTCCAAAAACCGCCAATCAATATACCGGTATAGTTGCACATCTCATCATCTTTTAGAACGCATTCATTGGTTTCTACATATTTTGTTCAATGTGAAGTCTCCAATACGCATTGAGCTAACGTGGGTACTACAGACCTCTATCGCCTAAGAGAGGAGGCCTATGGCCATTAGTGGGACATATATACAACGTGTAATTGAGTATACGCTGAAAATGTCGAGGTTTATTAAAACCCCCTATCGAAAGAATTTGCCACGGGCCCCAGAAGGTATAGTTACGCCACTGACTTCCGCTGTGAGCACAATTGCTGGCAGCGTTCTTAGAATTTTATCCGTTAAATCTGACATTATTCGTTGCGTGTAGATAGTAGTTTTTTTTTTTTGGGAAAAAGTGTACTTTTGCCTGAATTATTTATGAAAAATCAACAATGTTGATGGGTTGAGGGAAAATAAAAACAGTTTGTGCAATTTTTCTTGGGGTACTTAAGAAAAAAATTACTCATCAAACCGAAGTTAATGATATTGAAAGCGGGACATACGCAACCATGTTTTTCCTTATATGTTTCTATCATATAAAGCGTCTCATTTCTATCACATTCCCCCACGGTTGAAAGCCGTTGGCAGCATTTATTTTATATTTTTTGTATGTTTTTGCATGTCACACGGATTCTAAAATAACATAAGACCGAAAGGAAAACAAAGTGGCGAATTAAAAACAAAAAAAAAAAATGAGCAGGCCAGCGGCAACAGGATTGCGAGTTGGTGGTCTCAGTATTGTCTCTGATTTTCACATCTGTTCGCACCCTTTGCGGACTGCGTACCTATAGCTGAAAAATTATGGGAGGCAATAGACTATATATGTACTATGTGCGCCATCCCGAACTATGCTGAGACAAAAGAGGTTTTCAAAACTATGACATGTACTAAAATAATAAACAGGGAATACAGCTGATTCTGTTTAAGTGTGCATTAGATACGCGAGTTCGCGACAAACAACAATACACATCAAGATTCATTTTGACAACATCTGCGTATTAACTATGCACTCATTCTTTCGCACAAGAACAATCCGCCGATACTACCCTAGGGTGTTCCTCTACGACAATACTTTATGTGTTAAGGACGATGATCCTCGTATCGGCATTACAATCGGGAAGCACATCTAGCACGAAAACGTAAATCAGGCTTAGGGCAATTGCATGCCTCAAGGATACCTGTAGGATTTCCTCATATCAATTCATCAAGAAACAAAGCCGTCATCATATCATAAGACCTTCTGCCAAATTGATAATTACACTGTTTCAGTGGTCTACAATTCTAAGGCCCATTTTATTAACTCGAAGTTGAGTTGAGTGAATAAATTGGGCCTAAGTATTTCGTATAGGTATTGCAACATAGTCGTATAGATTCGCAATATAGTACCTGGTTGAAGCCGAGGTACGAATATTGAGGCCCTAGCCGTCACAACTGCATGCAATTCTGCGAGGAAATTATATCATACAACGAACCTCCCAGAAGCCTACACAAACAAAAATGTACCTAAGTATAAAAATACAAATGAAATCTTTGTAGAACTACAAACAGCTGATATTCGTAATATGCACATAACTTAAGAAAAAAATTACTCATCAAACCGAAGTTAATGATATTGAAAGCGGGACATACGCAACCATGTTTTTCCTTATATGTTTCTATCATATAAAGCGTCTCATTTCTATCACATTCCCCCACGGTTGAAAGCCGTTGGCAGCATTTATTTTATATTTTTTGTATGTTTTTGCATGTCACACGGATTCTAAAATAACATAAGACCGAAAGGAAAACAAAGTGGCGAATTAAAAACAAAAAAAAAAAATGAGCAGGCCAGCGGCAACAGGATTGCGAGTTGGTGGTCTCAGTATTGTCTCTGATTTTCACATCTGTTCGCACCCTTTGCGGACTGCGTACCTATAGCTGAAAAATTATGGGAGGCAATAGACTATATATGTACTATGTGCGCCATCCCGAACTATGCTGAGACAAAAGAGGTTTTCAAAACTATGACATGTACTAAAATAATAAACAGGGAATACAGCTGATTCTGTTTAAGTGTGCATTAGATACGCGAGTTCGCGACAAACAACAATACACATCAAGATTCATTTTGACAACATCTGCGTATTAACTATGCACTCATTCTTTCGCACAAGAACAATCCGCCGATACTACCCTAGGGTGTTCCTCTACGACAATACTTTATGTGTTAAGGACGATGATCCTCGTATCGGCATTACAATCGGGAAGCACATCTAGCACGAAAACGTAAATCAGGCTTAGGGCAATTGCATGCCTCAAGGATACCTGTAGGATTTCCTCATATCAATTCATCAAGAAACAAAGCCGTCATCATATCATAAGACCTTCTGCCAAATTGATAATTACACTGTTTCAGTGGTCTACAATTCTAAGGCCCATTTTATTAACTCGAAGTTGAGTTGAGTGAATAAATTGGGCCTAAGTATTTCGTATAGGTATTGCAACATAGTCGTATAGATTCGCAATATAGTACCTGGTTGAAGCCGAGGTACGAATATTGAGGCCCTAGCCGTCACAACTGCATGCAATTCTGCGAGGAAATTATATCATACAACGAACCTCCCAGAAGCCTACACAAACAAAAATGTACCTAAGTATAAAAATACAAATGAAATCTTTGTAGAACTACAAACAGCTGATATTCGTAATATGCACATAATGCATTCGTTGTTTTTGCCCCATTCTAAAAAAGAATGGATTTGTAGACTTTCTACATATACGAATTCTTTCTGCAGCCGCACTCGGTGAAGGTACGAGACTCGCTATGTAATGGCGCATTCTTCCATTATAGACCCAATTTGACACATGACATGGTGCAAGGTTTTCACAAAGACATCCTTTCCAGCTTTGGAAAGGTCAGCGGAAAGACAATCAGTTCGGCAGTTTTGTTGTTATTCAAGAAATTTATTCCTAATTTTGGTCAAGTTGACGGCATTAATGTCTTTCATCGTCCCGTTTAAGTTCCTCGTCAAATCTGTCATCTGTCTGAATTTCCGGCATTGTCGCTTTTTAAGAGCCGTCCGTAGTGCTTTAAAATACCCAACAACTGCGTTTCTATTGCCATGTTCAAGTGTTCTAGCTCACAGCCCCCGATTCTTCTTACTTATAGTTGCAGCTCCTTATATATGAGCACACCCGTTCGACTTGTTATTACTTCTGAGTCATACTGTAACGTGTAACCTCCACGTCTTCCATGATGCTGCGATTCTAATTTCCGCACTGATATTGATATACAGAAGAAACGGCTTCTTAATTTATTTTATTTTAAATTATAAAAAAAGTATAAAGATATCTCGAAAGCAATACACTTTCACCCGCCGGGTGCTTATAAAAATGTGTGACTCTAATTTCTCGTGCTTATAACTACCTACTCTTCTGTTTTCTCAGCTTTGAGCTATGTTTTTATTTAAATAAATTATTATTTTTCCTTTTGACAACTTGCAGCGTAAACATTGCTTTCCAGAGCTTTCACTTATTTATACAATCCGTTATAAGGACGCAAATAAAAACGTACCACCAATAGAAGACCACACTTATCCTGATACCTTTTCCTATGAAATTTTCAATGAAATTACTATTGCGACTCAAACAAAAAAAGGAGAAAAAAATCGACTTCAATCCTCCTCATACTTTGTGTGATTGGTACGTATACAACTATTTATTCATTCAATTTGAAACGTGCGCTCGCCCCGAACCCTGCGAGAATTGAATTCAAAGAAATACCTAGTTTCCCACCCATTGGCATTTGCAATTCTAACAGTTTACTCCGCACACAATGAGAGACGACTGTATTGTTTGCTTTCATTGAAAAGTAAATATCCTTCTATTATTTATTCAATGCACAGGGAACTTTCGACAATCGGAAATGTGACCTCCTATGAAAGTTCCTTCCGCAATTTGATCAACAACAACACAACACAGAATATTTGTCCCGTTCAAATGGCCAACAATTTCCCCTGTTGGCAGGTTCTGTGGGCGATGTAGCTGAATTCTGAATGTGGACGGCGAAGCCATTTCCCTATCACGCTGCGTCGTTCAAATAATTTGACACCGAAAAGGGATTCATGATCCAGACTCGGACTCACCTTAGTCACGGCCACTTTCATCGCTGCAGTGACTCATTGACTTTGAAAAGCTATAACAACAATAACATCAAATTAAAGTAAGACCTGTTAATTGACTGCTTTGACAAAATATGTATTAACCACTCGTCATCAAAGCGGGAGAAATGGAGAATGCAAATATAAACAAATGGAATACCTAAACGGTCGGTCAATGAGGCTGTTTGTGTCAAACGGAATTTATTTGTTGTCTAAAGCTTTGTGGGTAATTTTTTTTTTCTCTACGTTTTGTCTGTCATACTTGTACTAACACAGCAGTGGACCACAATCCACAAAGTCCGACTGGTACTTATGAAGGTACATACAGCAGCCTGATGAGTTACGGAATTCCACCTCGAGGTGGATGATCTGAAAGTTTAAACAACGCGACGGTATTTATTTGTTAATTTGTTATAGGTATAAGGTACATAAACCGTGTTAACAAAAAAAAAATAAAATTGTTGTGATAATGATTACGTTCCTATAAGTATGCTGAAGTTCAGTTTTGCCAAATGGAATTACAGAAGACCACTGGGAGCGCCGCCAAAAGACCACCTGAAGTGCTGTTTCTTAAGTGTTAGGTTCAATGGAGACTGGTCGCAAGCACATGAGATCTGACTGAGTCCGACATTCGAGATGCGACATCAACAGACAGAGGAGATAATAACAACACAAAAATGAACTTCAGTCGATAAAGAGATGTCACTGCAGAAATGTGTTCCGTTGGTTTTATAAAAATGTTAAGCTTCAACTTTTCCATAACATCTCTGATTGAATTCAATAATTAGATATGAAATTCCTAACTGTCAATTTCATTTATCTGACAGAGCTCCAATTATTGGATAATTATTGGACAAATATCGTGTACGGAAGTACGGAAGTGGGGTGGAAACTAAAAGCCTTTCCTAAGATATTCTTGTATAAACAAAATGACATATCACGTAGCGGGTTAATTGCATACTTTTAAGTCACTGTTTGAAGGGTGGGAACTTTAACTTTCTATAGGTTTAAATATGCTTCGAGTTATTATTTATCTTTGATTTTATTTACATAAATGTATTATAGGTGCGTCTACTTTACTAGTCCCCGTCGATGTTTAAGCAGCACACAACCACCTGGTCTACCACCGGTCTACTGACGGCGTCGTTTCGACGATTGTATTGCTTCGTGTAACACTAAAATGTCTGGACGACGTCATTTTGAACGATTCACTAATGCTACGTTTAACTCAAATTCAGACGATTGAGCGATTGCAATTAAACGATTGCTATTTCGCAATCGTTTCATCGTTTATGGTGTATATATTAAGTTTTAATACAATTATGTTGTATTCGGAGGGGACTCAGTCTTATCAGAGTGCTAAAAATACATTATTTATATTTGAAAAAAAAAAAAGATGATTGCATTTTTTTCCCAATTTCAAATGAATTTCATTTAGATATTTGTTTTATAATGACACACAGTAACGTTATCATAATATTGCATTCATTGAATTATTTCTTATAACTCGACAATTATTATTAGAAGTACTAATGCTAATGGGATGCTTTGTATGTTTTATGAAGTTTGGTGTCCATCGAAATCCAAGACCTTTATTGCCAAGACTTGTTCTAATTATATACCTAATTTAAAACCACCATATCCTCTTCGTACATTTTTACATTATCTACTGTTATAATTCTGTCCACAAGTTCATCGACAGTTCATCATCCAGTCAACGGTTTTAAAATTTAACTCCAGAGTCTATTGGATTACCGGTCAGTTCCTCCACACTGTTCAGTATCTTTTTAATGTGTCGACTTTCATAAAACATTTCACTTTGCTTGTTCGAATCTTGCTTTTTCACAATTTTATCTGAGTTTGGCTTATTCGATAGAGTTGTAAATAAGGCATTAAATTTTTGCATTAAGTGTCCCATTCCACATCAACTACAAAACAAAAAAAATTCCAAAAAATTTTTTTGTTTTTGTTGTCAGAGTTTGTTTACAGTCATGCTCAAACTGTTCAAAATGAAAACAATGAACGATTCGATCGAACGATGCGACGATGATGTTATATTATACTAAGACTGAAAACACACCGGATGAAGCAAAACGTTTTTGATTCGAAAGTCAATAAAACGTTTTTCATTTGAACACACACCAAGCGAAACAGAATGTAATAAAACAGAACTTTTTGTTTTCTTGTTTCGTTTGGTGTGCGTTGAAATTAGACAAAACAGAATTTGCGATTTTCTTTTAGTATTGTTCAACATGTTATCGGACTCAGACGATGAAGTTGTGCCAATTTTATTGAACAATTTTGAAGCAATTGAGGAAAATGACACAGCTTACCAATAGTAAGTTTATTGGCATGTTCCTTATCTTTATAATTATAGAAGAGGCTTCTTACTTCAATTAAAAAATCAATTTTTCTGCATCTACGTCCATATTTGTTAAGATTTACGCACAGAGTAAACATAGGTAGAATCAAATAAAGGTGGAAAGTGCAACGAAAAAAGAAAATAAAAACAACGGAATTTAAATTTTGTTTCGCGAAAACAACAGGTTAGCTATCGGCAACGAAACATGTTTTTCTGTTTTGCTCCGCTTTTTGTGTTTCGCTTCATTTGGCGTGGTGTCGAAACAGTTTTGTTGCATTCGGTGTGTGTTGCTCGTATACAATGGCATTAATTTTCGACAACCACAACCGAAACGGTTCAAAACAAAAACGTGTGTTTTGTTTCGTTTAATTTGGTGTGTGTTGTCTCATAAGAAACCATGTACTCTTGTTTTACGAAACAAGAGAACGCGTTTTGCTTTATCCGGTGTGATTTCAGCCTAAGCTAACTAAAAACGACGTCGTTTTGTTCAACCGCTTCGACGACGATCGTTTCATAAATTACGCGATGAGAGCTCTGCGCGGGTCGTTAAAAAAGTGAGACTACAGTGGAATGGCATTTGGTTTTGTTTACCTTTCAATAATTTGGGAATCATTTTTTTCTACTTCTTCTTTGCCAACCCTAACCAGTAAATAATTATTTATTTTTATTTTTTCTTGATATTCTTTAAAATGTTTTACCTAAATTAAAATAAAAAGGTAATTATTTATGTTATAATTTTAAATATATTCTTTTTGTTTGAGTTGTAACAAAAGCAACAAGTGGGTGACATATTTATTATTATTATTATTATTTTGATATATGAAAAAAAATAATTGATCAGCATCCATTGACATTCAACAATTTTCAGGGATATGGTTAGATAAAACATACGTAGGTACTTAATTTTGTTAACAAAAGTTGATCAAGTGATCAGATGTTTAACGCCTAGCAAGGCAGGCGGGGGCTAGCTAGGTTATTCAGCATTATAAACGGCTCAGACTGAGCATACCGTCATTTTTGATGGCTGTCCAAAGCTCCTCTTCAAAATGACATCAAGGGAGGTTTTATTTAGAAAGGTCGATTGTATCTAGATATTTTCATCTATACGAAATATTTGCGAAATAATTTAAAAATGTGTGTACAAAATATTTAACATAAGGTCTAAGTCAGCAAAATAGCTGATTTGTCTTTTCTTAGCAATTGCCACGTTTCATTAAAAGCATGTCAAAAATCGTTTATTCATACGAAACGTTGCAATTATTCTAAATTCAAGTATATGGCCATGAACTTCTTGTACAGACGGACTGGGGTTCGAGTTGCGATTGCGAGTTCTCCTTTTTGTTTTTGTAGGTATAAAAAATGTTTAATGTCTCTAGATCGAAACTCTAAACGAAAATACAGATTACAATAGGAAGATAATTATAACTACTTTTAGTGAAATGGTCCGTACAACGTACATGATTGCCCCTACAATATGGAAATGTAAAAATGATTTATGTAGATATGTCATTCACACTGCGACGGTTGTTAGGTCGTAAGGTTATACTTACCTACAGTCCGCACGACAGTCTCACCGTGAAAGGCCCTATTTACTTTTAAACCACATTATCTTATTTCCTAAATGTTCGTACACCGAAGAGTAAGAAAAAAGCTTGTTTTGTGAGATTGGCTGTTGCTGTTTTTCAAGCAGCGGCTTCAAATATCAAACCACAATATCTACATACGCTCAGTGTTGTCAAGTTCGAGAGGAGTTCCATTTTTTGTGGGGTATTTAAATCAAAAAATTTGACGAAATTGGAAATGGGTCGTCTTCCCTCTTCGAGAACGAAATATGTGGAAAATAAAAAAATAAAAAAATTAAATGTCAACACTTTACTCCCTTTTAATTGGAACCAGAATTATTGTGCTAAGTAGTACCTAATTGATTAATTTGGATCAAGTATTTCAGCTTTGGGTCAATGCTCCGAGCCGTAGAAAAGTGGTTCACATCTTTCTCAAAACTTAAACATTTTGAAAATACAAAAAAAAAACGTGATCAGAATATGAGAACTTACTCGACTGAACGCCCAACAATAATTTTGATTTTGTTTTCAAGAAATTACGAAAAACTCACTATTGTGTTTAAAATGGCTTAGCTCTAAAATTTCTTCACAACAACCTTTTTGCTAATGTGTGCACACTGCACAGGCACACCCACGTAATTGGCATTCCAAACATAATATTCCTAGTGCGGAAGTAGCGCGTATCATTTTAATCGTTTGGCTGATTGAAAAATGAGCCATATTGAATATGCAAAGGTTCATTGTAACAGCATTTCAGTTTTTGTATTGGAACTTGATTGAAAAATCTGCAAGGAGCCGCCGGCTTTTTCAATATGTTGATCGTGGGGAATCCATGGGAAATGCCATCACGAAGAATGGGGAAAAAGGGGAATTTGAAGGTTTGTGATGGGGAATTTCACTTAATTTAAGCGCCTGGCAACACTGCATCAGTAGTGAAATCCATTATGTGAAAAAAGTTGCAAATTTAAATTGTGATGACGAAATGCAAAATGCAGGGAGGAAGAAGACATCTGAGACACAGCGCTCTTTTTTTTTTTTTTTTTTTTTTTTTATAATTAGCACGCACTAAAGAGGTTATGACTACTCTTATGGTGTAGTTTGAAGTACACAGCGCGGGCGTTAGGGAAATTGGGATAGAGAAGATAGGAGATTCCGATGCACATTGGTTTTAAATGTCTGCAAATTGAGCCGAGGGGGAAAGACAGAGCCGGGCAAGGCGTTCCACATTCGCGTGGTACGGCTTATGAAGGAATCTCTATATTTCATAGTACGACCGAAAATAGGCTGAAGGGTAAACTGATGGGCATTCCTGGCTTGGCGAGTATTGCGGTTGAATTGTTGAAGGGGTGGAATGCAGCTGGCGATTTCACTTGAGCACTGTTTGTAGAAATAGCGATAAAACAATGAAAGACATGTTACATTTTTGCGATGTTCGAGCGAATTTATAGAATTCGCTATATTTGTGTCTCCAATGAGTTTTAAAGCACGATTCTGTATCCTATCCAGCAGGTGCAATGAGGTTTTGGGCGCACCAGACCAGATATGAGAGTTATACTCAAGTTTGGGGCGAATGAACGCCTTGTATATGGCTGCCAGATCAGAAGGGGTAAAATATTTCTTGCACCGTTTGAGGAAACCTAGACATTTCGCAGCGTTCTTGGCGACTTCGTGTATGTGGTCATTCCAACGAAGTTTGTCATGGACACACATACCGAGAATGGAAAGTCTTTCGGTTTCGGCGATGCAAGTGCCATTCATGGATAATGGCTGAGGATTCTGGTTTCGCTTTAATGACAGCAGACAGCATTGTGTTTTGGAAGCATTAAATTCCACTCTATTGGCTAAACCCCATTTTATAATGCTGTCGAGATCGGAATTTAATGAGCTTAACATACGTTGCCGTTCCAGTTCTACGGCCGAAGAGCAGGGACGTGAGTCCTGGAATGAATATGAGAAGCTGAGGGTGCTGTCATCGGCGAAGGAGTGGATTGGATTAGATGTTGCAGACAGGAGATCATTTATGAAAATGAGAAAGAGAGTCGGAGACAAAACGGAGCCTTGGGGAACACCAGCATTTATATGGTGAATTTCAGACTTGAAGCCATCCAATACAACTTGAATTGAACGGCCAGAGAGGTAGTTTCTAATCCATTGAAGAAGAGACGCATCGATCCCATATGCACGCATTTTCGACAAAAGAGCTTGGTGCCAAACTCTGTCAAATGCCTTTGAAATATCAAGCGCAACAATCTTCGTTTCACCAGAGTGATGTAGAGATTGGTTCCACTTTTCGGTGAGATAAGCCATCAAATCACCAGTGGATCTGTTGCCGCGAAAACCGTACTGCCGGTCATTAATGAGTTTTCGTGATTCAAGATATTTCATCAGCTGACGATTTATCAGCGTTTCCATGACCTTAGAAAGAATGGATGTAAGTGCTATGGGTCGGTAGTTGGTGGGAGAAGAAGATTCGCCTTTTTTGGGGACGGGCTGGACAAATGCTGTTTTCCACCTTCTCGGGAAGAGTCCAGAAGAATAGGACAGATGGAAAAGCTTACGCAGTGGTTTTGCCAGCGTGGAAGAACACCTCTTCAGAACGATTGGGGAAATACAATCTGGACCAGCGGATTTATTTATGTTGAGGTCATGAAGTACTCTTGCCACTGTACGAGTGCGAAAATGGATTTGTCCCATGGTGTGTTCGACGCTCTCAAGTACAGGTGGAGGCAAAGCGCAATCTGGGAGCATTGAGCTGGCTGCAAAATGTGCAGCAAGCAGATTGGCTTTGTCTAAAGAGTTGACAGCTGGAATGTCATTGTGAATGAGCGTTGGGATGGAAGGGGAGGCCGAATTCTTTATATTTTTTACAAACGACCAAAAGTTTTTACTACCCTTGGGACATTGTAGTATTTTTTGCCTCAACTTTTGGTCATACGAGAATTTTACACGCTTGATTATGGTATTGCAGTCATTTCTGGCTCGCTTGAACTTTTTTCGGTTTTCCTCAGATGGGTTGGTCTTATATGACCGAAAACTTAACTCCTTTAGTCTGATAGCCTCTTTACAGCTCGAGTCGTACCACGCGTTTTCTTTCGGTATGATACTCTTTATCCTGTTAGGAATAAAGGATTTCATACCTAAGGTGATAATACTAGACACCATATCAGCGGCGGCATCCACGTCGTTATCGAGGAAGCATAACGACCAGTTAAAACTCTTAAAGAAGCTGTTAAGTCCGCTCCAGTTGGCTTTCTCGTATTGCCATACGGTTCTTTTCGGAGATTTTTCTTTAACTGTGTGGTTGGAGTACGAGAAATTAGCTGATATGATGCAGTGGTCCGACGAGCCTAAGGGCGATAATACTTCTAAAGAGTATTTATCAGGGTGGGAGGTAAGAAACAAGTCCAGAGTGTTGGCATTCTGACCGTCAATATCAGGTACGCGTGTTGGCTCATTTACAAGCTGGGTTAATTGGTTTACCTCAGCGAAGATCTGAACATAAATTCCTTCGGGTGTTGTCTGTCCAGTATGTCGAAGCCAGTTAGAATTGTGAATATTGAAATCGCCCGCAATGACAATTTCAGTATTAGGATACAGGGAGACAATTCTTGTAATGGAGTCAGACAGCGCATCAAACTCGTTAAAAGTCGAGTTGCTATCTAGATTAGGGCTTCTGTAGATAAAACAATAGTGAATGATTTGCCTACGGATGTGGAATTTCAGCCATATGAAATTAAATTCCGAATTGGAACATTGGCCATAAGAACCTGGAGTTTGGTAGGCAATATCATCACGTATGTAGATGACGAGACCGCGGTGAAGAAAGAATAAAGGCACTAAACGATACCCAGGTAGATCAAACTCCGATTTATCAGAATTTACACCCACCTGGGTCTCGCTCAGCGCCAAAACAGCTGGTTTATATTTAGCGACGTGGACGTACGCCGAAAAGAGATTCGATCGTAGCCCACGAATGTTGCACATGTCAACTCTAAAATTCCCCATCAGCACAAAAAACAGACACAGAAAACACAACTCCGACGCTACTTCTAAGCAGGGCTGTGAAGTAAAAGTCCAATGTTAGAATCTCAAATCAAACTGTCATAGGTGTTATGCCCGTATGACAATTTGCTTTGATCCACCAACAAAGCTTCAACACACAACCACGGTTGCCACTTGCTAAAAAAATTAGCGACCAAAATTGAAAAAAAAAGTTACCACACCAAGTGAAAAGTTACCAAAAATCTCGAAATTTGATAAAACACACAGAAAGAGACAAAAAAGCATACCCTATCTTGTTGAGCCAATATGAATACGATTTAAGAGCTTTTTTTTTTCAGATTTACGAACTTAATACGCAAACATTTAACAGCAGTGGAAAAATGTATACACATGCTTAAGTAGTTTTAAGAAAAGCGTAGAATTCACATCATTTTATTTTTATTTATAAAATACATTTTTAAAACATAAGGTTGTAATTCATTTAGGTACATTAGTCAAGTAGGAACTTTATGAGTCTTAAAGCAGTTAAACAACGGCTACTATACTCACCATCTCTCAGAAAAAGAAAATGAGTGCATTCAGTAATTGTTTGAATAAAACAGGTTTTCATGGGTGGAGCATGTGTAATGCGTTCACTCAGAAACAGTAAAGCAGCATTTACATGTGGTGATATCGAACTCGTATGTTTGGTGCTCTTGTTCAAAAAGTTACCAAAACCCGATAAAAATTACCAAACTACCAAAAGTCACAAAGCAACAAAAAAATTACCAAATTTGGTAAAATATTACCAAAGTGGCAACCGTGCACACAACCCGCTATCCGCCAGATGTTGCTCTCACCCACTCATTGCAATCACCTTATGTACAACAGTACAAGCACAATCGCTTGTACGTTGGCGGCAGGCGATTGCGATGACCAAGAAAGTGCAACAGCAAACGAGTTGGAATGGGAGGGGAGGGAATTGCCCATACGCAAGTGGTTTTTTTTTTTGCGTTTTCCTCTTTTTTTAATTTTATTCTCAACACTGCACTGGCACTGCACTCGGTATTGTCTTATTTTCGCGGCAGACGATTGGGGTTTTGATAATTCAATCGATTTTTTATTTTATTATCAGGGCGACTAAAGACGTGAGGGCTACGGCTGCACACACGTGTGCTCACGACGGGTTGCAGTTCGGAACTCTTAGAAACAACTAAGCAAGCATAGCATAAGGTTGCTTACGTCCTCTAGAAAACGTACGAATATACGATATATGTTTCCACGTATGGACTATGGACACTGCCTCATCCGAAAATTACCTCAGTAACAGTTCAGATTCGTATAGACACTGTCAAAGAGCAGATAAATCACTCTCAGTTGGCGATTCGAGGCTTGTGACAGATTCGCAAGGTATTTAAGTAGCTATTACCCAACTTTTACAAATACTTCTTTATGGGTAGTGTCTCTTTCATGTGCATCTACGTCAGCATCAGACGCAGAGGCCAATTTTTGTCGCCTTAAAATGTGAACACATCATTGCTTCACTGGACAGTGAACATTAAAATTACAGTTAAACGCCCTGCCCTGTATGGGGCCTAGTTTTCAAAAAAAAAAAGCTTGTTACTTGAAACGTTCAATAATGTATTTATAACACAGGTAAATATTGTTTTATTGCTTCCAACTTTCACTGATCTAGTTTAACTCGTCTTTTCAAAGATTCTTAGAACGAAAAGCTAAAGACCAAAAAATGTTGTCTTACATACTGTATGTGTGTATTGAATAATTAAATGCGATCGCATAAATTTTGATACACCTATAGCCCAGGTGGTGCGTCTCCACAAAACCATAAACAAATCTTAGCTTATGATAATTTTATATTCACTCGCACTCACATACCTTAATACAGACAACTGTTTTATATCCTTTTAATTTTATAGAGAGGTCCGTATCGTTGTGTGTCCAATGAAAGGCACCAACAGAAGTTTATCGCATGCACTGATTCTATTTCCGAACATAATATTACCATACTCTGGCCCACAGATCATAAATTATTGTAATAGAAAAAAAAAAAAAAACACCTAACGTATTCGCATCCACACAATTTTGTTCACGTACATGTTAAACTTTAAGGTTATGAAGAAAAAACAAATTTCGAAACACATAGTTTTGCACAAGCCACTTTCAACTGATTGGTATTCTTCACTTGTCACAATTGTATTAAGTAAACCAACTTGAATTGCATCCAAAATAAACTTTCAACCTTGTGACCATTGGGACGGAGCTGAATTCAAGAGAAACGAAATAAATGACTTCACCGTTAAAGGGAATTAATAAATATTGCGATATTCTTGCCCGCACCCTCAAAGCCAAATGACATCAAGTTTCGTTATCTTATCAGGAAGGGACCGGTTGCACTCCCATCTGAAGGCGCGTAAATGGTTTTTGTTGGCGACAAACACGTAACGCCCGTCGAAGTTGCTTTCATCTGCTTAGGTTGGACGCTACTGAAGGCGATCGGCTCATCGGAATCACAAAAATGCACACAAATAAGGCGTCTGCCTCAATGGGCGGCGGTCTGGTGTGGAGCTGGTGGTGTCTGGTGTCTAATGACGATGATGGGTCGGGTGAAAGTTTTCTTTATTATTGTTTCGCAGTGTGGTATGATTGTAGGTTTGTATGGCCGTTTATCAGGTTGTTTATCGAATTTCCGATTCGATTAGAAATTATAGTGGTTAACGATATTGGAGTAAACACTGTTGTTTCTTTGTTTTTTGTTGGTGTTGTTCAAAATATGTAATTAGTTGTTTGTGTATATATATATTCAGTTAGTTCATTCTGGGGGCAAAAATGCAAAGCGTGATTAGTCCCCAATTGGGTGTTACGAACTGTTTAAGAGCGACGAGAAATATAGGGGCATTTTATAACTGGTTGGTGCTTTATTCCATTATCAGGAATTTTTGTAGTGGTCTGGAATTAATGAATCAGAGGTCTCGTATAATAATCATGTGTAGTTTTTCTCGCTCTAATTGTATCTACTTGGTCCAGCGTGCAGTTCTTCCGATCCCGATTGTATGATTTTGCCACTTCTGCATCATGAGTCGCAAGTAGGATAGACCTGTAGATATTTTCTTCCCCTTTCCATGAAATATTATAACGAAAGTTCAATGACTTCTGTACGTTGGTGGAGTTCAATTGGAACAGTTGGCAACGTTTCAGAATTTCATTGACAAAGTCAATCTTTCATCAATAGCAAGGTTCAATATCGCGAAAAATTACTAAGCATCTAAAACATCGTGATTGTTTGAGTGACCCGCCCTGGACTTCTTAAAAATAAATAAAGACGATTATTATTTTATGTTGTTTTTTATTGAAAAAATGTATTTATTTTAAAATATGTATTTTTTTATATACGCACTATATCCTCCTTAGTTTGTGTTGGTTTTCTTTTTTTACAATATTTTTTTTTATTTTTTTTGTTCAATATATAAGTTGTCCGAAAAATTATTCATTTGTTTTTATCCTCTACTTTTCTTCTCAGCTAACAATACGCGTACTCCGATCTCGTCTCTCTAACATTTTTCACGTTTGTCTTCTTTTTTTAAATACATACGAGAAAACAATTATTCCATTTGTTTGTTTTTCAATATATATTTATATATTAATTAATTATTACATGATAAAATAATATACCTAAATATTTTTGGTTTGTTTTTATATTTAATTTTTACAATATGCGAATATCCTTACTAATAATAATATTAATATAATTTTGTTTTCTTGTAGTTCTGCCGTTCATCAATAAAAATATTTAATGTTTCACTTAAATTCTAAATTTTATTGATTTTTTTTTTACTTTATTATTTTTTTTTTTTTCATTTAATTTTGTTCTTTTATTTTAATTGTTTATTTTCTTTGTATTTGGTATATGTTTTTGTTTCATTTGGGGGGATGGGAATATGTTGCTTATATACTTTTTTGTTGTTTGTTGAATTTTATAAATATTTTGCTTCATGTTTTTGTTTGTTAATTATGAAATCACGTGGTGGTACAAGATACGAAGTGTATTATTAACGTTTTTATATTCTGTTTTGTCTTTCATTTTTAAATTAATTATTCTATTTTTTTTTACATTTTTACAAATATTTCTCATATAAAAGAAATTTATTTTTTTTCACCAGTCAGTCGGAAGGCTTTATTCACTTTGATTTTTTTTTGTGTACATTAATTAATTTTAATAACTTACTTCAGAAAATTGTTTTCTAAAATTTGTCAGAGGATTCCATTGGATTGAATAAAAATTATTGTTTGGAGTTAGTTTGGAAGTCAAAACAAGCGGAAAACGCAGGTAATATGTAGGTAGCTAATCCGTTGAAAATTGTTGCAAGTAATATTAAGCCTGACGGATTGGAGTTGTTATTTACGGCTTTAAAATTGTAGTATCAGAAGACCTGATCGTAAAGAACTGATATGCAAAAGCTAATCATTTTGTTGATTCTCTTTCCGTTTACTTGCTTGTTTAATTGTAGCAATTAATGTGTTTGATTTGATGGAAATTCATTTAACGTTTAGATACTTTTTTTTTCAGTCTTTCACTATTGCCAATCAATGTCCTCTGTCGGTATAAGTGAACACTTTCAACGATTTAGTTGACATAAAAGTAGAAAGTAACCATATAGCTTTATCCGATATTAAGGGTCATGCGCATGCCTCATGCAATAAGGACGTGTCGATGTTGAGATGGAATAAAACAAGCTGTGGGTGAGGTATTGACCCAATAGTGCCATATACCATCGTTCAAATCTCCGGCTCGGCTTCGCACGGTGATAAGGATTCGGGTGGAGACAATGGCGATGGCCTCACCAATGTCATTTTCAAAAATGTATAAAACAATGACCAATGGCCTGACCAGCTTGTCAGTGGAAGGAACCCCTGAACACTCGCCAACTAAGCCATTAACCACTGAAGATAATTTTAAAGCAAGAAAGCGATTGGTTATAAAAATGGGTCATAATTCATATTGCCGACAATCATCAGTTGCATAAACGTTCAACGGATCATTTCATCATAACTATTTTTTGGTGAAAGTTTTATTCAATTAAATTACAATTTTTCGTTGGTAAATTTCAAGACAGTTTCAGCTTGAGCTCACATCATATCTTAGGTTTCCTTCTTTCCATTGCTTAGCGTTTTTTCTTTTCTCTCATTTGAATATTAATTTTGCGTGTTTACTTTTTTTTTACAAATATACAAGTAGCATAACTAAAAGTGTAATATAATAACAAAATGTAATTGTAAAAATATGCCCGTATAAAAGGAATTGTAAAAAATTTGGAATTTCTTTAACAATAACTATTTGTGATAGAATTTCTCCTAAATTTGTGTAAGATAATATAATAAGTATTAGAAAAGAAATTAACTAAATGAACTGTTAATAACTTATTGATAATGATCCCATTTGTCCTATGCATCGTCCTTCGTCGTCGAATGTTGCTAATGTCAGGCGGGATAGTTTATTGCACAATACACCGTTACCATTGTTTTGTATCGGATTTGGTTCTGAAATTGTAAATAAAATATATTATGCATTTATCAACTGGTTGAATGAATTTTTTCCTAATGAAGTATTTGAGAAAACAAGTTTTGTTTCTCGTAGACTAATTTAAAGTTATTCTGCTAAGCGTTTTTTTCGTTGCAAACTGCAAACTAGCACGGCAACCCTGAAGCGATCTAAATGGAATACCAACACGCCTTATGTAGATCTTTTAAGATTCGTCGTTAATGAAGGGGTTAATTGTAACGCAGGAATCACGGCCAGGGCAGCCGAAAGTACTACAATAGGAGTATTGTACTCCCTTTTCGTCAGCCGTACTCTGGTACTCCCCAATGACAATTTGTACTCCCATTTTTAATTTCGGATAGATTTTTTTTTTGACTTGACATTTCTTCTACCTAGTAAACTGCAAAACAAATTTTCCTTTCTGTATATTTCATCAACAATTTTTGATTGAAACTATTTAAAGATTTGAAATTGAATGAAGCAACTGTGTATGAAATAATTTTTTAAATGCCATTCGTGCCCTTATGTAGGAAATATAACGGCGTTTAAATGTCCATCGCGCCTTTTCGCTATGTCATGGATCCGAGGGGTAGAAGTTTTGTCAAACCGGTTGTCTCGAATTTGGTCACCAAACGTTGAAGAGTCGGCTTTGAAGGGTCGCACGTCTGCGAAGTGAACCTTTTCACACCAAACATTGTTAGAGATATTCATTCTCGGTAAACAAACTCCTCTTGAAAAGAGTTTTATAAGGGTATGGTTCCAGCCAAATATATACCTGAGTCGCCTTAGGTAGGTACTGAGAATTGTATGAGGTATGAAACGTCCAAACTTAAGTAAGAATACATTTTATTCTGTTTGCGACAACTGTCAAGAAAGTCTTGGAAATATCCCAAACTTATATAAAATATTTTTTTTAGTAAATATCCATTCGTTGCTTGCAAACTTGGTATTTAAATAGGAAAACCAATCCAAAAGCAAAAAATAGAGAAAAATTCAGAAATACATATATGCTTGGAGTGTTTAGAAATAATAAAAAAAGTGCAATATTTTTAAATGTTTGGAATACATTTGCACATTTGTGTTTGTTAGACTTAAAAACCATTTGGTTTGTTTTGTTGTAACGAATAAAATTATAAAACATTTACAATTAACTAAAATTAATTTTTAATTATAAACGCACAGTCTGAACAACATCGTATTATATTCACTCGTATTACGAAATTAAATACCGTGATTTTGGACTTTTAGGCAACACTTGTCGTCAAAATGACATTAAGGGAGGATTTATTTAGCTAATGCCGGAGATAAACATTGCTGTCTCTACATTAACATTTGACCCTATAGTTGGCGATATTCTATCAGTGGGCATTTCAAGTTTCATTGTTATAAAATTTGTAAAAAATATATAGAAATGACGAATATCAACAATTAGTAAAACAATTTGGATTCTTAAGTTCGATTAAAATGGCGAAATCGAAAATCGCAGAATCCAATTAAACCACATTATATTCAACCCCAGCGAGGTATCCGTTTCAAAGAACTTGCGATACGATAGGCAAATCTGATCGGAACTCAAAATGCGTTCGAAGTATCCGTTTCGGATCAAAATAATTGAAGCATATAAACGCGTTCAATTTGCATTAAAATAATCCGCTGAAATTAGTTGTCGGAGAACTTCGGAAAATATGTGCCGTGTGTAGCTGTCAAAAGTAAGTGCAATGACAAGGGTTTTTTTTTTTTGCGAAACTTGTATCGGAACGGATATCTCAAATGGAAAGTCTCCGATTTCGTTCAAGGGAAGTTCTGTTCCTAACAGATACCCATACAGGAGTGATTGTTATAGGAGTTTAATCACACTCGTTTTTTTACTAATTTTATTTGCTTTATTAATAGTTTTTTTTTTTTGAAAATTACGAATTGCACTATTATATTTAAGTTTTATCATTCAGTGTTATTAAACTACAGAATTTTCAATTATGTTTTAATTTTATGCAAATACTAGCGGACCCCCTACACACTTCGTAGTGCAATATAGAATTATAAAAAAAATCAAATTTAAATTCTTTAACGAATTTGAATTTGATTTTTTATCAGTGATAAATAGTTTCGATTGTAATGCTACACAATATTTTTGTTTTTTTCAATTTTCGGTTTAAATATACAAAACCGATGGTCTGCCAACATGCGAACAGGCTACATATAACAGTGCATGTGAGAAAACTGGACACTCTAAATTCACTCCACAAAACGTTTGCCCTTGCGCCTTAATAGTAACCGCAAACGCAAGGCGAACAGGAAACTGTATACTGAAGTCGTTTAAATTAAATATCAGATCATTGGGATGCGTGGAATTAACAAATTTTCTCCATTCAATTTTTCAGTTAAAATGGTAGCTCCAATTGCATAAGCCATTTATCTTTTAACAGAAAGTTTTGTACCATTACACAAACGGGGTTGATTAATATTCCGAAGCATAATAAAGTGACTCCAACTTTCAATTGGGGATTATATGCGGAGGCAATCCTGGTAAATCCAACGGATTCAAAAATTCAGTTGGATAATTCACAACATCTTTTTCATTGGTAACTGTATCCAGTGACTTGTATGAAACCAAGTCGCCATGAATTTTGCCATGTTTAGTTCATTGACATCTTTGGTCTTTTAGCAGCTGAAATCGCTCTATCACTCAACCACGCATGACATTTATACTGTTGCGCTATGTTAGGGAAAACACTTTCAATAATCTTTTATGACAGTACAAAACGGCAAAAATCATTTGGCAATGTTATCAATCCAGTTTCATCAACTGGCATCGCACCATTTCCAATTTTCAGCAATTGCTTTGTATTACACAACATTTTTCGTTTTTCCAGGAATCGTATTGCGTATAGATAATATTCTTGTGTATCAGGACTATTTAACAAACTTTGGTTTTGGCTGTCGAAGAATAGCCTTGTCTAATATTGACCAATCTTTATAGAAACACTCCCAGGACAATACCTATGATTATTTATCTGTAAATTTAAACTCAATCGACTAGGCTGTTTTCGAGATATTATGGGGGGTTGCCAGGCCCCTACAACTCATGAACCAGTACACCTACAAAGTCCGTTACTGACCATGGTATTAACGTCACCTTTCGTGGGAAATTTTCAGAATCAATATCGCGCCATACAAAATGTAGGTATAGGTATGAAAATGAATTTTCTTCGTATTTTTGTTCTTTTCTTGTTTTGCTGGAGACCAGTCCGAATTGGTGCGAATCATCGAAATCCGTCCAATCGTTATAAGCGTAGTAACTAACATCACATTGATTTAAAAATATGGTATTCCCGAACTTTATCACATTCCGCCACGGTAAGCAAATTTTTATTTTTTTATTTTTATTTTTGCATTTCACAACATGGCGCATTTGAAAAAAAAAAAAATTGAGGGGCCAGCGGCAATAGGATTGCGAGTCTTGGGTCTCTGTATGGTTTGTCTCTGGTGAAAACTTTCGTTTAACTTGCATGTTGTTAAAATATTTTCGGAACAACCAACAGGGTTTACGTTAGTCAGGTACATGAAGTCTGCAGTCAAAAATGCCGTCAAACATAATTATAATAATTAATTTATATACCTAAGCAAAATTAAAAAAAAAAAAAATTAAATGAGATTCATGAGCATTTTTCGGCGCCGAAGATGGATAGAAAACAATAAAAGCTATCTAAGCAACCATGCTCAACATTTATTCTTTTTCATTTATTTTCATTTATTGTTATAAATATGTTTTTTGTTGAATATTGGCCACCCGGCGTGCATTAATAAAAAGTATTTAAAGGCAGGAAAGATAAGAGCTCGCGTGAGAGTAGAGAGGAAACAAATTTTGGGGGAAATCGGGTAGTGCTGAAGCCTGAAGGTCTAGTTTGGATAGTCTTTGTCCAAGCTCATACAAGAACAACTCACTATCAGTACCTACCACATGCAGGTTTGCAGTTTTCGATCATTTAAGAAAATATATATTGTAAAGTGTGTTTTTTGTAGAGGTAGGCATATAACTTTGAAATGGAATAAAACAAAGGTGAATTTTTTAAATTGACATGAAATTTACTTTATTCGAAACATAATTTTCTGGCCAATTGTTTCTGGCTTATATCGGCGTAGAATTGCGACTTCACATATTCCCACAGAAAATAGTCAGCGGTGTTAAATCGCACGATCTTGGAGGCCACGGGTCCGCAACGTGAAGCTATGCAGTTACCAAACGTTTCATTCAATAAATCAATTGTGGCACGAGCTGTGAGACATGTTGCGCCGTCTTGTTGAAACCACAGCTAATGCACATCATGGTTGTTCAATTGATGAATGAAAATGTTTGTAATCATGGCTCTATAACGGTTACCATTGACTGGAACGTTCTGACCAAAATCGTTTTTAAAGAAGTACGGACCAATTGTTCCACCAACCCATAAATCACACCAAACAGTCAGGTTTTGTGGATGTAACGGTGCCTCAACATACACTTGAGGATTATCATCACTCCAAATACGGCAGTTTTCTTTATTGACGTATCCTTCCATAACCAAAAGTGAGCTTCATAGTTTAACAAAATTCTCTTATGAAAATTGACATAGAACCATGATTTTCAAAATAAATTTGCACAATTTGGAAGCGTTGTTTAGGCGTCGGTCTATTCATGTTGAAATGCTAAGCCAAACTTAAAATAAATTACTTGACAGCTGACAAAATGGCCGCCAGTTAAAACAGTGTTGCCAACTTAAAGTTCTATACCTCTAAACAAACACCCTTTATAAGTATACCTAGCTAGTTTATCAGCAATCTGTTAAGTGTGTTCCGCAGAATAAAAGGTATAAAACGCTCCAAAGTGTTTCTTTCGCGGCAACTATAGACCCGACGATTCATCCCGATTGCTTTGACTAAACTGATGATGATATAGCTTTTCCTATGCTGCACGTGGTGCTAGTAAGCTGGAAGACTAAGACTGACCTACATTTAACGAATGAATGTTTTAGATATCATCAAATGAACCTCAGCAATAAGTCATAATCGGTAAGCAATAAATTGAATTGCGATGCATGATTCCACGAGGTGCACATTTTGAACTAAAACAAAAACAACGCGATTTTTCAATGGAACCCTAGAGCCTAGATAGTAGACTAATGTGAAAGCCACATATACAAATTATAAGATTGTGAGGTTGTTTTACCTTTGCGGCAATTATATGAACATATATGTAGATATGAAGCGCATTTACTTCGCTGTAGGAGTTAATCGCTTCAAAACATAACATTGCCATCGACGCTGTGCGGCTTCACGTTTCTCAATATCTTTGAAACCTGGCCCTGGTTTCTCTAAATTAATATTATTGTGATATGAACTGCGCCCTAAGAGGACATTGAAATCGCTTATGCCTAAGATAAAAATGTCTTTCGAAGAATCGACATGATCTGGCAACTAAGTTATTTTACTGGTATATACTGCTATTTCACTCAAGGTGTGGATCGGGAGCATCTCGCTCAAATCTACTCAAGATCCACTTAAGATCTCAGTTAACACCCCAACTCCTGGTGCCCATTTAAAGTACTGGGCCTTACTAATAATCATTTTTAACCTTCACACCAAATATTTTCTAGGTCACAATACGCAACTTTGCATAGAAAATTTCGGCGCTGTGAGTTCTAAAAAATTAGCCTGGACACTAAAATTGATTATTAGTACCGCGGACTGTCTATATATTTTCCAAATACCCACAATGAAAATAAAACTAATCGCTAATCAATAGCTCAATCTCTAGTATCTTTCTCTAAAAAAACCATACGCATAAAAATGAATCACTGCACAATAAAGATAATAAACTCCCTCAAATGTATGTTATTATGTGTCACGACACTTTGTTTCAACAGATCCCTTACATCGGATGCCAACTCATCTCTAATTAAGCTTATAATATTTACAATGACCCTTTGTTTGGGCGAAACTTCGAAAATCAATGTTAGCCCATTACGTTGATTCCTTTGTGAATACAAAAGCTTCTGCACACACAAAAGATAACTAATTATCCCCAAAACTTGATTCTCTGCACTGTACTATGATTCACTCGAGAAACGTATGTATACACAAGGACAAGCCATTCAGTTTTCAGCTTCACCTCTGAAAGGTAGACTCTTCCACAAAACATTATTACGTTCTAATAATAAGCCAACAAATTTGTGCAAACCTCCTGGGGCATCGACATTACCTACCTTAAGATAACATTGTTACACAACATGAAACCTGGCATTTCCAGCTATCGAATCTATCCCTTTTGGCAGCAATAAATTTTCCATTCTCTCTCTCTCGCTCTCCCTCTGTGTAAATCCCCACTTTCACAATCCCCATTACTTCGATTAAAATTAGTCAATAAATTCAAATTACAAGTAAGTATCCATAATGAAACCGGTTCGGTTTTGTAGAGACGTATAAAAACAGAGATAGAAAAAAATCCCAACCTCTGTCAATGTCACCTGAAAACTCCTGGCGACTTAGTGTTACATAAATAAAATCCACAAGCTGTACCAGAGGCGCTGTCAGTGTTCCCACGGATGAGCCATATACAAGCGAATTAATTAAATTCACAACGAGGATACCTCCAGATAAAAAAAAAACACATCCGGGAAGGGATAGGAAAGAGGAAGAGAAAAAAAATTTGTTAACATTCTTCGCAGGGTTTTTCCCATGAATAGAAAATAATGACTTATGTCGGTAAAGGGGTGGGGTGGGGGGGAGAGGCCTCGGTGAGACGACGGTATCCACCAAAAGATTCTTATCCTATTAAGATCCTCTGTTAGAATAATAATTACTTCCACTGAATTTGTTAATTCCTCCGGATATGTGTCGGAAGTTATAAATAAATGACATCGAAAGAGATTACGCCCCGCCATGGTGTTGGGTGCATTAATTACACTCGTTCCAAGAGCACGTCGCAGCATCGAATGTCAGCCACACCGAGCCACACATGATGTCACAATTCCCAGGACACCCCCACGAGGAGGCCGAATAAAAGGATGTTTCGTTAGAGTAGCAGCAGGGCGAGCCAACACAATGGCCCTCTGTTTGTGTCGATCGAAAGATTTTCGGTTTTCGTGCATAAGCATTGCTTAAATGGCTTAAAGCAACCGACGCAAATCGTTGAATAAACTTTCGCCGTGGTGAACGCTGTCCTTTCTCGGAGGGGTTTCTCATACGTCTGTACAGAGTAGGAGAGATAATGAAAGTACAACCCATTAAGGATGCCCCGACAACAATGGGTAAAATGCTAAAACAGAAAATAACTCCTTAACACCGAATTGCTTTTTGTGCAGTGTCAAACAAGCAGGACACATTCAAGGAATTCCTCCGGGTAACGTTAACATTTTGCACGAAACTTGGTCCCCAGACACCCCACCGGCAGAACACAAAACCAGAAACTGTGGAGACTGGAGAGTCTGCAGCGGTGGGGCTCGTCGTCGTCCGGTAAAACTTTGCTTGTCCGAAAAAGGGTATAAGGATACATATTTTCATTTGCGTAAAAAAAAAATGTGCTAGGTGCGTCGTTTTTTTTTTTTTTTTGTGTGTAACACTTACCATCGTGGATATGCTCGGCAGCACTTCCTTCGCCACCTTCTCTCCGGCGTCTCATTTGTTCCGCAAAATGAGCGATTAAGGCATCCATCATAGCCGCTTGTCTTGAGAATATCTGCATCAGTTTTGATATCTGGATTCCGTTTTCCACCGCATCGAACTGGAATGGAAAATGTGACAAAGAAGCGAAAATGTCAGTTTGTTGGAGTTCTTTTTTTTTATGTAAATGAATGATTTTTGGTAAACTAACTTCGATTATCAAACTTTGTGATGGGATTATATATAAAGTTTAGCTAACATTTTGAGCAGTGATGGTATTGCGATAGATTACAAAATAGTTAACGTGTCGGTTCGATGAAGAAAGTTTTATAACTCGTTAAAGGTAGCCCCGGGTACGGGGAGATGTTTCTGATTTTTAATTAAGCAGTTGATTTGATTATTTTAGGAAGGCCATTATTTTATTATAACATTTATTTTGATTCAAGGGAAAAATGGTCTTTCCTAGTTCCTTGATCTCATAACTGTAGAAATAGTAGGATTGTTGGACATGGAGGTCCCCTTATTAAAAAACTTGTTTAAAGACAACCAAACTTTTGGCCTTGTTTTCATGAGATATATTTGCAGACGACTACAGCTTGTATAGAAGTGTAAACTGCAATTTTTATGTCTCCTAGGGGCAGCGTTGCCAAGTCATTTTAGCGTTTGAGCACCGTTTTCAAAATTTTCAGCGTTAATTTTGAGCTCTTGGGCACCAAACAGTCATTTTTTTTTAAAACGGCTCGAAAGTTGATAAAAAAAATGGAAGTAATAAAACAACAACAACAAAATCAGGTTCATATTCAGCCATAGCGATTGCGATGTAAAATAAAAAATTATTTCAATAAAACTTAGAAAATAATAGGCACATCACATACATACATTAAATTTGTTTTTTTTTTTAAATTGACCCTGTGCAAAAGTAGACAAAAAGGGGGCGTGCAGCGGCAGCGTTAAAAAAACACTAAAATATTTTTTTAAGCACTGAAAAAACGGCCAAGCCTACTACAGTCTACTTTTTCGGCACTGAAATTAGATTTTGGGCACTAGATTTAATGCTGAAAGCACTGACATGGCAACGCTGCATAGATTACTCAAGTATGGTGGAGTACAACTGGAGCAAAGAGTTCTATGAGAGGGCCTTACAAAGTCCAAATGTTAACAGAACTTTGCACGACTAGAATTTATTGTAAGGAATCTGCCGCAAGTATGCTGGATATGATTCTTCATACGTCTTTCTTGGACTTGTTCATTAATGGCTCTACAACGAAGCGATTTCCCATTGAGAGAGTCCAACTTGTGACATCGAACCACCTATAGATGGATATGAGGCAACATTTAACACAACGCGGACATTGCGGTTAGAATATATAGTTCCAAAAGCTTCCCGGCTACATCCGACTATATTGTTCGTTAATTATGATATTGAAATTATATTTGGAAACCTTTTATACAGTAGGAGTCAAATTATTTCGATAACATCATATGAATCACAATCTACACGAATTATTCAAAAATGGAAGTTAGAAGTCTTTTACTCGGAGGAACTGCAAAAATTGCAATAATTCAGATTACCAAAAGCGTGTAGGGTGTTGCAAGCTTGGATCTTGCCAAGAGACAGTCCCCTTCCTCGGTCTGACATCAGAGAACTGGACACATCCATATTGTTATCGACTGAAAAGTTGTATAGCATACTCACCGTAATAAATGCAAGAAAAACAAAAACATCAACTCCGAGTCCTGGTACTAAACAGACCATCCATCCACATCATAACCATTGGCCGATGGAGTCATGCTCCGTTAATGGAGGATAAAGTCAAACGATTTATGCAGAAGCCTCGGAGATGAGTGCTTTCTGCTTTGGTACTTTCCCGCTCTGCATGAATGATCAGGGAGGCAGGATTCAGATTCTTTGAAAGCACCTTAGAGTTAACAGACTTTCAGGCATCGAATCTCCTATACAATGCATTAGTATTAATTAATTCGCCAGCCGGCTTAATAACTTAATGGGTTTATGTTTTTTTTTCTGTAGACATCAAATAACACGCTCCTTATAACCTTTAACTGAAAGTAATATAAAAGGAACTGATTAACTGGACAAGTGCTATTTACCAAGGACATAACTTCAGGATTCAGGCTTAGTTTGTATTTAAAAGCGCCAAATGAGTAATAATGGCGATGAGTGAGCAATTGGTGAGTATACCACTGCAGAGGGGCGTGATAGGCTTGCTGATTGATTATATAAACTTTTCGATTTATTTATAAAAATGTAACCGGTGCAGGTATTATCAATAAGAATGTAGTTTGCTAGCTAAAGAGTTTAGTGATGGACTGCTGAGCAAAGCGTCACATGTTCAAAGTCCGAAAAATCTAAATTAATTCTGGACGGGTACGAGATCGTCTTAAGTAAAACTCGATATATGCCTAGGGTCCCATATTATCGAAAATATTGCGCTTTTTATTAATTCACTTTCAATGGCCCACTTACCCATTAATAGGGTGTAGAATATTCAAGTCAGAGATCAAGCGAAGAATCACTCTTGCCAATCGCTGTTTCTTCGGTCTAAGAAGGCATCTCAGAAGTAAAGCCCTCTCTCATAGAACCGGTCCTGCTGTATGGTGTAGAAGCATGATCCTTGTCAAAAGCGGATGAAAACCTTCTGGGATGCTTTTGACTAAAAGATTCTTCGAGTGATATTCGGTCCAGTTTGTGACGATGGAGTGTGGAGAAGAAGATTCAAGATCTATACGGGCTATACAGCGACGCTGATCTAGTCAAAAAGCTGAAAATACAACGGCTGAGATGGCTGCGCCACGTGACCATAACGCACCAGCCCGACGAGTCTTCGATTTTACCCCTGAGGGACAACGCAGCAGATGAAAACCCCAAGAAAACACCCCCTTAGATGGCGCGCACAATTGGAATACGACCTCAACCAACTTGATGTGCGTAACTGGAGGCAGCTAGCGAGGGACCGATCTGGCTGGAGGGGCTTGTTATTTGAGGCCGTGGTCCCCCTCGGACTGTAAGCGCCACCAAAAGAAGAAGAAGAAGGATATTCAAGTGAACCATCCACAACTCTCGATCTTGATCTAGAGTCACTAAGCCATAAAGGACAAATCCTATGCGGTTATATGATAGATTTCGGGCTTAATCTAACCATCTCATCCTAGGTCTGTCTACCTAGGTGAAATAATTTATAGCACGTCTTGGAATCTGAACATCAAAGCATAGACCACTCCGTCCAAAAAAATATCTGCTCGACATTTAGTTTACCCATCGAGTGCTTGTTGAAGTTTAGTCTAGAAGGCCCCACGTGTCATATCCAACCATATCATATTAACATTGCTTAGGAAGTAAGATAATAAAGTGTACCTGTGCCCCTACCCAAAGAAGAAGGTTGAGTATCTTACTACATTACCAAGAATGGCCAAGTCATCAGCACAGAGCAAATGGCTGTTGGGTAATGTTCTTCGACAAGGCTGCGCTGTAATATCGTACTCTTCTAAGTCATAAAAAGGAAAGGAGACAAATCGCACCCATGGCGAAGTTCAATGACGATGGAGAAAGGTATTGATTTAACACCGTTCACCCGAACACAGTCACTAGTTGTTTGATTAAATGGCTCTCAAGAGAAAACCGTCAATTTCACACTCCAGACTCCAGAGCTTAGCTGGAGGTCGATGGACTCAATCAAATTTATTTATTTATTTAGGTCATTGATAAGCCCCTCAGAAATGGGCGAAGGCAAAGCGACTGATGAATATTTCTTTCTTTTCGTCTCTGCATCAGTGATGTACACGTAGGGATAAATCCCTACATGTAGGTATTTCCGACTTAAAAATTGCTCCTTAGGGGAAAAAGAACAGATTTTTTATATTTAAAACCGTTTGCTGTAAACGTATGTATTTTTTTAAATATTATAAAAAATGCCTGATAAACGAGAACTTGTATGTTTTTCTTTTTAATTTCCCAGTGTTTTCGTTTTTCTGTTTCCACCTTAACGTTTTTCGCCCAAGTATACTCTTCTTTGTTCCTATTCAAGTTGTGTATTGTGTTAACTACTTGGTTTTATGTTAGATTGTTCTATTTGCGAGGATCCGGATTTTTTTTGTGTTTTTTTAGCTGATTAAAATTATGTCAATTATACGGTTTCGAATAGCGTTTCCATATTTATAAATGGTGCTTAATTTTCAGACACGAAGGAAATGTAGGCAACCAGATTTGTAGGGAAAATCTTACGCCGGTAGGGAATTTTTGGATCCGAGGTAGGTATTTTTGTTTTTTGGATGTATCATCACTGCTCTGCATTTTCAGAAGAAATAGTTTCAGGGAAACCAAGATGCAGTACCCGTTTAAGGCCTTCACAGATTTTGCAAATTTTAGAAAAGAAATACGGGCAGCCGTCTAGGTTGTAGGCCTGTGGAATGACGGACAGACGGCAGAATTTTGCGACCCACTTTTTTTGAGTTCCCATATTATCTTAGTTAGAATTGATTAACACCTCGAGTTCGAAATTTTGTACGAAAACAATATTTTTCTCTAACTACGTATACGTATAGTGACCAGACGTCCCGCATTTTACTTGGCTGTCCCGAATCATAAACTGCCGGAAAAATGTCCCTCATTTGCAGATTTGTCCCGCAAAAGGAACATTCACATGAGCGCGAACTGCGACTAGGCGAACTGCGAACAAATCAATTTATCTGTATTTATGAATTAAAAATTGCTATTTGTTTTACCATAAAAGCATTATATTTAATTAATATAACACCTAATCTAAAAAAAACCGAGACTTGATTGATTAAAATAACGTAATTTACAATTACAGCAATTCTCCCGCGAATTGAAAATTCTTGCCGCTAACTGTCACACTTTATTCACAATCCACATAAAACAGTCGCGATCCACAAACCTGCGAAAGAAAAATTCGCTCGAACTTAACCTTCTACAATACAAATTATTCGCGGGCACCTGCGACTAAAAGAAGTTTTCATGTAAATGAAGTGTCAGAATCTACGAATAGTCGCCAGTTCGTGGTTCGCAGTTCGCTCTCATGTGAATGATCCTAAAGTCCCGAAAAATTATAAATATATAGAACATTTCAAAGTATAACACTAAAATGTATCACATTCAAACTCTCAATTACAAAGTGCTTTTGAATAATGCGCATATGAACCGTGCTTTACGAAATATTATAGTGATTTTGTTTTGACGTACCTATAGCTGATAAAGCAAAATTAAATATCTGTTTTTCCTTTTGCAGTGTACCTATAAGTTATTGTTTTCTATGCTCCAATAAGTATTTTCTTTCAGAACTAGAAGACGAAGTACCAAAATTATTGGTCCAATAAGAAGTTGAACTTTTATTTTTGTTAATTTTTTTAGAATGGCGTCAACGTCAAAGGGCAAACAAAAAGCCGAAAAGGGAGTGTAATCTCACTGCAGAGATGCAAAAAAATACATCTTCATTAAGCCGACCAACAGACATTCGTTTGAATTTTCAATTGCTTCTGGAGGAAAAAATGATATAACCCGACATATTAAATCCGATAAACATAAAGTAAAAGTCGAAGGAACGATAGGTACGACAAAGCTCGAGATATTTTTTCGGAAGGCTGATTTTGGTGAAGGTGGAGAAAAATTGCATAAATTAATTATAACCAAATAAGAAGTATTTTGATTTGAATTTTTAATAAAAATGTGTATCCCGCATTGTCTTTAAAAAATTATGGTCACTTTACGTATACGTAATAGAGAAAGTTAAAGAAATTTGGTGAAAATAATAACAAACGGATTTACAAACTTCAAGATGTTTTCGCCTCTAACTCTTGGTACCTACTGCTATTCTGGTTTGCTAAAAGCTACATAAGAAAGTGAATATATTTACATGTACCTAATATGTTACGGGGATATAACTAAATAAATATAACGACGAATATTTTATTGCCATAGAAAATTGGTGTTATAAATCTTTGTAGAAGGTTTATGATATTTCCAGCATTATTTCAATTAGGTACATATTCATGTAACATGCTATTTATTAAAATGTATTGATAACATTTGATGTTATGTGAGTGATAGAAGGGGGAATATTGTTTTTTGAAGTAAAACTTCTTTAGTAGCAGTGAAATTTCAAGGCCGTAACGTTTTGCAAGATTTCAGTCAACTATAGATAGAGGAGAATTTCAAACGTAGGTAGTGTGAAGGAGCAGGAAAGCTATATGCAATTGTTGTTGTCAATTATTTTCATTATTTTCAAGCAGGAAAGCTATTATGCAATATTATTGTTGTGATTTATTTTCATTATTTTCAAAGCAAATTGTTATTGTCAACAATTTTGAAATTTCCTAATAATAAATAAATTATGTTTACCTACTATGTTAAATTGTAACTGAGTAGGTAGATACTTTGATTTATTTGATGGTGTTTGAATCCATAAATTTTGTTTGTCAAGTAGGTATTTTCAGGATTATTGCGGCCATAGCCGAGTTTTTTTGAGCTTCGATCTCAGCAAAGCAAAATAAAGTAAGATTTTCAGCATACAATTAAAACAACCATTATGAGTCTCGAAGTGTCAAGTATAGAGTAGTTGTTGTGTGCTAAAAATCCTACTTTACTTTGCTTTGCTGAGATCGAAGCTCAAAAAAACAGTCCTTATATATCACCTAGCCAGACACTCGACGATATAATATATTTCATACACCGTTCCTTACTAATTTACAGCGATTCAGGTGAAAATGTCCTTGCTAGAGGCGAAGATAAGATTTCTATGATTCTCGGGGTAGACTTTAACGTGAATTTTGGATCCAATGATTCTTTATACCCTTAACTTTCTTCGAGAACGATTCGGTTTCTACATAAATAACTGTACCAACGAATCAACAACAAAATCAGGAACTACAATAGATGCAATTTTTTCACGTTATCTCAAAAACATCGAATCACGGACTTATATATCACATTTTAGTTATCATAAACAATTATTATCAGTAGTGACCGGATCACAAACGACCGTGTAGATAGATATTAAATAAACAGATGTTTTTAATACAAACTTTTGTAATACTAATTTTGTATTTATTTTGAAATGGTCTCTCTCTCTTTCTCTTAAAAAACAATTGTTAATGGCAATGCAAAGGTAACGACGTAATCATCAGTAGGTAGGTATTCAGACGGAAGTGACGTAGGTACTCTTGTTCAACACCTCAACCCTTGAAATTTTGTGGATAGGTAGGTATGGTTGGTTGCAGCTTGAAAAATTGGACAATTTAACATTAAATCCTTTTTTATGTATGAAAACGCATAAAATATTATCAAAATTTTTAACTTAGGTATAGCTTTGGAGTTTTACTTCTGATGATGTGTGGTCACAACTCACAAGCACACTCTCTTTTTTTTATAGATCCATTTTTTTGCAATCAAATTAATTATTTCGCACTTTATTATTTGTTTCCAATTTAATCTGCTGCATCAGTTATATGCAGCAAAATCAAAAAGCATTCTCATTTTTGTACTGCTTAAATATTGAAATGGCAGAAATCAGTGCACACATAGTAAAAGTTGTACTTTTAAAAGTTTATCCGATGTACAACGGCAAAGAACTTTCAATACACTGCTAAAAATGTCTAAATTACACATTTCGAGTCTTTTTAGATAAATTCTTTGTTCATCATTTAACTATTCGCGGTGTTTTTTTTTTTGTATTACGCTTGGTTGGTATTGGTAATGTCATATTATAATTCTTCGTGTATGCCGCACGCCTAAATTATGTAAAAGGAGCATGTTGCGTGTGGAGTATAAATGCTGTACCTACTTCGCCTGTGTGCACCTACAGAAGACATTATTTGTAGTATGTGTGAAGATTGTTTGCAAAAAGAAGTGATAAAATATTATGGTGGCTTTCGGTGGTCAAAATTTAAATAGACTGTGCTCAGTCGTTAGTGTAGCTGTTAAGTGGTAACATTAACTAGCAACCTCAGAGTTTTTGTGTGCTTTGAAATGTTGCAGTAAAGGACATTTGAATCTTTGAAAAACGTACTGGCAACAAAGACGTCAAATAGTTACCATCTTATTGGAATGAAGTTCATCGACACAAAACTGAGTCAAATATACCGTGTGGTGACACATTTCTGCTTGGGTTTTGAATATTGTCAGAGCAAGTCTTCACCACTCTGTGTGTAAGGAAATACGACATATTGATTCACCGATGTAAAACCTTTTTCAAGTCTTTAAAGAATACGTACAATGGCTCGTGTACTGCAAATACTGAGTTGATCAACTCATCTACAGCCAAATACAATAATCCCTGTCATGGCAAATAGTCTTCCAATGCCAATGGCTTACAACATTAAGCTCTTTATAAGCATCATCATTTCCAACATCACTGCCAGGCCTTTGCAAAGAAATTCCACAAGAGGATGACAATCCATGCTTACCTCGTTAACCAATGAGTTGCATATATACGAAACCCAGTAGTTCCACTCAACGTTTCGCAAAGTGATGCGCTTCAGAACCCCGAGGAGATAATTAATCCAGGCGCATCTATCTAGTCCGACATCGAGTAATCTTATAAGACGCGGGTCATTCCCATCTCAATCAATACCAAATACCACAAGCAAGTGCATAGTATAGCTAGGTACGGATATACTCTCCCTGTATACAATTTTCCATTTCCATCATGTGGAAACAACCAAACACAAGTATAATATACACAGCAGCGACATTCCTCACAACCTGGCATGACCTACTTGCAGGATAAACACCCAACTATATACAGTGAGGAACGCAGTTGAATGGCGGAAGAACTATTCATAACCCACTACTCGGAGTTGGAAGCATCCTGTATAGTTATGCTTGCTGATAACTGAAAGCTGGGGAGCAGTAAATGCAACGCCTCTTTCGTATTTATATCAATTAACACAATACTATTCTCCTCCGCGACCCCCATTTTAAAAAATGAAAAAAAAAAACTTTGCACATGGTGGAAAGAGATAATACTCACCTGTAGAAATATACACGTCTGGCATTCGGAATCGTCACTCGCGCTTGGTTTGGCAAAGTCCCAGGACAGGTCTTCATATCTGAGTCCCAGCAACAGTGTCTGCAATAGAGGCCACAGCTATATGAGTAATAGGTTCTCAAAATATTTATTCGATTACTTACATATTCCACAGGATCAATGATGAAGATACCACGCTCATTTATCGCAACAATCACCGAAACATCCTTGTGATTCACTAAGCTCATAAGACCGCGAACTGGCTGTTCCACTTGACCATGAAAGAATGCAGCACTGCAAAGGGTTGAATATAAAAAATTGAGGCAAACATTAGTGGACGATGGTAAAGGATACAAAGATACAGTACAAGGAAACTACAGTATACAGCGGGCGGGCGACGAGAACAAAAGAATGTGCGGCGCGCAATTAATTGCCACCGGGACACGTTCCCATTTCCCATGTATTCACTTCATCTGACAGCCAGGGAGAGCTATAGCTAACAACTATACCCAACATGAACGTGCTTTTATTTCTGCATTTTATAGCTGGAGGAAGGATAACAACTGTACAAGGCGTACTATTGAAGTGATGCTCTTAAAAGCTTCCTTTTGTTGTGCGAGCCTCTGGTGTGTATGGAACGGACTACCCTACCAGTAGCAGTACCAGATGGGTGAGCGGAAGCGCCTTCCCCCATCCCGCTCCACTATACACGTTGAATGACTCTTTCACAGTAGCTAGTATAGCATAAGGACAAGAAGTGTAGAAACAGCAGTAGCATATGGCTTGTTCTCTGTTGTGGAACGTGCCTTTTTAAAGGATAACATTTTGCTGAGCTGCTTGTAATCCCCGTGTATTTTGTTTACATTCGAAAGTGATAGTGTTAAAGTCTTCGAAAAGGACGTATATATATCTACATGCGCCGAGCACCTATTCCACCCAACAACAGAGGACTTTTCAGAGTGGAAGATCTTAATCCATTTGATGGTGCAACAAAATTATTGGGAGATTCCGCTTCGCAATTCCCAAACGGAGCTAGGTTAAAGAGAGTTACTCGAACAACACACAGCATTTGTGCTGTGTAAATGCAGTTTCACTTTTTACGACCGACACATAGGATGAGGAAAACACAGAAAGGACTTTGCCGATACGCAATGCTGTAGAAAATTAGTCGGTGTATGTAATTATTTCAACGTCAATCAAAATGAGCTTAATTGGGCTATAAAACTATATGGCCAGGACGGAGAATTGGTTAGCAGTTGATAGCATCCCATGTAACAGAGGAAAAGCAGCCCCATAAAAAAACACTTTACTTATTTATTTACGTGAAATATCAATCAAGTTGAAGGATATCCGAGAGCAGCAGTTGAATCAATGTGGCGTAAGGCACTCGAAGATTAAAGTATTAGGTACTTATATTTGTTGTTCCATTTGAAATATTTCGAATACTGAATTCTCTGTTTAATTAAGCCGACTTAAGGCGTTTACCAATTCAAACCGGAAAAGAAAATTAGAGCTTCTAGAGCGAACAGAGAACACAACAAAGGGCTTACGTGGTCGATTCCAATCCAATGACGAGCATGATCACACATCGGCCAGACAGACGCAGAATATCGCGGATTGTACATGCGAAGTTATTATCATAGACAATTCATACTGACACCACCTAACTCGCAATCCTCTTGCGACTGGCCCAACAAATTTTGTATAAAGAACATGATTGTTTGACAGGGTCGGTCGAGAGAAATAAACTATTTTGTTGGCCGTGTTTAACTTTCCAAACTAATGAAAAAGAAAAAGTGTGGACCACTATTGGCTATAGTGATCTGAACCATTTGCGTGAGAAGATCCCAAAGCAAGAACTTTCCTTTTCAAACATAACATAATGCTCTGTCATTGAATACTTTTGGAAAAACTAGAATAAGGTATTTATTTGACAATCAACAAAAATGTCTGCACAATGTTTTAATGCAAATGTGTCAAGAAATAGAAGGGCTTTTGAAGTTTTAATTGATGCAATTATTTTTTTTGCTGTTAATGAATTTTCCCTTCAGGGGTTACGACGAATTCCAATCTATCCTTGAATTAATGTCATTTTAAGGGCTTATTTGAATATACAGTTAAAAACAATCAAGCATTTAAGCAATTCTTGGAAACTTCCACAGTTTTCAAGGGAACTTCTGCAACTATTCAAAATGATTTAATGAAAGCAGTAAGTAATGTATTGACAAGGGAGATTAAGAGAATGATAAGGAAAACCGAGTTTGTCGCAGTGCATTTTGACGAAATAAATTTTTTGATATACCTATAAGTACTGATTTTGTTGAGAAGGTGAATGAACAGTTTACCAAAAAAAATCGAAGGATCGATTTAATTTATAAAAAACTATAATTTATTATATTTTGTATTTTTTTTGTTGGAGTATAATTTCGTAAGTTTTTGTTACGCTTCTAGTGGAGTGTTTTTAGAATACGTGGCAAATTAGTGTTTAGGCAAATAATTAATATTTAAAAAAATATATATATAAATACGTAAACATATTTTGTAGGACAAATATAGTTGAGTATTTACCGTTTTTGGATGCACTGACTTCGATTTCTTTCAATTTTCTTAAATAACAGGTGAAAGTTTGCTCAAAGTATTTCTATTTTCTTACAACCATTCTTTTTCCATGATTTTTTATAAATATTTTAAGCGAATGTACACTTCCTACTAAAGAAAATACTATCCACGCGTAACGAATAATTTAAAATTTAAAAATAAATAAAATAAAATAATTCTATGAACGCTGTCAGCCCACAGAGGAATGCGTTGGTGGGGTGGAATATTTGAAGTTGCATTGGTCAATTCGGATTTCTATGTATTTGGCACCCCATAAAAAATAAGCTTGTATGCAAGTCACGGAAAATCGGACGAAGTTGGTGGTCTCAGTATGGTTGGTCTTTGGTAATTATATCTTCGGGAAAGAGTGTGACAATACGCTACAAATGTTCTTTTACCGAGTGCGATTTTTAATGGGTTAAAAAAATTTGTTAAAAATAACTAAGTCTCGGTTGGAAAACTACTTCAATAAAAAGGTTAAAATCATACCTTTAAAAAAGCACTCCTTATTAGTTGTTATTAACCAAGTTGCTAATATCAACCAGTGAGTTAAATCTTATACACAGTTAGTTTGTTATTTACAACCGAGCTAAATTTGACGGGAGACTGATAAATCAGTTATTTTTAAACGAATTACTTTCAACAAGATGACTCTGTTATTTTTAACTCTGTACAAGGTATATTAACAGTATTGGTAGTTTTTAGCCCAAAGTTAGTTGTTTTAAACAAGCGATTTTTCTGCGTATTAAGGAAACAGGTAACGAGTTCAGGGGCTCGGCAAAATTGAGTTAATCAGCACCCAATCTATTCAAAGAAAAGACTCTGGCTTAAGGCCCCTCGATAGACCATGAGTGTTAGGAAGAAAAGAGAGATGTCAAGTCAAACAGTCCTTCGTTGGTTTCGAATTGAATTTTAAATCGAACAGTTTCATTTTACATCTGACAATAATATAAACGTCAAAGTCAATTTCGTTAGTCACATGGTAATGGTCGGAGCTTGGAACCGCAAAGAGCTGCTAAAAATAGTAAGAATCATTACTGAATAATTTCACTCATATTAAAGTATGTAAATTTATTTTTTAGAGAATAAACGCTACTTTTTCATCTTTACTTGTAAAGAACGTATTTTTCAACAACGCAGCTACGGCTTCGAATATTTCAACAATGAGTAAGGTCTATACCTACGTTTACATATGAGCGATCTTCCCTAATCCAATTCCTATTAATCCGTGCCCTTACCGTACGGTGTGGGTGCCTAGTAGATTAGTTAGAGATTGAGTGGTAACCAACTTTGGTTGGTGTTAGAAGGGGTGACTTCTAATACAGGGATAGTGTTTTGGAAAAGAGCGCTGAAGTACCCAATTGGGTAATTTGACTTAACTATTTCAGATTGGCTCAATGCTCCGAGAAATGGCTTGCATTTGTCTCAAAACTTAAACATAATTTAAATAAATAAAGCTTAATCACGAAAGGAGAATTTACTCGACTGAACGCCGGCGCCGTCTCAAAACAATAGCTGGCTAAAACGCACCCATATATTTAGGTTTTTTTTTTTTGAAGAAATCACAACAAAATTTCACTTCTCGTTGTCATTTAACTAAGGCGGCTAAAATTTTGAGAACTAAATCGGAAAATGGCTCAGCTACAAAATTTCTCCCAAACAACGCTGATGAAGCCTCAACAAGCCAACGTCAGGTAGATATATTTAGGCCCATTTTATTCACTCGAAGTTGAACACAACTTGGGAAGTTTCCCATATAAAAATACCCAAGTTGTGTTCAACTTCGAGTGAATAAAATGGGCCTAAATTGCTTTACTGGGTGTCGGCAGCCCAGCCCATATAAACCCAAGCTGTTATGCCTCGAGGTAGCCTCAAAAAAAAAAAAATCGGATACAGAACATCTGCAAGTCTTGACCCCAAGAACTACAGGTCTGATTTGCTAATTGTTATACCTTAAGGAACAACGTCGAATATACCAAACAGGGAAAAACCGTTTTAACAAGAGGAAGGTGCTATGAGTAAAAGGGTCAGTTGATTTGGCAGCTGCACGATTAACTGGGGCATCGCAAGAACCTCAAACTGTGACGCTTAAGTTATTGCGGCAGTCTGTCACAGCCTTCTATTTGTTTGTGCTGGATATGGATACGGGGATTTTACTAGCTACACGGCTGTCGATATATATATAACGATCAGAAGTTTGTGGAAGGGCGGTGACTTCTACCTGAAAGTCGATTTTGTGGGCAATGGGAGTTATTTGGCAGTTTTGAGTACTTTTGGAAATAGTGGCCTAAGGCCCATTTTATTCACTATCGTTCAACTTGCCGATGACTCCGAGGTTGATCAACTTCGGAGTTGATTTGAAAGAGAGAGTTGAGCGGCAAGTTGAAAATTGCTTTTATTCACTACTTTAATTCTCAACTCTGCTGTTGAAATTCAAAAGTTGGTCTACTTGCAGTTTCTAAAATATCCCTGGGATGTTTGTGACAGATGACACACAATGGGTCTGTTCTTTTACTTTTAAATCTTAAGCTAGGTATGTTCAGTTAATAGTTTTTTTTGTTTTCATTCGGTGGTGAAGTCTTGATTGAGAAGCACGTAATAATAAAACAATAAAAATTTAAAAAATGGAACAAAAAGATGCAATTGCGATTATTTTGGCCGCGTACGTATTTGAAAGCAGAGAGGAAGATGAATAGACACACAAACTTCGGCGTGTTTGGACGAAGGGTTGAGTGTCGTCGGAGCGGCTGAAATGCTTCTGCCGGGAAATTTTTTCGGTAAATTCATTTCCTTACCTGATTCAATGTAGGTACACAATGCACAGAAAACAGTTTTTAATTCTAGACGCCGAGAACACCAGAGGCCTGGGATTCTGTTGCTACCAAATTCAACGAACTATGGCAAATTCGAAACTGCATTGAAGCAGTGGATGGAAAGCATGTGGCGATGATCGTACCACTCTATGCTGACAGCATATTTTATAATTTAGTTTATGTTTTCTACATTATAACATTTATATTAAAAATAATTTCTGAACAACAATAGCCGAGTTTTTTTGAGCTTCGATCTCAGCAAAGCAAAGTAAAGTAGGCTTTTCAGCACACTAATTACAACAACTACGCTTTACTTGACACTTCGAGACTCACAATAGTTGTTGTAATTGCGTGCTGAAAATCCTACTTTGCTATGCTTTGCTGAGATCGAAGCTCAAAAAAACTCGGCTAATAAAGATAAGACAAAAAGCAACTAAAAAGGATCATAAACATTTCCAGATACTTTTACAAGCATCATAAAACAGAAAATACAAAATATACCTAAAAGAAAAAGTTATTCGAAAGGATCATAAATATTTCTAGATCTTTTTGCAAAGGTCATAAAAGGAAGAATACAAATGACAAAACAAAAAGCCATATAAAGGATCATAAACATTTCCAGATGTTATTGCAAGCATTATAAAACGGAAAACACAAATTGCGCTCGTCTTCTTCGCTTCCCGAATCAGACGATGGCCAATCTTCCCAAAAATAATGTGAACGATACATCGTTTAAGTTTCAAAAATTAATATTTGTTTATTTTTTCCACTTGATTTGAAGTTCGCACAGTCACAGAAATGTTTAACGCAATAAACACAAAGAACAACAATTATGAATGCTCTTCACATCTGTACACTGTACTATCCTAACTCTCCATTAACAATGCCGTGCAGCCACACATCTCCTTGTGCATTGTGTATGTGTTATTGTAATGTCGACTCTTATTCTTATCTCCCGCATGCGGTCTCTCTCTCCGATGTACAAATGAGAACCAAAAATCTGACATTTTTGGCGTAAAAATCCCAAGTTTGCTCTACAACGTCTACTATTTCGGGGAGTTGAGAAAACCCACAGTTGATTAACTTTCGGTTTTCTCAACTTCGGAATATCCAAAGTTGAGCGAGTCAACTTTGAGTGAATAAAAGTAATTCTCAAGTTGAAAATAAAAATCCCCAAGTTATGTTCAACTTCGAGTGAATAAAATGGGCCTAAAAGTCTCCAATGTTGTAAAAAAGGGGCGAAAACAGAGAATTTTCGAAAAGTCTTTGCCGGGGCCTAAGATGAAAAAGTGGCCAAATGGCTACTAAAGTCGCCTATCGGTAATGCTGGTTGGTAGCTAGCGAACCATGGTTTAAAGTAGCGCGTCAGTTCAGTTCTCCTGAACAGTATCAGCTGGGACATGCTGCTCGTTGTGCTTTTTTTTTTTTTTAAAGTTCAATTAGGTTGGAATTAAACTCTTCTACGCTCTAGGAAGACATTCCAGCGGGCAGCGAGATGATTGAAATTTGTATTTTCTTGTTAAAAAGGATTTCAGTTACGGTCGGCTTTCCTTGGCTTTCAACAAATATGTTTAGTTCCGATTTTAGCGATTACGTATGGCAACCACGCTGCATATGGTGATGGAGCTAACTACAAATGAAACATTTATTACACTGGCATGTGAATATGTGCTCCGCACAATGATATTGATCTAGGCACAAAAGATCTTAAGACGTGCTCTACATCGGCTTGGCGAGTCAGAAGTTTAAAAAGAAAAACCAAAACCATTGACAAGAGAACTGGTTCCACTGTTTTTAAATGCTGCCTCTAGGTATATGAAGTGTGAATTCCTTTCTTGTCGAAAGATAAGTTGGTACATGTCTCTTCCAAGTCGCCATGGCGGACTCAAAGTCTGAAATTTTCGACATGCAAATTTCAACTAGGATGCAATGGAGAGGTCCTCATCTCCGACTGTGAAATACATTCCAATTCCCATCCCAGCCTTGTACCCGTCTCTAGAGCGTTTTAGCCTTAGAGCAGCATCATAAATATCTTCCCTGTTTCGATTTCCTTTCCTTGGCTGTCAAGTTCTTAACTGCATGTGCACATTTTTTTAGAAAAAGGTTTTTCTGAAACACAACGTGTAACCTCAAATTGAAATTTATTACGTCACACACAAACGGGACAAACTGACCATTAAACAATTTCTGAAGAAAATGTAACTTTATAACCACAAACCTCCCGCTTCCCCTCTAATTGCACTTCAAAAGGAAATTAAAAGAAAAAAAACTTACACCTGAGTCGAATGCATAAATACCCTTAATGGACCTCAATTTCTTCCATGCAATCCCTGGCAGTAAATTAAGGGAGGTCGAGTCTTTTCAATTTCCTTTTCAGTTCAGAACTATGAATTTTAATAAGCAATTACCCGCACTGTAGCTATAGGTGTGTTTTACACTCAGTCCAGTCCCATGAAAATACGACCGCACGAACTTCGTACATATAGAAAACTCTAACGAAACACGATATTATATAAAATGCAAATCAATGCCCACTTAAATGTTAATTGGAAGTTTTTAACCAACAACCCGCTTCATCTAGGTATATACAAAGTATACACACCTACCAACGGCAACGACCCACTTAATTCCTACGTGATTGTGTGTGGTCTATTATCGAAGCCGAGGCAAAAACTGCTTCGAGTTACACAAGAACAATTATAAACTAAAAACTTGTCTCGAACAACAATTTCCCTTCCCACTCAAGAACAGCAATTAGAAATACGAAGAACTCGACTTATTCAAATCCGACACTTATTCGCGGTACACCGTGCACCGTGCAACCGTGCACTGTTCCCACAACCCTCATCCACCGGCATAGAAACTGGGAACTTGCATCTCACAAATTTTAACCCCAAAATACGTATAGTTTATAAAATGCTAAAGTAGTCTAATTGCAATTTATCCCACTTTAGCCCCGAAATATACTTGTTTGCACTTTCTGTTGAGCCCGTTCTCGCATAGTTCCTGTGAGCTGTGATGGCGCGCGGTGGCGGAACTTGATGTAAACTTTGGCAAAAACTTCTTATCGAGAGCGGCACATTCACATTGCTGTCTGTTGTTTGTCGGATAGATTTGGCTTTTAATTAATTCCATGAAATTTCTTGCCAAAAATAATTAAATTAAATGAAACCAAACCATCCCTCCCCCATCCGCCGGTGTTTGGTGGGTATAGAGACTGGAGAAAAAGAAAGAAAGAACGAAATCTCTTTCTACACTCACCCGTAGAAAGGAAGCGCCCAGCAAAATTCCAAGTATTTCCTCATGAGTTTCCTCGTCGTCGCTGTCTGTGGCACTCGTTTGTATTGTTCTAAAAGTTTGACTTCCGCCGAATTCTTACGACTAACTGGCAACCAGGACCAACTGGAGTTTTTGGCAACGTGTTGTGGCAGAAATCGTGATTGATTTTCTCTGTATGGAAGTGGTGTATATTAAGTTAGAAATGACAAGCGCAAATTTGCGTTGCTTTTGCTTACCTAAAAAAACTGATTGTATGGGTGTGCGAATTGTAAGGACCCAATTCTATTCGCGCTTGTATTCCGCCCAGCATGACCGAATGCACCGGCTCCATGATGTATCGACCCGTCAGCACATTGTGTTTCGCCTCCTCGTAGAGTAATTCCAGTATCCGATGGTCTCTGTGTTCAAAACGGTACCCAAACGCGATTTGAGAATGTGAGACGGCATTGTGTACAAATGAATGAACTTACTTGATTTTTTCTTCGTCCTTTTTCGAAAAGAAAACGTTTCGTTTGAGCATTATCATCGGTTCGTCGTATTTCTTTTCGATCGGATTGCCATGGCTGAACTTCTCGAGCAGACTTTGCCACGCTATTCTAACTACATAAGGTCGATGATGGGATTTCAATTGGATTTCTAAAAGTGCACTGGTCATCCAGAGACCGAATATACTTTGCGCTAGTAATTTGTTAGCTATTCCTAATTCTTCACAGCCCAGAGCAGCAGCCAGCATCACTTGCGATGGACACTGGGCCGTTCCTTCGATTTCCATATGTACAGCGATGCGTGACATTAGGTACACGCATGTGGGTATCACCTGCGAAAAAAAAAAAACAGAGCTTGTTGTTATAAATAGTTTTTCCATAAGAATGAGCCGATGTTGAAATGGAATAAAATAAGCCGTGTGTGAGGTATTAACAAAGTACTTTTTCATTTCATTCAGACTTCAGGGTATATTGTAGATACCACCATTTAATGGCTTCCCACATTGGTACAGATGGTCCGACTTTGAATGAGTGGTTTCTTGGCATTGGCATACGACATTGTAACAACGCCACCATGGTCAAACCGAGAACTAACCTGAACAATGTCATTAGCAGCGATGCCAACCCAGGCCTTTTCATGCCTTTTAGGCATTATTTCATTAGCTAAGGCTTTAAATCTTTTTTTTTCCAAAAAGGCATCTTCTTTTATTTAAAATACATATATATTTTTAAAATTCAAACAAACACACATATCCTTGTTTCAAAAATCAATGTATGATTTTAAGGACAAAGACGATGATCTGATGGACTAAAGCTATGTTTGTTTTGTTCAATACTATTTACCTATACCTACTCATGAAACTAAAGTCATGAATTTTGTTGCTGTTTCTCTGTGATTTATATATGTATAATTTAAGTTTATTTTGGAAATAAAAATTGCTTTTGTTATTTTTTTTATATTTGTGTTTAATTTTGGATTTATTGTTCCAATTTATAGTTATAAAAAAATATATTTTAGGCATTTTTTTTGAAAAAGGCATCTTTTTTTTCAAGTTAGGCTTTTTTTCGTCAAAATTGTTTAGCTGGTCAATGGTCATTAGCGACATGTTCCTTTTTTTTCTCTCTCCCTCTCTCTCTCTCTCTCTCTCTCTCTCGAAAAAAAAACGTCCGTCCGTAAGTGAAGAATGAATTTTTTGTCCGATTTGTAGAAACAAATTTAAAAAAATGCCTATAAATAACGAAAAAAGCAAAAATAAAGTTTCTGAAATCATGAATATGTATTTTGATGAAAATCTTTAGAGAGGTTTTTCGTAAAATTATGCTAACAAAACTGTTACAAATTTTGCAACACTTAGTTTGGGAATATGAGCTTAAAATTGAGTATTAAATATTGTTTGGGATGTAGGTATCACTCGGGTTTTAAAGTTTTTCCAACTGAAAAATGGGGTTTTTGAGACACGAAATGATTCTAAAATTATCGTTTTTGGAGATTGGAATTTAAAATTGAGGACGCAATAAATTTGGAAACATAAATTTTTCTCTAACTATGTATTTTGGTCAAAATCGTTACTGCGGTTTGGAGGTAAACGAAAGAAAACGGTTTTTTTTTTACCTAATATAGAAAAAAGAAAATTTTCTATTAATTTATAAATGATCCAATTAGCTTAGGGAAAAATGCCGTTTTCGAGAAATGAACATTTTTCGAAAGTACCGTTATACGATTTTATAGCCAAAAACTGAGTATGTAGTCATGTTAACCTCATCTGCCTAAGCACAAATATCTATTTTGGTTCAAGTCGGTAGATGAGTTCACCTCGGGAAACACACTTTCATAATTATACAAGGCTGAGATGATTGCATTGCTCCTCCATGCGTTGGACTACTTGCTTGAGAGTCAGATGGAGGGAAGAAATATCCATATAGCACTGGACAATCAGGCGGTGATCAGACACATGGAACAAGCAAACATTGCAGCATCATTGGCATTGGAATGTGTACTCAAGCTCAATAAGTGTTCATCTAAAAATGAAGTAACACTGACTTGGGTACGAGCACTCATAGGGATCGAAGGCAACGAAAAGGCGGAATCCCTTGCATAACATGGGTCGACTGAAAAGTTGCTGAGACCAGAACCATTCGCTTCAATTGGTAGAGGAATGGTTGAACAGCTGGTTCACAAACAGATTACGGCAGAACACCTGCGAAGGTGGTCAACCGTGGAACAATGTAGACAGGATAAAATGGCAATTAAGTGGCCGACTTGCTCCACTCAAAGAAGGGTTCTAGGCATGAATCGAGGAACATTGAAATGGGTGGTGGCTTTGTCTACCAGGAAATGGTAATTTTGGGTACTATGCCTGGAGGAATCTTAGACAGCGGCACATATACTGTATCAATGTCCGGCTTCGGCTGGCAGAAGAATGAAGATCTTGGGTCATCATTGGGTGGAGACCAAGTCGATGAAACAGATGCTAGCATTAACACTTGAAATCGAACCCCGGGAAGATCTGGTATTCCTTTGACCTACGGTTATTAGCTGGTTGTTTACCGAACCGGTTGGCAACGTTGGAGAGTCGACATTAAAGGGTTATCGCCGTTAAACGGCCGCAACACTCGCAACGTTCGCACTGATGAATACTCATTTGATAGTTTTTTTTTTTATTTGAACGTGTTGCTAAATCTTATGTAACTTGGCATTGTGATTCAGGATCATAATAGTGACTGAACAATTTACCCCAGATAAGACATAGCATACACCACCAAAACAACATGGCCGCCATAGCCTGGCAAACATCTTCCTCCCAATTAAAAACACTTTCCTTCAGAATTAAATACGGATTTAGTAAACCTTTAGAAATTATATCTTTGAAAGAAGTAGTACAACTCATAATGTTTTTTTAGGGGAAAACAAATTAGGCAATGGTAAACATGTACTATAATTAATGATTTTTTTTTTTTTTTTCAGGAATTACAAATAAGGAAGACCTAGTTCCTACCCCTGGGGGGACACGAGACAGTTTATTTATTAATTTATTTATTCATCTACAAGTCAAGCTTACAGATTATAATATTTCATATAAGTAGGTACAAAAGAAGATTATACCTACCTACCTAAATAATTATTAGGTATAATTTAAAATGGTACTTTTAAAGCGGATTTATTATAGATGATCTCTTAATACCCTCTCTGGAGCTTAATAGGTAACAAAAAAATCGACTAATACGGGAGGATAAAGCGGCCCTTTTAAACATAATATCATGTAGACACTTTCTTTCTTTAAAAAACATAATAACCAATAGTCTAAGTCGGGCTCCATAAGACGGTACAAAAGTCCGACGCATTTTGAAAAAGATATATTTTGTATAGCGCCGTTCTTTTTTTTCATTCGAATGGGTGGAATAGTATGGATTCCAAACAACATCTGCATACTCAAGAACGGATCGCACCAAGGCGATAAAAAGAGATAAAAAAGTTTGGGGATCAGAAAAATATTTATTGTTTCGTTTAATGTACCCAACCAACGAGTTAGCCTTCGTCACTATGTACTCAATATGGGAAACAAAAGTGAGGTTGGAATCGATGACTACCCCAAGATCTTTTATTTTATCAACTTTTTTCTAATGAACTGTTATCAATGTCATAGCTATAGAAGCAAGGAAATTGAGATCTATAAAACGATGTACAAGAGCATTTACTAACGATCTCTAGAGCATTTACTAACATTTAACATTAAACAATTATTAACACACCAAGTGGATAAATTGTTAAGATCAATTTGAATCTTGGAGTGAAAATTGGATGAATTGCTCTTGTCGGCGTTAGAAGAAGAAAGAATCAGAGGAGATGAAGAAATTGCGGCGCGACGCTCAGTTTTGCGGGTTCAATAAACTTTGCCTTTCTTTGAATGCGAGTGGTATCAAGAATGTCGCGGCTTCTATTCGGGGTCATCACATTAGAAGGCATAGCCTTTTGTTTATTGATACAGCAGATGAAGAAATAACATAGCTCAGTCATTTTCTTAATGCAAACCAATATGGGACTATTTATGCAGTTATCACATTTAAAGAAAATTTTAGCATTACTGTTAATGATATTGATGTCCGATTTAGGAATAGTAGAACAATGTATATGTAATGTACCTACCTAAACTGAGGCCACATACATCACATGAGATATTTAAAAGATTAAGACACTTGAAGCAAGTAGAATGCATTGTTAAAGAGAAAACAGAAAAAAACAACGCGTGCGTCAGAGGCAAAATGCAGGCGTAGACAGTTCGTGATACTAGGTAACGACGTTGAAACCCATTGGCGTTTGGCCTATATTCCGTCTTTTCTACAGTGATCATATTTTAGAATTCCAAATAATGAACAATTGAAAAAGAAGTTAATTCCAACATAAGTTTAATATATTCAAACAGGGACTTTGTTTGTGCCATCAGAAAGTTTGGCGAACATTATTATTATCATTTTGTTCATTGACCATTGAGTTTTGGTTTTCAATGTTTACATTATTGTTTTTAAGAATTTAAGTGAAATGAAGAACAATTAATGAACAACTTTTAAAATACAGAACACTTATATGTTTTTGTATACAAAACAATTCGTAATGAACGTTACTTTTATTATTATGTTATTAGTATTTTTTTTTTTTTTTTTTTTAAACTTCTGACTCGTTAGGGCGATTAAAAGGCACGTCGACCAATAAGGTCTATTGTGCCGGAAATTGCCAGAAAATAGTTTAGGTTAGCAGAGTTTCCACTTCCCTAATGTAGCTGATAATGATTTCAGCAGAGGACTTCTTCAGTTCTTCCGGACTTAGTAATTCACGGAGGAAACATTTTCTTCTAGTACTCGATAGAGCTGGGCATTCGCACAAAATGTGCTCAGCTGTTTCGTCTTCTTCAAGCCATAGACGGCACTCCGGGGAGTTAACTATATGCATTTTGTTTAGGTGATATCGCAAACCGTGGTGCCCTATTAGGTAGCCTACAAGGTTTTTGATAACGTGCCTCCTGAGGTTTAGTATTTTTTAGCATTTTTTTTTTAAAGGCACGATTGCCCTTTTGGCCTGTCTGAGGCCTGGGATTTCTTCCCACTGTTTGATACACATTTTGTGTTCCCAGCTTCTTAATATGGAATTAGTTGCTGATTTGGTGACGGCGCAGAAAGGTTCTGATCCTATAAAGGGCATCACTGACCCTTTCCTAGCAAGTTCGTCAGCTTTTTTTGTTTCCTACATGACTGATTTTGAGACAATGATTGGTGAGCATTTATAGCTGCTGCTTGACTGTCTGTGAATATGTGGATGTTCGTACCTTTTATACCTGAAAGATTTATGAGGTCTGCGCATTCCTTAATGGCGTGGAGCTCCGCCTGAAATACACTGGGTCTTTTCCCCATAGGTATTGAAACATTGCGGTTTGGCCCATGTATGCCAGCTCCCACACCCGTGTCCATTTTGGAACCATCCGTATACCACGTTAGGCCGTTTTGGCAGTTAGGTGGGTTATTGCTAACCCATGCTTCTCTTTTAGTTATCTTCGTGGATTTGGTGACGGCGCAGAAAGGTTCTGATCCTATAAAGGGCATCACTGACCCTTTCCTAGCAAGTTCGTCAGCTTTTTTTGTTTCCTACATGACTGATTTTGAGACAATGATTGGTGAGCATTTATAGCTGCTGCTTGACTGTCTGTGAATATGTGGATGTTCGCACCTTTTATACCTGAAAGATTTATGAGGTCTGCGCATTCCTTAATGGCGTGGAGCTCCGCCTGAAATACACTGGGGCTTTTCCCCATAAGTATTGAAACATTGCGGTTTGGCCCATGTATGCCAGCTCCCACACCCGAGTCCATTTTGAAACCATCCGTACTTTAGACCGTTTTGGCAGTTAGATGGGTTATGCTTATCTCCGTGGAGAATTTCCTGTTGAAGCATAACGTTTTAGGGAGTCGGTCAGTTACCGTGCAGATCATGTCAAGTTTCGGAAGTTCCGAGATAAGGGTCATTAGCTCCGGATGGTCACTAAAGTTTATCTCTTCCCCTTGTGCCAGACTTGCTGAGCTGCGTATAGCCACTTTTTTTACATCTATGTGGAGGGGTGTTAGTCCTATTAAAGCTTCTATAGCAGCTGTAGGACAAGTTCGCATTGCGCCGGAAAGGCCCAAACATGCGAGGCGTTGTAACTTGTTCAGCTTTGCAATGGTGTTCTTTTGGGTAACTTTGTTCCACCATACTATAGAAGCATATGTTATAATGGGTCTGATCATGACTGTGTAGATCCAGTGTGTGATTTTCGGTGTAATCCCCCTGATTCTACCGTGCATACGACGACAGACCCATAAAGCATTAGTAGCTTTGGTAATTTTACTTTTAATGTGGGAGTTCCAGTTCAGTCGTTTGTCTAGGATAACTCCTAGGTATTTGACTTTATCGGAATACTCAATGAGTGTGTCATTGATTGAAATTTGGTTAAAGTTTAAATTTCTTCTCCTGGTGAAGGGAACTATGATAGCCTTATTGGGATTGATAGAAAGGTTTTCTTTGCGGCACCAATCCAGTATAGTAACTTCATGATGACTAGGTCATCGGCATAGCCTATAACATTGTAGCCTGAGGAACTCAGCTTACGTAATAGGTTATCTATAACCAGATACCACAGTAGAGGTGAAAGCACGCCTCCCTGCGGCTAGCCTTTTACGGCTGTAACAGATGCTTTGATTGGTCCTGACGAAGCCGTTATTTTCCGGCTTACAAGCATCGCTTTGACCCATTTGATGGTCGGTTCATCTACATTTCTTTGAAGCAAAGCATTTGATATGGAGGCATACCCTGTATTGTCAAAAGCACCCTCTATATCAAGAAACGCACATAGTGCGATCTCTTTACAACTGTAAGCACCATTTATCTGTTTAGTTAAACTTAAAAGTGCGCCTTCGGTTGATTTGCCCTTTTGATAGGCGTACTGATAGGGGTGTAGAGGTATGCTGCGAGTTAAGCAATCTCTGATATGAACGTCGATTATTCTTTCCATCGTTTTGAGGAAAAATGATGTTAAGCTTATAGGACGGTATGATTTAGGTAGTTCACTAGGCTTGTTGCCTGGTTTGGGGATAAATACCACGTTTACCTCCCTCCAAGTCTGTGGTATGTAGCCCCAGTTGAAGCTTAACCTAAATAAGGCGACCAAGGTGGGTAAAATTAAGTCCGGAATTTTTTGTATTAGGGCCGGGAAGATAACATCTGCACCTGGTGCCTTGTATAGTTTGAATGAGTCAATTGTCCATTTGACCTTATCCGGGGTAAATAATTTACCGGATTATTAGTATTACAATGAACGAATGGTCAATTGGTCACCGTAGTCATACATCTTAAGTTACCAAGTGACAAAGAACAGAAACTGAAACAGAACAGAACATTTTTCGTTCTGTAGTAAATTCTGGTTCTGTTTACTTTGTTCGCTTAGCTACACAAAACTGTAATTCATACATGGTCATCACAATATAAAACAGTACGATGCGAAACAAACAGCCAGATGACAGATGAAGAAAAATCCAAAAGAAAAAAAAACCTGGCAGTAACAGAAACAATCGTTTACGTTCTGTCGTCAAGCAGCCATTTATTAAATTCTGTTGCTGAAAAAAAAAATGTTCTGTTCCTAATTCTGTTTCTGTTGCAAATGTATGGGATTCTGTTTCTGTTTCAGTTTCTGTTCTTTGTCACGTTGTACCTCTGTGCCTTGGAAAAGCTGAACACCTGGGCAAGTCAACGCCCAATTTCGGATTTCGGCAAACTAAGTAAAAAATGATTGCTAGGCGACGCCATTCCATTGCAAACATAATGGAAATATTTTGCCAAGTAACCCAGACAACATTTTGGACAACTTGTTACATTCACCTCAATTTATATCGTTGTCAGTCTCTAATGGGCTTTCCATTTGCATTTCAGATACAATATCCATGGCAATTTCATCAAAATGTCGTATTAGACTCATTATAATCCTTCTCTTGGAACAGTGAACTCGGTTCTGCAGACAAACAATGTGCAAAAATAAACAAAACTAAATCTTCACCGAAAATGACAACATTTTGATCACATTAAGAAATTGCTATGCGACAGACAGACGACTGTAAGCTGTAACCAGGCTACGTAACATGGGACTCAGTCGTCGGCTGCAGTATCAAGTTCAGGAGTGCCTATGCCTATCTACATTTCGTTTTCACTTAATATTTCATACCCCCGTTTGTGGCTTGTATATCTAAATAAATAATAAATTGTATGTACTTACATTTTGCAGAGGCCTTGGTATCGACGTCGACGATTTAGCACCACTTGAGTAATTTGTGTTTGATGATGAGGTGGTTGAATTAAAATTATTTGATATCCTTGATGATGAGTGTTGTTGTTGTTGATGTTGAACTTCAGAACTGCATGGTTGCTGATGTGGCTGATAATTTGAATTTGTACTTATTCCTGTAAGAAAAGAACAAACAACGAAATTACAAATATCTCATTTTTACACATACTCGTATACATGTAACTTAAGTCTTATGTTATATTATTTTTGAAAGCTCGTCTGTGTGACAGCAATTTTAATTTATTCGCGAACAAAAACACCAGTGGAGAATGGGACATGTTACTATATGGTATCTACCACACTGGCATGTCTCGTAAAGTCAGCTGTCGGTGTTCCCATCCTATGCTAACGTAGTTTACTTGTGATATGAGTTATTAATGTCAGTGGGCCTTCGAAGCACAGATGTTGATTTGAAATGAACACTCATTACAGAACTAATAATAGAAAAAAAAACAAGTTCCTGAAGCATTTAAAAAAAAAAAAATTATAGAGTAGATTGCTTAACTCAACGACGTTTTCAATAGGGAGAATAAAAACCCAAAAGGTCGACAAAAAACTTCGTACAAAATAACAACAAAAATCCATTACTGTTGTCCACCTCTCTGTTGCATTGATGGCCTAGATCTCACCCGAAAAGTTTCACGTAGATTGTAGATATATACGAACAAAAATCCTTTTATAGGAAGTTTTGTGTTAATTTTTTTTTTGATAGTTTTCTAATTTATAAGCTACATTTAGAGCAAAGGAAAACTATTTAGTATAAGTGGTCCAAAAAATTAAAATGAATTTTAATGTAACTGCTGTGTAACAAGTTGATAATTTTTAAACAGCCTTTATTAGAACGGTTGATATTGTAGCACATTATCAGAAGAACGATGCTCAACGCGATGCACAACCACGGTTGACGAAAAACACGAGCACGTACACTGCCCGTACATTTTATGAGCAGCGGTCTCCAATTGGATCAAAGACGCTGGAATCGAGAAATCTAGAGTATCGTACATTAGAGATGAATGTGCTGGTTTCGAAATTGATGCGTTACGCATTTAGTGGACGATGCCCATAAGGCCCGAAAAATCCACTTAACAAAATACATAATGTAATTAATTCACAGCCCTTGGTTGTGTGCACAAAAAAGAGCCAAGACGAATTTCTCCTACCGATTCTAAGTACATATATTTAATTTCTATGTAAATAAATAAATAAAATAAAATGTTAATCACGCGAAAATTGTCCTTAATCTGGCGACACACACTCTATACATCAATTGTGCTTATTATGTCTCCAAATGGTAAGCCACTGGGTATTGGCCATATTCATCGAGACTCGAGTTGCTAAACTTCAGTGCACAGGTGTTGACCTTCAGCCAATAAGTGATATGATTCGCATTAAAGCTGCATTTCAAAATAGAAACCTTGTATGAGCATGAGCACTACACCCGAACGAAAGTTGCTGAAAGCTTTATCAAGAAGGACCTCATGGTCGCTGCTTAGAGTACGATGCCAAAGTTAATGAAGGGGTTCGACGTACTGAACTGCACAACAATGTGAATGTAGTTCACAAAATTAAAAGAATGAAAATTAATACCGCAGTGAATCTCCGATTCTCAGCACGAAGGTTCGTGACGTGAATCAATACTGAACCTCCTTCCACTTCCAAAACGTTCGTTGCGAAAACCAGGCCCTAGTGGTAAGCAGCGTGAATTAATTTTGACGAAATTCTTCCTCAATATGCGCCACGACGACAGTATCCTGATCCTCCTGCTTAAGATCTTGAAAGGTTAATCATCAACCACTTCTGAATCAGTCCATTGCTTATTTTACTCCGCCAAAGAATACAACACACCTACTATATTGGCCACCCACGCACATGTCATTTCTCAGGATAAGATAATAAATCTACCGGTTAAAACGAATCAATTTTTCTTTTTATCGGTTAGATTTATTGCTCAGCTCTTATTAATATTCACATAAAGAAGAACTTGAGGCTGTAGAATCCATTCGCAGATATTTGGTGGTTGCTTTGTTGTGGGTGATTTCAGCAGGCGGTGGTTATCCTTCAGCGTAAAACCATAGAAATACGCCCGAACAATGAAATCGAGTCCATGTCCCAAAGCAGCGAGAGTAAACTTTCTTGTTGATCATTTACCATATACTCTGCCCCAGTGGCTTGAGAGTTGATACACAGTGCCCGCAAAGCAGTAGGGGGATGATATCCAGTTGTACCTAAGGGAAACTAACCCATTCCATTTCGAATGTCATGACAATGATAAAAGATAGAGTACAACACAAAAAAAAACTCATTATTGGCAGACGTTTAATTGAAAGTGTGTGCGGTGAGGATGGCGCGAATAAAGTAGCTATTGGAGCTTATTTCAGATTCATGGTAATGGGGTTGTTGTCGTCGGTCGGAGAGAGATTTCCGGATGAAATGAAAGTCACTTTGGCGATGCAACACTCAAGCGAAAACAGCTAAAAACTCTAATGAATTGAGTTTCATTGTAAGTTTTCTTTTTTTAATGGGAGACTGTGTGATTAGATTCAATGAATGAACAATTTTATTCGTCCTTGCGAGTGATATTACATACTTTTACCCGCACGAAGGGAGGGGACCTGCTTCTTTTGTATTCCAAACATTTTGCCATAGGACTCGACATGTAAAGATTAATTTTATTAGGATAGACTACACACCTATATTTATAAAAAATTTCAGAGTATTAAAAGGAAAAGGTCTTTAGGAAATAAAATTTAGGAAAACCAAATGCAATTGTTAGGGAATGGCTTTTCGAATGGAAAAATAGTAAATGCTTAGTGGAAAACTCGGAAAATTCCGGAAAAACATGAAAAATTTGATTTTTTTTTTTGAAAACCTCGCCATATACAAACAAAAATAAAATTTACTTGGTCAGTTTTACCTGTCAACTGACGAGGTTTTTTGATTTTATATTGAGCAAATGTAAGTAGGTACTATTTCGAGTTTTGCGAATTATTACATTAATAGCCGTATATCGTGCATCACATCCGCAAACGGTACTAACATTACGTAGGTAAAATTGAAATTCAACGCTATATTTATAAATCCGATAATTTTTTTCAGAAAATAAGCTTGTGTTTAAAAAGTGACAATTTTGACTATTGGGATTTCATTGGGCATTCATTGCGAAACATGTCGTAAGTGTTTTTGTTCTAATTTTCTTTGAATAGGATTAGTAAAAAACGACTTTGTTGTTTTTGATGGAGAATTATTTGCTTGACTAATGCCTCCTATTAGACGATCAAACCTTGGACGACGTACACGACATGCAATAATTAGTCAGAATGTCCGTGATAATCAAACGCAGGAACGTGCAGAAGAAAATGAATGGAACCGTGCCCATATTGCACAGGTTCGCGCTGCACAATCACCACCTCAAGTTCGACAAAATGTTAATAGAAGGAGACCAGTAGAATGTAGACTTGAATCGCGCTGCTTTCGAATACGATTCCGCAATCGTCTACAAAGATCTTCGCTGTGTTGGTATCGGTTCATTGTCTTTCCTATGCCGATGAAGGATTTACGAGGTGATTCGAGACGATTCGGTGGGGATATGATATTGCTCTCCCGAGATTTTCATCAAACGCTTCCCGTCATCCCGAAATCTACTGCTGCCGATGAAATCAACGCGTGCTTGAAATCGCCGCCTTTGTGGCATGTCAAAAAGTTGAAATCGACCACGAACATGAGAGTCGCATTGGAGAACGACCCATCGGCCGCTGAATTCTCAAGACAACTGCTGGCGCTTGATAATAACCAAATTTCTGTTGATATTTCGACTGGATTGATATCGTATCCGGCAAATTTTTGTGAGTTCAGATCGTCGAGGGAGGAACTCATCACCTTCACCATAGTGTCCCCGACATTACACAAAATTACAAAAAATACTATCAGGACGTGCATCGATAGCTTTAGTTTCATTATTCACGATGGAGAGTGGAGAACTGCATTCGTACAAATCCGTCGATAGCGTGATCCACGAGGATGATGAAGAGACCAATATCCGACGGAATTTTTAAACTCGCTTGATGTGTAAGGAACTCACCCGCTGTTTGTTTTTGTGCCGGAAAACAAATTGTTTTATTATCACTCTGGAGTTTATCTGAAGGCGTTAAATTGGGTCCGCTATAGTTTGCTATAATAACTCGTCATCGATATAGAGAAAATGGGTCGCTTTTGTAAATTTTTATATCTACGTTTTCAACTTTCGTGACTTGGTCCAATGATGTCCGTTATGACTTCATTTTAAGACTTTCACTGGGCAATCCAACAATGAGGATATTCGTTGTCGAATATTATATCTGGCACGACTGATCAATTTTAGGGTCACAGCGAGAGTTCCCCAGCCACTTTAATTGTCTTATTGTTTTGTGCGTTGTTGAGACAATATAATTCGGGTATATTCATCTGCTGACGAACTCCCTTTGACATCGACTATAAGTAGGAGAAGGATGTTCTTCCACTTAACATTAAACAGACAACCATTGAATACCATTTTAACAAGCGAATTGAAATATTTTCCTTTTCTGTCAATTAATAATTGACAACAAATGCCTGTCAGATACTACATAATTTCAGTGGGTTCCACACAATGCATGCTGCAGCTTTGCAATATGCCAAAGAAAGCAATTTCCTCCAGAGGTAAGGCTTAAATACGAAAATCCAAGAACTCAGAAAATGTCAAGTTCAGTCAGGTACTCAAAAATGTATTCCATTTAGGATCGTTTTAATAAAGTACATATTTATAAAATAAGTAATTGAAAAATTGCAAATTATGCTGAAATTTGTTTATTTTTCTATTGCTATTATCTGGAGTTCTCAAATATCAAAGACCCAAAAATATTGTTTATTCACTCGAGTTACGCCAAGCGAATGGAATAGTCAAAAATTTTGTTCGTTCAAGTGAAATATAAATAGAATTCATTAGTATGAAGAGCTTTCATTATTCTACCACAAATTATGGGTTCCAAATTGCTTACGGATCATCGATTTTTAAAAAGATTAATAGATATACACAGGCAGGTGAACATCTGGCGGGATTTGGGTCTGTAGGGGGTAGCCGTATAGCCCTAAAGGCATTCAATGATAATTCAACTCCCATAACATGATGTCCGCAATAATGGCAATTTTTCATTCAATGTCACAAATGAAGTATAACTTCAGAAATATTTAAAACGCTTCTTTTCGACACTCTATGTAGTGTTGAGGATTCTTGATTCATACTTGATAGATATTTATGGCAGCTTTTGCTTTGAAATTAGGTAAATGCACCAAAATTGCATGAATTTAGAAGATGTGGCCGGTATTTGAAACGCTTGACAAGTAGATACATCTGCCCAACAATTACAGCAGATGTAGCAGCTTCAGTGCTATTCGCCTTTGCAATGGCCATCAATAAAGCACCACCCTGTGAGCTTGGAGGCTTTCCGCGCATTGGAGTTCTCATATTCTTGAATTAAAAAAAAATAAAGTTGGCGCAGGTCCGGGACCGTATTCCTAGCTTCTCGCAACCATTCGCTTTATGAGAGTTTTTGATTGTTGGAATGAAAAAAATGGATCTACAATTGTATGCCCAGTACAAACGGCTAATTGAGCAGCTCTTTCAAGACAGTTATACTCTCGGATGTCGGATGTTAGTCAGACTTTCACAAGAAGTGTCGCAGTGGAAAAAAAACCTACGGTGGATTTTTTTTCGGGATTCGAACCTGGACCCCTCGCTTAGTAATCTAATATGTTTGACCACTGCGCCGATTTTTAAATTAACAAACTCAATAGGTGTGCTAAATAATTAGACCAAAAGATTGGAGTGTTACAAAAACCAAATTGGTGGTCACCTACGGTTTTTCATTATTAGCATCGTAAAAAAACAAAAGGCTGTGGATTAATATCCTAGAATTTTGTCAAATGCATTAAACCAAATATTTTTGAAGCTAAAACTCAAATACTTTCTATTTGGAGCAGTCGCAAGACCACAAGATAGAAGATTCATTCCTTGGGATTAAGTCTTTGATACATGTTTAAAATCTAAAAAGAAAAGTCTTAATAAAGAAAGCACTAGCCACAAGTGTGTCTAAATATTGTGTCAACATAATTTGCAAAATGGCTACAAACAGACAAAAAGCAGATGTGTTATCCAAAAAATCACATCCCGCTCTTAACTCGTCTTCGCAGTATCTTATAATTTATGAATCAACCACCACTAACCGACACTCATGTTTATCCTAGTTATGATTCCAAAAAACAGACCACCAACAGGAAATCATTTCAATATTTGAAAAACATAAAAGTATAGCTACTTACCCCAAACTAATAATTCCACTTCATCAGTAACTTATAAAGATAAGAACACTTGATCTTGAACACTTTGTTCGTCAGTTATAGCATTTATGGGAAAAATGTCAAATCACACTTTCATCTCAAATCCCATCTACCACCGAATACAAATTAACTTAGGGGAAAATATACAAAAGACATCAAAAGGGGAGAATAAATCCAACGAACTTTCCCAAAAAAAAAAATATGTAAATCCATTCAAATCCTCAAAGCGAAAAACATGTGTAGAAAACCAAAAAATTCTACATGTGTGTCCGCCCTCGCCTATCCCCGTCCGCTTTCGATTCAAATTAAAATGTCCAACTAATCCTGCAACAGTCGAAGGAATAAACTCGCCTATCCATGAGTAGGGTATCTCCCCATTCACAGACAAACTTTCTATTGTAATTTTATCATTTGAAATTCTAGTTGAAAAGTTTTCCTTTTGCCACGCAAAAACCACTTCACATCTATTACTTGCACTCAGTCGGGTGGTGGATGCCATTCTATTGACGAGTGGTGACGAGCGAGGGTGGCATACAAGGATGCGGAATGAACGTGTATGGAAACTTTCAGCAGATTTTGGCGGTACTTTTTTGTAGCCAACAAAAATGGGGTATAAGCAACCTTCAAAAACTGTGTTGAATTAGATGTGGCAGTCGGATTAAGTAGGAGGAAAGTTTTTTTTTTCTTTTTTTAGCTTGTTTTTTATGTTGTACACTTTTACAGTTTTTTTTTTTTTTTTGGGCAAATTTTCATATTTCATTTGTGGAAAGAAAATAGTTTTAGACATGATACTGCTTGCTGTACGGTGTGCACATTACAAGTTTTCCTCTTCTTATTATTCCCGTTATGTCCTCTTTTATTTATTCAGCTATATTTCATATACAGGTAAGTAAACGGAAGACAAGGAAGTCGGAAAGTTTTTCCAGCGGTTTAAATAAAAATGTTTTACGCTGTTTTTCCCAGTTTTCGCTTTTTTTACGGAGCCAATAATTGCATTTCGAAAATGCAGATAGTTTCAGACAGGGATATGGGTTAGGTTTTTTTTTAACTTTTGCGGAAAATGATATAACTTGTAAACGGAGTATTTATTGTGAAAAAAATCGCTTACGAGTGTTTATTTCAATATCTTTATTGTTTTAAGACAACCCTTTTGGCTGCTGGTGACAAGATGGCGCATTGATCAAGATACATACTACTTTCAAAGTTAGTCAAGTACTACAAGTCCTCGCTTTTGGAATTCCATATAACGTTATTTTCGACCGTATCACCAGTCGTATATCAAAGGGCCTGTAGTTATGTAGAAAAAATGACATTATTATTTATAAACACGTATTGTATAGAGCTATGTTCAGCATCAAACATAGTCAGGGTAGATTAAGACACTCTAACTTGTGGACGATATGAAGATTTATGCCTACAAGCGAAAATGCTCTCTTTTGAAATTATTAGTTGCTTTAACTATATCGATCGGGCATATCATGTTCGATCCACAAAAAAAAAAACACCTACCACAAGTAAAGGCTTTTCAGAAATAAACTTATGGTTTTGGGAAGCTAGACCTACTGTCGGCGATACCCTGCAAAGTTACCACTATCGAGTTGTTACGGAGTCACCAGCGCAAAAGGGGTCTTATCCAACCTTCGAGCTTGGACTATCTTGAACCTACTTCCGCTAGACGTTTTTGTTCAATCTTTGGCAGCCATAGGTGACGCAGAACTAGCCAATGAAAATGTCATTCAACGGTCCTTTAGAATTGCTTTGGATAATGTAGGTTCCTACCTATTATACGGACTACATCATGCCGAGTGTCTGCATATCTCAACGGAGAAGAGTGGAAAGATAAACTTGTAAAAAACATGTCATCCATTTCCTTGCATCAAAATAAAATAAATTTGCATACCGAGGTAGGGTCAGGCATCTTCTCTGGATCGCTGGGCTATTCGACATTGACACGATAACTGGACCAAAGCAGTCTTCCGAATTGAGATCTGGGTAATAACAAAAACTTCCCGTGCGTCTGCGGTAAGAGCAATATCTGCGGAATGCTTGTCCTCCTTAATCGACAGTCAGGAAGTAACTGACCCAGATATAAAATAGAAACTTTTGAAAATGTTGTCGCGAAGAGCTAACAAAGCATTAAGACAAACTAGAAAGACAACCCCATCAGATGGACCTGAACATATACATATATTGCCACAAGTAGGTCATCCTTCTGCGAAGACAGGAACGAGAAGCTCATGCTAAATGGGACAAGACAACTTTCTATATAGTATTCTTAGCCGGACACAAGGTTCTGTGGTAACATAATGAGGAAAATGTGACTGGGTTGGGGTACCAACTATACATCGAAAGTCACTGCGAACTAATACAAAAACTGTATTCGACCAATGTGACTTTGATAACAGCATTTATACAATGAAAAACGAAAGCTTAAGACTTGTGAAAGGTTCATACTAACTGTCATAGATCCGAATGTATTCCTTTTAGTTTCAAGTTATCGAATTTAAATTTTAAATCGAATTGAGTCAACGATTCGGGAAGCGAATTCGGGCAGTTTCTTTATTTTTTTTTAGTAATGACGAATTCGTTGCCTCTCGCTCTCAAAAAAGCTCGCCAGTAACCTTGTGTTTAGGTGTTTTGTTTGCTATAAAATTGCCGTGAAGCAACGCGCACTCAATTAAAATCCGACAGTTGAACTATATAATAAAAGAAAATGCATTCCAATCGCCCAAACCAATCCAAAGCTAGGAGATACAAGGTTTTCATAAAATACTAGTTCAGGGCCGGCATTCTGTAAGATGAAAACGTTTTCGTGCACACGAACAGTTTGCTTCAGGTAACATCAAAAACGAAAGAAATTCTCGTGGGCGCGAAAAAAAACGAACGAACACATTTTCTTTGACGTTTTCGCTTTTCTTGCTTCATGTAACCTTAAAAACGAACAGATTTAATCGTCTCCACGAAAGAAAACAAACGACAGCTATTTTGTTGACGTCTATCATTTTCCTATTTATTCTCTTTGAATTTGGTGGTGTTAAGATTGTGCTGAATATTTTACTAGAAATGCTAACAAACTATATTTTGTTAACCAGCGAAAGCGACGAAAGTGATGTGGAAAATGAGCACGTAAACTAACGACAAATTAGAAAAAATCTGCGAGATTGTTCGAATCCTCTCACATTACCTGACAAAAGGTTGGTTTATTTAAATTTGGTTCTTAATTAAAAAGCAATTTTTTTCAGAAAGAAAAAGTTTAGGTAAGTCCTAGGGCAATCTGAACAATTTCGTTTTAGGACGTAATCGATCTTTTTCAGTCATTTGAAGTACACGTCCAAGATATTACCTAATTTATTTTCGACTCTTAGGGCCATGTTATTCCCTTTGAGTGCAGATCAAGTTAATTTTACACCCAACCATTTAATCCGCATTTTTTAAGCCCGACATTTTTAACCTACATTAATAATATTCACTGAAAAACATTCAGTAATCCCGCTGGATTAAAGATGCGTTTTAACGCGGATTTAAGACAGTTTAAGCGGACTTTAGCCTGTTAAACCCACGTAATGACCAATTTCACAAAAAAAACACCTAGGTACATTTGTTTTTTTTTTTTTGTTTGTTATTTTTAAATTGATTTCATTTGCTGTGTGCCCAGTTTGATTTGTAGGTGCATTATTTATTTCAAAGGTAAATGTAAATATGTAAATGTAAAATGATTCACAACAGCAACAGTGACCTCGAAAATGAGTCGAAGATAAACCTTCAGCGGCTGTTTCATTAGTTCTCCGATCAATTCGTCTCCTGACGAGGAAGATATAAAAATTTCATCCATTTCAAAAATGAAGCCAAGCTTCTTGCTAATTTTTAATTTATTTCACTTTTCCACTTTTGTACTTTTCTATGAAATTGATTTTGAACCCGACCTAAAGTATTTAACTGCTCTCCGGATTGCAGTTTGACGTCTATCGGATTAAACGCCGTCAAGTTTAAGGAACTGGGTTCATATTCGGGTTAAACAACTGAATATTTTTGGGTCTAATTTTTGGGCTAAGCTCACTAAAATCCGGGAGTAAACCTTAAGTAAGTGAAGTATGGCCATTAACACGAACGAACAAAAGAAACCCCCAAAACAAGAGACTCACATCCCAATTTAATTTCTCAGCAGAAATCTAAATTAGTGGAACTGTAGGTAGATAAAAAAAAACATGAATTACTCAAACAAATTTTTAACTCGCTGCCATCTTGTAGCTCAAGATTTTTTTTTTTTTTTTTTTTTTTTTTTTTTTTTTTTCCGAGGGTAGGTGAAAATCTTCCAAAGACACTATGAGAATAGCAAGCGCGTTCTCATAGTAGTGTCAGATTTTTACTGACTAAAAACACCACCCTTCTAAAGATTGTTCGATACTGCAACTAAGATATAACTTATCAAGCAATTTTTCTATCATTAAATAAAAACTTTTGACAGGTTACTTTCCAATGAAAGATCCTGCGTGTTCCGCAAATTAAACGCGGTTAATCTTATCTTGCCAAGTCGAACGGTTTCGTTCTTTGTAGTCGGCGCAATAAATTGCTCTCGTCCAAGATTTGTCGGACTGTATTGTTGATATGTCCGATTAGTCGGTTTCTATGCTTTCTCGCGAAGCTTCTAGTTTCAGCTTCGATTGTTGGAATTCCGAGATCCCTATGAATATCGTCGTTTCTAATATACCATGGTGCTTGTACAATTTCTCTAAGAACTTTATTTTGAAAAGTTTGTAGAATATTGACATTTGTTTTCTTGGTACAACCCCAAAGTTGTATACCGTAGGTCCACACCGGCTTTAGCACTTGCTTGTATAAAAGCAGTTTGTTCTCAGTACTGAGCTGGGAATGTTTTCCGAGTAACCAGTACATTTCTCTATATTTGATATCGAGTTCTTTACGTTTCATTTTCACGTGCGAACTCCATTTCAGCTTTGCGTCGAGTGTCATTCCCAGATATTTGGCCTCGTTTGCAAAGGGTATTCGGGCCAAGTTTAGAAAAATTGGCAAGTCATTAGTTTTCTTATAAGTGAAATTCACGTGAACAGATTTAGTTTCGTTGAGGGCGATCCGCCAGTTCCTTGTCCATTCATTTACCTTATTCACTGCGACTTGCAGTTTTGTAGTCGCTTCTTCGATTGTATTACCTACAGCTAGGATAGCTGTGTCGTCGGCGAACGTAGCAAGGGTAGTGCCCTCTTCCCTAGGTATATCGCGAGTATATAACACATAGAGAAGCGGACCAAGGACGCTTCCTTGCGGTACCCCGGCCGAAATTTCTTTTAGCTCCGAGTATTCGTTTCCATTTCTAACCCGGAAGAGTCTATTCCCGAGATATGATTCTAGAATATCATATAGGCTTGCGGGTAGAACTTGTCGTAATTTAAATTTCAAGCCGTCGTGCCACACCTTATCAAAGGCTTGTGAGACGTCAAGGAATACGCTTGAGCAAATCTTTTTTTCTTCAAATGCTTTCTCGATTACGTCGGTAGTTCTATGTACTTGGTCAATCGTCGAATGCTTGGTTCTGAACCCAAACTGGTGGTCAGGGATAAGATTATTGTCTTCAATAACCGGCTGTAGGCGCCTAAGCAATATTCTTTCGAAGACTTTGGAAATTACCGGAAGAAGGGAAATCGGTCTATACGATTTTACTTCATTTGGCGGTTTTCCTGGTTTTAAAACCATTATGACCTCCGCGACTTTCCATTGACTCGGCACGTGTTTTAGTCTGAGCGCAGCATTTATGATATGAAGGAGCTTAATTAATGCTTTCCTTGGAAGAGCTTTGAGAACTTCTCCGGTGATCAAATCATAACCAGGAGCTTTCTTAGGTTTTAGGGATTCGATTTCACGTTTTAGTTCCCTTGGCGTTGCTCTTGTGAGTGTTGCATCGTCAGGTTGTAATTCCGTCCTATTAGTATTGTCGTAGATCGCTTGGCCATCGTACGGTTTAAAGGTTTCTTCTAGATGAGCGGCAAAAACGTCCGCTTTTTGCTTATCTTCCCTTGCCCATTCATTTTGATTTATTCTAATTGGCGGCGCGGGGTTTTTGGGCCTTTTGGTGCCTTTTACAGCTTTCCAAAGTGAATAATTGGAATCTTTTTTCGCTGTTAAACTTGCAAGGTAAGAACCTATCGCACGATTTTTAAAATCCTTAATGACTGTCTTCAACAAATTGCACAAATAATTCAAATGTGCTTTGTGTTGCGGAGCGCGACTCTGTTGCCATTTCTTACGCGCCTTCCTTTTTTCGTTGACCAATTCTTTTATTTCGGGAGGATATCGTAGCCCGTATTTGACCGGCGTTTTCCTTGGATTAGGCGTATTATTCCAGGAGGCGAGCTGTACGATCTCGACGAAGCGATCAACTTCAACTTCAAGTTCATAGGGTGTCGAAAGTGGAACACTCAGTTCAACATTCTCTTCTATTTCGTTCCTAAAGCCTTCCCAGTTAGTGTTTCTACCAGTTAATCTCGCTGGCTCTAGGTTATTGGCTAATTTTACACTCAATGTTAGAATAACCGGTGAGTGGTCAGATGATAGATCAAAGCTCTCTTCAACTTTAATGTGGTTGGTAGGTATTCCTTTCACGACGAAGAAATCTATCAGATCAGGTAGTTTTGAAGTATCAGTTGGCCAGTAGGTCGGTTTGCCCGTCGTGAGGAAATCGCAACTGTATTCCATACCTGCCCCATAGAGCATTCTACCTTTTCGCGAGATGTATCTGGAGCCCCAGAAAGTGTGCTTCGCATTAAAATCGCCGCCAATAATGAAATTTGGTTTGAGCGATTTAAGCAGGTTAGTAAAATCACTTTTTTCAAGCGCGGAACGCGGTGGACAGTAGATAGATGAAATTCTAAGGGTACGCTGACTATTTTTAACTCGAATCGTGCACAGTTGCATAGTTTCGAGCTCTATCTTCAGGTCTTCGTATTGTTCAATGCAGTCTTTAATAAGCAACGATGATCCACCTCTGGCGTTCCCCGATGGGTGACAAGCGTGGAAATCATTATATCCTTTTATTTTTAAATTCGATCCCTTTTTCACGTGAGTTTCAGAAATTAAGCAAATGTCAATATCTTTCTCGCGTATGAATATTTCCAATTCGCCGAGTTTTTGTAAAAGCCCGTTTGCATTCCAAGTGCATATTTTTAACATTGGTTTTTCATTCATGTTATTTTTGAAGCACGCGTTTTCCGTGAATTATTTTCGAGCTTAACCAAGCGATCGAGAATAATTTTATTTATTTTGCTTTGTTCTTCAAGTTTCTGGAGAATAACTGAGAAAACATGAGAAACAGGGTCCGGCGAAGTTTCAACGTTTTTCGCTCCTTCGAATGCCGCGGCCTGAGCGTAGGTCTGTACTCTGGCTGTCCGAGGGCCACTATTCGATGGCTTTCCTGGTGGTAACTTTTCAGTAGCGTTTCTTTTGACAACAGAGGTCGAGGGCATTGCTATTGTCTCTCTTTCTCTGACAATGCTACGCTTTTGAACCGGAGGTTTTATATTGCCTACTACCTCCTGGGCGGTCCTACGCTTTATCTTGGTAGGCGGCTTTGTTTTTTTATTTTGGGTTTTGAGTAGCGCATCTCTCCGTTTTTGCAACTCCTTAGCTACTTCACAGCCTCTATAATTTGCCGGGTGCTTTCCCTTACAATTAGCACAGGTAGCGGAGGATTGTTTATTTGCTCCACAGTCTTGGGAGAAGTGACTTCCGGCGCATTTTACACATCGCGGTTCTTTTTTGCAATACATTTGCGTATGATTGAATTCTTGGCAACGTTTGCACTGTGGAATTGTTTTCAAATTTCTGCGCATGGGCTCGATTTTTACCACAATATTAAGTATGGTTTTAATTCGGTAGATATCTTCGATATTAACAGACCTATCGAAGGTAAGCATAAAGAGCGGAAGACCACGCCTTACCAGGATGTCCTTATCTTCTTCCGTTTTTTGCTTCTCTTTCTTGATGATATTTACGGCATCAAGAATTTTAAACCCTTTGGAACGGAGGTCATTTATAACCTCATCTTTGGTGCATGAGGGGTGGAGTCCCCTCGCTACAACACGATGTGGCCTTTCTGACTTTATTTCAAAAATATACCACTGGATCTTCTCGGTGTTTAGCTTTTGGGACACTACCCGGTAGTCTTCGTGGTTAACGACGTTAATTTTCCACGCATTATTCCTCAAAGATGTTACCTTAAATTACGATGTTATCGTTGCTTTAAGGAGGCTGTATAACTTATTATAATCCGTTACCCCAACGACGTTTATTGGAGGTGGTGGACGAATTTGCCCTCGGAGTTGTTTTTCTTGCGGTACTTTACGCGTTTGTTCTCTTAGAGGCTCGACTTCAGGCGAAGAACCGGCTCTCCTTTTCTTACTAGGTCTTTTCTTAGGGACCCGATTCGTTTCGCGTGCTAGCTCTTCTTCGTCAGTGTGGTATTCCTGACTAGGCAAGCGTGGTGGAGTACATTCGCGTTCTTTCTGAGAATTAGTGTTCCTTAGAACATTATTTTCTTCTTTTAACAGTTCTATCTCTTTCTTCAGAGTTTGATAGAGTAGATCCATTTCCTTAAGCTTGATTCGGAGTGTTTTAATTTCTTCCTCAGAGCTTATATCTTTCACTGAGTCCCGTTTTTCACGCGCTGGCGCTCCCGGCGGACTTCTTTTCCCGGGGTTGTTCGATCGTGATGGAGGCGATCGAGATACCCTTGAACTTTTAATAAAAGGGTTAATGGACTGCAATAAGTAGCTCAAGATGCTTTCATTTTCACCATTAAATTAGTTTTTCTACAAAACATCCGACTTTCCGTCGGCTTGTTTAACTTCAATAGGATCCTTAATATTTTTACAGTACAATGTATTTTCATTCGATCATGCTCCACAGAATTCCATTTGACCATCTTTTCACCTGTTTCAGAAAATGATCCACATTTGAGGCATGTATTTTAGAAAAGCTCCTAAAAGTTTTGTTTCAATAGAAATTCAGTTCTCTCCACCACATACGGATTACAAATAAAAGCAATTTTCATTACAAAATTCGGTAAATACGTCCACCCGACACTTTTACAACTTCCTTTCACCGACCAGAAGTATGTTTTCGCTGGAAGAGGTTCGTGTCCCTCGGCTTGGCTCCTATTTAAACCATTTACCGGGAATTAAAAAGAAACATTTTAAAATGAAAGCGGAAGAACTTTAGAAAGAAAAACTTTTAAACCAAAAGCAAAACTAGAAGAAAAACATTTTCTCGCCCAAAGTTCCCTTTGCAGACAACAACACAAAAAAAAAGTGAGAACAAAATACTTGTACCTTCTATACTCTGCCCGGTGAAAAGCAAGGCAGCCCAGGACTTCATTGCTACTGCACTCAAGTAATTTATGTCTTTTTTGCAATTAAACGTCTATGCTCTTAGCGTATACTTTCCTTTAAGGAATTAAGCGAAGATAGACAGGAGTAGGTGGTATTTATGCACACTCTTTGTGTGCTTTTGTAAGAGCTCCATGTCATTCAAGTTGCTGCAACAATGCAGTCTTGCTTGTGTTTTCTGTGTATTTTTAGCCTGAAAACTACGAATTTTATTCTCTTCTATGAAAAGGTTTCCCCCACACAAAACATCTATGTAAGTACTTATACAAAAAACCCCACTCGAGCATTAAAACAAAGCAAAAATATTGGCCAATATCGAAAACCTTACAGCATAGGTACTATATAGACAGTCACCTAATAATAAACAAGGTATACGGCGATCCATGGATGGTTGAAAACTGGAAGCAAACAAAACTACCATCGTTCAAAGCTATGAGCTTATGAATCGAAATGCAGTTTTCGAAGAAAAAGTAAGCATTGCATTTGTACAGCTCACCTTCCACTCACACCAATGCCCGTTTCATTGTTATCCTTTTGCATGCAACTCTGTGGACGGGGTTGCGCCTCGTGTAATGCATCTGGCAGGGCAGACATAGAGCTGTTGCTGCTCTAGCATATTTCGAAAATGAACTTAAATGATTTTTGTTTTTCCATATTTCGTCGTTGCGCCTCTTGCAATCCTTTATCATTTCCCAGGCAAAGACCATGTCGTTTTCAGAACTATGTGTACGACGAAAAGGACGACTGAAGTAGAAGAATATTAGGGCTGCATTAGAGTAGGTACATATACGCGCCATCATGAATAGGTCAACTCTGTGAGTTGTGACTTGCACAACTTGGCCATATTTAGATGAAATTCTTATGAACCTACTTGCAAAAGGATTTTGCTAATGCAACAATGAACATAAAGAAGGAACAACTTCTATACTATTTGCGGAACAATAGGTTTAAATATACATAAATACTCCGTTCAAATGGGTGGGGGCGAGGCAAATGCGAACTGATGGCATCATGAGGTGCTAGAAGTTTTTTGGTATGTCGAAACGATATTTACGGCTACAAGGTGAGAATAATCTGAAATGGTAAGAAATGGAGCGAAGGAAAATGTAAGCATACCGTTGAAGCACGTATTTTCCGAGATATTGTTCAATATGCTTTCTACCTTCTTGTGTTCGTTTGTTCTTGTATGAAGGAGCTTGTTCTTAACCTACTTTCAGAGCACTATAGTTTTTTGCAATAATTGCTGTGCAAGAAATCGGGCAATAATACTTAATGAATTTGTGCGTGAAGGAAAATCAATATCAATGCCATTTCGCTGATGGAAAAGCGTACGTGGGGACGGGGAGGGATATTGTTTTCGGTCCACGTTTAAAAATATCGAAACTTTTTCGTTCATCAAAAGTTTGATTGGTGGTTTTGTTATTTTATTAGTAGGTGGGTAAACATCTGGGAAGCAATGTTAGGAATAGTGTCAAATAAAAAAAAACCTCTTGTGTTATTCATCTGTGGCAGAATATAACAAATAAAAATGTGACTTATTTTAGGTTGAAGCTCTAGAAACAGGCATTTGTTGCAGTTAGTGACTACAGAGTTTTAAGCGTCAACTGTACTACTTTATAAGCTTTATACTTTACACGATTTTTGAGTAAAAGGACAAGCGTAGTAGTAGTTTCTGTTTTCTGATCTGGCTAGGGCATGTTTTTATTTCTGACGGGAATAGATTAATGATACAGTGTTACGCTTTAATTTCCGAAAACATGACTTTTACTTTTTTTTGTACTGTTAAAAGTAAAACTAAAATGCAACGAGTTTGTAAAACAAAGAACTTTAAGGCAAAATCGTAGAGATGTTGCAGCCACCAAGGAACCACCGATTATTGTTACTGCAGAGGACTATTTGTATTCAACGTCGGTGAATGGATCCGCATTGCTCTGGCTATAATGGCTTTTATGCAATAACTTTATTATTTTGTAAAAGCCATGACTTTGGTTATCACTTAATTAAATCTAATCTCAAATGCATAAATGAAAGAAAATTTCACTCCGGAATAAGGTTGCCAGACGGCCATGACTCGCCGGGATTGTCCAGATATTCTAAGCGGTGTCCAGAGTCCCTGTGAAAAATGTCCCGGCTAAACTTTTTTTTTCAAATTCCATCATTTATCGAAAAAAGTGTATCTATTTCCAATTTCATCAAAATAAACAATAAAAAAATTCAATCACTAGTACCTAATGCGTTTTGCGAAAGAGTTTTCAGTATACTGAACGACCTATATACTAAAGAAAAAAAACGAATTTCATTTGACTTAATAAAGGCCGAGTTATTAATTCGATTGAATTTGGACGAAAGCTGTCTAAGTTTTTAGCCATTTTTAAATACGCATGAAGGCACTAAACTTGTAAATTCGGTAAAAGACAACACTAAATATTATGTGGCAATAATCATCTATAAACAAAAACAAGCTTGTGATTTATTGTATAGGCGTTTGATTAAAAATACTTAATTCAAAGGTCGAAATTGGTGGGTTTTATTTAGGCCTTTGGCTGACGTATTTTTAGGTGCAGGGAAATAACTTCACGGGCAATAACTTCACATGGGAAATAACTTCACTTACAAAAAGTGAAGTTGTTGCCCACTGAAAGTGAGCAAAAACTCCACCGTAAATTTTGTGAAATTATTTCCCACCTACAATTTGAGAATTTGTTGATTCTAACTGGAAAACAAAATCAAATTATTTATAAGTAGTATAGCTAATTTATTTAACTTTGCATACACCCAAACTCGCAACTACTCCCACCCCTAAACAGAGACTCCAAGCCGGGGGGTTGCAGGGGGGCAGCATGCCCCCCCATACATTTTCCACTGTTTATGAATAATAATTGTAGGCTGACATACCTATGTCGCGGCATGTTAAGAGAAATTATTTCCCACAAAAAAGTGAAGTTTTTGCTCACTTTCAATGGGAAATAATTTCACATAAAATAAGTTAATTTATTTCCCACTCGAGGTGAAGTTATTTCCCATGTGAAGTTATTGCCCGTGAAATTATTTCCCTGCACCGCATTTTTAGACCCTAGGAGCGACTGCACTTCGATGTTTGACTATAACATAATAATGAATATGAAGATAAATGTGATTGAAGTCTTTGTTTGTTTTTGTATTTTTTGTTTGTTTATTTTTTATTGAAATAAATAGGCTTATTTGCACATTAATAAAATAAATTATTTCCCTTTTTTTTATTAATAAACAAAAATAAAATAGTCGAAATTTGAAATGTCCAGACGAGTCCCGGAATTTCAACATAATGACCAGATATATACTGATTTCGAACTGGCAACCTTACTCCGGAACCATAAACATTAATAAAACGAATTGTATTCCATAATGCAATTAAACCTGACCCTAATGTACCACAGGTCTAAACAATAAAAATGGAACTATTGCCATCTGCCACTACCAAATGAGACGCTTCCGTACCACCGAACGCCATCGCACGAATTAAATAAAACAAATATTATTTATTTAAAAATATATATTTATTTAAGTTTGAGCCGATCTGCTCATTTACGTTGACAAATCTAAACTGATCTCTAAGTTACAAATCTACTCTTATTTATACTTAGATATTAGGTGGCGTCCATAATAAATCTTACATTAATGGATATCAGATGATAACCAAGGCGTCGGTCATAACTCACAGAGTTTATTGTTGAGCTGATAACCAAAGGCGTTGGTCATAACTCACAGAGTTTATTGTTGAGCTGATAACCAAAGGCGTCGGTCATAACTCACAGAGTTTATTGTTTGCAGCTGGGTATGATAGTGGACCCTTGTCCTTTCTCGGGTTATAAAACTAGTCGTCCCTCTGCTGGTGTCATATCACTCATGTTGATATGATCGTCGTTGGAAATGTGTGTTCCTAACATAACTCCTCCTCCCTTAGCTTGTTGTTTCTCCTGGAACAATCTTTTATAAAATACTACAAATATGACAATAATTACAATAATTACAGTTCCATGTATACTAAAGTGAACTTTTGAATGATTTGAATATCTTTCTATTATTTGATCAATATTATTAATTTTTGTAATATTCCAGCTTATATTTTTATTAGCTATTGTTGTTAGATTTAACATGTCTTCCAAGTCAATACTAATTGGTTGTTTTACAATAATTCTTTGGTTCTCATATTCTTCATTATTAATAACAATTTTACAATTTTCAAAATGAATAAGCACATTTCTTTTTATCGCTATTATTTTTCGTTCGTCACAAGAACTGTTAATTTTTGTGTTACTATTTTTTATTAGTAATACGCCTTTTCTTAATTCTAGAATTACATTAATTTCTTTATTAATTTTCATCATACAATCCTCTTTCATTAAACAGTTTTTTACAGGTTTTAAGTGCCTGAGTTCTTTATTATTTTCAAATTTTAAAAAGGTGTTATTATTCTTTATCATATCTTCCTCTTTAGTATCTATTTCCATAAATTTTTCATTCGGGATTAGTGTATACAAATACTTATCAAAGGTAGATATTCTATCTGGTATTTGAATTATAAAAATTATAAGGTCATCTGAATATTCTCCAATCGAAAGTTTAATGTTTTTTAGTTTACTTAAATTTATATCAAAGTTTTGAATTTCTTCCGTGGTTAGTAAGCTTGTCGTCATAATTTGTAATCGGCTAGCCAAAATAATATTTTGTATTTTTTCTATTAACTCTTTAATTTTGTCTATTTTACGTAAGTATTCTAACACTACTAGTCTCTTCTCGGCCATTTGAAATTCTAGCTGAAATCCCAATTCATGCTTAGTTTTGGTTAAAACTGCGTTTCTTAAAATTTCTATTTCATTTTGAATCTGGCTATTTATCTTCAATTGATTATTATTGTTTTTTATAAGATGATGATTATTTTCCGTTATAATCTTAATTTGGTTTTCAATTTCTACTCTGTCTTCATCGTCCATAGTACCGAATAAAATATTGAGTGCTCTACCTCCTAAGTTAATTAAACTCCTAACATTTCTTTTAAGATTTCCTTGTTTGTGTCCTCTTACACTTTGCAATTCTCCCTGGATCAAGTCTATTTCCTTTTCGATCGTTATATAGGATCTATCCGACGGTGATTTTAACAAAACTTCCTTTTGGTTTAACCATTGTTCTTTAATGATCTTTATAACTGAACTTATTTCTGTGACATTTATTATATGTATTATTGAATTATATTTATTGACCACTTCCACTTGATCGTATCGAATTACCGAGTAACCGTTGTTATTATTGATTTCTTCTATAATTATTTTATTCTTTACTAAAACTGTGACTGATAATAGTATGGCTAGTGTTAAGATTTTCATTTTATTTTTTTTTTTTTTTTTTATTCACGTCTTTATTGTTTGACTTCCGAGATTGAACTGAGTAAGGATTATTTGTTTCGAGAATGTTTGGTTCTCTGGCTAGTTCTTATCAAATTTTCCTCGTTCTTTGATCGAGTGACTCTTTCCTTTTGTATGTTCGTTGGGTGATGATTGTTGAGTTTACTGAACTTATATCTTGGTTGCGTTTTATGGCGGTCTGTTCTTGAATTCTTTACAAAGCCTTCGATTCTGTTATCAATGTACTCTTCTCTATTTTTATTAAGATTATTTATGACTTTTTCTTTATTTTTGAGCATCAATTCATAAAGTGGTTTTTTAATGATTCTTCCATTTTGAATATCATATGGTTTTTGTTTGGTCGTTGCATGTATGGACGTGTTATAAAAAAGATTTGCTTTATGCACTGCTTTTCGAATTTCATGTACAGTTGGGTTAACTTTTCCATTAAGTATTGTTCTTACTTTCTCTGCCAAAGTTCTGTGGAAGACTTCAATGTCAGAATTACCTGTGTGACTGTTTGGTTTCGTAAAATGGGTCTCTATTTCGAGATCTTCTAATAATTTTATTATCCTAGGGAAGTTAAATTCGTTATCCATCACGAATCTCTTTGCTTTTCCGTTTACGGCTATTATCTGTAAAATAGTTTCTTCTAAGGTTTCATGTGAAACATTGGGAACATACGTGGTTGTAGTTAGTTTACTAAATTTATCAACTGAGGTGAGAAATTTTGTTTTGGCTATGCAATAGATATCTATGTGTACAATTTCATTAATATCTTTAGGGGTTTCCGTTAGATGGTATTTTTCTTTTACAGGTCTTCTGTCGTATTTTGACTGCTTACAAATATTGCAACTATTAATGACGTCATTTATTAATTCTCTTAGGTTTTTGAAATAAATTTTAGTTCTAAGTCCTCTGTAGTTTTCTTCTATACCAGAATGTCCTGTTTCTTTTTCATGGTACATTTTTATTTGCTTGATAGCTTCTTCTTCGGATTTCATATCTTTCGCAAAGTATTGACATTTATGGAATTTTATTCTTGTTCCAAATAGTTCTATCAATTTTTGTTGAAGTAGGTTATATTCAGTGTCTGACAAATCTGTATATATTCCTGTGTTCTTGTTGTCAACTAGAGGAATTAAACGGTTATTGAATTCGTTTTTGTTAATTTCCTTTATTCCTATATATATCCTGTTATTTCCTTTTCCTTTTCGAAGTCCGTTTCCTGCTTTCAATATTATTTGTTGTTTAAATATGTTTACTGCACTATCTTTAATAGGGAAGTGATCATTCGCTTCTTCTTGTTGGGAATGTATTGTCGGTTGCATTGATTCTTCATCTTCTAACATGTTTATTTCATCTGCATTTTTTATTTCTCTGCTCAAGAAATCAGCTACAGTATTGCTTGTACCTTTTAAATATTCTATATGTATATCGTATTCTCCTAACTGGAGTATCCATCTCTGTAGTCGTGGTGAAATGTCTCTACCTAGATTTTTTATTTGTAGCCACTTAAGTGGTTGATGATCTGTTTTGAGGTCAAAGGGTCTACCATATAAGTAGGGTCTTAAGTATTTCACTGACCACACTATTGCTAACAATTCCTTTTCTGTTGTAGAATAGTTTTTCTCGTGATCATTTAATGTTCGGGAGATATAGCTAATTGGGTGTCCTTCTTGGGAAAGGACGGCTCCTATTGCGTAATTGCTAGCATCTGTCGTTAAGACGAATTTCTTATTGAAATCGGGATATGCTAGTATGGGTTCTATTATGAGAGAATCTCTGAGTTCTTCAAATGCTTTTCTGTATTCAGAATCGTTTACATCGATCTTTGCATTCTTCTTCAGATTCCTAGTCATTGGCCCCGCTATTTTAGCGTAATCTTTAATAAACCGTCGATAATACCCTGTCAGTCCTAGGAAGCTTTTAATTTGCTTCGGGGTTTTAGGTATTTCTATTTTTTGGATGGTGCTTATTTTATCTGGATTTGGTTTTACTCCGTTGGAAGTAATTGTATGTCCAAGGAATTGGGTTTCTTTCCTAAGGAAGTTACATTTGTCTATTTGGACTTTTAAATTAAATTTTCGTAATGTCTTAAATATAAGATTTAAGTTTATTAAATGTTCTTTTAATGAAGTGGAGAATATAAGAATATCATCTAGATAAACTACGCAGATCTTTCCTATGTATTCGCCTAAGACTTCATTCATCATACATTGGAATGTTGCTGGAGCATTCTTTAGACCGAAAGGCATTCTTAGAAACTCGTAGTGTCCGGAAGGTGTCGAAAAGGCTGTTTTTTCTATATCCTGTGGATGCATTTTTATTTGGTGGAAACCTTTTGCTAAATCCAATGTGGTGAAGTATTGACATCTACCTATTTTATCTAAGAGTTCATCTATATGAGGTATTGGATGTTTATATTATATTGTTTTTTCGTTTAACTTCCTATAGTCTATAACGATTCTCCATTTTTTTGTACCTGAGTTGTCTTCTTTTTTGGGCACAACCCATATTGGAGATGCGTAAGGGGAAATACTTTTCTTTATTACTCCGTCTTGGAGCATTTGTGATATTTGTTTATCAATTTCTTCCTCGTGGATTTTGGGATAACGATATATTTTTGTAAAAACGGGTGCATCGTCAGTTGTTCTTATTTTATGTGTTGTTTGAGTAGTTGAACTAAGTGTGTCTCCTTCTTTGTAGAAGAGATCTCTATTTTCATGCAAAAACTCCTGAAGCTCTCTATATTCTTCATGGTTTAAATCTTTTGGTATAAGGTTTTTAATACTTAGATGATTTACGTTCATCTGAGTTATATCCTCATAATTATAGGGGCATGTATTAACATTGCTTTCTTCATTTTCTGTGAAGGGTATTTTCATATTATTTATTTTTAAATATGCAGACTTAAAATCTATTTGAGCTTCGATCGGTTTTAGGATATTCGTGCCTAAGATTCCATCGAATTTGGTATTAGTGAAGTTCAACAGCTTCCACGTCATCGTAGAGTTCGGCTCATTGAATTCTTCAGGAAGAGGGGATATGATTTCTTCCGTGACTTGTGTCCTTGTATCTATTGTTGCCATGGATATTGGCTTCTCTAACTTAATTCTAGGGTACTGCTCTAATTTATCTATCTTTAATATAGAAACTGATGCTCCTGTATCTACTAGAAGTCTCAGTCTATGTCCTTGTATGTGGACAGATATTACGGGAAGTGTCTCAACCTCCCGGGGTTTATAAAATTTACCTCTCCTTGATTAGTTTGACTTAAATTATTGGTTTCCATGGGTTGTGGAGTATTTCTAAATTGATTGGAATTACTGAATCCAAATCTAAAATTATTGTTAGGGTTTCTTTGTCCTAAGTTTTGAGCATTATGTGCTCTTATCTGTCCAGAATTATTCATATCTATTCTAGGTCGGTAATTATTTCGATTGTTATTATGGTTAGAGTTGCGATAATTATTTTGATTGTTAAAGGACGGTGGGTTCTGCCTAGGTTGGAAAACATTCTGCCTTTGATTAAAATTATTTCTTTGTGGAGTATTAAAAGAATTTACTGGCATTCTAGTATAATCATTAAGTTGTCTATATCTACTTAAGAGGTGATATGCATTACTCAAAGTGGTAACGTTTTGTGCAATTATTACGCTTGCCTGAGGGGCGTTTAAGTTATTGGTAAATTTGTTTAATGCAATATTTTCATTATTTGTTGTGGTATAAATAGCACTAGGTTCTAACTTACTTTTCTTATTAAGTTTTTGTAGGATGTTGTTCAGTTGGTGGTATAGGGTGTTTACATCTCTTGCTTGTACTGCGTGAAGATCTTGGAGAATCTGCTCGTATGTTTCTTTGACTCCGTAGTCCTCGAGGAGACAAATTTTGATGGAGTTCCATGTGGCTTCTGGGGCCCTTCGTGCTGAATTCGCTGCTTCTCCTTGTATCTTGTGGCATATGATGAGGTTCGCCAAAGGTTGGTAGGGGGCATCAAGAAGGTCGTATAAATAGCTCACATGGTTTGAGAAATTTATAACGTCTTCGTTGGATCCTTCGAATGTGGGGATCTTTTCCAATCGGTTGATGATTCCTGTCTGTTCAGCGTTTGCCATCTTTATTTTCTTTTCTCTTGTGTATTTTGTTTAGTTATTGACAAGACACAAGGTATGTGTGGAAAAAAAAATATTTTCTTTTCTTTGTGAATTTCTGGATTATTTGTTTAGTGTTCTCCTGGAGAAATTGTGTATAATATTCTTTCGAATTTTGAACACCACTTTTCACAATTTACTCACGGTTCACAAATTTTTCTTTTTAGAAACGTTGGTCCTGTAATTAATTTACTTTTAATTGCGGAACTTAGTTCGATCACTTGAATCCTTTCAGGGACATATATTTTACTTGTATATGTTTAATAAGGATCCTACCGACTGCGCCAATTAAATAAAACAAATATTATTTATTTAAAAATATATATTTATTTAAGTTTGAGCCGATCTGCTCATTTACGTTGACAAATCTAAACTGATCTCTAAGTTACAAATCTACTCTTATTTATACTTAGATATTAGGTGGCGTCCATAATAAATCTTACATTAATGGATAACAGATGATAACCAAGGCGTCGGTCATAACTCACAGAGTTTATTGTTGAGCTGATAACCAAAGGCGTTGGTCATAACTCACAGAGTTTATTGTTGAGCTGATAACCAAAGGCGTCGGTCATAACTCACAGAGTTTATTGTTTGCAGCTGGGTATGATAGTGGACCCTTGTCCTTTCTCGGGTTATAAAACTAGTCGTCCCTCTGCTGGTGTCATATCACTCATGTTGATATGATCGTCGTTGGAAATGTGTGTTCCTAACATAACTCACGCACACCAAAATGAAATGTAACCAAAAAGAAAAGGAACACGTTGAACAACAAATTTGAAAAATGTGAATTTATTCTAGGCGGTTATTCAAATAACAGTATTCAAATCACAAATTTTTTTTAAGACCAAGATTTGTATGACTTTTTTTGCAGAAACTAAAAAGTTCAATTCATTTGCATCAATACATCTATTATAATGCTATACAAGCACAAATTATAAATCAAAACAAATAAAAAGTCGGTTACAAATAAGCATTTGAACGATTTGACAACCATCTGTCAGCAATAACCAACTAGCCCAAAGAAATTTCTTGTGCTAACAGTTGCAGGTTTTTTTATGGAGGGGAAATGTTTTGTTCTCTCTTTTGGCTCTTTTCTGCCGAACTTTTGCGTAAGGGAACGGAGTTTGACTAAATTTCGATAAGTGTCCGAATGCATTATCGTAAGGGAGCAGACCTAATGTCTATTATTAGAGGCAATGTTTGTGATATGTAAGAAATTCATATATTTGTTTTTGTGCATTTTACTTGGCAGTGGGCATTGAGATCATTACAAAAATATGCCTTAGATATTTGGATACTGATCGGGATTGGGGTATCATTTTTTGAGATATAATTTAAAAAAAAACTGGTCAAAATAGTTGGAGCAGTTCTTGTACAATTATGCACACAAAACGAATAAATAAAATACATCCGCTACTAATACTGCAGAAATATGTTTTAAGACTCTTATGTCGTAAACCTCGTAGACATCCTAGCTATCCTTTGTTCTGTGACCTGAATGTTCTTCCTGTTCGTCATTTATATTATTTCAAGGTACTAAAAACGTTTTTCATGAAGTCGGGTCTCATTTCCAATTACAATTTACGTGTAAACGTCTCTAATATGTTATCTGTTCCCAATTTCCGCACCACTGCTTATCGTAATTTTTATTCTATTTTATCTTATCGATTGTTTAAAAAACTCCCGTAGTCTATCAGAGCATTATCAATGTCTGGAGCATTTATAAAGCAAATTAAAATTTGGCCCTTCCGATTTAACTTTATTGGCTTAGAAACTATTATTTCTGATATTCTGGTTTAATTTAATTCTGGTAATTTTTACTAAGTTTAATTTTAAATTAATTTATATATTTTTTTGTAAAATTTTAATTTCTCTTTTGTTATTGTATTTTGCATTCTGCCTCTAATTCTTTCGTTATAATTAATGTTTTCTTTCAAAATCCTGATTTAATTTTATTAGTTTTTTCTTAAAGGGTCACCCCACCCAAAACTTTTATTTATTTATGTTGTTTAAGTCAACGATGTGGCATTCAACTCTATTTTTAATACACATGTATATAAAAGCAAAAAATGTCACTTACTTTTCTTATATGTTTTTTTTTTATGAATGATATATATAAATTATAAATTATAAAACTTTCTTGTATTTTGGAACCATAAGAAATAAGTATTATCTCTCTATAAATACAATTACTTAACTATATAGCTGAAAACTGAGTATTATATTGTTCAGGATTATTACTTGTTTTTAATCAAATCGAAAATAGCGTTTTTTATCTTAAAAACATCAATTTTAATCTGGGTATACATTTTGGTCAAAATCGTTATCAAAATCAAATTTAAAAAAAATGGTTTTTTGATAGGCAAGTTTTTCCCGAGCTTTCAAGCTGCCATCAGAACACCTAAGTTCCCTTTATCTGGTAGAAGAGGCAGTAGTTTAAAGTTTGCGAGGTCATCAGCCGTGTTACATCTCTATGGCCCTATATCCAGCAAAGGTATGAATAACATATTCAGCGGTCCCTCTCCCAAAGAAGTTTCCGACTACTGTATACCTTATAGAGAATGGTTCCAAGGGCATAACACTCATTTGACTATGCGAGAAGACACTGATATCACTTTTACTTTTAGCTAAGTTTTTTTTTTTCGCCTGATGAAACAGAATTTTAAGTGTAGCGAAATGAGTAGCAGATGCACAAATAAGGGCTTTACTAATACCATAATTAAACGGAAGTATTGACCTGATGATCGAGACGTAGATACAGCCACTTCGTAGTGTTACAAGATTGTAAAATTAAATTATTTGTTATGATTTTTTTGCGAGACAAAGTGCGACAGTATTAGTAATTAAGACCCAAATATTAAGCTTCATTGGAATTTCTAAAGCTTGTTCCATGTATATATGTGGAAGGTCGATGAGTGGAATTTGGTATTTCTTGGTTAACGCGACAAGTTCAGGGGGCAGATTCTGTAAGGCGAAACGATCAAACGTTTTCGTGTGCACGAAGAAAGATGCTTGTGTAACATATGGCAAATCATTCGTGCGCACGAAAACGTTTGATCGTTTCGCCTTACAGAATCTGGACCCAGTTTTGTCAGGGTTTACCTAAACGCACAACAGTTGGTCCACCTTGTTAGTTTGTTGCAACCGCACTGTAATGATTCCTTTAACGTATCTAGTTGCTTTTTCGAGACGACAAAGCAACGTCATCTGCATAAGTAAAGCACTTTAAACCCCATCGATTTTAGAGAAGGAGAATAATGCCAAATTGTAGAGTTGTTCCTCTACTGACGCAGATTTAAGATTGTTGAAACTTAACAAAGGCGCATGCAATACAATGCCATCTAGGGCTCACCTAGGTGCTTTCTACAAACAGTACACCTATTATAACTTAATTAAATCAGCTCTGTTTTGTCTACTATAAGCTAATTTTGTGACTACTTTATCAAAGTGAAAAAAGTGGCTATAAGTATTAAATATGTGGCGATGCAGTTCTAGACGTTTGCAGCGAACAGAGCCACAACCATCCACTGCAGCAACAACTCAACCATCGCTTGCGGCTGTCATCAGCGTTGTTCCGAAGAAATTTTCGCGTTGAGCCATTTCCATACAAGTTTGAGCCACATTATTTAAATGAAAAGGGGAAAAGTTTTTTGTAATTTCTTAAAACAATAAAGGCAAGATTTGTGGGTGCATCTAGGTGAATCTTTTACCCAGATATTGTTATTGTGACGGACCGTCATTCAGTCGAATAAATTCTCATTTAATGATTTTTTTTTTTTAGTTTTTCCACCCTTTTTTTTCCAAAATAGTGATGTTTAAGTTTTGAGATAGATGTGAACCATTTCTCGTTGACCCAAAGCTAAAATACTTGAGCCAAGCCACCCAATCGGGGACTTCAGCTCAACGCTGATCGGCCTCTTTCCGGTCTCTTACCTTTTTGACAGCGACAGCGACCACAAGTTGTCCTGGACACGTGCATTTATTACTAATATAATAAATAACCTAGTTTTATTACATACTAATTTTTATTTGTATAGGACTTGCGGGGCACTGCCCCAATTCGAGTGTTGCCCTTATTGGGGCTTCACAAAATTAAACGGTGCTAGAGGAAAATAGGTGTTGAGTTATCTTGCTTTCGCTAGCAATAAGCAAATCAAGATGCTCTATTCACCTGACATTTTTCTTGAGGTTTACCTTTCCTCAGATTGGGTTGGCAATCCAAATTGGTAGTGACCTTCGGGTTGTGAAAGCTCGACCATTAGCTATATAATGGTACCACGGAAAATGGGGTCAGACTCTGTAGCATTACTGGTGCAGCCCTATCATTTGAGGTTGAATTCGTGGGGGATGTGGTTTATTCCAAATGCGGAGACAAGTTGCGTTCTTTCAGAATGAAGAGGTGTCAGATGGGCCTCGCTGACTATTGCCAAACCGAACAGCCAAGGTATAGCACCATAGGGTCGGTACTTGTACTGGCCCTTGGGCGTTTGGTCAACGTCTTTCTCAGTGACTCTAATGCGGGTATGCCCACCGTGAAATTAAGCCGTCAAGGCAGGTGTTCACGTAAGCATATCGTTCGTTTCTGTATCGGACTTTCATTATAGCAAATTGTAACATTAGGCGTTTTTTTTATTTTACGCGCACATGATCTATATTAATTATTTATCTTAATTTTTTACAGCTAAATTCAGCTGTTGTTGTAAACCATGGAAACCGATTATCTACGAGTATATCTATAGATCATGTGGCTGAAATAAAAAATTCCTATCATGCAGCTACCTTTTTAGCGAAATTATTCACTATATGGCCCGAAAAGTTTTTGTTCATTATAATAAAACAGCGCAATTAAAATCGTAGAGAATATCACAGCCGTATATTTTTTTATTTATTCTTGAGACGAAGTGTATCCCAATTTCAAACGACAACATTAGAAAGCCTTGGCAGTATAACCGCTTGGGTTTTTGTTAGACACTCGAAAGTTGGGACAAAAGGAAGAAGGCCTAAGGCGTAATTCTTATTTTATTAATTTGGTATTTATTTATTTAAATACTATACATAATGTCACAGTTAATTAATAATGAAACAGATTTAAATAAGCTTATTACTGTATTATATTTCTTTTTATATTTTTTCTTTTTTTTAAATACATTTTAATAAATTGAAATCAATCACATGATTGTTCTTATTAAAATCCCTCGTCAGGTTATTGATGGGGCCATTACTCCCATAGTTACATCGAGATGTCCTTTGGTATAAAAAAAAAATCGGGTTACTTGTTGTCCTCGGTCTGGTATTGATGTTAATGGAATTAAGAACATATGTGGAGTTGACATTACCAGTCAGAACGCAAAACAGGAATATTAAATTGGAAGTCCCGCTTCGTTTTTCCAAAGTCTGAAGATTCTACAACTTTAATCGGCTTATGTAAGGTGGAAGACGACTTTCGGTTTTCCAATGCCAATCACGTAAAGCGAAGAGAAGAAACTGCTTTTAAATACTTTCAATTCTTGAGATTCCAGATTAGAATTTTGGTTACATAGGGATCCTTAAATTCTTTTGAGAAACGTTTTATAAGTCCCAATTGGCTTCTTGCCTTTCTAACAATGGAATCCAAATAGAGATTGAAGGTGAGCTTTCTGTCAAAGACCACACCAAGCTCATTTAAGCAATCAACAATTTTAACAGCTTCCTCATTGATAAAATAAATTGGCGCAGTCGAATTTGGGCGTCTCGTGAAGGTCATGTTTTTTAAACTTCTTAAGATTAAGTTGCATATAGTTTCTTCTACACCAATCCTGCATAGTGTCAATGTCATGTTGTAAAAATATATAACATTGTTGGCTACCATATGAATAGATCAGCTTACAGTAATCCGCAAATAGCAAAATTTTGGTATATGTTATAAGAGGACATTCGTCGCACTAACCTAAGCCAATTTTTGAAAATTCTTCCTTAAACATTTACAGCCGTTTTTATTATATTGCCTTACAGTTAAACATGTTGTTAAGTTAAACATCGCAGTCTTTGCTTGGCTTTGTTGAAATTGTTGTTGATAAACATTTTTCCACGGTAACTTTACTTTACTTTAGGTTTGTGTCTAAAAGAATAAGAATTTCGATAAACTATTACAGAAAGCACTGAAATCTATAACTGTTAGCTCTGAACATCAGCTGTGATTAGCTTTATAGGTGAAATCATTTTACACAGTAAAAAGTCAAATTATCTCTCACAATTCCGAAATACCTTCGGAGGGACCGCTGAAATATCAACTCATATATATTATCTATGTGTCTTCCTATATATTTATTCCTCGTTCAATTCCACCAACCAAATCTAATGTCTGGCCATAGGTAGACACTTGACACACTTCCTAAAACATTACCGACAAGCAACCAAACTGAAGAAGCAGATTTATTTTATGTTTTTTTATTTATTAAATATAATAATTATATTTTAAAGTTACAATAGCAAACGAAATTTTAACACAAAAAAAATTACACAACATGCGAAATGAACGCACAAAAAAAATTGGCTTCACGTTTTGACTGACATTTTGACGTTGGGTTTATAAATAAGGCTGTTACAGTAAATATGTTACACAAAAGTCTACTCAAGCCCTGTGTGGAAATAGGGTGCATTTGGCTAAGAGCCCTTTCCTCTTAATTTTTGTTTCGTTGTTTCGCCAGGGAATGAGGATGAAAAGTCTCTCATACCACCCTTGAAGCTTATCTACTTTCGAAATTTATAATCTGGTTTAAATTATGTGCGCGGAGTTCAATAGATTTATTTTTTCATACCCGTAGCTGTTGGACTGAAATGTAAATGAAATTAAATGTGTATATTAGTTGAATTCACTCTTTAATTTTCAAGTACTTAAAGCACTTCCACCCGGAAAGGGTATAGTAAAGGATACAAAAAGGACTGATGCTCCGTTAAAATGAATAAAGATCCCAAAATGGGCGATATTGTGACCTGATTATTATTTTTTTTTTTCCACCAGTCCAGTTAGTGGCAAATAGCGCTTCTAGCGTTTCCCTTGCAGGAAATATCGTACATGGGTTGTAAATCACGGCGCCTAATGCTTGTTCTGTTCTTTCGAATTTTTTTCCTTTGATTTTCTTTTGGGTGTCATAAAATTCCTTTTAAAAGCTTTAAATATTATGGCACAAGAGAAACTCACCAAAAGCGAAACATACATTAATTTAACAAAAAAAAAAAGTCCACAAGTAGGTCGCATGTCCTTGCTCATATTAGATACCCTTCTATTGGATATTGATTTTATATCTATTTGCATCGACTCAGAAATTCAATAACAAAAGGGTCATGAGGAAAATTCTTGGCCTATACTAGGTACTACCTATTCGATTAAAGATTAAACAGTCGGTTTCATCTGAAAGCAATACTCGCCCCTAATACGAGCAGGTTGAGGAAAAAAATCTCGAAAAATCCCATGGGTGTGGAATGCACTTAGAAAATGTGTATATGGGGAAAAACGGGGCAAAACAAAATGTAATAAAATCGAAATTTACTCATCATATTTAGCAGCTTCCTTGCTGGAACATTGTGTGCGGAAACGGATATCGTATAAATCAAAAGTGTCGGTGTATCCTTTTGGGGCTTTTCTCTTTCGGAAAATCCTTTTCTTATGTCATGGTGATTGGTATGCATATGTTTTCGCAGGGAGTTTATTTTTTTTTTTTTTCTCCTACCAAATAGCCGTGATGTGAAAGTTGGAGTAGGTTTATGAAAATTTTGTTCTGGCAGACGTGAGAGGCCTCATAGACGCATGGAAGGACATTTTATGTTTTGCTTTTGTTTTGTATAGTAGAAAAAGTGTGCGAAATTAATAGTCTAGATGGGTGATAATCTATATGGATTGTGCGTGGTTATTTATATTCGCTGGAGAATTCAATCATGTTCAATGAAGAATGTTAGATGCGGATGTTTATTTGCAGACATGATTGTGTTTGGCATGAAAAATAACAAGCATTTCCAATTTGTTTTTTATTTGTTGTTGTTTTAAAACATATAGCCAGCCATGTAGGGAGGAATTTTAGCTTCTTATCGACGTGGACGAAGAGTGTTGGGAACTTGCATTGAATCCTTGGTCAAAATTGGTATTCACAGTACTTTCCTAATCTAAGTTCTAATCGTAAAGTTGAATGGGCATTACAAGTCTCCAACTAATTTTTACGCATTGTTGAGGGAAGAAAAGGGAACTAGGACAATTAAAATAAAGTACACGATTGGCCCGCACGAAACTTTCTCGCTCATAATCAACAGTTTGGTCGGTTGTCTTTATTTAGACAAAACGAACCACACAGAAAACATGAGAATATACTTAAATTGAGTGCACTTTTGACTTATATGTATTCATTTCAGGTATCCATTAACAATAATGTGTGGCTTATGGTCTCATTGCAAGACATATTTCGCAAGTATTTGTTAAAAAGCTTTAAGTGGACAATTTACTGTATAAGGTGCTACACCTTACAAGATTTTTTAGTGCAAGATCTCGTTTTTGACTGGAAGAGGTTGGCGATGCTGGTTTTTATGCCTATGGCTTGAAATAGCCTTCGTCATAAATACCGACATCTTTACACCGATATGGCTACCTAAGAAATCATTTTTCTAAGTTTATATTCTTAGTTACAAACAAGCCGACGAATATGAATAGGTAATGAAATGGAAAATGAGGGACGCAATAATCTTAAAAATATAAATTTTTTTTTTCATGAAAAATATCGAAACAAATTTTGTTAAATTTTTCTTTTTAAGAAAAGCGCATTCAATTAATTTAAGAATTGAAATAGTTTTATGAGATATATTAAGTACAATTTTCAATAGTTCCCTTTTTGGATTTTTAGAAAAAAAAAATAGTTAAGCAGCGACGCTAACCCAACATTCGTAAGCTCAAATATAAATTTAGCTTGAAATAGTTAGAGCCGTTTAAAACAAAATTAATTTGTTTGTTTCCCATTTTATGGGAAGTACCTACAGTTTATATTGGGGCTAAAGTGCGAACACAAAAGTGTCCGGGAACTTTAAGCCCACAAACTCCAAATCCATAGTTCAAAACAAATCTGTTCAGCCGTTTAGGCTGGTGGAGATTGATAGCCGACGGACAGAATTGCGAGACCCATTTTGTTGGGCTCCTCTATCATCGACATCATTATGCCGGAATTGATTAAAATCTAGAGTACAAAAGGTATCTTTCTCTTCCCTTTACGAGAAATACATGAACGATTTATTGATACCATTAATACATGGCTCCATTGGTGAGAATCGACTACGAAAGCAGACACAAATCTCAACATTTAGTCACGCAAAAACTGTCACAGCAGACACAGTAGCGAACCTCGGGGTATCGTATATTAAAAACAACTTTTTGGATCAACCTGCAGTTCAGTTCCTGGTAGTGGTATAGGTATGGGCCAAATTGGCGAAAGAAAATTGTCCACGATAAATAGAAAGAGTAAAAAATAATATTCTGTTCCTCTTGAATTCTGTAAATAGCAAGACAATGCATGTGGTATAGTGGCCGGTTATTACATAAATGACTTTGTAGTACCTACATTGAGTCTTTCAAGTCGAAGAAGTTTCTTGGATCGTTTTTTTATTTATGTAAGTATTTACCATGAAACAGTCCTGAAATCCTTAAGAAGAAGTGTTTGAACTGAGCAATACATAAGGTAGTCAGCCTACAGTCTGACTCAACTCCCTAGTTGGAATCAAAGACTACATGAAAATCACTGTACAAAATCCTTTTCCTTAGCCCGATAAATACTATTGGGACCGGGCCGTTCAAATAGACCAAGGACAGCTTCACTAGCCTTCGCTACCAAATATGCTTCTGTTCCACAGCGCAGGACAGGGATAATGAAGGTTAAAGTCTCGGTAGAAATCCCTGTCACTGAATTACTTTCATAGTAAACAAAACAACCGATTGACATATACAACCATTGAATTGGGAAGCTGGAGGTCAGCATGAGCAGACAATTTACGAGGGTAAATCCGCCAATGTGCACAAAAAAAGTAAATCTGACGAAAATAGAGAACGCCTTGTATATGACCGCATTCTAACTGTGATAGCTGATCACGAAGGATTTTATTAATTTCAGCTTTAGGAACAATTACCTTGCAACCTTTGAACAGAAGGCCCTGTTCAAATGTGATTTCCTCCTTGAAGTTTGCATATTTTTTTACCGATTCTGGTAGTCTTCTGTCATCTTCGGGCCATCCACAAAGAACAACTTGTTTCAGCAAACACATCTCAAGATCTTCGGATGTTGTCTTCACAAATCTGTGGCGTGCGTCGTCTGTGAACGACAGTACGATGTTTACTGCATATTCTTCATCATCGCCTTCGTTGACTGGATCACAATCTCGACTGAGGGTATCAGCTATTGGAATTTGTGTACCTTTCTTATATTTTACATTTGGTGAATATTGGATGACATCCCATAAAATGCGCTGCAATCTCATTGGTGCATTCTGAAGTGGTTTCTTGAAAATGGTTTCGAGTGGTTTATGATCAGATTCGATTTCGATCTGTTTACCATAAACGTATTCGTGGAACTTTTTGCACGCGAATTTGATTGCCATCGCCTCTTTTTCAATTTGCGGATAATTTTGTTGTGTGGGAGTTAATGCACGTGTTGCATAGGCCATAGGCTGATCGTCTTGTAACAGGCATGCTCCCATTGCTTTTGAGCTTGCATCGACTGAGAGTTTCACAGATTTGTTCACGTCATAGTACTTTAGCACCGGAGATGAACTTAACACTTTTTTTACTTTTTTAAATGCGATTTTTTGTTCGATGTCCCAGAACCATGCAGTTTCCTTGTGCAGCAGTTTCCTTAACGGCTCAGTGATATCAGATAAATTTGATATAAATTTACCCAGATAATTAACCATTCCTAAAATGCGTTGTAATTCTTTCACATTTGTTGGTTCTCGCAATTTCTGTATTGCTTCAATTTTTTCAGTGTCCGCTTCAATACCTCTAGCTGTAAAAATATGACCAAGGAACTTAACTCTTTGCTTTTCATACTCACATTTCTTTTTGTTGAGCGTGAACCCGGCTGTTTTCAATCGGTCAACTACTTTTTTCGTTGTTTCGCGAAGTTTCTCCACTGTTTCAGCGTACAAAAATATGTCGTCCATAGCCACTTTGCAATTTGGAATGTCTTTCAATGTAATATTCATTATTTCTGAGAATATTTCTGGTGCCGAAGATATGCCAAATGGCAGTCGCAAAAACTGATATCTGCCCCAGGGCGTTGCAAAAGTTAAGTAATCCGATGTTTTCTCTGTCACAGGTATTTGCCAGAATCCTTTTTGACAGTCCAATTTAGTGAATATTTTTGCATTTTTTACACTTGATGCAATTTCTTCGACAGTTCTTAGCGGATAATGCCGACGCTTGATATTTTTGTTCAAATCTGTTGGATCTAAGCATATCCGGATTTTGTCCTTTTTTGTGACTACAACTATTGGGCTCACTGCTGGTGTTGGATGGCTCACTGGACGAATAACCTTAATTTTTACCATGTTGTCCAATTCTGTCTTGACTTTATCGCGTAATGCATGTGCAATACGACGTGGTGGAATAATTTTGAATTTTGGATCATCTATGAAATCAATTTCATATGTAAAGTCCTTACAGCAACCAATTGTTTCGCCATCCGCATCAATTTCATTAACGCGTACAATGAGTCCCAGTTTTTCACACGCTGTTCGACCTAGTATCGGAGTCAAGTCTTCTGCAACGATTTTAAAGGTAATTACGTCTGAATTGTTCTTTGTTTCACATTTAGTTTTTGATTCACCCACTACCGATATGCTGTTGTTGCTGTATGCGACGATTCTTTTTGTATTTGACGTACTAATTTTTAGTCCCAATCGCAACGCTTCTCTCTTTGGCAGCACATTACATTCGGCCCCGGTGTCCAATTTAACAGTCAATTTCTGGTCTCCTATCTTTAAGTTCTCTGACCATTTGTCGAACAGTGCAATGCTATTTACTCGTACACTGTCTCTAAGCGTACTGATCGTGTACTCCTCTTCATCCGTACTGGATGAATCTGCCTGTACGACGGCGTTAACTTGCTTTTGAAATTTTCCAGGTTTTTTCTTTTTCAGATTTTTCTCGTCACCAGTAAAAGTATTTTTCTTTCCTCGACATACAACAGCCCAATGTCCTACGCCATTGCATTTTTTGCATTTTTGCCCGTATGCTGGACACTGTTTTGGACCGTGATTTCTGCCGCACCGTCTACAATTAAATGTCTTTGATTTACCTAAAGCATTGACGTTCTGATCCATGCCGGTCGATTGCAATTCATTTATTTGTTTCACAGCTCTTTCGGCCGCTCTGCAAATCCTTTTTGTCTTATCCAAAGACAAATCGTCCTCGATCCACAGTTTTTGTCGTGTTGTCTCCGAGTATATTCCAACGACTATTTGGTCCATCACAAATTCATCGGCATTCGAACCATAGCAGCATTTCTTTACTTGAGACTGCAACTTTTGTAGAAAATCCTCAAAATTCTCATTCGATTGTTGTTTTATTCTGTGGAATTGACATCTTTCGTATGTCTTGTTTTTGGACGGTGAGAAATGATCTGTCAATTTTGTTTTTAGTGTCGTCAAACTAGCTTTCTCTTCAGCGGTGAGATTCATGTTATTGATTACTCTTAATGCTTCGACACCGACACACGCCTTAAAATTTGCTGTTTGGATTACTGGTGTTTCTGTGGATAATTTATTTGCTGTAAAATAGTTATCGTATATTTCTAACCACTCCGTCCATTGTTGAGACATATCGATATCGCTGTTGACAACGAGTGGCTTTGGTGGTTTTATTCCTGACATTTTTATGCGCTGTTGCCGTTTAAGAAAATATGAGTCACTATGCCGTCAAACACGTTTAGACACGATTTTATTTTGCTATTAATATGTTACTATCTGTTGCTAAATTCGGCAAAGACGAAGTTATTATGCAATTTTCCTATTATTAACACTTCATTTATATGTTTATTCGGTTTTTAATTTGCATTTACACGAATTAATCATGAATCACTTCTGACACCATGTGATAGCTGAGCGTAAAACAACAGTGCATGATGGCTTCTGGATAGTGACTGACTTTATTGGTTACTGTGTGTAGATGTAGTTTATACACATATGTAATATATAGTAATACATGTATGATGAATGGTGTGACATAGATATTTGTGAGTATCGTATTACATACTGTGACACTAACCTATAATTGGGAATGCATCCGATGGACTCTAAAACTAGTTACTATGAAGTACATTCATAAGACTGGCAATAGAACTTATTAACTCTTAGGTCTAACAGCACTAGTTCTCAAAATCAAGGAAACATAAAAAGACAGAGGTGGGAAAGACCGACTCCATTAGTTTTTAAAAACGCTACTCTGCAAATGTATATATGTCGGACAGGTGAGTCTATACGCCTCACGTGGCCCAGCCATCTGAGCCGTTGTACTATCAGCCTTTTGACCAGGTCAGCGTCGGCCGTTGAGTCTTTTCCTCCACATAGCATCGATACGAACTGAGCCGAGTAACACCCGAATAATCTTTCATCCGCCTTTGCCAGAGTCCATGCTTCTACGACAACAAGGCCGAAAAAATAGGTTATTTTACAAAATCTCCTTGGTTCTATGGGAGATGGTTTTAATTCTTAGCCTGAAGAAACAGGGATTGGCCAACGTTTTTCTATAGTTTGATCTCTGCGCTGGTGTCATTTCTCAAAGTAAAATTGGAGCCCAGCTAAAGAAAGTCTTAACTACTCGTAAGGTTTTGTCAGGCTTACCAAAGTGCGGATATATCTTTAGATGTCCAAGCCAGACTTCAAGCATTGTCAAAGGACTTAATTGACCCTACGAAACTCTAGGGCTAAAACGATGCCAGCCGTAAAAGTTTTTAAGATGAAATTGGCTGAGTACTCGGGTACCAGATGACCAAACTAATCAAAGCAGTAAATCAGCACCCATCACCAGAGTGACCATGAAAAATCTCAGTTCAATTTGTGAAACAGTTTTAACATTTTACAATGTGCCAAGTACGTGCTCGGCTAAGCTTTTAATTTACCAACCACTCACCACATCGGGCGTTGCCGAAAAGTTCACTTTAATCTTCTTCCTTAACACAAGCACTCTTCCACATTCTGTCCCGCAATGAAAGTGTGCGAAACGGACCGTTCCACCTCTTTCGTGGCAAAGAAGCAAAACGGCGATAACTTTTTTATTGGAAAATTTATTTGGTAGGTAGGTATTTATCTGAGGATGCGAATAACGTATAAACAAAGACATTTCGACTTCTAGGCTCCGCTTTTGGGTGAAGGTTGATTGTGTGTTGAAGAAATTTACAGATAAACTTCATGGTGCTTATGATGCAGCTACTAAAAGCTTCCTGGAGTTTCAATACAAGCGATAGTGCGCAGCGTTTGTATTGATGTATTTTAATCCTCTTAAATTTCAGGCAAACAGTGCACCGGCCGTGGGAGCACCATGTCCTTGGAACTGCCTGTGTGCTTGTTTTTTTATTTTTTTTTGTTCATAACGGCTTACTGCTTAAGGTGGTGGTTATTTAAAATGGTCTACTTGGTCGCAGTGGCCTAGTGGTTAGTGTGTTGGACTACTATGCGAGGGGTTCAGGTTCGAATCCCGCAAAAACCCAAATTCCAACTCAGGGTTTTTTTCACTGCGCCACCTCTCGCGAACGTCTGACAAACATCCGAGAGTATAACTGTCATGAAAGAGCTTCTCAATCGGCCCGTTTGGAACCGGCATAAATTTGTAGATCCCTTCCATTCGTTCCAAAAAATTAAAATCTCACACAAAACGAATGGTTGCGAGAAGCTAGGCCCTGGGTCCCTACAGACCTGTTGCGCCAACTATTATTATTATTATTATTATTATTACTTGATTTTTTTGGATTTTCTGCAGTTTGGTGATACAGAATTCTCTGCCTTAAATCATGTCGTATTATATTTTCCACAGGGGGAGCTTTATTTAAGGCCCTTGACCGGATTTTGTTTCTACCGGAAGCACTTAATCTCATTTCTCATCGCAACTGCTTGCGGTGTAAGCTTGAAACTTTAGATCTACTTTGTAATTTAAAAATATAATGCTAACAATAGGGGCCGTTGCCTAGCCACAGATATCTTCAGATATATCTCACTTTTGCAGGCAACAGCCGTCCAATTTGATGGTGAATAGTGAGTCAAGGTCAAAATATTTATTGTAGTTCGGGACAGGGGTGTATGGCTTTTCAAGGCTAATTTAAGTGGCCGGTAAAGCTTGACCATACCACCGCTAACATCCTCCGAATATTGTCTAGTCTGGTGAAACAGCACTGAGACATTTGGTTATTGATTTGTTGGGCTGTAATAAATTGTAAAATTATTTAACGAAATAAGGGCCGGCATTCTGTAAGTTGAAAACGTTTAAACGTTTTCGTGCACACAAAGAGTTTGCTTCATGTAACATCAAAAAGGAAAGAAATTCTTCTGGGCTGTATTGAGGATGCCTGGTTGCATGTCATGGGATGTGTCAGTAGGTCTAATTCCAAATATGTCTTGGGCATTTTTGTAGACTTCAAGGGCGCTTTTGACTACCTCAGTTGGGATAGGATAATAGGGCGATTAGATGAAATTGGTTGTCCTGACATAGTTCTCTGGAAAAGCTACTTTTCCGATAGGAAGGCTAGAGTCATTGGAGCCAATGACTGTGTTAGCATAGAGGTTGAGAGAGGTTGCCCACAGGGGTCCGTAGCGAGTCCATTCATTTGGAACCTTATGATGGATCCCCTACTGCGACGCCTCACTCAACAGTATGAGTGTAGTGCCTTTGCAGATGATCTTCTCATTCTGGTTCAGGGTCATTCAAGAAAAGGGTGAGAGGGCTATGGCATTGGTCTATGAATGGGGTGCTGAAGTAGGCGTTGGCGTGTCAGCGGACAAGACGGTGATGATGATGCTCAAGGGCAAACTATCATCCACCCGACATCCGACTGTCAGAGCTGGCGGAGTTAGCCTAAAGTACAAGACGGAAGTCAAGTACTTGGGCATAACAATTGGCGAGAGAATGAACTTCTTGCCTCATCTCAAAAAGGTGAGGGAAAAACTCATGACTCTTGCCCCTATGACAGCCAGAGTACTTAGAAGCGAGTGTGGGCTCACAAGAAGGGCGGTGCGAACCATATACGGCGGACTTTTCGTTGCTTGTGCAACATTTGGCGCGCCGATTTGGGGTGACACAGTCAGGACTGTGGCAGGCAGGAACAGGTGTGTCGTACTGTCGCCACTGATGCCTTGCAGGTGTTGATGGGCTTTCCCCCTCTGGATCTTGAGGTAATCCGTAAAGGCATTGCCTACAGGATCAGGAGGGGTCTTCCCCTATCAACAGCCGACTGGGTTGCAGATGACGACGTAACGAGTTTGAATGTTCGCGAATGTAAGAATTTATTGTTGAACCATGTTCTATCTGAGTGGCAGACAAGATGGAACGCCAGTGTGACGGGAAGGGTAACTTTTAAGTTTCTTCCAGACGTCGCAATGGCTGTAGGCAGAGCTGAACAGGGCTTTTCGCTGTACATGGGCTATCTTTTGACTGGTCATGGTTCACTCAATGCATTTTTGCATAAGAGACAATTGGCCAGCTCCGAAGTGTGTTCATGTGGCGAGCCCTGTGAAGATTGGGAGCACGTTCTGTGTGACTGTCCGCTTTACGCTGATATCAGGGATCTACCTGCTATGGGCGTCGAGACGGAGGGAAACACACGAGTGTTCAGCAGGGTACTGTCTTCTAGAGACAGTAGTGAGAATTTAGGTCGGTTTGCTGACGATGTCTTCAGAAGACGAAGACTGGTGCAGAGCGTAGGTGTTGTTTAGGTGATTCTAATAGCTGTTGTTTCTGTTGTTGTCTTAAAGTAGGAAGCATTGTTGGATGAGGCTGCCAGGCCTCGGGCTATAAGGAGTCCATCTGGAAGTGGCCTTTACGGCTGCCAAGCTCCACCGGAAGCTATATTCTGGTACCACGGGAGACAGGAGCCCCTGTGCCAAGTTGATTCTCTGATGACTTGTCACCAGTTCCGCTTGGTGCAGCCTGTCTAAGAGGTAGGCCCCCTGGTGGGAGCATCGTGGTGGCTGTGGTTACCCAAAATCGCGGGAGCATAAGTGTTCTTGAACACAAGAGGCGTTAGATAGGCCTCGCTGTTTAGCAAGGAGTGTAGCTCATGCCTTATACATGACTACAAATTTGTACTGGAGTAGTACTTGTGCTACTCTGGGGCGTGGTCAACGCTTTTCTTTTGACCCCTTCTGTGGGAAGGCCCACCGTGTTATTAAGCCGTCAAGGCAGGTGCACACGTTAAGCCCTCCTTTTCATTTCTGGGCGCGAACAAAAACGAACGAACACATTTTTGACGTTTTCGCTTTTCTTGCTTCATGTAACCTTAAAAACGAACAGATTTTATCGTCTCCACGAAAGAAAACAAACGACAGCCATTTTGTTGACGACTATCATTTTTTTATTTATTCTCTTTGAATTTGGTGGTGTTAAGATTGTGCTGGATATTTTACTAGAAATGCTAACAAACTATTTTTTGTTGACCAGCGAAAGCGACGAAAGTGATGTGGAAAATGAGCACGTAAACTTAAGACAATTACATGAAAAAAGGTTGGTTTATTTAAATTTGGTTTTTAGTTAAAAAGTTATTTTTTTCTTTTAGTTTTGTTCAACGTTTTAGGTCATTCAAAGCTGCATTTAACTACGTGCTGGACAATATTCATTTGCATACAGGTAGGTACACGAAATACATACGTGCCTCCTATTTTAAAGATTTCCTCAACGTCGAAACAACTTAACGAAGATAAAGCTACATACTGAGACTGCCAAACTATAATATTGTTGTCACGCATTTTCTCAAAACGAATGTGAACAAATAAACGTTAGGAGTTAAATGATGCAGATTTTCGCTTTCGCGTGATTTATTTCGGTTTTTGAAACGCGAAAGTGGTTTTCGTTTCGTTTTTTACAGAATCTCACCCCAGATTATTTATCTATTTGTCTTTGCTAGCACTTTCTCGGCAATGCACTTCAACATGGTGGGTTTGTTGAACATATGTACCTCTTTCAGTTATAAGTTATAACCTGTTTGCCCTCCATAAGAAATCTTCTGTCCCGTAGGTAGATCTCAGGAATAAATTGTACTACTGATAGAGGAACCAGGGGGGTGATCCCTAAAATAACACAAATTACAAAACCGAGATTACAACTGTCGTAGAGAGTCTTCTCAATTCAGCCTTTCGAAATTGGCATGTAATTGTAGGTCAATTCCAGTCGTCCCTAGGGTACCTATGTCCGGACAACGACCTCGGTTCTAACGACCATGCGGAAATAGCGACGCAAATTATGAGTCCCTTAATTTCACACCATATTTTCCATACAAATTCATCCTGATATAGCGACCTCAGGTATAACTTCATTTGAGCCTGGTCCCTTCACCGTGGTTACACCTATCTGAATTATAGTGTGTATATTTATACAAGACATATTCTTGCTTATTTACTCCCGAGCTATTCCGGTTAGTTAACTAGTTTTAATTATAAGCTCTAGGGCGCTATTTAAGGCCCATTTTATTCACTCGAAGTTGAACACAACTCGGGGAGTTTTCCAAATAAAAATCCCCAAGTTGTGTTCAACTTCGAGGAGTTTTCCAAATTGTGTTCAACTTCGAGGGACCTAAATCGTGTGGCTCGTGTCAAACTAAGAAAGTCATTTTTAATTGTCAAGTGTAAATTCCACTGAATTGGAAACAAAATTAAATTGAGATTAGAATGTAGCTGAGCAACATGTATAGCATCATTTGATTTTCAAGAAGAGTCGAAAAGTTTATTGAAAAGTTTATTGAACCCGCTTCATTTGCATTGACTAACACGAAATACTTTCACTTTCAAGCACCTGGGTTGAACGAACCATGTGTACATGCAAAGCCTGAATAAATTTTCAATCAAGTTCCTTGTATAATAGAACATGCAAACAGTTCGTTTCCCTTAAACTGTCCATTCTCAGAACTGTTCAAAATTTCAAGTGTTATGTGGAAAGTATGGCTCAACTTATTTTAGAGTTCTGTAGACGTCCGCCTTTCTGGTGGAAAAACACTTGCCCTCTTCGTATCACTTAGCAATGAAATTTGAAATATCTACTATATAAAAATAAGTCGGGTTTTCCTTCCTGACGATATAACTCCAGAACGGCTCAACCGATTTGATTGATTTTTATTTTGTTTTGTTCGTCTTATATCAGGGATGGTTTATGAAAAAAGAAAAGTCGGAAAATTCTCAACAGTTGGCGTTGTAGGCACATATTTCATTTTTCATGGGGAAATGCACTTTGAAAAAAATATAAACTGGATAGAAATCGAGTAGTTTCAAATACAAAAAAAAAAATATTTTAAATTTTAAAAGCAATATTGTTGTTGTCAATTATTTTAATGATTTTCCAAGCAAATCGTTGTTGTCAAAAATTTTGAAATTTATTTTTTAATATACGATATAGCTAGCTACCTAATAAGTTTGTTTATGTTTACTATGTTACATTAAGTAACTTTTTGAAATGAAGTAGATACTTTGATTTGTTTGTATCCATCATTTTTGTTTGGGAAGTACCTATTTTCAATATCCTTGCATTTGAATAGGTGGGTAAGTTCAAATGGAGGGGTGATTGAGATGACGAGGACAATGATGACAGGCAACAGGAGTTGCTGAGCGTTTTGAGTGTTCACGAAGGGGTGAAGCAGTTCGTAAAAATGTTCTGCAATTGAATCGACAACAAATGATTGCGTATGACTCTTTGATGGAAGCTGTGAACAAAAGAACTGGTAGTATTTACTTTCTGGTTGCTCCCGGAGGTACTGCCAAAACGTTCTTAATTTCATTGCTTTTGGCACGGATTTGATCGCAGCATGAGTTGCCCTGGCATTGGCTTCATATGGAATAACAGCAACTTTGTTAGAAGGCTACCGAACTGCACATTCAGCATTGATATTGCCACTGAACATGCAAATCAACCAGACACATTCTTGAAAAATCGAAGAAAAAATGCGAAGATTTTAAAATGATGCAAATTGATCGATTGGGTCGAATGCACGATGGCCCACAAAAGGTCAATGGTCAATGGTGGCGGTGGACAGGACGTTGAAAGATCTTCGTGTCAATCAAAACCTTTTTGGAATAACTATGGTTGTATTATCCGGTAATTTTCGGGAGACTCTTCCAGTTATTCCCACGATCAATTGCAGCTGACGAACTAAATGCGTGCTTGAAAGCATCAAATTTGTGGCTTCATGTCAAGACACTCTGATTGACGAGATCAAACTGCAGATGTTTTTTCGAAGCAATTGTTGGACATTGGTAATGAAAAGATTGCAGTTGATATCTCGACCGGACTTATCACTTTGCCCACTGATTTCTGCCACATGACCGATTCTAAGGAAGAGCTCATTCGAAGTGTTTTTCCGGGCATACCGCAGAATATAGAGGAGAAGATGTGTTGATTCCACGCATCCCGATGATTCCAACGGACTTACCATTCGAATTCAAACGACTGCAATTTTTTACTACAAATCTTTGCATTGAATGTTAATATCATCTATTTTACAGGAAAATAAAAGGCATTGAATTAATTTGAATTACTAACAAATTTTATTTATAATCACCAAACTAAGTTTAAATCGAAAAAAAGCTTCAAATAGATAAAAATTAGGTGGTACGAAGTTCACCAGGTCAGCCAACACCAGATGAACCGCATCAATTTCTGCAAATATATTTCATTTCGTCGATGGTGGATCAGCTGAATGTGCGGTGCAATATACAGGGAACACAACAGTTAAAGAGACGAATTATTGAACAGTTGCAAGCAATTTTTCATTTAGAAAATATTGTTTTTCACATGGGCAGCTATACGTTGCGTATTCACGAGTTGGGAAACCATCTGCTTTATTTGTGTTAACGTCAGACCAAAAAACAAAAAATGTGGTTTACCAAAGAGCACTTCAATGAAACGGATAATTTGCGGACACGTATAACGCTTCGATTCAGTATTTACTTTGGATTCACTTTCATTTTTTACTTAGAGAAGTTCAACTAAATTACACTTCATTTTTGTAATCGAAATTAATTCATTACTGTTGTGAAATGAAATAAAATTTTCCATTTTCAAATACAAAAAAAAAAAAATAATAATTTTTCTTCATCTTTTAATCCTCAAACATAATGTTACAAAAAACGAAGCCATCTGGTGGCGAAACGGAGTTCGCCGGGTTTGCTAGTTTCTTATAAGGAAGCATTATTTATGTAAAAAGTTCAATAACATAGCCACAGTTTTAAATGCGACTCGTTGAGAAAATTTGTTCTGCTCTGGTCTGAGGTTGTAGCCTCTTTTATTTCAAAATGTTTCAAACTTTCACTGCCTTTTAAAAACAGCATTTCGCTGGGTTTTTTTATCTTGCGAAGATTGTGCGGAGTTGTAATGCTGTGTGTATTTTTTTTTTTTCGAATAGCATGATTTTTGGGGCATGATTTGCTATGGAAAATAAGTAAAATCAGGAACATTCTCAAATTACCTGAATGGAAATGTTCTGATTCGTGAACTTAGTTCACGACCTATGTAAAGAGTGTTTTAGAGGTTGGTAAAGAACTTTAAGTTGGCAACACTATTTTATCTGGCGGCAGTTTTGTCAGCGCTGTCAAGTGATTTATTTTAACTTTGGTTTGGCATTTCAACATGAATAGACTGACACCTGAACAATGCTTCCAAATTGTGCAAATTTATTTTGAAAACCATAGCTATACGTCAATTTTTATAAGCGAATTTTGTTAAGCTATGAAGCTCACTTTTGGTTATGGATGGATACGTCAATTAACAAAACTGCCGTATTTGGAGTGATGATAGTCCTCATAGTGTATGTTGAGGCACCGTTACATTCACAAAAACTGACTGTTTGGTGTGATTTGTGGGTTATTGCAATAATTGGTCCGTACTTCTTTAAAAACGATGTTGGTCAGAACGTTATAGAGCCATGATTACTAACATTTTCATTCATCAATTGAACAACCATGATGTTCATTCAACAAGACGGCGCAACATGTCACACCGCTCGTGCCACAATTGATTTATTGAATGAAACGTTGGGTAACCGCATATTTTCACGTTTCGGACCCGTAAATTGGCCTCCAAGATCGTGCGATTTAACGCCGCTGACTATTTTCTGTGGTGAAGTCGTCGATAAGGCCGAAACGATTTACCGCTTGGAGGACAACATTCGCCGCGTTATTGCCGATATACGGCCACAAATGCCGGAAAAAGTCATCGAAAAGTTTACCTCCAGATAAGACTACTTCCGAGCCCACCGTGGCGGTTATATGCCAGAAATCATATTTAAATTATAATGCCAGTAAATTTCATGTCGATTTAAAAAAAATATCTTTGTTTTATTCCATTTCAAAGTCCTGTATACCTCTACAAAAAAAACACTCTTTATAACTCAACTTTGCCACCACGTATAGTACATACGCACAAATAATTTCAGTTATGAGATAAAATTCAACATAAATATGTACTTCTTTGAGATAATTCCATCTTTAAAGTTATTGCTTACCTAAGCTTAAGTTCTGAAAAAGCTTCTAAGAGGCTATGATATCCACGAAGGTAGGCTTCTGTATGGGTATTACAACATTATTACAAGGCTGTGTTAGCTTCGCATTTGGGTCTACAAGTTATTTGATGATGTTTTATCAGCTCTGTATAGGGGTGCTACAAATCATTTAGAGGCAATGACAACCTCCACACGGCCTCTTCAGATGTTTTTCACAGCTTTTTATATGGGTAGTATAGCTAACTTTGATGTATTGGAATATAGTCTGTGGGTTCCTGTTGGAGACGTTAATGTACCTGGGGTATAGCTTCTTATAGCACTATCGTAGCTCTACAGCTATCTGAGTGTATGTACATCAAAACAAATTGAGTATGTACATGTGTAGGCAACCTTCACTGCCAAGCCGCTAAGGGCAACCAAAGCTGAGTCTTATTGCTTAAACCAACTAGAATATGTAACAGAAAGCCTCCTTGTCATGTCAACCACCGACACACAATCGTATATGAGAAAAAGAATTGCTATAAGAAAATTAATTTCCTGAAGCAGTTGCGAGAAAACTTTTTCTTTTTTAGATACATTTGACGGTGCAAAAACAGCAAACAAAGAACAACCCAAATAAATGCCTACACCCCCGTTTTTATATCTAGCGTTCCAGTTCAATTATTATTTAATATTCTTCGCTCTCAATATATCATTCTCTCCTCTTGCACACAGTCTCATCGACAAGTTACAACTACTCCGGAATGGACTGATCTATTTATACCATTTCATTGGGGCAACGGCCCTATAATATATGTGCACAGTTACCAAACACATGTACTTTTCAAACAATATTCCTTTGCCTTTGTTTACTCACATGTTTTTGTGTTTGCCTTTCGATTTCCTCGAGTCCACGTTTGTGTTCCGTCGTCTCTATGACCTTCATTAAAAGTTTGTGCGGCAAAAAAAAATATATATTTAATTGCACAGCTACATAATTTAATAAGCATCTTCCATTTTATTCCTTCGGTTGGTCGTTTCTGATTTTCTATATAGCCTCCAGTCGACAAAAAGAGTAAAAATACAACGAAAATATTCCATTCAATTGAATATATAACTTCTACCGCTTGTGTCCTTGAAGAGCTTTTTGCAGCCCCCCAGTCAGTCATTCCCCTTATTTTCCACCGGTCAAAGCATCCTATTTGGGTCAAGGATCCTACCTACCACCCCCATTTCCTGTCACGGTGTTATTCTTTTGAATTGTCGCTACCAAAAAAAAAAAAAAAAATTAAACCAAAAATGTAGAAAAAAACGTCTGAATATAAACAGGCAAGGGAGACAAAAGAAAAGCAAATAACGTAAAAGTCAGAACGAAATGAAATCGAAATGATGACAAAGCACATTAAAAGATGAATGAACAAAATGAACATTCTGCTCTGTACACTGCACCGGTCCTTTCACAGTACCTAAGTAGGTATATGGATGGCCGTGGCCAACAACGGTGTCAGTTAGGGAAAGAGTAAACGGAAAGAACCGAACAAATAGTTTTTTTTTCCCTTCGTATGATATAGATAGAATCCTATTCGTGCAATAATTGCAAAAGTTGTATTCCCATTTTCCTTCTGTGTTTTCTGCTACTGCAGAAAAAGAGAGGAAAAACCCAGGCAAGGTTATCCCCTGGACAAAATTTCAATTTCGAAGCAGCAGGGGATCACTTATTGGATATCCCACCCCAATTGGAGATTAAAGAAAAATCCCCCAACAACAAAAAACGGTCCAAAGTGTTAATTAATTATGAACGATATAAAAAGACGGATACAAGTCGAACGAACCCCTAGAATGATTTCTGCTGCCATTAGCCTCCTTAATCAAGTTTATTCGGGGACAAAGTTCGAAAACTTTTAATTGCATTAATCTGTGGACCTTTTCTCGCTCACGTTCCATACCTTCTTCTTTGTTTAGCATAAGCTCTCCCTTGCAAAACAGTTCGTAGGAAATTAATATAGCATAGCTATGTTGGTTGACCTTTCGGGTGAAATGGTTTTATTTGTAGTTACAAAAAGTAGGACCTTTGTTTGCTGCGAGCTTTGAAGTTGGACTCTTGGACATCTGGTGTATTCACACGTGTACGCTTAGGCAACTATGTACGCAGTTTGTTGTCAGTTTTCATTGACCATTTTCTAGGAAATAAATATTCATGTTATCCACAAACTGCCTTTGTTGACGACTTCCATACATCACAACATTAAATGTGATGGTCGTTGTCAATGTCAGCCGACTCAAGTTACGCATCGGCAACACAGGAAACGTGTCATGGTTAGCGTCCTAGCGAATGGCAGTAAATTCTGAAGTTGCAAACAGAGCAAGTAAGAGTATACCTTGCCTATCAGATCTAGTTTCCAAGAACAATGGAAGGGAATGCTAAATTTATCATACATGCCTCAATGAAATATTTCGGCGATTACCACAGTTTTGGATAATCCAGTTTTCTCTAAAATGCTGCTCTGCTATTGATCGGGGGGAATTGTTCTTCAATTCACTGAACACTATTTCCAGTGAACACTATTCAATCGAATTGAATCTGTATTCACCTGGTTAATGTCGGTAACCGGCGTTAACTCGGCGTTAACTCGTTCATTTTTATCAATTCAGATCTGCGTGTCAAATGTTGCATGCTTTAAGTTTAATGGATCTATTGGTGGTGGATAAAGTGTAAGTCAAAACTAATTTACTGCTGGATTATTTGTTTGTAAATAAAGATTATTCATTTTTGAGGAATAGAACAACAAACAGAGACGAATTTACAAAAATAATTTCCACAATGAAATTAAATGCAGTGCAGATGTTGCCAGAAATTACGCCGAAATCCAACCCGAGGATTAATTCATTAGACTTTGATTTATTTAAAATATTTAACCAAAATAATTTATTCAACTTTCCAAAGATTTCCATAAATATAGCTAAAATTGAATACATTAATATCAATTTGCAGACAAAAAAAAACAAACTTCTATGATTTTACATGAACAGCTGTTAACTTGAATGTCAAATTCGTTTGGATAATGTAATTCACCCGATGGATAGCTGAATAGAAAGACAGATTATATTAGATTAATTGGGGGAGGTGGAATCAAGTTGCCACATCACTGCGGCCACAAGTGGGCCTCTTGTGATTGCCTTCATTCAGAGCTCGCTCATGATACAGGATTTGGTGATGAACCCTAGTAGGTCTTTGAGTGGGCTGTCAGATATGTCCTCTGCCTCAAGGTAAGGTTTTCCTAGATGGTGTTGACGTAGTCTGATTAGATATTCACAGTAGCACAGTATGTGTTCTGTTGATTCTATGTAATCGTTTAATAGTCTGCAAGTATTATCTTGTGTTATTCCCATAGTCTTGAGGTGTTTTTTGACTTCACGATGTATGGAAACGACAGAGCGAAGGGTAAGGGTTTTGTATATATATATAATCAAATAATATATAATTTGGCGCAAAAACCGTTCGTTTTGTGTGAGATTTCATTGTTTTGGAAGGAATGGAAGGGAGCTACAATTTTATGCCGATTCCAAACGGCTAATTGAGAAGCTCTTTCAAGACAGTAATACTCTCGGATGTTTGTCAGACGTTCGTGCGGGGCGGGGCAGTGAAAAAAACATGAGGCACTCCGGGAGCGCCGACAGAAGTGATTACTTGAATAATTACGTGTGTGTTTTCCGAATCGTCAGGAAATATTTTTTTGCACAGGAAATACATTTTGTTCTTTTATTTCACCACGAAAACATGTATTTTGCAAAACGGTTAATAACTAATGAAATCAACATATAAATAAAGGAATAAACTGAAAAATATTCAATCGTAGAAATAAAGTAATACTTACGTTTTTGTACCTACAATATTATTGTTTTTGTTTTCGATTGTTGTTTTTGTCGACAGAAAACTGGCCCCTGTATTTTGCGTTACCTCTTTACAAATTTAAATAGTAGATACAAATGCAAAAGAAATAAAGTGCACGACTGGGTCGCACGAAACTTTCTCGTCAAAATCGTTATTGCCGTTTTCCGGTAAACTGAAAAAAACTAAATTTTACAAAAATTTTTTTTTTTTTTTTAAAAAATCCATTTTACGATAATATAGAGAAAAATTGAGTTTGCTTTTACGTTATAAAAGACTACATTACCTTAGAAATTAATTTTTGTTTCAAGATATGTCGAAATTTCAAAAGTACCGTTGTTCGAATTTTTAGCCAAAAACTGGGTACGCAGTCCTAGTAACCTCACCTACTTAAGCTTAACTGTCAATTTTGGTTGAAATGGTTAGAGCCATTTTCGATCAAATCAAACTGGTACAAAAGTTTTATATGGGAAGTACCATTAATATTGAGATTACCTTGAAAAAAAAACACCTACCGAACTGTAAGCCCAAAAACTCCAAATCCGAGGTTTGAACGTAATCCGGGAAGCCGTTTAGGCTGTCGGCCCACGGAAGGACGGACAGACCGGACAGAATTTTGCGACCCACTTTTTTGAGTTCCTCTGTCATCGTAATATCAGAATTGATTAAAATCTCGAGTTCGTAATTTTGTACGAAACCAATATCTTTCTCTTACTACGTAATGGAGCCCGCCTAATTATACGTAATAATTAAACACATTTAAATTGAAAACGTAAATTGACGTAGAGAAGTCGTAAATAGCTAAATATTTGGTGTAATTTCTATATGGAACTAACTAGGTATAGGTACCTAACGTGTGGAATTTTTTATGCAAGCGTAGCCGACAGTAACGACACGGTGCAGCCTGTCCATAGTCGATATATCGAAATCATTTTAAATCCTTCCTTTTTATGCATGATTATTATGTAGGTATGTGGTATTACTGAACAGATGCAATCAGCATAAAATGATATGCTTTTCTTCCGCACTGGGTGTTCGATGTTGAAATTCCTGTTGAGTTTAGGGTGAAAGATGACTCCTGTAAGTATTCGTCGCTGGGGGATAAAGGAAGATTTCGACCGAACCAACAATCGGGGAGAAAGTTTTTCGCTACTCAATAGTGCAAATTGTGTTCAAATGCAGTCTCTGAATTCACCTTCAGTGGTAGAGTTTCTTAGTGTTGAACTTTATAGTATATAGTAAGCAAGAAAGTAAATTATAAGAAAATAAAAGTTGTTCTATTGCGAGCTACAGAACGAGAGACATCATACTTAGAATAGAGTTCGTCACGTGTAAGGCTAGATATAGTTTTCGTTCATAATTCTAAACTCGCGATGTTAATCAATTCTGACATCCCAATGATGAAGGACCTCTTCAACAAAGTTATTCTCAATTCTTTCCGTTCGTTTGCTCCTGAGAAGTAAAGCTTTAACCACAAATGGATTTCAGTTTCGGGTATTCACTGTAGGTACTTCCCACAGGTATAAGCCTTTTATGAAAAGTTTGACATTTTGAAAACGGCTGTAACGATTTAAGCCAATAAAACACTATCGTATATGCGAGTTTAAAATACCGGCAAATTAATTTTATTTGTGGAAACAATTCGTTTAAGTTATGAAGGAAAAACAGAAAAGAAGAATTAATTTACATGGAGAAAAAAAGTGCTGCAGCTAAAGTACCTACTTCTGTCAGGTGCAACCCAGTTATCTATTGGAATATTTTGAGGATCTATCAAACCTTAGTTGACCGTCAATATATTTAGTAGTACCTACCTAGTAGTATACTTAGTAAAAAAAACGAGTTCAATTGAATCTATTTCGTTTTCTTGCAGGGATAAAACTAGCAGTTAGCCATGATTTTTGCAGGCAGTCATTGATTGGACCTGTTATAAGATTATAGCATGCAAAATAGCTGTGTCTGAAATAACAATGCCGCGAGTACCACACTTAGGCCCATTTTATTCACTCGAAGTTGAACACAACTTGGCAGTTTTCCATATAAAAATCCCCAAGTTGTGTTCAACTTCGAGTGAATAAAATGGGCCTTAACAAGTTTCGTTTTTAAATTTGAGGATATAATTTCTTCAAAAATATTCTGCTTAAACCTCCTGCTAAAGGACGAGATTGTGATTTAACCGTGTATTTATTATTTGCGGGTCTGAAGAGATAAAGCTAGAGACATCATCGATTTATAGAAGAAGTGAAAGTTGTTTGCAAAACAGAACCCATTGATATATTAAATATTTTCTTCCAATGTCAACTTTTTATTGTTTGAAACAGAACTATTTGGCAACAGCACTGCACCTTCATTAATGCCAAATTTATATCTAAGTTGCCAGCAAATGATAACATGATTAACTTTGTCAAAAGCCTTTGGAAAATCAAGAATTATAGAGAAAAGTCTTCGATCCATTTTCAAAGCCCTTGCGATTGCCGTCCAGAATATCAACCATTGCAGACGTAAAACTCCGGTTTAAAAAATGACTTAGCAAAAAGATGATTTAGAATTTGCTCTGCTAGAACTTTCGCAAAGACTTTTAGCAAACACGTCAACATTTTTATGGGTGTAAAGTCTGTATCGTAGCTCAGCGAAATTGTACGCACAAGAAGTATTACCCGTCACAATCCGAGGAAAACAAATTTAAACCATCAGACAAATAAAAGACAAGACAATTATAGTGGAAAAATGTTATAAAAAACCACTTTTGTTTATTAATCTCATACAACCTTCTCGGTTGGTTCCTGCTGAAAGACTGACTTTCGTCATACAAATCTCAGAACCTTCTCGGTCTTTCGTTAAGTTTATATACATAGTTGCTTAATACATCGACGGCAGAGTTGCAATACTCATGCAGTTCGATACAGTCCCGGCGAAAACCTACGGTTTTCTACCCTTTCGCTTTTTATTTAAACATATTTCTGCTAAAGATAAATATAAATTATAGTAATTAGATAAATCATTTCAGCTCTTCGATTGGCAGGATACAGATCTTTTGTACTGGCCTCGTAAGTTGATTGGTTGCTGCTCGCAGTATAACACTCCTCTCTGCTTGGATTTAATCTCAATATCCGCCCAATCGCCCATGTCGATGGTGGGTAATTCTCGCTCTTTATTACGCTCAATTGTCCTTCTCTCAAGCCGTATTTCGCCATTTCTTTCTCTCATACACAGTAGATAGGTACTCTTCCTTTCACTTGCTCCAGAAATGCGCAACCATAGTTTTACGCTCCTTCCATAATTTTATACCATTTGTACTTATTTGCCATCTCATTCGTTACGCATGGTAACGGTAACACGAGTGCCTCACCAACCAAAAAATGTCCCGGCGTTAACGCCTATAGATCATTTGGATCATTGCTCAATGGATAAAGCGGTCTTGAATTCAAGATGGCTTCCATTCCAAGTAGTAGTGTCAAACGCTGCTCATATGCTAAACCCTTCACATCAACAATTCTCGTCAAATGATATTTCATTGACTTTACCGCTGCACCTTGATGTGGTGCTACAGGAGCCATACATCTCCATCCCGTCCCTTTCGAACTTAAGTGTTCAAAAGCATCCTTCACTAGAAAACGCTTTTTTGCCTTCTGAAATCCTTCGCTGCACCGACAAATGCTGTACCATTGTCGCTATACAGCCTTTCACACCTGCCCCTTCTCGCTATGAATTGTTCGAAACAAGCAATAAGCGCCACTGACGTATGATCTTATATCAAGTCAATATGCACTGCTCTTATTTGAGACAAACAAAGACAGAAACCCAACATTTCTGCTTCATTATTTGCTCACCTGCTCTGTCGATCATTTTGATTTCAAACGGACCTGCTTTTCCTGCTTTAACTCTCTCGGGTGGCAAAACAGCCATCAATTGCATCTCAAAGCGACGGTTATGTCGCACACAAATCAAACACTTATGTAGATAATCCCTCAGCTCAATTCGGAGCTTTGGATTATGTCCTGCCCTGCTCCATGCGTAGTTGCTTAATGAGCGCTATCCATGATTAACCAAGCTAATCGAGAACCATTTGGCACGATTGCTGGATGCCTTCTCTCATATTCCATCTCTGCTCTCTCTGACCTTCCCTAAACTCTCAGAATCTTTTCACCATCCAGAATTGGTTTCAAGGATTCTATCCTGCTCTTGTCAGGTAAACACCTGTGCTTCTCTATACAAGTAATTTCCTTCGCAAAATAATTCTCCTGCTCTTTTCTTAGTAAGTGGATCAATTGATTCCATCTTCTCTTCGGAAGACGGTTGTTCAAGTACTCCTGCTATATTCTCTGCTCTATTTCGTGCTATGTTTCCTGCTCTTTCTCTCCTTTTCACATGAAGAACAGAACGTCTCTGTCTCTTGCCATATCTCTTCTCATCATCCTTCCATCATTTTATCTTTGCTCTAGTTGCATTGACAAAGTGAAGTACATAGCTGATTATTTTTATAGCCTTCTCTAATGTAGACGTGTATTCGATGAATGGAATACTCCTTCTCCAGCATCTCATATAAATAGATAAATTGGCTGTGAATTTCGTGATCACAAAAACTTTATTCTCATCCCTCCCCCCATCTGAAACATTTGGCACAAACTTTTCAGATGACCAGCTCGACCGAGGTTTTGTCAACCATTCCTGCCCATGTCGCCACAACTTGCTTTCGACCAATGCTGATGAGTTTAGGCCCGTTTTATTCACTCGAAGTTGAACATAACTTGGGGATTTTTATATGGGAAACTTCCCAAGTTGTGTTCAACTTCGAGTGAATAAAATGGGCCTTACTCCTCTACTTAGGAGATCAGCAGGGTTATCCTTCGCTCCAACATGTCTCCACATTTTGACTTCAGTTTTTGTCTGTATAGACGAGACTCCATTCGCTACAATTGTTCTCAAATTGAATGGTAATTTTTTATCCAATGACTACTCGATATATTCACATTCCATTGTTTTGATGACGCTAACAATTAGTCGTCCCAATAGCTCCGCTGCTGCAAGCTCAAATCGCGGTGTTTGTGTTGTCACTGTTTTAAGTGGTGCAACCCATGTTTTTTCTGTGAGAAGAATATCTGAAATACAGCCATTTGGCTTTATAGTTCTCACATTATTCGCTGCTCCATGCTCTTTCAGAAGCATCCGAAAAACCATGAATTTTCTTCCGTACCTCTTCCGAGGTACCTATACATCACTGAATTCTTACATTCTCTAAGAATATTATTTTCTGGTAAAAATCTCTCCATCTCTCATCTATCTCTCTCGGCAATTTCTCATCCCAGTCAACGTTTAAACGCCATATGTCTTGGATAAGAATCTTCCCCACAATCGTAACGGGAGTTATGAACCCATTAGGATCGTAAAATTGCACAACGCAGCTCACTACCTTTCTGTTCATCATTGCCTGCTCAGTCACTGGTGTTTTATCTGCAAGTGTGAATTGGTCCTTCTCAAGCAGCCACTTAAGGCCCAAAATAGATGCCTTTTCATCATCTTGAAACAAGGTTGACTTCTGCTTTTCATAGTTCATGTCCTTCACTAGAGCCTTGGAATTAGATATCCATTTTCTAAGCTCAAAACCTGCGCCTTTTAAAACATCATCGATATTTTTCGATAATTCGATCGCCTTCTCTTCGGAATCAGCACCCGTGGTACAGTCATCCATAATTGCCTTTTGAAAACTCCTGCTCTGCTTCTCTGTATTAATGCTCTAACAGTGTTATAAGCTGATGAAGTCATACCAAAGGTGACTACCGTCAGCCAATGTTCTCTCAAATTATCCTGCGGGCTTATCTCCAGAATATGCGCTGCAAATCCCACTGCTCCTTCACAACCTTCACCATTCTGAACATCATTTTAATATCCGCACTAATAGCAACTCGATGCCTGCGGAAACGCATTAAAATTTCGTACAGATCCTTCTGTAGTTTTTCACTTAGCTTTTGCACTTCATGTAGGCGCAGTGGCTTAGTGGTTAGTGTGTTGGACTACTAAGCGAGGGGCTCAGGTTCGAATCCCGCGAAAACCCAAATTCCAACTTAGGGTTTTTTTCCGCTGCGCCACCTCTCGCGAACGTCTGACAAACATCCGAGAGTATAACTGTCTTGAAAAAGCTTCTCAATTAGCCGTTTGGAATCGGCATAAAATTGTAGATCCCTTCCATTCGTTCCAAAAATGAAAACTCACACAAAACGAATGGTTGTGAGAAGCTAGGCCCAGGGTCCCTACGACCTGTAGCGCCAACTATTTATTTTTTTTTTTTTTTGCACTTCATTTAATGAAATGCCCTTATTTGTCCTGCAGCTCGCATCGAATTCGACTCTAAACTTTTCAGTGACGCAATGATGTGGCATGTGGTATATAAGCCTGCCATGCACTGTACAGTTTACTGGTGTCATGTGCCCTGCTCTTTCATACACTCTCATGAATTCTGTTTTAGTTCAGAATCTCTTGCTAGCCTTCTCTCTAAAGCAAAGAAATAATGTCTCGCTGTAAGCTCCAAGCTTCCAAGCTCCTTCTCTGATTCCTTCAAAGGAATCGTCACAACAAACCTGCAAGAGTTATCACGTGAAAACGTATTGATGAAATTATGTTCCACATGCTCCTGCGCTTTTGACCTGCTTGATGACATTTCAATGCAATCCAACTGCCATAAACGCTTAAGCGATTCATGATGTTGATTGTCTTCGATATACACAACATGTGACACCTGCTCAAGCTCAATGCCCATGCTATCCTTCTCGCTATCATACTTTCCGAGTATGATCCTGATAAAATTACCTTCCATCTCTAGAACATCATCAGGCTGATGCCCTTAAAAAGAAATAAATGTCTCTGCTATAAACCTGCACCTTGGCAATAAATCTACGGGACCTGCTTTCCAATATTCTGGATCCGCAACCCCGTAGACATGTCCATCCGTGGCGATCCCAAATTGTGTGTAGGCATAATTGGCTCCCAATTATACTTTCTTTGGGCAGTACCCAGAAATCCTGCTCTACTGAAACCTGCGAATTGAACCATGGACCTACAAGAAGTGTGGTTCGCCTTTCACACCAATCACTCTCTTCGCTATTTGCCCTTTTGGTAAGCCCAATCTATTGGAAAGTTGATAACTTGCTAGGTCAGATTGTTCCCTTATTGGCCCATACTTCCTGCCATCCATCTCGATTATTACCTGTGCCGTAGGCATCAAAGTAAAGTTTCGCTGCTCTTGCTCATTATAATTAAAATATGTTAAATAAATGCCACTTGTAGCTTTATTTGCCCTATGACGCACTCTCTGCTTCCTTCACTCCTGCTGTACTTGCTATTGCTTTTGTCCTGGTTTTGTCCAAATGAGTGCGTCTCTCGGAAGGGACAACTAGTCAATCTCTCTTCTGCTTGTTTCCGCCTTCCTTTTTAAGCTCTCTCATAGAGTACAGAGTACACTATTGTACTTGCTTCCCGGCGCACTGTACGCACGGTCCCTGGAAGCACTCCTTCGGTACATGTCTTACATCAGACAATTCAAGCAGAGTGTTTTCTCCTTCACGAAGTCCTGCTTGGCCCGCAAGTTCGACACCGCAAACACCGGGCAACGCCATATTGGATGACTCAAAGATTTGCACGAGTGGCTAGGTAATGGTTTTTTGTCAGCTTCTGCTTCCTCTCTCCGGGCATTGCTGCCACCTGCTCGCACATTCTCGCATTTGCTTAGAGCTGACCGCGCCTGACGTATGGACGACACGGCTGCTCAATTTTCCTGCTTGCTGCTCCACCCAATGCGATGCCTTTAGATATGAAAATATGTAGGCGGGTGCTATTATATCATTGTCATAGATCGCTGCCACAAATCAATCTCAAAACCCTGCCATTTTATAATATCACCATTGAACGATCGTCAGGTGTTCTACACATCGTGTTGTCGAATGGAAGACTAACCTGGACTTCAATGGGATGTCCTGCTCTGCCTGCTGCTCCTGATCTTGGAGTTCTTTCTGCTACCTTCTCCTTTAATGCTGCATAGGAGGCAAATATTTTGCCTCTGCTTCAGCAACCCTGCGTTGCATCTCAACGTTGATCAACAAATCGTTGGCCAACCCAATCCTGCTCTCAGTCACCTTCACCTGCGACCAAGCATCCTGCTAGGCTTCAAAGCTGACCTGTGCTGTTGCCATCGTGGAAATCCCAAAGGTTGGAGATTCCCCAAAGGCCAGCATCCTGCTCACCGAAAACATTCCGGCAACGTATATAATTATCGTTGCGTGCATGCTCTTTTTCCATCTCTTTCACCTGCTTGCCTGAACCTTTTTTATTATCAATAAAAAATGCCTGCTTGCCTTTCTTTTCCTAAAAAGTGTATTGCATTAGAAATTGAATTTCAATAATGCTTTATCCTGGAATAAAAATAAATAAATAAATAATAGTTCGCAGTAGGTACTTAGCAATTTGCAATTTCCCAGTATGCGGTTGTTGAAATAAACAAAACAAAAATATTTCGCAGTAGGTACTAAGCACTTTGCTTTTTCCCAATATGCGATAGTTGAAATAAACAAAAACAAAAATATTTCGCAGTAGGTACTAAGCACTTTGCTTTTTCCCAATATGCGATAGCTGAAATAAACAAAAACAAAAATATTTCGCAGTAGGTACTAAGCACTTTGCTTTTTCTCAATATGCGATAGCTGAAATAAACAAAAACAAAACTATTTCGCAGTAGGTACTAAGCACTTTGCTTTTTCCCAATATGCGATAGCTGAAATAAACAAAAACAAAAATATTTCGCAGTAGGTAGGTACTAAGCACTTTGCTTTTTCAAAATATGCGATAGTTGAAATAAACAAAAACAAAAATATTTCGCAGTAGGTACTAAGCACTTTGCTTTTTCCCAATATGCGATAGCTAGTTGAAATAAACAAAAAAGAATAAAAAATATTTCGCAGTAGGTACTAAGCACTTTGCTTTTTCCCAATATGCGATACCTAGTTGAACTAAACAAAAAAAAATAAAAAATATTTCGCTGTAGGTAGGTACTAAGCAATTGCCTTTTCCCAGTATGCGAAAAATAATAAAAATAAAAAATATTGAGCAGTAGGTACTAGGCAATTGCCATTTCCCATTATGCGGAACTAACTAAATGAAATAAACAAATTAATGAGGTGGAAAATTGTTGCTGCTTTTATAGTTGTTGTTGTTTTATGTTCTTGTTTTATAATTCAAGTTTCTCACAACAATTTTATATTGTTTGTTGCTTTTCAGAACTCAATTGAGCATATTCTGAAATATTTTTTTCCTGCTGCTTGCAAGCTCCTTCTCTTAAAAACTAGCACCGTCGTGCTTTGAGTTTTTTCCTTCTCCTGCTATGTCTCCTTTTTTTTTTATTTTCCTATATAAAAATTCAACTAATAAATTGATCTACGGCAACTGGTGCATTTACACTCAAGTTCCTCCTTCACTCCTTCTCTTTTATTTTTGGTAACTCGCACTCAAGTGCTCTGAGTTCCACCTGCTTCGCTGCTCATTCACATTGTTTGTCTCGACCATATTTCTCGCTTTGTAAAATTAATGGCGACTGGCACATTTGTGCTCAAGCCCCTCCTTCCCCTTCTCTTTCAATGGCTCGACAAACTAATAACTTGGCCAGAAAAAAAGGTGACAACAAAAAAAACTTAACTCAAGCAACCTGAAAAAAAATAAATCTTAACCCAGCAGCAACAACAACCGCCATAATCCGATATTTAGGTTTTTGATAAATATAATTATGTATAATAATAATAATTACTCCCATCACACAAAAGTAGAATCAGAATATGGAATTCTTGTAATTCCCCTATCACACAAGCACAAAACAAAACATGGAATTATTGTTGTTCCCCTTCACACAAGCACACAAAAATAAAAGGAATACGCACACTCGCTTCACTCATTCGAATATATTTTCCTTCTGCATCTGAAACGTAAATGAACCAGACACCCTGCCCCTGCACCCTCATTGTCGACACCAGCGCACATTCACTGAAAAACTAAGAAATTTTATAATACCGCAACCATCACCTTTCACTTGCAAACAAACATTTTACAATATCTAAGAAATGTTAATTGTCCTGCTATCAATGTGGACTGTATTTTAGGCTTATCTAAGAAATTTTATAAAAGAATTATTGTTAGGTATCTATCTCTAAAAAATTTAACATTGTTTCGGTTTGAATTTTTCTGCCTTGCAAAACTCGACCGCTCGTTGCCCTTTTTTTCTTTTCGTTTTTGACGAAACCTTCCCATTTCTCCTTCTCCTAGCTGCTGCGAGTGCGCGGCAGAATATTTTTTGTAAATATTTTTCTCGATTCTCGCTCGCTGCTCGTGGTGTGTGTGTGTATTTTCGCTGTGGCGCGAGAACACAAACACTCCTACCTGCTCCTGCTCTTAATTCTTGATGAAGAATTTGTATGGGTCGCTTCTGCTTGCAAAAGGGGTAAACAACGAAACAATGTCTATTCACTTACTTACATGCTGCTAGGTACAAAATGATGTACCTACAGTGCTATTTTTTCGCACTGCCTGCTGATGATATGCCACTTCCTGTACATAATCATGTATTAATTTCCCGCGCACATTTTTCTTTATTTTGCGACTGCGTGATTTTCATCGTAGCGCAATTTCACCATCACCATTTTAGTTTCTCAATAACACGAGACCTGCTCACTCACAATGCACTTATTTTTTTTTTTCAAATAAAAACCTGCACCATCACGTCACTGGCACCTTATCCGGCTCGACACGGACCAAAATATATCGTAGCTCAGCGAAATTGTACGCACAAGAAGTATTACCCGTCACAATCCGAGGAAAACAAATTTAAACCATCAGACAAATAAAAGACAAGACAATTATAGTGGAAAAATGTTATAAAAAACCACTTTTGTTTATTAATCTCATACAACCTTCTCGGTTGGTTCCAGCTGAAAGACTGACTTTCGTCATACAAATCTCAGAACCTTCTCGGTCTTTCGTTAAGTTTATATACATAGTTGCTTAATACATCGACGGCAGAGTTGCAATACTCATGCAGTTCGATACAAAGTCATTTGCCCATGATGCGTAAGAATTCTTGGCAAAGGGTATTACTCTGGCTTAATTCCAAACTTGAGGAAACGTTGAAGCTGTGATTCCCGAATTTATCAAATACATATTATATATATAGGCCAAAATGATTTAAGTAAACCTAAATGGGAAGCCATCATCACCAACACCATTCGAACGGATACACGACTATTACTCAATTTTACGTAAATGCTTCAAATTCTGATTCCTTAAGTGTATTAAAAAATGTTTATATTTTCTGTTTAACCATTCTTTGGCGTATCCTTTTCTCTACTTGCTAACCAGTAACAAGTTTCAGGGGATGTACGTACATATGTTTCAATTTATTGAATCAAACATATTTAAATTTTGTCCAGCTTCCTTTACCACTGACTTCCAACATGGTTTACGGAATGGTCTTCAAAAAATATATCCGGAAGCGGAAATAAGGGGATGTTGGTTCCATTATATTCAAGCTTTAAGAAGAAAAGCTTCAAAAATACAAAATTTTATGTCAAGAGCTATAAAATGTTCCATAAGTTTTTTGTGCTTCCTTTGCTTAGGTCACCTTTAATTTAAAATGCTTTCGATGCCCTAAGTAGTGAAGCGTCGAAATTCCCGTACCTTATGGGATTTGTGAATTATTTTAAAAAACAATGGATAACTAAAGTATGTTTGAAATGTGTTTGTACTAACTACTTATTAATTCATTTTTTTTTTTTTTTTTTTTTTTTTTGTCAGGATCTATCAAAGCAGTTCTCTTTATGAAAGAAGACTATGCGAACCACAAGTTTGGTGGAATGTTACAATAAAAAACTTAAGGAGTTCTTACCGAAAAACGGAAATTTTTTTAAGTTCTGCAAAGCTCTGTTGGATGAGGAATATAACTTCACAGTAAACTTTTGCTCGGCTATGGATAGAGAGACATGGAGATTTTTTGAGCAACCAAAATCAAAGTTTGAAGAAAGAGACGACTTTATTTATATGATGACCATGAAACTTCATAGAGGCAAGATAACAACATCAGATTTCATAAATCAATTGACATCCAAGCTCAATTGGTCTTTCCAAATTATCCAAATATGATATCAGATGTGTCATCAGCTAGCGAGGATGAATCTGATTTATTGAACGCTCATGAAGAAGACAGAAAAATGATCCTCACTTGCACAAATTATTTTGAGAACCCTCGAAACATTTTCCTTCAGCAAAATTTGCAGAGAATGTTTTTCAAAGCTTAGTAATGATGCTTTAAAAAATAATAACGAACTTATGTGGCCTTTTTGTCGGCAAATAATACAACATTCTTGCCACGTTTATCTTAAAATTTATTTCTTTTGTTATTTAATTTCTTAAGTATTTCCGTTTTTATTTTTGTTTCGCTGTTTTGTTGTCGTTAAATTAAATGCTAAATTGTTATAGATGACGCTAATGTGTTAAACATTTGGGTTTTATTTCATGGATACCTTATTTACCTTATTTTCTGACAACTTCATCTGGTTGGAATCATGTCCCATCTTTGAAAAATAAATTATCAAAGTGGGTCATAAGTCCATAATAAATTTTAATGGATTTGTCCCTGCGCCATTAAATTCACTCCTATTACGAAATTTAATACCGTGATTTTGGACTTTTAGGCACCACTTGTCTTCAAAATGTCATTAAGGGAGAATTTGTTTAGCTAATAGCCAAGATAAACATGGGTAAAGGGATTTTTGAGAGTTTTTTCGTAAACTGCCAGACTAAAGTTGATTATTGGTAAGGCCGACTTAGTTTACGCACAAGCTCTTGTGAGGTTGATTTATGGGGAGGTTTGTTGTGGTTCACTGAATTTTAGCCGAAATCTGAAATAATCGTCATTCACTCACAAAAAATTCACCTCAGCATGGTAATTTCAAATTGGCACAGAATTTTCCATAAAAGTCCATAATCGGGCTATTAAAAATATGGAAATTCGCGATAAAAATGATGTTGTTGAACTATTTGTTCGTGTTTTAAGACTCAAATGTTTTGAACCAAAAATAAAGTACAACATCTTGCAAATAGTTCTGCATGAACCAAACTCTATCGGGTTTAAATCGCTGTTCACATAGTTGTTCTAATGCCAATGAAAGATCCAAACTTTATGTCCAGCAATGTACATAATTATTATGTATTGAAAGCTCACTGCTTTGCTCAGCTAGTAATCAAATGGGTGTGAATTGCGAGTGGCACTCGAGCTATCAGTGGTGTTTGGGCTGTAGCTTGGTAAACATCTATTAAGTCTTTATAACGAAGTGCTCTCGGAATATTCAATAATGTTTCAAACATATCACAATGTAGGGTTCTTTTTCCCAGAGTATATCCATTAATATATGGATTAATTAATGGATATACTCTGCTTTTTCCCATCTTAGGGAATTAAATAAAAGATTCTGTGACAAAAATATAACAAATCTCATTTTCTCACGGAAGTTTTCTTAAATGTACGACATCAGAAATATAAAAGATAGGTTAAACCTATTGTTCCGAGTAAGGTATGTTTCCGCTCAAGGAAGATTTCACCGAACCTTTAAAAAATTTAAACATCTTGCTGTAAGTACAAGCTTTCAGCACTTTAATGAAAGAAGACAAATTTAGAAGCGCAAAGCTGATAGCATTCCAAAGTGTTAGTCGCTCAGCTGGAATTCCTTTCAATTCGGCATACATATACTACTATTATATCATTATATCTTTGAGCAAAGGCGATGTACATTAAAACAACAACAAAAAATACAAGGAAACACTCGAACTCGACCCTGTTTATTCCATATACCCTTGTGCCGAGAAAGGGATTAACACATCTAACAAAGCATTATTCAGAAACCGATTTCATTCCACATCTGGCAGTAATGAATCCGAAAATACGAAAACAAATAAAAACAAACTTTATGAAGATGCAGAAACCCATATACATAGGTACGATTGTACATGGAAACCGAAAATAATTTTTGCAAAGGCATTTGGGTCCTTGTAGGAGTTTTCTGTTCTGCAAATGCAAAACGATTCTGCTCCTATTATATTTTTGTTATTCGTTTCATTTACACAGAAGTGTTTTTATTTATACTACACAGTCCAAGCTCGTCTACCACCTACATATATAATTTGTTGTTTTCGTTTTAGTCCCCTTTCCAAAAATTCACTATTTCAACCGCATCACAGAGAAATATGGAAATCCTTTCTTCTATTAGAACGGATTTTCCAATGACAAACACAAATATATACATAAATACAAAATATAAGAAAAAAATCAAAAAAAAAATTATACAAGGATATTGGGCTAAGGTCGTTATGAAAAAAAAAATAGGCGTCGCACAAACAAATATGCATGGTTATGGTGAGTCCAGAAAATCAACAAGAGATGTGTTTGTTGTTGAACGGAAACGGAAAGCACCCTTCTTTAGGATTGTAAAAAGTGAACAAGTTTCGCAACCTGCCACATGCTGGTTAGGGATTATTTTTTGATCTGAAAATATGACGCCTCCTCAATGCACGCTGAGTTGGGAGCTGATGCAAGTGTTTTTATCGCTTTAAGTTGTTATCCTTTTTTTTCAAGACTAGAACCACACTCGACAGAATTTTGCTGTGTGAAGTGCGAAAAATTCCACTGAATCAGGAAAAGAAATCCCATAAACAGATGGAATAATCCGATTATCACCAGGATAATGATGAGATAATTATGATATGAGAAGTTGACGATTATATGTAGATACACTCAGACGTGTAGATTTTGCCGCAGCTTTCACTTTTATTTTTCCGTTTTCGCTTGCCTGACCTAGAAACAAAAATCAAAGCACTATACTGTGGATATTCTTTCTGAGAACCGAGTGCGTTTGGGGTGAGAGCGGCGCGAATTAAAACACTTGTTTCTTACTTTTAAAATTAAACAATATTTATTTGGAACTATGTCCTTTATTATTGAAATACTTTTTACTAATTCTAAAAGGAGCTTAAGGCTACTATGTAGTTACAATAAGACTGTTGATAAATTCATCATACAGTCGTATTTATATACTTTTCTTATCTATCTACAAGGAGACCCAAGCGTACAATCGTCTTGCTTGATAATGAAGAAGAGATAATATTCCAACATTGTATACAAACGATATTATCTCTTTTACATATGTTATCATTGTAGCGTTGTGTGCAAGACTGTACTAGAGACTAAAGATATCATTGAATACAAATAATGTTATCTTTTTTCTCAATATGTCTTGCTATGGATACTTAACTCCCCCCCTTGTTAAACGAAATCGTCCCGATTTTTCGACGCTATTTTTAACATTTCTCTTTCATAAGTTTTGTTATATGCGTCAATCTTTTTTTGTTTTTGACGATCTGTTATACATTGTATAGTTTTTATCATTACGTACGTAAATGCTAGAATAACAATCAGTGTTACAATTGTGTATATAGTTGATAATATCGGTTTTTCTTCAAAAGGAATAATTAGTTTTTTTAAAGTATCTATGTTATCGAATTTGTACATTGTATCTTCTTTAATTATTTGGTCGATGTAAGACTCTGAATTATGATTTCTTAATATAACTTCTTTAATTTGCTTATGCATGTTTTTGTATATTTTATCGTCTAGATTTATAGTATTTTCATAAGTAACTAAGTTTATACCATTAATTGTTTGATTATTTAACTTATGCTTACCGCTTAATAACATAACACCGGATTCAATTTCTAAGTCGTAATCGTATTCTTGTTTAATGTTGCATTTTGAAGTTATATTCTTTAAAAGTGGAATAAGACAATTTTCTTCTTCAAAGTTAATTTCACAAATGTTTTTACTTAGATGATTTTGACAATTTCTTGTTCTTAAATAAGTTTGGTTACATAAGGCAATTGTTTTATCTGTAATGATTTTTCCATGTTTTGAATTTAAAGGTGTTACTTTATACAATTTACATGATTTAATTAGAACTGGATATTTATATATTGTGATGAAGAATTCATCAGTTCTAGCTAATAATATTTTAGAGTACTCAAGTATATTTATTATGGGTACTTGAATTATTTCATGTTGAATAATATTTTTAATGTCATCTAAGTCTAGGCTTTCTGATAAATATTCATTATTTTTTGCTGCATTAATTGTTCTGGTCAATAATAATAATTGTTCGTACACTTGTTCTATTACTAAATGTTCTTTAAGGCTCTGACCTTCGAATTGTTGCAAAATTTGTTCAAATCTAGAATTTATAGTTTTTTGTTTATTATTGTTTTCTATGAGATTATTTATACTCGTTTCTATGTTAACTAAGTCATAATGGTCAGGATTACCAAACACATATTTGAAAGCTGTTCCTAAAAAGTTAATTGATCTAGTATGCCTAGTATGTTCTTGTAATTGGTCTGCTAAATTCTTAATTTTACTTAACCAAATTTTTTCTTCTTGTGTAGGTTGATATTTACTAGTTACGATATTTACGTAAGGTTGAAATATCGAAGTCAGGTTGGTGGCATGTAACAAATAAGTTTGTTCTTTGAATAAATACACGTCATCTGTTTGCGTAAGTATAAACTTCTTGTTTAGTAACTCAGTTATTTGAACGTTTCCTTGCCCTTCTTGACTCTGTACAATTCCTAGTAATGTTAGGAATATTAATATTTTCGTCATCTGAAAAATGATAATTCTTTATGTTATCCTTGTGAATTTTTATTCCTTCTTTAGAGATTACAGTGTCTCCTTTATCTTCTTCTACTATTCTTGTTATGTATCTGGCGTTAGATTTCTTTCTAAGACCTGTGATTCTTACCATTATCTTATCTCCTTTTTTATACTCTCTGTGTCGAGTTCCTTTATTTAGACGTTCGATCACTTTTTTGGATGCTGAGTTTAGTTTATTTATTATAATTTCACTATTGCTATATTTATTTTGATTAAAGAAAATGTCTCTAGGTTTCAAACCGGTAACTGAGTGTATAGAATTATTTAATTCACGCACTGTTCTAAATATTTCTTCGATAAGTCTTGTTTTATTCTGAATTGTGAATATTCTAGACAGTTCAGTTATTGTACCGTTTACACGTTCTACCTGACCGTTCGCTGTCGATCTGTATACTGGAGTTTCTACTTTAGTTATGTTGTATTTCAAACACATTTGGTTCACCATTTCTGTTTTGAATCCCTTCTCGTTATCTGTCATGAGTCGTTCACATTTTGGGAAATAATTAGATAAGACCTCTTCCATAACGTCGTACAGTCTGTTTCGAGTTTCGATTTCCCGAAGGATTGTATATTTAGAATACTTATCTACTGTTACAAGGAAAGTATACTTGTCGTTGAAGTATATGTCCATATGAATGTGTGTTCCCACATGTGTTGGTATTTCTGAATTATTCAGAGGTTCTCTGATAGGTTTTCTTTCATATTTTCCAAATAGACATGCTATGCATTTTCTGTTGAAACTCTTTGCTTGTTTATTTAGATCGGGCCAGTAATATTTCTCTGAGATTTCTTGTATATTGTTACGTAACCCTCGGTGTGCTCTTTCGTGAGTTACCCTTACAAGTTTTAGTTGTTCCTCCAAATTTGTCACGTCTTGAAGTTTTCTTGGTGTGAATATAAATCTTACTAGTGGGAATTCTTTTTTTATGTTTTCACCATATTTGTATATGTTTTCAAATTTCGTATGCAAAGCTACAATCTTTTGGGGTTGTATAACTTCTTTCATCTGCCTTAGTAAAGAGTCTTTGTCCTTAAACTTTATTATGAGTCTTATTTTGTTACTAAAATAGATTTGTGTTTCGATATTATTTGTTATATCTTCAATAAGTTCGAACTGTGCAGTGTATGCATTAAAAGGCTGATTCACAGTTTTTATTATATCATTAGAAGAACTTTCAGCTGAATGTGCTGTTTCTATGGTAGAAGTATTTATGCGTTGACGTGATAATGCGTCAGCTACAAGATTTAGGTTTCCTGGTTTATAAACTAATTTTGCTCCAAAGTCTTCAATGATTCCCTTCCAACGTTTCAGCTTTGTGTTGGGATTTTTTTCTGATACAGAATATATAAGGCTCTGGTGATCGGTATATATGGTTAGGTCTGCTATACCATATATGTAGTTTCTGAGTTTTTGTAAGGACCATATGATCGCTAATAGCTCTTTCTCGTTTGTGCTATAGTTCTCTTCTGTCTTACTCAGTGTTCTTGACAAGAAGTGTATAGGTTGCTTATTCTGACTTAGTACGGCTCCAATAGCTATGTTGGATGCATCAGTAGTAAGCTCGAATGGTTTACTATAATCCGGTTGAAAAAGTTCGACTTGTTCTTTCAAATAATTTTTTAAAATTCTAATCGCTTCTAATGCTGAATCATTCAGATTTAACTTAATATTTTTACTTTGTTTTTTGTTTACTTTACCGTTATCTCCTCGTAAATATAATGTCAGGGGCTTGGCTATGCTTGCGTATCCTTTTATAAACTTACGATAGTAACCTGTAAGACCTAAAAATCCTCTCAAATCCTTTACCGTTTGTGGGACTGGAAAATTTTCTATAGCTGCTATTTTCTCAGGGTTCGTAGTGATTCTACCATGTCTGATTATGTGACCTAAGTATTCTACTTCTTCTTGAAAAAACTTACTTTTCTCATCAGATATTTTTAATGTGGCTTTATTGAGTACGTCGAATACTTGACTTATGTGCTGTATATGTTCTTCCTCAGATGAAGAATATATCAATACGTCATCAATGTAAACGTGTACGAATTTACCTACAAAGTCTCTCAAAATGTCGTCCACGCATCTCTGAAATATGCTTGGTGCATTTTTGAGCCCGAAAGGCATTCGTTTAAAATGATATTTTGCGCCATTTATAGCAAAAGCTGTTTTTTCTTTATCATCTGTTTTGATTTTAATTTGGTGGAAACCTGACTCCAAATCTAATGTTGTAAAGTACTTGGCTTTACCTAAATTTTGAATTGTCATGTTGACATCCGGAATGGGGTATCTGTCTGTTACAGTGTGAACGTTAAGTTTTTGGAAATCAACAACCATGCGCCGTTTTGGTTTTCCTTTTTCGTCCAAACCTTTTTTAGGTACTGTCCATATGGGACTGTTATAAGGACTATGGCTTTTTTCTATTATATCGTCATGTAAGAGTTTCTGTATTTCTTTGTTTACGAATTCGTTATCTGCTATGGGATATGGATATTGTTTAACATAAACCGGATTATCATTGGTCGTCCTAATGCTTGCTTCTATAGTATCTGTAAAGGGTAACGGTCCTATGCTGTTATTAATCTTCATCAGTCTATCTATGTCTGCTTTATAAGTATTATTTTCCCCAATTATGTAATTAATTTTCTGAATAGATTCGACACTGCTTATGGTAGTTAGAGTCATATTACTGAAATTTATTTCCGCGTTTAGAACTTTAAGTCCTTCATATCCTAATATCATATCAAAAGACTGAATATCCTCTAATTCAAAAAATGTTATATTTTTCTTTAATATCCTAACTACTTTCTTTGTATCTACCATAGAATAACCATGCATTGTTTTTATTTTTATAGGTTTAATTTTAATTTTTTCGCTAGAATCGCATTTTCTATTAATGTAATTATGGGTTGCACCAGTATCAATAAGAATTTTATAAATTTCCTTAGAAATAGTACTAGTTAAATTTAAGCAGGGCAACCCGTCTACTAGTTTAAATGATCTATTCTTATGTTATTATTTACCATACATTCCGTTTCATCTGCTTCTGCATATGTACTGCTGACATCGTCTCTGCGTTGTTGTCGGGAGTTATTTACTCTCTGCTGCTTGAAGTTCTGCTGATAAGATCGTTGCGGTCTGTTGTGTGTGTTGAAACTCCCGCTGTGTTCACGTTTCGCTGGTGGATTATATACATCGGGTTTGTATTGATTCCAATTTTGTCGCTGTGCATGTACAATTTGTCTCGAGTTTATCTCCATCGGCTGTGGTCCTTGATTGTGTTGCTGCATATTATCGTATTGCTTCTGGGGTTGATAATTCGTTGTTTGGCTCGAATAATTTGGTCTTCTTTCGTTTCTGCGTTCATGTGGCATATTTTTGTGGTGCTTATCTTGAGTGAGATGTAAATGCCTGTGCACATTATCATGTTCTATTCTGCGAGCAATTGCGAATGCGTGTTCTAGATCATTTATTGTAGCTGAATATAATGATCCTCTTGTAAAGTTGTCACTCATACCATCAATGAATATACGAACTGCGTCGTCGTTAGCATTTTTAATTAGTCTGTCGATTATATTCGGCGGATCACCTGACATAGTGATTTTTGATATTATTAAATTGAGATTTTTATTTATCTCGTCGTGGTATTCAGACAGTGTGCTTCTTTTTTGCGTGATGGCTTTCATCATGTCTTGTAGCACGTATAGAGGTTCTTGATTAGAGTACGTATAATCTAATCTGTTACGTATCGCCTCAAAATTAAAAATTGTGTTATAATTGGTTAACACATTCGCGGCTGCACCCTGTATTTTACTTTTCACTATAGTCAATGCTGCTGCGTACTTACTGTGTGTTTTGAAGTTTTTAATGCTGTCCATTAATCTGGATGCTTCTTCGCGCCACGACCGATAATTTGATTGATCGCCGTTGAAAATAGGTAGGCTTTTAAATGCGTCTAACTGTATTTCACTACCATCTGTATATGTGGTTCTTATTTCCTCTAGCACAGGTATGTTTGGTACTATGCCTAATCCAGATTTTACTTCATTTAGTTTTGTTTCTAAATTAGTGTTTATTTGATTTTGGTTAGTTATTATTGCTGCTAACCTTGCATTCTCTGTGCGTGTGTGCTCTAGGGTTTGTGTTACTGTGTTGCTCCTGGTTTCTAAAGCTTCTAATCTTGCCATTAATACTGCGAGTTGTTCCATTTTGAACTCGTGTCTGTTGTCGTCGAATTTGTGTGTTTTTTTTCTCCACATATACACTTTCACTGAATTGCTTTGCTGCTTCGTACGAAGAAGCTATATTTGTACCTGCTATGCTAGGTAATTCTTGTAACCGGTAACGCGAGTGTTCTGTTTATACTAGATTTCACTACTTGTTCCCGAGGTCCGCTCGATTGAAGTTAAAAAGTATATTTAACCTCCTGGCAGGATCGCCAATTAAAACACTTGTTTCTTACTTTTAAAATTAAACAATATTTATTTGGAACTATGTCCTTTATTATTGAAATACTTTTTACTAATTCTAAAAGGAGCTTAAGGCTACTATGTAGTTACAATAAGACTGTTGATAAATTCATCATACAGTCGTATTTATATACTTTTCTTATCTATCTACAAGGAGACCCAAGCGTACAATCGTCTTGCTTGATAATGAAGAAGAGATAATATTCCAACATTGTATACAAACGATATTATCTCTTTTACATATGTTATCATTGTAGCGTTGTGTGCAAGACTGTACTAGAGACTAAAGATATCATTGAATACAAATAATGTTATCTTTTTTCTCAATATGTCTTGCTATGGATACTTAACTCGCGCGTTACAATGCCATGGGGATTATTCTGAAATCAAAATCATTAAGTACACAAGTCCAGTGAAGCGTGCGTATTATTGTGAGTATACGTTCTTAAAAGCCTTGCTCAAATACATTCCCAATGGACTTCCGCTAACGATTATTGAAACATAAACTTAAGTAAAAGAAGGCAATGAATCTGTTTTAATTAATATTTATTTCCCCATTGTGCGTACATAGGATATAGGTTCATCGGAGCACGAAGCAAGCAAAGATGATATTGAAGCGAAACACTGACGAGCTATATAACACTTTTGTGGAAAACGCATAACAGAGAAAGATGATACTTCACAGGACTATGCCATTTCTTTGGAACTTGGAAATAGATAGAACCCATCAGGTGATATTGCTTAATACAGCGAATAAGACTCGAATTTATTGTGTCAAGACTTCAAGGGGACGCCTTAAGCCCGTCGACAAAGAAAAGTATTTTCTTTTAACAAACACAAAATAGAAAAGAAACGCAGCAAAAATATACAAAAACATTCAACAAAGAAAGCGACAGTCAAAAAATAAAAATCCGCCCACAGTTGAGGAAATCGTGGAAAGCTAAGCAATTTTAATTTTCATCAAACCCTGACAATTTTTAATGAGAAATAAATGAAAGGAACCTGGAAAAGAGTAGGTATGCGACTTTTACGCACTCAAGGGCACCTTGATCTCAAAACGCAATCTTACAAAAATATAGTGATAGGTACTTTACTTTGGCCAAGTATTAAACTTTTTCCACTTTTGTTTTGTAGCTATCAACCATTGAAGTTAATCCAAAACTTTAATCAGCCATATTCGAAAATGAGGTTTTTTCTGTAGTGTCACTTTTGTTGTCAACGATATGTTGGACGGAGTTCGACTTAGTGTCAGTCCAAATTGGGAATGGATATCTACAATTAGAGCCAAAGTAGACTGAGACACCAAAATGTTAGTTATCATAGATGCGACTATTTTTACCCCGACCAATTTTGTTTTCCAAGTTTTCCCTTTACAAATCTTGCAAATATTTATATAAAAAAAAACGCATATAAGCAGTAGTCCCTTGTCATCAATAAGTTACAGAGGGTTTATAATCACAATCAATAAACGTAGGTACACTAAAAACTCGCTAATTGGGAATTTTTTTTTAATTTGAAAAAATAACCTTAAATTTATATAAAAATTAACTTTAATTAGCAAAAGCTAAATAACGCAATGACTAAACACGTATAAGTAGCAAATACACCTCAAATATGTAGAAGTCAAAACAAAAAATCAAAATGCCTTTTGAGGAGCCCGGCAGTTCACGGTTAGAAGTTCGAAAAACCTTTAAACAAAAATTATTGCTTTTTTGGGGAATCCCGGCAATCTACATTTAGATGTGTAGTTACAAAAATTAATTATAAAAAAAACGGCCAAGTGCGAGTGTCACTCGCGCACCGAAGGTTCCGTATTTGGCTAAAGTCCAACACATCAGATATTATTTGAAATCTATATCATTCAATCTTTCCCCGCTTCATGAATTCATCACAATTTAGTTTAATTTAATTACTTAATATTTTTACTCTCAAAAATTACTCGCACATGAATCTCATTTTCTAATTATTACCTAGTACCCAACCCACGCCAATTTTCCATTCTGTATGCGACCTGTCCCAATTAAAAACTACATATTGACTAAAAATATATTACTTTTATTTTGTTCTGTACTCCCCAAAAAAATGTATTATATTCCCCAACGAAATTAGCAGGCGGGAACCCTGGTGGGGTTCTGTCTTTGATGGGGTCAATTGTGCACAACTACGTAGTATAGTATAGATTAAAACTTATGAGAACAACGTATTTTATATGGTAAAATTATCTTTTTTTGAAAATATCTTGTAAACTATTAACTTTTCGGCAAAACAGTATTCAGCACATATATAGATAAGAACATGATCTACAAAAAAGGAATTTATGTATTTTTTTGTGAATCAAGAAACAAACCGTTTTTTGGGCGAATGAAAATATTTTTTTCACCAGATTACTAATTAATCCAAAACCAATCGATGTATTCCTTCCATTGGTATTTGTCGTTTAACTAGAGGTTATACCGGATGTTGTGTGTAAATTTTAGCCTCCTATGTCAATCGGTTCTTGAGATAGACCTGGTAACAAAATTGGCTTAGTGGGTTCGGACAGACGGAGAGACATCCGAGCGAAACTAATAAGGTTACGTTTTTTCCCTTTGGGTACGGAACCTTAAAAAACGACTGACTGTAGAAAAAAAAATAAAAAAAAAGAACAAGACACTATACCTAACTAATTGACAATCGGAGACTATACCTACAAAGTTAACAAAAATCTGAGTACCCTCCGACTGCTAAATAGTTAGGTACCTATAGTGTCTTGTTCATATTTTTAAAGTTTCTTTATCTCCATTCAGTCGGGCTTTTTGATTGACACTCCAGGGAAGAATACGAATCTAATGACACCTCACTCTTGACAATCGGTCGAACTGTTTGGGCTACAGGGCGTCACGTAGGAACGTACATAGGATACGCGCGAAACACATAACCCTCCCTGTGTCCAGTCGGCCAAAAAAGCAAACTTTCCAACGATAAACAATTCGTTACCATCAGCTGCGTGTCATTAACATTGGCGAGAAATAAAAAAAAATATAATTTTTTTGGCAAATTGAACATGAAAAGCAGAATGATTTTTCCCTGACTGTTTTCGAAATTTCCTGACTTGCCCTGACCAAATTTTCGTTCCCTGACTTTCCAGTCCATTGGCAACCATGTATTTCTTTGCCAACGAAATTCCGACAAAAGGATATACATGATCATAAACTACATTAAGAAAAACAAAATAATTGATTTCGCATAATAACAACACATTGGAAAATGTTTGCGACGAAAAATACAATATATTATGCCAATTATTTTGTGTTCGGGTCGTAGAACAATTCACAACCGATGAAAAAATCAATGCTTAGTTGTTCTACAGAATTGAACAAGCTGTGTCGTCATTCGGTTGTCAGGAGGACTGAAGTTAATGTCAAAGTTAAACTGTGTTCAACTTTAAAGTGGGTGCAATGGTTCAGTCCTTAGTGTACTGTACTCCAAAGCGAATCGCCTTAGGTTCGATCCCCAGAAAAAATGACACAACATCTTTCGGATTTTTTACCTTTCGCTAACTTCGACGGTTGTTCGAGACAACAACATTTCCTGGAAAGCTTCTCAGTTCGTCCGTTCGGCACTAGCATAAAAATTGTGGCTTTCTTTCATTAGTCACAAAACCAGAAAACCGAAAAACATGTTTCGAAGGAGCTTTAATAGGTATTGTGTTTGGAAAATACCCTAATACGTGATGTACTCAATGTCGAACGGCTACATACACATCCCCGAACAGGGTATTGATTCTATTATAAATTAAGGTATGTCCCGTCTTCCAAAGCGTGCCATCGACTGTGTAGAAAATGGATAGTCTCAAAGCTTACCACTTAAAGTGTCCTTTATATAGTGTCCATATAAAGACTTACCTAGAAAATAAAGAAGAAAAAATGCATTAAGATCTATAGGTATACATTTAATTTCTGTTTAATAATATTATTTATATTTGCCTCTAATCCATCAGACCAGGGGATGCGCTTAATGGTCGAGTCAATTAGTTTCACCATCTTACACTTTTGAGTCTACCAATAAGTTTTTCAACACTGGGCTACTAAAGATAAGTCGTATTGGAGATTTGTTTAGTTCCACTAATTTCATAAGCCAAGATTAGGTATTAGGATATCTACTCATATAATAACTATTTTGAACCTTCTCGAATGCGTAGAAGAAAAAATGATTGCATTCATACAAAATTGCGAACTCGAGATGTTTCAATTCTGAAACCCAAAAAAGAGAGTCGCGAAATTCTGACTGCGTGCTCCTGAAACCTACAGGCTGAACGACTTCCATGATTTGGCTGAAACTTCGGACATGAAGTTTGTTTCTTCGGTGCAGTTTTTTTTGCAAGGTAATAGCAATATTAATGGTACATCCCATATAAAAATTGTACACCAATTTGATTTGTTCGAAATACGCTGTAACGATTTCAACCGGAATTGATATTTAAGCCTAGGTAGGTGAGGCTTCCATAACTGCATACCCAGTTTTTAGCTAAGTAATCGAATAATAACGACACTTTTTTAAATTTGGACATATCTGGAAAACGGTCCATAGGATTGTAGCAAGAAGTCACTGCTAAGGTCATTTCTTACTTAATAGAGAACTCAGTTGTTGTCTATATTATCGTGCAACGGATTTTTGGAAAAAAAAAAACAAACGTAGTTTATTAAATTTTGTTTTCTTTAGTTTACCGGAAACAGCAATAGGAATTTTGACCAAAATGCATACTTAAAGTAAACTTTATGTTTTCATAATGATTGCGTTCTTAATTTTCAATTCGAATCGCCGAAAATGCTTATTTTGAGAACTGCTCATATCTCAGAAACTTCATTGTCGATTGGATAAAACTTTAAGAACCCAGTAATGCTTTAATTTTAAACAATACACAATATTATGTACTCAGATATCAGCAAAATAGTAAAGTTATTGTATTTTTCAATCTAGACATTTTTTCAGTGTTTTTTACTGCACCTACCTATACCAAAACCGCTCTTTTAAATAAGATTCCGTACTTAGTTTTTCTCAAAAAAAAATGGTATAAAAACCGTTTTTTAATTATCTCGCAAAGATTACTACTCAAATCCCGATTTGTATGCACATTGCACATGATATACATTTTTGTAATTGTCTCAACTTCGTTTTAGCAAATATTTCCCTCTTCTTCTTTTTTTTCAACCGTGTTAAATATGCACCTTATAAAAGATCCAACCTCTGGGAACTTATACAAACAGAAACTTACATTTCATTTGCACATCCACGTAAGTCCATCGGGATATTCAGTTTATAACTGCTATTGCATCTTATATATGTACATATAACGGTCCATCACGAAACCTACTTCCAATCATAGCCAGCGTCACTAATCTATTCCAGTAAAAAAACATGCCCTTAACATATACGAAAACACAAACTCTTACTACACTCTTGTCCTTGTACTCAAAAATTTTGCAAAGTGTAAAAGGTTATAAAATAGCACAGTAGGCGTTTACAACTCTCTAACCACAACTTGCGACAATTGCCTGTTTTTGAGAGCTTCAACTGACTCACATTGATATTTGATATGTACTGCTACAGATGAATAAGCCAGAATTGGATTGCATTCAACGCAGTTTATAGCATCGGATCTCAGATTTTTACCTAATAAAATATGAAAATAACCAACCAAACTTTTGATGAACGAGAAAGTTTCGTTCGACCCAGTGGTGCACTTTATTTTATATAACACTATCCCATATCTATTGCATTTGATTTTGACGATAGTCGGTTAGTCCTGTTTCCATTTTTCTAAGCATCCGATATATCACCAGATGATGAAATACCTTCCGGTGAACTTTTTTTTAAAAGCTTCAAATCCAGTAATTTCAGAGCTCCCTTCGCTGCACTATAAGTCATTTTAAAAAACAAATTTAAACGGCCATCAAGTGATTGTGAAAATTTTGGTGAAATCAAAGTAGGTACGCACAGTAGTTCATTGAGCTCCCGTACCCACGGCTATACCGCCTCTGTCCGCAACTGAAACGAACCAACTCTACAGTCAATTTTCTCCTTTCTCTTGTCTTCGTTAGATACCACCAGCAGACTTTTTAATTGCTATTCCATTTTAATTCTGCCCGCAAGACACCAAACTCAGACCACGACCGAGTAGGAGTACTCAACTGCTAATTCGCCTGGTGAAACACTCCTTTTGTGATGCGGTGATCGAGAGGTTGTGAAATCAGTTCCTCAATTTCCATTACACGTCCCGAAATTGTATACCAATAGCAATTTAAAGTTTTCAATTAACTTTCATCTTCTTCAAGGCACTTGGGCGATAGATGCAGCCCGTCTATATCATCTTCCAGCAGCTTGTTCGAAATTTGACCAAATTCTCAAGTTTCTCCAGCTGTTTAAGGTGCCTTAAATTTGATTGAAGTGGATTAATTCCTTAGGAAGGGACTACTGCGAGCGCAAGTAAAAGAAAAAATTAATTAAAAATGCCACGCCTCCCACGGACGATAAAGGATCAGTCACTGGAAAAACATTTGCCCAAGTTGACACTAATTCACGACGAAAAGAAACACCGCCATGACCAAATCTATCAGAGAAACAATTCATAACGCGTCGGAGATGCTTGCAGCAAAGTTTGCAGATGAAAATCGAGGATATACGGTGCAATGAATTCTAAATAAATTAAAGCAGAGCTCCAATGACTGTGTGTGTGATGTGGTGTACACGCAACTCGAGTACTTTGAATGCGGCCCCTAATTTCCGCCGCCAGGCAACGTAAATCACACAAAAAGCTGGGAGCTACGTGACTTTGCTTGCTAATTTTCCCATAGTTTTCCTATTGAGGAATTCATTTTGGGTCTCTGGTGGTGTGTGTGAGGCGAATGGGGTGGTAATTCTTTTTAATTCATTCGCACACACGTGTAGTTGTACGTAGTCGTAGCCATGCTCTATTTTTGAGTTGTATCCAGATCAAGGACTAAATTGGAAGATTATGAATTTGTCAGCACAATACCCAGTGACACTCGGTTAATGCGGTTGGGGAAGCACCAGTTGTTGCCGAGGGGGTCGCAGGGACTGTGTAAGTGTATATACTCCGTTAGCATATAGATGTAGGTAGATACAAAAGTACACGCTCTGGGAGGTTTTTCTATCTCTGGCTCAGCTTGAAATGTTTGGAAAGTGGTTTTGCTCTTGGTCCATTTACCATGTAAAATCATTGACCCAAAACGATTGTTAACTCAGCCATTTGAATGTGCATTGTTTGCATGGAAAATTAAATTTTTCACTTGGTTATTGTGCTGCAATATTTTCGATCATAGTGCTTGTGTGTGTATTTGTTTGGCACTCTCATAGGGATGGTTCACTGCAGTCGGTTGAATGATTGTTCAGATTATGAATTTATTTAATGCGAACTATTATTGTAGTGGAGTTGTGGCTGAACTTTTCGGGAAACGAATGTGATTAAACTTTAGATGCGGGTGTATGTATTTCAGTTGGAATCTGTTTTCAAATTATCTCCAGTTACCAGTATAGGTATCATGGAGTTGAGGTTTCCGTAAGTGTATTTGAGAGATCTCGAGTTTGGTTGCTGAGTTTTAGATTGTAATACCGGTGGTCATAAAGAAACAGGCGAAGCCTACGACTATCGAAAAAGGTATGAATTTCCGATATTAAAGGAATTTGCATTGACCAATATTCGCTTAAATCAAATGATTGTGATTAGAAACACCTGCACTCTAGGTGTTACCAAAAAGTAGTCGGTGCAATGCATGGCATCGGGGTATTAACATTTTTAAAAAAGGTTTCGTTGAAATCTGTTCAGTAGTTTTCACTCAATCTAATAAGAGACAACGTAGCTTTTAAAGTAAAGCTAAATAAAACACACACAGTGATACAGTTTGAACTTTGCCATTAAGTGTGAAAAACCGTATCATTCAAATGGCTGCCTCGGGAGGATTCGTGGCATGCGATACTTTAGAGGCAATTTTTAACCACTTTTTTGCACACTTCGGGCGGTATCTCGGCCATAACTTAAGTAATGTTGCGTCTAGAGTTCGGGGACTATTCGCGTAGATACGGTCTTTTGTGTAGCCGCCCAGAAAAAAAAAGAAGGGTGTCAAATCGCATGATCTTACCTTACGCGACCAGAAAACTTCTCACTTGAATCTTGAAGACGTATTCAAACCTTATGAAGATAAAGGTTATCAAGGACTCGAAGTAAGGTGCGTAAAAGTTAGACCTATTCGCCAAAGAAATTAAAGAAAGCATTAATACAAAAAAGGTCGCAAGGTTTGATTTGATTACACGAAAATTTTGAAACAATTTCCACGAAAATGTTTTAAATAAACTAGCGCAGATTATAATTAAATTCAAATTAAGATATGAGCCAAGCATGTGGAAAGTCGCTGAGGTAACAATGATACCAAAATCAGACAAACCACCTTACGAAGTTACCTCAATATCTGTTCTATAATGATGTCCAAGTTATTCAAAAACCTGCTGGTAAAACGTCTACAAAAAATAATAGATGAAAAATCGCGAGTTCCAATTCACCAATTTTGATTTAGAAATAAGCACTCTACCAATTATCAGGTGCATATAACCACAGATAAAATCGAAAAAGCATTTGAAGAGAAAAATGATATAGCACACGCTTACCATAAAGTCTGGCACAAAGGACTGATACTCAAATTACACAACTGCCGAAGCGGTATTCGACCATTCTGGAGTCTTATATAACAGATCGATTCTTCAGAATTTAGCAACATACAGAGTGCTTAACATTAAGAGAGATTAAAGCTGGTGTACCGCAAGGCAGTGTGCTAGGTCCAGTTTTATACCTACTCTTCAATAGCGATTTGCCTGAAAGTGTAGAAACCACCGTAGCCACTTTTGCAGATGCAACAAAAAAGCTTAAGACGGCAATAAACAATATTTCAGAATGGACTAAGAAATGACAGATTAGATTAAATAACCTTAAGTCAGTCCATATTAATTTTACGTATAAAAAAAGATGAGTTGAACATGCGATACAGTAAAATTTATTGGCTTATTGGGAGATACTCTTCCCTGTCCAACTACAATAAGATATTGCTATACACGCAAATTCTAAAACCAGTATGGACATACGGGCTCCAGTTGTGGGCATGCACATGCCAAACAAACTTACAAAAAATTCAGGTTTTCCAAAATTAAGTACTAAGGAACATAGTTAATGCACCTTGGTACATACGCAGTGCCGATCTGCATAGAGGTTTAAATGTTGAAATGGTTGAAGATGAGGTTTAGATGGTTGCTCGGAGGCATAGAAATCGGCTTCTCAACCACGTTAACACAGAAATAACAGAACTTTTAAATAACGACAATGTAATCAGGAGATTGAGAAGGATAAATCTTATTGATATGTAAGATTTGGCTGGGGCTAAGACAGTTATTGATCAGTTATTGAATTCACACAATACAAGTTTAAAAAACAGATAAACTGCAGATTTATCTCTTAAAATTCATAAAAAATTCAAAAATAAATTGCAGATCTTATTCGGGTTGGAGAATGTCAGTCACCCGGCAGTTTTTTTTAGATGAGTTAAAGTCCAACACTATTGCAGAAGCATTCCTCGCGTACTAGCTCTGCAATGCAAACCGAATTGAATTGATAAATCGACTGAGCGTACATTACGATGATGCACAGGCCTTACGAGGTTAAGACATCAGTAACGCTTCCACTCTCCTCAAATTTCTCCACAATTTAACCGATTGCTTTCGTAGTCGGTCGACTATGACGACCATGATCATCGCGTAGTGCGCGAAAAGTGGCTACGTTTGAATATCGACTTTAGTAGACAATTTTAATAAATTTAACTAGTTGCTCGATCGTTAAGCTACCAGCTTAAAATTACGAAATAAATGACCAGCTGCATAATTGGAGGATTAGTCTAAGCGACTATGAGCGATTTGATGAAGAATAATGTAGAATGATTTGCTTTCGCTGAAGGTGTCAATCATGTAGTAGAGTCATTGCTTGTGCCTTGTAAGTCTAGGAACGCTTATCTTGCAAGGAGGCTATTTCGCAGGAGTCAACTTAATTCCATAGTAAGAGTCATGAACCTATGGCTGGTCACCTATAACTGCTGTCCCGTGTGGTTTATTATGCACCCTACTTTATGGAAAAGGTTGGGCTGTTTCAGAGGCAGTGCCTGAAAACCTGCCTCAGGTCGCTATAGTCGGCGATAATACAAGACTGACCTTGGCAAAGACTCGACAGCTAGGCGCCAATATACACAATGGTGACCATTTGGAAAGATTGTTGGATACTTCGTGCAGTTTTGGCGACTGAGCCATTTTTGCTTATTCTGGGCCATCGTTCAAGTTGACTTTCCTTACGGTCCGTATATGAAATTTCATTCCAGCCCAGGGAAAGAAAATAGCATTAAAAGAAGGGTAGAGAAATATTTGTGGAGAGGAATGGAAGAGGATGTATCTTCGCCGGAGGAAAACTTATTCCGAGGAATTTTACAACAAAAAATATCTTTGGGAAATGAAGCTTTGTTTTTTCAGGTTTTAAGTCTGCACTCTTAGTGATTAAGGACAAATTCGACTAAAAAAAAATCACCCTACCACCTAAAAAATTTCATTCAATTCCACAAACGTTTCTCGTCTTAATTACTCAAGCGGCACAAAGTCCCACTTAAACTGTGCCTAATAAGTACACCCTGTCAAGTTTCGAATATCAAAGATAGAGGATTTTGCCTTTTGCTCCCCTTATGTACTCAAAACAAATTTTACAGGCGAACGCTTTCACGGGACTCTGTTATCATAAATATTTCAACAAATCCAAATGCGATACAACCAAATTGGCACGAATAACCTTCCAGACGAACACCGAAAACTTGTAGGACATAGTGTTGGCGGAAAAATGTATACCTATAACGTAACGTGGGACCTTGGGAATTCACTACAGCAACTCATGTGATTATGGCTGACGCCTTTCCTATAACACTCATTGTTTGTTTTTTTTTTTCGGGGGAGGGTGATGACGAAATGATGTTCCTTGAAGTGAGCCGAACGTTAGTTAATGGTATAAGGATCTCTCCTCCAGCGTGTGTTTATTTGCCTAATAATGTCATGACACAGGAATAATAAATCCACCTGACTCATGCCAGGTCATCGCGACATAACAAGCTTCGCATCCTTACATCTCGTCTGTCACCCTTATACTTTTAGTAATTTATACCAAATGAGGGCGCTCCGATGTGAAGGGTTTTGCCTGTCGCACAAGACTCCTTTTGACATGCCAGTCAACACTCCTATACACTAATACGAAGCATATCTGACTTTTTTGCACCTATTCGTGGCACAATCCTTCATTCCCCATTCCATCTATCCCAGCCCATGGTGTTCATTGCCGTTTTGATGATTTCAACTTGAAGAATTAAATTATGCCTGCAAAGTCGAGTTTCAGTTACTAATTACAAATGTGAAGCTCGCACAGTACATGTACAGCGAAAAGAGCACGTTCATGGGAACGGGATGGTGGAGGAAATGTTTGGAGGAAATGGGCTGCATTTAGATGATATGGATATAGATACATCGTAGCGCAAGCAGGAGGCTCCTTCGCTCGCAGAATTGATAGTAAATTAAATGAAGCTCGCTCTTAATGAGGTTGTCTTTAAATGGGGCGTCTTCTCAGAACTCCTATACCGCTAATGGGGCGCATGTAATACATTACTGTTCTTTTTTTCTTGTAATAATATAGATACATCTCAACAAACACAAGAGCGAATATGCGACCAATTTGGGAATATCGGTTGCCTATTGCCTCGTGCCTCGTGTTGGTGTACTCATAGAGAGAACGGAGAGAGTCTTCTGTTTCACTCGACTGACAGGTATTGGCGGTAGGAAAATGGAAATTGGAAAAGTTTATCTGCAAGTGTGACATTTTGACTTTGACGGCTATATTCAGGGATGTATTATAATTATGTTGATGGTGCGACGTGTGTAAAACTCAAAATGGGGATACAATTTTCTAGATGCCTAAAAGTAATTGATACGAGTGTGTGAAATGTACATTTGCTATTAGTATTAGAAGGATGCGTAGCGAGTTTTTATTTTTTTAATTGCAGATGCACCTACCTAACTTTTTCCTAAATTAAGTGGATGATCTTTTAAAGGTACGTTATGCATCGATTTTATCATCTGTGTTAAATAAACATTGGTAGTGGGGGTTTTTGCTAAAATATGGTTGTTTTTGTAGATTTTCATATATATATAGGTACATACAAGTAACTTTATATTTTGTGTGTTTACGTGTAATTCACGTAATTTTCAACTAATTTACGTAGTTTTTCTTTTAGTCCATTCTATTATGATGAAAGAGGTTATGAGTTTGTATGGTTAAATGAACTTTAAAAAAAATGAACTTCAAATATATCTATTCTATATATCTATACAACGCTGGGCCAATTTTCATTTGTATTTACTGCTGTTATCTTCTTATCTTTTGCATTTTGACTTATTCCTCGCGAACTTGTTAAATCTTGTACTAGGTAGTGTGTCACATATTTTCAAACGAAAAAATCATTTAAAACCATGGATGACCATTCCATTTTCCATTAGATATTCCAAGATTTTCTGGACATTTGTATACTCTATGTAAAAACAAAAAACAACTCTCACCTTACTGCCGGAAAACTTATGAAACATTAATTATTTACGAACTGCGAAACATTTCATAAACAATATTTTGTTAAATAAATGTTTATGAAACATTTACTTAAAAAAATATGGAATATTTCGCTGGGCTTGTCATACCTTCACAGAATTAAAAAGCAAAATCTCCAAGGATGGGAAATATATTGGATGTAAAAAAATGCTTATTGATTTTGTGTGCTATGAAGAGTATTGAACTTTTTAGTCTGGCAACGTGACTGTGTGGCTTGGCTATCGTTTTCAGGCACACCAACATTCAAGAATGAAACAAACAACGCCAAAAAGCGCTGCGAGCAATAGTAAAAATATTTTTCCGATCATGATTCATGATTTCGATGAGAAGTAGGATCATATGCTGTTGTTGTAAGTGCATGTACATAAATCGATGATCTATATAGACCATGGCTGATAATAAAAAAGGGCTTTTCGCTTTTAAACCAGCAACTTATTTTGGCTTAGTTACTGCTTTTGCAGATGACATAACGTTCACATACTCATTTCAAAACGAGTTTGAAAGTATTGCTAAAGTTGCAAGGGACTTACAAAAATGATGGTTGTGGTTTGCCGCATTTAGTCTGTATTATTTGTAGATGTAATTGTCGCACTCATAGTTGGACCATTTTTAAAAAGCTTCATATTTTATCATTAAGACATCTGTATATTTTTAAGGTACCTAAGGAATTTTTTAAGCAAAGCGGAAATCTTCCAAATAGAAGCAATCAAACTTATAATTTACGAATTAATAATATGGCTTTTGGTAGCATACCGATTCCACGTACAACTCATTTGGCAATTTTTTAAACAGTTAAAGCTCCTACGCTTTTTAATAAGCTACCATATATCATCCGAATAACTTACAACCATAATGTATAAAATTAAGGACTGGTTATTTAATGTTGATCATGATAGCACTGAATCTTTATAAATAATTTTATCTTAAAAAGGCTACATGGTAAGAATATTGTAATTTTAATTTGTATAGATACTCTTAATTAACCTTTTCATGGAGTTTTGATTTAATTGTTAATCGATAATTTATATTTTTATCTACTACCTATATTTGTGTTATCACATTAATTACTGATTGTCAACCTGAAGTGTCGTTTAACACTAATTTAGGACATTTGACCCTTGAATTAAAAAAAAAACGATAACTATGTAAATTATTCATTCAATTATATGTGTTATTAAAATATTGTTTTGCCTATTTAAGCTTTAATGAAATGAATTAATCAATCAATCAAATCAATCAATATTGGTGGTCGTGTTCAATTTGTAGGTCCGATTCTTTGGGATTGAATTTGTTGCAACTTGGGAGGATTTTTATTGTTCCAAAGGGTGCAAATTTGTGTAGACAACGAACAATAAAATTCACTCACCGCACTTTGAATTCACTTTAAAATAACACATCGATTGTAAGTTTTTATATAAAAGCTTTTTCCCAATTTTATTGATTTGCTTATATTCTATATGGGCTATAATATAATCTATAATTTTTAATCTTACTGGCTTTTTCAAACTGAATTATTTTAATTGTCTGGCCTCCGAGCCTAATTTTTTGACAGAACGGTGAAGGTGATAAATGATACCTTAGAGAACGCTGACAGTGACCAGTTCACTCGGGCAATTTGAGTTAGGATAAGTAAGAGATAGACAGACCCATGGCGGGTAATTTGAATAATGACAGATAAGCTAAATATGCGAATAAGACATCAAATTATTGCATCTTGGGAAGATTTTCTATGCAAAGAAATATGCAATTTCAGAAGAAATATATGAATGGAAGATAGGATAGCTAGTAAGGATATAGTAGACATATTTGCTGTACAAAGAAGTTTGCAATGTGAATTGCAATGGTAATTTGAATTAAGCATACTTACGTACCTATGCAACACTGCTTAGAAAAACTCATGGACCCGATAGGTGGCGATATTGCGTCGATCTCCGAAACAACTGAACCGATTTCAATGAAATGTTGCGGGTGGGTATGGCTTGAAACAAAGAGGATCTAAACTAGAGGGTCAACTGAGATCAGAAACGATACATTTGTCATCAAGCTGCATAGGAATTCCATTTTTTTGGTGGAATCTTAAGACATTTTTGGTACCCTTTAGATACTCGGCGTTTAAAAGTATTTTTTTTATAGTTTATGAAATTGTTGGAAAATGGAATTCCTGATATAATTTCGTCACAATACCAAATACCTTTTTTTATATATAGTTGAAATTGATCTCATTATATTAATCAGGGAAAAATCACCTTTAACGATTCTTGCACTTTTACTAAAAGAGATTTTGTAAATTCAAGCTTTTATTGTAGGTATATTTTGATTAAAAAAAATAGTTTTTTGTCGATTTTAATGATTTTCATTTGGCAGTCATATTGAAACAAAATAGGTAGGTATATAGCCCACGTAAAGTGCACTTGTTATATATAAAAGAGACTACCCCAAGTAACAGTTTTACTTCGGTAAGGCGCTATCGAAGCTATTTCCCCACCCGCAATATTAACTGCATAAGACCTATAAGAAACAAATTTGGTGCACTATATACAGGTAGGGCTTTACCGAAACTTTATAGAGGCCTCATAGGAACTTTATAGAAACCTTATAGAAGCTTTACAAAAGCACAAAATATGAAAAGAAAAATATTTTTTTTTTTTTACTCTTCAACTTTTTCAATATCTTATTTTGTTTTTCGTATTAATAAACATTATCTATCTATTATAATTGACTCCAATACAGTACCCCTAGGCTAATTCGTCATAATAATGTAGCAGTGGTAAATCTCAAATACTTCATACATTTCAGAATTTCGTTAAGACTTCCAATCGCAAGTCGTTAATTGCATGACATTTCATTGCTTCTATAATGCCTTCTGTGAGAAGCTCTAACGAAGCTTCTACTTCCAACCACAAGCTTTACCGAAGGAATACACTTTCCACCATCTCCTCACTCATTCTCAGAGGTCTTATAGAGATCTTAACGAAACTTTATTTCATATCCCTCTATAAAGCCTGCGTGTATGCTTCGCAAAGGACGTACAGAAGCTGTTTTGGAAACAATTGCTTCGAAATCGGTCTTATTCGGTAAACAAATACTATAGAGACCCTATCGAAATGGTTGCCTACAGAAATTACAAATTTTAACCTTACCGAAGTCAAATTGTTACTTGGGGCACGTCCGTATGATATATTTGAATTTGCTGATATGGACTCGAGCTATAGCACTTCAGTAGAATAATCTTTAAATGCAATTTCAGTTGCACTTTATTGCTGGTGCACGGAAGTTGGTCGCAGATTTCCTTAATACCCCTTTTTTCACACCCTGACATCCGACGCCAGTTACAAGAACGCTAAAATTGTATGACAATTTTTTATGACCAACGTCTGCTGATATTTGTGCACAGATTTTTATTGCTGTTGTTTTCCGCAAAGAGTTAAATTTAGTTGCAAACAATAATAAGGAAATTATCTTTCAAGATATACACCAACCCTTGAAATAAAAAACCATGTGTCACTTTTTCTTAACCTAGATAATTTTTAACTTCGGATTGGTACAAAAAAAAAAAAACAATCTCAATCCTTCGTGGAATGATAGCACTTTCCGAACATCGGTTTCTTTTCAGATTTGCAGAAAACACGTAAACTAGTTTATGCAGCTACACATATTCACAGCCAAACATCAAACAACAATAAACAGAGAATTTCATTTTTTTTTATTCGATTGCACACACGAAATCTGACATTTGAGAGCAGAATCTGAGAATTCCAATTGAAAAACACAAAAATAAATTTGAAGACGCACTCTTGTTTTGACTGAGCAAATTGTACTTTTCAGTAAATGTAAATATATGTGACTGTGTTAAATCTATTTATACTACCAAGTCAGGGGTTAAATTACCCATTACCGCATTCGTGATCGATTAATACGTGACTGAATTTGTTATTGTTTTGCTTGTAAGATCCAAAAAATTGAGTGAAGCGGTAATTCGGCACCATAATTTATAATTTATAATAATTTTTTCGAACTGAAAGGCCCAGTTTCAAAACAAAACCTCATGGGTATCAATTTTTTCACTCGTCTTCAACAGTTGCGGCGAATTAGCATTATCACGGCATGGCAATTCTATGTCACACGCGTGACCCTAAAAGTGACATCGTGCGCAAGTGAGACTCTCACGAGAGACTCAAGAGTGACAGTAGGCACGAAAATTGTCACGTGTAATCGTAGTTTCATAACGGACGTCCGAAAGTGACGTCGACTCTTTAGGGCACATCGTAAATACCTTCAAAGAATATTTCTTCCAATATGGAGCTCAGAAAGTTCAGTGAATATTCAGATACCAAATATAAACTTTAAAGCGTGAGAAAAGACCTCAAAATCCGTAGCTACAATTACGGTTTAAGTGGTGCCTTTACTCCATAATTTATCGAATTTGAGCGCCAGATATCCTCGACCGTACAAAATGCATTCATAAGCAAAAGAGAGAACAACAAAGTGACAAAACAACATTACAACAAACATCTTTTGTGCTCTTCATAAATGTCCTTCCCATGTAATGATATCTTATTTATCTGTTCACAGATCGGGAGTTGACCCCAGGATGTTCATGTATAGCTACAAAAACATTTCTATCACAGTATACACTCGGCCAGTATTCTTCTATTTTTTCACAATTTCCGTCTAAGGATACTTCCTAAAGCCCACAAATGATACACAAACCCCTGTTGATCTAATTGATAAAACACACAGACAATGTATAATAGCAACATTCGTTGTCACAGATCCAACAGCAGGTTGTCACAATATCATCATTTTCTTTAAATACAACAAAAAGGAAATAAAAATGCCAAACTCCATGGACAACATTACTCCAAACGACTTTGTTGTTAATTTTAACGAGTTACATATCTGCCCGTAATCTACCATTCATTAGAAGACAATGATCCGAGATTATGCTACTGAATGAGCCTCTCAACCATAGACAGTCTATATCCGTTTCATCAATTTGAATTGTCATCCCTTGTGATTGTGTCCCAATTCCATATATGTTTGTGTGGGAATGCCTGTGATTTTAACGGAAATGAATTTTCCGTAGAAAACTACTGGCATGCATGTAATACACTGTTATAACAGAGAGGCCCCCAAATCCCGCCACCAACATCAAACCAATTTTAATTTCCTAAAACAATTTAGCCAAAATCGACGAGAAACGAAAATGAAAACAAACAGAAAACAACAAAAACCAAAATAAATTACCCTCGACTTTTGTTTCAGCCAGACAAGAAAAAAAAAACCGGCCAAGTGCGAGTGTCACTCGCGCACCGAAGGTTCCGTATTTGGCTAAAGTCCAACACATCAGATATTATTTGAAATCTATAATATCATTCAATCTTTCCCCTCTTCATGAATTCATCACAATTTAGTTTAATTTAATTACTTAATATTTTTAATCTCAAAAATTACTCGCACATGAATCTCATGTTCTAATTATTACCTATAGTACCCAACCCACGCCAATTTTCCATTCTGTATGCGACCTGTCCCAATTAAAAACTATTGACTAAAAATATATTACTTTTATTTTGTTCTGTACTCCCCAAAAAAATGTATTGTACTCCCCAACGAAATTAGCAAGCGGGAACCCTGGTGGTATACCACCAGTGACTCTCTTCTGTCTTTGATGGGGTCAATTGTGCACAACTGCGTAGTAGAGATTAAAACTTATGAGAGCAACGTATTTTACATGGTAAAATTATCTTTTTTGAAAATATCTTGTAAACTATTAACTTTTTGGCAAAACAGTATTCAGCACATATATAGATAAGAACATGATCTACAAAAAAGGAATTTATGTATTTTTTTGTGAATCAAGAAATAAACCGTTTTTTGGGCGAATGAAAATATTTTTTTTACCAGATTACTAATTAATCCAAAACCAATCGATGTATTCCTTCCATTGGTATTTGTCGTTTAACTAGAGGTTACACCGGATGTTGTGTGTAAATTTTAGCCTCCTATGTCAATCGGTTCTTGAGATAGACCTGGTAACAAAATTGGCTTAGTGGGTTCGGACAGACAGACAGACAGACAGACGGAGAGACATCCGAGCGAAACTAATAAGGTTACGTTTTTCCCTTTGGGTACGGAACCTTAAAAACCACCCCATGTAAGGATTTAGCTGTGGGACTTTTCAGCTATAAAGATTTTCAAGGATTCGAAAAGGGTTCTCTTAATACACTTTGTGAGCTCTATACCTACTCCATTGGGATATTTTATTACAATAAATCAAAGTTCAGACTAGTTTCTTGTCGTCATTCGTAGCCACGAGGAACTTTCCACGGCTATACGCAGTTCCTTTAAAATCCTAGCGATTGGAAGTTTGCCCTTACCAGCGTCTTCTTATAATTTTAAGAGACTTGTGAAGAAACGAACTTTGGCAGAACTATTAAAACGTTGTAAATAGTTTTTGAAAAACCAGGAATTTACTCGGTGAGTACTTCAAGACTCATCGAGTTATGACTGTGTTGTCAATGAATGAATGGAAATTTTTGTTGAATAGTTCTCTAACCGTCCCTACCCACTGTATATATGGGACACAAGCATTTTACTCAACGTCGTATTTTTCTTCTCGTTCCTGTTGATCGCAAATTTGCTCTTAAGGCCCTGTGTCAATTGCGCTAAATAATTATCCTCGGATAATATTCTGGCACTATCGTGGTGGAAAACGAATTCTTCAGCTGTCAAAAAATTATCCTGCTCCGGGAGCATGATGACACAAAAAAGTGATTCGTTACGGAGTTTGAATTCATACCGATTGAATATAAAATTACACTTCTCTTGTTCGTCTTCTGCGTGGGGGCAAGTAATCGTGGCTTATAAGGCTTTGATACCGCAGCAATATCATTGACATCAAGGGGAATTAATACATCGAATTTATGATCCATATTATCAGTTGTTCTTATTGAATTAGTTGTATGTCTGTTCTTTGTGTTGTGCTTCGTATTGTGTTGTGTTGTGCTATCGTCAAAAGTCTTCTGAGAAATATCAAAAATTTAGCCCAATCGACACAGCCAAATTTCACAAAAGCTAAATTTTTATTCAACACACACAAAAATGTCAAAAAATTATCCGAGGATAATTATTTAGCGCAATTGACACACGGCCTTAGTCTGTATCCACCGGTAAACGAAGCAGGTCTTGTGCACAGTTGAAATTACGCAGTGGAAAGCAAAAAAGGTAATTTGTGCATAAAAAGTAAAATCTTTGGGTAACATTTGAGTGAAAAAAAAGCTAATTAGTCAACTTATTGTTCAAAAAGTGAATTAAATAGATATTATCATATATAAGAAGTGAATCATTTCTAATTTTGTTTAGTCAAGGATGATTGGGACACTTATTTTGCAGAGTACCTTGAGAACGTCTTTAAGCCTTATGAAGATAAAGATTATCAAGGAAACGAAGAAACGTGCGAAGAAGACAGACCTATTCGGCCGGTAACAGGTAAAGAACTTGCCAAAGAAATCAAAGAAGGCATAAACATAAAAAAACCCCAGGGTTCGATTTAATCACAGCGGAAATTTTAAAACCATTTCCTCGAAAAGGTTTTAAAAAAAACAAGCGCAGAAAATAAAAATGCTGCATTTAAATTAAGATATGTTCCAAGCATGTGGAAGGTCTCGGAGGTAATAATGTTACCAAAACCAGGTAAACCACCTAGCGATGTAGCCTCATATCGCCCAATATCGATACTACCAATGTTGTCCAAGCTATTCGAAAAAATGCTGGCAAAACGTCTGCAAAAAATTATTGATGAAAAATCGCTACTTCCAAGTCATCAATTTGGGTTTAGAAACAAACACTCTACAATTGATCATAGGTGCATAGAATCACAGATAAAATCGAAAAAGCATTTGAAGAGAAAAATGTGAGCTCTACAGTATTTCTTGATATAGCACAAGCTTTCGATAAAGTTTGGCACAAAGGACTGATACACAAACTACAAAATCAACTGCCGAAGCAGTATTCCACCATTCTGGAGTCTTATATATCAGATCGATTCTTCAGAATTAAGCAAGATACAGAGAGATACATTAAGAGAGATTAAAGCTGGTGTACCGCAAGGCAGTGTGCTAGGTCCAGTTTTATACCTACTCTTCACTAGCGATTTGCCTGAAAGTGTAGAAACCACCATAGCTACTTTTGCAGATGACACAGCCGTCCTTGCTGTGGGAGCAACTGTCGAAATAGCAACAAAAAAGCTTAAGACGGCAATAAACAATATTTCAGAATGGACTAAGAAATGACAGATTAGATTAAATAACCTTAAGTCAGTCCATATTAATTTTACATATAAAAACGTACCACACATTCCAGTCTACATTAACAACAATGTAGTAGAATTTTCTAACACAGCTAAATATCTAGGCATAACTCTAGACGCTAAACTGCGTTGGAAAGCGCACGTTAAGAAAAAAAAAAGATGAGTTGAACATGCGGTACAGTTAAATTTATTGGCTTATTGGGAGATACTCATCCCTGTCCAACTACAATAAGTTATTGCTATACAACAAGTTCTTAAACCAGTATGGACCTAGGGGCTCCAATTGTGGGCATGCACATGCCAAACAAACTTACAACAAATTCAGGTTTTCCAAAATAAAGTATACTAAGGAACATAGTTAATGCACTTTGGTACATACGCAACGCCGATCTGCATAGAGATCTAAATGTTGAAATGGTTGAAGATGAGGTTAAGAAGGTTGCTCAGAGGCATAGAAATCGGCTTCTCAGCCACATAAACACAGAAATAACAGAACTTTTAAATAATGACAATCAGGAGATTGAGACGTAGAAAACTTCTTGATCTGTAAGATTTGGCTAGGGCTAAGAAATGTTGGGCGAATGTCAGTCCCCCGGGAGTTTTTTTTAGATGAGTTAAAGTCCATCACTATTGCAGGAGCATCCCTCGCGTACTAGCTCTGCAATGTCTTTCGATGATTTCTTACTTCCAGCGAATTCCCAACATAAAAAAAGGGCGTCTGGTTCTGGAATCTTTGCGCAAAGCGAGAACATTAGACTACACTACACCTTAGGTAACCTAAGTATAATAATGTAATGTGTCTGTTTGGCAGTTCAATGGACCAGTAGTTGTGTCTGACCTTATTTCACCAATTTGGTTTTATTTTGCTTTTGGCTTTATTTCATGTCACCGCTAAGAAATACTCTACCTTGACGGAAAAACACGCTTTTGCGGATCGAATTACTACAAAACCCGAATGGTATACTTTCAGGAGTATGGATAGTGGTGATATCTGAAAATTCCATTGACAGCTAATTTTGTCCCTCACGAAAATTGGACTGCTTGAATATTTATGAAATGTTATCGATTCGCTTCAGAAAGATTTCATAAACATTTGGCAAAAATGTTTTTACCGATTAAGTATTTATTAAACACAGCTTCCGTAATATGGTGCGATCTATTCATTTTTACATTAAAAGATGATGAACTCAAAAGTTGTAGGTACGCGTGTGATTATTAGCAGCAGTGCGTTCGATTTCTCAACCATGGTTAATTATGTTGTGACCGCACCATAGCTCTCTGCACACAATAGTTTTTGTCAAAATTAAATCATCGCTTCACATAAATTTAAAGCTATTTATGCAAGAAAACTCCTGATAATGAAAAAACGGCAAATGATATAGTATGTGCTTTATTACGAATGCAATTATATTTAAGTTCACTTGAAATACGAAATGGTCAAAAAATTCCGCAGATCTTACTTTCCGGACAAACTTCGAGCGACGCCACAACATCACCCCAGGATTTTAAAAAACCTATAACGATCATGGATCTCATCGTTAAGCACAACATTATTAGACAAACACGTTGCTGGATTTACTCGATTGTATGGCAGAAGCGATAATCGCCTCATTCCCGCATTCTGCTTCGGTTGACTGAGCAAACTTTTATTTTCGACAAATAAGTTTTACTCAAAAAAATATATATTTTGAAATTAAAAAACGAGCACAATAAAATTATTTTATAAGGCAATGTAATCTGCTTTAGCCTCAATAGCATTCTCCAATAATTGTCTGGCAACCGTTTCGGCTAGTTTTTTGCAGCAATTCGGCAGGAACTTCATCCCAAAGCTTTGTTACTACAAAAACGATCTCCTTTCTGCTCCGTATCAGAAAAACAGTTATTTTTCCTTTAATGCGATCTGCTACTCGGGGTGGCTAATTTTTCAATTCTTGGGTGAATTGCAGCCTCCTTTCTTGCAGGATATCTATCAAAATCGAGTTCAGTAAGGCGGCTCTGAATTATCCTTTCGATAAACGGGTTCTCAGCATAATTTTTTTTTTTCAAGCTCAAGAACTTTTGGACGTAAACTTGGATTTTTAACAAACTTCTCCAATATTATATCTTCCATCCTTATACCTTTTTCGATATGTAAGAACCAGGGTAAATACATGTAGAACCATTATGTAGTATCACACGCATACTGACTCAAGGGTACGTTTGGTCGGGGGTGAAATCTTTAAAACTCGATCAGTCGTGTCCCGTGTTTCAGTGCGAGTGGTTAGTTGTTGAAGAGGAAAACAAAAATATAAAAATAAAACAAAATACAAAAAGAAGACAAAGTGCAATTGAGGTGAGATTTCACTGAGTAGAACTCGTAGTTGGTTTAAGGTGGTGGTAGTTTAGAAATTGTCAGTCTCTAGTAGAGTAGAGTAATTTTTAACGATCGTGCAAAGGACGTGTGTTGGTATTTTGCCGGTTCCCCTTAGAACGAGATGTTCTTCGGCGTGTGTGGCAAATGCCTGGTTCCTCCGGCGCACAAGGGTATCAGCGAAAGTTTTTGACCTGCGACTTGTTTGGTTGCAATGGTCCGTGCAATGGACGCGTGTTGGTGTTTTGCCGGTTCCCCTTAGAACGAGATGTTTTTCGGCGCGTGTGGCAAACGCCTGGTTCCTCCGGCGCACAAGTGTATCAAGTACACATCAGCGAAAGCATTTTTGACCTGCGACTTGTTTGGTAGCAATGGTCCGTGCAATGGACGCGTGTTGGTGTTTTGCCGGTTCCCCTTAGAACGAGATGTTCTTCGGCGTGTGTGGCAAATGCCTGGTTCCTCCGGCGCACAAGTGTATCAAGTACACATCAACGAAAATATTTTCGACCTGCGACTTGTTTGGTTGGAATGGTCCGTGCAATGGACGCGTGTTGGTATTTTGCCGGTTCCCCTTAGAACGAGATGTTCTTCGGCGTGTGTGGCAAATGCCTGGTTCCTCCGGCGCACAAGTGTACCAAGTACACAAATACAGGCAGGCATACCGGTTCCCTAAACACTAATTGTGTTTGGTGTGTGTGGTATTGCACTGCTCTGTCAAGGCAGGCAGGATAAAAGTAGTTTTGTTGGTATCGGATCTTACATAGGTGGATTCATCTATGAAAAACTTTTACGGCATGTTTGAGTTGTACTTATGCGGCATTTTTTTAATTTCATTTTAGGATCGGAGAAAACTGACGAGAATCAATGTTGTGCGGAGTTGAAGGCCCTGTGAAGGAGATGCCTACATGTCTTTATTTAAAATTAAATTAAAAAAAAAAAAAAATATATATATTATGAATTTCATCTTTTAATAATGTTTTTATTTTTGAACCATCCTTACAATTCAGAAGTGGGATAAACATATCCATGAAACGCATAACATTGATTCTTCGGCAACTCCAACCTATATTGATACATATTTACAGGAATTTAAAAAAAAAATATATATATATACATTTGTGTCTTAACGCTAACATTTTTATTTACAAATTGAATAAGCCATGGGTCGGCCTCGGCATAGCAGAAAGAGAAAGTACAGAGATCGCACTGATAATAGTAGTGACAGCGAAGTTGAACAACGGCGTAGATCAAGAATTAAGAGTAGTAGAAGGGAAAGGATTGCAGATTCTGCGGGAACATCACAATCGCTAGAGAAATTCACTGATGCTATAACAGCATTGATAGAGAAGACTGGCAGCAAAAATTGTGGACCAAGTTTTAAAGGGGAGGCGATACCGATATTTAATCCGGAGGATAAAAATCAGTCGGCGGATAAATGGTGTCACAAAGTCGATGAACTACGTGAAATATTTAAGTGGTCTGAAGAGGCTACGATGTATTTTGCGTTGTCAAAGTTACAAGGTTTGGCTGAAGTTTGGTACAAAGGGCTACAAAGCGTCAACTATTCATGGAGAGAATGGAAGTCCAAAATCAAAGCGGCGTTTCCTTCGAAAAGGGACTACTGGGAGCAACTTACCGAGATGATGAGGCGAAAAAAACGGTCAGAGGAGAGTTTCATCAAGTACTTCCATGAAAAATTGGCAATGCTGAATGCCTGCGACATTAAAGGAAGTAACGCTGTATCTTGCATAATTGGCGGTATAGACGATCGTGTTGTCAAAACGAGTGCACAATCGGCACGATTTAAGACCCCGGAACAGCTATACCAATATTTGAGCGAAGTTAATGGAAGTGACATACAACATAGACCGCAGGTGTCCCATGAGCGGAATAAATATAGGCAAGAGAATCACGATAGACGCCGGGATGAAAAGGAAAATACGAGATCAGGGAGTATAATTTCGGTATGCTATAAATGCGGAAAACGTGGACATTACGCCAATACTTGTCAGGCCAAGGAATTACCTACAGAGAAGCGATGTACGTTATGTAGAGGTCGTTACCACGAGAATTCATCGTGTCCACGAAAAGAAACAACTCAAACAGTGGCTATCTTGCACACGATTAATGGTGACTCGACTAACCAAAAATTTTTCAAGAAAATTAAAGTGAATGGCGTCGAAATGACAGGGTATGTAGATTTTGGTAGTTCGAGCACATTATTGACAACAGAAAAAGCAGATCAGTTAGGATTAGCTGTAGATAAAAATGATTGTGTGCCTCTGCAAGGTTATGGAAATGGTCTGAAGAAGAACAGAATGCGTTTTTGCAGCTTAAGCGTGTATTATGTGAGAATCCAGTGTTAGCAATTTTCCAGCCAGACGCAATCACCGAAGTTCACACAGACGCAAGCTCACTTGGGCTCGCAGGAATACTGCTGCAACAACAAGATGATGGGCGGCTACATCCAGTTCTATATTTTAGTCGACAGACTAGACAACCCGAAAACAAATTTCATTCATATGAGTTGGAAACACTTGCTGTCGTTGAAACACTGAAGAAATTTCGTCCGTATCTCCTGGGAACTAAATTTTGTGTTGTCACCGACTGTAATGCGCTAAAGTCATCAAATGAAAAGAAACATCTGATACCACGAATAGCTAGGTGGTGGTTACAAATTATGGAGTTTAATTTCGATATAAAGTATAGGCCAGGTGAGAGGATGCGTCATGTTGATGCGCTTAGTCGTAATCCCTGCAAAGATAAAGCGAGCGAAATAGTAATGCAAATTCGACAAGCGGATTGGGTATTGTCTGGACAACTAACGGATCGTAAAATACAAGAAATACATGATATTCTGATTAAGAAACCTGCTACTGAAGAAGAACGTCGTTTGTGCAAGGATTATGTTTTACGTGATGGACGAGTTTATCGTACTACAAAAAGCGGTACGCAATGGGTGGTTCCGAAAGGAATGAGAAGACAAGTTGTACACGCTGCCCATGATGAATTGGGCCATTTTGCTTTAGATAAGACTTTGCAGAGATTATGTCAAAATTACTGGTTTCCAGAGATGAAAAAATATGTTGAGAAATATCTGACTTGTTGCGTGCGGTGTTTATTCAACAAACGTCAGACAGGAAAAGCAGAAGGGTATTTACATCCGATACCAAAGCCTAATGAACCAATGAGTCTACTTCACGTCGATCATTTGGGACCATTTCCAAAGTCCAAACGTGGAAATTTACACATCATTGCACTAATAGATGCATTTACGAAATTCGCATTCATCAGAGCTGTGAAGTCAACTAAAACTAAGCTGGTTGTTGATTTCTTCAAAGACATTTTCGCGATGTATGGAATACCGAGGATCGTCGTATCGGACCGCGGAAGTGCATTCACTTCCAAAGATTTTAAGGAGTTTTGTTTGCAAAATAATGTTAAACATGTTCTCAATGCCGTCGCAACCCCCAGAGCCAATGGACAAGTGGAGCGTTTGAATAGATCGATTTTGAGTGCTCTTATGACCAGCACATTGGAAGAAGATAGGTGGGACAACAATGTGCGACAAGTACAATTTGCTCTCAATAACGTGGTGAACAAAAGTACCGGTAAGACAGCAAGTGAGTTGATGTTTGGCATGAGACCAAGATACGGGTCTGATACTGTGCTGAAAGATGAAATTCAGACCGTCGCGGATGTGCTCGATGACCTACTTGCGGTCCGTTGTGAGGCATCTCGCAAAATAGAGGAAGCCCAAGTACAACAAAAAGAACAGTACGACAAGAAGAGAAAGAGGCCGAAGTTATACAAAGAGGGAGATTTGGTGCTCATTAAAAAACAAGAGGAAGTTTATCCGAACGATCGTTATTTGGTGAAAGACATGGAAGGAGCACATCGACGTACACGCAGGACAAGCTACGAAGGGGTCCTCTCAGTCGATAATATGAGACCGTGGGTACCCCCAGGAGGAATATCCGATAGTGAAAGTAGCGGAAGTAGTGACGGGGAAGAAATGAGTCCGGTCTGGAACTCGAAGAAGGCAGACCTCGGGACGAGTTCTCATCAGGATGGACGACTGTAAGAACCAGGGTAAATACATGTAGAACCATTATGTAGTATCACACGCATACTGACTCAAGGGTACGTTTGGTCGGGGGTGAAATCTTTAAAACTCGATCAGTCGTGTCCCGTGTTTCAGTGCGAGTGGTTAGTTGTTGAAGAGGAAAACAAAAATATAAAAATAAAACAAAATACAAAAAGAAGACAAAGTGCAATTGAGGTGAGATTTCACTGAGTAGAACTCGTAGTTGGTTTAAGGTGGTGGTAGTTTAGAAATTGTCAGTCTCTAGTAGAGTAGAGTAATTTTTAACGATCGTGCAAAGGACGTGTGTTGGTATTTTGCCGGTTCCCCTTAGAACGAGATGTTCTTCGGCGTGTGTGGCAAATGCCTGGTTCCTCCGGCGCACAAGGGTATCAGCGAAAGTTTTTGACCTGCGACTTGTTTGGTTGCAATGGTCCGTGCAATGGACGCGTGTTGGTGTTTTGCCGGTTCCCCTTAGAACGAGATGTTTTTCGGCGCGTGTGGCAAACGCCTGGTTCCTCCGGCGCACAAGTGTATCAAGTACACATCAGCGAAAGCATTTTTGACCTGCGACTTGTTTGGTAGCAATGGTCCGTGCAATGGACGCGTGTTGGTGTTTTGCCGGTTCCCCTTAGAACGAGATGTTCTTCGGCGTGTGTGGCAAATGCCTGGTTCCTCCGGCGCACAAGTGTATCAAGTACACATCAACGAAAATATTTTCGACCTGCGACTTGTTTGGTTGGAATGGTCCGTGCAATGGACGCGTGTTGGTATTTTGCCGGTTCCCCTTAGAACGAGATGTTCTTCGGCGTGTGTGGCAAATGCCTGGTTCCTCCGGCGCACAAGTGTACCAAGTACACAAATACAGGCAGGCATACCGGTTCCCTAAACACTAATTGTGTTTGGTGTGTGTGGTATTGCACTGCTCTGTCAAGGCAGGCAGGATAAAAGTAGTTTTGTTGGTATCGGATCTTACATAGGTGGATTCATCTATGAAAAACTTTTACGGCATGTTTGAGTTGTACTTATGCGGCATTTTTTTAATTTCATTTTAGGATCGGAGAAAACTGACGAGAATCAATGTTGTGCGGAGTTGAAGGCCCTGTGAAGGAGATGCCTACATGTCTTTATTTAAAATTAAATTAAAAAAAAAAAAAAAATATATATATTATGAATTTCATCTTTTAATAATGTTTTTATTTTTGAACCATCCTTACAGATATAAGTTTTTAGGTTTTTACCTTATCTACTACCCACCAAACCTTTATTTTTGCTCGTGTCGCAATTCAATGAAGATCCTACTATGTAGGTCCTTTGCAAATCTCCCCCTTCATGCTAATAAGGCAACAGAGATGCTAGCCCAATGTGTACACATACGCTGTTCACGTAATGCATTGGATATTATTTATGCTCGACAACAAAGTCTCGGTTTGGCGCGAAGAGTAATAAAATTACATCCTTTACTATATAACAGGAACTTTATAGCTGAGCACATTATTCAGTATATCTCCGACGTAACTGGTGCCATAACTTTCCAAAAGAAATATCGAACTTTCATTGAAAAGAAAGCGCAACGAAGACTGTAACATCGTAAGATTATGGAAATTTATGTAGACACACACTATGTCAGACAACAGGACACAGCTACTAGTTCTTCTCAAAGAATTCCCATTATCCCTGCATCAAAATCGTAATTTTTATGCACCAGAACTTTCAGATTATCACCTGACGCTGACACAGTTGTGCAGCGGTAGTTTCTACCACCCGAGAATGGCACACAATTTCGCCAAACGGGGACCGCACATCCTGCACAAAGAGCGTACGCACACACATCTCTGCCACACAACGAGTGACAGGGGACACAAAACAGCAAACATCTTTATAGCCGCGAACTTTACTTTATTCTTGCCGATACGATATCTTGCAGTTTTTTCTTTGTATGCTCATAACAAAACAAGAGATCTCATTTTTATTTATTCACCGTCAGCTCCACTGTTCTACACAAAACTATGTTAATGGTGCTGGGAGGACACAGCATAACTGTCGTTGCTGGGAGACTTTTATCCTAAGACAGACGTTTCACGTGGTTGGCACTTGGCAGGACGAAAATCTTAACACAGTAGGAAACCTCTGTGTCTGTATCCGCATCGGATTAACGCTCTTCCTTTAGTTCAAGTGATGGCTTTAACTTAGTCAGAGTCACCTTTTGCTTTTCATCCTTAGCGATTGAGAAGAACTTATATTTATGTGTATTATGTGTTCTCCTTTATTCGGTAAAAAATGACTGCTCTCGAATTGGATTGGGGTTTGGTTTTTTCCGAGGATTCATTTGGAAATATCCGCTTTCCAATGGCAATGCGGCCGCCGCGCCGTCCTTTCATCAGCTTTTATTTACTGTGAGTTGCGAGTTCAATTAGTTCGTTTGGAAAAGAGGAAGCCGTCCCTGACGGAAGATATTTTATCGATTTTCCTTGTTTCTTTTGTGTGTGCGACAATCGGGAGGGAGGGTCGGACGAGGCCAGGCACCAGGGCAAGTGTTTAAATAATACATGAAATAAAAGCGAAATCAAATAAATTGAAAAAAGATTGTTTAGAAAGATGTCCTTTTCCTTTTCGGGGGCCGGAATAATTTCTTTTTTTGTTTTTTTGACAGAACCTCCTAGAACTTGGAGTTGGGCTGTTAAATAGATGCAAACAGTCAACTTTGGTGGATTGTGTATATTGATTGCGATTGCTGTTTGTTTATATTTACCATAGAAAATTAATTCTTTCAATGAGATACAGCATTCACAAGGAGTTGTGGTCGATAGATATGGAATAATGGATTCAGGCAACTGAAGCACACTTTGATATCGATAAAATCAATTTGATGTCATGTGCATATGCGATGTTGGAGAAGGAAACGTCCCACATGGAGTGACCATGACCATCTGTTTGAAAACAACTTTTCCTGATTCTTGTGCTGGTGTTAGTTGACAGCATTTGGTATGCGTAAACATGAAACTTTTATATGAGGCTTTATGAATAGAGATTCCTGTCAGGTCTTTCGTTTTATAGGTAGCAAATTGAAGTTTCCTAATACCACAGGAAATTGAAAGTTTGTTTTATTCTATCTATAAGTTCGCTATCAATAAAGGGTAACTTGAAAGAATGCTTTTGCGCACGTATTTGCTTCTTGGATATGTCGGCATGGATAGTGCTTTTAATCAGTTTTGAATAAGGCAGCAACTTTGACAAATTCACTGCTCATTTTCAGAAACTAGGAGCCAGCATAAAGAATACAAACATTACTGAGGTAAACTTTAGTTTGTGCGAATTATCTGGAATTTGGGGGACAACAAATTCATCAGCTTGCAGAGGGATAGAACAAAGACCGCAGCTTAATGAAAGGGACCGATAAGTAACTCATACATATGCCCAACGCGGCGGAGGAAGGATGTTTACTTACTACTTTTCTATCCATTGAATAGATGAAAGTTTTCAGAGAACTCATAATTATTAGTGGAGCTTTGGAGAGACTGAGAGCAGTTGTCATGAACGTTGAATTATTTAAGACAAAGCACAATGATTGGTGGAATATTTGAAATGCCGATTACAGGTCAGTCATGAAACACTATCACTGGAAGGTGCCACTCTGCACCATTGGTTGTTTTTAATACGCAACAGACGCGACGGTAAGAGCCCTAAACAATCAAGTTTGCAATCAAGTGTTTGCTCTATCTCACCGTCATGGTTACCGACTAAAAGTACATTCTACCCTTTTTGCACATCTATTGGCAAAATGTTCGTGTTTTTTAAATGGACCATTGTGATGAGTAGGGACTCGAACGCTAAAATAAAAAGCGGCACAAAGGGTTGTATAAATAAATGGACCATATTTGGGTCACAAGACTATTCGCAAACTCAGGTGGAGGTCAACTGACACACCAGCAACCTCCAAAACAACAATCAGTCGCCAATAGTAGATTGTTTGTTGGACCTTGGACGCTCAAGATCAACATCTTATGAAAGCGGCTGCACCCCAATGCACTCTGTCGCAAGTAGGCATTCTCAACATCTAAAGAAAGGATCCATTGGTGCGTCAATAATTTGGGGTTTATCTTTCAACAGGAAGAAAACGTTTGTCGTATGGTTGCTGAATGTTGAGGGCATTGGTATTCGATAGAATAACTGAAGTAGGTAGGGAGGAACGAGCAAGTTCAAAGATGTATCCTGTGCAACTTTTAACTAGAGCACAAGATCACGCAGTCTTACAAAAATAAAAAACAAATTTGTTCAATCTTACCCGCAGTCGCTCAGTGTCAAATGTGTAGGACTGGTTAGCGAGCGGGCTCTGGATGCATATACGGACCTGTTGCGCTCAATACTTATTCATTTATTTAATCACCCCCAAGGATAACTCCTTCCTTTGAGCAAACTTAAATTACAAAAATTACTATTCTTTCATTGTCAAAAGGTAGTCTCTTCTTTATCCCTTTTCAGAAGTTGTGTATTGTGTTAACTATTAGGTTTTAGTTTGTTCTATTTTTGGCGAATACGGAAATTTATTCCGGTTATTTTGCTGATCAAAATTATACGTTTTCAAATCGCGGTTCGATATTTATAAATTTTATTTTGTTTTCAGACACGAAATGAACTCCACATCAGGTTAAGCGAAATATATATCGGAATAAACTAATCTAATTTAATAAATATATTTATAACAATTTTTTTTGCGTTTCTATTTTTATTACTTTCTATAAATAACTTACTAATTTATCGTCTTGAAATCCTATTTGGAAATATTACATCCTTCTTTCATAATATCAACACCAACTTATTGTTTCATACTAATTTTATATACTAAACGAACTTTTTTAAATAAGAAATAAATACAGCATTTGAGCACTTTTCATTTAATTTTTCCAAATATTATGTAGGCAACAGTAGGGAATATCTTAGGTCGGTAGGGAATTTTTGACCCGTGGTAGGTAGCCTGAAATAGGACTGGAAAGTTAGACCGCATCAAAAACTGTCTTCAAAACTTAGGAGATCGAAAGGATTCGCATCTCATAAAGCTGGAATGAAGGACTATACTGTGGTCGGTTAAATTTGAGCTAATGGGATTTGTAAAGAAAAGAGGGACAATTTCTACAAGTTGGACCACCTAAATTAAAAGGAATCCGTCGTGTATATAACTCGTACATACGCTTTTGTATACGCGAATTTAAAGTCGACGAAGGATGGTGGGTGGCGATTTTAGAATTCCTGGCTTTTCGCCAAGATCAGCCTGCGTGGGAAAATTTTGCCAATGGCAGCCTTTTTAGATCTCAAGCCATCATTTTCTCACATCAAGGAATTGCCAAAAGTTTCCAAAAGCTCCTCCACACAGTTGATATGGTTATAGTCAAGTAAATCGTAAACGTGACATTTAGAATGCTTTATTTCTGTGTATATTTAATACCGTTCAAAGTATTTTGCTTCATATGGGTAAGGCTTTCATATATTGAGCATACATTCTTTCGACCTGATTTAAAGATAAGTTTTGGTTCATGGTCCTTAGCAAGTAGTTTGCAGCTGCCTTGTTCGCTCGGTAGGCAATCTGCTTCAGGAGCCTTGTTGGACTTATAATTGGCTATGGCATGTTGTTCGGGAGGACGAACATTTTGACTAGCTCGCCATCAGATTGAACACATTATTTTTTTCCAGGGTTGTAGCCGTTTAATTGTCTATAGAAATCTATTTGCCAACTTTTCACCAACACACATTACAGATGAGAGTCTCCACAGACAATCTACGCGTTAATTGCTCTCAAAGCAGTCTCGCACAGACTCACAAATCTGTATCCAAGGAACTGTGACTTATTTCTTTTGAGAGCTTCTTATAAGTAAAATTAATCTTTCTATCATTTATGACCAGTGTGGCAGATTCTTTTCTCAGACATGTCTAAGACTGTTGAAAATATCAACAAAGAATGCAAATTTTCCCAAAATCCAAAAAGTTCAACTTCTGTATTGTAATTGACCTTGGCACGTGGCTTAAGTGAATTACTCTGTTTGCCCGCCTTACCTATCCTACACTCTACACATCTACTTGATGGTATTCCTCTCATCATCAACATCCCTGCAGACTGAATGCATTGTTTGTTCAGTTGGTTTAAATGTTACCCCTCGCATAATTAGGCACCCACCAGCCGTGCGTTCCACAAAAAACCCAACTCAAAAGCTGACATTCATCTCTTGGCATCTGAATGTGTACGAATGCGAATTAATCCAATTATGAATAAAGGACATCGAAAACAATAAAACCAAGCACAGCGCATCCTATGGCAGTAGAAAAATCCACATGAAAAGAAAAGATAAGCCAAATCTGAATTGTGGAACTATGCCAGCGGGCATATGAATATATCGTCATCGTCACATTCCAATTATCCTCAGTATTCCATCGCACAGACACACACGCGCATAGGGAGCTTGCAGTCGCACAACTCCCCTCCTAATGGCACGCAAAACACAAACACAGCACCATCGCGGTATGTCCTGAATCCTGATGCCCTGGTTTTCTCGTTTTATGTATATTTCTTCGATACATTTACTTTTTCTAACAATTTATCTTGTATTTTCGTTATTTCTGCTGTCGTTTGCTCGTTAAGCTGACAACAGGCACGACAGGAACAGTGCGACGACGAATAGGACGACAACCTTCGACATTTACCCTGTATAAGGATGAGCATTCCTCAATTGGGTGGCTTCCATTCACCCGCTTAGAATAATGTACTAGGTACGTAACGTAAGCTTATAACTGGTCATGACGATGTGCGGGTGGGTGCGATTGTTGTATCTGGTGAAGGTAGGAGTATGCCTTTGAAATTCGATGACTTGGGGGCGCTTCGATCTAAACATCACCGCACAAATCAACTTCAGTCAATTTCCTGTGGATATATTTACAAATTTTCTGGATTGTTTAGTCCTGGCGAGCTTACAACTGAAATTTTCAAATTTGCTGCTTTGTGAGTACAATTGGTATATGGCATATTTTTATCTATTTTTGATACATAAATATTGTGCTGTTTTTGCGCATTTGTCGGTTGGTTTAACAAGGGGAAATGTATAGCTAGAGGTGTTGTGTGTGTCATGTGTCTTATGTGGGACAGAGAGCTGATACCAGTAGACATTTTCATGGTCTTATTACATTAAATTTGTCGCAATCGGGTGGGTATTATGCATCTATACATTTGCTATTCAATTCATCCGAACTTTCGTATCTAATACGAATAAGCGTTGTGGCAGAGTTCTGAGTTTGTTTGTTTATTTGTTTCATGATTACTCGAGTAGGTATATACTGCTTGAAGGGTTGACATAACATTTTCAATGTGGGTAGATATTTCGTTGGGTCATAAAATGGCGAATTGATTTTTGGAATTGGGCCAATATCGTGGGTATATTACATCAAATTTATGCGCGATTGGGTTGAGGTGGTGGCTTTTTTTCCAGTTCCATCTGTTGGCGTATTACTAATGTGAACAAATTGCATTTGAGACCTTGAAATGCTGGTATAGAGATATCAGTTAGTATTTTTTTACAATTTGAAATAAACTCGAAACTAATCTAACGTGGAAAAAATCGACTTATATAAGTTACTGCAACGTAATGCTACCCGTACAACACCGCTCTTTGTATTAATTGCATAATAACCTGAGTTATGTCTAATTACCTTTGTTTCAAGTATTTCGTAAGACAATAAAGTCAGTCTTAATTTGACCCCATACAACGACGGTTGTTTTATATTGTCAGAGTCAAACACCTGAAACATACCGGAAAATAAAGACCGTACAAATGCATCATTTGTCAAACGACACACGCATTAGAACCTATGGTGCGATGACCTATATATATCATCGATTTCCATGACCACTGACCTATAATGTGCCCCGCGCAGTTATATAAGGCATCCTACATAATAAAAACTGCCTCACTTACTACTTAGGCGCCTGTCCGGCTCTGGCTAGGATCAGGCAGCGATCTCTGGGAAAATACTTCTTGGACTTCCTGGAGAAGGTCTCGACGAGTATCAATATGAAACTTATGACCTTTATCCTTATCTTAACAATCTCAAACAACCAGGACTAAAGAGTAGTCAACTTTCCTTTTTGAATTTTTTTTGGCTAAAAAACTTTCCCTTACTAATAAAACAAAAAAATATTCAATCAAAAACGTGATTCCCATTGTTTACAGTTCATGTATAATTTAAGCTTAATCTAATATTTTTTAGCGAAACTTGAAACTACCTAAAAAAATTTGAAATATTTTTGCAATTGTGAATTACCTTAAGATTCATTTCAAATCAAACTTTTAATGTGAGCTTAATTTACCTTTGAAATTTCAATTTCTATATACATACCAGAAAAAGGCTGTACATTTGGAGTGGTCTTCTTATTTAAGTGGGACATAAACGTTAATAAAATATAAAATATTTCCAACTGTTTGTTTTATTCGGGACTTGTGTCCCATTTTCAACGATAAAAATTCGGGACTAATGTAACACTTAAATGGGTCCCGAAAAATGAATTCGGGACTTATGTCCCTGCGCCTATGTATATATCTTAAAACGAACGGTTAAAAAAGAAAATGTTCCTATTCAAAAATAAAATGCACGACTGGGTCCCACGAAACTTTCTCGTCCATCAAAAGTTTGGTTAGGTTAAATGGTTAAAAGTTAAAAGCAACCTATAACGTAAACTGAAGGAACAGGTATGGTAGAAGTGTTAAATAAAAATCAATTTTAGGTTATTCATTAGATATGTCAGTACATATCCGGTTAAAGAATTATAATATACTAAACCTATACTATACTATACTATTTTATAGGCTTTTACACTTTAGAAGATTTTTGAGTACAAGGACACACGTAGGAGGAGTTTCTATCTATTATTGGAACAAGAGTTCGCCATAGACTGACATCTTCCATGGAAATATTATGTTATAATTAAGGGATTTGTTTTTGAAATTGCGATCCGCAATCAAATTAAAACTATAAACGAGAAGGAACTTGATATTGAAATGTATGTAGTCCTACGTATTATGATGTATAGTACCTATATGTGGCGGGGGTTTTAGGCCAGCAACTACAAACAAACAACTACGCCTGGCAACGCATGTCAGGCAAACTGACAGATCGGAGAATGATAGAAGCCGCCTGCATCTACCAATCAGCGCTCTCCACGTCGACGCTGGCGGCTGGCCGTCAACGACACAACGATTCTATATAGAATAGTATTCTATCATTCTTGCGAGGTAGTGTCTATGTCTACCAATATTATTCATTCTCTTTCCGGCAGCTGATACGTCGGACGCCACACGAGTTTTCTAATAAAATACGATTTTGATAGTTTTAAATCCGCGTTTTATTTTCGGCTACTAAATATAGAACCCGAACAACAATAGGTACATTCGAGTGGTGCTGTGAAAAATCCAGACTCTTCGAACTAGGATTACGATCCTTAAACTATGCAATTTGAACCTCACTGCATTTTAATAAAAGTTTGCAAATATTTGGCGAAAACGAAGTAAATTCTCGTTTTCCCATGATTTCTTTCGTTTTTCTAAATGCGAAAGTGTTTTTCGTCTCGTGTTTTTACCGAATTAAATGTCTGCTAAGTCTCTCTATGTAGAAATTATAGAATGTACTGTTTGGAATCCTTTTACCGCAATGCTGAATCTCACTTAGAGAAAATTCAAAGTAGGTTTACTACAAACATTCAAGTGGAACAATAATCTTCCTACATAGGAGGACAGATGTTCTTTAAAAAATGTTAAACCTCTTTGCAAGAAGGACATATTAAGTATTCCGTAATGTTTACTAATGACGTCTTAACTGGCCACATTGATTGTTCGTTTTTGCTGTCTACATTTAATGTATACCTAGTGCCGTGAAATAACGCCGAGCGAAATAACACCGAATTCTAAAATTCGGCGTTATTTCACTTTGTGAAAGCGAAATAACACCGAATTTAAATGTTCGGTCTTATTTCACTTTCCTAAAGTGAAATAAAGCCGAGTCGGCCTTATTTCACTTTGCATTTATAAATACATTCTTAAATTAATATTAATTTTTGAGACAATGGTAATTTGCGCAAATTATGAAATGTGTATGGGGGGGCATGCTGCCCCCTGCAACCCCTCTGCTTGGGTTTACTGTTGGATTACAGGGTGGGTGCGAGGTTTTCTACTTATATTTTTTGTTGAATTTTCAAATTGAGATTTTTAGCCTTCGAGATTTTTGTCATTCGAGATTACGTCATGATCCCCATTTGCTTCGGCTTTATTTCACAAACAATGTTCGGCATTATTTCACTTTGTGAAAGCGCAATAACGCCGAGTTTTCCAATTCGGCGTTATTTCTCTCGGCGTTATTTCACGGCACCGTGTACCTACATGCTCCCTCTCGTGTTCTTCGACCTACGCAAAATGTTGTCTTTATGCCACCTAGGCACAGAACAAATTATGGTCACAACTTGATTGGCTTGTGTAAATTATAATAAATACGAAAACATAATTGACCTTAATATGAGTAGGGAGCATTGCAAGGCTATAATTTTAAGCTGTACCTACAATTTTTTTTATTACTTATTGTAAGGTAATAGGTTAAGCATCTTAGATGAATTTAAATAAATAAATAATTAATTAAATTAATCATAAAAAAAATATCCCACCTTCAATTCCGTATCTATTTTAGTTTTTTGGTTGTATACGTAATTTGTCGCCACTAGAACTTTTCCGAAAAAAAAGATTTTGAATCTCATGCCATTATTCGAAAACGTAGAAACAAAGAATCTAATAAATATAAGATAATCACTGGAAAGCTTTTCCAGTGAAAAAATGTGTATATTTTATGTTAAAGTATTGCTAAAGTGAAATTGAAAATACAAAAGCACGGTTGGCAAACTATAACCTTGCAGGCACAAAGTAACCCATGCTAAAGGTATTCCATTCTCTCTTTTAGATATTTTTACTTTCAAGGAGCCTTTATTATGATTGCTTAAGACCAGATAAGTCATCGCACTGACTTCTGACCTAAATGGAGCTACAAGTAATACCTATAGCAAATGCATTTGCCCATCAGGCAGCTTCGAGCAGTGAAGCAGACTAAAGAAGAAAACACCACAGCAAAGCCAAAGAGAAGAGCTTTATTTAAATGAATTCGCAAATTGTACCAAGCATTTCTTAATCTGCCAGTAGGTACATACACAAGGGGAGCGTTGGGTGCGATGAATAATGCGTATAACTATACAATACATAGAACGTGTCATGTCAATACAATTCATCATTAACAGATATACATGCAGCTTCTTGCAGGCATTTAAAATCACAAGGTCCTAACCGAAATAGTGTGAAATCTAGAAAGCACTTAAATTTCCAGACCCATGAACTAAATATTTCTAATATTATCTAAGGGAAATACGCATTGCTGTGGAAGACTGCTAGTAGGCTGAGTAATTGCTAACCTTGCAACAAGATAACCACATTTTTCATATCATATCATACATCCAGCATAGCAAAAAAATCATCAGAAGTGCATTGTATTCGTAAGATGTTCTTGTTTTGCTTCAGTATCTATGAAGAATCAAAAGTGCCAGCAAGGACTTGGGCCTAATCCAACTATTCAGAAAGGATCAACCGCCTATTACACAAGTCAATTAGAGTGATGGATGGGGAGAAGAACAATAACAACAACAAAAAATAATCATTTTGTAAAACAAACAGTCAAATACGATGGACAATCGTCCTCAGTGCTTGCCTTCACCCCAGCTGGATGGTAAAAACTCATCTTGTAAACTATTTAACGCCCCAAATACCACTCCATATCCTTGAACATGCCACTAAGAGGCACCCCCACACCCAACACAACGCACTACCTACCCACACACAGTAGTTACAATTCTCTATAGTTATGCTCCATTGAACTGTAATCAATTTCCTTTTTTCTCTCCCCCTGGCCCCGTTAGCAATAGCATACATGCAAATGAAAGACAACAGCTATCTCGGAGTTGGTGCGGCGCGGGCAGCGGTTGCTGGAGGATAGTTCTCCCTCTCTCCATCTCGCCATCTCGCCATCTCTCTCTCTCTTTCTCTGTGTGTGTGTTTCTAAACCACCGAGACTGGGTGGGATGGGGGAGATGAAAATCAGTCTGTGTTCAGCTCGTTCTCGTTCAATGCCGCCGCAGTAACGGAAGCCAGGATAAAGTCCTTTATCTAATCTTCATTTCGAAATTGAACACTTGGCAGTGGGCGACGGGGTCGGAGGATGTAGCCCACAGAGCACAGCATGACATGCATTCTCGGAAGCTGCTCGACTTATGCATCGTGAATTTTGCAACCAATACTACCCAGTACCCACCCAACAGGCAGTGTACAGACGGAGGAGGGTTGGGGGCTTGCCATTGCCACAAACTCTAGAGAATGGTTGGAACATTTTGGCGGCCTAGCTAGATGCATGCTCCAAAGAAGCAAAGCTGATATTAGTTCGCATAGTGAATGAGCGTGCGAGTCCTAGTTCTTTTTTTGTTTCTTCCTTTGTGGAAACTCCCTTGAAAGGCATGAGGTTTTGTTTGACGGTCTTCTATATAAATGCGGGAGGGATGAGTTCCAAACTAGTTCTTTTTGGCTGCAAATGCCACGCCCATTGGTCTGTGTGAAACTTTGGTATCCAATTTTTTTTTGAAGTCTAAATTGAGTTCTTTGCGGAGGTGTTTTCTGTCCTCTTGTGCGAATTTTTTGTTCGATTTTGCTCCTCGTCTTGTTCGTGTGTGCATATAATTGGCTTTGAAAGGGTCTGGCGGAGGGCGACAATTAGTCATTGAAACGAGATGTGAGGGTGGAGTTGGTCAATATTTGATGTCACGTCTGGCAAAATCGATTTCCCATCCACTACCTCTTTTTTTCGAGCACCATCAGCTGGTGGGGGAGATTCAAAATTTATTCAATGAATGTGAAAGGATTTTGCTGTTTGGCAAGGAAGATTTTCTTTTATTTGGAACAAAAATTTTCATCAGTTAGCTGTGGATAAGTACTGTGGGAAATAGTTTTGTCAGTCGCATGTGCATACCGATACACAATCAAACACAAATCAAACGATATGAACAATGAGATCTGTTAACCCGCATGTGGATGTTAAAACCTGCTTAAAGTTTATCTTTGGATGTTAATCGTCCTGTTTTGGTAGTAGAGAAACTTGCATAGGAACGTCAAAAATGTGAGCAGGAAATTATTCCAACATAGCGCCGCAAATTTTAAATTTGCTCGGTAAAATATGTATGTTCCGCAGGCGATAACAAACTATTGTGTAATTCTGCTAAGCAGAAAATTCAATTCAATTTTAAAAGCGAAAATTTCCTGCTTTGGACGGGCTGCCTTTGTGAACCAATGTTGAAGTGCTGAGTTCGCTGTAAGCAATAAACCTTTCTGAAGCCAAGGAGTACTTTTTTGATAATAGGGTACCAACAATAATAAGAGATTTGAGGAATTTCTCGGGCCCTCGGAGCGGTTAAAGTGGTTTTCTTTTAAATGCACAGACGCGCACAGAAGCCTGCAGCTGTTTTGTTTTAATATTCAAATTTGTTGGGATTCCATTACAATTCAAGTTCTACGGCATGAAAATATCCGCGCAACGTATATTTCATCTGGGATGAGACTTATTTCGAATCAGAAGGTATTAAGTCCACTAAGACCGGTATAAAGCGTTTTTTTATTTTATGACGTCCTAACAAATACCACTGAAGGTATCGTTGCGTCATCTATTCGCTAATCTCACTGTCATATGTCCTAAGAATTGAACTTTAAGGCTTTTGACACAAGGAAGGGGTTGAATGCGCTGGTTAAAAAAGGTGGATATACATTTTGTAACAAGGAAAATTGCAGGTTCTGTGTTAGACAGAATTTCACAATTTCTAAACAACACCTCTCACACTCACTTCGTGTTATTGGGAGAAAAATTGAAGAACTGTCGATGAGTTTTGCTACAGAGCCAATACTTTAGGACTTGTTCCATCTTCCAACCAGACACAGTGCACTTGTTTTGAGAGCAATTTCGAAACTGACTCATTCCAAAAAATAGCAACTTTGAATGGCCACTGTGGTCCAAAATGACTTTTTTGGCTGCAAGCATCACAGTTTTTGCACGATACAATTTTTAAGGAAATTGCTCAACAGGGTGTTTCAAAATCGTAGGCTGAAGTAAGATTTTCCTTGAAAAAGGAATTAAAGAAAAACTTAAAGAACAGGTAAAATTTTACGAATATAGTCAAAAAAGACCTGCGGCTATTTAATTGTTCACAGGGTGATCCAAAATATTTTTTGTGGTTCCATAAAATTACCGAAAGAATTTTTAATGTTTTTTTCAAACGGTATTTTTTCATTTGTGGATCCTGTAAGTCGTCTTCGTGAAACCTTGCATGTATTTGAGTATCGGTATCGATTAAAGTCTTTATTCCTGAAAGCTCCCCTTTTGGGAACACTTTTTGTCTTACATGTTCCCTAAAAAAATGTAAGTAGGTATTTGATTAAAATAAAAGCCTTTTAGTACCGTTTTTTTTTTTTTTTTTTTTTTTTGACGGAGGTTGTTACTATCCGATTGAGCACTCAGGCGCAACTACTGGTCCATTGTACTGTCAAACAGACACCTTAAATTACTGTACTTAGTTTTCCCGTTTTCGAAGAAAGATGAGAAGGAACTTCATTGATGAAGAGCTTAGATGTTCGCCACTCACAACATCAGCCCCAAAGATCCGCCACCTGATGCGAGCAAAGGCAGGACAGCTAGAGAGGAAGTGTGCCGCTGTATCGTCGTCCTCTCCACAAGCAGGACGCAGTCGATTCTCCTGAGAGACAGAAGGAAAGACACGGACTTTTTACAGATGTCCGGACGCAGTCGTTTAGTCTGTCTAAGTGTCTAAACCCAGCACACTTACGCCACCGACGCTCGTCTTCACGAGGAACCCAACTATCAATGGATGACCTAACCGCAGATGAAGACAGACCCAAAGCTGGTTCAGGTCCTAAGAGAGCTTCTTCTGAACCCAGCCTGGCAAGCTCGTCAGCGATCTCATTTCAATGGATACCAGTATGACCAGGGACCCAAACAAGATTGTTTAACTGTGCTTAGCCTACCGACTAAGTTCAGAGATAGCTTGAGCTCGAGCACTAACTTAGACAAGGTAAGAGGGTTAAGCAGTGCTTTTAATGCAGCTTGGCTATCGCTGCAAATGCATATGCTTCTAGCTCTCTACCTGTTTGTCACAATATAGCGCATAACCATAAGGATAGCGAAAATCTCCGCTTGGAAGACAGACGCATGGTTACGTAAGGGGTGGTGTAGTCTAATGATCTCGCTTTTTACAAAGACTCCAGAACCAGTTCCCTGCCCGGTTCTGGAATCGTCCGTTAATACACGATGGCATTCCTTCCCTGGCTCAGAGTCTGACCGAAGCCATTCAATTGCCTGAAGAAAGTTGACTTGGAAGTTTTGTCGCAGTAGGATTTCAGACGGCATATCCATAAGACATGGTTTAAAGGATAATTCTCGCACAAGTTCTTCAAAATTCCAATGCGTGTGGTACCGAAAACCTCCTCTCTTTAACCGAGAGATGGTTTTCAGCGTACACCCCATGATAAAAATTTCAAGAGGTTGAGGTATAGCATCTAGAGCAGAGCCCGGAGTGCTAGGGAAGGCCCCTGTGCATCCAAGACAGACCGTTCTTTGAAGTTTGGCAAAAATGTCTGTAACACGTTTCTGCTAAAGCCTGTTCCACCATACAACCGATGCATATGAGAGAAGTGGTCTTACCATTGCCGTACCTATAGATCCAAAGGACCCTTTTATGAGATAAGCCCCATGTCTTACTAAAAGCACCTTATAGTTAGTACCTACCGTTTAGTACCGAAAATAACTTGAATGACTTTTCTGATAAACGACGATACGTCACCCGACGCGATAAGTGAATGCTATAAAATATAAACAGATTTAACAGCAATTTCGCTTGTTGTTTTCCACAAGGGCTTAGGGAGCTTCCACACCGGATGGAACAAAACGCCTTATGCAAACAAATCTGTTTTTCTGTTTGTTTTTGGAGTTTAAATACCCACATTTTAATACGAGCGCCCACACTAAATAAGGCCAAAACAAAACTAGAAAAGCAGTTTTGTTTGTGTGTTCCATCCGGTGTGGAAGAACATTTAGACAGTCAAAATATTTCCCACCAGATAACTGTAAGCAAATCCCCAGATTTGGCTACATTTTTTCAAAAAAAAAAAAAAAAAAAAAAACGAAGACCCCCAACTTTTTTTCATTATTTTTTTAACGTGTTTTTGTATGACTTTAAATAAGAAATTTCTAAATTGAAAACTTTGGTTTTCCGAATGCAAAAGTGTTCGCCATAAAAATACAACGCAAATGTTATAAGTAATCGATTGATTTTTTAACTGCATTTTGAGATAACATAGGTACACATTATTAGGTAACCAAAAAGGATATTATAACGAAATACCAATAAAGAAGAATTTTAAAAAACCCCTTGGTGACAAGTCAGTTAGTTTAGGTTAGTCAACTAGGTTGGCGAGACAGGAGAAACGTGTCTTTTACAAATTTATAAATTTAAATGATTTAATTAGGACCTATGGGCTTGTAAGTCCTCTTCCAGAAAATTGGTTCTACACACGTCATTTATTATTACAATCAGTGAATGTGGCTATATCACACCTACCGGATACGCCTGTATCACAATGCAAATACATACCCCTTCAATAAAAATTTAATTAACTTTTGCTGCAAATGCAGTTTTTATAAACATTCCTTTTATTTCACAGCACACAACAACTCAACAAAGATTGAAAATCGTGAATAAATTCTGATGTGTTTTGCTGGTTTCCATTTGGCTTTGTTTAAATCCTTTTCCATATGGATGCATCCTATTTGTTTGCATTGCATTGTTCATTCCTTTCAAATGGAATCGGCCAAACGATTGTTGGGTAAAATAAATTGAAATTAAAACGAAACTCCTCCGATTGACGTTTTATCTATAAATATTTTATTTCACATTTATTTGCTCTCTCTCTAGCTGTTCGTATGCACTCGTTTGTTACGGATTACGGCCGATGTTGCTCTGCATTAAATAAACAAATATTTTATTATTGGATAAATAACGATTGCATATTGTGCAGTTCTGTGAACAAGGCCTGATGTTAGCTAAAAAACGGATTAGCTTGTGTTATTTCTGGTCGACATACCATGCTGAGGCTGAGGACGTGAATAATGAATAGAATGAATAGGTACAGACAGGTTCTGGCGCATACAATTTGAAAATTTACACAGAGCCCAATTAATTCATTTACGGATTCGTATTTATTTTTTGCCAAGTATCCATTTTATTCAAAATGGACTAGAGTTTCCCTCTAAATGAATTAATAAACTTCGATTCCAATTGGCAGTTGAATTCGGTTGCATAAACTAGAACTATAGTTTACTAACCCACTCACAGAAGGGCAGTTGGTGTGTGATTTATTTGCAACGAATGCTAACATAAATAACAGCTTTGAGTAAATATATGAGGAAAGTATCTGCTTGGTCTTGATGTTTCATTCTCGAGACAAGAATTGGTTGGACTTCAGGTGTATGCATATATGAGTACTTAAACGTGCTCCAGAACAGTCCTTGCAAGGAAAATATGTGTTGCATTCCTTGGAGATTATGATTAATTTAATTAAACACTTTAGTACAATGTTTAATTGCAGGAAACAAATGTCAACGTGACATGTCAGGCAAATGTTATTTATTAGTTTTGATATTGCTGAAGGTGTATGGTAACTCAGAATGACTTATCTTCGAAATGGAATGTGTTTGTCAAAATGTAGTGCAATTTGTAATTGCATCGTTGAAGACAGTTCTTGAACTTTTGATTAAGAATTATTGTTTCGGATGTATGAGGAGAAACGTCGTGTATGAAACGCTGCCGATCTTAAAGAGATAACATATTTGACATTTGCTCTGATCCAGAAACTGAGCTTCCGACAGACATTGACTTAGGACGCACGAAGAGTGGAAGGGTGGAATCTAACTCCTCGCAATTTTGTTTTTCCTTTCACCTTATGCACTACGGCATAATGTGACATTGCCCAATCTAAAAATTAGTGTCGCCAACTTAAAGTTTTTCCTACCTCTCAAAAACACCCTTTATTATAAAAAAAAAAATCATTTCATGTAAAAATAAGGTAATTGCTCTGGGTTTGCGAAAAAATTTTCAAAAATTTTCAGAATTCAAATTTTTAAGTTCTCGAAATTTAGATGAATTAAAAAACATATCTATTTTTGTCTGTTTTATCTGTTGTAGATATTTATATTCCCATCACCTAAACGAGCTTAGGTAGCCCTCCCACTGAACTGAACACCCTTTGCTTGCTCAATTGATGATTTTAAACAACTGATAACAATCCAACCTTTAAAGAGACGTACCAAAAATATGTGCCATCTCCAATGGAATTTATTACCAAACTGTCTGACCCGGCGAAATTCGTTGATGTAATGAAAATAAATAAACTTTGAATTGAATTGAACTGAAAAAATAATAATTCCGAGAATGAACAATGACAATTGCACAATTCGGTCAATTCAAATTCTGTATTTAAAAGTTATATTGAATACCTACAATAGAAATAACTAAAGTATAGCATTGTCGATATGCTCAAATCAAACCGCAACGATTGACGTGTCAGTGAACCTTCCATTTTTTACTTTTACTAAAGTGCTTAACGGTACACGACGTACAAAGCGGACAGTTGCTCACACGTGAGCACGCCACATTATGCCGATTCCAAACGGCTAATTGAGAAGCTCTTTCAAGACAGTAGTTATACTCTCGGATGTTTGTCAGACGTTCGCGAGAGGTGGCGCAGTGAAAAAAACCCTGAGTTGGAATTTGAGTTTTTGCGGGATTCGAACCTGGACCCTTCGCCTAGTAGTCCAACACACTAATCACTAAGCCACTGCGCCTACCCGTTTTTCCATCCAGTCTAATATTCTATAAAGTGCGGTTCCCATACTAAGTTCTATTCTCAATCTCATCCCCTTAAATTTTTTAACTTTTCCGCCATCATTTCTCAGCAGCTGCGTACCAGCTGGGTACTGCAAAACGAAAAGGAGAGCGAAATTTTTCGTTCACGATTTCGTTGTGTCACTTTTGTATGGGATTTTTCGTTTCGGATCATTCCGGTACTACGCTTTAAGTGGTATCTGTCAAATCCAATTAGTTGAAGTTCCTATAGGGTTGAGTTCCAAGTTGCTTGTTAACTGAATTAGTAAAGTAAAGGAATAATTAATTTGGTAACTTAGTGTTCGCCACTCTTTATGTACATGTGTATATGCATTTTTCTGAACGCCTAAAGCGCTGCACGTCCATGAGTTAAGAACTAGAAGTAACACAAATCCTATGATTACACATTTTTATTCATTTGATTTAATGACACCTTGAAGCTCACCTCTGGGTGAAATAAAATTGTGTAGATTCTTGTCTAGCAGAAGTTGGCTCTTCTACCTGTATACAACTCAGAAGATGACGAACAGATATATAGACCAACATGATATTAAATAATATTATTTAGAATCCCAAAATCATTCGAAATTTGGTACGAAAACGGTATCCTTCTCCTACTACGTATACGAAAATGTAAGAAATACAATTCTGATACCTACTCGCAGCAGTGCACGTATCCGCAGAATTCTATCAAAACAGCACACTAATCAAATTGGATTAATGAAAAATCAGAATGGGACCTGTAAGGAAAACGGCCTACAGCTCTTGGCTGAAACCCACTTCCCAAATTCTTCCACAACACCAGACTCAACCAAACGTGATCTTCAAATAAGAACGAACAGGTCAACAAGAGAGGACTGGAAAAGGACAAAAAAAAGGACACTGGAAGACAAAATAAAATGGGCCGTCAATTCATTTAAAGATGGAATATTTTCAGCACTCCTATAAAGGGAGTGCACGAATAACCCTGCTTCTCATCAATATCTTTAGAGTAAGTTATGCATGCATGGGGTTACATATACCAAAAAGCTGGAGAGAGGTAACGGTGAAGTATATTCTGAAAGAAGTTCGTAGACCAACTGATCTTCCCAAATCTTACCGCCCCATAGCCTCACCTCCTTCTTCATTAAAACAATGTACAACATTATTGATAGGCATATAAGGGAAGGTCCACTACACAGAATTCCATTACACAAAAACCAATATGCCTAATAACCTGGCAAATCGACAACACATGCTCATCGAGAATTCCCTCTACAACAAATAAATTGCTGTGGGCTGCTTCCTTAACATCGAAGGAGCTTCCACATCATAGGCGTATAGAAAGTACTACATGTAACTGGATAAAACACATGCTTAACAGTAGAAACATAAACGCTACATTAGGCAGTGACAGTATCAGCGTAACAGCTGCGAAAGGTTGCCCCCAGGTTGGTGTACTATCACCCCTGCTATGGTTCATTGTAGTGAATGACCTGCTTAACTTACTCAGCAATAATGGTTTCTATGTCCAAGGACATGCAGATGATATTGCGATCCTAATCAGAGGAATTTTCGAAGAAACCATCTCGGAACTGGAACTCCTAGAGGGCAGTTAACCTTCACTTAACCATTAACCATTCACAAAAAGGCGAAATCGAGAAAGGCTAAAAAAAAAACTGTGCGACTGTATCCAACAGTCCCGAAATATGTATGTGTAAACACCGTGCGTGCGGTATGTGTGTGGCTTGATACACGTCATTGAGAAAAGAGGGAATTGTAATAACCGTATTCTTAATATATTATGAAATACCAACAAATCGACAACAGCGCCACCTATCGGGTCCAAAACTATCCTATCTTTCTAGCTGCATGCAACCATGCACACATACAAAGTTTCATTGAGATCGGTTGAGTTTTTCAAAAGAATCGACAACAGCGCCACCTATCGGATCCAAAACTATCCTATCTTTCTAGCTGCATACAACCATGCACACATACAAAGTTTCATTGAGATCAGTTGAGTTTCTCAGAAAAATCGACAACAGCGCCACCTATCGGGTCCAAAACTATCCTATCTTTCTAGCTGCATACAACCATGCACACATACAACGTTTCATTGGGATCGGTGACGGTGACGGTGACGGTAACGGTAACAGTGACGGTGATGGTAACAGTGACGCGAGTTTATTGGTTTCTTTCCATCCAAAGTGCCCAACGCGCCCCGCCTAAAGAAGTAATAACTTCAAAAACATGCTTTATTTCAGCTCATATGCAATGATAAAAACATATGCAAAAAAACATATGCAATGATAAAATATATGCAATGGCGCATTTCCGTTACAGAAAGTTAAATGTTTGGAATTACTCCAACAGATTCCAACAGCGCGCAATATATATATGTATAAGTATATCCGTAACGCATATCCGTTGCATCAAGTCCTATGTTTGGAATTACTCTACCAGAATCCAATAACGCGCGCATAAATGTTTACACATCAAAAACCTACTCTGCTTAGTGAAACAATAGAGTTCTCAAAAGAAGTAAAATATCTAGGTCTAACTCTGGACGAAAAACTCACTTGGAACTCTAACCCCACGAAAATCATAGACAAAGCCAGTATCTCTCTTGGACCAGCAGAAGTCTGATTGGTAAAAGTTGGGGAATAAGACCCAAAATTGTGTTATCTGTTATGGCTCTACACAGCCATAGCCAGAAAAATTGTACAGCTCGAGCATGGTGGCAAAAAAACGAAACAAAAAACAACATAAAATAGGCTCAAAAAACTCCAAAGACTAGCTTGTGTTTGCACTACAAGAGCAATAAGAACAACTCCCACTCCTGCGCTGATGGAAGTTATCCTGAACCTTCCACTCCTCCATCTCCAGATACCAGAAAGGAGCTATGACGAATGCCTTCATGCTCATATCTTAAAATACTGAAAACTCCAAACTAATTCATCCAGATATCGTTATGGAATTAAAAAAGGACGAAATATTTGGAATCACCATGACAGACAACTTTCAGATTCATATTACATTCCCAAATCGGCAGAACTGGGAACAGAATAAACCCACATTTGTCAACGATTCTCATGTATGGTACACAGATGGATCGAAAACAGATGAAGGAGTTGGAGCTGGAGTATACGGTGTCAACATAAAAACGTTCATCTACAAAAGCGTGGACAAGTGTAACTCCGTACTGGCAGGTTCGACTGTTTGTTTTTCCGATCTTGTGGAGAAAGACGTCGAAATATCCGTGTCCGGTGAGTAACTGTCAGACGTAATAGTTAACGTCACCGTGTTTCCGGTCATGCCACTCAGCCACGTTCCTGATAAGCCTCGCTGTTCATCGTCATCTGCTTTCCGAGCTCCAGCGTTCTTGCGTCTTCTGTTTCGAGAGCTCTTTGGCCTCTTCCGTAGCGGCTCCAGGAAATAACCCCCCAACGAAATAACCCCCCAAATAGAAAATGAAATAGCTCCCCAAAATTTGTATGGAGGTGGGGATTTATTTCACATGAAATAAATCCCCAAAATTGGGAATTTATTTCATGGATTTTTGGGGACTTATTTCATACTTGAAATTGGGGAGTTATTTCACTGTGAAATAACTCCCCAAATTGAAATAAATTCGAGATTTTTGGCCATATGTCCCACTCAACAATTTGAAAATTCAACAAAAAATATAAGAAAAAAACCTCGCACCCACCCCGGGTTGCAGGGGGGCAGCATGCCCCCCATACACATTTCATAATTTGCGCAAATTACCATTGTCTCAAAAATTAATATTAATTCGAAAGAATGGCGCCCGCGCCGATTTCTTACTTATTTGGAAACTTATTTCATACCGTCTTGGGGACTTATTTCATACCATTTTGGGGACTAATTTCATGTTCGATTTGGGGTATAATTTCACAGTGAAATTATTCCCCAATTTTGGGGGGTTATTTCATTTTCTATTTGGGGGGTTATTTCGTTGGGGGGTTATTTCCTGGAGCCTTCCGTAGCCCTTTCTACTCCAGCTTCCGTCTTTTTGTCGTAGACAAAAACACAAGTAGAGCTCCGCGTCACATTAAAACCTGGCTGACAAACAAAACCAATCATTACTGGACCAACACTGAAGGTAACAGACAAGCCAAAATGTTTATGCCAATTATCTCCCTTACACGAACAAAACAACTCCTAGAGCGGAATTCAGATTCGTATATAGTCACAGGGTTCCTCACTGGACATTGTCAAGTCAAAAAACACCTCATGACTATGGAAAATACCCAAGATAATAGACTACGCAACGAGGACATAAAATCAGCAGAACACATATACTGTGTCACTGTGAATGTCAAATCAACACCATCTAGGAAAACCTTAACTTGAGGCAGAGGACATATTTGACAGCCCATTCAAAGATCTACTGGTATCATCAACAAATCCGGTATCATGAGCGAGCTATTGGAGGTAATCACAATAGGCCCACTAGTCACCGCAGTGATATGGCAACTTGATTCCACCTCCTTCAATTAATCTAATCTAATGACGACAATTGTTTCGCAATGAATAAATTATTTTTTTGTGTAAAAATAAAAGTCTTTCTTACTCTGTGTCTTTTATTCTTCTTGTTTTTGGTCTGCTATATTATTTACTATTCTATGTAGAGGTCCCTTTTTTCGGCTCTCGCCCTTTGTTAGTCCCCTTTTTAAAAATTTCCAGCGCAACGCTGTTTGGAAGTAGATATTCTCCAGGTATTTAAGTGCGCTGAGTTAAATATGCTTGTAGTGAACCTAGAGCAATAATATCTTTTAATGAAGCTTGTAGGAATTTTTATTTATGTTTATCTAGCGGCAAATTTAAAGCAATTCTATTCTATGTTTACTTGACATGTCTGTTTCTTTAAACATTAAATAAAATAGATCTTTCCCGAAAAAATCATGTTTTCCAATTTCAGAATTGCCTAACGCCCCGGTATGACACATCTTTGGTAAGAATTATATCCGTCGGTGTGCACATGCGAAGTATTTTTTCTTAGCATGCTTTATAAACAGCATGCTTTTTAAAACGTTTTCAATAAGTCGCAATTTAAATATCAGTGGATTCTACCTCCCACACATACGCTAACGTAATGGATTTTTTAACTGCTGGGATATGTGGAACAGCCAAAACACACATACATCCTTCTTCACACAATGTTAATAAATTTTCGTCTTCTTACGAGTATATTCCACGCATAATTAACTGAAGAATTTAACGACGATGGCATACATCGTTAAGATAAGCATTAGCTTGAGTCGATTCGCAGTAATAACCTCAAGGCCCCTAGGTATATTGGTCGCACGATATACCGCATACCACTTAAGTGCTTTACATACGTCTTAAATTAAAAAAAAAAGTGCTCTCTGTACATAAAACAAATAAAATCAATTGAAATATGAATTTAAATTTAAATTCCCTCTGAGTGCCTCCCACGTCATTATATGCCATACGGCATAATCCTTTTTTTTTTATATTTACCCTGTGTGCAGAAAAATAAAAAGCCAAATAAAAACTGATTCTGAAATTAATCCTCCATGTGTCAGAATAATTCCAAATAAGCTCTTGTGTGTCATTAGCAACCCACAAACCGCATAGTGTATCACAAAGCTCACTGTTTTGACGCGGGGAAAACCAAAATCGAAATGTTTTTCGACAGATAGGCACTTTCCGTGCAGAAAGATGTCATTGTGTCACTTTTAATCACCCATTATGTTGGCACAAATGTCCCTATAGGTTATTTTTTTTTTTAAATATTATGACACGAAACTCATTTCCGAATTGTCATTCAACCAGGTGGTTGCTGCACGGACATAACCGGGGGCGTATACTTATTGTTTTACGGTAATTAGTGTTATTTTCTATACGTTTAACAATGATTGTCCGAAAACATTATAATGGCATCAATAAAAGTAAACAGAGTATTGGGATTTGTATGGTGGACGGCTCGAATGATTTACGACTTGAGTAGTACCGAACCCAAGCTATTTCTGACTAATTAGAACATGTTGCGCCGTTACATATTTGAGGATATTTCTTTCGGTGCGGGTGGGTATTGCCATGAAAAGCGAGTTTATATAAGATGCATCGATTAAATGTCAAATAAGAACAGGTTTTAATTACAAATCGATTGTGGTGTTAACTAACTTAAGATTAAGTTAAGGTGACTGGTTTGAAAAGCACTCTTGGACCAGAATCGTAGGTGCATAGTGGTACCAAATTATTGACCAGGAATTTCCACTTGAAAAACTCTGCAGTATTTATGGAGACGTTAAGCAAGGTTGAGGTCGAGTGATGGAGAGAAGAAACCCGCAACCGTACCTTGCTTAATTTTATTAAAAAAAATGTTCAACTGCAAAATTCAGCAATTTTATTAGAATTTAATTGGGGCTTTGTTGGCTAGATTTCCAGCCCTTATTTCTCAGAAGTGCTTAGTTTAATAATAATATACAACAAGAAAAACTGGCGTAGCACTCCTCTCCGTAAACTGACCTCTGCTTTGACAACTTCCCAGTCAAATAGAATCATTCTGCTACTGATCAGTTGTCAACCTTCAGCTTGTGGAGTAAATCTTAGATAGCTCCTTCTTTTGGCATTGTTCAAGGTCCCATTTATGTGTAGATAGGATGCCATTGAATATTTTATGTTTGGAAGCTATTTTTCAACTATACTAACAAACAACCGTTAGGTTGTCTCCACAGAGAAACCCTTACAATAAGCGAATCGGAAAGGTTGCTGGCCAAAGCACCTGTAGAGGTGATGAAGTAAGCCTTGTAGTTCTGAAAAATCGTACAGCGATTACGAGCAATATTCTACTGCCAGGCAGAATTAGCTACGCAATTTAGACAGTGATAGCTAAAAACGTTCACTAAAGCGATCAAAACGAAATTAGAGTTAAAAGCAATATTCAAGATAAAGACCAACAAGTCTGCTCGGCTTGGCAACAAAATTTTACAAAAGTTAGATATTGTAACGATATTTTGGAGAGTAGCTTACACAAAGTGTTTGGTTCAAAATGTCTTTAATTTCGAATCTTGTTAGCTATTGCAATCATAGTCTTAACATAGTCTAAAGTGAACAACCAGTCTTTTAGTTTTTTGATATAAGAGAAAAAATAAGGAAGTTATCTAATAAAAAATGTCAATCTATTAAAAATCTTTGCTGTTGTGTAAGTATAAAAAAGAGAAAGAGAAAGCAGTAAACAACAACTTTAAAATATCAAGATCTTCCTGAATCTTATTGATACATTCAAATGCAGTTTTTAACTCATAAGTCAACGCTATGTTGTCTGCAAAAGCAGTGTAAATACAATTTACCTTGAGCTTAAAAAGGGAGTTTACATAAATTAGAAAAAATAAAGTGCCAAGTACAGAACCCTGAGTAGCACCGTTTTTCAAAAAATCGCGACACACCGAAGAAACCATTAACATTAACTCTCTGTTTCCTACATTTTCAGAAAAAATCCAGCCTTTCAAAAATGTGTAGTAGTATTGTCATATTCCCGACCCGTTGTTATATTATCTATATAGTCGCATTATCGAATCACCATGCCGTTATTTATACACATATATAATAAACACACATAAACTGTGATGTGCATTGTAAGTGCTCTGTAGCACACGCACACTTAGACTTAAATACGTAGAATAAGTAGAATAGAATAAGTAAAAATAAAGAAGAGGCAGTCTCACGCCACAACGAGAACAGATCGGACGTGTTTCATTTTTGAGCGTAAATCCATACTACAAATCCTCAGAAGTGGGATCAGTGAACAAACAATAAAAAAAATTTACAGACCAGACCGTAGCATCCCCTCGCTTGAGTGAAAAAAAAGTAAAAAGAAAACTCGTGTCGTGCCACCACTCGCTGAAAAAAAAAGTGTCGTGTCGTGCCACCAAAAATATTTTTTTTTTCTTTCTGTGCTTTGTTGTTTGCTCTGCGTTTGCAATGAAAAACCCGACCATTAATCCAGACGAGTTCACCGTTGCAGAGTTGAGAAACTGGTTGCAGCAGCTGGGTATGCCAAGCAACGGCAACAAAGCCACCTTGGTTGTTCGCCTCAACGGCGTACCAGCAGACGAGCGAGGAGAAAGACCAGATAACGTAGAAGAAGAAGAAGAAAGACAACAAGAACAAGAACAAGAAAACAAAACGACAGAACAACTGATGGCAAGAGAAATTAGACTACTAAGAAGGGAAGTGGAAGTCACAAAGAGGGAAAATGAAGTGCTACAAAAAATCGTTAAGTCTATGGACACAGGAGAAACGGGAATGAAAAATGGGAAAGAAAAAACAGATAGTGCGGTGACAACAGGAGAGCTGGACATAATCCAAAAACTGAATCTCTGGAAGGAAATGCTGCCGGAGTTTGATGGCGGATCTGACGTGGATGTCTGGCTAGCACAACTGAAAAACGTGGAAGACGTCTATAACGTGGGAAAAAAAAACTTGCACACACTCTTCATCGCAAAATTGAGGGGTAGAGCGCAAGAGTGGTTGCACGGACAGCCGAATTTTCTGAGAGACGATGTGGACAGCCTAGCGACTGGATTGCAAGCAGTGTTTGGTACGAAGAAAAATAAGATGGAAATACGAAAAAATTTTGAGAGCCGAAAGTGGAAAGTAAACGAAAGCTTTGCGGAATATTTCCACGATAAATCGAGACTGGCAACGGGATTGGAGATGGACGAGGAAGAATGGACGGAATACGCGATCGAGGGATTTTCAGACGACAACATGCGTCTATACGCACATGTGCAGGGGTATACTACGAAGGCAGACCTACTAAGGGCGTTCAACAAAATCACACAGAGAAAGACGGAGACAGGACTGACAGCGAGTACGTCACAAAACAGGCAGACAGGAGCGACAACAGATAGCGTAACAGGTAGACAAACGATAGCACAAAGGATCGCAGTACGATGTTACAATTGCAACTCGGTAGGACACATGGCAAATGTCTGCTCTAAACCGAAAAGACAGTACGGGGCGTGCTACGCCTGTGGTGTCATGGGACACAAAGTGTCAACCTGCCCTGAAAGGAAGTCAGCGGTACACCAGTTGTCCAAACAGGAAGAGTCGGAAGATTATGTAAGATGTTTAGAATTTAAATTTACTGATAATAATAGTAGTATTCCCTTAGATTGCCTGATAGATTCCGGAAGCCCAATAAGCCTAATCAAAAATTCGTGTATACCAGTCGGAACGTCAGTATGGCGCTGTAAAAATAAAGAAAAATATTTCGGCATAAATAAAAGTTTGTTAAAGTTATATGGAAGACTGTCTTGTGTCGTTTTTTATAAAGAAGTTGCAATAAACGTAAGTCTGAGGGTAATGGACGACAATTCCACGGGCTATGAGGCAATCTTGGGGAGAGACTTTCTCAGAAATGGAAAGTTTAAGTTAGTGTCACAGTTAGAAAATAATACGGTTACGGATGTAGTAGAAAATGAAAGTGAAGATTTCGAAAAACAATTTATGTTAATAGACTGCGAAGATAATTTGAGCTCAAAGTTAGAATTAGAGATTGACGAAGATGTAAGTTATGCACGTAAAGAAGAACTTAAGAAGATATATAAGACCGAATATCTTTTTGCCGATCGCCCTGCAGAACCGGTAATTAAAACTAAAATGAACTTAACATTAAACGACGTAAAACCTTTTCATTGTCGACCACGCCGGTTGTCGTACGCTGAGAAAAACGAACTTGGCTCGTTACTGGACGAGTATCTTAGTAAAGGATATATTAGGGAAAGTGAGTCGGAATACGTTTCACCGATAGTTTTAGTTAAGAAGAAGACTGGAGAGCTTAGGATGTGCATAGATTTTCGTACGTTAAATAAGGCGACAGCAAAAGATAGTTACCCAATACCAGTAATCGATGATTTGTTAGACAGATTGGTAGACAAAACAATTTTTTCTAAATTAGATCTCAAAAACGGATTTTTTCATGTATACATGCACGAAGATGCGGTGAAATATACGTCCTTTATAACACCGCTGGGACAATACGAGTTTCTGAGAATGCCGTTTGGCTTAAAGAATGCTCCGTCAACTTTTCAGAGACACATTAACAAAATATTTGCTGACATGATTAGAAACGACGAGGTTATAGTTTATCTAGATGATATAATGATAGCTACAAAAACATATGAAGATCATTTTAGGATACTCTCTGAAGTTTTGAGAAGAATGGTGGACAACAGATTGGAGCTACGGATAGATAAGTGCAAGTTTCTTCAAAGCAAGATTAAATATTTAGGTTTTACGATCACGGGAGAGGGCATACAAGCAGACGATAGGGGTATTGAAGCTATAAAAAATTTTCCGGTCCCCCAAAAGACTCACGCGGTGCAAAGTTTCATAGGTTTGTGCTCATATTTCCGCAGGTTCGTTAAAGATTTTTCGACTATAGCAAAACCGTTGTATGATTTGATTAAAAAGGATAGAGAATTCAAGTTCGGTGACAAACAGCTAGAAGCTTTTGAGATTTTAAAAAACAAATTGATAGAAGCTCCAGTGTTGGCATTGTATAGTCCGAAAGACGAAACCGAGCTGCACTGTGATGCCAGCGCACTGGGGTTTGGGGCAATCTTGCTACAACGAAAGCAGGACGGAAAACTGCATCCAGTTTTTTATTTCTCCAAAAGGACAACCGAGTCGGAAGCAAAATACCATAGTTTTGAATTAGAAACACTTGCGATTATTAGCGCCTTAAGCCGTTTTAGAGTCTACCTACAGGGCAAGAAGTTTAAAATAGTAACTGATTGTAACTCGTTAACCTTAACTTTAAACAAAAGAGAACTCAACCCCAGGATCGCCAGATGGGCGTTAGAGCTACAAAACTATGATTACATCCTAGAACACAGGGCAGGTACTCGTATGCAGCATGTCGACGCGCTAAGTAGGTCAACAAATATAATGACGATCGAAACAAATACTTTTGAAGAAAACCTGATAATATGCCAAGGAAGGGACGACAAGATAGTTAGGATTAAGGAGTTACTGGAGAGATCAGAACACTCGTTGTACGAGATGAGAAACGGAGTGGTGTATAAGAAGAAAAATGATAGTAGTGTAGTGTTTTATGTACCAACAGAAATGGAAAACCATGTGTTATACAAATACCACGACGAAGTAGGCCATGTAGGGACCGACAAAACATTAGAATTAATATCGAAAAGTTACTGGTTTCCCAAGATGAGAGAAAAAATAGGTACACACATAAAAAACTGTTTGAAATGCATCGCTTTTTCAGCGAAGCAGGGTCGCGAAGAGGGATTTCTTAACAACATTCCAAAGGAAGAAAAACCGTTCATGGTAGTCCACATAGACCACTATGGCCCAGTTGACAATTCAAGATCGGCTAAAAAATACATACTGGTGGTAATAGACGCGTTTACGAAGTTCGTAAGGTTGTACCCAACAAAGACCACAAATACAAAAGAAGTAAACCGATCGTTAACAGACTATTTCAGAGCGTATAGTAGACCAAAGTATGTCGTGTCAGACAGGGGCAGTTGTTTCACTTCCACAGAGTTTAAAGATTTTTTGGAAAAAGAAGGCGTCCAACACATAAAAGTCGCGACAGGTTCCCCGCAAGCAAACGGGCAAGTAGAAAGAGTAAACAGGAGCTTGGGACCAATGATAGCTAAGTTAGTCAAACCAGAAGAAGGAGTGTTTTGGGATCACGTTTTAGAAGAAGTTGAACACACGCTAAATAACACGATAGGTAGAACCATAAAAGAGCATCCAAGCATAATGCTGTTCGGGGTGAGTCAGAAAGGCAAATGGTCAGACAAACTGCAGGAAAGTTTAAAAGAGTTGAATTCAGGAAAAGTACGAAATTTAAAAGAGATCCGCACCAGGGCAGTCCAAGAACAAAAGAAATCCCAGGCCTATAACAAACAGTATGTAGACAAAAAACGGTGCAAACCAACGAAGTATGAGGTAGGAGACTATGCCATGGTGAAAAATTTCGACTCACATCCTGGAGCGTCAAAAAAACTAATTCCGAAATTTAGAGGACCTTATCGAGTTGAAAAGATTTTACGAAACGATAGATATCTGTTGAAGGATGTTGATGGTTTTCAACAATCACGGTTACCTTACCAAGGAGTATGGGCGGTCGGCAACATGAAACCGTGGTTAAGTAAAAAAAAAAAAATAATAATAAAAAAAAAAAAAAAAAAAAGAAAAATTGTAAACCGGAAGATCAGGTGATCTTAAAGGTCAGGAAGGCCGAGTTGTAGTAGTATTGTCATATTCCCGACCCGTTGTTATATTATCTATATAGTCGCATTATCGAATCACCATGCCGTTATTTATACACATATATAATAAACACACATAAACTGTGATGTGCATTGTAAGTGCTCTGTAGCACACGCACACTTAGACTTAAATACGTAGAATAAGTAGAATAGAATAAGTAAAAATAAAGAAGAGGCAGTCTCACGCCACAACGAGAACAGATCGGACGTGTTTCATTTTTGAGCGTAAATCCATACTACAAATGCTACCTCGAAAACCAGCACTATGAAGTTAGCTGAGTAAAAATTCATGGTTCACCATAACGAATGCTTTTGTCATGTCTATAGACGCACATGGTAGATTTATTACAGTTGACCACAAACTCTCAAAATAGCATCCTCAGTTGGCATTTCTGTTTTAAGCCCGAGCTGGTTGCTACAAAAGAAATTAAACTTGAATGACAAAATGCGAGCTTTAAGCAGTCTTTCAAAGATCTTAGAAAATGTGGAAAGAAGAGAAATACCTAGGCCTGTTTCCTTTTTTAAAAAGAGGAAGGTACAACTTCGGCACATTTCAAATGCTCGGGAAAACAGCCCCCCCCCCCCAACACTGCGATTAAATAAGACATTCAATACATCAACGACATACAACGCAATATGTTTCAGAAGCACACTTGAAACACCATCACTCGTCATCATCAACTGGATGAACAAATAACTGAATTCATCAAAATAAGTGTTTTCGTCATATTGATGAAATGATAAGAAAATACGACAGATTCTTATTAGAATCCTGCCAAAAAAAATGATGAATGTACTGTCTTCATATTGGAAAACGGTTCATCAATTGTCAAAACACTTTGAATTTGTTAATCATATTGATAAAAAGTACGTTATATCAATGAATCTCATGTCGATGAACGCCAATCGTCAATATGATGACGTTTTTTTTTTGTCAGTATAGTCCTGCTCACATAGCACCCACAATAGTATCGCCCTACTCGTTTGATATTCTATCCGACGGCATTTGCATCTTAGCACTTCTGTTTGAACACTTGCATACTGTTGCGTCTAAATCGGTTCTGATATTGCATCTGTAAAGAGCACTTCATCAGAAATTTAACGAAGGGCAGCTCCTGCCAATCGCTGTTTCTTGGTACTGAAATTACACCTTTTAAGTTTTCTTTTTTTGGAGTAAATATCCTTCAGAGTTGGCTTACAAAATGTATGCATAAAATCTTTAATTACAATTTATGTCATCTCTGTCCTATGCATAGAGAATTTCATTTGTAAATTACCATGCCATTAAGCCCCGCAGTCAACTACCAAATACCGTTAAGTCGTTTCTATAAAATTTTATCGACGCAAGTAATTTGCTGAAAATATTGAACGTCTGTTCGGAGAAACATGTTCAAATTTGAAACGCGCACTCAATTTGACGAAATTTAATGGTTTCTGCTTTCTGCCACTCCTTCCTCCAAGTTAAAATAAAAATAATACAAGGACTGTCCTTGTTGCTACCTTTTAATATATATATATACACAGCCGTCCAATCTTCTGATCGAAATACTACTGAACGGCAATAACATTTTAAACGAGGCCCTTATCTCAATATTAAAAAGGTCACCTTCTATAGCCCACCTCCACATCCAAATCACTTTGGACCTTTTCATGGATAAGGTCAGAGAGATGTTTATTTATTACTATTCGTATTTATAGAGGACCGAATTTTATGGATTTGTTTTAACATCCTTTCGAAGGACTGTTCTCATTATCAGGTAAATGTATCCAGCCAATAAATGTCCTATGGGCTATGGCACTGAGAATGGAAAATACCCAATATTGTCATCTGTCATGTTAATTTACAGACATGCGTTTTAATCCGTCTGATATTATAAAATTGAATGACATCCTCGCGTATCCACAAAAAAGCGAATAACAAGGACGAGAATTTATACAGCGAAAATTATCATCAATTATATTTACTCACCAGGTGAACTTCGGAGACCTCCCGCTGAAGCAATCGCCGCTGCTGCTGCTGCAACCGCTGTACCACCAACCCCCACACCATTGCCCGAGGCCGTTAAACAGTCCGCTTCACCTCGCACCGCACTAACAACACTCGATACACTCGACGACGAGGCGAACGTGTTGCCTCCGGCCGTTTGTATTTGGGCTGTTGTCACTACCCTATGCACCGTGTACAACACTGGTGGTGGGGGTAACGATGATGCACTACTACCCCCACCACCTCCACCATTGGTGCTGGCACCAAAACCTGTCGACACTATTTGTTCACAATTACCGTTACTAGTTTGAGTGGCAACAACGCGACTACTGTTCAACACCTCATCAACAATATCCGTGTGATGTTGTTGCTGTTGTTGGTGTTGATTCACTAATTGCTGATGTTGTTGTTGATGTTGCTGATGATGGTGTTGCTGTTGTTGTTGCTGGTGCAGATGATGGTGGTGATGTTGCTGTGATTGATGGTGCTGCTGTTGATGATGTTGCTGCTGCTGCTGCTGCTGTTGTTGTTGTTGCTGTTGCAACGAAGGCGATGGGGATGCTGTACTCAGTCGACCACCCGCTGCTAGGTTGTAATAGTCCTCCCGACATCGATAGTCCGTGCCATTATAATACAAACGTGACCTGAAAGCAAAGAAAAAAAAACAACAAATAAACATTAATTCATAAAAGCACCCAAACTCAATTGCCAACATAGAAAGGTGAAACATTTTATGAAACATGAAAAATAAATAAATTAATCGATCTAGGTATAGGTATACGTACAAAATTGTTTGTTAGAATTTTGCATGAAGAAGGTATATGTAGTAGCATATTCATTGTTGTTACTCGCCACTAGATGGGGTTACTACACATCAGCTTCTACAACGTTTGACCGAGTACCTTTAAATTTGAATTCATTAAGCCACTCATATGCGAATAACTCAATTGTAAATTAGTCAGTAAAGCCAAGTATGCTGCTCGCGCTTAAATTATGCCCCCATACAAAAATGACTCCAAAGATAAAATTAAGCAAAGCAGTTAAGCCAAGCAGTATGCAGTTCAAGCTAAATTTTTGAGCCGCTGTACGAAAACTCTCTACAGAATTTAAGCAAGCGTATTAATGCAAAATACATTTTTCCACAGCTAAATTTTGACAGATCAGAGCAAATATCGGCATTCGCAACAAAATTTCAAACGAAACAGTACCAATGAAGAATGGTTAGTTCAACACAAAGAAATTCGTTGTTGTTAATTTAATTTCTTTTAAAATATAGAAGTTTCTTTAGAAAGTACCAAGTGACGAAACAGAGCAAGTCAATCAGCTGTGCCAACACATTTCTTTTTTTGACGGAACTTACACTATCAAAATTAAGCGAACACAGCTGGGTTGCGAACTTGATTATTTCATAACTCATTTTCTTTTTGTATCAATTTGAAAGCTTCGAACACCATTAAATCGAATACCAAATGCACAAGCTGAGCAACTGATGTATCGGATTTGTTATCGACTTTGGTTTTCCGTTGTCGATAATCGCGAAAACAATTAGCTAGATGGTGAAGTCAAATTTCCTAGGTTTTTTTATTGTTTTCCTTATATTTAAAGTGACACATCCTAATAACAAAATTACTTAGCAATTTCTAAATTGTATTTTACCAAATGGTAAAAAGAATGTATCAAGCCAACAACACCCAAAGGAGACCTGTCTTTCTTGACATTGGATAAATAATTCTGTCTACGGTAATTCGTGAAATCATTTGTCAACGAAATAATAATTATCCCCTACAAGTACGGGTAAGCCACAGCACTGTCAAATTATTTAGACTCCAATAATAAATCCTGGGGGGAAATACATTTATAAAGTTGCGATCAATCTGCGTGCGGTCCCATGTGACTTCTTCATGAAAAACTTGAGATTATGCAAGGCTTTTAAACCAGGGCCAAATTTTTTTAAGTCTGTGGAAATATGTGCGTTTATACGCTGATGACTTTGGCAGAATTACTGAAACGTCGAAATAGGGTTAAGGTATCAATAACCACCAAATGTATGCTGTCAATAATAACTGACATACAACTTTGACCAATTATGTACAGAACTTCACATTAATCAGGTAAAACTTCGAGGTAGTCAGTGACTTGTGCACCTCCACCGACTCCGCTAAAAAATCTTAAAAGTTTATTTGAACATCGCTGTTTCTTTGAAACAACAATGCAATTAAGGCAAGATAAAAAAAAATCATTTCTACCGCGCAGAAGCACGAACGGCAGCGAAGGCAGTTGTTGGTTGAGGCTTGGTCCACCTGAAACTTTATCACCACTAGCAAGTTGAATGGAAACACACGGGACAAATCTCTAAGCAAAAAGCTATATAGGTACGTTCTAATTCATTGATTTTTATTAGTTTTTAAATCGTATGTACTGAAACGAATATACTTAAATTATTTTTGTACACACATTTTTTTTAGAGCAGAGGACGTCTTATTTTTTTTTTGACATAAATCACCTTATCTATATCCACATTAATATCCGAATGAACAGATTTCATAGCAAAAGGTTTATACCTCTAAAGTAAGTCTTGTCACATATATCAAGCAATTTCAAAACTTCGGTAGAAAGATCTCTCGACGATAAAGAATGTTCTTAGCTTTTACAGCTGACAACGAAATTGCATTGTCAAAGTAACATGTTAGCTTTTCTATTTGTTCACTCCCTCAACTACAGCAAAACCTGGGAGCAGAGCTTGAAACGAAGGTAGAGTCTTTGTTGACCATGAATATTCCAATGAAGTTGTTATGGCTCTTAATTGAACTTGAAATAGGTCCTCGGCAAGTTGGGATGCGGATTGAAAAGCATCTTTGAAGAAATCGTCGGCATTTTATCTGATGTTCTTAAGAGAATTCAGAACTTTTTTTGTGCGGTCGATTGCAGAAGCGAATTCTAAGGATTTGCTCTGTAGGAAAACTGATAAGTGCAGCGTTAAAATTAATAGTTTTGTCGGATACGATACTAGTAAATATTTTTTTGGACCACTGTAAACCGTTGCTCGTTATTTCTTCAAGACTTAAAAGCTCTAGAAAGGAAATAATACTACCATGCCCAGGGGCGGATGGGCAACATCCTAGCGGCCCGGGAAATAATATTTGTAGGCCCTTTTTTAATTTCTGGATATGGCTAAAATATACATTACAGGGTGTTACGCATTTTGCGTTTGAAATTAAATAGAGCATTGGTCTATTACAGATTTTTGAACGAGATTACATTTGTCTACTATAAAAAAAAAACATTATTTTAGTAAAAAATTCCGGACTCCCAGTCAAGTACATTTATATACAGAATCATACATACAACACAAAAAAAAAAAAAAAAATCGAGCTGTCGTGGGACGGCCGAAAGAAGCGAATCATTGGACGTAAAGTATTGGCCCGTGTTACGTGGCGGCCTATTTAAAATTCATTTTAATTTTTCATAGTGCCAGTTAGTTTAGATTACTCTCTCTGTTCCTCTTTGGCTCTCTACACACATATATTTAAGAATTTTTCGACTTTTCTTTTTTCCTAAACCATCCCTGAATCAAGACGAACAACACAAAACAAAAATCATCCAAATCGGTGGAGCCGTTCAATTCATTTTAATTTTTCATAGTGCCAGTTAGTTTAGATTACTCTCTCTGTTCCTCTTTCGCTCTCTACACACATATATTTAAGAATTTTTCGACTTTTCTTTTTTCCTAAACCATCCCTGAATCAAGACGAACAACACAAAACAAAAATCATCCAAATCGGTGGAGCCGTTCTAGAGTTTTCATCTTCCAAGTGCGCCATGGAGGGGGAAGTTAACGCTACGGTGACGATTTTTTTCGGTTTACTCCCCATCTTTTTGAATAATTTATATGCGTGACCCACCGACCGTCCGTAAAAAAGCTATATTCGCTTCAAAAACATAAAATAAAAGTAAATCAATGTTTGAAGTATTTTTATTCCAAGTGAAGAAATTAGGTTTCTTTAACTTGTATAACACTCTATGTATTTAATAACTTGCTTTGCTGAATAAGCATAAATATAATGTTACTACAATGCTATGATCGTAGCAAAACTGCTACGCGATTTCCAATTTGCTACGCTGCTATGAACTCTCCCTAAAAACGTATATTTTGCTACTTTTTTTTAAAGCACGAAATGTCAACATAAATCTTGGAATTTTTATTGAAAAAAAATAAACGAAAAATAATTCAATCTTCACTGACTTTCCCAAACCAACTTATATTCTTTTCTACCATACCCAACAAGTACCCATTTCTTCGGATGTGTTAGTGTTTGAATTTGACTGGAATTTTTTTGTTTATAGTTTTGTTAAATACATAAATATTTAACTAACTATACATGTACTAGTCCTTAAAAACATATTTACTTTGAATAAAGAATTAAGTGTTTTTTTTGTTTGTTTTCGAAAAAAAACATGATATTATGGACTTTTGAGTTTTGCTACACAAATTTTTTCCTGGTTGTCTCGGATGAAATGAAAAAAAAATTTTAATGTCGTACAAATTTGGCTTTTTCAAATAACTATCATAGTGACTATCAGTAATATTAATTGCGGATTGAAAGCTTGATTTTTCTTCGTTGGGTTCGTTACAAGAACAAGCAGTAGACGTGGACGCTTGGTTTTCACCTTCGTTTTGTATTCTTGTTTCAACTTGAGAACTTACAAATTCAGGAAACGAAAATTTTTTTTTCGATAATTCTTGAGATGGTTGCGGTTGACTAATAATAGAAGAAGAGGCTATAGTTTTTCAATCATTAATTTAATGTTTTTTGAGTTGTGTGCCTCAGCTTCCATTGCCTTCTTTCTCTTTTGGCGTAACTTCTCCGCTCTTCCTTTCAGTTTTTCTTTGTCCATTTTTTAATGATTTATTATGTACCTATAGTAATGGATAAACTTAAACCATAATATTATTTTTACTAATTTTGTTATTTTAATTACCTTACGCAAACCACAAAGCACAATTAATCCTGCTCTTACACAGTTTCATGTTAAATTTGTGTGACCGAATGATTCCGTTGCCGTATGTTTATTCTGGGCTATCACAGAATCCGTCGTATTCGGAATTTTGCTGCGAACCCCGAAAGAACTATCATAGAATCCGTAGTAGGGGAAATTGATGGATATGAATTTCGAAAATCCTAGCAAACATTTACTTTCCGACGGATTCTATGATAGTTCTTTCGGGGTTCGTACAAAATTCCGAATACGACGGATTCTGTGATAGACGTGATTATCTGTGCATCAAAGGACTACAAAAACGGAACCATTTTCGCATGGATACGAAACGATCCTTGCTGAAACAACGATGACACCCTTAATTAACGATAAACAGAACAACAACAAAACGATTGTCCTTGTTTTGTATCACACGTAAGCAACTAATAACGTTGTGTGAAAAGTAGGTAATAAAGGCAACAAAAAACGATTTTAGGGTTTCTATTTTTTCATTTTTTGTTGTGCTTTTTCGTTTTCATGTCCCACTACTTCGTATTCGGATAAAACATTATTTGTAGGTATATTTATTGTTTGTGATAAAAGTTTGAGATTTTTTATGGGCAGTAGATACCTATAGGAAGGAAAAATATAAAAACTCCTTTTTTTGCTGATTACTTGTATGGGCAAATACAAATGTTTATGAAAATAGATTGGTAGATCACGCAGATGTACTTTCAGCCACCGGCCCTGCGGACCTCTCAACAGCCGGCCCACCGGGAAATTTCCCGGTGCGTTATATGGCCCATCCGCCCCTGACCATGCCTTTCAATGAATCTTGTTTTTGTTTCACAAAGGCGTAGAAGTCGAGTTTTTCGCCATAGCCTTGGCCAACACAATAAACTAGGTATACCTAAGTGGATAGTCTCATTATTTTTAAAAATTCGAATTAATATTATAGAAGGTTTTAGTTTTTAGTTTTATTATTTCGGGGGGGCTTCAGCTCCTAAGGGCTTGCTCAAGGAGGAAAATTAGTCGTGGAGCGGAATCCTATAACACCCAATGACCCCCCTTATCAAAACAATCGATTTATTGAAGTCTCAGTTCGGTGAACGTGTTATCTAGAGAAACGGACCCGCCTATTGGCCGCCGAGATCGCGTGATTTAACACCTCTAGACTTTTTGTTATGTGGCTACATTAAATCATTGGTCTGTGCCAACAAGCCGGCAACGTTAGAGAAGCTCAGAGCCAATATTGCATGAGAAATAGCGGCCGTGTCGTCATCGAAGATTTTATTCAACCTATCGAATGCACACTTTCCCGTGGTGGACATATGAACGAAGTCGAATTCCATTCATATGTTTTGATTCTTAGATATCTCAAGTAGTTTTCATTTTATTTAAACAAGAATTTGTCAATTCCTTAATGAAAGACCGTTAATAACATAAAATTATACATGTTATTTATTGCAAAGGGTCACTCATTTCGTGGTCTCAAGTTTGTAACGCTGGCCTTTGACACCTGTCGAACTCAGCTGTCATTTGAAGTGTCATAATATTAGCTGAATGTTTGCTATTTACGAAAAATTAAGACAATTGCGATCCAAACGAACAAGACGTTAAAATTATTAAAACTTGCTATAAAAGTGGTGATTCAAACGTATCCACTTTTCGCGCATTATGCGTACGGTGACCATACGTCTCGTATGTCAGTAGCCTTTCCCCGTTTTTTTTTTAGTTCCGCATTTGTCCCGTATGTTCATATTTTTTTTGCTTGAAATATTTGATTATTTATTTTAAAAAGTCAACCATTTCATGATCACTAATGAAGTGCAAATAGCCCCTTAATAATTACAAGGGAATAAACTACAAAACTAATACATCTATACGATTTTTATTTTTGTTAATTTTTGTCATTTGTGTGCTGTTATATATTTTTGTTTGTCCCTCTTGAAAATATGGTCACCGTAATTATGCGATGATTATGGACGTCATAGTCGACCCAATACGCAAGCAATCGGTAGAATTGTGAAGCGATTTTAAGAGCGTGGAACAACGCCGTAAATATGCTTCTTGGGTGTTGGAACAACAGACAATAAACACCAATTTTTCGAAAAACATTTCTTCAGTGATTAGGCACTTTTTTTACTCGGTGGGTACTCACGTAAACAAACAAAATTGGCGCATATGGGGCTGATTTTTATTTCGAAATAGTAAGCACAGATAAAGTGGAGAAATAAATTTGAATAAAAATGCGATTAAGAGAATAAGAGAAAATATCCTCTTTGAAATTGCAACTGTGCATCTAGGGAAATTTCAACTCCTTTAGGGCGGACTATAATATAGTAAGTATTTTGTAGTTCAGAATGGATGATATTTAATGGAAAATTTCTCCATTGAATATAATTTCACATGTGTATACAGTCCCAAGTGGACGAAGTTGTGGACAAAAGCTACTGTAAATCAATTGCGAAATCATTTGCAAGCACTGTTTTGTTTTCTTAATTTTAAAACAATCATTTTTCAAAAAATTGTTGAGCTATATAACGAATTATCAGTTTCAATTTGTTGAGCACACTCCCAAAATCGAGACACTGTATGGACAATTAGCTATTTAACACAATTTATTGATACATGACCGCAACTCTCCTCGTTCACATTAACGTTAAGCACAATAACCCCAGCCCAGGATCACTCTGCCGTTTTATGCAAATATAAATTCAACAAAAAAAACAAATTATATTTAAATTAACAATAATGATTATTTATTGAAGCGTGTAATGGTGTAGGTACTACGACAGTATGAGTGTATGAGTGTGAATTGGAAAGGACATGAATAGTAATAAAAATATGAGTCCCTGCAGATATTAAAAAGGACAAAAAAATCACATAACGAGTGGGAGGCTTACAAAAAAGTTGGATGGTGCTGAAAAATTGATAATTATACATTTAGCAACCATAACTTACTGGTATTCCTGTGGCGTTAATTTCCGCCGATGGTATTGCACTCCAATGGGTACCGGCACGACATTTATGTAATTTCCTGTATTGGTCCCCCGATTCAGTTGCTGGGATTTGCCTTTTGGTACGATATCTTGTCCGATGTTCGATGAGGCCGCTGTTGCCGCTGCCGCCGCAGCAGTTGCTGCAGCTATTGCTGCGGCCGCAGACGATGATACCGAGGACGAGGAAGAAGCCGCTGGTGATGTTTGCGATTGTGAGCCGTTATTGTTGTTGGTGTTTATGTTGTTCCGACAATAGAATTTATTTGGATCCATTTCTTGGCAACGAGTCGCGGCTTTGTTTGGTGTTATGCATTAAAATGGACAGACTCTTGGACATATACAGATAACGGATAATAAATAACGTACGCACGCGCGCACATACACACACACACACACACGATGAATACGATTAACGACTCTGGTCGCCTTCGTCGTCTGCGTCTTCGTCTTCGCCTCTTTCACCGTCTACGTCGTCGTCGTCGTCTTCTTCTCCTTCGACCGCGTCCTTATGGCACGCTCTCGTACGTCACGCACTCGCACACATAAAATATTTGGTAGTCACTCTTAGCTGCAAGTGACCATTTTGAATTTAATTCGACATTTTTTCACCTCTTAATATTTGATATTTATTTAATTTAATTCACTATAACAGCATGTTTATTAATTTTTCATTTTATTTAACCCTTTGCCGAGAAATTCCGTTTAGAGTATTGATTTACTTTTTATTTGCATTAATACATATCTTTTTGACATGCGGTTCAGTTACTTTATTTCGGCGAATCATTTTGCACTGAAAAAGAGTTAAAACTTGCAATTAATTAACAGCAAAATTAAATCTAAAATGGAATTATGTGTTGTATCTAATTAACCTGAAAACAAATTAAGGAGATGTTCAAAAATTCCTCTTAAATTAAAGTGGAGCTTATCGAAGAACTGACAGAAGGAATGAGCGCTATTTATCAGAATTAAGCATTTCAGGATATATTATTTATCCCTACCTATAACACACAACAGCGGCACTTTTAAAGTCCTTTAAAAAGGTTATGCGTATGCTGCAAAGTCCGTTACTAACTTTTCATTAAGAGGCATATAATGCACAAAGACAGGACGAAAATACGTCAATTGGGTATAGAAACAATAAACCAAATCATCAGGTTTTGAAAGCAAAGAACTTTCTTCTGACCTTTTCTTGAAAGTGCACCACACCAGTTCATAGTACCTATGGTTTCCGGAAATTACGTCAGACGAAATAACGCCATTTTTTTTTTTTTTTGGAAAAAATAGCAGAATTTAGGTTGGGAAATATGCCAAGAACGACGAAAATTAGGCCAGACAGATGTGCAAAGAAAGTAAAACGGAAATAAGACCAAAAAACAATCAAACTCTGACATTATTTAAAAATACAAGTGAGAATTTATTTCACTCTAAATTTTGAAATAATAATAAGAAATACAAAATGCAAAAAAAAAAATAATAGAAATATAATAAGCCACATGCTGCCCCCCTGCTTGTTTTCACTATTAAAGGGTTGGAGTTGATGCGAGGAAGAGTATCAGAAATATCGTTTCTAGCATTTTTTCTAAACATGTTCTCTCTTTCGTTTTTACCATTTTCAGAAATGGCAAAAGCGCCAGAAAAATTTCTAGGAAAAATGCCTGAAATTGTAGGAAGATTGCCAGAAAAGTCAGACTTTTTTCCTAGGACAGAAAGCCAAACTTTTGTATTAAACATTTTCTGGCATTTATTCCAAAAAAAAAAAAACTGGCGTAATTTCCGGGAGCCGTTCAGATTTTCGAAAGTTTTTACAAGCTTTATGTCTTTACGTCGGTGAAAAGAGTATTTTTATATTTATTAAAAAAAAAATTTTATGTAAATAATAGAGCATTATCCTACGTTTAGAACTCTGCTCTAAAGAGATTTCTGGAACAATAATGCAAAAAACATATTTGCACATATTCTAGAAGCACTGCAGAATGCAAATGTCAAAAGTCGATGATGCCAAATACTTGAAACCGAATTTTTTTCCTTTTGTCTTGTGGTTTGCTCGATTTTTTCTGCAAATTTAGAAATAGAGTCATGTTGCAGTGCCGCGGTTAGTGTAGAAATTATCGAAAATTGTGGTAGTTCCTTCGTTTTTAAGTATTACATTCTTATAAAAGGTAGGGTCGATTTTCTACCTCAAGCGAAACTATGTAGTCCATATAATTCGCGTAGTATGTCTGGAAAACGATCCATTTAGTCCAGTTCTGAAATATTATGTCACCATATTGACGTAAATCGCAAGACTTCTAAGTAGTACGTCAGGAAATTACTTTTGCATAGCGGTAAATGGCTGAAACGTACACAGAACCGCATAAATATATTTCTATAACTCTACGGCTGGGATGTATTCAAATATTCAAATTGCCGACTTGGTTTTCAGCTTACTCATTTGCATAATTATATTCCTAAACAAACAGCCCACTATTTAATAAACCTCCCGAATCCGTTTGCTATACATAAAATATGCAAAATCATTACATAATATGGACTCATTTTGAGTTGTACCATTTTTGATATGAGTACCTATTCCAATGGTAGCAGCTTTGTAAATATGTACAACGATTTTTAGCATAAAGCTCTTCAAACATTGGGGGGGGGGGTAAATGTTTTGCAATTGGCTATCAAAATGCCATAAATATCTATCTACATGTAATGCAGAAGAGGCGCAACCAACACACTATTCGAATCAACTGGAATGATTTTTAATCGTGAAAAATTCTCCGAAATTAATATCATTCATTCAAGTGCTAATGTACTGATAGTTATTAACATTTTGTACTTTGGCGGTTGTTTTTATATATCTATCCACACGTACGAATAGATCTGAGAAAATAATTATTGGTAGGTATTGTTAATTTACTATTTGGTGAAACATTTAATTTATAGATATAAAACTAAATTTTAAGGCATCACTAGTTAAAGGTTCGTGTGTATAGTGTACCGAGAAACTAAAAATAAGAACGAAATCCACTCGAAAAAAAAAATGGTGAGATGAATAAAACTGACTTAAAGAAAACAGAGAAATATTTTGCCCCCTCACTTTGCATTGGAACTATTTCAAATGTATGACAGTGTAAATAAAGGGTGTCCCAAAATGCACCCAAGATTTGATTTTCGATAGTTAAAAGTTTGTACAAATGGTGAAATGAAGCCCTTAACGAAAAAAAAAATGTTTTCATTGTTGAAAAATATTTTAAAAATACCTAATGGAGATTGGCTGCCACATTTGTACTCGGCGTTATTGACAAATTTCTATAAACTCTTTACAGCATTATACCTACTTACTAAGGATCTGTGTCTCCTTGCGTACAAAGTACAAACGGTCATGCACTGCACAGCTAATGTAGTATTCGATTGGGCGATCTCAGACCTTGGTCTCAGAGCAAGTTTTATGTTTGTTTAGTACTGGGTTTCACCCGACCGCCACAACGAAACCCCTGGTTCGACGACGAGCACATGCAGCGAAGCAAGAGGCATACAAAGCGGCGCTGCAAAGGAGGATCAGAGCTGCTCGTGAGCTCTACGCGCAGAAGAGAAGAGACGAACACCGGCTTCTAAGGAGAAAAAAGAAAGAGCATGAGAAGCGCGCGATCGATGAAATAGAGAGACGTTACAACAGGAATGAGGTTCGGAAGTTCTACCAAAGGGTAAAAAGAACTTCACAAGGCTACAGAACCCGAACCGAAGCCTGCAAGGACGAACAAGGGAACATCGTAGTAGAATCGCAGTCGATGCTGAGGATATGGAAGAACTACTTCTGCAGACTGTTTAACGGCGATGACGACTTAAATTCCGCTGTCAGGCAGAATGAACCGTTCAACCTGGACGATGAAGATCAACAATACCGTCCACCCGACCTGGACGAGGTGAAGATAGCTATATCTAAACTGAAGTCCAACAAAGCCGCTGGAGCAGATGGCCTAGCCGCCGAGCTGTTCAAAGCGGCAGGCGATGACTTGGTTAGGAGCATGCACCAACTCATCTGTAAAATATGGTCGGAGGAAAGTCTGCCCGATGAATGGAACCTCAGCATTGTTTGCCCGATCCCCAAGAAAGGAGACCCTCTGAACTGCGCCAATTACAGAGGTATCAGTCTTCTAAACATTGCCTACAAGATCTTATCTGCCGTTTTGTGTGAACGCCTGAAGCCTTTCGTAAACAACCTGATTGGTCCATATCAGTGTGGCTTCAGGCCAGGAAAGTCCACCATAGACCAAATATTCACACTGCGGCAGATCTTGGAGAAAACCCAGGAACTTCAAATCGATACTCACCACCTTTTCATCGACTTTAAGGCCGCATATGACAGCATTTATAGGGACGAACTATACAGAGCAATGTCTAGTTTTGGCATCCCTGCCAAACTCGTCCGTTTGTGCAGGATGACGATGGAGAATGCACGCTGTTCCATCAAGGTCGGTAAAGAACTTACCGAGACCTTCGATGTCAAAAAAGGATTTAGACAAGGCGATGCGCTGTCATGTGACTTCTTCAACATCGTTCTTGAAAGAATAGTGCAAAACTCAAACGCCAACACCAGAGGCACTATCTTTCAAAAGTCCGTCCAATTACTCGCATACGCCGATGACATTGACATAATTGGCAGAACGCAGCGTGATGTTAATGGCGCGTTTGTGAGTATTGAGACTGAGGCGGCGAAGATGGGTTTGGCGGTTAATGAGGGCAAGACGAAGTATATGCTGTCAACTAAAAAGGACACCCAACACCGACGGCTCGGACAGAACGTCACAATAGACAGATATAACTTTGAGGTGGTTAAGGACTTTGTCTACCTAGGCTCCGCTATGAACTCAGACTGCGACACCAGCGCTGAGGTTAAACGTAGAATTACTCTTGCCAATCGCTGTTTCTTTGGGCTAAGAAGGCAATTGAGTAGCAAAGCCCTCTCTCGAACAACTAAAGTGACCCTTTATAAGACCCTTATCATCCCAGTTCTGCTATATGGCGCAGAGGCATGGACTCTATCAAAAGCGGATGAGGTAACTCTCGGTTGTTTCGAGAGAAAAATTCTTCGTGCTATTTTTGGTCCCGTCTGCATTGACGGTGAATGGAGAAGGAGATTTAACGACGAACTGTACGGGCTGTACAGCGACATCGACCTAGTCAGAAGAGTGAAGGTCCAACGACTGAGGTGGCTGGGTCATGTAGAGCGAATGGACACGAATGCTCCGGCCCGGAAGATCTTCGAATCCATACCCGAGGGAAGGCGCAGTAGAGGAAGACCGCGACTCAGGTGGCGCACGCAAGTGGAAGGGGACCTTAACCAAGTTAGCGTCCGAAACTGGAGACAGCTAGCTAAAGATCGCGCTGGCTGGAGACGCTTGTTGGTTGAGGCCCAGGTCCACCCCGGACTGTAGCGCCACCTTAAGTAAGTAAGTAAGTACAAAAAAATCTATCTTCTCAGACTTCAGAGGACTCTTGCGAATCTGGATTTAGTACAAGTGCGTTTGAGTTTGATAACTGGTGGAGTTTGTTTACGTTTTCGTGAATGTTTTTTACATCAAACAAAGGCATTGCATCGGGTGAATCTGCTTTTGTAAATTATTTATGTATAATTATTTAAATATCAATCGGGGCTGAAATTTCGAGCGTATACAAAATTTAACCAGTGAATGGAAATCTTGAAATCTGGCATAACTATGTACAGACACTGAATGCATTAATTTCATTCATTTGACAATTTATTGACAGATGTCTGAAAACTGAAAAATGTGTGTTTCAGTCGATTGTTCTGCGTTTACAAATATTTCGAGCTTAAATTATTTTGGTAATTTTCAGACACAGTAGGTCATTTTTATTTCCAATTTTTTGACGCAACTGTGTCTATAGGATAAACTGTCCCACAGTGGCTCACGTCCCAGAGTTAATCTTTTACATTTACTTAATCTCTACTTATAATAGGAAAACGAAGTAAAGAGAAAATAAACCGCGTTTCGATCGTTTGTGAATTTACCTGGGGTAGAAATAGTGCGCACGTCAGTGTCGCGTTTCTTATTTTTTTTTTTATTTTATTTTATTTTTTTTTTTTTTTTTTTCTCCGAGGGTAGGTGAAAATCTTCCAAAGACACTATGAGAATAGCAAGCGCGTTCTCATAGTAGTGTCAGATTTTTACTGACTAAAAACACCACCCTTCTAAAGATTGTTAGATACTGCAACTAAGATATAACTTATCAAGCAATTTTTCTATCATTAAATAAAAACTTATGACAGGTTACTTTCCAATGAAAGATCCTGCGTGTTCCGCAAATTAAACGCGGTTAATCTTATGTTGCCAAGTCGAACGGTTTCGTTCTTTGTAGTCGGCGCAATAAATTGCTCTCGTCCAAGATTTGTCGGACTGTATTGTTGATATGTCCGATTAGTCGGTTTCTATGCTTTCTCGCGAAGCTTCTAGTTTCAGCTTCGATTGTTGGAATTCCGAGATCCCTATGGATATCGTCGTTTCTAATATACCATGGTGCTTGTACAATTTCTCTAAGAACTTTATTTTGAAAAGTTTGTAGAATATTGACATTTGTTTTCTTGGTACAACCCCAAAGTTGTATACCGTAGGTCCACACCGGCTTTAGCACTTGCTTGTATAAAAGCAGTTTGTTCTCAGTACTGAGCTGGGAATGTTTTCCGAGTAACCAGTACATTTCTCTATATTTGATATCGAGTTCTTTACGTTTCATTTTCACGTGCGAACTCCATTTCAACTTTGCGTCGAGTGTCATTCCCAGGTATTTGGCCTCGTTTGCAAAGGGTATTCGGGCCAAGTTTAGAAAAATTGGCAAGTCATTAGTTTTCTTATACGTGAAATTCACGTGAACAGATTTAGTTTCGTTGAGGGCGATCCGCCAGTTCCTTGTCCATTCATTTACCTTATTCACTGCGGCTTGCAGTTTTGTAGTCGCTTCTTCGATTGTATTGCCTACAGCTAGGATAGCTGTGTCGTCGGCGAACGTAGCAAGGGTAGTGCCATCTTCCCTTGGTATATCGCGAGTATATAACACATAGAGAAGCGGACCAAGGACGCTTCCTTGCGGTACCCCGGCCGAAATTTCTTTTAGCTCCGAGTATTCATTTCCATTTCTAACCCGGAAGAGTCTATTCCCGAGATATGATTCTAGAATATCATATAGGCTTGCGGGGAGAACTTGTCGTAATTTAAATTTCAAGCCGTCGTGCCACACCTTATCAAAGGCTTGTGAGACGTCAAGGAATACACTTGAGCAAATCTTTTTTTCTTCAAATGCTTTCTCGATTACGTCAGTAGTTCTATGTACTTGGTCAATCGTCGAATGCTTGGTTCTGAACCCAAACTGGTGGTCAGGGATAAGATTATTGTCTTCAATAACCGGCTGTAGGCGCCTAAGCAATATTCTTTCGAAGACTTTGGAAATGACCGGAAGAAGGGAAATCGGTCTATACGATTTTACTTCATTTGGCGGTTTTCCTGGTTTTAAAACCATTATGACCTCCGCGACTTTCCATTGACTCGGCACGTGTTTTAGTCTGAGCGCGGCATTTATAATATGAAGAAGCTTAATTAATGCTTTCCTTGGTAGAACTTTCAGAACTTCTCCGGTGATCAAATCATAACCAGGAGCTTTCTTAGGTTTTAGGGATTCGATTTCACGTTTTAGTTCACTTAGCGTTGCACTAGTGAGTGTTGAATCGTCAGATTGTGATTCCGCCCTATTAGTATTGTCGTGGATCGCTTGGCCATCGTACGGTTTAAAAGTTTCTTCTAGATGAGCGGCAAAAACGTCCGCTTTTTCCTTATCTTCCCTTGCCCATTCATTTTGATTAATTCTAATTGGCGGCGCGGGGATTTTGGGCCTTTTGGTGCCTTTTACAGCTTTCCAAAGTGAATAATTGGAATCTTTTTTCGCTGTTAAACTTTCAAGGTAAGAACCTATCGCACGATTTTTAAAATCCTTAATAACTGTCTTCAACAAATTGCACAAATAATTCAAATGTGCTTTATGTTGCGGAGCGCGACTCTGTTGCCATTTCTTACGCACCTTCCTTTTTTCGTTGACCAATTCTTTTATTTCGGGAGGATATCGTAGCCCGTATTTGGCCGGCGTTTTCCTTGGATTAGGCGTATTATTCCAGGAGGCGAGCTGTACGATCTCGACGAAGCGATCAACTTCAACTTCAAGTTCATAGGGTGTCGTAAGTGGAACACTCAGTTCAACATTCTCTTCTATTTCGTTCCTAAAGCCTTCCCAGTTAGTGTTTCTACCAGTTAATCTCGCTGGCTCTAGGTTATTGGCTAATTTTACACTCAATGTTAGAATAACCGGTGAGTGGTCAGATGATAGATCAAAGCTCTCTTCAACTTTAATGTGGTTGGTAGGTATTCCTTTCACGACGAAGAAATCTATCAGATCAGGTAGTTTTGAAGTATCAGTTGGCCAGTAGGTCGGTTTGCCCGTCGAGAGGAAATCGCAACTGTATTCCATACCTGCCCCATAGAGCATTCTACCTTTTCGCGAGATGTATCTGGAGCCCCAGAACGTGTGCTTCGCATTAAAATCGCCGCCAATAATGAAATTTGGTTTGAGCGATTTAAGCAGGTTAGTAAAATCACTTTTTTCAAGCGCGGAACGCGGTGGACAGTAGATAGATGAAATTCTAAGAGTACGCTGACTATTTTTAACTCGAATCGTGCACAGTTGCATAGTTTCGAGCTCTATCTTCAGGTCTTCGTATTGTTCAATGCAGTCTTTAATAAGCAATGATGATCCACCTCTGGCGTTCCCCGATGGGTGACAAGCGTGGAAATCATTATATCCTTTTATTTTTAAATTCGATCCCTTTTTCACGTGAGTTTCAGAAATTAAGCAAATGTCAATATCTTTCTCGCGTATGAATATTTCCAATTCGCCGAGTTTTTGTAAAAGCCCGTTTGCATTCCAAGTGCATATTTTTAACATTGGTTTTTCATTCATGTTATTTTTGAAGCACGCGTTTTCCGTGAATTATTTTCGAGCTTAACCAAGTGTTCCATTTAAAAAAGCAATGTGCTTAATGAGGTTTGTGGGAAACAGTTTAAAATGCTAAATATTATTATTAATTTAAATTAGTATGTCAATCAAATTTGTGAAATGTTTTTTTTACAAAAATAATTTTCTACAAAAAATCGCTTGTCCAGCAGTGGACAATGTCAAACATGGTAGCACTTCCAGGAATTAGAATTCCGTATTTGTAATTAGCATTAAGCAACGACCTATCAGAATTTAATTTCGTTACTATAATTTTTTGTTAGTTATGTTATAAGTTTAGTGATATTATTGAAGTCATTGAAAGTCATTTTTGTTATTTTTGGTTCATCTGAAGCTGGATGTGTTGAAATATAAAGCTAATAATAAGTACCTTCAACCGTTTAAAGATTAAGCCAATAGTTTAAACTGCATCGAGTCAAACGCAAATTGGTTAACAGTTTACGCTCTATAGGTAGATATAATTTGGTCGAAAAAATAAAGATATGTTGTATTTACAGCACTCCAATTGTTTAATTTTTTTTTTTCTCTCTTTTATAAAATCTGAAAATCTTGTTTTTTCAAGATTTTCAAATTTTTCATCCGGAAACACTGATTAACTCAGCCCAAAGTAGACCACAATCAACAACAATCGTTGCTCAAAATTTTTGTTTATTAAAATTTATTTTATTTGACCATATAAGATTTTGTCTGTAGGTATAGCTCAGCCTGTAAACTAAGTTTTGTACCGAGCGTTGTGGGGTATGCACGTTACATGACAATTTAAAGAAGCCCGTAAAGCTAAGTTAAAAGTAAATTTATAACAACAGTCATTTCGAACTTTTCTACTGCATTGATCACGTTTTTTGTCAGATTTCACAAAAATTGTTCAAATATAGTATCAAGTGATGTTCTAGATTTGAGAATTACTGATCACTGCATGGTAAATCTGAGTATTGAAGTTTTGATACCAGAAAAGTTAATTAAAACTAAGTACATACCGTTCCCCGTAAAAACAGTATTAAATTTTGATAAACTAATTGAGGATCTAAAGCTTGAATTTTGGGATGAAGTCTATGGCGAGACAGATCCTACATTAGCTTATGACTCATTTTTAAAAAGTCTTAAAAAAACACATTAAGAGTTCTACCAAAATTCAATCTAGGTCATCAAATAGCTCTAAATTAAAACGTCTCAAGCCATGGATTAGCGAGGGTTTACTTAAATTGATAGCCATGAAAAATTCAATGTGGAGAAAATGTAAACGTAACCCTCACGACTTACGACTGAAACACAATTATAATGAATTATGTCAGGATGTCAAGAAACAGGTAGAAGAAAGCCGAGATAGTTTTTACTCTAATAAATTTGAGAATTGCAAAGGAAACTTAAAAGGCGAGTGGAAAATTGTAAACAGTATTCTCAACAAGCAATGCACTAAAGACACAATTCCTGAAATCGAAGTTGGAAGCGTAACAGTTTCTAGTACAGTGGATATAGCCAACAACTTCAACAAATATTTTGCTTCTGTTGCTGCTGAATTAAAGCCATGTCCACCCCAAATAGATTGTGGATGTGATCTGTTTTCGGACTTAGTCGGCGATCGATTTCAAAGCAATAGTTTCGTTTTTGAACCCATTACATCACGTGAAATTTATAAAAGTATTATGTATCTAAATAATAAACAATCCAGTACCTCTGACGGTATTACTAATTATCTTCTTAAGCGCATTGCCTTTTTTGTTGTCGACATAATAGCTCATATATTCAATATGAGCGTAGTTCGTGGCATATTTCCCACTGCCTTAAAATGTGCTGAAGTTATTCCATTGTTTAAAAAAGGAAATCGGAAGCATATGAGTCAATATAGACCCATTTCCCTACTTCCAACTCTCTCCAAGATTTTTGAGAAGATTATGAAGAGCCGTATGTTGTCGTATCTAAACAAAATGAAATACCTTAGTAATGCACAATTTGGTTTTTGGGAAGGCAGATCTACTGAAGATGCCATATTAAAATTGTGCAGTGAAATAAGTGATGGTTTCAATAGTAACTGCAGCACAATAGCTTTTTTTATTGATATGACTAAAGCCTTTGATATGGTCAATCATGACATCCTATTGGATAAACTCTATACGGCTGGGTTTAGGGGTTCAGTGCACAACTGGTTTGCTTCATATTTAAATGGAAGATCTCAACGAGTTAAGCTTGAAGGGGTTTTTAGTAGTGCTGTTGAAATATGTACTGGTGTACCGCAGGGGTCAGTTTTGGGTCCCATTTTGTTCCTGATATATGTGAACTCTATTTTTCTTCAAAAGTTTAGTAGCGACCTTACAGCTTTTGCTGATGACTTGGCTTTCACATATTCAAATAAGTCGATTTGTGAATCTTTAGTTAAATTGCATACTGACCTTCAAATCTTAAGACAATGGTTCGCAAAGCATCAGCTCTTGCTGAGCGAAAAAAATAAGTTTATGATTTGTAGCTTAAAGTCTTCTGAGTCTATTGAATGTCATATACCCTTCCATTCAACTGAATGCGAACAACTTTTCATGGCCTCTCACACTTGTGGTAAAATCAATTACAACTCAAATCTTCCATGTAATGCCAACTGTTTTAAAATAGAATCAGTTGATAGTTTTAAGTATTTAGGAGTCTTAATTGACAAAAACATGAATTGGAAGGCACATACAACACAACTAAAAAAATATATGATGTCCGTAAATCGAAACATGTACATGCTACGTCCATATTGCTCAAAGAAACTTTTATTAACAATATACTACGGGCTTATACAATCAAAGCTTCAGTATGGTTTGTCAAGTTGGGGAGGTACCTATAATAGCACCCTTGAACCTATAATTCTAGCACAGAAGCATGTTATTAGGATTATTTTAAATAAAAATAGGCTTAGCAGTAGTTGGCCTCTGTTTCAGAGTCTTGGTGTTTTACCTTTAAGACACCTTTATGTTTATAAGGTACTCAAAGTGTTCTTTATGCGCAGTGGTTCCTCCTCTAACATCAGAAGCTCAACTATGTATAGTTTGAGGGTAAATACTAAATCTCTAGTCAATGTGCCAACTTCAAATAAAACTCACTATTCGAACTTTTTTACTGTCTCAGCTCCAAAGATTTTTAATAAATTGCCGCAAGACATACGAATTTTAAATGTACGTAATTTATTCCTGTCTAAAGTTAAAAAATGGCTTTTAACCATGGATTGCTCACTCGTCAAAAACTTACTGCATTAATTAGTTAAAAATCATAATTTGTTTGAATGGTATTTATTCTGAAATTGTTGTACTACTTACCCCACAATTAACAATTAATAATTACTAATTTTATTGAAAAAGGGTCATTCGCCTCTAGTCACTTTTGGCTACAGATTGACCAGTTCTTATTCTTTTTTTTTTGAAAATATTTAATGTATTATAATATTATATACATATAATGTAGGTACTTATCTTTTTTACAAAAAGAATAAAGAACTATAGAACACAAAAAAAAAAAAAAAGGCAGAAAGCAAATTAAAAGCTTAAAAAGAAGTATTGAGAACCATTTTTGTATTTAATAACCTGAATAAGGTCAGAAAAAAAAATACATTTTGATAAAAAGCCTCCCAAAAATTTGGCTAGCAATAAACCCATTACCTTCAAGAAAAGTTCCATTAAAATTTGTTATTAAACAAACATAAAACCCTCAACAGTTTTTATTACATGCATGGGTAGATTTGGTTGTGAAATTGGAGTTGTCGGTCTATTTCATAAGTAGTTTGCGGTTGCAACAAAAATTTTGGTAGGTTGAGCTATGACCTAAAAACTGCATATTTTCCAGGTATTCCTAAATTACTTTTGAAACACAGAAAATATCGAATTGCTAACAGTCTAGGCAATCGCTATTACCAGCTCCCGTTTTTCAATTTCCACAGAACTCAATTATTTTTGCCCATTCAATCTCGGTCATGTTTACATTCAATTTATTTCCCATGAAAATATCAAATCCTGTACTCACTGTAAGCCCGTGTAACATAAACCAGTTCATCTGACCAGTTGCAATGGCCGAACAGCAGTTGCAGAGCACAGATCCTGTGGCTCTTGTAATCACTGTGTTACATTTGCTCCCGGTCGCCAACATATTTATGATACAATCTGCCCGCCCATTGGGAGTTCTGTTTCACTGTGCATATTAAATATACGCCCCAAAACATACTACCACAATTTAGTAAACTATATACACTAGCCTCCGGGTGCGCACGAAACATAACAACTCATCATCCAAAGTTATTGCAACGGCACGAGAACTGCAACAACACTGGATCTCTCTGTTTTCTGCACACGGATAACTTGCTGCGAATTGCGCTACTGCTGCATCGATGCTAACAACGACTTCAACCATGCACCGGAATTTGCCAACTCTAAACAACGTTTATGTGTGTGTATACGAAAATATTATTTCACAGTGATTAATCACGTGGAAGTGGACAGAAAGGAGCTAACTCTGACTATCTCTCTATTCCGTGCCCCGGTGCGACCTCGGCTTAGTTATCCTGTTTTGCTTTTTCACTGTAAATTTACAGTTCAATAGACCAAAACTCACCCCTTGTCCACTTGTAGTGCAGTAACTTGTTTCGGAAAATTGTGGCGTAAAGTTTTGTTCGCATTTGATCAGAGTTACTCTGTCAAAAGGGCAATCCGGGGTTGGTTAAGTCAGGACAGGAAAACTAATGGATGTTTCCTGCTTACGCTGGCTACAGCGTGTTCGTGTATATTTTGGTCTTCTTCTTTTAGTAATTTTTCTGACATTTTGCACCGCAGGAACTTTTCAACTTTCTTTGGAAAATGAAATGTAGCGGCGCGGTGGCGGTGCGGGAGAGTGGAAAATCCAAAAGGATGGTACCTACATCATTAATCTAGTTGAGGGTAACTTCGAAGACGTGGTATGGAATATAGGTAGTGCGAGTAGGAATAAAACGTTTGGACATATGAGGTCAAAGTGGCTAACAAATGGTTGTGGGGTGCGCCCAGGACTACAGTCTAAAAACATGCACGTGCAACAATCGCTTGTTATAACCATTTGTCGAACGGATTGCTTACATCTTCCCCCAGTGTGGTGCCTCACCATGTGTGTTCAGTTAATGCTTGTGCACAGGGAGCGAGAGACTTTGCATTGTAGAAGGGTATGCGAGAAATCTTCCTGTTGACCGGGTAATTTGTGAACTGGCAAGACAAAAAAAGTCGATTGATAAGTTACTCGTGCCAACGGAATTTTGCCAGATTTTTATTTGAGAGGGGATGTTTTTTTTTTCTTGTTATTAAGCCTTCGATTTTAAAACAACTGTTGGACTATTTTCTTGCTTGTAATGTCAAGTAAATGGCTACTGAACTCTTTTTAAGATGTGTGGTACTTTTGACAACAGCAGTTTTTTGGCCGAAATGGTTCGGTTTATGCTGTGTTTTTGCTTTCCAATTTTTTCTAATAATAGCAGTTAGTTTTTTCACAAATTGCTGCTTAATCACTAAATACATATAGTTGTGTAAAGAAAGGCACACAATAAAACAGACAAATTTGTAAAAGCTTTGGAACGGCTTGCCAACTCGTAGGTTTGTATTGGTTTTCATAGTGTGTGGGATTTATACGCCTCACGGGTATCAGGGTAGGGTGACACATTTCTTCTATCCCACCAAACTACGTCCCTTTCCTAATCTACTTGTCGCCAAGTTTTATAGAACACATCTCTCAACAAAGTAAAGCAGACGAATGCGCAATAAAACAACTTACATTCATATATGTGGTGAAATGGTATTAAATGTTGAATTTTATTATTTGTCTAAACATTCTTCTTCTTTCTCGCTGAAAGTAAATTGCGCTGAATACAGTTTACTGCCAATTTCATTAACAAATCACCAGAAATGTTCCAACATGAACTGCTGATGGCAGGTCACTTCTACTTGGGGTTTACCTACTGCGAAACAAGTCGTATAGAATAGAGTATAGTTGTTGCAATTGAACATTTATTTGAATTTATTATCTGCTGTTTTTATTTTCGACTCGAATATTAAAGTAACGCTGGTTTAAGGTGTCTATGATTGGAAGTAGGGTTCGTATTAGACCGATCTTTGCATAGAAATACATGTAAGATTTAAGAACTTTGTTTTTGAATTTGCATTCAGACCCCTCTTTCCCAGTGGGCAATTTGGGCAAGTGCCAAGGGCCCCGAGATCGATTGGGCCCCCCTCAGATCAAATACAAAGTCCATAGTTCCTGTCAGATCACCTAACGATAACCAATATTTATTACCAAAAAACGTTGTTATAAATCGAAGACTTCGAACCTAAATCGCGAAATATTGATTCGTAAGGGATCTGCAAAATTTTAAAAATAAAGATTCTGACTTTTCCGATTCATACAGAACCTACAAATATGGTAATCAATCAATAACAAGATATTTCAACAAAGCATTATTTATTCGCAAATTGAAGAACAATGAAAGCGTCGAAAGAAAATGTTTGTTGTAGGTACTCGCCATCCAGAAAGTCTTTATTTTGTTTTTCATGCTATTTGTTTAACCCTTCTGATGTAAATCTATGCTCTTCGAGTGGATGTAATGATTGGAAGCACATTAATCACATAATTTTAGCACACGAAAAATAGCCCAGCACCATAGGCAATCTATGATGACTTATCTAGCACGAAGTAAAGCGGCTGGTAGAGTAGATATTGACTTATTATCTCAACATAAAAAAGAAGTCGATTATTGGAGAAATGTACTTAAACGGATCGTAGCTGTTATAAAATTGTTGGCATCGAGAGGGCTTTCGTTTCGAAAAATATTTTTCCATTATCTAACATTAGCTAACTTTTATAATTCGATACGTGAATGACAGTGTCCTGTTGAAAGGTTTCTGAAGTTTATACCTATTATAGAGCATAAATCTGGGTATTTAGCGGAAACCATCTTGAATTGCTTAGATAGCCACGATATTCCCAAAAAAAAATTGCAGAGGACAAAACTACGACAGTGCTTCAAATATGTCGGGGAAGTATGCTGGTCTACAAGCATTCTTGCTTGTATTGTGAATTTGCCTTCTTTGTACCATGTGCGGGACATTCATTAAACTTAGTAGGTGTACAAGCTGCTGGGTATTTTGTATGTATCATATTTATTTTCACTCACTAACTAACAGAATATTTGTCTAAACCATGACAGCAAACTTAAAACCAATAACAAAACTCCTATTACCTATTCTTCTATAACAAGTGAGTAGGTAGGTAGTAGGTAGGTTTGCAGAATTTTATAAAGCGGAATTTTGTAAAGCTGAATTTTGTAAAGCGGAATTTTGAAAAGCAGAATTTTGAAAGCAGAATTTTGTAAAAGAGAATTTTGAAAAAAACAAGGTTGACCTCGCCAGAATTTCGACCCCAACCCATTTATCTATTCGTTTCATGTGAATGTTAATAAAAATAAATATTTGTCTATCTACTTCCTTCGTATAGTGTTCTGTCAAAGTCATAGGGGCCCCATTATCCTAATATGCCCAGGGCCTCCAATAGATTTAAGAACTTTGTTTTTGAATTTGCATTCGAAGTTATAAACCGAATATACCAATGGAAACGTATAGTGGGAGTTTCTGATTGAGTAAAGGCACCAAGTGGTTGGAATTATTTTAAGGTGCATATAGCATATTCAATATGGTTTAAAAGAAGAAGTGCGTAATATTTGCTAAAAGTAAGTTTTTCGTCTCTGATGTTTTTTGCATTTTCAATGGAAGTGCGATATTGAGTTTTTAAAGGATGTATTCATATGAACACAGATCGACTTTTGGGTAGTACCTAATTTTTGAGAAATAATTACAAAACTTGATTCTTCAATTTTTTTAGAGAAAAACTATGTGTGGAATCTTAATTAGTGTTATTTTATTATCCTAAATATGAATTTCGATCAAAATCGTTAGAGCGGTTTTTGTAAAATTTGGCAAAAAGTAGGAACCGAATATTGCAATGTTTAATTTTAATGATAATATTGCTTAACTATTAAGCTGAAAACCGATTACAAGTTATTGTTCGGGGTATGAGCATTAGTTCGCTTTACAAGTTTTATCGAAATCAAAATGGGGTTTTCAAGATAAGAGCAGTTTCTAAAATTAGCGTTTTCGGTGCTTCGAATTTAAAATTAAGGACACAATAATTTTAGAAGCATCAATATGACTCTAAGTTTGCATTTTGGTCCAAATTGTTATTGGCGTTTTCAGGTAAACTAAACAAAACTAAATTTTTAAAAAAATACTTATTTCAAAAATCTATTGTACGATAATAGGTATAGAGACAAACTGGGTTTTCTTTTAAGTTATAAACGACTACATTAACCTTAGAAATACTTTTTTGTTACAATCGTATCTGTTTTCGACATGTGTCGAATTTTCAAAAGTACCGTTATTCGAATTTTAGGCCAAAAACTGGGTATGCAGTTATGGCAACCTCACCTACCTCAGCTGAAATATCAATATGGGTTGAAATTGTTAAGAGCCGTTTTCGATCAAATCAAACTGGTACGACAATTTTGTATGGGAAGTACCATTAATAATGAGGTTACCTTGCAAAAAAAAAGAACGACATCGAACTGTAAGACCACAAACTCCAAATCCGAAGATTGAAAGAAATCCGGGCAGCCGTTTAGGCTGTAGGTCTGTAGGACAGACAGACAGGCGGATAGAATTTTGCGACCCACTTTTTTGAGTTCCTCTATCATCGTAATGTCAGAATTGAGTTCCAAATTTTGTACGAAAACAAGATCTTTCTCTTACTACGTAATGGAGAAAGCTAAAAAACCTAAATTGGAATTTTTTTTTCTGGACTTGAACCTGGCATAGTAGTCGAACACACTAACCACCAAACCACTGCGATGTTTTAAATACTCGTTTATAATTTTTTTCTTTTGTAGTTTATATTTCCTCAAGTTGGTACGTTGATCAAACTACCATATTAACTCTACCTTTGTATAAGAATTCAGAAGGCAGGTTCTAAATTCTTGCAAAGCTTGAATACCTGCATATTTCTCATCGTTGAAATATGGTCCTTTAGAGAAAAAAGGAATATTCACAGACCAAGTTAGTAAAAAGAAGAGAATGCACGATTGCACGTATATATAATATAAGCTTGTCATCGCAGCTCATTAGTTTTAATCGCCTTGACTAGCTCTTTGGACCTAAATACCTATTTCAGTACTTTACACAGTTATCTGTTGTACCTTCGCCTACATGTCCTCTATCTGCGAAAATTTCCGCTGAATGCAGTTGAGCGCATTTTTATCCGTCATTAACAGGTTACAAGTTGATGCGCCCTATTTATAGTAAATGTCTAACTCAACATAATTGTCCGCCTAAAGAGCGATTGGCAAGAGAAGTCTTTGCACCTCAAAATTATGCGTCTCTCTGACATCCGAAATGAGTTTGTCTTTCCAATGAAAATGCGGTTTTGTACATTTAAACAATAGAGAAAATGTCCTGCATTCTTTGCCCCAGGACGAAGTTACTACAACTCGAGCAAACTGAATTTTAAATTTGTACTCTGCTGATTTGTTGGCGTCAGTCGCTGTTACGCTCCCTATACGACTGCGGTACGGTGCTAGTAAGGCACCATTAAAAAAAGATTATAATGAACCTGCAAATTGGAAATATTATTTACCCTCTATACGCATAAAACTCAAATGGTGATCATTACACCATCCTTACTCAACCGGCACTTGCACTCAACTATATTAAAACCTATATGACGAGATAATTTTGCAGCCATTTTGAATATTATACTGCCCTCACTGCTGCGGCTTAGACCAACATTGCACTCCATCATCCACCTCCCACATTAAGCAAATATTTTTCGACCCAAATCCTCATAAAATATGTACACGCATACCCACGTATTCATGTTCACATGAGTATGATTGCATGCAGCATTCCCTGCATAATTCCTAATCCGCATTGCCCTGATGCACATCATAATCCGTGCTAACTCGCACTCGTCATGCGAATCCTTATCACCAAATAAAACTATTAACATTTTCAGCTTTTGCATCGGGCTTACAAGGGCTAGCGCTAGCGCTAGTGCTACATCGATAGAGAGCGAGAGCGACAGAGAGACCACTATCGCATAACATCATCATAACCCAGAAAGTGAATGACTTAAAGTTGTGGAAAAAGTCTTGGAACCGGCGCGGCAAGAAAACTATGCCATTGCCGTTGTGAGCGAAAGTCAAAAACTTTCAACGTTGTCAAACATAATTGAATAAATTGCATCCTTAGCAGAAACGGATAAAATAGAATACTACATCCGAAACTCACTCACACAAAACTGGGTCAGATAACGCAAAAGGGTTTTTATTTTTTCGCCAAACTGTCTGTTTTTTTTTTTTTTTTTGAGTGTGCGCTATACAACTGTGCTCCTGTCTATTCACATGGTTGCCTTTTTAACCTTAACGGTTTGTGACAAAAAGTAACTTTTTGCTTAAACTCACTTTGACATGAAACGGTTGATCCTTTCGCAGGAAGTGCTAGTAATTCACCTTGACTCCTGCGATGTGTGCATGAATAAGCGCATTTGGCGATGCCGTACGAGGATCTGCTTAATTGGTGTGTTATTCATAGTAAAACTAGCTACAAGGACATTGTATGCCAATTCTAGTGGAAAATAAAATGAAATATAATATTGTCCGTGCTCCGTGCACGACGTGATGTTACTTTATGGGTGTACTGCATTTGCAACTGCAGTAGGTATGTAATCCTTGCTCTTAACAATAGTTAGACTCGTGTAGCAGAGTGTTGAAGAACAACATGTTGTTATGCCCGCTCTGTGGCAATGGGGAGGGGACGGAAAAGTAAATTTTGCGAAATAAATGCAAACTATTTGACCAAAAGCAACGGCCCTTTCAATGTTGTGTCCTTAATATGTATATGTGTCTGTTGAATAATTAAGAATCATTCGTTCTCTCCTTACAACGACGTGTGTGTGTGCGGTGTGGCCTCCGTAGAGCAGTATCACTGTTGCTGGCTTTCTGATGATGGCGGTGGCCGGCGGTGATGGTGGTGGAGAGCCGCTTTCGCTTCTGGGACAAGGATGTGGAATTCTTCTTCACTATACTGGTATGCTGCATATGAATAATGTACGACGATGATGTGGAAGGATATAGTGGAGAGCATGCATGTGGTACATGCAAATATACTCTAGAGTTCAGAGTACCTCCCGTCCGCCCACCCTCCACCACTCGCTGCAACTACTTCTCCTGGTTGTTCGTCATGTTATTTTCAACGAAGTAAAGTTGGATGCATTTTTCTTGTTTCATCGACTAAATGGGCACAAGGATGAGTGCGGTCCGGGATGAGTCCTTATTATTATTTTTTTGCACTTTTCGCGCTTTTTTCCATACTCAAGAGATGTACACAGGAACTATTACGTGCATGTCCTTTGTGAGGATATAAATTGAAAATCTATATTGTGGCAGTGTGAAGAAGGATGACTGTAGTCCCATTCACGGCTGGTGATGGTGAAGAGAATTGAAAATTAAAGCATATGCCTCTTTGGTGTGTTTCAGCGTGTTTCTCACTAGAGTAATGTGTCAGGGTGCGGAGATAAAATGTTATTAATTCTGACAGGGATGCAATAAAGTGGTATTTACAATCTCATTGTATTGAAAGTTTACAAAGGAATACGGATGCTGCAGTGTGTGATGGTATTTTGAAGGCGAGAAGACCGAATTTAGGCCATTGTACGGTAGCATTAATGAAATATGTATTTCGTTCTCGAGGATGTAAGTAAGGAGCCGACTTTTAAAATAACTGATGGAGATCTTTTAATGAAATTTCGTACGGTCGGTAATTTATATCCTTTAGCACTGCAGCCATAGTGGATATCTTGATGCAAAGAATATTTATTTCAGTTGTGCAGCAAAAACGGGCAGTGGGTATAGTGGTGGACTTATAGCAAATTATGTATCCTATTTATACGGTTGGTTTTGATGGAAAGATGTTGAGCTCAGGCGTATATGGCAGCAATCGTGGGCTTCTTGGTGATATATTATCGGTATGTGCTTGAGGCTGATTAATTTCTTAAAGCTCAACAAAAAAAAATTTAGCTAAGAGTTCTTTCTCCAACTATTATTTTTGCTAAAAAGAACTCGTTTTTAAGTTTTAAAGAATCAAGTATTCAATATAAAAATAATATATTCGATATACCTATACCTACCTAGCTATTTTCTTACATCATTGCCAACAAAAAATGTTGATTTTAACCACCGACATTTGCGAAGTTTTGAGTAAGAAAACTCTTTCAATATAAACCCGATCCAAACCTCAGATACGTCCCTTCAGCTGTAAAAAAATTTTGTTGTACTTTTAGAACCAACCAGAGAATTAGTTTACATGTTTTCGGTAGAACTTTCCTCGCTTAACTTTTGTTGACTGGTCTGGAAAGTCAGCGAATGTGAGTAAGAGTCAGGGAAAATTCGAACTGTCTAAGTGCCTACCAGTGTTGCCACTAAAAAGTTAATCCTGTCAAATCTGACCGAATGGCCGATTTCTATTTTCTTAAATTCGGTCAAAAGTCAATATAAGAATGTTTGGCCACAAGTCCGGTCAAAAATAGAATATATAATATGTTTTTACTTAAAATATAAAAAAAAAACTTATATTCTATTATAGTAGTTTATTTTCCAAACTACCTAGGTAATCTTAAATCTTATAAAATAAAATAACGACAAAGAATTCATTTTTGTATCACAACGTTTTGAAGAAAAACGAACTTACAATCGAATTCAGTCTTCCAAAATCTTGCTTAATATGTACTATGCATGCATATTATTGGAAAAAAATTATTAACAAAATCATCATCTTCAACTTTCGAAATCGCTTTTCCCCATTTTGCTTATGATTTCATCGGGAATGAAGCTGAATCGTATTAAAGCAGAGCAAAGAACATGATCCCTTTTTAAGGTTCCGTACCCAAAGGGAAAAAACGTAACCTTATTAGTTTCGCTCGGATGTCTCTCCGTCTGTCCGAACCCACTAAGCCAATTTTGTTACCAGGTCTATCTCAAGAACCGATTGACATAGGAGGCTAAAATTTACACACAACATCCGGTATAACCTCTAGTTAAACGACAAATACCAATGGAAGGAATACATCGATTGGTTTTGGATTAATTAGTAATCTGATGAAAAAAATATTATCATTCGTCCAAAAAACGGTTTATTTCTTGATTCACAAAAAAATACATAAATTCCTTTTTTGTAGATCATGTTCTTATCTATATATGTGCTGAATACTGTTTTGCCGAAAAGTTAATAGTTTACAAGATATTTTCAAAAAAGATAATTTTACCATGTAAAATACGTTGCTATCATAAGTTTTAATCTCTACTACGCAGTTGTGCACAATTGACCCCATCAAAGACAGAAGAGAGTCACAGGGTTCCAGCTTGCTAATTTCGTTGGGGAGTATAATACATTTTTGTTGGGGAGTACAGAACAAAATAAAAGTAATATATTTTTAGTCAATAGTTTTTAATTGGGACAGGTCGCATACAGAATGGAAAATTGGCGTGGGTTGGGTACTAGGTAATAATTAGAAAATGAGATTCATGTGCGAGTAATTTTTGAGAGTAAAAATATTAAGTAATTAAATTAAACTAAATTGTGATGAATTCATGAAGAGGGGAAGTTTGAATGATATTATAGATTTCAAATAATATCTGATGTGTTGGATTTTAGCCAAATACGGAACCTTCGGTGCGCGAGTGACACTCGCACTTGGCCGGTTTTTTTTATTTTCAACGAGTTTATTTTCTTCTTCTCTACTCTCTTCAATACATTCAATTTCACAACACGAATACAATAAAGTGACAAGAACCAAATTTCAGAGAAATAATTTCAATTACAAAGCGTTTCACATTCAGATTCACTTCCTATAAATCTTGCAAGGTATACGTCCCTAGACTCACTTCACTTCCCCCAGTCGCAGTTCTGGTGGAAGCATTCAACTAAGATATGAGACTGGCGCGTGGTCGTGAAGCCCCTGTGTTCCAGGATTATTCACAATAAATTGGTTTCTCTATGAAATTTAGAGTTTTTGTTACGTATGGCCAAGGTTCATTAAAATTATAGAAATTTATCTTTATGTTTAGTCATAGAGCAAAATAATTTTTCCCGGTCGAATAGGGTTTTCCGGTTAAAGACGTTTTTTCGTTTCAGTTTAAAATCGGTTGAATCGGATTTAAAAATGTTCTCCGGTCAGAGTGAAGAGATTTCGGTCAGACATAACCGGAATCCGGTCAGAATTTCTATTTCAACACTGGTGCCTACACGCTTGTTTGCCCAAAAATGTTTCCCCACAGTGCTACATGATTTGTCGGTGCGGATTCACCGTCCTCGACTTGCCCGTACCAAAAACGAATTTCAAATAGTTCTTCCTGATTTTTGCCATAGGAACCGTATTGTATTTAACAAAGAACAACATTTTTATAATTGGTTCCATCTAGAATTTATTTTTGTTTTCCTACAATTATATAAAAGAAATATAATTCGATCCTACTCGATCTTAATACCAGATCTTTTGTACTATTACAGAAACAGTTTGAGGCGAGTAGATATTCTGCTTCTCTAATAACAGACATATCGTTATTAACAGAAGATATCTTAATTTGTTCAGGGCTTAGCAGTTCTCTGAAGAAATTTTGTTAACACTCCATCTTTCGTTAATAAGTTCCAAAAGCGGCGACACAGACCTTTTTTCTCAGGTCGGTGTCAGACACCTACGAAAATTCCAAGTCTGCTATTTTGCTGAATCAGAATACATTGAACTCACATTTTTTCACACAGAAAAAAAATTGTAATGCCAACAATTTTCGTTGGTTAAAATTAACCCAAATATCAAAATTTTTGATTTAAGAATTATATTGTTGGCAATATTCTTAGAAAATAGTTATGGCAAGCATATTATTCTTAATCTGAATATTTGATTCTTGACAACTTAAAAATGAGTTCTTCTTATAAGAAATTATTGTTAAAGCAAGGACTTTTTGCTTTCAATTTTTTAAAAATCTCAAAATTCTTCGCCCAACTATTTTTTTTTCTGAGTGTTGTCTTTGAAAAGTTAATTTAAATTTTGTTTGTGTGGGAAAACGAACTAAATATGGGTGCGATAAGTTGGAACGTTATACTCGTAAAACGTGCTCATACCTACATCTAATTCCATTTAGAATCATATTGCTGGCCCATGCATCTCTGTTGAAGATCTCTAAAGAAAACTGTTTATTGAATAATAAAGTCTTTGGTCTAAGAGTTCATGATAGGACACCTCTTTGTTATTCGCTTGCTCACAGTCCAGTCAGTTTATTCCAGCAATATGTCAAACATATTATTCGTATTCGACATAGTGATCATACCCATTTTTATAATAATACAGTACAGATTATGATACTACAGTAAGTTTTGCAATTTCGGAGAACAAAGTCATTAGTTAAGCTACTATTAGACGATATGATGAATCAGCATACGTATGCTGAAAAATGTGCCCCAATCACAACATATCGTCTAATAGCGATGACAGAAATTTCGAGTATGTATGGCTTCTATTGCAGCTGTGGGACAGGTTCACATATGGCTCTGAATAGACCAAAGCATACGAGACGTTGTATACCTTTGTAAGCTGTATGATTGCTACATTTTAGTTTGCTATTGTCCACCATATTAAAGAAGTATATCTATGCCATGACGGGCCAGAACATTATTGTGTAGATCCAGTCTCCAGTGAGAATAAAGTATACATATCTATATAATAGGTAATGTTTAAGATTAGGTTTTTGAATTTGTAAAGGAATGGTCAGGGAAAACTTAGAAATTGTTCAGGGAAAGTCAGGGATAGTCAGTGAAAACTATTTCGAAAAATAATTACAACTCTGTTATTATCCGTTCTTATTTAAGCTTTTACAGATGGTAGTCGATTCCACCACATCACTTTAGAAGACATCAGCGAAATAGAGGAAAATCACACAATCGGGGACTCGAAAAATTGTAGGTGTAGGTGCGCAATATCAGAAACTTTTCGTCAGTGACATGCCTCTAAACGCCTTTGAAATTATGTGTCAGGTGGGAGATTCAATTGCGTGCGCTTTATTAAAGCCAGCAACACGCAATAAAACGCTAAGTAACAGGTCACATGGTGAACCTTTTTTGATATAGACGACGTTAAAGCTGGACGTGATTCTATGTCTTATTCTTGGCAAAGATAAAAATATAGACTATATCATTATACAATGAATACAATTTATGCCTTATGGAAGGACGTCTGACTTTAGTATCAGCCGCAAAATGCAACCCGTGACTCTAGCACCAAGTTCGAACGTTCCAGGTTTTACGTATAATACAACTCATTTCCTGCTGACTAAGTCCAAGTCTTTAGGGAAAATCAAACAAACGTTACTTAAAGACACATGCAAATTTCCGAAATACAAACTTTGAATAACGCACAGGATAAAATATATCCATGAATCCATCTATTCTACTTTTTTTACCACATGACGAAGAGATATAAACAACCTTTGAATACTCTTCTGAAGTCATAAATTTATATCAGGGCTTATCCCAGCAGAAAGGCTAGGCTTTTACTTTACAACAAAACTAAGCTACAAAAGCAGTTAAATCTTTATAGGCAACCAAAAATACCGCCGTCATGTACCGAAAGCGCAACCATGAAAACCATAAAAACCCGCTCCACTCCTATAGCTCTTCAGCCCCTCCACATATTTACACCAATTAAGTGACACATATTAGTATAGCAAGTTTAGTATGTAAGGTAGAAGGGGGTGCATTTTCCGGGATTTAGGAAATCTGACCTTACGCATATCCTTTTGCGTGTTTATTTGTTTTTTATATCTAATATGTGCATTGCTTTATAGCCTTGACTTTAAAGTGCATTTCGTCTATGTCCCTCAATAATTTCTATTTTGAATTATTAATTTAAATTTAAAAAAAAAGTTCTGGCAAAGTCTCCCAGGTGGGGATGGTTTGTCATAGGGATGGGGAGGTTATACCGTGGGACTAAAAAAAACAAATATTTTTATTCAACTTCTTTTTAAAAAAATAACTTAGTTCAGACTTCCTTGTAAAATAACTTATAATTGGTTTTGCCATTGGTAAAAGTAACCCATGAAGTGCCTAATCACACAAGAATAGCAAAGCTTATTTTTCGACAAAATATTCACAACTTTTTTCCTTGTTCGAAAGTTATTTTACAAAAAAAAATATTATAAATAAAGGACGACCTTAAATAATGCTGATTCCCATCAGCAGACGAAAACACAAACTGACGTCTAACTTCGTTGGTGTCTAGCGGAGAACTGTCAAACCTTATAGAAAGTTTGGGCTTAGTAATGTGCAACAAAAATCGATAGGTATTGTGGTCGCAGTAGCTTAGTGGTTAGTGTGTTGGACTACTAAGTAAGGGGTTCAGGTTCGAATCCCGCAAAAAAAAAAACCCAAATTCCAACTCAGGATTTGTTTCACCGCGCCACCTCTCGCGAACGTCTGACAAACATCCGAGAGTATAACTGGTCATGAGAGAGCTTCTAAATCGGCCCGTTTGGAACCGGCATAAAATTGTAGATCCCTTCCATTCGTTCCAAAAACTAAAAACTCACACAAAACGAATGGTTGCGAGAAGCTAGGCCCTGGGTCCCTACAGACCTGTTGCGCCAACTATTAGGTACTATTATTATTTCGATATTTCACACTAGATTTACCTTCGGATCTGTTTTCTTAATTTATTTTGTATTCAAAATAATTCTTTTTTACTTAAATAAAAAATAACTTCATTTTTAAAGCAAATGGTTTAGGATTTAGCAAGTTTTTTGAGTCTCCTGAAAACCTTGCAAATTGTAGATACGAGGTTTTGAGTGTTTGGCGACGATATACCAAATAGCTTTATTCCCCAACCTTTCCAGTGCAAGTGTTCATCGCTGTTCGCCAATTGAGTTGACAATTAAAGACGACCACATTCACATTCACAGAGACAAATGCCCTAACTTCAGTTACCATTGACCCCCAATCAATCATCCATTGCTTCAACTCCTTCTAACTTACGAACGAAACCAAATTAACAGCAGGCGTTTGTAAAATGATTAAAGGGGCGATGACCTCCCCAGAAAAAGTTCGTTAACCACACTTACAAAACAGAAGTCAGTATAGCAAAGAGCTTATTTCGCTCCACAAAATAAGGACAAACTGTATTTTAAATCGGCTGTAAAACTGTTAGATTTTACCAGCTTTGAATCCTTTACTGAGAGACTGCGCAGTAGAAGCGACTCAGATGCCGAACGCAAGTGAAAGGGGACCTTACCAAATTGGGGTGCGTGCGAAATTGGGAACCGTCAGTATATTTGTAGATAGCAAAGCTGTAGCAAGTATTTGCTGCGATTCAATGAGAAAAATAATATGCGATGGCATTGTAGTTCCTTTCCGTTGCGAAGTTGGTTGAAAAGACTTGTGCCCACCACCATAGGTCTTCGCTGATTTGGTGTCAAATGTGTTCATTTTATATTAGACAGGAACACACATTTTATTGGTAATAGGATACAAATATTGATGGCGCTTAGTTTTTAGTCATTTGAAAGCAAAACCCACACCAAAGAAAAATTACTTATTTAAAGTCAACCAACTTTCGGGTAAAAATAACCAAGTAAAACTGATCGACAGAGTAAGTGAATTAAAAATAACCTATTCAACTTGTGGGATATCGGTTAAAAATAACTGATTTGTCAATTTCCCTCCAACTTTTCTCGGTAGTAAATACCAACTATAGAATGTTGGACGCGAAGGATTCTATGAAATGGGCCCTTAAGAATTCATAAAATTCACAGTGGAGGAGTAATACCTTGCTCTCTCGATGGCGCTCCATTTTACGAATTTTTCGAGTTGAGGAACGGCAATGAGTAAAAATTCATAAGAATTAATAAGAGTTCGTAAAATTTCAAAGTAAAGGAACAGACCTATTGTATGTATTTTGTTATATGTAGTTTCTGTCTTTTATTGCTTTGCTGAGATTGAAGCACAAAGAAGCAACCCTATTACGAATTTTTATTTTGTCCCGGTAGAAAGTTGGAAATCCCGATTTTTTATCCATATTTTTCTCCAGTCGATCTGTGAGCATGCATTTCTTCAAATAGATTTTAATCTAACGGCGAGAAAATTTCAAAATTCGTAATATGTATTTGATGTTACATACATTTTGCACAGGGAGTTTTTTTTTAATTTTGGCCGTAATAGACAGTGAGTTTTTATTTGCCAAAAACGTTTGCCTGACTTTGACGATTTCTTAGATTTTTTTTAGAGAGCCCCCTTGTACTTATTTGATATTCGATTTTTCGGTAGTTTTTTTTTAACAAATTCAGCAAAGTGGTTGACCGAACCAATGTCACAACTCACAACTTAGAATCATTTACCACAATTAAGTGATGGGCAAATATTATTTTGAAATACACTAAATTCATTGGATTGAAGCGGCATAATGATGGCCAATAGGTACCCATCGGCCATCGCTCATACGTCGGGGTCGGATTTCAATAGCCGCTCATGTTCTGCCATGTGCCATTCCACTTCAATTTTCTTTTTCTTTTTTTTTTTCAAGTTACAGTACACAAAATTTCTGTATTGTTTGCTATTCAATCAACAATTGGAACTCAAGTGGCGTCAAAAACGTTGGTCTAATTTTGATGATTTCAGAGATATTCAGTAAGTATTTGTGAAATGTTGGTTACCTATATATTTTTGATATTTTTTTATATCTCCAGGGGGTTACTTCTGGTTCTGTGAAAGAACGAATCAAATAAATCTTTTTCTCATTCGCTGTGTGCTTTAATTGTTTGTATTCACAAGAACATATTCAAGCAGCAAAGGTCCTTAGCACCATCGAATCGCGACGGGTACAGGTGGCTTAATATTACAAGTAACTAACGATGCATTGCGTTGTCGCAACGATCCTTATATGGGATGTTTTCACCGAATGTGATTATTTAGATGGAGTTCCTACGATTCTATCTAACTAGGATTTAAGCTCTTTAATTGAGCCTAAAACAAATTCACGAATTCGATCTATATTCGTTATATCACAGTCCACTTCATAAGTTTCGTCCCTTTCAGTCTTTCCGTCGATGTGGGCGAATATATCTCAAGTCCACTTGGTGTCAGGCGCACATCTGATTCGCTTGTCTACTGCAATACGTAGCGCTTATACCCAAAGTTGGTATGGTCGTAAAAATAAAATGTAAAAACCTCCCAATCTGGATTAAACCGATTGTATCAACCAATAAAGCAAGCATTCCCATTACATATCAACGCATAACGACTTCTTGAGGTTCTTATATCAAAATTTGTTTCCCTTACTGAATACAATTTATTAGGCAACCCATTCCCATCTGAGACTATCATTCTGCCGCCTGATACACTCAGATATCATTTAAAATGGATTAAGTTCTAAAAGTGCCACCATCGAAGCAGTATCAACCACCACATATAGAACGACACCGTCATCGTAGGCAGTAGACGAGCAACTATCCTTTTCGCCATTACTGAAATAAATAACCATGAATACACGCACACTCATTCAAAATTAAAATGACTTCAATTTGGCAATTTCCATTCATCATTTAACCGTTAGTGAGCTCCGAGTGTCTGGAGTTGAGCTGATCAAAGTTAAAATATTCGCCACGAAGACGGAAGCCTAGCAAAAGCAATATTGGGTAGCAGACAAAAAAGAAACCGACCAGCGTATACATGAGTCGGATCCAATCGTTATAATTTGTGTGAATAAAAAATGCCAAGCTCTTATATTTCCTCGTGATGTGTTCTGGCACATAAAACATTCAGTATAGAATAGATTCACATTGATGATCGATCCATTTCATTATGCGTTCAAGGACGCTATGCCACTTGTCTTGATATATTACTCGCTCTGTCTCTCCCTCTCTGTCTCTCGCTCTCTGTCTCATCTTATCACTTATCATCTTTACTGTGAGATTATTATTATTGAAGCTCTTTGCAGAATTTTGTAGGCATACAGGATGGCGGGAGATACTTACATCACATGTTGTGGATTATTTTTCCTCTTTTACTGGCGGAGGGAATACAAATTTTTTAAACTTAAAAATAACCCTTTTAATGTGTAAAGTGATAGCAGGAAGTTCGCATTTTTTTCAAACGTTTGTAGATATAATGCAAGTGAATCAATTATGCAGAAGAATGTATATCAGTAAGCAGCTTCACTTATTCCACACTATTTTCATTGTGATACAATAGGCGTTTTTGTTTTTTAGTTAAGAGCAGAACCTGGACCGTTATACAAAAAGTTCGTGTTTCTTTTCTCGTTCAGAGTATGATCAGAGCGCGCTCTATGAGCTCATATTTAATTGCCTGAGCAGGCTGAGTAAAAGGCTGATTAGGTACACATGTACAAGTAGATGCACACTTGCAGTCACATTTGACAGAAAAAAAAAAACAGGAAAAACCAAACAACATCAGAACGATCTGAGCACGAACTCGGCTCAGTCCCAGTGCTCAGCTCTGAACCAAAAAACAAAAACCCCTATAAAAAGATCTGTTACCCTCAAGCCTCAACTACTATTATTATATTTAACTGGTCGCAGATGTTGCCTGTTGGCTCACAGAGATTGTCGGAGAATTCTTTTAAATGCAAAATCTTCTTCGAGTTGACATACATATGTGCATGTACTACATGTGAGGTGAAGAATAGTCGTCTGTATACCACTTTCTTTTCTTTTGTAGAGTAACCCAACTTGACTGAAAGCTTCCAAAATATGCACTGTCTGTACCACAATAACACCTAAAATTGTGCTCATGACGGATCTTTTCAGTCTCTTTAACCTGATGGAGCGCTTCAGTTCCATTTCCAGCATCAAATTTTACCAATTCGTTAAGAGATAAAGCCATAAAGGTCAAGTGAGGACAATATTTTGTTTAAGACGGCCGAATCAGGAAATTATGTGACCTTTCTTGGCTATATCACATTATATCTCCTACATACATACCGGTGGCAAAGAGAGGGGCGAATGTGGCCTTCATTCCGAAACCGGGAAAAAATGATTTAACTGATTAAATCAAAGCGAAGTCATTGATACCGGTCAGGCTACCATTTTTGCTGTTCAAAACAATGGAAAGGTTGGTGGTGGACTATGTGAAGCCCTATAAATAAATGCCATCATACAGTGCAGTCATTGAAAACATAAATAAACTAACTCCATTTTTTTCAACGCCCTCATTACAGAAGGTCTTCAAAGGTTCGATTACCGCCGAACGACGAAAAGGACGCTTTGCATTTAAGTATTTTTATGAACATACCGGACGTTTTAGGCAAATACAATGACTTATCTAATTGGATATGTTTTCTTAATTTAATTCGACCTCTGGTGACGGAATAAATGGAATCATTGCAAAAGGCTCATTATTTTTCTGTCAACTACAAATTGTGACCTATTGGTCGGGAACGTCACTTTTCTTACTTAACCACGTATGCGTACTGTCAATAATACTAACTAACTAATACTTAGTGACAAATTTCGTGACTAGATTCGTCGGCTTCCCCCCTGTCAGTGGATCTTTTGTTACTCTTCCAATATTTTGGAATGATCAGATAGAACGCTTCAATAGTTAAAGACCTTATCCGCCATAAATCAGCAGCAGTACTTTAAAAACTCCACCATGCTCCATGCGAAAATAGCTTTCGGCAATCCCTGTTGCTTCGGGTTCTAAGGTTGCGACGAAAATCTATGACGATCACGGCTCGCTATTAAAATAAAATAATGCATTTCTAAGAAACCTTTTTCTACAATTCATTGACTCTGTATTAAAAAAAAATAAATAAAACCGCAACTCGACAACTTGACAATTTGTCATTTAAATGGATCATATTTTCACTAAGCAAATCAACTTCATTCTCTGCACTAGGAGAAGTGTTAGAGTTAATTTTGACACAATTTGATGGTATGAATTTGTTCATAATGCTGCTAATGCATTGTTCAATTTGTCAATAGTGAAAATACTTAGTAGTATATGTATAACCCTAAACAGCATCAAATTAATTGCAAGACGCACGCAAATATGACAGTTTTTACCCCTTTATCGTAAATGCTAGTAGACTTTCAGGCTGATGCGGGGAAAAGTGACTTTACTTTTTCTGAGCATTCGTTGAAATTTCAATTTAACCTAAATAATAAGTTTAAAAAATTCAGGTATTTGATTACAAATTACACCAAATAGCTCTGCGAAACTTTTGTACAGTACGAGTGCTGCTCGGGTCTCGGGCGACATGCTCAATTGCTCACTTCAAAACTGGTACGAAAACTTTTGCCCCAGCCTGTATTACGCATACACTACACATGTTCTGAAAATGGTGATAAATTGGTATGTTAGGTTAATCGAAATAAAGTAAAATGAGACGAAGGCAATAGGAGCGAAACAATATATCGAATTTTAAGTGTGGTTATATAATTATGCATACATTATGTGTTTGAAGTCAAATACTCTTTGTATCTATTACAAATTTCCACTTTGGATGAAGAATATGAACTCGCTTTATTAATTGAAAAATCCTACTATTTATACACACAGTATTGTTGAGACATCAATATTGGGTAATTAAAAATTGCTTATGTTGATATTGGGTAATTAACAATTGCTTATGCTAAACGCAAGTAAAGAAAACAAAACTTGCTGATGGCAAATTTAGGTCACCGGTCGCATTGGTGGTTTAAGCTGAGGCGGCTTTTCCGACGGCCCAGAGGTTTTGTGCGAGATTGCGTATTCCTTTACTTGCGGAAGTGTATTTTGTCGAAGTGACGTTTTTATTGTAAACAAAAATTCCCGCCGAGGAAGGTGATTAAGCTGTTGCTGTTGCTCGATCAGTTCATCCAGTTGCGTGTCCACAGCTTTGAATTCCAAGTCGGTGATGTTAGTCATGAGGTAGGACACCTTACGTATTTTACCTTTCAGCTGGACGATTTGCTGCTCTAGACGGTTATTCTCCACGGCTTGATAGGCTATGCCAGCGGTCATCAGAACTTGGGGGCCGTATTTAATAATTCCTTTCGCAAGGGTGGGTAGGATTGCGCGTTTCGATCGTCTCTGGGAATAGCTAGCGGTGATACCATCTTTAAAGCTCTTGGCCTCCAGTAAAAGGGCTTCTTTTACAGCTTGGCAGTGCAGGTTGAGCTTACTATGCACATTGTTCTGATACTGATTACAAAATTCAGAAAAGTCTTCGAGAAGGGTGTCAATAGAACGTAGATCGGAGGTGATATTCAGCGAAGTTTCAACGGAAAACTCCAAGTTGAATAGTTTAACCGAAGCTTCTTCTAATCGTTGAATGTGGATGCCTGGTGAAAGAGCTTGGATAGTTAAGCCACTGGATGACGGGAAAGTGAGAGAAAGCCAACACAAGAGAACTCTAGTAAGCAGGGTGACGGTGCGATTTTGCTTTCGATTACTTCTGCGTAAGGCTGGCTCGTCTTGGGCTCCATCTGGGAAGAGTGGAACCAAACGATTTGTGGCGCGATGCACGACTTCCCGCTTTGTTGTTTTCACATCGACCCTACGGACATTCCCCGAATCATCCGGATAACATTCAATGATCCGACCCATTTTCCAGTCTGCAGGAGTAATGCTTGGTTCTTGGAGTAATACTAAATCTCCTATAACGAGCGTTCGGGTGGGAAACTTCCATTTGTTTCTTTTCTGTAGATGGTGAAGGTACTCCTGGTGAAACCGCATCCAAAATTGCTGCTGCAGTTGTTGTACTTGCAACCAGCGTTTTGTAATTGGAATAGCAGTTGGAGGACCAGCGTCGATTACGGAATTCCTGAAGCTGCGTTGTGTGATGAAATGAAATGGAGTAAGCGCTGGTGCGTCCTCGGCTTCTGACGAGTCCGGGTGCAAGGGTCTGCTATTTAAGATACCTTCAATGCGGCATAAGAGGGTGTTGAATTCCTCATAAGTTAGGTTAGTGGCACCGGACATTTTCTTCATAAAATGTTTCATGGACTTGACGGCAGCTTCCCATAGTCCACCGAAGTTGGGGCTTAATGGTGGGTTAAGTTTCCAAACTATTTCTTGGATCGCCAATCGCTCCTTGCTGTGATTAGTGATCTTGATCCATTCTTCGTTGATCTTTCTTTTAGCTCCGATAAAATTTGTACCGTTATCGGAGAGGACCAGTGAAGGCCAGCACCGTCTATTCGCGAAACGTGTGAATGCTACTAGGAACATATCGGTGCTTAGATCCGAACAGATTTCTAAATGTACAGCTTTTGTTACCAAACAAACAAAGACTGCCACCCAGACTTTGATAGTTTTTTCGAACCTGAGTGCGCTGGCTTTTATAAGGAATGGTCCGCACAAATCGACTCCGATTTTGCTAAATGCGGGTGCTGGATTAATGCGCTCCGACGGCAGATCCCCCATGATTGGTTGAATAGTTTTAGCTTTCCATCGGATACATACTGGACAGCTCCGGATACATTTCTTCACTCGTGCTTTCACTGCAGGGATCCAGAATTCTTCTTTTATCAGATGCTCTGTCAGAGAGTTTCCACTGTGATGGTGGTCGAGGTGAGTCTGGCGGATAATCAAATCGACTAAGTGGCATTTGGTTAATATGATTGGATGCCGTTGGCTCTCTGGTAAGTTGGCAAGGGAGATCCTTCCCCCTGCGCGAAGAATTTCATCGGGACCAAAAATTGGCATTAAACCGCTTAGCCAGCTTCTTTTTGGAACAGATGTCGATTTTTTGAGGTGTGCTATTTCGGTTCCAAAGATTTGGTGCTGCTGAAATCGGAAGATTCTCGCTTTAGCGTTGGATATTTCTTCTGAGGTTAGTGGGCCGGTTGGCCGTGTCTCCTTTTTACTAGCCCATCGAAGGCAATGGGCGATGACTCGCAGTAAACGGTTAAGGCCGGAAAACCTTTCGATGAAATTGTCTTCCTCTGGCTCGTTTATGGTGGCATGATTTATGGTGGACCCTGTTCCCTTGACAGGGGTTAGCGGTAACGGATCGTGTATTAACCAAGCTGGGCCTGTGAACCAGAGCTGGCAGTTGGCTAAGTTGCATGGTGTAAGTCCGCGTGACGCTGGATCTGCTGGATTTTCAGCAGATTTGATGTAGTGGAGATCCACCGGATTGATGATTTTTCGAATTTTGTTGACTCTTGTTTTCACAAATTTGTTGTTGATTTCGTTATTATTTCGCACCCAGCCGAGGGCAACTTCACTGTCGGTATACGCGATGATAGTGATATTGGGAGAGTGAAGCTGACTTCTGACCTGACCGTAAAGTTCCGTGAGGAGCACGATTCCTTCAAGTTCCATCTTAGGGATCGTGCATAATTTGCTTTCTTTGTTTGCTTTAGTCTTAAGTGGAGTGACACGACCTCTGGCGGCAAGGAGGCGGATGGTGTAGGTTGATCCGTTCCCGGTTTTTTCACTCGTTTTTATTCGGCTGTAAACTACTGCTGCGTATCCGTCTCCCGAGGCATCGCAAAATCCGATAAGCTGGATGGAAGTGTTTTTATTTCCCCCGATCCAGCGTGGTATTTTGATGTTACTGAGATATGAAAATGTTCCTAATATCTTGCGGAACTTCATTTGTAGTTTTTCATCTATCAGATCATCCCAGTCGTACTTAAGCATCCACAATTCCTGGATCATTATTCGGAGAAGCATAATTACTGGGAGGATCCAACCCATAGGATCGTAAAGCGAGGCGGCTACGGATAACAAGCCTCTCTTGGTGAACTCGATTTTGTCTGGATTGGAGATTTGGAAAAAGTACATGTCCTCTATTTGGTTGTAATTTAACCCCAGAATCTTCATTGTTGGATCGGAGTCTGCTTTGTAGGCGCTGAGTTTTTTGGCATCGTCCACGTTATTAAGGACTTCTAGCTTATTTGATGACCACTTTGTCAAAGACAGCTTCCCGGCCTCCAAGGTTGCGGCTATCTTATCGATTTGCTTTTGGCATTGTTCAACGCTATCGGCTCCGTGAACCAAATCATCCATGTAAATAGAGTTTTTTATGATGTCTATAGTCTCCTCATCTGGAGCGTTATCTTCAGCGATCTGGCGGACCGTTCGTATAGCTTGCCATGGTGCACAGTCGACCCCGTATGTCACGGTATGTAAATAGTATTCCCCTAGAGGCTCGCTTTTGTCCCGGCGCCAGATGATTCTGAATTTTTCACGATCAGGCTCAGGAATCAGGAACTGGCGGAACATCTGTTTCATATCGCTGGTGAATATGATTTCATATTGTCGATTTTGATGAATAATATCGAAAATGTGGGCTTGCAATTTAGGCCCTGGGTGGATAAGCTGATTTAGAGAGACTCCGTTGCTTGAGGGTGCGCTGGCGTTAAAGACGTTCCTTAACTTTGTTGTAATTGCGTCCTTGCGAATAATGCTCATATAAGGAATGTAGTAAGCATTTCCGGTTTCGTCTCGCTGTCGTTCAGCTGGAACCGGGGACATATGATGAGATGCTAAATACTCTTCCATAAATTCATTTGACATCTTCTTGTGGGTTTCATTTTTCTCCCAGCGATTTTCTTGACCCATGTAAAATTTTACAGCCATTCTAAATGAGTTTCCTAGTGCAGGAGTGTCCACTTTCCAAGGGATGGGGACGATATACCGACCGTCTTTGGTTCGGGAGTGTTTCTCCATGAATAGTTTTTCGCAATACAAATTATCGTCATCGTCCATGTTTGCTTTGTTGGCGGGCATATCCCAAAAATCCATTAAATTGGCTTCGAACTCTGAAAGCGTTGTGTAGACTGAAGTTTGGTTTCCAATACCGCTTCCCGGGTCTCCAGATACAATCCATCCGCCGAGATAAGTATTTTGTAGCAACAGTCCATCCTTCTTTTCCAGTCCAGGGCGTAATACTGTAGAGTATACCGGTCCACCTAGTAATAGAGGTATGTGAGCAGGTCTATTAAAATGTGGGTCGGCAAGCGGCTTGTCAAGTGTGGTCATCCATGGGATGTGACTGGTCATGCTGGGAAGTGATCCAGTAACCCGTTTGACAACGAGTGCTTTTATATTTATAAATGGCAGTTCGGGATGATCGAGCTTTAGTTTGAGGCTAGCAATGGAATGGACTGTTCCTATCTCTCCACCTACTCCGATGACTTTGACTAGTGTTCGTTTTTTTGGTAACCGTAATTTCTGGACCAAATCTTCGGATATGTAATTGGCTTGGCTGCTCTGATCTAGTAAGCAGCGAATAGGAACGGTTTCATTATTTACCAAGAGTGTTGCTATGGCTGTAGGCAGGATCACATTAGATGATGCTTCCGACTGATTTTGGCATAGGTAAGTGCCGCTAGTTGCTTGCGGTTCAGCCAGACTCGTAGTGGGTAGAGGGTGCAATGCCGTAATGTGAGATTCGTGACAGATTTCACATTTTAAAAACTGTCGTGATCTGCAAGGAGAATGATAGTTGAAGCGGTGCCTCGCGCAATATATGCAGATTTTGTGCGCCCGTAATAAGGTTTCCCGATTTTGGGAGGCCAGGAACTTTGGACAATCCATAACTTGATGTTGTTCAGTACAGATAAAACACTTTTTTGGTTGGTGTGGTTGGACGGTGGCATGTGTTTTGGTGTACGGGATACGGGACTCCTTCTTATGCGGCCTATGGCGATCATCTTGGCTTAAATGGTGCTGGTATTCTCTGAATAGGAAGTCCTCAATTTCGTTCAATGTCGGGAGTTTAGTGTTGTGGTTGACGCTATCTTCTAGCCTTCCACGGGTGATGGGGTCCAAACCTCGTAGGATGAGGTAAGCGATGATTTGTTCTCCATTTACTTCATTCTTTCTCAGATTGGCGACTCGCCCTTTGGTGTGGTGTAAGTAAGCAATGATCGATTCGGAGTCACCTGGGACCGTAGGCCGTTGTGGTAGAGCTAACAAAGCCTCTATTTCTACTTTTGCCAGGTGCCTCGGGTTATCAAACGTTCGATCCAAAAGTGACCAGGCTATAGGATAGTTGTCACCCGTCATGTTTAGATCGTTAATCGCCTCCAGTGCTTTCCCCGTTAGCTTTGATTTGAGCAAAGAAAAGCTATCGATGTTTGACGCCCGACTTCTTATGACCAGGGAATTAAATTGTTCCTTGAATTCACGGTATTTTGTTATGTCGCCACTATACTCACGGAGACAAACTTCCGGGATTTTGATACCCATCCGGTCGGTATTTGATCCTTCGGCCTGCGACCTTTGCTCACGATTAAGCGTTAGTTGTGCTAAAGCATGTAGTAACGCTTCGGATGACTGCTGTTGTGGCTGTGGTTGTGGGCTGAGGGAGGTATTTAGGACGAACCCAACCCCCTGCACAAATGTATACGTGGGGTGGTCTGGGGTCGCAAAAGTCTGGGTAGTTTGTTCCTCGGGGTTTGCTTGTTTCTGCGATGTCCGTGTACAATTACTGGTTTTCTCTTGCTGTGGGCTCTCAGCGGGAGTCTGACTGGCTGGATTTTCTTCATAGTCTGCTTCTTCTGCTTTTTTCTCCTCCTCTATTAACTCGGGGCAATTCTTCATTAAGAATTCCTGAATTTTTGTGTAGATGGCTTTAGCTGCCTCGTATTTTGGCAGAAAGGCGGCAGCGGTTGATCCGCTTAGGTCCATCATTGTGGCGTAGTTTGCCGCGATAGAAGTCCAAAGGCTCTTTGCCTTGCCGTACTGCCTTGCAAGCGTTTCCGGGGTACGCTTATCCAATCCCAGCTTGGAGAGATTAACTCTAATCTCCTCCAGCTGGACGATAACATCTTGAAAGTTATCAATAACTCTTTCAAGATTATTCATGTTGTTAATGTATATAAATATTCACGAACTTTCGCACTTTAGCTTCAATACTATATATATATACTATACTCGAAGGACCACTTGTTTGAAGTCAAATACTCTTTGTATCTATTACAAATTTCCACTTTGGATGAAGAATATGAACTCGCTTTATTAATTGAAAAATCCTACTATTTATACACACAGTATTGTTGAGACATCAATATTGGGTAATTAAAAATTGCTTATGTTGATATTGGGTAATTAACAATTGCTTATGCTAAACGCAAGTAAAGAAAACAAAACTTGCTGATGGCAAATTTAGGTCACCGGTCGCATTGGTGGTTTAAGCTGAGGCGGCTTTTCCGACGGCCCAGAGGTTTTGTGCGAGATTGCGTATTCCTTTACTTGCGGAAGTGTATTTTGTCGAAGTGACGTTTTTATTGTAAACATTATGAGAGCGTCTTCACAAAAGCAACGATGCCAGAATTCTACACATCCCCCACCTAAAAAGTTTGATACTTTGTTCAGAAACACACACAAACGGTAAGCGATAAAGTCGTGTTACCCAGTTATATTTTACATTATTATCCGTTGTATATACTAAAAATAATGTCTTTGTATTTGTTTTTCTTCTAAGGTGACACAGAGTTGTTTGTTTCTTGAAATTTCCTTAATGTTAAGCGCAATCGGTTAAAAGAAGTGTTTTTTCACCTAATTTATTTACCATTCCTTACACGTTTTGTGTCGTTCTGTCGGTTAAACTTTTACATGTTCGATGTACCTACATCCTACATGTTATTACAGGTTAAGTTATCTGTACACGAATAGTATTTGGTATACCGGCATGAACTTTCTTATGTTGTCGAATAAGAGGACAGTTCCAAGCAATCAAAGCCAGATAGTATTAACAAACAAATCTTAAACAATAAAGGTGCAAAAATATCTTGATTATTTTTATTCGCCAGACGTTTGACAACCACAAAGGTCAAGCACGCTGAGTGCGACATATAATTTTCTATTTACATAAAAGACAGTAATGTTTCGCCTTAAAACGGATTAAGCGCTGTGGAAACCTATACTAGGATATGGAGGCAAATTAAACAACCCTTTGATGTAAATTAATTAGGTACTGTCGGATACAACTAACGATATTTCTTACGTATTTTTCTGAACTTCTGGGAACTGTGACCGCTTCCGGGTAGGTACTTGTTATTAATACTTGTTTTTCCTTTATTATTTTTAACAAAGTAGGGTTTTCCGCAATTGCGCTGAAAAGGACATTGTTTAGTAGTCGAAGGCGGAAAAGAGTTGGAGTGACATTTAATTTGTAATTCTGTCAACGCTCTTAGCAGCACCTTTAGTTGGAATTCTTTTTCCTTTCCTTTTTCGTTATTTTTTTATTTACGCAAAGTTTAACGAGACTTTCCTGTTGTGATGGATTGTGATTAAATTACCCTCAAACTCTTGATCCATGGAGTTTGCAAAAAATATTAAGCAGCACAGTTTGACTCGAAGTCGGCGAAATCATTTATATAAATTGGATGTTGGCATGATCTGTTTGTGATTAATAGACTTCAAAACCAATTGCCTGAAGACTCTGAAAGTTGTCACATACCTAATACCTATATGTACAAGTACATAAGTATGTTTTCAAGCAAAAAATTTGCTAGGTAGCTATCACAATATTATTACTCACAACTGCATGCTGGAATGTCAGCGCACATGTTGGCCGCGTTCCACTGCCCGCTAGATGACCAGCGACATGTCAAACTACATATAAAAAAAAATAATTTCACCATTTGCGCTGGACGTCTATTACTTTTTGTAAAATATTCTTTTTAGGGAAATTTCTCAAGAATTATTGCTAAAAATTAAATGCAAACAAGTTGGATTTTTTTTTTAAGTAGCCATTTCTGGTGGTTTTTCAGAGTTATCTGGGGGAAATATTTTGACCGCCTGGCAAAGCTCAATAGGCCTTTATTATTTACTTATACTCTTGGCGAGTTTCCGAAAACCTTTCAGTGGAGCTGACTCCACCCATAAAAAAATTAATAAATATATTTTTTTTATGAGAAAAAGCTTGAAGTTTACTCAAAGGTGCGTAGGTGTGCAATTCAAATTGATAATATTTTAACTAAAGTTAAAGTTCATTATGAAACCCATTTATATTTCTTGCAAAATTGTATAGGCATTAAGTATTAACTAATCAGTTAATAAATAAATAGCTAAAATCAACGAAAGATGTTGAAAAAATTATATCGAACCAAAATCCAAACCTACCTACATGTATCCATAACTGCAATCCACAGTCAAAATGAAACTCAGAAACAATACTGAGACCCCCAAATTCGCCCGATTTCCCGTTTTTTTGCCTACAAGCTATATTTTTACGGAAGTTCCTTGATTTGGTGCGCTAGTATTGTTCTTTTCTATGAAAATTGACAGATAGCAAGCTATGAAATATTGCTCGTGGGTCGTGGAGACACGGTGTATTGACAAGTGTCACGAAACTTCAAAAATTCCGGCTCACCAACATAAGTACCTACTCTTAAAAAAATAGAAACACTCCAGCTGTGAGCAAAGTTGCTTGCAGGGTTCATAGAATTTTATCCGTTAAATTTGAAATTATTCGTTACGTGTGTATAGTATTTTTTTTAGGAATAAGGGAGGGAAAACTACATTTTGAGCAATTTTTCTTCTGTTATTTAATTTGTAAAAATGTAAATACTTATGAAATTGAAATTAATAATATTTAAAAGCGGAAAATACACAACCATACTTGTCCTAATATGTTCATTAACCAAACACATAATATTATTAGCCTTTTAAAAATATTTAATAACTAACAAAGAATGCTAAAGTTGAAATGTGGTATTCCCGAACTCTATCACATTTACAATTAATTAACACAAATACATTTTGAATTTGGTAAATCTGGTCCATTTTTTATCAAAGTTGCATTAAGCGTCATTCTTATTTTCCAATTATCTACTTGACCTACTCACCAAACCTAAACCTTGGATTATAAAGATAAAAAAAGATAGAATTGCCTATCAATCGACCAACATTCTTAACGATTTTTAAGATATGGAATTTTTATCTTTTTTACCAAAAAGGCATAATTTTTTCGAAAAAGGCATACATTTTTACGGATTCAGGCATACAAACTTCGATCCGGATTAGTATCACTGGCGGTGACTGCAATCTAACAATTTTCTAACTTAAGGTCAAATTGAATGCTTTATTTCTTCTAAGTTAGACTAAAAGTTAACCCCAATCTCATCCCCTTAAAATTTGCACGACAAAAAGTAGCATACCTATGTCCTTCCTTAGGAATCCACCATAAAAATCGAAAGATCCGTTTCCGAGCTATGAGCCATCAGTCTCTATAATAATAGCTGGTTTTTCTTTTGACTTTCGTATTACATCCAACTAACAATTTTAATTACACAACTTCGGCGATTGACTCTTTAATATTTTTGCAAAAAAGTATCCGATATGAGGACTACCGTACTTTTAAATGCCTAAACATTTTAAATAGGGAAATAAGGAATATTTGTAACTTTAACAGCCAAGAAGAAAACTAACCACACCTATCAACTTGGTTGGTAAGCCTTCTCCCTTCTTTCTCCACACCGGTACCGAAGAGAAGGTGTTATAGTACCATTGAGCTGCCCTCCCCATAACCCTACTCACGAATGAGCAGAGTACGACGATTGTTACTCGCTCATTTTTCGTAACAACCCCTACTTAAAACGCTCAACAATTCCTGTTGCCTGTCATCATTGTCCACGTCATCTCAATCAACCCTATCTTTCAACTTACTCACACATGCTAATGCAAGGATCCTTAAAATACTTGAAAAACAAAAATGATGGATTCAAACACCATCAAACAAATCAAAGTAGGTATAACATAGTAAACATAAACAAATCTATTCCGTCCAATATAAAAAAAAAATTCAAAATTGTTGACAACAACAATTTGTTTGGAAAATAATTGAAGTAATTGCTTTTAAAATTTAAAATATTTTTTTTTTTGTTTTGGAAGTGTCACTACTCGATTTCCATCCAGTTTATTATTTTTTAAAGTGTTTTTCCCCATGAAAAACGAAATATGTGCATACAACGCCACCTGTCGAGAATTTTCCGACTTTTCTTTTTTCCTAAACCATCCCTGATTCAAGACGAACAAAATAAAAAAACAAAAATCATTCAAATCGGTTGAGCAGTTCTCGAGCCTTTACCCGACTAACGCACAGCAATTGATTTTCATATATATAGATTTCATGAAAAAAATATGAATACAAGCTTTGGCTGGGTTGCCCTTCTATAAACAAAGTCTTCTGTTAGCCTTGCCTGTTTTTTTCCAAAATATCTGACCATTTAAGTGTTACTTTTAAAGCACATTGTTTCCCAACAGAAAAAAGTTAAAAGCAAAAAACCAAAAAAAATATAAAAAAAAATAGAAATGGGATAGTTGTCTATCACGTATTCATAGTATCCTGGAACTTGGAATATAACTAAAAATACACCCTCTCCATAAGAAACCAGCTTACCCACTGCAGCGCCATCTGCCGGGCTGATTTGTGAATCTAGATTCTAGACCATCCAGGGTGCAACTCAAACGCATACAAAAAAATTTATTCAAATCAGTCCAGCCGTTTAGGAGGAGTTCAGTGACATACACATGTACTGTTTAATTTTATAAATAAAGACAATATCAATACGAGTGAATGAATTCGGATACACAAAAATTATTAAGTAAAAGTTCGATGGGCTGCTTTCTTTTGTACTTAAGTAAACTTTGAAATTTGTTTTAAAATGCGTGTTAATTTTACTAAAATGTGCAATATCCTCGACGGCAGGTGCAACAATGTTCTGGAGAGAGTTCTTAAACAGGAAGAAGGCAGATACCCGGGACGGAAGCTTATATATATAGACTAGTATTGTACCTTTCGGCATTTTTATACATCTAATGAGAAAGTTTTGAGTTGAAGATATTGCGGTCTAGGATGATACTTTATATATACACTTAAGTAGGTATCTTAAATCATTGTCAGGGATCAACTTTATTCATTTCAATGCATCTTTACACCAACTTCGGAGACCTACTAAAAATAGGAACGACAATCAAAGCCTGCGAACGCATTATCACCGAACGCATAAGCATAAGCCATAAGCCCAAAACCATACACATATTTTTATCATTACACGGATAGCTCACATTACTTAACTAATTAGTCTCTTGTTTATACTCAAGCTTAAACAACCCTTCAAGGTATGGTTGCCCAACAAAGCATACATAATTTTTAATAAAGGCTGAACAAATTGCTAATGAAAACAAATGAACCTATTTCTCGAAAGTGTCTCACTACTTTTATGAGTGTGTATAATAGCCTTTAAAACAATTTGAACTTTTTATAATATTTAATAGTTGAGAAAATATATATTTGCACTTAGCAGTTTCAGTCTAATTTCCTAATGACTAGCAATTAACACGAAACCATATCTTTTCCTCAGAGAAAATGTCACCAATATGTAGATACTAGATAGGTACGTAAAATTTGAAATGGCTCTTCAAGAATTAACGATATTAGTGGCAAAATGTCCACGGTACCATACCAATAAAGCAGCAGGTTTATTTCGATTCCATCAGCAGGAAAAATGATGTGCTTCTTTTTCATTTATCTTGTCCCCTCGGAGAAAATATCTCTTTACAATCAAACTTGACTTGAAAAATTTTGTTGAATTTATTAACGGTGAGTGGATGGGACGCAACTACCCTTCGTGAAACGTTTGCAAAACGTAAAGTGTAAATTCGATAGACATTCCCTTTCCCTGGCCTGAAGGAAATTGTCGTCAATTTGCATTTCTGTCATGTTACTGTCATAAGCACTTTGTGATTATACTGGTGAAATAACAGGAGGAGGAAGGACTATTTCCATCATGTTTTGAGTAGCGAGGTGTGGTCAGATCACTGATGAAGTAAGAGTTAAATTGAAGGCTTTTCAAAATATGGCTCGTCGGTCTCTAGGTAATATCGAAACGTGGTTTGTAATTTTACTTTATAGTTTTATATGTTTCCAACGAAGAAAGAGCAACATATTTTGCTGAATCGAAGACTTTCGGAACAGAACGCGAGCGGAAAAGTTTTGATGTATCTTATTGCCACTGATTATATTCACTCCGGAAAAAGAAATAACAATTGTAATTGTATTGCTCATCTTTCACGAACGTTTCACAAACATCCGAGAGTAACTAAGACATTCCTAAAAGCTCCTTAAGACGAGCAGTACACTGGTTTTTATTTGGTTTCGTGTAAACAATTTAATTTTTTTGGATTAGACTCTTTTTGAACTGTTTTTAAGTTAATTATATTGTTGTTAATATTCTATTTATTCTACAGCATTATCCCAAATACCAATGGCGTACCCAACTAACCGAGATTTGTCTCAGACTTTCTCGATAACTTTGGAAGGCTTCTGCTTGGAAATGCTCCTGTGACCAAACGCGTGCAGTATACATATCTTTTATTATCTCTTGCAATTGGCTTTAATATATCACCTTCTTTAAAACGTAAACTATAACATATTTTAAAGAGTTTAGGAAATGATTTTCCCATGCGAAGAACTATTGACCACTTTTTTAATAGGAATTCAGTTTTTAAAACTTCTTTTGGAATTTTGTTCATGGTTATACCATTTTGTCTATATGAGTTGCACTGTGGTACACCACAATAAGACGCTCGATTCCCACTTTGGTGGGACATAAGCCCAAAATTTGACTGTGGAATTATGTCCCTCCAGAATGGGCTATAAGTCCATAATTAATTTTTCAAAAATGAAACATAATTCCAACATTTTGTAAGTAGAAGAAAATGCTATTGTAAAAACGTCCGAGCCCCACGTTTTAGACATTTTTTTTACAAAGTAACTATAAAAATAGCACCCACATTCTTAACGCATTATTGTCGTCAACAATTTAATGTTTATTTTAGAGAAAAAGAACAAAAATATTCTGGAGCTAAATCTAAAAATATTTACCCATTTATAAAAGATAGCCCAAAACAATATTTCTTTCCATTTTAAACAATTTGGGCGATTATGTACCTATTTAATATGAGAAATAACCCAAATTTTAAATTCAGAAAATATGTAGTACAAACATAAATGAACCATCGGCCAAACTACAATCGAACCACTACGTGCTTAAGCGTCTGGCATGGTAGCTCTGGGAGAACATTATTAGAAGGGACATAATTCCATAAATGTTTTCAATGTCCCACTTCGGTAGGAAATAGGTCGATAACAACATTTTTAACTTATTTCCCACATAAGACTTCAGTGAGACGTAAGTCCATAATGGATTAATGTCCCGTGGAATGATATCCCTGCTCCAAAATTCAATTATTTATGTCGACCTCTGAAGTCTATACCCACGCACGTTTAAGCAAAAAAATCTTGTTGAGTTTATTGCTGTTTGTGCAATGACCAATGAGCCAATGACTCAAAGACTTCTACCAAGAAACAAATTAATCTCTGTATGAACAAGACAAGCATTACAGATGCTCTTCATGAAAAAATAGAAGAGGACCTCACGCAACTATAGAATAGAACTTTAGAACATATATTTGGGATAAAAATTCGGCAGGTTAATTTTTTTTTTATAGGTAAGTATATTTTATTGTTTCAGAATTATTTTTCATATCATAATAAAGCTGCAATATATATATATAGAACCACTTGGTCATACCCTGATATATTACTGAAATTTTGGATGAATAATCACCTTGTACACAGATCTTCTTTTCATGTAGATTTATTGAGGGTGTTTTTTTTAGTTAGATGGTCCTTACTATTTTTATCGGAAATGACCTTAACATCCACAGGTCTTTAGTGCTTTATGTATAAAAATCACAAAAGAGTTAATAGATTAAGTAGTGTTTGCCCCTAAGCCATTGATGTAGGCCACAAGTTGTCATTCTGTGACAGCTAACCACTGTCTATAATCTTTAAGCCTTCTGAGTATCGAACTCTTAACATGAATTAAACAAAATCGGCCTTACCAATAATCAACTTTAGTCTGGCACTTTACGAAAAGACTCCACACTTTCCAAAATCCCTTTACCAATAAACAAATATAGTTGCCAGACTATCGCTAACTGTAGGGTTAAATGTTAGTGTTGAGAAAGCCATGTTTATCTCGCACATTAGCTAAACAAATCCTCCCATATGTCATTTTGAAGACAAGTGTTGCCCAACCATCCAAAATCGCGGTATTAAATTTCGAAATAGGAGAGAATTTAATACGATGTTGTTCAGCCTGAGCGTTTACAATTATTAATTAATTTTAGTAAATTGTGAATGTTTTCTAATTTTATTCGTTGTAATACAACAATGCAAATGGTTTTTAAGTCTATCAAACACAAATTTGTACAAATGTATGCAAAATATTGAAAAATATTTCGTTTTTGTTTTATTTCTAAACACGTGAAGCATACATTTCTGTGTTTTTTTTTTTCTGTTGCTTTTTGATTGGTTTTCCTAGTTAGTTGGTTAATAAAAAATAAATTTTATATAAGTTTGGGATAATTCCAAGACTTTCTTGACAGTCGTCGCAAACAGAATAAAATATCTTCTTACCAAAGTTTGGACCTTTTTGCAACAATTCTCAGTACCTTAGGCGACACAGGTAGATTTTTTGTTGCAACCAAACCCATTTCAAACTCTTTGCAAAAGGAGTTTGTTTACCGAGAATGAGGATCTCTAATGAGACAATATTTGGCGTGAAAAGGTTCCCTTCGCGGAAAATATAGTTATAAAAATAGAATTATCAGAACTCAGCAAAATACATGCAAAATAACAAGTTTATTAACTTCTGGCAAGCAAGTACAGCCTAACAGGTAGTACGAGAATAGGTGTTTTATATTTTTCAGTTCGAATTTCAACTTTTGTCGGTTTCTAAGTTTCCCGAATTAAGTAATATATAAGCCATACAATTTTTTATAGGTTAAATTGTAATTAATTTTCAAACCCGGTAGCGATAAGTTCTTAACACGCTTCCTACGTGCGATTGTTATTCATTCTGAAATGAATGAGCCAGATATTATTTCTATTTTCAAAAATATTCTCTTGCTAACAATGCAATTGTGATGTTTAGACCACTAATAAGTTTTGATTTGCATCGTCAGCCTACGAATAAATGAAATCATTCAAATAAACTGTGCTTTGTTTATTGAATAATTTGAAAGGGATTTTATTACGACACAAATGCACTCATAAAGAAATCGCGAGGTAGTATTAGAAAAGCGTACCATAAAAGTACTGAAAATTGTGTCCGATCGAACGATAGGACATTACTGATTTGCATATGATATTTGACAGATCAGCGGATATTTTGTGCATTTCCTATTTTGAGTTTTGTTTTTTGCTTATAATAATGTGGTATTCGATTGGGCGCTCTCAGAGCACTTTTTTTGCTCTCAGAGCAATTTTTATGTTCGTTTGGTACAGGAAAAAGTAATCTTTTTCAGATTTCAGAGCACTTTTGCGAATCTAGATATTTTCTCAGATTTACCAATACAAGTGCGTTTGAGTTTGACCACTGATGGAGTTTGTTTACATTTTTAGTGAATTTTTTCTCCAGCAAAGAAAGGCATTGCATCGGGCGAATCAATTTTTGTAAATTATTTATCTATAAATATTTAGAAATCAATCGGGACAGATATTTCTAATGTTTTAATACAAAATTTAACCAGTGAATGGAAATCGCTTAGAAAAGTGTCGTAGACTACACATATTCAAATTACACAAATATCAACACAAAAAAGAGCAAGTGACGTTTTTATGTTCGATTAGGCACACGAAATCTGAAATCTGAGGGCAAATCTGAAGAAGCCCAAACGAATACCACATAAGTCTCAAAGAGCATTGGAAAGATATGTGTTGGGTAAATTTAATTGCAATTTATGTATTCCTTCTTTTAGAATAAAATCCTCCTTGTGAAAGAGACCATTGACCTTGTTTTTCACGAAAACAAATTATGAAATTTGAATTCTGCAATGACAACAAATGTAATAGATTCTAAGAAAGTTGTAGGACTAGTAAATGTGTTGGTCTAATTGTTTATTGGTACCATTTCACAAAAGCTGTACATTTTTACTTAAGCTGACATCTAACTAGTTGTCGACATTAGTGATTGATTATTAGTAAGGCCGAATGTGTCTGTAAAAATATTTCCATCCTTCATAGTAGCAAAATCTAAGCTCAGTCCAATTTGATGTCATATTTGCCAGCAACTTTTAAATAAATTTCATTGTGCTACATCATCCTTGTTATCAGCGTACACTGTACACCACTGAAAATACCTGTAAAAATTTGAATAATTTTTTGTTTTCCAGTATCTTGACAGCTTGTGGAAATCTTTCCAAAATTTCCGTGAAATTAAAAGCTACTAGAGGATAGCTTGTTTTTCGCATGTATGTAGTAAGAGAACTCCATTATTTTCCTGATGCAATAAACGGCGGAATATTTTGTTATTAAGTTTTCGATGCGAAAAGTTATCGCATGAGTTACAGAGCTGGTCAGGGAAAGTCAGGGGAAATTATTTTTAAATATAGTGGCAACTGGCAACCATGTATAAGATTTGCGCCCAAATAACAAACAAAAACTTGGCAAAATGTAAGATATGAGTCGAATTTTTTTGGATGCTACCTATGCGATACAAAAGTTTGATTGCGTAAAAACCTTCTTAGTCTAGGTATACTTTTATTTGGTATATTAAACAATTTGCACCAAAATAAAATCTGCCATGATATCCATATTCCATAAGCATGTAAGTATCTACAATTCTACATGTACGTACATTGTACTTTTGTTGTAAATATTTTTACATTCATATATAACATGTCCATAGTTATCTAGCGGACAATGGAACGCGGCCAATGTTGTCCAATTTAATAACCAACCTACGATGCAATAGTTAAGACAAACCCAAAGGAATATTTTATTTTTCGTTAACAGTACCTACCTAATAATAAGTTTTTCAAAAAACCTTGGCACCTAATGTGGTATTCGATTGGGCTTCCTCAGATTTGCCCTCAGGTTTCAGATTTTGTGTGCCTAATCGAACATATTAAAACGTCACTTGCTCTTTTTTGTGCTGATATTCGTGCGATTTGAACATGGCTAGTCTTGGGCACTTTTCTAAGCGATCTCCATTCACTGGTTAAATACTGGTATTAAAACATTAAAAATATTCGTCTCCATTAATATCTTAATATTTATACATAATTAATTCACAAAAACAGATTCACCCGATGCAATGCCTTTGTTACAGCTGGAGAAAAAATTTACAGAAACATAAACAAACTCCACCAGTTGTCAAACTCAAACGCACTTGTATTGGTAAATCTGAAGCAAATGTGAGAAAATATCTAGATTCCCAAAAGTGCTATGAAATCTGAAAAAGATTGCTTTTTTTGTACCAAACAAACATAAAATATCCGTCCACCCGTTTTCTCATTCGACCACTATCCACCAATTACAATTACACCAGTTCTTAATTATTCGTAGGTATCCATATAAAGAAACAACAAGCTCATTGCTCATGAAATATTTGAGAACATTTTGTTTATGAAAGCAATGTCCTTAGCACAGTTACTTCTTGTGCGAGTGGATTTGAAGTGGGTTACACTTTTTATTTTAATTGACAGCGTTCATGAATCGTCTCACCTTTGATGAACGTGTTCATGCAACATCTGTTTGCATAAAGTTAAAGCTATCGTTTAGTAAATTAAGCACTCCCGAACATTTATTACATAATTTATGTAAAATAATATAAAAGCCGTGAAGAGCCTGTAAAAATCAACTTAACGCTACTGGTTCTATCCATCACCATAGTGTGGGGAGAACCAAAAAATATAATAAACAGAATTGAAATCTCTCTGGCTACAAAAACAAAAATAAAGTACCTGCACTACTCCTATAAAACAATAAACAATCCCATTTTGCTACTCTACTTGTAACTGCTCTCAACAAAAATAGGCAGGTAAACCAAAATCATCCCCTGTTCCAAGACTCAGCAAACTCATTTAAACATAAATATTTCGCTTGCAGAACACACAAAATTGTTTGTTGCCGTCGCGTTGTCACAAACGGCATAGAGGATAAACACACGAATAAAAAGGTATATTTATATGAATACGTAGCTAGGTATCTCCATTTAAAAACGAAAGCAAAACACACACCCACTTCAGGGAGTTAAAAACCTGGATGGGGGATTCTGCAGGGTGGTGGTTGGCAGAGAATATTTCGGGAGGGGGTGGGTGAAATTGAATTAAAAAATAATGTTTAGCCTGTTGTATACCTATGTGCAGAGAAATATTGCAAAGGAACAACGTTTTCATCTAACAACAACATAACAGAGCTCCCACCCAACGACAAATACGTAAGGGTTGGTGCAGGATAATGATTGCCGGAGGTTTTTTTTTGACTTGACGTCGTTACGCGGGGTCGGTCGGTAAGGGCAATGGTGCCGTAAGAAGAACATACCGCTCACACTTCCAAACACTAACGCACACACCTATCCATCAGACAAACTTCAGCGAAAAAAATGTTGATGCATGCGTGCGTGCGATACATCGCTTCGTTCTTATGACATATTTTCCTTCTTTTTTTTCTCAAGTGGCGTCAAAAGGTGGTAGCCAGGGGTGGCGGTGACTTTATTTTCCAAGAGAAGAAAATTGTTCCTTGCTTCCTGCACAATATGTGAGTGGGTGTGGGTGTGTATTCTCGTGTGGATGGCGAAGGAAACAGCGCGAAATACTTCCCTACACGAGATGGCGCTGCGTGGTGAATTCCAATATATTCAACATAGAATGATGTTTGTGAATATTTGTTGTATGAGTGTGTTTCGGGGGTGGATTTCGCTAACAATTTATGGGGTAGGTAAGGACGACCGTTTTTCTTTGATGAAGTACTATTTTCTCACTTAAACTGAAAGAAAAAAAAAGCTACGCAGCTTCCAACTGTCAGCGCCTTAGCAACGAGCCAGTTGAAAGTGTGAATATTTATCCTGATCTTTTGGGTTAAGGAAACAAATTTCCCAACGTCCTGATGTAGTTGTATAGGTGTTTTGGGTGGAGTGCAAATGCACCTAAATAAACTCCACTTCAATTGCGAATTCATCTCCCTAATTGTATCCACGTTCCGCACAAACACAAATCCACATATTTTTGCACACTTTTCTTTCGCATTCCACAAAAGAGAAACACTTATTTACAAAGAACTGTTTCACTTAAATGAACATCTCATTTGATATTAATTTGTACACCAAAGGACACGAAAATGTCCTTTCCACTTTAATTTGTTGTATACATTGCTTTTAGAAACTTTTTTTGCACATATCCTTATGTCGAATTTTCCTCGTATATGTATTCCATTTTGGTAATCGATTTGTTTTGTTTTAATTGTAATCCGTTTTAAATATATATATTTTTTTATTTTTCATACATCATCGTATGATATCAGCTGCGTAGATATATCCTTTTTTGGTTTTATTTCCTTTTTTCCTTGTTTTGCCATCTCCCAATGGCCATGATGGAAAAAAAGAACTATGGAATGGGGAAAAAAACACTGGGACGGAATCTCGAAAATTACCATTCAGGTTTCCGAAAAACTGTGAAAAACATTAACTAGAGTAGAGAGGATATCGCGGAATTAAGATTTAACTATAAATTAGAGTATTGACTGCGCCCGTTTTGAGATAAATAAAATGATTGCCCGTTCAAAGGTTTTTTTTTTCACTTTTTTCCTGTTTTCAGGACCAACGAACGTTTCCCGAACAGTTGTCAAAACAGGCAGCCATTTACATCTAGATTGGTTGAGCTCGAATTGGCAAAAAAAAAACAAAAAATGAATTCGAATTCCGTTACGCAGGACGCATGCTTAGAACTCAGATGGTTGTATTTATTGTGCCTTTTTCGGTAATGGCCGATGCTGGTGGAGTTCCAAAAGTCCTTCAGTTGGAATTCAATGTAGTCCTTATGTTGGGTTGGAATTTATTGAGCGGGACATTCGAATGCAAGACTTACCGATTAATCGACACTCGAACGGGGTTAATTTGAAAACAGTGGTTGTAATTGGACACGATTGGAAATAATGAGGGTGTGTCATGGGCAAAGATAATGGAATACAGAGATACATAACTTTCCAGTGGAAGGGCGGCTGCCTACAAGCTGTTTTCCATAAAAATTCATGAAGTCACACACACCTGCTTATTTCTATTATAGTATATGTGAGTTCATGAATTGGACTTTAATGCAAGAATTCGGTATTCTCTAATGTGTATTTCACTACCTTTTTCAGTTTAATCAACACCTCCACAAAAACTAAACAAATTCAAAACGTAACACAAAACAATTAAACACCGCGATGCTCATAAAAGCAAGATGATTCGCGGTCGGCCATTAGCAACATGCTTTTTTGTTAGTCACACGTATTCACAGACGGGGGTTGAAATTACAAAAACAACAATGTAAACAAATGGGTTTTGGGGGGATAGACGTACGAAAGATAGCCATCTCTTTTATTCATTAATCTCTGGTCATGGGTACCTATTTTGTTAGTTAACTTTGCTATTATTATTGTGATTTTTAACAATTCTTAAAGGAACAAATGGAAAGGAGTCTAGTTCTTGTGATTAAATCAGTTTAGTCACTTAGGTTAGGTTAGGTTAAAGTGGCTGTCAGCGATACAACACACTTAGACCATTATATAAGGTCCTTTGCGATATCACATGAATCTAAAATTTAATTTTTTCTACTCGTTGAAGCAATTGGAGCTTCTGATGAAGCGTAGGAGATTTCGAATATCTGTGTTTTTTGAATCGTTCAGATCACGATAGAAGAACGCTCCAAATGTATTCGTCTTTGTGCGAGAACCGGAGAAGTACAGAGGAGATGGAGTAGGAGTATGGTTTCTTCCTCCTCCTCGTCAAGACCGCTTCAGCAAAAATCTTTTGAGAATACGCCAAGCCTTGTTGCATGCCTGCCTATGAGACCAGTGTCCTGTAATGACACCTATTGTAGTACTGATATGCTTCCTATCAAGGGAGATTAAGTATCTATAACGTTTTAGATCCATCTTTGGCAAGATCTGTTTTGTCGCTAGAGATGTCGAGCCGGCTGTCCACCTAAAATAATTTCTTTTATTTATAGCATCCAGCTTTATTATGAGTTTACAAGTAGCGATCGGAATACCTAATGAATCTTTAACTGGTAGCATAGGAAGTGTAGTTCCGTGATTGGCGACTTCATGAGCCTTGCAATTATGTACCTGGGATGCACGAGAGACGAGCGACAGTCCTGGACTGTTATAGAATTTGTTTAGCTTGACTACCCGAGAAGATATGGCGTTTTCTTTCAGTCAAGATAAGACTTCTCTCTAATTGCCATTATTTCCGCCTTAAAAACTTGTGATGTGCTTTTTGTTTGGGCTGAGGTTCGCTTGCCGGATCGCCAAGGTTCTCACTAAAGAAACGCAAACTTTAGGTCGAGAAGGTTCCTTTTATTACCTTAAATTTTTATGTCTTATACTCTAAATTACAATTCCAGGTTTTATTTATTTATAAGTTATATAATTCAAAATTTTAGCTTAATTACGTTTAATCTTACAATCTTTGGTAATTTCGACTTTATTTTTACCCTTTCATCAATTGTATACTCAACTTATCAGTTTTACAATTTCAACGTCTTATTATAATTACAATCAACAACTACTGCTTCTACGGCAACGGTGACGGCTTTTAAGCTGCTTCTAAACGGCAACGGTTACGGCTTTAAGCTGCTTCTAAACGGCTCGGTCTACGGAGGGTCCGTCTTGCGACAGTCCCGGAAAGCTCTAGGTCCGCCTTGTGGCAGTCCCGGCAAGCTCTAGGTCCGCCTTACGGCAGTCCCGGCAAACTCTAGGTTCGTCTTTCGACAGTCCCGGCAAACTCTAGGCCCGTCTTTCGACAGTCCCGGCAAACTCTAGGTCCGTCTTTCGACAGTCCCGGCAAACTCTAGGTCCGCCTTGCGGCAGTCCCGGCAAGCTCTAGGTCCGTCTTTCGACAGTCCCGGCAAACTCTAGGTTCGCCTTGCGGCAGTCCCGGCAAGTTCTAGGTCCGCCTTACGGCAGTCCCGGCAAACTCTAGGTCCGTCTTTCGACAGTCCCGGCGAACTCTAGGTCCGTCTTTCGACAGTCCCGGCAAAACTCTAGGTCCGTCTTTCGACAGTCCCGGCAAAACTCTAGGTCCGTCTTTCGACAGTCCCGGCAAAACTCTAGGTCCGTCTTTCGACAGTCCCGGCAAACTCTAGGTCCGTCTTTCGACAGTCCCGGCAAAACTCTAAGTCCGTCTTTCGACAGTCCCGGCAAAACTCTAGGTCCGTCTTTCAACAGTCCCGGCAAACTCTAAGTCTTCCTTTCGGCGGACTCGGCAATTCGCTAACCACCCACGGGCAGGTCAGCACAAAAACTTTCAAGTAGTTATACAACCACTTGAGGAACAATATCAACTGTACACCAGATTGGTACTTCTCTACTGTGTGATCTTGCTCGATTGTTTGGTGATTCTACTGGAGGTCTTATGTGATTTCAATCAGTAAGCCGGTGTTGCGAAGTAATATACAACGCACATTCCTAACATACAATGCCCACACCTATCCATAAGAAGATTACATCGATGACAGCGCAATATAATATAAACAAACAACTATTGTAAACATTTTTTGACATTTATTCACGAAAACTAAACATGTACAAATTATTATATACTTATTGTTAGACAAAGAAAATTAAAACATATAAATTGGATTTAGTGTACTTAACGAGTGTACAATCAATTTCGATATATCATTCTAATAAATCATTATAACGTTGTGAACGTCTTGGTCGTTTTTACTTTGTGGTTTCTTTATTTCGCCGTTAAAAATAGGTACATGTCGTTACATTTTGGTCCTTTTCGCGTCTAAATTATGTTAATTGTTAATTGTAATTTAACGTATTGAACTTAGACAATTAATTCAATAAAAAAGACAATTTGACAAAAAGTGTGGTTAAGAGGTGCAAAATAGAGTAAAATTCATTTCTTGGCTTATAAAAAGCATTTAACTATATCTAAAACTTATATAATTTTGACGAACTTAAAACTATTGACATTTGTGTGTGTGTTAATCGATATTTTACGCGCCGTGCAAAAAATAAATCGCCAGATAGGACATCCAGCTTCATCCAAAACCTGAAGGATTGAGGAATATTGATCTGTACGCCTACAACAGCATTTATTAAGCCATCAAAAGCAAGTAAGTTTTGCTTTCATTACTTCTCTAACTTGAAAAATATATTACATATAACACAAATAACTTAATTAACGTATTCAAACAAGATGGAAAAGGGTAATTTTGATTGCGGTATGCTTCAAAAGGGGGTTTTAACCACGCTGGTAAATTGCGTCACTAGCTTCAAAAATTCGACAAAGAAGCGTAAGCAGCAGTCATATGTTACAAGTCATCTTGATATGCTAGAGGAGAATATGCGCGTCGCTAGGCAATATCACGAGGCAATCGTCGGGGGCGGAAGACTTGAGGAAGACCTGAAATTGGAAGAATTAGTGATTGTGTACGAGCAAATACAGGAAATTTACCTGGAGTATCGCAGCGACTTGTTGGAAGCTATGGAAAAATTCTCTCAGCCAACGCTGGCTGCAGGTGCGTTGTCAGGTGAATCATCGGCATCCAATAATAAAATCCGACTTCGAGAAATCGATATTCCCAAGTTCAGCGGCTCGTACACAACATGGAGGTCGTTCCAAGGTCTTTTCCAATCCATGGTACACAACAATGCTTCGTTGAGTGATGTAGATAAGATGCATTATCTCAAATCTTGTTTACGGGGTGAAGCCGAGCGACTGCTGCAACATTTACCTTGCGACGCGGGCAATTACGCAAAGGCATGGGAGTTGCTTACTTTGCGCTACGACCATAAACGCGTTTTGGTTAATGCCCAGCTGAAGTTACTCTTCGGACAGTCATCATTGTCTAAGGAATCAGCGAACGGACTGAAGGAGTTGTTGGACACATCTCAGGAGTGTGTTCATGGGTTGGCGAACCTCGGCTTGCGAGTAGATCACTGGGATGCAATTTTAATATACGTCCTACTGCATAAATTGCCAAATTCTACTCAGCAGCTGTGGGAAGAGAAGTTGGGGAACCTCAAGGAGCTGCCGACTTATAAACAATTCACCGGATTTTTGGAAACACGCTTCCGCACTCTTGAGGTGGTTGATCAACAGGACCTGAAGGGGAGTTCCAGGCCTTGGGCAAGGGGTGAAACAGCTGTCAACACGAGGAACCGGTCGTACGCAGAGGCACCAAGGGTTCTTTTGGCGAAGGCATCTTCTCGGGAGACGATTTCATGTAAATTGTGTCATCAGGGTCAGCATGCGCTGAGAAAATGCCAACGTTTTTTGAATTTGAACCCCATACAGCGAAAGCAGACAGTCAGGAACATCAAGGTCTGTGACAATTGTCTAGGTTATAGCCACATCATGCGAGAGTGCCCTAGCCAGAAGTGTTGTTATTTTTGCCAGCAGCGTCATCATTCCCTTCTGCATGTACATGATACACAGACAGGCAACAACTACCAGAATACTAATTCTAGCAACAACAACAACAGCTACAGCAACAATAACCAAAATAGCAATTTGCCGACAAGTTTACAGCCAACAACGACACCATATTCTCAGCAACCCAGATCGAATAACTTGCACTCATATCAGGCGGCCGTAAATCCAAACGCACCTGCGTTTCATCCTTCGGAAGAACCACAGCCCTCGACGAGCAGGCAAATTAACACCTTCTACTCACTCTCGCAACGGTCCAAGGTACTTTTAGCTACAGCGATGGTAAGAGTGAGATCGGCTGATGGACGCTTCCACGATTTGCGTGCTTTGATCGATCCTGGATCAGAAGCAACTTTTATATCCGAATCTGCGGCACAGTTGTTGAGATTAAAAAGGCATCGTGCCTTTGTCGAGGTGTCTGGGTTGGGGATGGTCAGCAGTGGCACAGCACAAAGTTATGTTGACATAATGTTTGCGTCGCAACATTCGACATTTGAGGGCGCTGTTAGGGCGTTCGTTTTCAAGTCACTGACTGGGCTTCTTCCGACCCAACGGATGATACCCGACAAATGGCAACATCTCTCCGGTTTGCATTTAGCGGATCCCGATTTTTATGTTCCTGCGCCAATCGATTTATTGTTTGGAAGTGACGTTTTCGCCGAAATACTTCTTCCAGACATCATGCGTTGCGAAGACAATTTAGCTCCGATAGCGCAGAAGACAAAACTTGGATGGATAATCTTTGGCAAGGTTCCAGTTGAGGATACGCAACATCTTCGTAGCTTTGTGCAGTTTACTGATCTGAGTTCCCAGTTGCAAACATTTTGGGAAATGGAAGAGCAGCCGTTCCAGACCAAGGATCGTGAAGAAGACGTCGTTTGCGAAGAACATTTCAATAAAAATACGAAACGTTTGTCCAGCGGGCGCTATGAAGTGATGCTGCCATTTAAGGAGGTAGATTATCCAGCAATGGGGTCCAGCAGGGAATGCGCTATTCGTCGGTTTGCTCATTTGGAGAAGAGGTTTGTCTCGGATTCGAAACTGCATGAAAGCTACAGCGCCTGTATTCGGGAGTATAGTACTCTTCAGCATATGGAGGAGGTAGATCTGGTAAACGATGCGACACTCAAAACTCCGTGCCATTACTTCCTGCCACATCATGCTGTGTTTAAGGAGGCTAGTTCCACGACGAAATTGAGGGTCGTATTTGATGCAGCGGCTAAGACATCGGATGGTACGTCTTTAAACGATCGTTTGCTCGTGGGTCCGAAGCTACAAATAAACATTGTAGATTTAATTCTGCGATGGAGGACTTATCGGGTGACGTTTACGGCCGACATTGAAAAAATGTACCGTCAAATTGTGGTAAGCCCACGTGATAGTTATTATCAATTAATCGTCTGGAGAGAGCATCAAGCCGCGCCATTGAAGGTCTACAAGCTAAAAACGGTCACTTTTGGTACTGCGAGTGCACCCTATTTAGCTATACGTATCCTACAAAGATTGGCAGAGGATGAAAAACAAAATTTTCCTTTAGGAGCAAAAGTGGTTCGTGAGGACATGTACGTTGACGACCTAATAAGTGGAGCCGATTCCATAGAGGATGCTAGGCAAAAGCGCAACGAAGCTCGGCAATTGTTAGCCTCCGCAGGATTTCATCTGCGGAAGTGGACAAGTAACCAAAGGGCGTTGGTGGAAGATATTCCAGAGCGAGATCGCGAAATCGATTTTGAAATTCCGTTTGGAGCATTGAACCATGTCAAAACATTGGGCGTTAAGTGGTTCCCAATCAGCGATTCATTTTCCTTTCAGAATTTCCAACTGGATACCAAGGAAATAACAAAAAGGTCTATGTTGTCTGCTATCGCTAAATTGTTTGATCCACTTGGCTGGATTTCGCCGTGCATCATCACTGCCAAAATTATGATGCAACAACTATGGAGTCTGGGTTCGGACTGGGATGATCCAATTCCTCTACAGTTGAAGACTCAATGGGAAGCTTTTCGCCGAGAACTCCCTATGATCGAACGCATCAAAATTCCAAGGTGGATTAACACGATGCAGAAAAATAAAGCGGTTGAATTGCACGGCTTCTGCGACGCTTCGATGAAGGCTTTTGGGGCAGCGGTATACATACGAGTTTTGGATAACGACGACAACATTCAAGTTCACCTGCTCATGTCAAAAACCAAAGTGGCTCCATGTAAGAGGACCGTGTCGCTTCCGCGCCTCGAGCTTTGCGGAGCAGTGGTTTTGGCCAAGTTACTACAATACATCGAAGAAATCTTGGGCGTTCAAAAAACGTATGCTTGGACAGACTCAACGATTACGTTGGCTTGGATCCGTTCATCAGCTTCTAAATGGGATACTTTTGTAGCTAATCGTGTTTCCGAAATACAGCGCCTTACCGACATCAATGCATGGAGACATGTGCCTACGCATCATAATCCTGCTGATCTGGCATCACGAGGTGTTTTACCTGGAGCTCTAGAGTCCCTGGTATTTTGGTGGCAAGGACCTCGATTTTTGCAATGCCAATGGGAGTTTGAAGTTCCTGAACAACCTACCAGCATCGATACAGAGGAGGAAAGACGAACAGTCAGGGTTCACTGCGCTCAAAGCAAGGACTACGATTGTGTCAGCGAAGTGGTTCACCATTTTTCTCAATTTTCAAAGGTGGTAAGGGTTTTAGCAACCTGCTTGCGATTCATCCACAACTGCAAAACCACCAAAAGTGAGAGAAATTGGCAGCCACTGAGCCCACAGGAGATGAAGGCAGCAACTGTGCTAGCTATCAAAGCATCACAAAGGGAGATGTTTCCATCAGAGCTGATTGAGATTGAGTCATCTGGCAGAATTCCAAAGAATTTACGTTCATTGAACGCTTTCATCGATGCTCATGGAGTACTGCGTGTGGGAGGTCGCTTAGAAAATTCGAATCTCGACTACGATGAGCAACATCCGATATTATTAAAATCCAGTCACCATTTCACCAGTCTTATAGTACGAAATGCTCACAGCAAAACGTTTCATGGTGGAATCCAGCAAATGGTTGCCTACATAAGACGGATGTACTGGATTGGACAAATTAAAAGAGTTGTTAAGTATCACATCCATAGATGCAAGGACTGTTTCCGACAAAAGGCTAAGGAGATGGAACAACTCATGGGCAGTTTACCAGCTGCCAGGGTACGAATGGCCAGACCATTTAGCCACACCGGAGTCGACTACGCAGGCCCGATCGAAATAAAATCATGGAAAGGTCGTGGCGGTAAAGTTTATAAAGGATATTTCGCATTATTCATCTGTCTGGCGACGAAGGCGATTCATATCGAGGTGGTGTCTGACCTAACAACGCAGGCATTTTTGGCAGCTTTTCGGCGTTTTACGGCACGACGTGGAGTATGTACTCAGGTCTATAGTGATTGCGGTACCAATTTTGTGGGAGCCAACACAGAACTACGAAAACTATTACGAGATGCTCACCACGATTGGAAGGAGGTCGCTGGCATATTGGCGAATTTGGGTACCGAATGGCATTTCATTCCTCCCGCTTCCCCTCATTTTGGAGGCTTATGGGAAGCCGGAGTGAAGTCGGTCAAGTACCATTTGAAAAGGGTTGTCGGCAATGAGAGGCTTACCTATGAGGAACTCACCACGCTTCTGACACAAATAGAAGCGTGCCTGAATTCAAGGCCTTTATGCCCTCTGTCCGACAACGTCGATGACCTGGAAGTCATCACGCCAGCACACTTTCTGATTGGTGAGCCATTTCACACCATACCACAGGGGGACACAACACTGCAAAAAATTGGCTACCTCGATCGTTGGAAGCGATTGCAATCATTTATGGACACGTTTTGGCATAAATGGAACACCGAATATCTAGCGAGACTTCAACAAAGACCGAAATGGTTGAAAATAGAACAAGAACCGAAAATCGGAGACTTAATTCTAATCAAGGACGAACGTCTTCCACCGTCTCATTGGAGTCTAGCGAAAATACACGAAACGCATCCCGGAACGGACGGACTAATTCGGGTTGTAACGGTGAAAACGAAAACAGGCTTACTAAAAAGACCGATCGCGAAAATATGCTACCTACCGTCAAACAAAAGCAACGAAGATAACACACTACTATGAACAATAATTTATACTACAAAACATCTTTATCCTAAATAGAAAATTATCAATATCGGCATCGAAAAACATCTAAAAAAAAAAAAAAAAAATTTATTATATTTAAATCTATGTAAAATTAAATCAAATAAACATAATTAACAACTAACTAACCAGTAACCTAAACTTAAATACAGTCCACATTCAAACAAAACAAACGTTCACAACAAAACTAATTCCGAAATGCACTGTACCACACATGCCATTTCATAATCCCAATTCAAAAAAAAAAAAAAAAAAAACGGTCGTATCAAAAACACGCCATTTAAAAAAAAAAAAAAAACATTTCATTTAATCGTATCATAAAACGTATCAAATACAATAAAAAAAAAAAAAAAATTATATTTAGTATATCGAACACAACAACGTTGTTATCGATTATCGATAGTTATCGAAATAATCGCAGCCCTAGCCACTCTAGTTACATATAATGCAAAAACAAAATACTCATATGCCAAGCACAAGCTATGAATTAACTTTTTTTCGCGAATGCACACACACACACACTAATATAAATTCTAATGAGACAAATACGATAATACTACGATTCACTAAATTATAACTTAATTCACCTAAAATGCATGCAATTCATAAGGAATTAATGTTGTAAAATGTTAGATACCTACCTGTAATACAGCAGCACAGCATCATCGTTCACATCCAGTAACGTAAACACATTTCGATGACTCGTATGCTTATTTTTTTATGTTTTGTCTTGCATTTACCCGATGCAATAATTATCAAAAGGGAGCGAAATGATTAACACAAAAAAAAAAACTTAACACAACTTTGCAATACTTATTTATGTATAATAAAAACGAAAACAAAATATCACCGGCACCGCACGATCGCCATTCATCGCAAAAAATTACACACGGAACTGGATTCGGAGTAGAAGAATACGAGACAATCGGTGCAAGGGAGATGCACATTGCACATTCGTATCAATGTTTTGTGTGATTGATTATGTTGTCTTTGTCTCTTTTATAAGGTCGGCAACGTAGTCCAAATTGACGGGGTCGTTATTGAGGCAAACAAATCTCATCAATGCGATGGCTTCACCACCATATTCAATGAAGGATGTTTTGCGAACTACGTTCACGGGCGGGGAGAATGTTGCGAAGTAATATACAACGCACATTCCTAACATACAATGCCCACACCTATCCATAAGAAGATTACATCGATGACAGCGCAATATAATATAAACAAACAACTATTGTAAACATTTTTTGACATTTATTCACGAAAACTAAACATGTACAAATTATTATATACTTATTGTTAGACAAAGAAAATTAAAACATATAAATTGGATTTAGTGTACTTAACGAGTGTACAATCAATTTCGATATATCATTCTAATAAATCATTATAACGTTGTGAACGTCTTGGTCGTTTTTACTTTGTGGTTTCTTTATTTCGCCGTTAAAAATACATGTCGTTACAGCCGGTGTGAATTATATTCACGAATGTAATTTTCGGCTGTTACGTCATACTTGATTTTTATTATTGTTATTGTACACAAGCCATAATCATATGTTAATGACAACGGATGGTGGGTCAATTTTCCGAGAAACTTTTTATCCTTACAATTCATCATAAAATTTAATTTTTTTTTTTTTTTTTTTTTAGCAACAAAAAGAAAACTTATATAACCAGGAAAATAACAATTATTTCAAAAAAAACTTAAAAAATGACTTAACAAGGAAAATAACACTTATTTTCAAAACAAAAACTTCTTAGGGTAGTGGCACCACCTTTTGGTGATTTGGCCGGTGGTTTGCGTGGCGTTTGTTGGCTGGTTCGTTCCTTGTCTGTGCCGATCGGCGGGGGTTTTAGGCTGACGACCCGAGTGGCATGGCTGGTTCCGGCGCTTTGTGTGGCGTGCTTGGTGTTGGTAGTGATGGCGGTGGTGGTGGGGGCGGTGATGGTGGCGGTAATCTTGTTGGCGGTATAGGTGGCGGCGTGTGTCGGGCGGTTGGAGTCGGTGTTGGGTGGAGTGTTGGCTGCGGGGATGATGATGACGGAGGTGATGGTGGCGGTTGTGTTGTCGGCAGGGCTGGCGGTGCCACGGGTGGTGCTGTCGGTGTTGGGGGTACTATTGCTGGCTTTGGTGGTGGTGTTTGGTGGGGCGGCGATCCGAGTGAACCACTTTTCGTCGGCTTTTTGACGGACGCTCCGCACGACGGCCAGTTGTTCCATTGGATCGGGGCGAGGTGGGATCTTTATAATTGCTCCCATCGGTGGCTGGCTTCCGATCCTGGCTGTCCCACTTTTACCTGGTCGTCGAGTAGTGGGAATTTTCCCTGGGGCGGTGGCGCGTCGAGCCCATGGCTCACCAGCATCTTTCGGCTTCTGTGTTCCGGAAGGTCCGGCTTGCTCCATCGTTACGTGATGACTGGTGGTCGGCTGCATTATTGCACGGCGGGGAGATATTGTTTTAATTTTATTTTGTTGCCCTTGGTGTGGCGTGGCTGAACTTGCTCGCTTCATGTTCGCACGATGACTGGTGTTAACCTGCACGGCATGATTGTAATCATGTCCCTTTAAATCTCTGACGTGGCAACGGTAAACATTGTTTTTCTTTGTCTCACCAACTAGTCTGATCAGCACGATGACGGGTGAGACGAATCGAATTACCTCGTATGGCCCGTCGTATTTCGGAGCTAGTTTCTCGGTAAAATGTTTCGTTGCGGAAGAGAGTACTCGGCTTCTCCGATAAACTTGCTCTCCGATGTACGGGCGCCATGCTCTTCGGCGTAAGTTGTAGTGCTTGCTCTGGACGTGAGTAGCATGTTGGAGGTTCTGTCGGACCAGTTCATAGAGGGCTCTCATGCGTTCTCCTCGACTGGATGGTGACTCGGTCGGATCGGCTCGGGCTTCGGTATCAGGGGGTCCATCTTCCATCCTGGGTCTTCTTGGTTCTCTGCCAAAGTTGAGGTACGCGGGGGAGTAGCGCCGCTTAAGCAAGGCACACGTGTGTACCGCGGGACTAGCGCGTGGTACTTTGGTATGGGCCAGTTTTTGGCCTCCTAGGGTTATGTTGAACTGGGCCTTATCGAGTAGGTCGATGCCGAAAATTGCGTCCTCGGCCAAGTCCTCCATGTACGTGAGCTCGTTGGTAAGGGTCTGGTTACCCAACTGTAGCGTCACCGTATAGTGTTCTCGAGTTGTGGTGGTATCGCCGTTGGCCAGCTGGATTTTCTGGCGGTGATACCGGACGGGAACGCGTATCCTCCGCAGCGTTCGTCGCATTTTCGGGCCGACAAACGATTTTGAGGCCCCAGTGTCCACCAGGCAATGGAAGGTCTGCCCTTGGAGATTCGTTGGAATAAAGTACCGTGGGTCAGCCCATCGGCCATGGGCCATGGAGGCCGCTTGGTCTTGGTGGCACGCGCAATCTCTTGATTGCCTTCCGTCTGCCCCACAGTAGGAGCAGAACAGGCGGAATGGTCTGCTACACTCCTGTTGTCGGTGGCCTCTCTGCTTGCAGCGCCAGCAGTGCGTGTCCCGATTGTAGGGTACTGGGGCTACTTGTGGTCTGGGCGTTGGAGTGGCGATAGGGTTGGCGGGACGGATACTTCGTTCCTCATTTTTAACATGTTCGAACTCCTCGGCCAACTCCATGAGCTCTTCTATTGTTGCGAAATCCCGACGTTTTATATATAGACGGTACTCGGGTCGCATACTGTCGTAGATCCGGTCGATATTGTCCTGCATGCTCATCCGGGGGTGTTGCCGTATCAAGTATTGGGTAGCCCGAATGAAATCCTTGGCTCTCTCTCTCGGCCCTTGCCTTTTCCGCATGATTTCTTCTTCGAGCTTATGGGTGTGACGTGCCGGGAGGAAATGACGCAGGAATGCTCGTCGAAACTGATCCCAGGTTCCGAAATCATCACGATTGATTCGGAGCCATTCTAGGGCCGCCCCTCGGAAAATCTCTGGTAGGGGTCGCACCATATAATCGGGCGGGATGTCATAACAGCGAGTCAATTCTTCAATTCGCTCCATGAACTCCAGAGCGTTTCCTGAGGAGTCAAATTTTAGCCCCCACTTGCGGACCGTATCCATTACTTCGGCCTCGTAGCTCAGCGTTGGCCTAGCTCTGGCTCGTGTGGATGTGGTCGGGGCTGGTTGTTCGGTCGCCCTTCTGGTCGATGATGCGGTTGGGTTTAGTTGGTAACCATCGTATGGTCTAGGCTGCGGGACGGATGTGGGAGGCGGTTGTACGGATTTCCACGAACGCTGGGGATTTGGTGGTCCCTTCGGTCGTGGTTGATTTGTCATCCTCGTCGGATGATATGTCCCCATATCCTCGTGTCACTGCCTTGGCTTCGAGTTCCTCGCAGAGATTCTGTGTCGAGGATCGCATTCGAGTGGCCTTTAAGTAGGCACTCATTCGGGCTCGAAGTTGTCCAACGGTTCCATCGGTCTTTAGCCCCTTCTTCTCCATCACGTCGATCAACTCGGTCCTTTTCAGTAGATAGATCCAGCCTATGGTCGTATCTCCGGTCTGTTCTTCTGGAACAGCTAATTGGTTTTCCTTGTCCATCTCGGACATTGAGGAAACTCGGTTCTGGTTCGTGGATGTGGTAGGTCCTCCTTCTTGAGTTTCCTCGGGTGGAGTTCCTTTCGTTGGTCCTCCTTCGGTTCTCTCCTTCCTGGTGTAATAGTTTTGGGCTTTCTTCTCTTGAAGTCCCTGCTCGGGCGCCAATGTGATGTGCTTTTTGTTTGGGCTGAGGTTCGCTCGCCGGATCGCCAAGGTTCTCACTAAAGAAACACAAACTTTAGGTCGAGAAGGTTCCTTTTATTACCTCAAATTTTATGTCTTATACTCTAAATTACAATTCCAGGTTTTATTTATTTATAAGTTATGTAATTCAAAATTTTAACTTAATTACGTTTAATCTTACAATCTTTGGTAATTTCGACTTTATTTTTACCCTTTCATCAATTGTATACTTAACTTATCAGTTTTACAATTTCAACGTCTTATTATAATTACAATCAACAACTACTGCTTCTACGGCAACGGTGACGGCTTTTAAGCTGCTTCTAAACGGCAACGGTTACGGCTTTAAGCTGCTTCTAAACGGCTCGGTCTACGGAGGGTCCGTCTTGCGACAGTCCCGGAAAGCTCTAGGTCCGCCTTGTGGCAGTCCCGGCAAGCTCTAGGTCCGCCTTACGGCAGTCCCGGCAAACTCTAGGTTCGTCTTTCGACAGTCCCGGCAAACTCTAGGCCCGTCTTTCGACAGTCCCGGCAAACTCTAGGTCCGTCTTTCGACAGTCCCGGCAAACTCTAGGTTCGCCTTGCGGCAGTCCCGGCAAGCTCTAGGTCCGCCTTACGGCAGTCCCGGCAAACTCTAGGTCCGTCTTTCGACAGTCCCGGCGAACTCTAGGTCCGTCTTTCGACAGTCCCGGCAAAACTCTAGGTCCGTCTTTCGACAGTCCCGGCAAAACTCTAGGTCCGTCTTTCGACAGTCCCGGCAAAACTCTAGGTCCGTCTTTCGACAGTCCCGGCAAACTCTAGGTCCGTCTTTCGACAGTCCCGGCAAAACTCTAAGTCCGTCTTTCGACAGTCCCGGCAAAACTCTAGGTCCGTCTTTCAACAGTCCCGGCAAAACTCTAAGTCTTCCTTTCGGCGGACTCGGCAATTCGCTAACCACCCACGGGCAGGTCAGCACAAAAACTTTCAAGTAGTTATACAACCACTTGAGGAACAATATCAACTGTACACCAGATTGGTACTTCTCTACTGTGTGATCTTGCTCGATTGTTTGGTGATTCTACTGGAGGTCTTATGTGATTTCAATCAGTAAGCCGGTGTGAATTATATTCACGAATGTAATTTTCGGCTGTTACGTCATACTTGATTTTTATTATTGTTATTGTACGCAAGCCATAATCATATGTTAATGACAACGGATGGTGGGTCGATGTGGGGGAATCTTGTGTACGTCAGTGTGGGGGGCGGAACAGTCGACTGACTGTTGGCCATACGTTGTATGGCAATGGATGGAGGATCGATGCGGGGGGGGGAGGAATATTTAAAACATATTTTGTAACGATATGCATCGTTACAAACTCTACAGTGATCAGGGGGTAGTACAAAGATCATGATTGATCGCTTTGTCCAAATCCGTCCACTAAACAAACACACCGTACATGAGTATAGCCAGTGAGTGATACGAGACTGTAAACACCATTTGTTTTCTATTTTGCAAAAGAAAAGTAGGTAGGTACCACAGTGGCTTTTTTAACTTTTTCTTTGATGTAGGTTAACTTTCTATCAAAAATAAGACCCAAGTATTTAGCTTCATTTGAGAATGTCAATATAGTGCAATTTAAAGATGGAGGGTCAATGTGTGGAATCTTTTATTTCCTAGAGCAGGAAACAAGTTCAGTTTTGTGAGGATCTCACCCAACCCACAACTGTTCGCCCATTTTCTTAGCTTGTCGAGCGTGTTGTACGAGTTCTTTTAATGTGTTAAAGTAGGTACTTTCCTGGCACACCGAGACCGCCCTTTATTCAATCCTTTCGATTGAAAGGTCCCTTTCGTTTAAGGAATATGCAATGGCTATTTTCTTTGACATAGAGGCGGCCTTCAATAACATAGAAACCCGCTCGATTATTCAAGCCTTAAATAAGCTAAACATTGGCGAACAAACATGCTGCCATATCGGCCACATTCTCACCTGCAGAAGGGTGATAGCTACGTTCGGCAGCAGCGCTGTCGAAAAACTTTTGCACCGAGGTACCGCTCAAGGAGGAGGAGTGCTATTTCCACTACTCTGGAGTCTTGTTCTAAATGAACTTCTGATTTCAATGGAACTTTCCGGATGCAAAGTCGTGGCCTATGCAGACGACGTCGCCTTATACTCACTTCACGAAGGTATCCTCTGACTCTTTCTGATATCCTGCAACTCGCTCAACACAAACTAGTTGCATGGACTAATAATTGCGGTCTAAGCGTAAATCTGACGAAGACGGAGCTAGTTCTATTCACTAGAAGGATTAAGACACCTCTTATCACCCCCTAATCTCAACGGCCCTCCACGACTCTAGTTCGTCAAAAGTGCCAAATACTTGGGGCTTATACTAGACAGCAAGCTTTTATGGATGGAGAACATTGCCGAACGTGCTAGGAAATCCCTAGTGGCTCTCTACTCCTGTAGAAGGGCTATCGGCTGGAGATGGGGCCTTCAACTTCAGAATCACGGGTGCACTGAGGACATCTCTAATCTACTTTCTCTAGACATCGTCAGAAAGGAATACGCCGCTAACGCGGCAATCAGGCTGAGGGAAGGGAAACACTGGAGGGGACAACCAACTGGACACATGCCAGCTTACTCCTACAGACAAGCCCCTTACACACAACTACTGATTATCTGCCAACGAAGATCGACTTTGAAAAAAGCTTTACAAACGAAAAACCGGAGAGAACCCGATGGGTCTCACAGAATGTCCTATACACAAGAGAGCACTGTCAATATTTTGGGACGGCTCCAAAACATTAGAGGGAGTCGGCTCAGGGATATTCTCAGAAGAACTATCCTTCTCCCTCCCAAAAGACTGTAGTATCTTCCAAGCCGAAATCACAGCTATTCGTCAAGCCGTAGCATGGTTGTCGGTTAATGCGATATCACATATAGGTAGGGATATTGTAATATACATCGACAGTCAGGCTGCCATCAAATCTTTAGTATCCAGCGAAATAAGATCTAAAGCGGTGGAAGATTGCCGCGCATCTCTAAACTAGATAGCTGGACAGTACAACCTCACCCTTTGCTGGGTTCCGGGACACTGTGACATCCCAGGGAATTGTGCAGCAGACGAACTTTCAAGACTAGGCTTCTCGGGCGTTGATAGTGTTAGTCTACACAACGTGTACGCACCGCTGTCCTACGCTAAACAAATCATTATTACGGACGCAACAAGAAAAGCAGATTATAGATGGAAACATGTAAAATATTGTGATGTTGACAGGCTTACTTGGCCAACACTACATACCAAAAAATCCAGGGAGCTTCTGCGACTTAACAGATATAGTATCTCGTTAGTTGCCAATATTATCACCCGTCACTGTATTCTGGGCAGACATGCGCAAAGACTTGGTCTGCCATACAATGACTTTAGCAGAAGTTGTAGGGATGAGGAGGAGGGCGAGTCCATCACCCACCTCCTCTGCAGCTGCCCCGCGATATCCAAACTAAGGATGGCGTACCTAGGAAACTATTTCCTCAATGATCTTAGCGATCTAAGCAGTACCAGCGCTGCTTATAACGTAACATAACATTCCTGGCACAGCAATAGCAATGTCGTCCGCATAGGCAATCCCGCTTCTAGGCATATTAGCAGTTAATTGACCACCAAATTCCAGAGAGCAGATAGGACTCCACCATGTGGGGTTCCCCTACTTACAAATCTTCTTTTAGATATCTCACCCAGACGCTCGGCTATTGAGCTATTGTGCATCAAATTGATCAGTTCGCCAAGTGAGGCATCCACGTTCTGAGCCACGAATTGCAATTAGTCGTTCTAAAGTTTTTAGGAAAAATTATGTAGGAATAATAGGTCTGAGATCTTTCGGACTCACATGAGAGCATTTAACTGCTTTGGCTAGGAAAACCAATTTAATTTCTCTTCATAGCAATGGGATGTACACCAGATCCAGAGTATATCCATTAATGAGTAGGGACACTCTCTCTACATATGCATTTGCTACTACCACAAAGCAAAATGCAGAAAAAATCGTACAATAAATGGAAGCAGGTCGAAAGAATACTTTTTACCTGAATACAACGATTGCTTGAGAAGAAAAGGGTACGCAACACATTTTACATGAACCACTACATGGGGCTGGCTGTGTACGACGAACGATTGTGGATTTTTTCATAAAGCATTTTTAAAGGCGGCCTGGAGTGACTGTCAGTGTATTAGTATTCTCTCGGTATGAATTTTTATGATCAGGTAACCAGCTTTGCTTTAGTAGAATTGGTAATATTTGTATTTTTTGCCCTTGGTTATTGATTAAATGGTCTTTTTTATGGACATGAAAAAGAAATGTTTCATTCTATATCACGAAATTCAACCCTTTTGCTTTGTTACGACTTCGTTAATAACCATTTTTTACGATTTGAAGTTTTATTGCCACCACTTTTTAGGTAATATATTTCATAGCAGATGTTCACACTAATTACTTAGGTTGGCTGTAGAGGGGATTGTTTACATTTTTTTCGCACGTATTTTTAAAGGCGGTCTGAAGTTGGATTGTTATCAGTCGTTCATTAACATCAATTGACGAAAGAAAGGGTGTTCCGTGTCAGTGCGTGTAGCAAACAATTAAAAGTAGTGAAAAAGTGAATTTGAAGTGCAAGTTTGCATAGTTTAAAAACTCCAAATAAAATAATGGGAAAACATTATTTTAAGTGTTTGGCATGTGGGCGAGAGGAGAAAGAAAATGTTGGAGTTAAATATTTCAAAATACCGGATAATAGTGAGAGGTAAGCAATATAAGTTATAGATCCGGCAAGAACGAATATAAATCCGTGTTGTATTTCTTAATTTTTTTTTAGAAAAGCGAAGTGGTTGAACTGCATAAACAAACCACACTTAATACATGAAAAATTGTCGGGGGATTCTAGGATCTGCGAAAGACATTTCTCGAAAGACATGTATGGCAAGTCAACGATGCGCTTAAAATGGTCGGCAACACCTAATTTGGAAATTTTGAAAAATATTTCCAATATAACTGAAGGTAATAACGAACACTGAGTGTAAAATAACATAAAATTGATGAATTATATTTTCTTAGGTAATAATGATCAAATGATCACGTCTAACGAAACAGAGGGGTTTGAACATGTTAATGAAAATGTCCAAATGAAGGAAAGTTTAAGCTCTGTGGCAGAAGAAGCGGAAACAGGTGATATTCAAAATAATGAATCGATCAATACTCCAGTAGAAGCAGAGTATGAACCTCTTAGTGAAGGTTTTGCGCCTAAAGATGTTACTGACGTTATCGTAGAAACATCACCGAAAGGTCATAAATCGACGCAGACGTCTTTTGCGGAAAATGAACAGGTATTTCGTTTGAAAAAAGAGTGTGAAAATTTAAAAAAGGAAATTGAAACACTAAAAAAAGAAAAGTATTCGGAAAAGGCATATTTAGAAAAAACAAGAATTATGTTACCTAAGGAATTAGCGACCATTGTTGAGAGTCAAATCAAAAACTTTGAAAAAAAACGTAGGGGATGGAGGTACTCGAACGAGTTTAAAAAATTCTGTTTAAGCATATATTTCATAGCGCCAAATTCTTATTACTTTTTAGAGCGAAATTTAAATCTACCATCCAAAAAAACATTAACTAGGTTTACAAAAAACTGGCCTTCTGGTCCTGGATTCCATAAGACTTTATTTAACGCTTTGAAACTTAAATTACAGATTCTTCCAGAAGTTGCCCAGAATTGTCTTATATGTCTAGATGAAATTTCTCTCAAAACTCATCTTTATTTCAATAGAAATAGTGGAGAAATTGTAGGATTAGAAGACGATGGGCAAAAGAAAACTGCACTTGCTGCAAACTATGCCATTGTTGTAATGGTTAGGGGAATCACCCATCGTTACAAGCAGTTGCTCGGGTATTATTTGGTTAATTCAGCCTGCCCAGCTAAGGCATTAAAAGAAATTTTATTTACATGCATTAAACAATTAATTGAAGTGAATATGAAACCGAGGCTTGTAATCTCAGACCAAGGTGGAAATTTCATTTGTCTAAATAGACTCCTTGGCATTCCCTTTCAAAAGCCATTTTTTTATGTAGAAAATACTAAAATATTTTATATGTTCGATAGCCCTCATCTTTTAAAATCATTCTGGCGAAATTTCATGAAGTACGATATTGCTGTTGATAACAAAAAAGCAAATTGGAAAGACGTTGTGAATTTTTATTTATGGGAGAAAAATAATTCATTTCGAATGGCTCCCAAATTGACAGATGAGCACATTTTTCCCAACAATTTCCAAAAGATGAGGGTGAGGCTTGCTGCTCAAACGATAAGTGCAACAGTTGCAGCTGGTATTTATACTCTAGCTAGTCACGGTGCTGTATCTTCAACAGCTATTAATACCGCTGAAATTATTGACAAAATAGATAAGTTATTTGATATTTTCAATTCATCTAAATTTCGAGAATCCAAAAAATTCAGAAGGCCATTTTTCGCAAACCCAGAACAAATTACTTTTTTGCATGAAATGAATTTATTTTTTGAAAATATGACTTTTCATGAAAATTCTAGAAATGTAACTAAAAAAATGCGTTTTATAAAAGGATGGCAACAGAATATAAATGCCTTAATTGACATTTTTACAGAAGTAAAAGAAGACGGTATTAAGTTTCTTTTAACAAGAAATCTTAATCAAGATTGCTTGGAAAACACCTTTTCTGTTTTACGTAACCGAGGGGGAAATAACAAGTTGCTGACTCCATTTCAATTTATTTGTTCATTTAAAAGATCTTTTTCTGCAAAATATATGGAAGATATTACCCATGGAAACTGTGAGCCAACTGCTAACATGGAACTTCCAGACATTGAAGTGCAGATGGAACCACAAAAACAAAATAAGGACAATTTGGCTTACGCTTTCAAAACTGAACCTGATTATAAAACTGTGAATTTTGGTATTGATAATGCATTCTACTATTTCGCAGGATATATTTTAAAAAAATACCGCCAAAACCACAAGTGTGAGTTAAAATTGAGTCCGCAACTTAACGTTTCCTCCCTTTTTACAGATTTTAAAGAATATGAAGATGCGAAATTGACACGGCCTAATCAAGAATTTTTAGACTCGTTAGAGAATCTTGAACAAAAATTTATTTCTTGTTTTCCAAATATGTACTACCTAAATAATTTTGAGGGAAATATTTTTAACTTTTTGAAAAATGAATTTCATTACAACTGTTGCAAAAATCAAAATAACGAATTTCTTATCAAATTTTACATCCGAGTACGGGTTTACTTTATTCTAAAACAGTTCAATAAAAATAACAAAAAATGTAGCAACAAACAAAAATATTTAAGTGTAGCACACATGTGAATATAATTATATTAGATATAAAATGTTCAATAAGAAATATTACAAATTGATTTTGCTTTTTTTTTCGTCACACCCTGTACCACATTTTGAAATAATTCAACTACTCTTCCATCCCTCTTTTACTAGAGCACTTTTATTGCCGTCTATTTCTCGTGTATGTGTACTGCAAATTGTAAACTGATAAGAAACACGTGGAGAGTGTCCCTACTCATTAATGGATATACTCTGACCAGATCCAAACACAGCTTCTTAGGATGATCATTAGCACTGGTCACTTTCGAAGAGAATAAAAGTGCTACCTATTCCAAAAAACATTTAGATTTTTTGTAACTAAAAGTGAGGACATTATTCCAGACTCTAGTTTAGTAGGACTTGATTTGATGTATATATTTCAGTTTATATTGACAGTTGATCCAGTTGACGTTTATAGTAAGGACTTTCTTAAGTGAGTACTAAAGCTGACAAATAAAAAGTGAAATTACCGACCAATCTAGATATTTCCAATCGACTGAAGGTCACTAGATTTTCGAATGTACCCACTAAACTAACATTAAGTTTTAAGTAAGAAGAATTAATAAGCGTTAGGTATGTTGGTTCTGTGCAGCTTCTAACTTTGCTACCCCTACGATACGTCTTGTTCCTTATACAAACAGCTTTCTAAAACAATGCCTGTTAACCTTTTCGATGTAGAAAATTGATCGAAGACGGTATTCGATTCGCTCTTAGATTTCGTGTGTCTAATCGAACATAAAAACCAGATCAAAAGTGCTCTGAGAGCAAAAGTGTTCCGAGGGCGCCCAATCGATTACCACATTAATATACAGATAGTGTTTTTAGGGGATTTAAGGAAAATTGATTTGGTTTTGTTCTCCAACATTTTGCGATTAAAGATCAAACTGAAATCAACTTTACCTTTAGTGTGCATACTGTTTGTAAAACTAGTAAGAGGTTGTAGTAATTGGCGTACCATGTTTTATATTTTATAATATCTCTCGCTGTCTTATGGCAGATGGGGATCAGATGACTTAAAGCGCTCGTACAATCTGCTCGCTGTTCATAGCAATTTTTTTTGCCAATGTTGTCTAGGAAACGACAATAGCAAAAGTGAGAATCGTTCTGATGACCACAGTATTGCACTACTGAAAAATTTGTGTCCGAGGTAAATGCTAGATATCAAGCACTATTTGAACAACGTCTGAGTAAATACGTCCAAGTCGCGCTGGAAATTATTAAATGAGAAAGTCTAATAAAACTGCCACATTACCAACACGCCCTCATTTCTCTTAAGAATAGTCCACTACCTACAAAATTCGAGTCATGTTTCAGCTCGATCAGGTAATATCTATTATAATCCTTAAAAGTTAACCGACAATAATTTACTTACTTAGGTCGCGCTACAGTCCGGGGTGGACCTGGGCCTCAACCAATACGCCTCTCCAGTTAGCGCGATCTTTGGCTAACTGCCTCCAGTTGCGCACTCCAAGTTGGTTGAGGTCCCCTTCCACTTGCGCGCCACCTAAGGCGAGGTCTTCCTCTACTGCGTTGTCTCTCCGGGTTGGAATCGAAGACTCTTCGGGCCGGAGCGCTGCTGTCCATCCGCTCTACATGTCCCAGCCATCTTAGACGACTGATGGGTACTTTTCTGACTAGATCGATGTAGCTGTACAGCTCGTAGAGTTCGTTGTTAAATCTCCTCCTCCAGAGCCCGTCAACGCAAACGGGACCAAAATTCACTCGAAGAATTTTGCGTTCGAAACGACGAAGGAGATCTTCATCCGCCTTTGAAAGCGTCCATGCTTCTGCACCATAAAGTAGGGCTGGGATGATGAGGGTCTTATATAGAGTCTCCTTAACATTTCTTGACAAGGCCTTACTAATCAATTGCCTTCTTAGACCAAAGTAACAGCGGTTGGCAAGTGTGATTCTTCGCTTGATTTCTGAGGTGATATCATTTTCAGAATTAATAGCGGAGCCGAGGTAAACAAAGTCCCGAACTACCTCAAAGTTATAGCTGTCCATCGTGACGTTCTGTCCGATTCGTCGGTGTTGTGTCTTGTGTGTACCGTCTTGTTGACAGCATATATTTTGTTTTGCCCTAATTCACCACTAAACCCATTTTTGACGCTTCTGTACTGATACTTGCAAACGCACCAGTGACAGCTCGCTGTGTTCTGCCAATGATGTCGATGTCGTCAGCGTATGCAAGAAGTTGCACAGACTTCTGGAAGATTGTGCCTCTGGTGTTGGCTTGCTAGTTTCGCACAATCTTCTCAAGAATAATGTTGAAGAAGTCACACACGACCTTGTCTAAATCCTTTTTTGACATCAAAGGTCTCGGTGAGATTGTTTCCGACCTTTATGGAGCAGCGAGCATTCTCCATCGTCATTCTGCACAATAAGACGAGTTTGGCAGGGATGTCAAAACTGGACATGGCTCTGTATAGCTCGTCTCTATAAATGCTGTCATATGTGTGTTATTTCTTTGATAGCCAGCTAACGACTGACTTCTCTTTATTATTTTATTAGATAGAGTTACAGAGTTGCCAGCATATACAACACCTTCCCTTTTAAGTTATCTAATGTAATATAATACTTAATTCCATCTATTGTTTAAATCTTTAGATTATATATCAAAACAAGCTTACAAATCTAATGCAATTGTTATAAAGAAATTACTTAGAATGTTGTGCTGTATTGAATACTTAAATAAATTCATATATATAAGCTGATGTTCAATTTATGATCGTTTTCGCAGCCATTTCGAATTTCTTCGCAGAACCGTTCCATCTTCGAGTTCAATCCAATAAGATCTTGGTCCATCATGCGTTCTCATAATTGTTGCTTGTATCCACCCTTTCTTATTGTGCTGGTACCACGCCTTCTCCCCCTGACGAAATGGTTGCTTACACTTTGCGCTGCGATCGTAGTATTGTTTGGAATGTTTGTTTTTTGCATCAATGTTGTTCTTTATATTTGGTATAACCTTTGGTTGAAACAGATTCATTCTTGCTGGTAATAATGTTCTTGTTTTCCTGCTCATGAGTAGTTCGACGGGTGAAGCATCGACTTCCTTTAGTGGCGTATTGCGGTATTCTAATAGTGCGAGCCAGATTTCTTCGTTGTTTTCATGTGCCTTTTTTAGTAAATTTTTCGCTATGCCAACTGCTCTTTCAGAAAATCCATTAGCTTGTGCATATCCTGGGCTTGTTGTTGTTATTTTTGCTCCTATTTGTTCACAAAATTTTTTAAATTCAAACGAATTGAACGGCATGTTGTCCGAGACAATCTCAACTGGTATTCCATGATTTGAAAAACATGTTTTTAGCTTGCCTATGCATTCTCCCGCTGTTTTTGAACGCATTGGAATTATATCTAGGTAGCGAGAGTAATAATCCGAAATAATCAAATATGTTTTGGATAAGTACTCACAAATGTCCAATCCAAGTTTGCTATATGGTAGTTTTGGTACTTCATGCGATAACATTGGTTCCTTTATGTTTGAAGAACGATTCTTTTGACATACTGTGCAGTTTTCTATCCGTTTTTCTATTGCTTGGTCAATTTTGGGCCAATATACTAAACCTCGTGCCCTTTTCTTCGTTTTCTCGATTCCCATGTGTGATAAGTGTAACTGCGATAATATGTGTTCGCGTAATGTAACTGGAACAATTACTCTATCATTCAAAAATATAATATTGTTTTCTATTGACAAATCATTACGTAGCTTCCAGTATATTTTAACATCTTCGCTTAGCATTCGTTTGTCGTCTGGCCAACCTTCTAGCAGTACTGTTTTTAACTCCTGTAGGGTCTTATCATTTTCTAGCTCTTTTCTGAAACTTTCCAAGCGTTCATTTGTGATATTAAGTGAATGTACGAACTCGTTTAAATCATCTATTTCTTGTTTTTGATCATCCTTGTCATAATATCGTGACAACAAATCTGCAATATATAAATATTTACCAGGAATATAGACCAAGTTTAATTGATATTTAATAAGACTTAGTTTCATGCGTTGTAGTCTCGCTGATGGAATTTTACAAAAATCTTTTTTCATAATTTCGACCAGTGGTTTGTGATCAGTTTTAATTGTTACTAGGCGACCATATATATAATAATGAAATTTACGACATGCAAAAACCACTGCCAAGAATTCTTTTTCAACTTGTGCGTAATTGATTTCAGCATCAGTGAGACTTCTTGACGCAAATGCAATAGGCTTACCCATCTGCAAAATACAACAACCTAATCCATATTTAGAGGCATCCGTTTCTATGGTTATTTCCTTGGACTCATCGAATGTTTGCAGAGTTGGGGCATTTGCAATCATTTCTTTAATCGATTTTAAACAATTATCATGCGCTATTTGCCATTTATAAACAACATCATGTTTAAGTAGTCCTCTAAGTGGTTGCGAAATCGACGCCAAATTCGGTATATATTCTCGAATATAGTTAATCATGCCGAACAATTTCTGTAAATCTGTTTTGTCTTTCGGCTTATCAATTTTCATTATCGCTTTCACTCTATCCGGGTCACATCGAATACCATCATGGGATATAATTTTTCCCAGATATTTTACTTCTTGAACTCTAAACTGAATCTTATTTATGTTAAATTTAATATTCAATTGTCTTGCCCTATTAACAACACGTTGTAAGATGGCATCATGTTCTTCAATTGTATCCGCCGCAATCAAGATATCATCTATAAATACTATCACATTCGGTATATCTTCAAAATTTCTTTCGTTGTATTTTTGGAAAACTTCGGGCCCGATTTTAATACCATATGGCAAACGCTTGAAACGATAACACCCAAAAGGAGTATTAAATGTACATAACTCACTTGCTTTTGTGCTTAAACCAATCTGCCAAAATCCCTCCTTCAAATCAAGCACCGTGAAGTACTTTTTGTTTGCGATGCGAACAGATATCGATTCAAAAGATGGTATAGTGTGGTTTTCACATAAAGTGTCTGCATTTACATCCTGTGGGTCAATGCACAAACGTAGTTGCCCTGATTTCTTCTCAACAATTACTAAGTTCGACGCACGTTCGATCGGTCCATCCACTCGTTCAATTATATTCCGATCAACCATATTCTGCAGTTCTTCCTTCACACGAGTTGTCAGAGATAGGGGTATTCTTCTTGCCGGTTTCACCACTGGAAAGGAATCATTTTTTACTTTAATGTCCAGATTTTTCACAAAACACCCCAAACCTTCAAATATGTCTCGATTTTTCTGCACAAATATATCCCTGGACGTATGTTCGATTGAATTGATTCGTTTAATCAAATTTAATTGTTTGCATGCTTCCAGACCCAGTAATGGTTCGTACCTAGTATCGATAACAGTAGACTTCAATGACATTTCTTTGTTTCGGCACGTAACAATACATTCCACGATTCCCTTGTAATTCAAATCGTTTCCCCCATAGCTCTGTGGCGGTACACCACCTTCTTTTAACACAACGTCTTCCATATATTTTAGATATCTATATGGCAAAACACTAACATCAGCACCCGTATCCAACTTAAAATTTATCATGCAATTATTTACACGAATTTGTTCATACCATCTTTTGCGCTCAACACCTGCTTCAGCTATATTATGCAAAACAATATCCTCTTCCTTAGCTACTGTATCAATTTCTCTTATTTCACGTACCTTAGATGCAAAGCATGCGACACTAAAATGATTTAATCGACCACAATTATTGCATCGTTTACCAAACGCCGGACACTTGCGATTATCATGCAAACCTTTACAAAATTTACAACAACTGCGAATGTGCTCGCGCCTGTCACTATCTACATTTTTACCGCTTACTTGGTTGTTGTAGACAAATCTACCAGTTTGTTTTTGTCCATACTCACTGTCCGTTCGCTTCCCCGTTCTTGAATTTACGGCATCTACCGCTGCATATTTGTTTTGTTGTTGCATGTCATTTGCATGTTTTTCCACCAACTCTGATGCTCTTGCAATTTCAATTGTTTTGGCACAATCCAGTTTTTCGGTTTCTAACAACTTTTTCCGGAGTTTATTACTATTAGTACCAATTACAATATTATCGCGAATCATTCGATCGGGGTCGGCATATCCACAGGATTTCACTAATTTGCGCAAATCCAATAAATATGCTTCAAATGATTCCCCTTCTTCTTGTTTTCTTGTATTAAACTTGAATGCTTCGTACACCTCATTTTTTCTCGGCGAGCAGTAACTCTCAACCGCTTTTACCACTGTTTTGTAATTTTTCTTGTCATCGTCGCTCAAGCCCAACGTATTAAATATTTCTATTGTTTCCGGACCACAAGCATTTAAAAATGTACCAACCTTTTGCAACTCCTTTCTGTCTTCTAAGCCAATTGCAATAGAAAAAACATCATAATTTTGCTTAAAAACTCTCCAATTTTCAGCAAGGTTTCCTTCTAGTTTTAATGGATCTGGTCTCCTCACATCAAAATTACCGCCATTCGTCGTCATTTCGGATTCTTCACCTTCAATGGTATCGCTTCCAATGCTCTCGAAATCTTCCTCAGAATTTAAATTTTCTGTTTCAACCTGACTTCTTGTTTTAACCATCTATTCCTATTTCGACTGCGCCATGTGTTATTTCTTTGATAGCCAGCTAACGACTGACTTCTCTTTATTATTTTATTAGATAGAGTTACAGAGTTGCCAGCATATACAACAATATGCGGCCTTAAAATCGATAAACAGGTGGTGGGTATCGACTTGGACTTCTTGGGTTTTCTCCATGATCTGCCGTAGTGTGAATATTTGGTCTGTTGTGGACTTACCGGGCCTAAAGCCGAACTGATAGGGTGCGTTAAATTAAACAACATGTACATATAACAGAATATAGAATATATTTTATTGAAAACATTCTCTTCCCAAATTCACATGTAGGCAATTAAAAAATGAAAAACAGGAATCACGCAGCCCACTATTTCTTAAACTTTTGCAGTTGCGGGGCAGATAACTTCACCTTGCCAGGTATATTGCGAGCCAATGCTTCGTCTTTGATGCCCTTCAGTAAATCTTTCTCTCGAATCGAACAGCTTTTATCTTTAGAAAACATTAACAAAGCCGTCTTGGCCGCACGACCGCGCTTACCTGTTCCCGGTGTCAGCTTGACTTTGAATCTACAAAAGTAACAACACAATGTGTGTTAAAGCATTTTATCCGACATCACAAAAATATCGCAACTCACTTATAATTCTGTAGCGACTGATATGGAGCCACCACAGGTATGGCAAACAGCAGCTCGTCTTCTTCGAATGGAGTTCCTGTAAGCGAGTCCAGCATATCAACGTCTGCATTTGCGGTTACATCTTCACCATCATCATCCGCTTCGATGTTCGGTTGCTTTGGCTCAAACTGACGCTTCGTCTGGTTGAACTTGGCCGCCACTTCTTCGATCTTTTCCGCATCCGTCTTCATTTTATCCGTACCAGCAGATTTAAGGATATTCATGCGCAACTGCCGTTCTTCCTCATCTTGGTCCCTATACTTCGATTTGATTTTCTTCAACTTACCGCGCTGTCCACGCTTCAATTGCGCATTTGACTGAGCATCTTCCTTTTGATTCTGCTGTTGTTGTTGATGTTTTTGATGCAGCTGGTTCTGCTTCTCTTCCTTGCGTTTCTTTGCGTTTTGCTGTTGTTTCTTTCGAGGAGCAATTGCTGGGATAATGTAGGGCGTTTCGGTGTCATCTTGCTTAGTGCTCGAAATCGTTTCAACGGATTGAGGTTCCGTTGTCGAATTGCTACGCAATGTAACTTTGCCTGTGTCGTGCTCTATTTTCACTTGGGTATCTGGAAAAGTTATTTCATTGTCTTCCTGCTCAATGTTTCGTTCATCGTCATTTTGCTTTGAGTCCTCGTTGTCGGAAGCTTCTAATTCGATTTCAACATCTTCGACAACCGGTTCTAGTTGCTCGTTTTCGATTGTCAATTCCTTGAGCTTTGATGTAGCGCTACCTTCATCTTCGAATGTTCGCACCTTGCGTTCACCTTTGTGCTTTTCAATGAAGCTATCTTCCAGCTTGTACAGAAGACTCAGGCCCAATATCAAATGACATGGTGGCAGAAAGTTCTTCTTGCCACGAATCATGAAACTACCGGTACCGAGGTACTCACCGGTGGGTGCTGTTTTACTGACTTGGTCACTTTTTACCCAGTAGGCGTTGGTTACGACCTTAGCATCCCAGGCGACACTGTATGAGATGGCCATAGTACCAGCTTCAAGAAGGGTCTTTGGCGGAATTTCGGCGCCTGTAGGGTTGCGTATTACTACACTGGAAGCCCCCTGGATTTCGGCATGAACGTAAATATCAGATGGACGCATATACCTGGTTTGATTAAAGAAATTTTACAAAAAATGATAGGTTATATAAGACTGGATTATAATGACGTTGGCCTTGTCACTAAGATATAACTCAGGCTGGTAGATTTCCTGTATAGGATAGCTAAAGAATAGATGTATCCCTATTGTACCCTTTATTTACTGTTTCCACGCATAATGGCGTTTGAATATCAAGTCGTAAAGCGTCATTCTAATCATAAAATTACATAGAAAAGCTAAACCTAAAACTCACCTCTTCACAATCAACTCGTTCTGCTGCGCATCTCGTCCGCCAATGACGAGGTAGTTTTCCGAACTGATAAACCAGTAGAACTTCTCAAACCAGTATACCTTTCTCGCCTTGGATATTGTGGAAATCGTACGGACATCTTTGAGGGTTTGTTGTGTTTTTCTTTCGGCTGATTTTAATGCTTTCTGTGATGCATCGATTGTTTTCTGTTCCTTCTTTGCGGCGTTGCGCTTCATGTCGTAGAATTTTCTGGCATTAGCCCAAGCAGATAAGGCTAAGTCCACGTCCACTATCATAGTAGGTATGCCATCATCATCAGCTTCTTCGTCCTCTTCATCATACGTTTGGACACGATATGGATCTGTTAGTGTCAAAGCAATATGATTGATCTCCAGCTTTAACTGCTTAATAGCGCTCGCAACTGGATCACCATTGGTCTGCGCTGCTTTGACCAGTTCGTGAATGTCAGGCCAAGACATCTGATTCGCAATAGCACTGCGGATAGCCAAAATGGCGTTATCTACCAGTGCTTGGTTACGAGTAATTAACTCTGCCCTCTGCTTATCTACTTCTTGGACTTTCATCAGCTCTTCCAGACGTTTGGCATGATCTTTCTTTACGTTGGAGAGTTTTTTAAGAGCTTCCCTTTCTTGGTGCATAGTCTTCATGTCGATCTTTTGACCCTCCAGTGTTGAATAGAACTCATCAACGGCCAACATAAAGGAATCGTACTCGGCACATGGTTGATCCTTGTACTGCACAAACTGGTATGGATGATACTCGATGTTTTGATAGAAATATTCCTGAACTTCGCCTGATTCAGAGGGCTTTTCTTCTTTCTTTTGGATGAGATAACCCCTAGGTTCAGAGGTACGAGCCTGAATAAGAAGGTCGTTAGCTTCTCTTATCGCACTCATGAGCTTAGGCAAATCAGTGTCGATTTTAAAAGGACGAGCATTTGCACCACCACCATCCTTTTTCTTTTGCTTGCGAGTTTTCTTTTGATCCTGTTGATCTGGAGCCTGCTCTGACCAAACGGGATCCGTAGACGACTTAATGGTACAGTCGGCAATACCATGATTTAGAAGAACATGCTCTATCACTGTTGGCCCGCAGTCCAGCACTGGCATTAGTAACCTTCGTATATTGTCTCCATCTTTTGCATTGGAAATCAATTCCCTTACAGTGTCTTCGGTAAGTTCAGACGAAGCTTCTTTTGCCCTATTAGTAGGATATTTTTCGCGAACCGCGAATCGGACTTCTTCGCCCTCGTAGTGCGGACGTAAAATATACAGGATGGTTAACTCATGGTCGGTAAGTATGACGTTACCGCGATCATACAACTCTATGATAATGTGGTAGGCTGCTTCGCCCATTCCAAACTGAAAATCAACTATACGATCGACGCCAAGTTGTTGAAGCTTCTCCAAACGTTTGTTCTTTAAATGCTTCCTGAGTTTCATACTGAAACCGGACGGTGCCATATTCTTGGGCCATTCGAAGGCAGTCGTATGGAAGCGAATTCCTGACTCAAGTAATAGGACACATTTTGTCTCACCTTGTTGCAGTCGGATTAAGTAAGTTTTGTTATCAATATCGTAAATTTGATTGACACGAAGACCGACGAGCCTGCAAAAGAAAGTTTTGATATGGTATGAATCGAGTTAGTTTAGGCTTACTTTTGTAACTCGGTGACACCGCACACGATGTCATATGTATTGAATCGTGTTTTCATATTTTCCTTTATTGTTTTGATTTTACACGAAGACAAGAATTCTATATATATAACATTGCTTAAAAGCAAAGCTTTGTTCTTTGATTTCACAAATGAAGTTGCCCCGTTGCCCGAATGGTAAAATTGAACATTGAAGTACGAAATGTAAAATGTCAAATATTGGCAAGAAACAAAATTGAAAAGGAACGATGCGTTCGGAAAATTGATTTTCTGTATACCTAGGTTTTCTACAGTGATGAAAAGCGGATACAATTGTATCTTTTGGATACAGTTAAAAAATTTAGTTAGACGGATACAATGTACTCGAAAAAGTTAGAAATTACCAAACATAGTTTTGCTTCAAAAGTTACGCAGCTACAATCCTTCTTTAAGCCCGTATGACACTACATTTTTTTCTGTATTTAAATTATTTTTTTTTTCTTTACGAAGGATTATTTTAGGTAGTAGATTTTTTTACCTTTGACATATTGAGTTCGAAAAATGAACGGCGCACGTAGGTATGTAGATACTTACCCCCGTATTAATAAAAAAAAACGCTATCCGCTCTCTAACACGTGTTTTAGCTGGCAGACGGATAGTGACCCTATCCGTTTGTTAACTTTTCTTATTAATAAACATATTCCATCTACATATTAGCTATTCGCTCCTTATCACCTAACGCACGACAGCACTACACGGAATTGTAATAAACATTCTAGTACATCTGTCATATTTCGTTTTTCAAGCGGTTGTTGCGCTCAGAAATTCACCGATTCTCTCTCAGATTCTCTCTTGTAGAATGTTCAAATGTCACGCGTCCGTTGCCATAAGTGCAGATTTGTCTGCATTTTGCAGATTTTCAACTTATCTGCAGACTTTTAAAAACCAGAAATCTGCGCTGCAGATTTTGTCTGCATTCGCCAAAAAAAATTATATTTTGTTCTTTAAAAAAAAACTCTACTTTTATTTCGAAAGATTCAAGTAGACTGAACGCAGTCAGTAATGTGTCAAAATGAAATTTATTTGATTTTTGTTTAAAGCGTAGTATGCAGATGATCCGAAACGAAATTTTCCGGTGGTCTCCAAAAAGACAACGAAACGTCCGCGAAATGGCAGCGGAAAATAATTTGTGGAGGTTTTTATCAGCTGCTACACAAGTAGCAGTGTTACCATCACTGTCAATATATCTCCGATTTGGATACTCGAACTTTTCGCTTGCTCCTTAAAATTTTCATTTGGTAATTGTCCTAATTTAGATATTTACTTTAAAGTTTCGTGATTTTTTGGCTAAAAATGCATAGGTACTTCAATAACAAACGTATTCTTTTCGCATAACGTACCCCTAAACATTTTTTTTTGCTTATTTTGACCACTTAAACTTGATGGCTGAACTCATTCTTGGTCTTCAAATGTTGCTTATGAATTATAAAATAAGTTTATAAAGAAAATATCGGCAAATTACCTTTAAATTTTCTAGAAAAAGATTTTAGAAATTTTTCCGTATGAACAATTTTTTCCGATCAACTTCTTGGTTAATTCCACAAAAAACATAAACAAATCATTCCACTGAAATATTTAATTTCTTTACTGTTTCATCTGTCTGAATTTGTGCAATGAACGCCTATTTTTCATTTATCGTCGTCCTTAAACAATTTAATAAGTCTGCCAATGAGTTTAGGTAATTTTGGCGCCGAAATTTTCCAACTTGCCCCCATACCTCTTATAAATCTGGCAACACTGGAGTACAAATGTCAAATTTTCGCAAGCAAATAATGTCCCGGACAATAAACGTGTGCGAAAAGAGAGTGGTGAATTGTACCAAGCAATCTACTACAACTAACCATTTTTCCGCCATCATTTCGCAGCATCTGCGTACCAGCTGCGTACTGCAAAACGAAAAGGAGAGCGAAATTTTTCGTTCATGATTTCGTTGTGTCACTTTTGTATGGGATTTTCCGTTTCGGGTCATCTGCATACTGAGCTTAAAGAAAAGAAAGTTCAACGGAAAACGGAAAACGGAAACAGTTGGCGTTGGCGTCAGTTTTGTGGTGGTGACGTGGTGACAATAAGTTGAAATAAAGTGCACGGTCGAACGAAACTTTCTCGATACTAGATAAAAGAAAACAAAATGCTCTTTTGGATATTCATCTCATATGGCAGAGTTATATAAAATAACAATATAAGTTTTTAAAGGTTAAAGCTCTCAGTAACTGGCATTGTCGCAAGCGTCTACTGTACTATTTTATGAGGTCTTACTCCTCACTCGATTTTTGGGTACAGGAGACAGGACAAGCGTACCCAGTAGCAGTTTCTGTTTTTGACCTAAGGATATGTTTTTAATTTTGATTTTAATATGATTTAAGTTTTCAATTATTGGAAGTATTGCTCGTGATAGACCGATATCTTGAGATAGATTATGTAATAATTCAGGCATTTGTGAATTTGCATTAGTGCATTAGAAAATTGAATGTCCCGATGCTCATTATGTGCGATGCAAATGAAGTTTTTGTTTTTGTAAAATTATCCAGACATAACAGTGCAAATATTGCAATGTTTCTGAAAACTGACTGTGTGATATTGTTCCGGATAAAAGAAATACTTCGTTTTTGACATTTTATCGAAATCGAAGATGGGGTCGTTTTCGAGATAGAGCAGTTTTTAAAATTAGCGTTTTCGGTGCTTTCAATTGAAAATTAAGGACACAATAGTTTTGAAAACATCCATTTGACTCTAAGTTTGCATTTTGGTCAAAATCGTTATTGCCGTTTTAAGTTAATTAGACAAAACTATATTTTAAAAAATTACTATTTTCATAAATCCATTTTACGATAATATAGAGAAAAACTGAGCTTGCTATTAAGTTATAAATGACCGCACATAACCTTAGAAATCAATTTTTGCTACAATCATATAGACCGTTTTCGATATATGTCGAAATTTCATAAGTACCGTTGTTCGAATTTTTAGCCAAAAACTGGGTACGCAGTCATGGTAACCTCACCTACTTAAGCCTAAATATCAATTTTGGTTGAAATCGTTAGAGCTGTTTTCGATCAAATCAAACTGGTACGAAAATGTTGTATGGGAAGTACCATTAATATTGAGGTTACCTCGCAAAAAAAAAACACCTCCCGAAGGAAACCAATATCTTTCCCTTACTACGTAATGGAGAAAGTTAAAAATAAAAATGGTACATAGTAAGATTTTGTTTATAGAAATCTGCATTGCAGACTTTTTTTTGTCATGATTGCAGATTTTTCAAAATATTTTCATGGCAACACTGCGCGTCATTCGAATATTGATGTCTTGTCATTTGAAAATTATTTATGTTCCCAGGATATATTTTAGAATTTAATTATTATTCGAAATGTGAACCCAAATTTATCTACACAAATTTGCAAACCTAAAATAAACAAAAACCTTAACTTTTGGTATTCGTAACACCAAAAAGGATTCGAGATTTTGTAAAGTCCCTCACCCTCTCTGAGTTAAAAAGTTATCCGCTCTCTGTACGCCGAATTCGGCGAGTTAATTTATCCGCTCGTTATTAAATGTCAGTGAAACCAAACACACGTTTATTAATAGGAATTTGAAGCTAACATGTGTGTTAGTGCTAACTCGCCGCTGCTCGTCGTTTATTATAATATGGGGGTAAATATTTATACATAAATAATTTACAAAAATTATCCGCTCGATATTATATTACATGTCAGCGAAACCAAACACACGTTTATTAATAGGAATTTGAAGCTAACATGTGTGTTAGTGCTAACTCGCCGCTGCTCGTCGTTTATTAATATGGGGGCCAGGATATATTTTATATTTAATTATTATTCGAAATGTGGACCCAAACCTTAACTTTGGTATTCGTAACACCGAAAAGGATTCGAGAATTTGTAAAGTCCCTCGCACCCTCTCTGAGTTAAAAAGTTATCCGCCATCTATACGCCGAATTCGGCGAGTTAAGTTATCCGCTCGTTATTACATGTCAGTGAAACCAAACACACGTTTATTAATAGGAATTTGAAGCTAACATGTGTGTTAAGGACCATTCACATGAGAGCGAATTGCGAACCACGAACTGGCGAATATTCGTAGATTCTGACACTTCATTTACATGAAAACTTTTATTAGTCGCAGGTACCCGCGAATCATTTGTATTGTTAAAGGTTAACTTCGAGCGAATTTTTCATTCGCAGGTTTGTGGATCGCGACTGTTTTATGTGGATTGTGAATAAAGTGTGACAGTTCGCGGCAAGAATTTTCAATTCGCGGGAGAATTGCTGTAATTGTAAATTTCGTTATTTTAATCAATTAAGTCTCGGTTTTTTTAGATTAGGTGTTATATTAATTGAATATAATGCTTTTGTGGTAAAACAAATAGCAATTTTCTGTTCATAAATACCGATGAATTGATTTGTTCGCAGTTCGCCTATTCGCAGTTCGCGTTCATGTGAATAGTCCTTTAGTGCTAATTCGCCGCTGCTCGTCGTTTATTAATACGGGGGTTAGGAAGGAAAACATGCTACATTTTAATTGATATAACGTAAAGTAATACAAATAGACATAAATAAATGTAAACATAACTATGAGAAAAAATTAGACACCGTACTACTAATTAGCTCTGCATAAAAGTTAACGAGTTAAAGTTACGCAGATGTAAGGTACGTCAAGTTTTTGTATGCTTTCTGACGTTTATTACGGTTCATATTATTATTTTATACTTTAATACGGGTTAAGATTTACAGAAAATGAAAAATACCCAGAAAGTATAAAAATGGATACATTCGTGAAATGTATGAAATGTTGATGACGTCAGAAGACGAATTTGTCGAAGAACTGATGGTAAAAAAGTGTTAAAATTGGTTTAAACTGTTTTAAGTCCGCGTTTAAGTCCATCTCTAATCCAGCAGGCTTAATGCATGTTTTTGCGTTAGTATTATGGAGATATATTTTAAACTAAAAGCGGATAAAACACACCCGCGGTGAATAATATGGCCGTTAGAGACACTATTACATAATTCTGTTCTCCAGACTTTGTTCAAATTAATTGCTTAAACTAAAATCAATTTCACCTCACCTTGTGAGGGTTTTGTGAAGGTGCAGGGAAATAACTCCACGGGCAATAACTTCACATGGGAAATAACTTCACCTCGAGTGGGAAATAACTTCACTTACAAAAAGTGAAGTTGTTGCCCACTGAAAGTGAGCAATAACTCCACCGTAAATTTTGTGAAATTATTTCCCACCTACAATTTGAAAATTTGTTGATTCTAACTGGAAAACAAAATCAAATTATTTATAAGTAGTATCTTTGTATATACATTCCTATAGTAGCGCCAAGAAATCTAATAAAAGTGTTGTACCAGTATCCCACGGAAGCTTTGGCGCTTCAATCGTTCAATAATGAAAAATGGTTTGTGCCCTTAATTGATTTAGACTGAGCTTTAAGTTTTTATCGGTGTTTCGTCAAAACAAAAGCTATATTTGAACGAACGAAATTGATGTGATAAACAAAAAAAAAGTAATATTTTTAGACTTTTTGGCATATTTGCTATTTATTATGGATTTTGTCAAGAAAATAATTTGTATTTGGACTGGTTGCCATATTTCATTTTTTCTCCCCGATCACTATCTAAGATTTGTTTGCCAAATATCTAGATCCGTCAACATAGCAATGTAGTATTTTCAGCTGCTATAGAAGTAGGTAGATTATGAGCCGGGAGAGCCTTCGAGGGGCTCTGGCACTGCGGCTTCTTATCTTAAAGGAGCCTATTGTGTAGGTGCATAAAACATAAACACGTAGGTGGATATTCAATTGCAAGATGCAGACGCTACTCCTATATTATGTTTTGAACTTGTGTTTGTTTTTTCAACTAATTTACGATGACTTTAGTCTTTGGTGGATTCCAAAGACCAGTTGCATTTCATTCTTTGCATGGGTATTGTATTGGAGCATGAGTGATGGAGGGAATTCTCTGCCGCAAAGTCCGATTTGAGGAGGGTTTCGACTTAAAGAGAGTCGACTGTATGGGAAAATTAAAATCTTGTGTCTAAGTTTTAATACATTTGTTCGACTTATGGAAAATTCGACATAAGGTAGATCGACTAGGGGGAAAGCGGGAGACTTGAGCCACTTTTTGTTAGATCGTTAATAAAAATTTGTTTATCAATCACAGCCACCTGTTAAATGGATTTTTTTATAGCTACATTTATCTATTTTAAGAACGGTCCCTTAAACTTATAATAAACGCAAGAAATTTTTGCCAAATGCCAAATGTTTGAAAACAGATTTTCGGCTACTAGATTGACAATTTAGCTATATCAAAACTACAATGACTAATGACTTGAAATACCTATGTACAATATATTTATGTTCAAAAATCGCCTTCCAAGATACCAGTGTGCTCGATATACTTGTTGTCGATGCATCCCCCAAACTGATGAAACGGCTACTTTAGCTACTGCTAGATAAGCCTCGAGGTGCTTTTTCATACTTACACTTAGGTTAGATGTAATTATCACACCAAAGTATTTCTACTCTTTCACTACTTCAACGCGTACACCCTGATAGGACCATTTTTCGTTGCGAGAGTATCTTCCACCACCATTTCTAAAAATCATCATCTTTGATTTCGATAGGTTTACAGTCGAATTCCATTGATTGCAGTAACTTTCAAGACGATTGATAACTAGCTGCATCCCATTTACTGTCTCCGACAAAAACACTATACCTATATCGTCCGCAAACTTTAACGCTGGTATCCGCACACCACCAAGTTTAATCCCTCCTTCTATACTTCCTCAACTGTATCATTTCTAAACAAGATGAAGAGCAATGTGCTTAAGAAGCAACCTTGCTTAACACCCATTTGCGATCAGAATTCTTCAGTATGTAAGAGTGTGTGATGTCGTTGCCGACATAGCTTACAAGTGAACTGACTTCGACAGCCGTTAACCGTGGGAATAGTGAACAGAAATGAAGAGGATGAGGGGATCTGCATAAACGACAGTTGAAATTATTCGTTTTAGTGTGAAATACCTACACGATTTGCTGATTTTGAGGTGGTCTTTCAGCCTTAAGATTTGAGTATCAGAAACTGATTCTAGGATTTGATATTGCTTGATTAGAAATGCGTCCAATTCTGAATTGACAAAACATTTTTAATATTTTTAATTTGTAAGAAATTCACACAACAAATACAAATCGAAACCCAACGAGAAAAAATTTTCTAATGAGTGAAGGAGTAAAAATCTCAACGAAAGCTTTTTTATAAGGAATAAAATTATCAAAGGCTCAAAGCTCTCAGTAATTTATTTCTCGATTTGGTATGAGTAGCGCCACCTATTAGGTTACTGGTACTACTGGATTGGCGCTACTATAGGAATGTATATACAAAGGTAGTATAGCTAATTTATTTAACTTTGCATACACCCAAACTCGCAACTACTCCCACCCCTAAACAGAGACTCCAAGCCGGGGAGTTGCAGGGGGCAGCATGCCCCCCATACATTTTCCACTGTTTATGAAAAATAATTGTAGGCTGACATACCTATGTCGCGGCATGTTAAGAGAAATTATTTCCCACAAAAAAGTGAAGTTTTTGCTCACTTTCAATGGGAAATAATTTCACATAAAATAAGTGAAGTTATTTCCCACTCGAGGTGAAGTTATTTCCCATGTGAAGTTATTGCCCGTGAAGTTATTTCCCTGCACCTTTTGTGAATTGTTAGGTATCAGTGGGGTTTGCCAGAATCGGGCTGTAAATTCAAGTTTCAAATATGTACCTATATCATTTTTTACCGAATCCGAACTAGCTCAATAACCAATCATCACCATCATTACCTTTTATCGAACACACCTTCTAGTCAATTTCACAAAAATGGCTCATTTTTTATGTTCCAGTTCCAATTCCAAACAATCTTCTCATCATCTCTTGACATCTGTCATTCCCACGTGTAAAAGAGAAAACTCAGTCGGCCGGTCGATCAAAGAAACTTACGTAAAAATCTGTAAAAATGTTGGGAGTTTTCAAGGGTTTTTCGAAAATCGCCGCAATTTCATATAATTCACTTAAAAATGTCTCCTACCGGGAAGTGAGGAATCTCTGTCTTTTACCAAAGCAATTACACAACTCGTTCACATTACACAGCCAGGCAAATACTGCTGCAGTGACTGTGGCTGGACCAAAGTTTGCCCACACAAAAAGTGCAAAGGAATTGGTTGAGTTCCTAACAGAGGAAATTCTTGCCGAAAAGAAAGCACAGGCCATTAAAACTGTTCCAACTTCTGTAGATGGATTCAATGTGAACTTGTACGGCGCTGATGTGGAATTGGTTAAACAGATCGGTGGTGAGAAGATTATCGTCAGCTTCAATGTTAATCACACCGTAGATGCAGAAGATGAAAATCCTGAAGTTGATGTTGGCGGTTCTGAAAAGCCTGATATCGCCGAAATGCGCAGCAAACCCAATTTCGAAGTCGATGTTATTAATGGAAATACCACATTGTCATTTACATGCTCGTTTTTACAAGAAGCAGCCCAAGAAGGGGAATATAACGATGTCTTTGCCATCGATGAAATCTGCATTTTCAACGGTGAGTGGAACGAGAAAGTCTATGCCGTCGCTGGAGACGTTCTAGATGGTTACTTGTACGATCTCCTGATGAATTTACTGGAGGAGAAGGGTATTAGCAATGATTTTGCTGAGAAATTATCCGACTTTAGCACATCGTACGAGCATGCATCATATATTGGCTTTTTGGAAAACTTATCCAAATTTACTATCGGCAGCGAAAAGTAATGTGTTGACTCCATATAATTTCATAAATCGTATTAACTATAATAAAACCATGTACAAATAAGTAATTAACCGTGTGTTTTACTTCCTTTTTTATTCTTTTCGAAGAGTAACGAGCTTTCGTTCTAAGATTTGTAGGTTAGAACGCAGCATCTGAAGATCTTGCCAAAGATTAATTCTTTAGGAGATATGAAATACACGACAGTCGTACGAAGTTCATATCCTACATATGATTCTTACAGACTTTTATTTTTAAGAAATTTATTTAATTTCTTATGCTTTTTGTGTATGGATATCAAATAATCAAAAAGTATGTCGAGTATCAATAGCTTTTTTAGTGTATTTTTCTCTTTGAATAAGAAGAGTTGGTGCAACAGCCAACAGCTCCTTTCCACACATGACCCTACGCCTAGCTTCTGAAAATAATTCGTTTGTGTGAGTTTTTTTTATTTTTGGAAGGATGTTTGTTAGGCGTTGAAGCAGTGGAAAAAATCTTGAGATTGATTTGGGTTTTTCACGGAACGAAGCTGAAATCCCTCGCTTAGTACCATAGCAAAATCGTACTTTAGTAGGTACTCGATCACGAATTTCTTGACTAGATTCGTCGGCTACCCCTATATAGACGACAACTGAAGCAGCTGCTCAAATGACCGATTTCAGACAAAATCGAGACATCTAGTCAGACTTATGTCGTTTTCCATTGGGCAAAAAGAAGCGTCCGGGAGAGTCCGGAATCGAAAAAATCACTTCTGAAACTGTTTCATTGGCACAAAAAATACTCTTCTGGTGATTCTGAGGACAGAATTTCGCTTCTGGATTTGAAGTCAGAATCCACTCAAGAAGCACTCACACAAGTGTAGTTTGTGTATTTTATACAAGTCAACTGACGGCTGCCGTAGATTATTTTTTGGCATTTCACCAATACTCTTGTGGATTCAATCAGAAGCAGTTTTCTTGTTCCATTGGACTACAGAATGAGTGGATCCCCGAGTGAAACCAATGGAAAACGACATAAATGTCTGTATTCCATTATCTTTGGCTGTGCCCTTTGTCAATTGTCGCTCATGGCTAAAGTTAATACCTACTTAATTCCATATTTTATTGATAATTTTTCCTTAGCGTTTTCCGATTAGGAAATTGCTCAAATTGGCTCAAATACTGCACTTCGAACGCACCCATCTATTACATTGTCGTTTGACAAGTGACTGACAGCCATAGAACTGAACGAAATTACAAAATGTCAAATATTTAATAATCCGAGTCCGACGACGACGAGTCCGATCTCCGATGTCCGATCTATGATTTTGATTTTCTATCAGCTTCTTGGGCATGTGACTTGTGAAATAAATCTTTTTCTAATAAAATTATCCAACCAAAGTTAAATGGTCATTATTGCTCAATAATGAGCATTTCATCTGTTAATGTTCGTTTATTATTTTTTGCGAAGACTCGTGATTTATCCGGTGTTGGTGAAACAACTGTAAATGTACCCTCTCAAGCAAAAGTATCTGAATTGTTAAATACGATTAGTAAACAATATAACTTGGATATAATAAAAAATCACGTAATTTTGGCAATTAACGAAGAGTACTGTGATAATTTGGAGGAAGTTGTATCATTAAAAGCTGGTGACGAAATTGCTGTAATTCCGCCAATCAGTGGAGGATAACTCAATAACCTTCGCCCTTAAATATTATCACTTATTCTATAAATATGGACTCTTCGATGAACTATTTGAAGCTTACACCAGACAAACTAAATGTTGGAACTATTAGTGACCTGGTTGCGGATGATACGTGCGGTGCTATTTCCCTATTCGTTGGTACAACACGCGATAATTTCGAAGATAAAAATGTGAGTGGTGGCAGTGATGCGTACCAAATTATGTTCCTCATGTTTGAATAACACGATAGTATTACATTTGTGAGAGAGGCAATGTTATTATATGCATGACAATTAAAAAAAAATAGTTATTTATTATTTACATTTTGTAGTTGGTTGCCAAAGCTCAGATAATTCATAGATAGAAAATTTACTCCGTTGAAACGGTTCAAACTTTAAATCTGACTGTGTCTGTCAGTAGCTTTTGTTGGCTCAATCTTAAAAAAATATTCATCGGCTAGTTCAAAGCAATGCGATACATATCAATGCCGTTCGGAAGTCTCCTCATTTTGTAACTACATGGCTTAACAACTGTAATTTCGTCTGCAACTATATATTTATTCTACCCTTTTCAATATCGTCAATGTTTATAAAAACATTCAATGATTTGTTTACAACTTGGCTTTGTTATTTGCAGGTTCTTAGCCTTGAGTATGAGGCCTACGAACCAATGGCATTGAAAAAGATGGCAAAGATATGCGATGATGTCCGCGACAAATGGAATGATGCACATAAAATTGCCATTTATCATCGCCTGGGCATAGTTCCGGTCAAAGAAGCTAGTGTTGTTATAGCGATTTCATCACCACATCGGCAAGCCAGTCTGGAGGCGGTTCAATATGCAATCGACGAGCTCAAAAAATCCGTCCCCATTTGGAAGAAGGAGAAATACTCTACGGACAAATCGACCTGGAAGGAGAACAAAGAATGTCAGTGGCTAAAAAATCGTCGCCAAGAAAGTTGATTTTTGTAGTTTGTACCTATGTAGTTGAATTTATACATAGCTTTTTTTAAATTTGAAATAAAGTGATATATTTTTGTTACCACGCACAGCGTTTCAGTTAATTATCCTCTTTCAGGTTCTGATGGCGCTGCGAAAGTGAAACGCTGCAAGTTGGACTTCAGCACCTGCCACATTGAAAAGCAGTCAATTTCGCAAAATCTTGTTCAAATCGCTGCCGATGAAAGAGAAATCATGCGACGAATTCAGTGCTTTGTGGAAAAGAAACGTGAAGAGATAGACTTGAACAATATTATGGACTTCACGTCGACAAAGCGCACAAAGGGCGAACTTAAAAATGAAGAAACTGATGAGAATTCGTGTGCCAGAACGAACAGCCGAGTTATTAAGCAGACTGATTCCATGGGTCATTTGAGGGGTATAAATGAAAATAATATTTGTTTCTGAACATAATCACTTAACTGACACTTTTCACAGTTCGTCGAGTAAAAAATCGCATCGGTCCCCAAATTAAACCCGACTACCTGCAAGCACTCGACAAACTTATGAAGAATGAGCCGGTCAGTGATGCCGGCATTAAGAAGGAGGCAATTGATCAAGAAGATGATTCGGGTTCAAATGACTTGCCTTTGGGTTTGAGAGAACGATTACAGAACGTTGAGAGTCATTTGAATATGAGAGTTATAAATCCAAAGCATGTGTACGAGAGGATCAAAGCTATCGAGAATAAGATCTTATATCTGGAATCGATTTCACCCGAATACAAGCACTTCTTGGTACTGATCCTTAAGGGTTTTAAATGTGACTTGTTTATTTTGATAACTGTATTTGCAGATGGACAAACCGGTTCATATACAGGAAGCACCTCGGCAATTTAAGAAGAAGGTGTATTCGGTGGAAGAAATCGATACTCTAATTGATGAAGTGAAGGCGGACATTGAGAGGGAAGAGCAAAGGGAGCAGTCAAGTTAGTTTTAAGTTTACTCGGAAATAAAGTATTTTTAGTCACCTGGTTATTGGGTGTCTTGCAAATGTGGTTTTCTGAAAGGAACGAAGTACAAAAGGTACCACGCGGTTACAAGTATTCAGTTAGATACGGATGGTGCCAATCAAGGAAAACAACATTTAATACGAATCCAATTTAATGTCTTGACATTTTTCCTAAATTAAACGAGCATCGGCGAGGATTTTTTTTAAACAAAAACGAAAAATTACGGACTTGTACTCAAGCATTGATCGAGGTGTTCATTGATTTTATCGACTTCCACCTCCTGGCAGCATGCAGGACAAGGTCTCGTCTGGGTATACAAGCCCTTCATACGTCTCTCTCTGTCGCTAAGATTCAAATCGCCATCACTTGGACTATTTGTCTCGTCAGGATCTTCCGGAATGTTTTTCAAGTCATCTTCGGTATAGCCAGCGCTAAGCAGAATTTCTTTGGTGCGAGACGGCGGATGGACATTTTTCCTAGATGAGTTATTCTTTGACTTAAAATTTGTCGTTGGTTTTGGTAGAGCGAGTTTTGGTTGAATTTTCACAGTAATTCCCACGCATCCGTCCAGATGATCGGAGAAACTTTCACGCTTCATTTTCTCCTGACAAATGGGACAGGTGATAATGTCGTTCAGTGGATTAGCAGAGTATCGCGAGCAGGATGGTGTAACAGCATTTTCATTTTTGAACTCTTTTAGGAGGGTGTCTTCGCCAAAAAGATCGTCCACGAGCGAGGTGTCGGCTAGTTCGATGGATGTGTTGATTATGTCATCATTGTACTCGTCGTCGATGAGAACGATATCATCGTCGACTCCATTCGATAGATCACTTGATTCATTGAGAATTTCGCGTTTGATTTCTTTATGGCGTGCGTCTGCGTCGGCAAACACCATGGCTTTGAGAGGAGTACTTGTAATGTGACTGATTCCGGAAGCGTCAACCTCATCATCGGAGGAAGATATATCTATGATATCATTCTCGACCTCATGAACCATGATATCTTCATCTATGGCGACCCAATCGTTATTCTTTTTAGCCTCGTCAGCAATATAACTGACTTCGTCGTCGCCCTGCGTTGACAATCTGCGACGCTTTGCATTGCCAGCAGGGTTATCATCGTTTGTATTAGTCTGCGGTGGTTGCTTAGGGTTGTTTTCTGTATTGCCTCCGAACCTCTTTAACCACAGGTTGCGTAGATGATCTTTGTCGACTGGTGTTTCGACAGCGCCACTGGCAGTTGTGTTAGCCAATGAGTAACCCTTTCCAGTCATCGAAAAATCACGGGGAATAGGGTTTCGGCGAGGTGACTCACCGTCTCCTGAAAATAGAAATATTAGTAAACACTTAAATTGATGGTGCCTTAGTTACTGTTACTATACCCAAGTCCTTAAGGCCGACAACATTTGTTAGGTTTCCTGACGTACGCTTCGTTTCTGGAATTTTTGGTCGAGGTGTTTCTGCAGAAGTGGTTATGCTGGTTCTCGCAGTTTTGGGATTCAAAAGCAAAGTGCCGCCACCATTAGTTTTAACAGGACCTAGAGATATAAACATGCAAAGTAGATCCATGTTACTCTAATTAAAAACTTACCATCCGAGCGGAGTGTACTAGACGATGGGAAAAATTTCCTTAAATCGGCTCCATTCGATGTTTTTACAGCATTTGCCTCTATTGCTTTCGATTTCGACTTCGACTTTTTTGCAGGCTTTTCCGGTTCCTTGATCTTCATAAACGTCCCACCACACGAATGATGATGCTGGCTCCACCAAATATCATTGGGACCGGGGGCGCGATTAGAGGTACGCTTTACGTATCCATAGAAAGGCGAACGATGTTGACAAACGCCATTGCATCGCCACCAATGTGTTTTGTAGACGTTGACCTCATCATGGAATGTGTGGTAGACCTTTAATCAAAAATGTTTTGTTGCAATTGCAAACAAATCGTAAATATTAGGTAACTAACTGTGATATTTGTTCCCGCGACTTTGTTGATTCCTTGCATGATCTTCTTAAAATTCGGTCCATGGCCTCCGTTGCCTTCACGAATACCCAGTACAAAGCAGTACGCATGGATCATTTCATGCTGAAATGTGTTATCCATAAACATTGACAAAAAGTCTTTTCAATGATTAATATAAGCTACTTACCAACATTGTCTCAACGAGATCCTTTCTAGATCGTAGTTTTAACAGTGGTTCGCTCAGACGTATTGTAATAGCCATTCCCAAGCCATTCCTCCGAGAGTAGCAAATTCCAGCACAGCTGTACATACGTTTGCTCCACTCAAGTGTAACACACCGAAGTCTTTTCTGGAAAAACTTGTCATCGAATGCCTGAAACATTGCCTGGGTGTTTGGTGTCGGGTCCAATACCTCCCATTGCGGATGAACGAGATTGTCGGTGCGATTCAGGTGATCGTCGTCTAGATTTGAGCGGTACTTACCATTGGCACTTGATTTTACGACTTTTCGCTTTTTCTGTGGTGTTTTATCTGGGATTAGTTGAATATCCTAAAGAGAAACACACAATTACAATTACAAGAAAAGCTACTGTCTAATATAGTTTACGTCATCTGAAGCGCCATCGTTCCATTTGTTTTGCATTTCCAGTGCCAGCAGATAATCGCGATCGTGAGACATTTTTTAAAGAGCTTGACTTTCATTTAAAATACAGCACACTGCACACATAAATTTGAATGTTTTAATTCCGCCAAACAAAAAACAATTTTTTGTTTTTAGTTTGAGAGGTTTGTTTGACTTTTGCAGCATTCATTTAGGAGTTGACACTTGACAGTAGTAGTGCTGTTAGATTTCCACAGAGCAACTTGTGCTCCTTGTGCTGTTTCTTGTGGATTCGATTGGGCACTCTCAAAGTAGGTAACCTACCTATTATTTTTTCTCTCATGTCGTATTCCATTGGGATCTTCGGATTTTGCTCTCAGATTTTAGATTTTTCGTGCCCAATAGAACATAAAACGAAATTTTTCTTCCTTCGCATTTGTGGTAGTGCATGTTTGAAAAGTCAGCTGTTCTTAAATTGTAATTTATGCTTATTAAAATCCACTCAATTTATGTTGATATCCATTGCGGCAGTCAAATATAGTAACCTTTTCTCTATTTTTCACAGAACTGTTTTTAAATACGTAATTAATAACACACTTTAAATTTTGACAAAAGGCAAAATTGTTTGGTGTTAATGTAAGTAGGTGTGAATCTCGCTCAGATATCGAGATTTGCAAAACTGCTCTGGGTTGTGCGGCCAATGGAACATGAAATCTGACAGCCAGCTGATTTCGAAAGCAGAAAATAATAATAATCATTTTTGGCGCAACAGGTCCGTAGGGACCCTAGGACTAGCTTCTCACTACCATTTGTTTTGTGTGAGATTTCATTTTTGGAAGGATTGGAAGGGATCTACAATTTTATGCCGATTCCAAACGGCTAATTGAGAAGCTCTTTCAAGTAAGTTATACTCTCGGATGTTTGTCAGACGATCGCGAGAGGTGGCGCAGCAAAAAAATCCTGAGTTGGAATTTGGGTTTTTGCGGGATTCGAACCTGGACCCCTCGCTTAGTAGTCCAACACACTAACCACTAAGCCACTGCGCCTACCGAGAGCAGAAAAACTGCTTTATTTTTTCTGTCCCAATGGATAATGACATTTAAGCAACTCGATTTGAAGACTGAAATATGTATGAGAAATCTTTTGTTTCGAGTGTTTTCGAGAAAAGCCCGCTTTCGGCTCGATGTGAATAGGGTATATAGGGAATGTGTGATCTTGTAAATGTATCGTAACTTAAGGACCATTCAGATGAGCGCGAACTGCGAATAGGCGAACAGCAAACAAATCAATTTATCTGTATTTATGAATTGAAAATTGCTATTTGTTTTACCACAAAAGCATTATATTCAATTAATATAACACGTAATTTAAAAAAACCGAGACTTGATTGATTCAAATAACGTAATTTACAATTACAGCAATTCTCCCGCGAATTGAAAATTCTTGCCGCGAACTGTCACACTTTATTCACAATCCACATAAAAAAGTCGCGATCCACAAACCTGCGAATGAAAAATTCGCTCGAACTTAACCTTCTACAATACATAAATGATTCGCGGGCACATGCGACTAAATGTCGCATGTAAATGAAGTGTCAGAATCTACGAATATTCGCCAGTTCGTGGTTCGCAGTTCGCTCTCATGTGAATGGTCCTTTATACATTTAACCACAACATAATATTGGGCTGCAGCGACAGATGAAAAGTTTCATGTGGTTTCATGAAAGCAAACAGGCCGTCAAAACACAAATGCACTGTGTGCAACCACATAACATACCTGCTCTTAAGTATAACACTTTAAAATTAAGTTAGAATAGAAGGCAGGGGAATGGGGAAATAACATAGATAGGTTGATTTAGCAGGATAGGACATAGGAATTGAACAGTGACATTTGCGAAACGAACGAAAAATGAAACACTGCACTGAAAACGAAACGTTTGAAAGCCGAATCGAAATTGGCTCAGTTTGATTTTGTGTGACCGGCGAGAGAGATGCAAAATTTCTCTTCATCCTCGTGAATTAAATTTTTGCAAGTGTTGTGTTTTTTCTCCAATAAAATTAAAAAAATAAGAACAAATTTGTCTTGTACATTTCCTGTAATCAAATTGCAAATTCACTACCAGTGTTATCCGATTGTATCTTCGATATTCGACGAGTGTGTATGGATATAAAATACAAGACCCGCTGAATTACCAAGTAAGTATAATATTCAAAAAAGATTCATTATTCTAAAAAACAAAAACTTTCATTGATTTCGCGATAGCGATCATTTACCATTTCTGTCCATGCCAACGAGTCACCTCACCACACCATATCATACAGAGGCTCACTGCTATGTCACTGCAGTTTGGTTTGAAAAATGAAAAATCAATAAAAATCTGTTCTATAAGCTCTAAGTGAAGGGAAAACAAATTGGGGGGTTGCAGTGCAGCGCAGATATGGGGTTGTACTGAAGTGAAGTGCATACACTTTGGGCCATTGTGTGTCTTCTTATGGCAAATAAATCGGCAACTTCTCGATAAGAATCAAAGCAAGGTTTGGGGTGTTATAAACTTCCTCAAGCAATATTCATGCATATCTTGGCACACAAATTTAATGTCTCGTTTATCGTGCATATTTTGTTCAATTTAAAAATGTATTTCTTTCCTAACACGAATCCTTTCATTCTGGCTAACATTGTTGCTTGTATAGGATCTGCGAGAACTGTTGCGGGCGCAACCAATAATAAAGTGTGAGACATCGTGCTCTGGCATTAACTATGTCTGTCCTTGACTCTGCTGCAGTGCTACTTGAACACGGAGTGGATGGCGAAATGTGGAAAACACATGTTTTGTTCGAGGATGTGGGGTTAGGCTAGGCGTATGCATTCCAATAAAATAATTACCTCCTGCATCTATATCGCACCGTAAAATCAGTCTCTAACCGAGTAATTCATTAAAAGCACGCAAGCTTTCCTTTCCACTCTGCGTGGTAATTGTGAAAATTCATAATTTATAAATAACTTGCCACTACTAGAAGGGGTCTTCCACTGAGGGTGTGGCACTGAGCTATGTTCTAAAGAGCCTTAGTCATCCTGCGCTGAGTGTGCATGCTAGTTTACTTCCACTGTTATTGTGCTTTTCCCAAATATGTAGTTAGATCCACATCTGCGATCGCGTTTCATAAGATCTTGTTGGTTGTACCTTGCACTGCATAATCGTGTCAATATACTAAATGCTTTGTATGCATATAACTTGAAACGCATGGATGATAGGAACTTAAATGGAATGCTGAATGATTGAGCGTGTCGAAAATTAAACTGTTAACCAGAACGCGCCCATTGAATTAGATCAAACAAACTACTCATTGGAGCGCTCACTATCTGACGACTTCAGATGAAGCTATTTTTGTCGTTAATTGGAAAATGTGGGGTGGTTCCTTGAACTCGTCACTCATATTCGAGTTACAAATCTATGCCATTGCCACCTAAAAAGTTCAATATGCCCAATATGGGTATTTTCGGTATCATGTTTATTTTAATACTCGTTTGTGGTAGTGCATGCATTAATAATGCACGTATAAACAAAAAGTCAACTTAATATCAATGACTTGCTGAAGTGTTTGACTGAAAAGTTACACATCCTTTGCGGATGGTGGAGATACGGTACACCGTCGTATATAAATATTACATCATCTGATCTATATTTGATATTGCTGTTATTTACTTTTTGGTAAAGTCCATTTTCATGCCGATGGATTTGTAGGGTCGACAGATAAATGAAATGTCTAAAACTTAAAATTATCTTCCAAAGTAGAGCAGGTTAGATAATAGTGTCATACAAAATGTTTTTGTTATGAAAGAATGAGGTAATAGTAATAGTGGGCGAGTTCCCAAAATGTCTTACAGTCCATATTCACTGATGACACTTAATTCGGAATGGATATCTGTATAAATCTGAATCGGTTTCATTGGTTTATATCTCAATTTTAACCCAAGCAGGCTATAATATTTCGGTAAAATGATCTTTCGAAACCGTTCATACGTGTTGCCGCTTATAAAATGTATTCCCGACCTGATCTACATCAGGTGGTTCATTAGTACAAACTACATGTGTGGCATCAGTAACAAAATTCTGAGCAGTAAAAGAATCTGCGTCAATACAATATGTCAGCCAATATCCATATGATTATGTGATCAGTACTGTCGCGAATACATTTTTCAATGGAACATCTCTCTCACAAAGAGAAAATATCCCTTGGAATTTATTCACGCATTTGACCAACGCAGGTCACTCAATGAATTTTGTGATCAATCCGAGCAAAAATCATGCTTATCGGAGTCAATATTTCCCCCTAATGCTCTCGATTCAGCAATTTGGTTTATTTTGCTGACAAGGGGATTATTTCCATTGGAATTCATTCACGATACCCCTCTTCCATCTTTGCTCATGCTCTTACTTCTGCGCCTTATATCAGGACAGGATTGATGAGGGTGTTTAGGAGAGCCTCATTAGGTTTTTGAAAAGGCCTTGCTTCCCAATTGCAATCGTTGGTCGAAGTTGATTAGAGTTTATAGCGCAGTGTACCTTACACAATTTGCGATACTAATAATCATATGTTCGGTATAGATTTTACGAGCTCAGAATGGCGAAATTGTCCATGATTATTAGTAAAGCTCAATGCGTTTAACTGTCTCAAAGTTATAGCTGTTTAGAAGTCTGGCGTCGCACATAGAAGTATTTGGATGAAAAACCTGGCCAAAATTAATTTTCGTTACCTTTGTTACATTTTCAACTTAAAATTAATATTTATTAAATAAAATACAGTTTCTAATTGATTTGTATTAATTTTTTGAAAAAAGACCACTTTTTTTCTTTTTGATTTTTTTTTATTGTTCAGAAACTAATCGCTAGATTTTTATCATTCTGGAGCCTCTAGAAGAAGCATTTCAAACGTCTCTTTTGAAAATGGAATTCTTATTTTCAGATGCGTCTTTCTAAGAGAAGTGTCTTTGTTACAATCTGTCCTTGAGAATTTTCTAGCATAATTAAGACGATATGATCTGAAAGTTTTATATATGAATATTTTTGTTGAATGTAGTTTTATTTTATTTCGCTCACCTAAAGTGTTTGTTCCTGGCTTCTGCTGCTTCTTCCGATAGCTGATCAATTGGAAGAAGGGCATTTTCTGCGATTATAGCCATGGATATAACTCGACATAAAGTCTGGCTGTATCCATTGCATAAACACCAAACTTTTCGCAGTCAATTTTGTAGCCACTTGAAATTGCTTCTAAAATGATTTTAAATCGAAAAATCAAGTTAAAATCAATCCCTGTGATTCAAATCAAATCACAAATCTTCGGCTTGTATTCCCATCATTTGTATTGCCGAAACCTGCTCGTGGTAAATCCACAATGAGACCAAGCTTGTTTCTGAATTCCCGTTGAATTTTAATTTTTCTTATTTTACATACTTTTTTCTCGTCTTGGGATCTAATTTGCCATTTTTTTTACTGGAAGTTTGTAAGCTACATGCAGAAGACTCTCAAAAAGTCTGATTCTTGCATGTTGTACTGATAAACCAAATTTCATGGAGTTTTCATTGATTTCGTTTGTCGGTGTAGTTAATTAGTTTAAGTCTTTTGACGTTGACCCGCAAACATAGCATTTCTGTGTTGATGTAGTCTCAGTTATTGCATTGCATATTTTTCCATCGACCATGGTAAAAAGCAATGTATGCTTCACTTTAATGGTCGAACTAATTGCAGTCTCATTAAGTGAATCAATTTTTGACTGGATAAAGTTGATTTCGCTTTTAGTTATGTCCGCGTATTCTTTAACGAAGTTAATTCTTATTGGCCGTCAAAATCGGGGAGAAGATGGAGTTGGGTTTTGCCAGATGGTTTTTGAACCACTAACTAAACGCAAAGGAACACAATAAGAGCATAAGTTGACTGCCTTCCAGCCCCAACACCTAACACACCGTTTTTTGCTGCACTTGAAATATATCCCAGTGTATGTTTTTATTCTGAAAAGAATAAAAAATGAAAACGGTATAGTAACATTGCAATAACTAATCACTAAAACCAGTGTATGGCGTATGAGTGTATTTTTTTTTCACACGAAATCGAAAAACTAAAATGTTCATAAAATATCGGGTAGCAGCTAGTTGCAGCCAAATCTTTTTGCATTAAAAAGACAATTATTCAATCTCACTTATTAAGTGCAAACAATCACAGACTATACTAAAATTATTAAAACTTAAAAAAAAAATTAAGAAATACATCTTTTTGCTGTATAGCGTTTGAACCCGTATTGAAACGAAAACAACTACACACGATTTTCAAAAATGCATTTAATATGTCAATACATACCCACAGTAGAACTCTTCATTAAACAAAATTGAGATTGATATCACAACTTGAAATCACTTACAGAGGAAGACTAACGAAAATGCATGCATGCAAAGAAAAAATGCAAAAAATCCAAACCGTTAACTTTTTACTCACTTTATCACAACACACGATGAAAAAGAAAAAAAAAACCGGCCAAGTGCGAGTGTCACTCGCGCACCGAAGGTTCCGTATTTGGCTAAAGTCCAACACATCAGATATTATTTGAAATCTATATCATTCAATGTCAATCTTTCCCCTCTTCATGAATTCATCACAATTTAGTTTAATTTAATTACTTAATATTTTTACTCTCAAAAATTACTCGCACATGAATCTCATTTTCTAATTATTACCTAGTACCCAACCCACGCCAATTTTCCATTCTGAATGCGACCTGTCCCAATTAAAAACTACATATTGACTAAAAATATATTACTTTTATTTTGTTCTGTACTCCCCAAAAAAATGTATTATATTCCCCAACGAAATTAGCAGGCGGGAACCCTGGTGGGGTTCTGTCTTTGATGGGGTCAATTGTGCACAACTGCGTAGTAGAGATTAAAACTTATGAGAGCAACGTATTTTACATGGTAAAATTATCTTTTTTGAAAATATCTTGTAAACTATTAACTTTTCGGCAAAACAGTATTCAGCACATATATAGATAAGAACATGATCTACAAAAAAGGAATTTATGTATTTTTTTGTGAATCAAGAAACAAACCGTTTTTTGGGCGAATGAAAATATTTTTTTCACCAGATTACTAATTAATCCAAAACCAATCGATGTATTCCTTCCATTGGTATTTGTCGTTTAACTAGAGGTTATACCGGATGTTGTGTGTAAATTTTAGCCTCCTATGTCAATCGGTTCTTGAGATAGACCTGGTAACAAAATTGGCTTAGTGGGTTCGGACAGACGGAGAGACATCCGAGCGAAACTAATAAGGTTACGTTTTTTCCCTTTGGGTACGGAACCTTAAAAAGCTGCAGCGCGTTGACCCATATTATATTTGGGTTACGGTATAGCAAACTTTTACTTCTTGATTTTACTATTTAGTAATTTGAATTTTGACCAGCTTTTCGGTGGAAATACTCCTGCGTGCGTCGAATTGCGTCTCACATCTCAAAAATCAACTTAATTCGGTGAGCATATAGCTCGTTTTGTGTACCCTTTCTTGTCGAAAATACAATCCTTTTTTTATTTTGACCTGTTGGAGAAATAAACGGATATTTGCCGCTTCGGTTCTAATTCTTACAAACTCATATGAGCCAGCTCCTTAAATTCTGCTAATGGTGTCAATGTCCTCCGCGTAAGAAAGTAACTGTGCCTCTGGTGATGCCCTCAAGTGTGACAAAGAAGAAGTTAAATGATAGCGCATCACCTTGTCTAAATGCTTTGTCAACATTAAAGGTCTCCGTGAGATTGATTCGCACTAGAAAGGTGAAGCGAAGGTTTTCGCAGAACTTGGCAATCAGACTGGATATGACTATACTTATCCTGTTTAAAAAAAAATTACAAAAATATTGCGATCATCGATATGCACTTCTTGGCTTTTTTCCTGAATTTGTTGTTGGCAATTGTTTTTTTTTAAATGCGTTTCACAGTATACGCCAGACACGGCATTGTATGTGTTCGTTAAAAATACTGATGCCTTTATAGTTGCCGCGGTTTAAAGAAAGTATCCATTCTTGTAGATCGGTGAGACGAAGCTCATATTGCGGTATGCTTTTACACATATTCCGGCAGATTCTTTTTCCCGGGTAATAACCACAATGGTGGCGAAGTAGAACATGATGACATAAATTGGTTAATATTTTTTTTTGTTAGTTTTACAATATAAAAATAAACAACCACAACTTGTGCAAATACCAACTTCAAGTAAGTGGATTTGCACAGGGAATGTATCCGCCAAGGTCTTGTGTTTTGACTTGTAAACCAATGTTTAACTCGGCTACACACACGAATTGATAGCAAAGCATGCAAAACTGTTGAAAACGATTTAATTAGCGGATGTTAAAAAGCAAAAGGATAACCCAAGCCACTGCACACACGTGGGTAGAGATTAACATATTTTCGCAAATATCCCTTGCCGTGCCTATTCACAGCATATCAGACAAGATACACAAGACTTCAATCTCCGTCAAAAAGTTTGCCCAACTTGAGTAGAATAGAACATGCGAGGACGCGGCGATACCTCTATATACATATAAACCATTTGAAACAGGACTGTCGCGTTGGAGATTATATTTATAGCCAACCGAAACGACAACTAATCCGAATGCTTACCGTTTGTCAACCGCGCGAATTAGAATTTTAGGTTAAGTATCCTCTGCATTTGATCTAAAACAAATACATATGTCCTTTGCAATCGAACTGCTAAAATGTATTCACATCCCTGCAGTGAGTTGGAAATGGAATACACCCCTGCGACAATTTGACAATTTATATGCTTATCTTGCAAGTCCCCGGGGTCACATTGTTGGGAAAGAAATATAATGGTAAGAGGTAGCAAAATCGATACGGAATGCCACTCGACGATTGTCACTCGAGGCAGAGGATGGTTGTAACAAAATAATAAATTAGGGATGTCGTTTCCTTTAAACGGTCCATCCGGTTGAGTCGTGAATCGTGAGGTTTAGTACTAGCGAAAAGGTGACATCACAAAGACGGAGTGTCCTGGTTCAACTCGTTTTCAAAACAAGCACCGGTTTTCCTCGAGCTCTTAAGGGGGAAGGAAGTAATTTTTGATACGTACACTCGTTATATATATGTGATGACTGAGTCATATTTTTTTTTGCTTTCAAACTATGTACACGACGCATGTGACGGTTAATCTAGGCATGACATAATAATTCAATGTCCTGCGTTGTACTGCCCTTTAACTTATCATATCATGTGTAGAACATAAATAATGTCAAGATGCCTAAAAAAATTAAGACTTTAATAGCAGTTGGGGAAAATAACAAGCTGCGGTAATTATGAGGCTGGTTAATCTTCTATCAAGACGACCTAATTGGTGTTAAAGCCTAGTTATCGGTCTTAAAATTCTGAGTTGGTGACAACTCTTACATTTTTTCATGATCACACACTAATCATTCAGTCCACGACGGATATAAGAAACACTTACATATGAATAACGCTTATAAGAAACGGATGTGGGAAGTTTACGAAAACAAACATTTTGGCTACACAGAGACGCCACGCCTTTCGTATAGTTTTAAGGCAAAAAGAGGCAGTGTGTTGAAAAACCTTGACTTAAAAAAACAAATGCCACAAGCCATATATCCTTTTCACACCAAGCCCATAATCGGGTTTTCGCCACAGAAGTTTTCCCCTACATTTCAGATTTCAAAACGAGTCGTTTGCACTAGTTTTCCACGAAAGCGACTTCCAATCGTTGAGTTGTTGGAACAAACACACCTTTTGCAATATCCATAGCAAATTTTAAAATCATTTTCCACAATTAATTGACGGGCACTAAATGCATTTGTTTGTTAATAAATGCGATTCAAATTTGTAACCACATTTGTAACCAAGTTTGCACCGAAGTTTAACGATTAGTGTGTCACAGCTGATTGAAACCTCAGTTTTCGAGCAAAACGCGGTTTTGGGCTTGGTGTGAAAAACCTATTATGCAAAACTTAGGCGATCGCGAATACGACAACGATGGTCAAACGAAATGTGCTCCAAATTTGATTTTTTTTATCAGGGCACGACGTGACATTATCCTTTTTTACGCAGCAGCTAATCCTTCTTGAGGTAGGTTTTCAAGTTTTTCTTTCCAAACCGTTATACAAATGTCTTGGTACTTTCCAAGAAAAAAAAAACTGTCAAACGATTGATGGTGAAAATATATCCCTATGGTCGTCTTATCTCATCTAATCATGTTTGGCATACTTGTTTCCAAAACTATTTACCAACAGGCAAATATATTGTGACATTTGTTACAATGTGTGTATTTAGTTTTTTGTTCGGATTTTATTCATTTCGGACGTCATATATTTTAAAACACTAATTAAAAATTATTTAACAGATTACTATAGGTACTTTAGGATGTTACTTTTACTTTTAAAAGCTAACAACAATGTTTATTGTTTTGTGTAAATTAAGCTTAAAGTAAAAGAAGTGTTCGGTATTCTTTATATTAAATAGTGTTAAAACGTAGCCTTCAAACTTTAACGTAGTTGGAGGAATTACAGCCAGAATTTCATCTTGGGAAACATATTTTCTTCCCAGCCCAAAAACGTTTTCAATTTCATTCATTTTAAGTTGAAAGCCATTGCGGCTGCCAAACGTAAAACAGTTTTTTCTTCCTTAATCAAAAAAGACATTGTTTGATGTACGTCAACTAAAGTTGTCTTGGTTTGCGACAGCGGAAACTAGACTTATTAATTTGACTTTGACCAACAACATAAATGCTACAAAAAAGAACCTCTATCAGCTAGGTTCCAGAAATCGAGTGAAATGAAATCGGAATCGAAATTGTAAATCGAGTGAATTCATTTTCAGTGTTCTGCATTTCGACCGATTTGGTTAGGTACTCCGAATTTTTTTCGAAATCACTTTTCGTGAAATTGAAAACAGCTCTCAACTGTCATTTGGGATAAATTGTATAGATAAAATTGTCTGTTTGCTAAACAATTTTGTTGTTCTCGCGTTTTAGAAGATTTATTTTATTATAAAAGATAGAGGAATCGTTATAATGAGTTTTGTGTTAATTGCTGCGGTATTGCAAACAGAAAGGTGTAAAAAATATGCACAAACAAAAAAAAGAAAAAAAAAAAGACGAAGGTTGAGAGTTTTATCAAATCCCTTAGAAGTGGATAATGGATATGTTAAGCGAAATCGGACAGTTATATTTTTGTTAATTTGGTCTTGAAATATTGATTGATTTCATACTACCGTCTTAATAAATGTGCACTCCAAATGGTGCTGCAAATTGCCTCCTGGGCAGCATTGTTAATGTTGTGTTGTAGAACACAAAAATCTATTTTCGATCGATTTCGATTTCATTTTGAGTGAAAGTGAAATGTGGAACCTAGCTGTATGTAAGGGTTTTTTTTAGTTCAGAGCAGTGCTGCCAGGCCGCTTTGACCACTCAGAGTCAAAAAAACTAAACAAAAGGCGCTAGATTTTTTTCCATTTAAAACTAACAGCTAAACTAAGCGCTAGGTCTGAGATACTCATAAAAAGAATAAAACCACAACATATTCAGGTTTTTATTGTTTATTATTTTCATAAGCCATCAAGTATTTATTGAATAATACCAAATAATTAAAAAATCTTACTTTTCGTCTTCGCTCTCGTCGTCTAACAAATATTCATCGGTTTCTTCAAAACGCATAGAAGCTGATGGTTCTGGTTCCATTTCATTTTATCGCAGCTTTAGTTTGTATTTTTCGTCTGTGCCTATCTTCATTAATGCAAGTAGGATAGGAGATTAAGGAGATGCTAATAATTTGCATTCCAACCGGCGATTTGTATGAATTGTAGGGCGATGCCATTTCATTTCCGTGTGGAGTTTCCACATACAAGTTATTAATATTTTCAAAAAGTAAAAATGTTTAAGCCAATTCTCTTTCTTTTGCCACTTCATTTAATTGATTGAGTGTGAGCTGTGAGAACCGCAAAAGGGATATTTACTACAAAAATAGTATAGAGGCGCCAGATCTAGCGCTAAAATGACAGCCCTGGTTCAGAGCAGAGCACTGCGCAGATCGTTCCGATGATCAAGATTCCAGGATGTCGAGGAGTGCTCCATAGTTATGATGATCTGTCAGTCAGTCAGTTACGGTTTCTTGCGATTTTTAAAGCCCTATATCTCAAGAACCACTAATGCTTTGTGCCCTTTGATATTGAAAGATTGTTTTCAGAATTTCTAAACTAGATTTCCAAACATTCCGATTATATTCATCGGTATTACTCTCTTTTAGTACTTTATAAAGGTTGAGTTGGTGTGTCCCTGTTATCCCTTTTTAGCTGTCAGCCTCAACATTTAAGTCAGGAGAAAGAAAATGTTGGGACACCAGTTTTCTCTGCATCCTTCCACTTGTAAGCAATCTTAACTCTTGAATTGTGTTATGGAGGTGAAAAATTGGACAAGGCTCACATATGCAACTTTTTCTTGCTGACAAAAGTGCACATGTTGCTTATTCAAACAGTCACCACGATAGCTGTAATACAAGGACTATTTGTTAAAAAGTGAACCAATTAAATCAAAAATTCGTCGCTTGGTTTTCTGGTGTACGCGTGACGTGAGCTTAAATAAGAACATCCCAAGAAAAATAAGTACACAACGAAATCATGATACTCAACGATAAGCGAACGCGAGACTACCATATGGATCCAAATGACGCAGCCCGACTCAAAATAGCTATACTCTATTTATAATAATACTTACTTATAGGCTAACTCTCAAGTTGGTTTATGTCGTTTTCCATTGGGACAGAAAAAGATCTAGATTCGAGCAGTTTGTCTGCTCGAGAAATCAACTGGTTGTCAGATATCATATTCCATTGGCCGGAAAAAGAAACAATTTTGCGAATCTCGATTTTTGAGAGAGATTCACACATACTTCCACTACCATCCAAAACATATGTTATTTGTCAAACTTTAAATTGTGTTATTTTACGTTTTTAGAGACCAGTCTATGAAAATTAGAGAACAATATTTTTATTTGGCCTCTGCAATGGATAACATAAAATGAATATATTTTATATGCAGAAATAACAATTAAAGAACAGCTGACTTTTACAACAATACCTACCACAAATGTAATGAAAGAAAAATCTCGTTTTATGTTTCATTGGGCACGAAAAATCTGAAATCTGAGAGCAAAATCTGAAAATTCCATTGGAAAACGACACTAGGTTCCCTTCCACTTGTGTGTGCCACTTAAGGCGACCTCTCTAAACAATGTTGCTGGTATCTACAGCAGTAAACATTTTTAATTAACAGAGATGTCTACTCTGTCCAAGTCTAGGCCGACCCACATTTGTCTACCACAAAACGTTTCATTCATTTTTCTATCATAGTTGCTAGTGAAACCCAATCGAGCGAATCTCGATTCACTAAAGATATCAAATTACATTTGTTATAGTTTGAATAAGCTATTTCCTGCAATTAAATGCGATTATTTACGCCATTGCGAGCAAAGAAGAAAAATGCCACGGTCCATTGATTTATGCCACGGTAAATTTTCATACTAAACGAATTCCAATTAAAATGATTTATGTCATCGTAAAGGACTTTTTGTTTAATATTCAAAGGATGTGACTGGTGAGTAGTCTTGTACTATAAACACGGCAACACAGGAAAATTAAAAGTTGGTGTTTAACAGCAGCATCAAAGGGGTGGATAATATAGTGAGATTTGTACTCATTAGTCCTGCCTTTTTGAAAAAAGGTTTGAGTTTGGTCTTTCCGGGACTGAAGGTCATCGAAGAAAACACCGTATGTAGAATGACGTAATGAGTGATGACATACCGAGTCGATATAATAATGGTTTTACTACGCACGTTTATTATATTTGAAATGGTGTCTATAAAAAATAATCTACATACTAGCATTTAGGTTCGTGTTTATAAGATATTAAAATGTGTGGAAATATTTATCATTTTCGCAGTTGCTGACATGACACTTCGGTTGAAAAAAAAGATTCCTGCTTAACCTTAAATGGACAGTACCGTGAATATGTATTTGAATTTTCATCGCTAAATATCTCTTTGGTTTATTGTTCGATTTTAATACAGTTTTGACTCAGTGACTACATTTTTGATTTATTGTAGATTATTATGAAAAAGTGGCTGTGAAAATGTTTATACTGTTGTAGATGCGCTATCTGGTTATCAAGAGCGTAGAAATGAAACGACCGTTCTTCTTAACATCTACTTTAATTCTAGTTCTTTCTTAATATTGTAATATGTACACTAACAAATTATTTAAGGAGGGTACAATGAATCCAATAGCAAAAATGAAATTTGTACATTAAGCAACATAATACTATAATTTTGTAAAGGTAGGTAGTAAGTTGGATAAAATTAACTTATAATAATAATAATAATAATAATAATAGGGTTAGTTCCCTACACTGTTATTTATTTATTTTTTTGTCTTACATGGACAGTATTACACATGTAGATATTAGTTAACGTTGTTTCGATACGAAAATTCATACGTGCACCAAATAGAGCTAAAGAGTATACAAATAGACATATAGACATACTAATGTGCGCAGATGTGTTCAAATCTGTATAAGATCTTTCGCGACTGGATTTGGACCCACAAATGCCTTACTTACTTACTTAACAGGCTCCCGACCCGTGAAGAGTCTCTGCCTGAAACACTGCAGCCTTCCATCCTCTGCGATCCCGGGCACGCTGCTTCCAGTTTGCCAGACCAAGCGCTCTGGCATCCGCGATGGCTTGGTCTTTGAAACGGAGGTTCGGTCATCCTTGTCGTCTCGAACCTGGGGGCTGGGATTCCATTCGATCCATTCGATCGATGTGGCCGATCCAATGTAGTCGACGTGTTTTGGCTTTTTCGACTACATCCACATCTTGGTACAGCTCATAGAGTTCGCGGTTGTATCTTCTCCTCCACTCGCCCTCCTCGCACACAGGACCAAAAGTCCAACGAAGAATTTTTCTTTCGAAGGAGCCCAGTATCAGCTCTCCCTTCCTGCTTATCGTATAGCACTCGGCGCCATAAAGCAGAACTGGCAGGATGTTTTGTAAAGCGTAATTTCGTCCTTCGAGTTAGGAGTTTTGAACCCAATTGTTTAGCCAAACCGAAGTAGCAGCGTTTTCCTAGGGTAATTCTTCGCCTGATCTCCACTAGTGTGTCATTCGTGGAGTTCATGTTTACTCCGAGGTAGATGAACTCCTTAACTACCTCGAAATTGTTGCTATCCATAGTGACGTTTTGTCCTAGGCGTTGGACAGATGCATGTTTGTTTGTTGATAGCATATACTTGGTCTTGTCCTTGTTTACTTCAAGGCCAACAAATTTCGCTTGTTCCTTAATCACGGCACGCTATCACGGCACGCTATCACGGCACGCTGGGAACGACCGATGATGTCGATATCGTCCACATACCCCAGTAGCTGAACGGATCTGTTGAAGATAGTGCCTTCCGTGCGCACTATCTGCTCCAGCACGAGATTGAAGAAGTCACATGATAGCGCATCTCCTTGCCGAAATCCGGTACATGTTTGGAGCACAAATGCCTTATCCCGGAAAATATTACGCCGCCCTTTCACGTTGCAAATTTGGTGGGTTTTTGTACCACTTAGTACCATCATTGTCAGTCTTAAAATTACTTTCTGCTTGCGTGTTGCCTGATCCTTCGATATCAGTGATGACGTTCTCGCACAATAACCCACCTACACCGATACATTAGCCGTGTTTTATTATCAGCGTGATCTGATCCGAATCAAATCACGAAAATAAAACAATACGGATCATAGACGAGTTGTGGCAACAGTTGCTTTCAAAAGACGACCATGCCACCAGCCATATTGCAAACATTCTGTGCAACGACATTTCAGTTGCTTGTCGGGGGTGTTACCATATCAATCAAATTAATAATTTTTAATTTTTGAAAGTGAAAGTTTTTTAAGAACTTATTTAAAGTGTTTACAATCAGTTCGAAATATAATGAACACCGCAGTTTACACATTTGGTCCACTTAGATTGGAATAATTCTTAGACAAAGCATTATTCTTTTCATAATAATACCATAATTCTCTCTCTGCACACACACAATCAAAATTGATTGTTAAAATAAAATCGTCACTTCACGTAAATTTAAAGCTTTATGTCCAAAAAACTCGGCGAAAACAGGTGCAGTTATAAAATAGTTTAAATTTATGCAGCCTGCTACATTTGGACATCTGGACATTTGTACCTGATTTGTACTTTATGTAAAAACAAAAAACAACTCTCACCTTTCTGCCGGAAAACTTGTGAAACAATTATTATTTACGAACTGCGACACATTTCATAAACATTTTTTGTTAAACATTTACTCAACAAATTATGGAATATTTCGCTGGGCTTGTCATACCTTTCCAGAATTAAAAAGCAAAATCTCCAAGGACGGGAAATTTATTGGATGTAAAAAAATGCTGATTGATTTTTTGTGCTATGAAGAGTATTGAATTTTTTCGTCTGGCAACGTGACTGTGTAGCTATCTTTTACAGGCACACCAACATTCAAGAATGAAACAATCAGCGCCAAACAGCGCTGCGAGCATTAGTAGAAATAATTTTCAGATAATGGTTCATGATCTCGATGAGAACAGGATCATATGCTGTTGTTGTAAGTGCATGTAAATCGATGATCTATATAGATCATGGCTGATAATAAAAAAGGGCTATTATCGTCTTGACCATCAGAGTCTGAATCGCAATCATTATTTAGTTCTACTTCTATTTCTTGATGTCTGGGATTTTTTTAAACTAGAAACAGCTGAAGGTATTCGAAATCACTTTTAACTCTCTCCATTTTCACAAAAATTAAGTGTTTTGACAACCAACTCCTCACTGAAAAAATGAAGTCCTAAAATTAACTTTTTCGATTAAACTTTTATTGGTAGTGATTTTTTTGCGGTATAAAAAATCACAATACATAAATTAAATGAGTCCAAAAACTATTTTATTGAAGAGTAAAAGGACACTGGAGAGAATGGCAAAGAAGAAACCCTAGTAAAGGCAATAAGTGGAAAAGCTAATCTTGAAAGACAAAAGACAGAAAAATGCACACAAAGTTTGCAAGTTAATTAGGTATGGATTACTTATTCAAGCTAGATATACAGCCGCGTACAGTGCTCCCTCTGTGCTTAAGGTTTTGAGTGCTTTTATGACCCGTTAAATTTTTTTTAACAATTTTTGGTCTTTTGTATGCTTCATTTCCGGATTTTAGTAAAACCAGAAATAATCTGTGTTTCGGATTTTAATAAGTTCATCAAAAATACCACTTTGAGTTCATTGCGAGCTTACTGTGCCTAAAAGGACTTATGTAAATAAAACAGAAGTGCCAACAAACCTTTGGATTGTCTTGTGTGAGTTCATTATAAATATAAATGGCCAATATAGATATGCCATGCAATCTAATCTTACGCTCTGTTCATACGATTGCCAGATCTGACAACACTGTCAGGTCTACAAATGAGAAAATTGTCCCAAATGTCTGCCAACCGTGTGAACTGGCAATTTTGTGTACCAATATTTGCGAGACCGCAATTTGACAAACAAATTGTCCAGTATCTGTCAATCGTCTGAACATCCAATTTTATCATTGTCAGACACTTATGACATAATGCAGACTCATTTGCTATTTGTTACGACATCTGCAAATATTTCATTTGCGGACAAATATTATATTATATTATAATATAATATTTTTCATATTTGAACGAACAAAATTAAGATTGGTGTTAAATGTGTGAATTAAATAAGAACGAAAACTAGCTAGGAAAACTTATAACCCTTTCCTTTTTTAATGATTCGTAGCAACAGAATCCAAAACCTCTGGCGTTCTTGGCGTCTAGAATCAAAAACCGTTGTACATTGAATTAAGATATTTGTCCACAAGCACTTTGTAGATTGCATCCAAAACATCTGGGCACTCATTCCGTATGTCGATTATCGCCAGACGATATCGTTTCGACGATAGCTTTGCTTCACGTAACTTCAATAATCGTCTATCGTCCAGACGATATCGTTTTGACGATTGAACATTTGCTTCACGTAAATCAATAATCGTCGAAACGCTATCGCCTTGACGATACAATTTGAGGTATCGTTTTGCATTGAATTGTATGTTTTACAAACAACTGAAGATTTTTTATTGAATTTCAAGAAGAATACTTGACTTAAGATACATTTCAAATGCTGGCAAATATATAAATAATGACTTATGTACATTTTAGACTCTTCTTTTGTATAAACCTCACGCAAAAGCAAGAAATATTGTGGAAATGTATTGGTGTTTACAAAGGTACAAAACTTATCAATAATTCACTATAACATTAAATTGCATGTTGTCATAATAATCATGTTAATTAGGAATTATAATTGGAAAATGGAAAAGTAGTTTTTGCATTTTTTTGTGCTGCCCTCCATAACATTTGTATTGATAATGATAGTAGGTACAGCAATCGAAGTACCTATACGAAATGGAACCTTTGGACTGCTTTGGACAAGTTGGAATGCTCGTCCATGAAGCTGACCTATCAATAATTCATATTTTCGATGTTATTTGTTATTAGTAATGAACTAAGAAACAAATTTAAATTAATTCCACTTTGCAATTTTCAAGTTTGCCGGCATCAAATACAAAATTGTTTGCCAAAAAACTCATTTATGACATTTTCAACGACGTCTGATTGGAATTTTCATGTAGTTTGAGGGTCTCTGAAAGACACTCAATGCTCTCAATGCTCTCACGATTTGTACAAAATAAACGATAGACGAGACGATAGTGATAGAGTTACGGAAAGCAAATTGGAAACGAGATCGTTGACTACTATCGCTGAAACGATTATCGTTCTCAGAGTTACGGAATGAGTGCCCTGGACCCCAATTCTCGAATTCCGCATAGCATAATTCGTATACGAGCAAATCCGCATGAAATTTTCGCATACGGAAAAAATTGGTATTCTCAAAGCTGTTCGGCTTTCTTTTCCACCTATGCGAAAATTATATTCACCTCTCGAATGAGATAGAATTTTTGAGTACGTCAAGTAACCGATTTTTGACAGGTTGTGAAAAAAGATTCCCATCAATTCAAAGAGCAATATTTAAATTTCAATTGGTTTCGTATTAATATTTTTGATTGACAAAAACAAGAGATATAATAAAATGCTTGTATGTTTAGTGAACATTTATGTGTTTTTGCAATGGATTCTTTGGATGATTTGGGCTAGCATTTGTTGATTTGGCAACGGAGCAGTTAGGCGCAATGGAAATATACATAATTCAAAACACAAACCGTCAAACATGTCAAACTCACAAATCCGTATGCGAGGCGCAAATCCGTATGGAAAATGCAGACGAGTACAATTCGAAGAGAAATTCTCGTATGCGGATTTCGAGAATTGCAATTTTCAGTTTTTCGCATAGCATTGGAGGGTGCCGTGAAATAACGCCGAGAGAAATAACGCCGAATTGGAAAACTCGGCGTTATTGCGCTTTCACAAAGTGAAATAATGCCGAATTTCAGAATTTCAGAACTCAGACTCGGCTTTATTTCACTTTAGCAAAGTGAAATAAGACCGAACATTTAAATTCGGTGTTATTTCGCTTTCACAAAGTGAAATAACGCCGAATTTTAGAATTCGGCGTTATTTCGCTCGGCGTTATTTCACGGCACCGCATTGGAGATTTTGACTGATAAACGTATGCGAGAATTTTCGAGAATTGGGGTCCTGGACCCCAATTCTCGAATTCCGCATAACATAATTCGTATACGAGCAAATCCGCTTGAAATTTTCGCATACGGAAAAAATTGGTATTCTCAAAGCTGTTCGGCTTTCTTTTCCACCTATGCGAAAATTATATTCACCTCTCGAATGAGGTAGAATTTTTGAGTACGTCAAGTAACCGATTTTTGACAGGTTGTGAAAAAAAATGTCCATCAATTCAAAGAGCAATATTAAAATTTAAATTGGTTTCGTATTAATATTTTTGATTGACAAAAACAAGAGATATAATGAAATACTTGTATGTTTAGTGAACATTTATGTGTTTTTGCAATGGATTCTTTGGGTGATTTGGGCTTAGCATTTGTTGATTTGGCAATGGAGCAGTTAGGCGCAATGGAAATATACATAATTCAAAACACAAACCGTAATTTGAAGTATTGAATTGTCAAACTCACAATTCCGTATGCGAGGCGCAAATTCGCATAGAAAATGCAGACGAGTACAATTCGAAGAGAAATTCTCGTATGCGGATTTCGAGAATTGCAAATTTCAGTTTTTCGCATAGCATCGGAGATTTTGACTGATAAACGTATGCGTGAATTTTCGAGAATTGGGGTCCTGGAATGATGGACGAGATCGTTGACACAGGAATGCGGAACAGATGATCATTCCACTGAAGTATTTCATTTCTTTACTGTTCCATCTAGCAGGATTTTTTTTTTGATGGAATCCAATCAGTGGTGGTTGATTTGTTGTATTGTTTCCATAGGGAAACATTTTTCTGACAGAATTTTCGCTATAACCGCCTAAACGAAAAAAAAAATCATTTTCATACTGTTCCCACTTTTTCTGTTGCATTTTACGTATGGCTATATAACTAGGGCCTAATTTAAAATGAGCTCAAACAAAAAATGGCCTACTGGCAATACCAATTCGAAATTTATTCCCACGACATTCCTCTTTATTTGGGTTTGGTTTGGTATCACTTTCTAAAAACTGTTATATTTACCAATTTGACGTTCCTTTTTCAAACACACAATTTTCTGTATAGCTTTTCTTTATCATATAATTTTTTCATCGTGCTTGTTCGAGGGCTTCGTGCGGGAAAAAAAATATTGAATTTTTGCACAGATCTTTTTAACTGTCTCAAAACCAATTTGATAAAATATAGCTGTAAACTAGGAATAAAACCATATTTTGATGCATTCGAACTCAATTCATGCTGAGGTATGTGGTAAAGACAATTTGTGCAATCTTTTTCCCTGATGCGTTTCGTTTGACGCGGGGTGCTCCACAAAATGTCGGATATATTTATCTTTATAAAATGTGAAAGAATGTACATAATATACCTTTAAAACTTAATTGTGCAATGAAATTGTTTTAAATGCTTTTCGTAAGATATGTGCCTTCTGGGGGTAAACGGTGATGGGTACTGGCTGAATCCAAAGGAACATCAAAATTTGTTATTGCTGCAGCTCGGGGACACAATTTAAAAAAGTGCGAAAGTAGAATAGTACAAAAAGCTAAGTTTAGATATTTTATCATCAGTGGTCATGTATATTCGCGAGGAGTTAGTGCTATAAATTGGTACATATTATTTATTGTTGCAGTGCAATTGTGTAGTGAGTTTTAAGCACAATTTACTGCAGCCCAGGAGATATAAATTCGACTTTGTGTTCTATCTATTTTTAATGTTTATGTTGTAAAGGTTAAACTGCCTGAATTGGGAATTACAAACGAAAAGGAAAGTGGTTGTTTCATTTCGTAACTAGGCCCCAATCGAAAGGCAGACGCCCAACCTGATGCTTTTTACTTTGAAAGCAATTTAGATAACATATATGACATATATACATATGATTTCTGAAAGAAATGTTATCCTTTATTAATTCCTATAAATTATGCCTAGCTGCACGATCATTGTCAGACTGGTCCCAGCTATAACGGTAGACTTTAAGTGAATTAAAAAACAAGCAGAGAGGATATTGCACACATTTTGCTGGAGATGTAATTTATTCCAAATGTCTCAGCAAAGTAGACTTAACTACACTTAAGTCCTTTGGGTTGTGATGCCCTCAGCAAAGTAGACGACTACACTTAAGTCCTTTGGGTTGTGCCCTTCAATCGGAATTAGTCGTAGCAACCACTTGGCGGTCTATATACGTCTATAGGGTTAGATGTATAGGCTTAAGTTAGTTCGCCAGTAGTCTGCCTTTGGAATACAAAGTATAGAGTAATAGTAAATCCTTTGCTCTTTCTTCCATTCGAAAAATATTACTCAGTTGGCTAACATTTTTGGACATAGGTCCAGAATCGTGCGGCAATCCTTGTCCTCCTTCGCGCGTAAAAAATATATGTTCGATTACAGTGCAGATTGGTATTAAAAAAAATATATATTTATAGAAGTAACCTTGGAATAGTAATACAACTACTAATCCATTTGAGGAATTTGTTAAACATATTTTTTGTTAAGTAATTAGAGGAGGGCGGACCTTATGAAACATTATTTTTAAGTTTGTCCTAGGCTCAGCCCCCTCCGGCTGACTGTTGAACACTACAATATTTCAATCTTTTCCATAACCAAGCATGCAAAATTAATGGAAACTCAATCTACCTTGATTCTCGAAAGAAGTTTGATCAATTCTTTTTGTTTTTCAGTTGTGAGACCTCCTGTACATTTACAAGAGAAATGTGGGCTGATTAGATATGACTATAAGAGACGATTCCTTTCAAAGTGCTCCAGTTGTCAGCCCGCCTGTTCTTGTGAAAATGTGCAAATTGAATTGCCTACTTTAATTATTTCGTAATAAGTTTGCAGTAGGTTGCTAGTGTTCTTTATAAGTTGAGTTTTTTTTCCCAATCTAAGCTCTTCAAACACTTGGAAAAACCGAATACTTGATTAAATAGTTGAACAAGAGATTTTCAAAGCCAATAAAACAAAAAAAAAATTAAAAGGCTGACTACTGGTGCCATCATCCTATAGGTCAGGGGTTCCCAAACTTTTTTATACCGCGACTCCCTTTGCAGGTTGTAATTTTTTTCCGACGCCCTTGGGCACCAAAAGTGCGAAACACAGTCGCCCCCACTTAGGTCCCACTCCAAAAAGTGACGTTCCCGACCAATCTAGTTAGTTTTTGCATTCAGGCTTCGTCTTGTCTAGACCAATCTAGTCGACTTAACTTTTGTTCTGACAGCTGTGAAAAAATAAAAATAAAGTGATAGAAATGTCGACCTGTGCGTACCGTCTTGCGACGCCCCAGGGCGTCGCTACGCACAGTTAGGGAACTCCTGCTATAGGTATATAGGTAATCAGTATGAACAGCAACAACATTGAAACAATTCAGTAAGTACTCTGTTAGTCGTTTATGGCTTTTAGTACCTAGGACCAAAAGCAAAGCTGTTATGCATCCTGGGCTCTCATCGCGTAATTTTTGAAACGATCGTCGTCGAAGCGATTGAACAAAACGACGTCGTTTTTAGTTTGCTTCGTATAACATCATCGTCGCATCGTTCGATCGAATCGTTCATCGTTTTCATTTTGGACAGTTTGAACATGACTGTAAACACACTCTGACAACTAAAAACAACAACAATGTGTGGAATTTGCGTTTTTTTGTTGTTGTTTTTTTTTGTAGTTGATGTAGAATCGGACAATTAATGCAAAAATTAAATGCAAGTAACAACTCTATCGAAGAACTAGTACTAGTCTTGGCATTTGGCAATAAAGATCCCACTAGAATTGGTATTTCTAATAATTATTGTCGAGTTATAAAAAATAGTTCAATGAATGCTATTTTATGATTACATTACTGTATTTCATATTATAACACAAATACCTAAATGAAAATCATTTGAAAATCGAAAAGAAATGCAATTTTTATATTTATTTTGCAAAGAATACATTTTTTTTTCGCTCCGATAATACTGAGTACCCTCCAAATACAACATAAGTGTATGTCTCCCTTTATTTATTGATTAAAACTTCTCTGGGACCGAATTACAACTGAATAAATACACCAAAAACGATGAAACGATTGCAAAATAGCAATCGTTCAATCGTCTAAATTTGAGTTGTACGAAGCATTAGTGAATCTTTCAAAACGACGTCGTCCAGACGATTCAACCATTTTAGTGTTACACGAAGCAATACAATCCTTTGAGAAGTTTCCCAGCTTCTTTGAATTTTTTGTTGAATTGACATGTCTTGACCTAAGTAGCTTCCCTACCAGTCGTACTAAAAAAATTATTTCACTCTCCAAGAAGGAGAACGCCTTCATTGGAGAACGGGTTTTTACCCGACTGGACACAGGGAACGTCCTACGTGACGCCATGTAGCCCAAACGGCTTTATCGATTTTGAAGAGTGAGGTGTCATTAAATTGGTACTCTTCTCCGGAGTGTCATAGGCTAAACAAATAAATATAAATATGTATGTGGATTCAAAAAAAAAAAAAAACCAAAGTAAAAAAGTTTATATAAAAAAAACAAAAAATTCGACTGACTAAAACAGATTTAAAAATTATAAAACAAGACACTTTCAAGTATGTATAACCTTTGTATATACATTCCTATCGTAGCGCCAAGAAATCTAATAAAAATGTTGTCCCAGTATCGCACAGAAGCTTTGGCGCTTCAGTCGCTCAATAATGAAAATTGGTTTGTGCACTTAATTGATTTAGACGGAGCTTTTAGTTTTTATCGGTGTTTCGTCAAAACAAAAGCTATATTTGAACGAACGAAATTGATGTGATAAACAAAACAACAGTAATATTTTTTAATTAATTTTTCCTCCCCGATCACTATCTAAGATTTGTTGGCCAAATGTCTAGATCCGGCAACATAGCAATGTAGTATTTTCAGCTGCTATAGAAATAGGTAGATTATGTAGCCGGAGAGCCTTCGAGGGGCTCTGGCACTGCGGCTTCTTTTCTTCAAGGAGCCTATTGTGTACGTGCATAAAACATAAGCATGTAAGGTAGCTATTCAATTGCAAGATGCAGACGCTACTCCTATATTATGTTTTGTATTTAACTGCAAACACTAAATTGTACTTGTGTTTGATTTTCCAACTAATTAACGATGACTAGTCTTCGGGGGATTCCAAAGAGCAGGGTGCATTTCATTCTTTGCATGGGTGTTGGAGCATGAGAGATGGAGGGAATTTTCTACGGAAAGTTACTCGACAATCATGCCGCAAAGTCCGATTTGAGGAGGGTTTCGACTTAGTGAGAGTGTTTTAATACATTTGTCGACAAATGGAAAATTCCACTTAAGGTAGATCGACTATATAGTTTTTTTTCCGATTCTGTGAGTTCTTCTATGTAGGTACCTACATTTGTTTTTGTTGTTAAATTATCTAGCTGTTAAAGTTGCACTTCGTTTAGAGTTTAGAGGGATTTTCTTCCTTTAACTTTAATATTCCCAATTTTAAGACTTCCCCATTAAAATTTCAATTGAAAGGAAGTCGTAGCCTGCGTTGTGCATCTTCGGAGATAAAACTAGCCTCCGATTCAGGATCGAGAAAAGCACGTAGAGTCAATTTGTTACCAAGATGTAAGATATCGATTAATGTAGTTTTAAGAATTACACGTTCACTATTTTTAGAAAAAAAGGAATAGACTTGTAAATTTGTATGTGTTGTTGAGAAGTTCTGTCGGTGTTTGCTTTGTGCCTTCACTTAGTAAATTGCTATAGGAAAGTTCTAGGAACGGAATAAAATTCCCACAACTTTACCGCTATATGTTATTTACGTTTTTTGTACGTGCAAAAAAGGTGAAATATTTTTTGCAGCTCTTGAATAGGGACGGATGCAATTCCTTCCCTGTGGATCAAATTATTAAAGCTTAAGTTATTTTTTTCTTATTTCGCGTATATTTTAATCGTTTTTAAATTAAATGGGTCGAGGAAAAGTTTCAACAGCAGAAGAGAAAGGCAAAATACTTGCCTATAAGAAGTGTAATCTAACCTATAGAAATATTTCCGAAAAAATTGGAAGAATTAAGTCCGTGAAAATAGAAGGATTGTTAGAGCAGCACCAAATTCTCACTGTTCCGCCTCATAGATCCGTTCAAATTTAGGAATTACTGCTAGTGTTGACACGGTACGACGAGTAATTCGGAGAGCTGGACTCTGAAAAGGTTGAAATTAAAACAAAAACCTCCTCTTACCATGGCTCGTAAGGAGACTCGCAAGGTTTTTGCTCGGGATTGCATGTCATGGAGTAGTGAGTGGCATCAAATAGTTTTTTTCGGACGAAAAAAGATTTAAGTTAGATGGCCCTGATGGTTACAATCACTATTTTCATGACATACGCAAAGAAAAACACTACTTATCTCGGGACCATAGCCGTGAAGGGGGTGTAATGGTATGGGGTGCGATCTCTTAGGCCCATTTTATTCACTCGAAGTTGAACACAACTCGGTGAGTTTTCCATACAAAAATTCCCAAATTGTGTTCAACTTCGATTGAATAAAATGGGCCTTAGTATGGCCAATGTGAATTGCAGTTTTTGTCATCAAAAATGAACGCGACCAACTATAAAGGCGTACTACAGAAGGCTTTTCCTTACTACCAAAACTTATTTGGACCCGTGTCATGGACATTCCAACAGGATAACACCCCATTCATACCGCGCGCGTAGTAAAAGAGTGGATTCGGAACCAAAACGTGCCTGTACTTCGAGTGGCCACCTTATTCCCCTGATCTCAATATAATTGAGAATGTTTGTAGATGGTTGTCACGGAAAGTATACGAGTCCAGTAGACAATTTTCAGACGTGCAATCATTAAAGCACCATTCACATGAGCTCGAACTGCGAATAGGCGAACTGCGAACAAATCAATTTATCCGTTTTTATGAATTTAAAATTGCTATTTGTTTTACCACAAAAGCATTATATTCAATTAATATAACACCTTATCTAAGAAAAACCGAGACTTGATTGATTAAAATAACGAAATTTACAATTTCATCAATTCTCCCGCGAATTGAAAATTCTTGCCGCGAACTGTCACACTTTATTCACAATCCACATAAAACAGTCGCGATCCACAAACCTGCGAATGAAAAATTCGCTCGAAGTTAACCTATAACAATACAAATGATTCGCGGGTACCTGCGACTAATAAAAGTTTTCATGTAAATGAAGTGTCAGAATCTACGAATATTCGCCAGTTCGTGGTTCGCAATTCGCTCTCATGTGAATGGCCCTTAACATCAGCCATAAATTTGTAAGAAATTCTCATAATAAACACAAATCGAAGCCGAACGACGAACAATTATCGAATGAATGAAGGAGCAAAAATCTCAACAGAAGCTTTTTTATAAGGAATAAAATTATCATAGGCTCAAAGCTCTCAGTAATTTATTTTTCGATTTGGTATGAGTAGCGACACCTATTCGGCTACAGGTACTACTGGATTGGCGCTACTAGTTATATACAAAGGTATAACTAATTGACAGTTGCAGGCTGCGTATATTTTCGTCAGATTGTGCTGGAAGTCTCCGATTGTCAATTTTCTTGTGTCTCGTTTTAATCCTTTTAAATCTATTTTACAGTCAGTCGGGTTTTTTGGTTATTTAAATATTTTTTTTTTTATTTCATTTGTTTTTAAACGGCCGGACAGAAATATCGTTTCAAGCTAAACGTTTTTTTTCGTATTGCGACCATTTTGGGCGTCCCAAAACTGAGTATGATTAAACGCGGTTGCTGTAGTTATATAACTATCGATCGGTTAACTGTCCCTGTAGAAGAGGATGTTACAATACAACCAACAAAATGCGATAATCACTGGTCGAATGGCACTTCGGCGAACGAGCCATACGGTCATGGAATTAAGTTGATTTTACATGTGAAACAAAAACAAATTTCCTCACGTAATGCTCGTTCAGGTACGAAGCGCTTCGACTCCGGAATTTGTCTATCATCAGCATCGAGAGAATAAATTTTCTCTTGGCTAATATACTTCTTTGTCATCTTGTTCTTTTCTATTTTCAGCTAGTTTGTAAGACTTTAAAATTTTGATTGTAGATATGTATGTTTTTCCTCTTTAAACTAATTTTTACATAATCAAAAAATATTTTCTTTCCATTCACTTCTAGTTGGGAAAAAAAAAATACAAAATTTGAATTTTTTACTGCGGAGTAACACTAACGCACTTTGCGCCCCCAAATCACATATTGTTCTGTAGGCGACAAAACATAGTATCAGAATTTCCTTAATTTACTTAACCGGACCGAAAACAGGATCGACCATGGCAGCGGTGAATAAAGCGCCACCGTACCCCAAACAAAAATACACCGACTCCAAGTTCCGTGAGATTATACCACTCTTGCCGCTCAACGAATACTTAAAAATCGAGTATCTTGCCAAAGGAGTTTGGTTTAAAATGATTTCGAAACGTGTTAACTCTTACAACTGTGAGTGTTGTGGTGTCGATAATGTTGGGCCCACACCAATTACAGATCATGTACGTGGTAAGAAGCATCGTTTGGCTTTACAAAAAGCTGAAAGGCTTTACCATCCGAACTATACAACTCCAAAGAATTCGAAAGCTCCAGCTCATACGCCCATACTTGATGCGTACAATGGTGCTGCAGGTGGCAGTCTGCCAGCAAAGCAAATGAAAGGTACAGTAACTTCGAAAGTAGAGGGACAAGCTGCAAAGACGGCTGTCCAGCAAAAAGGGGGAGTTCAACCCAAGCCGCAGCCGAAGGCAGTTGTCAATACGAATAAGAAACCTATTGAACCGACACAGACACCTGTAGCACCCAAGACTAATGTCACTGTAGCCAAAACGACATTGAAACCTCCAGAGCAAATTGAGACGAAAGAGGAAACAGCTGCTGAAAAGCCAAAGGACACACCTAAACAAATTGAGAACATCAACAAAGTAGAAGATTTGAAAGCATCGGATGTTGTTGTGCTGATTGACGATGATGATGATGATGTTCCGGCCAAAAATGATCCTGTTCCAAAAGTAGATGTAACAGATAACACACCTGTCGTTAGCACACCTGTGGTTAGCACACCTGTTCTAAGCACACCTGTTGTTAGCACACCTGAGACTGCTAAACCGCAGAGAGCTCAAAAACGCAATGCGAGCGCTGTACAAGCTCAAGAAAGTGCTGATAAGCCAAGTACTGCCAAGCCAGTCAGTGCTCAGGGTGCTAAGCCTCCTGGAAAGAATGGCAACGAAGGCGCTAACACTATTCATACGCCGGCTATAAAGGTCGTTAATCCTGCAGCACTTATGGCCAAATCAGCGGAAAAGAACTCCGACAATGTGCCACGTTACCAACAGAATCGGGTTATTATTCCAACAGTCGATAAAACAAAGAAGAAGCCGTCACCAATTGTGCACAAACAGCCAGTGGTAGACGTAGCTCCCACTCCCACTTTTTCTACCAAGAAGTTCTCCATGTCAAATGAGATCGAAGGCATTATTGGTGTAGAGTACGTAGTAAAGATTCTTAAGGTCTACAACGATCCTGAACCATTCTATGAGTGCTGCCTCTGTGAAGTGGTAATGGACGGGGTAGGGATGCAAACACATTTGCTCGGCTACAATCATCGGTACAAGTATATAGAGAAACATTTTCCTACGTGCTTTAATCAGTACAAAGACCATATCGGCAACATTCAGGTGATGGGAATAATTTTGGATCGTGTTTCCAGGGCTATCGAGGACCATCACGGTCGTGAGTTGCCCTATGAGTGTTTGAGCGGGGAGTTCCGTTCAAATCGTCATGGAGTCATGACGACAGTCTATTCTTTTAGACATGCATCGGAATATTCTGGACCGTCGTTTACTAACGTGGTTGATAACAAACAAATTGACGATATATATAAGAAAAAACAAATGTATCATCCCCCCAAGCCAGATCCTAAGCGCAAGCCGACATTTGACACACGGGCCGGTGGTCCGGAGACAAAAAGATCCAAGGTGGATCGTCGTGGTAATGGTCCACCTCACAATAGCCGTGGTACCAATGGCAGTTCTTCTCGGCGTCCATATCGCGAGGAAATTGAAACCAATGTCATGGACGACGCCGTCCACAAACAAATGGTTGAGGAATTTCTGCAAAATACCAGAGGAAGGTCTCGTTCTCCTGCTGGCGGTCGACGAAGACGTCATCGAAGTCGAACACGATCTCGATCACCACATCGCTCGTCGCGGCGAAGAGCCGCTGCACGCCGATCTCTCTCACCACTTCGTGAGGGAGATGTTTGGCAAGCATATCGTCATCTCGTCGATCGCTCGAAGACGGAATTGGAGCAATTGTACTCCGATTATCGCAAGGACCCGGAGAAGCATCCGCTATACGATGAGGAATGGAGGAAATTCTGGAAGCATCGCAAGGAACAAATGTCACGCGAAGGCTTGGACCACAGGAACTATGATTTTCAACCGGAATGGGTGCGCTACTTTGCTGTTCGCATCGAAGAGCTCTATGACGAAGCGGTTGAGGATATCAAGGTGAGCTCGCGCCGTCGATTGATCTTGCCAATGACCAACGATGAGCTGGAGGATAAGAGATATCACGTAAAAACACCAATCGAAGAAGAGCCAGTTGAAATCGTAAAACCGATGCTGCAATACCCTCAGGTAATAGTGGATAACAAACCGTCGGTCGTTAGTGTTTTACGATTGCTGACCGCCTTAGAAGATTATTTGGGCAGTTTAGGACCGAGAGTTGTCGACCTCCTCTCGAAGGCACTTTTGGTGGAAAAAACCCATCCAAGAGAAATCAATGAGATAATATTGACGATTGAGAACTGCACTGTACTAGAGACAGCCATGGAAAAATTGAAAGGTGTTCTTATTGCTGGCCTCCTAGAAGGGCCAAAAGTACGCGCTTTCAACAATGTGATTAGTGAAACTGAGAAAATTCTCAAGTTCGCCTACAAGATGAAGCAACGCAATCCTCAGCCAGTGCCACAACCTGTGCCAGCTCCGAAAAGTCAACAAGAATTCCAAAAGTCGACATGGTCACAGGGTGGTGGTTCGTTTATGCCTTCGCCCCAGTCAAATTCGATGGGAGGCACCGCAGTTACTACTGGAGCAGCTGCAAGTCTGCTCTCTCAAATCGACAAAAAGGAGCTGGCTTCGAAATTAGCAGCTGCACTGACAGCTCAAGGCAAAACTGATTTTAACCCAGAGCAACTACAGCAATTGATTGCTGTCTACTCTCTGATCGATAAAAAGAAAAGAGACTCTGCTGCTGCTTCTGATAAGCAAAAGATGACGCTTTCTGACACTTTGACAGCGCTTCTAGCTCCGACAGAGAAAGTCAGCGATGTGGGAACGGGTCCAATATCATCGTCCGGTCGTGGAAACTACTCAAATAGTAACAGCGATCGGATAGGCGAAAGGCCAGGATCTCTTACTAATTCATCAATTAATAGTTTCGTGAGCATGTTGAACCGGGATGGTAATTCGACTGGCGGTGGTGGTGCAGATTCGCAGATGTGGCAAAATTTGCAGAACATACAGAATTCTCTGCGAACGCAGAACACAATGGGTGCGTCGTCGAACACTGGCGGATATGCCAGTGGGTCGATGGGCCGCATTGGTGGTGGAGGTGGTGGAGGTGGTGGAGTAGGTATGGGAGGAGGTAATGGAGAAGGCAGTGGCTATATGGGTAATACGGGTAATTTACCGTCTGTCGGAAACTTTAATAGGGGCGGATTCGGCGGAGGATCTTCAACTGGAGGGGGTGGAACTGGAACTGGCTTTAACCTATCACAGAACAGTAGTTTGCATTTTAATCGCACTGGACCCTCTAGTGGACCCTCTGGTGGAGACAGTAGTACTGGATATGGTTCGAATTTCCAGAGCATGAGTGGAAATAATAGCGGTGGCTTCTCTCGAGGCGGTGGAGGAGATGATATGCTTGGAGGTGGTAGAGGAATGGGAGGGAACTTTTCCAGTGGAGGAATGGTAGGTGGCATTAGCAGCCTATCACGAGGAATAGGCGGCAGCAGCGGTGGCGGTATCATGGGCGGAGGAAGCAACAGTGGTTTCTCTAGAAGCGGGGGAGATAACTTCCAAGGCGGCAGTGGAGCTGGAGGAAACAGTGGTGGATTCGGCGGCAATCTGTCCTCCGGATTGATCAATTACCCTACCGGTGGTGGTGGTAATAGCAATTACCAACGTGGTCCTGGAGGAATGGGCGCATTAAGCAACAGTGCGCTTGGACAAGGACTTGGAATGAGCAGCAGCACTCTTGGAGGTAACTTCTCCCGCAGCGGTGGTGGCAATTCAATGAACAACAATTTTAACAGTCTTATGACAAACAAGAACACTGCACGAAACGTTGGAAGTGGATCGTCATTCGCCTCAAACCAGCGCGACATGGGTGGCAACGATGTCGGTGGCCCTTCGTTTGGCTCAAATCAGCGCAGCATGGGCGGCAATGATGGCAGCAGCTTGGGATTTGGTTCAAATCAGCGTAACATTGGTGGACATCAACAAAATCGTGGCAACATGTTAATGGGGTCTAATTCCAATAATTCACAAGGTCAAGGAGGCAACCGAGGAGGCGGCTCAAATTGGCGAAACCAATAGATATTACATAGACCTACTAGCTTTTACTGATTTATCTGAGTGTAAACAATATCATTTAATTTAGATGTAAGAAAACCTTTGCAAACTAATCACAAATGTATAATTTTAATGTGAAATCATTTAAACATCCATGTGCGAAAACTTGCTGTAGTTAATTGAAATACGGTTTTCTTGTAATTGTTTTGTACACTTTATGGAAATAATTATCTACGCAAATACATATTTATTTATGTACACAGAATGAATAATTTAAATCTAAAAATTAAAAAAAAAGAAACCGTTTGCGCTTTAAGTGACGTATCTACACACAATGTATTTATAGTAATTAACAAAATCATAATACATACTTTTAACTGGTAACAGTAATTGTAATAAAAGATTTGCGAATTTAACTTAACATTTTTAGTATTAGATCCTTTGTTAATCTTGCGTCCACGTGAAAGAATAAACAAATATAAAATGACAATTAATTTGCTATGCATAATGTATTTATTTCGAGCAGTTGGAATCGGTAGGAATAAATGCCTCTTAAGGTAAGACAAGGAGAACAATCCAAAATAGTAGAATAAGATAAAATAGTGTGCGGTGGGGTTGTACTTATTGTATAATTACTTCAAATAATTTCTTTAAGGAAAGACCAAACATAGATTACTGCTGCAGTAGATGCCATCATTCATCGATCGGGTCCCTACAAGGAAATAGTCTTATAAGTTGGGTCTGTTAAAAAAACATGAGTAGAAATATGTTTAAATCAGTTGTTAATATAATATATTGTAAGTAGGTAGTTAATATTAAGTGGCCTTCGCTCGTTTCGTCAAAATATGACGGATATATGCATGGAGTCTACTTATGGTGTAACTTTAAACCGATTGTCTACCAACAGATATTGAATGAGATCGCCGTCAATTTGCTTCTCGTAATTCTAAAACTCTCGTGTCTATCATTTATTTTGTACAATTTGTGCCATAAAAATGATAGTTGTCAAACAATTACTTGCAAGACTGTATAATTGTAAGTACTTTTTCATGTTCGATTGTCATAGACTTTTTGCTGTTTCTTTTGCAGAATCCGAAAAAATAACTCGTTTCTGAAAATATTGCGAAAAACCAACAACGATACATAATTACCGTTCGCATATAATGAGTCAATAAGCATCACAACATTTTCAACCACAGCTTTAAGGGTTTTCGTGCATACAGCATACATACTGCATACTATATTAATCTAAAACAGGGGTCAGAGGTATCAAACTCAAACACCTTCAGGGCCACCAAGTTACTGGACAACTAAATAAACTTTTGAATAGCTAACCCAAGATAAACAAATAAATAAATAATCCCCTGTTTTGTGTTGCACACAGTGTTCAAAATAGTATTTGACGTATTTTTTAATTGCACGGGTACACAAAATGCGTTTAAGCGCTTAGAGGTCATATTGCACTTAGTTTGAATGTTATTTTGTAGCGCTTGTCAGAAATCGGACAGTTTCAACTTCAATATTATACCTTTTCCATTATTAGCTTTGTAACTGTTCCTAAGTTAAAAGCAAATTTAACCTCAAAGTATTTTTATTTCTTACCAATAATATCTATACCTTTTTAGGGGTATACACTCTCAAACAAGTTATTGGACTAAGCCCGAACTCTATTGAATTTATTGAAATATTTCCCTTTTATAAATATACCTTGTAAAACTACACAATCCTATGATAAGCGGTTAAGAATTTATGTCTCTTACGAAAAGCAAATGCTTCTATCCAATTTTATTTATCAACCAATCTGCAATGTTTAGAATTAAAGCAACCAAAGGGTATTTAAGAATCTCGAAAAAAAACTGTAAAAGCAATACTAACAAAAAAGAAAAAAATGATAGCTATTCGTTTTTATAACGGGTGATTTTTTAAGAGGTTTAGAACTTTTTTTAAAAAAAAAACACAAAAAATTCGAAAAAATTAATGAAATATTTATTTGAATCGGTAGTTTGAACCTTGCAATTTAATGTTTAAAGATAATTTCATGCAAATGTTGACCGCGGCTGCGTCTCAGGTAGCCCATCCGCTGAGTCCAATTTTGGCATACTCTTTCACACATATCGGCCGGTATCTCACGAATGAATGCATGGATGTTGGCTTCCAGTGCGTCAATCGAAGCGGGCTTGTCCCTATACACATTAGCCTTGACATACCCCCACAAAAAATAATCTAATGGTGTCAAATCGCACGATCTAGGCGGCCAATTGACCGGCCCGAAACGTGAAATTAACTGTTCACCAAACTCGCCTCGCAATTGCGCCATTGTTTCGCGTGCTGTGTGGCATGTGGCACCGTCTTGTTGAAACCACATATCATGCAAGTCAAGAACTTCCATTTCGGGCAAAAAAAAGTTTGTTATCATCGCTCGGTAGCGTTCACCATTGACAGTAACGCTCTGATTCGCAGCATCTTTGAAGAAATATGGCCCAATAATGCCGCCGGCCCATAAACCGCACCAAACAGTGGCTTTTTCGGGATGCATTGGTAGCTGTTGCAATGCTTCTGGCTGATCTTCACTCCAAATGCGGCAATTTTGCTTATTTACGTACCCATTCAACCAAAAATGAGCCTCATCGCTGAACACAATTTTTCGATAAAAAAGCGGATCCTTGGCCAGCTTTCCAAAAAATTCGGCGTTGTGGTAGGTCGGCTGGCTTTAGTTCTTGCACCAGCTGTATCTTAAAAGGCTTTTCACCCAAATCCTTCTGCAAAATTTTCCACGTAGTGCTGTAACAAAGGCCTAACTGCTGGGAACGGCGCCGAATCGACATTTCGCGGTCTTCTGTCACACTAGCTGATACGGCCGCAATATTTTCTGCACTACGCACAGTACGTAAACGTGTTGGTGGTTTAATGTCCAACAAAGTAAATTTGGTGCGAAATTTGGTCACAATCTTCCGAATAGACTGCTCAGAAGGTCGAGAATGCCGATCATAAAATGGAAGCAGCGCGCGATGAACATTTCGAACCGAGCACGAATTTTGATAGTAAAATTCAATAATTTGCAAGCGTTGTTCATTTGTAAGACTATCCATGGTTAAATTGCAAACCAAACTGAAGCTGTTTGACAGTGACACAAGGTACTAAACACACGTCAGCTGTCAAAACCAGTGTTGCCAAAACCAAACCAGCTAAAAAATCACCCGTTATTAGTATTTCAGCTTTATTTAGCTTATATGTAATTAAACAACACAATACAAGTGAGCATTGAAGGCTTCCGTTATAGCCATAGCCATACGTAAAATGCAACCGAAAGAAGTTGGAAGTTGGTGTGAAAATATTTTTTTTACGTTTAGGCGGCCATGGCGTAAATTCTGTCAGAAAAATGTTTTCCTACGAAAACAATTACAACAAATCAACTACCCCATTGGATTCCATCAGAATCTGAAAAGTAGATCGGAAAAAGTTTTTCTTACTTTTCCTACAAATTTAAAGATAATTTCTTTATTTTTTTTTTTTTTTTTGAAAAACTACTTTTATAATTCATAAATCATAAGCAACACATTGGGAGTTAGCAATAAACATTTTTAGTTTCGACTCTAAATTTAAGTAGTTTACAGTGGCTATATTTTCCATACAAATTTCGCAATTGTGAGCTTCCTTAAACTTAAAGTCGAGACTAAAAATGTTTATTGCTAAGGCCCATTAGGTTTAAGAGGTCAAAAAGAGCAAACGAAAATTTGTACTGTTCCATTTTACGTATGGCTATAACCGCTATAACTAAGGCCTAACGCATAAAAACAGGAGTACGTTCGATAATGGATGCGGGCTAATTGCAAAGGGACTTGTTGGGAAATTTTTTTTAGGTTCTGTTTCTGAAACTCGTTCTATCGACTCGCATGTCGGTTTTCCCATCGTATTTATGTTTGTAAAATATCGGAAAAAATTGTTAAAACATTTACGAAATCGTAGAAATTAGGGCGAAAAAGAACAAAAATCAGAACGTCGTATTAGCCTTCGGAAATCAATCGTCACTTTTACAATAAATAAGATCACATAACAACGCTGGTTGCACAAGTTCAAAATTCCGTTGCGATACCTACTTATCCAGACGGAACCTTAGATTATTTTAATTTGGACACTACTAACGGAACAACAATTTTGAATTGTCAAATGAATTCGAATTCTGACGTAACAAAATTTTAAATTGCAGCGGTTATGCCATAAAGCGATCCAGAGCTCCAATTTCATGCCGTCTGAATAATAATTATTGTAGCTTTCCCTTTTGAAAAAGTTCAGCAATACTCTTACATATATTGAAACAAAAAAAAAATTAAGCAACCATAAAAAAAGAACAATATAATAAAAAAAAATTTCGAAAGCTTAATCTCGAATAACAAAAATCTCGAATTAATATTAATTTTTGAGACAATGGTAACAATTTGCGCAAATTATGAAATGTGTATGGGGGGGGGGGGCATGCTGCCCCCTGCAACCCCCCTGCTTGGGTTTACTGTTGGATTACGGGGTGGGTGCGAGGTTTTTTACTTATATTTTTTGTTGAATTTTGAAGTTGTTCGGTGGGACATAAGGTCCAACATTTTTTCTTGGGATAAAAAAAATCTCGAATTTAGTTTTTATTTTCGAGATTTAAAAAAAAAAAAATTTCGAGATTTTTAGCCTTCGAGATTACGTCATGATACCATAAATGTCGTCCTGCAACACAATATTTCCATAATCTACGGAATAAACAGTGGATAAATTAATGAATACTGTTGTTTGGTGCCAGTGGCCCTAAGTGTCATTTTTTGTCTTAAGCATGACGGATGCCATATAAAAAAAAAAAGAAATGTGGTACTTTGGATAAGTAAGCAGTAGGTATATGTAACAACATGTTTTATCTAAGAAAAAAAGAAAAAAACTCCCAGAGCTTCATGTTCGTTTGGTACAAGCAATCTTTTCTAGATTTCAGAGCACTTTTGCGAATCTAGATATTTTCGCAGATTTACCAATACAAGTGCGTTTGAGTTTGTCAACTGATGGAGTTTGTTTACATTTTTAGTGAGTTTTTTCTTCAGCAAAGAAATGCATTGCATCGGGTGAATCTATTTTTGTAAATTATTTATGTACAAATATTTAGAAATCAATCGAGACGGATATTTCTAATGCTTTAATTAACCAATGAATGGAAATCGCTTGGAAAGTGTCGAACACTACACATATTCAAATCGCACGAATATCAACACACAACAGAGCAAGTGACGTTTTTATGTTCGATTAGCCACACGAAATCTGGAATCCGAGAGCAAATCTGAAGAATCCCAATCGAATACCACATAAAAGTAGGCTTAGGCGACTTTGGTAATGTGTACAAGATGAACTGTTATTATCTTTCTATATAATTAGAAGTACATATTTAAAATACATAATCGACTGAGTCGTTCAAACGATATCGTCCTGCAGATAGTGATTTTGATGCAAGGTTATAGTTCAAACGATATTGCCAGTCATCATCGCCCTACGTAATGATTGCAAATCGGAGCCCATCATCTCTTCTCCCTGTTATTTGTTGCTCTGGCAACGTACGAAAGTTTTCTAATGTCTTCAACATCCTCAAAGATGCAGAGAAGCACCTGGACACGGGAGGCATTTACTTTCTCGACGCTGCCGGTGGGACAGGCGAGACAATCGACATTTCGCTGATTCTGATTCTTGACAATTCGGTCACAATCTCCAATGCGTTGGCTTTTCCATCCTCTGGCATTGCTGCCACATTTTTGGAAGGCGGTCAAACTGCACATTCCTATTTGAAGCTGCCGATAAATCTTCTCACGGTTAACAAGCCAATAATTCTATGGCTATGATATTTGCTCTCCGGAGATTTTCGTCAAACTCTTCTCGTCATCCCGAAATCTACTGCTGAACTTAATGCGTGCCTGAAATCGTCGCTTTTGTGGCATTTCAAGAAGTTAAAATCGACCACTATTCCAGAAAGCGCGGCGGATCGCTTTTAATGGCGGATTTGAATTTTTGTATTTCCAAAAGCGATTCGCTTTCCATTCGACCATATTGAAAGCGAAAGCACTTTTCAACGCCATTTTACCATTGCATTGAAAGCGATAGGTGTTTAGGTGACGGATTGCTGGCGGATTGGTTTGCGGACCGAATAAAAATGTGAATATTCAATAAAAACAAGAAGTTCAAAATTGCTGAAACATTCATTGTGTCATATTAATTTAACTCATTTTATATTTTTTCAAAAACATACTTTCGTTCAACAATTTCAATTTTCTGCTCTTGTTGAGTTTTTGAAAGAGAACAGTGTATTAGCGAAGGGCATTCTTAATGCTCCAGAATATAGAGCCAAGGCTGTAGAACTTTGGGACGGCATCACAAATGTGTTGAATGGCCTTGGGCGTCCGATTAAAGCACGTGATGGTTGGAAAAAGTAAGTGAAATATATATTGGTTCTTATATTATTTTGTATGCAAGAAAAAAATAAAGTGCACGACCGGGACGCACGAAACTTTCTCGTTTAATGCGAGTCTGACTGACTTTAAGAGTGTTCAGCAAATCGAAAATTGAGGACACAATAGTTTTAAAAACATCCATTTGACTCTAAGTGTGCATTTTGGTCAAAATCGTTATTGCCGTTTTCCGGTAAACTGAAAAAAAAATAAATTTTACAAAATTCCTTTTTTCAAAAATCCATTGTACGATAATGTAGGGAAAAACTGAGTTTGCTATTAAGTTATAAACGACGACATTACATTAGAAATCAATTTTTGTTACAATCGTATAGAGCGTTTTCGAGATATGTCGAAAGTACCGTTGTTCGAATTTTTAGCCAAAAACTGGGTACGCAGTCTTGGTAACCTTACCTACTTAAGCTTAAATATCAATTTTGGTTGAAATCGTTAGAGCCGTTTTCGATCAAATCAAACTGGTACGAAAATGTTGTATGGGAAGTACCATTAATATTGAGGTTACATTGAAAAAAAAAACACCTCCCGAACTGTAAGCCCAAAAACTCCAAATCCGAGGTTTGAACGTAATCCGTTAAGCCGTTTAGGCTGTAGGCCTGTGGAAGGACGGAGAGACGGACAGACCGAACAGAATTTTGTCACCCACTTTTTTGAGTTCCTCTATCATCGTAATATCAGAATTGATTAAAATCTCGAGTTCGAAATTTTGTACGAAACCAATATCTTTCTCTTACTACGTAATGTAGAAAGTTAAAAAAACAACACAAGCTAGGACGGGAAACAGCCGTCAAATATTTGGAAAAATAAATGACAAATTGGAAGTCAGAATGGAAATAGCTGGAAAGCACTGGAAAGATAATTTACGCCCGTTCGCATTTGAGAATAAGCAAAAGCGAACACCGGCGAAATTAAGGTATCGCTTTTGATACGATTCCCATCGTATTAGGGAATAACCCCCATGAATTCTCGAATTCTTGAATTGCTCGTTCCCGGAAAATTTTTGCGAGTTCACTTCGTCGAAGGAGGAACTGCATTTGTACAAATCCGTTGACAGCGTGACCGCCGAGGATGAAGAGCCCAACTATCAGACAGTGGGATCGGTCATAATCATGTGGAATCTGACAATCTGAATCATCCGAAATTGTGCAACGGTACGCTGTTGTCCGTCAAGACACGGATGAACAATGTAATTCAAGCGACGATCTTCAAGGGCAAATTCAAAGGAGAGGAATTCCGTATCCCATAAATTCAGATTATTCCAATTGATCTTCCATTCTAATTCAAGAGGATTCAGTTCCCCGTTCAATTAGCTTTTGCGATGACAATGAATAAATAGCAGGCCAATCGTTGGAAGTCTGTGAATTTCCCAGTTTTTCGCACTGTCGCATGTCGGTTGTACTTTGCCTGTTCGCTTGTTGGCATCGTTGTTTGTTTTTGCGCCGGAAAAGAAATCATCATATCGCTCTCTACTGATTCCATTCAAATAAGTCACATTGAAATTTGAACTAGGTACATAAAAAAATACAATCCACGCCTAACGAATAACTTCAAATTTAACTGATAATCTTCTATGAACGCTGCCAGCAGTGGACGACAGCGGAAGTGTTTCATATTTTTTGTAGAGTGTGTTGGTGAGCCGGATTTTTGAAGTTTCGTGACATTTGCCAATACGAATATGTATCAATGCTAGCGCACCAAAACAAGGCATTTCCGTAAAAAATATAGCTTGTAGGCAAAGTAACGTGAAATCGGCCGAAGTTGGTGGTTCAGTATTGGCTCTTTTCTCAGCTGTCAGTCTATTTCTACTTAGTTTATGCCCAGTATCTAATTAATTTCCTTGTGAATATGAACATTTTTAAAATTATTTTACACGTTAATTTGAATTACAACAAATAACGTTTGTTTCGCCGCCTAACCACAAATAAACAGTTTTTCAAATAAATTTAAATAATACATAATAATATTAGCTGATCCAAACAGAAAAATCTCTATGTATAAACATATCGATCAGGCAATGAGTGCATCTAAACTTGTTTGATACATTAACGGACAAATTAACGGTATTGACATCTCCTATCGACGAATAAAGTGTGAATTCGCGATTTACTTTATGATTTACAAGTCTTCACTACCTGTTGAACAAAACAACTTCTTAATACGAATACACATCCTGTGAACGTTTCGGAATTTCATTGGTGTATATTTAGTTCATATACCTAACGGGTGATTTTTTAAGAGGTTTAGAACTTTTTTAAAAAAAAAAAACACAAAAAATTCGAAAAAAATATTTATTTTAATCGATAGTTTGAACGTTGCAATTTAATGTTTAAAGATAATTTCATGCAAATGTTGACCGCGGCTGCGTCTCAGGTAGCCCATCCGCTGAGTCCAATTTTGGCATACTCTTTCACACATATCGGCCGGTATCTCACGAATGAATGCATGGATTTTGGCTTCCAGTGCGTCAATCGAAGCGGGCTTGTCCCTATACACATTAGCCTTGACATACCCCCACAAAAAATAATCTAATGGTGTCAAATCGCACGATCTAGGCGGCCAATTGACCGGCCCGAAACGTGAAATTAACTGTTCACCAAACTCGCCTCGCAATTGCGCCATTGTTTCGCGTGCTGTGTGGCATGTGGCACCGTCTTGTTGAAACCACATATCATGCAAGTCAAGAACTTCCATTTCGGGCAAAAAAAAGTTTGTTATCATCGCTCGGTAGCGTTCACCATGGACAGTAACGCTGCGATTCGCATCATCTTTGAAGAAATATGGCCCAATAATGCCGCCGGCCCATAAACCGCACCAAACAGTGGCTTTTTCGGGATGCATTGGTAGCTGTTGCAATGCTTCTGGCTGATCTTCACTCCAAATGCGGCAATTTTGCTTATTTACGTACCCATTCAACCAAAAATGAGCCTCATCGCTGAACACAATTTTTCGATAAAAAAGCGGATTCGAACCGAGCACGAATTTTGATAGTAAAATTCAATAATTTGCAAGCGTTTTTCATTTGTAAGACGATCCATGGTTAAATTGCAAACCAAACTGAAGCTGTTTGACAGTGACACAAGGTACTAAACACACGTCAGCTGTCAAAACCAGTGTTGCCAAAACCAAACCAGCTAAAAAATCACCCGTTATATATGATCATATATAAGCGAAAAGTCAAAAAATAAACGAAGCAAAAAATAAGTTTTTCTGGAAAAATATGTTCCTCGAGTTTTATAACGAATCGATCGGTCCTTACTTTCCTACATTAAAAAAAATATATGTATTGAATTGGACAATTCACAATGGGCCCACTTATATTCATTTTTATCCTCTTTATTATAATGTTTTCAAACCAAAATTTTATTTTTATATGAAAAATTTCGCCATTGAGAGTTTACGAATTTAAACAGGAATCAACTAAACGGGTTTTTTAGAGCTACGCAATGCGTTAACATGCATAGTGCCGACACTGTACCGCCAGTCTAAAGAAAGCAGTAAAGTGGTAAAAGTATAGATAGCCATCGACTACATAATGAATGCAAACTTAAATCGAATTGAAGCTTATATTTAAGTATGATACTTTCCTCTTCGCAGATGGCGGTATATAGTAGTTTCAACTTACAATACCTAATTGTAAAAGGCAGTACAAAATACTGGTATAATGTCAGAAAATCGTAGAGAACACTGGTACGTACTAACAACCAATATTAGTCTGGACTTTAAATTTACGGAAGCTCACAATGCAAAATTGTATGGAAAATATAGCCACTGTGAACTACTAACATTTGGAGTCGAAACGAGAAATGTTGAATGGTAAGGCCCATAAGGCCCGTTAGGCTATGTACCCAGGGCATGGAGAGAAGTACGAGTGGTTTTTATACCCAAAGCGGGTAAACCAAGTCATACTTCAGCGAAAGACTTCAGACCTATTAGTCTGTCGTCATTTCTCCTCAAGACACTTGAAAGGCTTATCGATATTTATATAAGAAGAAAGTGTTGCACCGGAAGTCTATGTAATGCTCAGCATGCATACTTGAAAGGTAAATCGGTAGAGACGGCTCTACACGAGGTAATAGACAAAATTGAAGGTAGCCTTCACCAGAAGGAATTTGAATTAGCTGCCTTTTTGGATATTGAGGGTGCCTTTAATAACGTCAGGAAAGATGCAATCAAAAGTGCATTGAAAAAGATAAATGTCGAGCAACGCATCACCAACTGGCTATGCGAAATGCTCTCGACGAGAAATATCAATAAACAATGCAGGTTATTATTATTATTTGAGAGGGGTTATTGTACTGCGACCTTTTGGTCTATTGTACCCCCTGCTTACGCCTCAGAGTGGTTTATTCCCTCAAAAGAGTTCCCCTCATAGTATAATTCCTTTCGAAATCATTCTAGAGGTTTTAGTACTCTTCTTTCTCCTTGGCGGAAGAAATTCGTCCTATAGCACTCTCTCGAGTCCAGTTTCCTTTAAGAATCTAAGGATGAGAGCTGGCTCTAGTGACTGTATTTCCTCATCAGATAGTTGGTACTTGCCCCCAAGTATTTCAGTCTTTTGTGGGTCAGTGCCCCACATGATCCCAGCAAGTGTTCTGGGATTTCACTGGACTCATCGCAGAATCTGCAGAGACCTTCTTCAGATATACCCAGTTTCCTGAGGTGTTCCTTGAGTCTACAGTGCCCCGTTAGGAAGCCCGTTAGGATACGAAGGTTATTTTTGCTCATGCCGATGCAAGCTTGGAATCTCTTCCGGTTGTATTGCCCCAGAAGTTTCTTGGCCTGCCTCATGCCCTGAGTGTTATGCCAGGTTCTTGCCCTGTTTTCTTTCTCTAGTTTCCTAAATTCTTCTTTGAGGGTGTGATCCCCTATTCCGCAGAATGGTTCAAGACCTATGAAAGTTTCTAATGCTCCCTTTCTTGCTAGGGAGTCGGCCATTTCATTCCCCTCTATTCCTACATGGCCAGGCACCCAGCAGAGAGTTATTTTGTTTCTCCTACCAAGTTCATTAAGTTTTTGTAGGCATTCCCATACAAGTTTGGATTTAATGATGTAGGAGTTAAGTGCCATAATAGCAGCTTGGCTGTCTGACATTATAGCTGTATCACAGTTGACTCTGTTTCTGTCGAGGTTAATTTGGACACACCTGTCTATGGCATAGATTTCAGCCTGAAAGATGCTGGTACTTTTGCCCATTGGTTCAGAATATTTGGTTCCAGGCCCAAATACTCCCGCTCCAGTTCCCTCATCAGTTCTCGACCCATCTGTGTACCACTTTGTTGTGTGATTGCTCAGTCTGTGAATTGTGGATTCATTGCTCCAGTTCTTCTTATAACAATGCAGGTTTCAAAGTCATCGCACATGCTGATGATGATTGTTCAAGGAAAATTCATGAACACGATGAGTGAACTTATGGAAACAGCCCTCAATAGGCTTAGATTGTGGGCCGAAGGGTGTGGACTACGAGTCAACCGGAGAAAACCGAACTCAACCTGCCCAGACTTGATGGAGTGGAGCTCTCTCTCTCTCGGAGAGCGCAAAATATCTTGGCACGGTATTAGACAGGAAACTAAATTGGAAACTTAACGTACAGGAAGGCAAGGCTTATAATGCTCTCTTCATATGCAGGAGAACAGCAGGAAAGAAATGGGGCATGAAGCCGTCAATCTTATATTGGCTATACAAAATGGTAGTAAGACCCATAATTACATTATGGGGCTCTTATCTGGTGGAAAGCCACAAACAAGAAGTATGTACGGGATATGTTGTCCAGGGTACAAAGAAAAGCCTGCATTGCCGTTACGGGTGCCTTACGTACCACACCAACGGCTGCACTGGAAGCGTTCATGCATCTTTTACCACTGGACTTACAAATAAAATCAATTGCAGGTAACAGTGCACTACGGCTCACTAATATTAGGCTCTTCAAGATCAATAGGATAGGACATAGTACTATTTTGAAGGAATCATTCTCCGAAATACCGGAAAAAGCGGATGAAAGTCTTTGTACGCTAGATTTTGACACACCCTATGAAGTGTTGTATCCCGAAAGAGAGGATTGGTATAGGAACTTGGTCTCGAGTGTTAATGAGACCTCGATATATACTGACGGCTCCAAAACCAGTGAACTGGAGATACATCTAGCCCTGAGACTTCCGGACACATGCAGTGTGTTCCAGGCAGAGATTCTGGCCGTACTCAAAGCTGTGGAGGAACTTGAGATGAGATCGATATCCAATTAGAATATGGCCATCTCCATTGATAGCCAGGCTGCGCTTAAAGCGCTAGAGTCGCATACCCCTAAATCTGAACTAGTAAGGAATTGCCGCATGATGCTCAAGGCATTATGTTCGCAGAACCGTGTCAGATTATGTTGGGTACCTGGGCATTGTAATATTGAAGGTAATGAAAAGGCCGACGCTCTGGCCAAGGAAGGAGCGGAGCTACCACCTAACGCATGATTGAGGGCATAAGATTACAATGGCCGTGGCTAGAAGGGTTGTTTTTGAAAAAACTTCCCATTTAGCAGCCACAAAATGGTCACAGCTAGATGGTCACAGGGTCTCAAAGGCACTGTGGCCCATTTTAAACTGGAGAAAGTCTGAAGAATTAATCAACTTCAGTAGAACCAAACTAAGGTTAACGGTAGGAATACATCTTATGCATTTTTGAAAAGTCACAAAAAAGAACATAAAAATGCATTCGGCATTAAAGTGAAAATTATATTCTACGTAATGACTTGTATGCAAAAAACTTTATCTCGGTTGGACAAATATTGGAACCGCAAACTCTCGGTTCGGCCGCAGAATAAAATTAATGCATTCAGATTTTTTGAACGACTTTTTGTTAAGCATGAAAATATTTAATTTGATCGTAGGTTGACTAATTTTTTTTATCCTTAATGAAACTAGCATTTTAGGACCAAAAAAAATACCAAAATGTAAAATCTCTTTTTTTTTTTTGTAATAATGAGTTTCGAAAAATCCATTTGACCCTTTTAGCTTATTTTAAGTGAGAAATCCCACAAAAAAGCATAAATCCCCCGATCTGGTATCACTGCTTCGGCATTCATAAAAAAATCGCAAAAATTTAAAGTAAAGGAACATTATGTATTTATTTTGTACTCGTCCCTCGCGCAGCATTGCCGCTGAAAATTTTCGAAAGGGGGAAGGGGGACAAACAGGGACTCTACTTAAAATACTAAGATAGCAACAAAAAAAAAAGAAGAAGGAAAACAGAGCAACAAAAAAAATATTTATTCATTTCGAAACACATTTTCATATGTTTGCGTACTTTTTCGATCAATAAAGAATAAAATCTTAGTTAAACTGAAAAAGGGGTCATTTTGATAATTTTTTAAAAAGTGCCCTCCTGGTAAATACCAATTCATATTGCAGATGTACTCCTACCTATGCAGCTCGCACATTCCGAGCAAACCAAGAGGGACTCTTCCTTAAAACGTAGGGTAAGGGGGAAGAAGCTCGTAAAATTTTAAATAAACATCAGTTCTTTATTATGACTATGTACTCTTATGTTATACTGGTTTTTGTAGCATAATTAAAACGCAAAAGCACCCCCATCAAGCCCGGTGTCAAGGCTGTCAACTAACTTGTGCAGATCTTTATAGCTGGTACCTAGGGAATAGCGTAAAATCGGTGTACAGCGGTTACCTGGATACTACGATTAAACGAAGCTTTCTATAAAGAAATACCACTGCTTCCTCATTACTATCTGACATTTTTGTGAGACACAAAATGCAAAGAGCTGTGAACATTTTATTAGGAAGACGGAATAACTCCATCAACTTATTCCTAGACACCTACACAAATGTCATCTTCAATTTCATATAGATGCATCTGTACATGACGCCACCTGAATATTATGCCCCTTTCACTATTTATGAATGTTTCTTCTCTTTTTTTTTTACAGCAAATCGCGAAAACATGTTTAGGGAAAAATCCAGCTCAGAAACAAATGTCAGCTGCCAAAAATCGTGCGCGAAATGCGAAAGGTATATTTGACTTGCAATCGCAACGGATTTTTTGTTCTTAATTTTGCTGTCATGTATCTTTCACTCATTGCTCCAAGTTGCCTCTATCAATAATTGTCATACTACTTTATTCGCACTCACAGTCACAATTCTCTGGCTGCCTTTAGTTTTTTTTTTTTTTTTCTAATGTAATCTCTGTTTTATGAAAATACACTGGGTTGATACCCTCATGTCATATGCAGTTTTCACATAATCAGAAATATTTTAGCGTGAGGTATATGTTCACAGGTTGTACAAGCAAATTCTCTATAGTTGTGGGTAATAATGGTTTGGATAACTTTTTGGATGGGATAAAATAAGTTGAACGTAAGTATACAAATTCTGTAACATGCAAGGTAAATCAAAATGATTTCCATTAAGGTTTACACATCAAAGAAGACGATTTTTCGAGACACCCCTAGGTGTATTTATCACCTCTGCGAGACACATCTTGATGTGTTCTAAAATAAGAAATAAATTTCCCTCCTCCTATCAAAAGTAATAGATAATTAAATAAATCGTGACCAGAATTGACATGAACTGCAGCTATATTCGGCCCCTCTACATCCAAGTCGTTATGAGCCCTAAATGGAACACCGTAGTGCAATGTGGAATTGAATACTAATTCGGTGTGTTTGTTGGTGGCGTTAAATGATTCTTTCCGCTCGCCAATTTTATTTGCAGCGTGTCGGGACTGATGTCGGAAAAGAAAGGGTAAATAATGTATACCGGTGCCGGTAATGTTTTTGAATGGAGTAGTCATGGCTGAAGTTGTTGGTTTATAAATTTCGTTTAGGTTTTTGGCAAAAACGATCAAGGGTAGAGTGTGGTTGAAGGCAAGTAATTCGGTATTGGCTTCTTAATATTCTATTACAGTTTTACCTCTATTGATTGGTGCCGTTTTATAGTCTGTTATAGGTTTTGGATTTATGGAACAGGAAGTATAAAGAGAAGGGTTATTGGTTCATTTTGCACGTAAGTATTTGCGTTTAGGTAAATTAGTTACCTACCTACTCTAGGGTTTGTACGAGTAGATACATATAACTTCGTTAAATATCTCTATCGAGAGTGGTGGATTTACTAAACGAAATTAATTGGAGAGACATGGAAACCAAGCAGGAACGAAGTGCATTGCTTCTTGAGTTTCGTTCATCGTAAAAAGAAAATTAGTCTTCGAAATATAAAATTGGTCCGCACCGACTGCCAACCTCGTGTTGGACTGCATCGTTTTGGAAATGTTGTAGGCCACACGAAAACAAATGTTAGGATCTTAAGAATAAAACATATTTATAGCAAAACTCTTAAAGGTTGTTCTTTCGCAGTGGCTCAGTGCTGAGAAAGGGGTTTCAGACTCAATTTCCTAACAAAAAAAAGTATTTACATGTCGGAGCATGGTTTGTACGGTATAGTACGTAAGGCTTACTGTATATAATATCAGTAACATAAGTAGATGAGAACTAAATGGAATTTCTACATATCGTCGGCTTTCTTTCAAAAAATTATTGAGATGAGGCTTCGTACGTTGATGGCATGGCGTTTATTGAGAGCTGTTTCCAATCTCTGCACAGCGTGATGAGTTTATCAAATGTCTTAAATTGCTCTCGTCTGACTTCTTTACGTATAGATTCGTGGAGCAAAGAAAATACCATGTCAATGTACACATCTCATCTGGTAGCCTTTTGTAGGGGAGTTCTGCGATGAGGGTGCGCTTTTTAAAACTAATGAAACCATCCTTGCTTCTGTTTGGTATCGAAAATTAGTTGGAACTCCATGTCACGGCATCTTTTTCGACTCCTCTCCACCAAACCATGTCGAAGTCTCGGAGATGTTTTCCACCTTTTTGAAAATTTCCACGCCGTGGAGAAAGTTGTCTAGGTTGGATCCATCTGGTAGACCGTTGAACCTTTGTGCACATTCTGAAAAACCGACATCCTTCCTGAACAATCCCATTAGTTGACGTTGAGTTAGTTAGCTTATGTCCGAAGGGGTGTTATTAATTGTCGCGGCTATGTGTGGCATTGAAAAGGCTGATGCTCTGGCCAAGGAAGGATCGGAGCTCCCACTTAACACCATGATTGAGGGTATAAGACCACGTATGGCCGTGGCTAGAAGGGTTGTTTTCGAAAAAACTTCCCCTAAAGCGGCCCATAGACAGCACACTTGTGTGCAACACCGGTGTAGGTGTGCGGAAATGTGTGCTGTGTGTGGTCTGGTGTGCACACCGATTTTGGTGTGACACACGGAGCGAGTAAAAATCAAAAGTTTTTGATTTTTGGTGTCGGTGTCTCGATTGTGTACGATTTGGTGTAGCGTGTGTGGCGGAATGCCACACCGTTGTCAGTACACCGGTGTACACACAAGTGTGGTGTCTATGGGCTGCTTTAAGCAGCCACAAGATGGTCACAGGGTCTCAAAGGCACGGTGGCCCATTTTAAACCGGAAAAAGTCTGAAGAATAAATCAACTTCAGTAGAACAAATCTAAGATTAACTGTAGGAATACTCTCTGGACACTTCCTTCTAAGGAAGCATGCCATTTGACTAGGACTAGCTAACTTGGACACATGCAGGTACTGTGAGGACCTACAAGTCACGGAAGACATCTCCCACATTGTATGTGAGTGCCAAGCAATCGCTCGGCGTAGAGGGAAGCACCTTGGCAGGTACTTCTTTAATTACTTAGAGGAGGTTGGGTCCTCAAACAATATTGAGACCATTATAAAAGGAGGAAGGGGAAAAACCTCGCTAGGCGTCCCGTCAGGCAAGTGCTCACCGCTTTCAACCCTTACATTTGGCACTTTTTTGTACACAGCTACACAATATTATTTTAAATCGTTATCAATACAACCTTGTTTTGACTTTCCTTTCAAAAAAGATGCTGTTGCTTTTCGTTTTAAAGACAGACATACGAGGTATTGAATATAAAGCGAGCTATAAACACATCAAAACCTCGTAAGACGGACATACGAGCTTTTAAATGAAAATTTGAAGGCCAATAGACTTAGAAGGTTTTAAAACTGGTTGATAGAGGCAAAAGGAATCATGATGGAGTTACGAGGTATTGATAGGTATTTAAATTCAGTGATTTTTTTTCATCAGGATTACATTCAAATGTCATTTTTCATACAATTCGGACTTACGAGGTTTTGAAAGAAAGCCGACGATATATATATTTTAGGGTTTTTCCGACAGTGGCACCTCTCTAGAAAGTTTTACAATTATCCGAGAGTAAAACTACCATGGAAGAGCTTCTCAATTCAGCCGTTTATGTTCAGCATGAAATTTAATTTCCCTTCCTTTCGCCCCAAAAATAAAAAGTCATGCAAAACAAATGGCTGTGAGAACGGTACCAGTATGGAACGGACCTGTTGCGCCAACTAAACAAAATAAATATTGTAAGATTTCAAAGGGTATTTGATAATTTCGGCAGTTTTTTTTCTGAAGATTGCAATAATCTTGCTTATTAACGAACGCCTAAAGTATCATTCAAACGTATTTGGCGAATCGGTCTTTTTGTGGAATATCTATGTGACAATTCACCGTACTAATAACAAATCTTGGTATCGACTTTGAATTTGCGGAAGCTCAATATAGCCACTGAGAACTACTAAAATAGACGGAATAAATAAGTGTTGCTGGTAGCACTGTTTTTAACAATTATTGGCCTAGGTACCGAGACCAATATGGAGCAGTGAATCGGCCTTGAACTGCAATAATACAGACTCCCAAAAACTGGAAAGAGTGAAACTACGTAAATTGGACATACATACTAATATTTTCGTCCTCTGCTTAACAAGTCTACGTACATTCGCATGAGCACAACGCACAATTGACGTTCGGTGAATAATTGTTATTTGTCTTTAAGTTGAGGTCTACCCGAATTCAACACACCTTTCTCCGTGCCTGAGTAAGAAAGTCTATGTCTGCAACGAAAACCTACAACTCTTCAACAGCTCTCCCAAATGTTTGCTTGTTCTGTCATGATAGTGTTTAGCCGGTTTATAATGGCCAGAGTAGTGTTTTTTTTTTTTTGATTTGGAATTTTTAACTTCACGTCATTATTTCTTTAATATTTTATGATACAGCCATACGAAAGGTCTGTTCCCTTAATTTCTGGTTCAATATTGGCAATATGTCACATTTCGCCAAAATCCGATAAAACAAAAAACAAAAGCAACGCGTTGAACCACAGCATATGTGAATTTGTTCTAGGCAAGAATATTCAAATATTAGTAAAATATTGATATTTAAGACCAAGAATTGAATGGCTTTTATTACAGATCTTAGAGTTTAGTCCTCCAGTTGATATAAGTTTTAAACAGCGTTTATTAAGGCTGGGTGGCAGGGGTAGACGTTTCTGCGCCCCGTAGTTTCTCGCAGCTCTTAAGAGATAATCGACCGGAGTAAACGGTTTTCAGTAGCCAGTAAATAGACGCAGGTAGCTATTGAAGCACAATTTTATTTTTCGACCTTGATATTGCATAAAGTACCAAAAACCCCCTTTTTTGGGTGTTTTTTTCTGCGCCCCGGTGGGGCAATCCCTAGATCAAACATTTTTATTTTTTTATGATTTACTTTTGTTACCAATGAACTGCTCGAGGTAGCTATTGAAGCACAATTTTGATTTTTTGTGCTTACCATCTTAAAACTGCAGGTTAATATTACTAAAAGCAAACAATCTTTGTGGAGGAACAAGGAACTATTTTTTTAATCTGTAAAAAAGAGAATGGGCTTTGCATATTTGTATGTCTGCTCAATGAATAAAAAGTTGATGTTTAGTTCATAAAATAGTTAAATTATAATTTTTAAAAGTTTACTATTTTACTGCATTCTCAATTTTATTTCAGATTTCACGCACACATATGTAATGTAGTTCACAAAATATCCGACATGGCGTTTTTCGATTTTTCTCTAAATTTACTCTCTATTGAGATTCTATAGTTTGCAGATTTTCGCTCGCTGGAGCTGTTTGAACAGGAAATGACAAAAATTTGTTTATTTCGCTTTGTTTGGGTTTCTGATAGATACATACTAATATTCTTGCTGTTTGATAAAGTGAAGGAAGCAAAAATGAGATAAATTTTGATAATCCGAGAAACATTGAAACCCACTCTCATGGGTGGGGACTGGGTAATGACTTTGTTGTTGTAAATGTGTTTAATTTTTTTCCTTTTTGTTTGTAGAAGTTTCAAATAAAATTGTTGTATATTTCCTTGGAAAAGGCATACGTTCAATATTTGTGTATAAATTTTGGTAATCCAAAAAACATTGATATGAGAGTGGGTGGGAAATGGGTGATGATTTGTTTGTTGTAGATGTACTTGAATTTATTTGCTTGTATGCAGATGTAGAATCCCAGTTTCAAATATTATTGTTTTATATCTAATTGGAAAAAGCATACGTATAATATTTGTATTTTTAGTTAGATATTTCGAAATAAGGGAGGGATTTCCCTGTTCAATGAAGCTGTACCTACTTTACAGGGTCACATTTGGCTTTAAAATATTAATTATTTGTGTTTTACAAATTTAAAGTAAAATAATTAAACTAAGGTACCTAATTAAAACATTCCTGTATAGTGCATTGTCAACACTTATACAAAATGAAAAGTATGGTATTATCAGCTAGAGACTTAATAGTTATGGAAGGTGTAGAAAAAGAAATTAATTTATAGATTGAAAATTAATAAAGATTATTTTTAGCTAAAAGAAACCCACGACTCAGAAACTCTTTTTAAAAAATTGAAGAGCAAGTTCATAATACCAAGATATAATTTAGCTTTACAGTGTTCGGGCCCTATGATTTTGTGTATTTACTAAAATTAAAAGAAGGTACTTCCTGAGAAATGTAAATGTAAAATCCAAGAATTTCTATGGCAAATCGAACACCTAACTAAAAAAACCAAGTCCATAAGCTTTAAAATAAATGCCCTATTTGATTGTTTTTGTTTTTTGAATTTCTTTTTACGTTGTGCTGGTGGAGATGCTCATTATGACTTTCCGATGTCAAAAAAAAAAAATCACCTTATGCCTGTAAGCTGTCTGGTTTAAAAGCTTAAAAGTAGTATGTACTAACTATTCCCATTCATCAGTTTCTATAATGTATATAATGTAATTATCGGTAAGAGTTATTATGGATCTGACTATATAGTACGTACATTATTGCAATGTAACTGCTAGAACTACATATATTAGACTTGAATATTTTGGTGAATTGAAGTTTTTAAAAACGAGTATAAAAATAACTAAGAGAAGCTCTGCTTTTCTAATTGGCAGATAATAAAAGTGCTTAAAATGCTTAGCATTAGCATGACTTAAATTAGACTGCAATAATAAAGTTCACAGTTGAAAGAATAATCCATGTAATACCATATCGCTTTTAGTTCGAAGAAATGTGTAGATTACCAGCACATATCATTAAATTTATGTATTATTATTAGGTATCCCCTAAGTAGTAGGTACAGTATACACTTCGATTTACTCACAACGGCCGAAACGTAAAGTTACATATTGATACAACTTTTATCTTGTTAAAATTTAAGAATATGTCCCCTAATATTAGCGGTAAGAAAGATTGTCCAACCCCTTGGTGTAGAATTTTGTAAAAGGACAATCATAAATACATCCATGAATAGTGTATCATCCCTAGGCTAAGTTCGGTGGGCGTAGATTCTTAGTTTAACTATACCCATCCTAGACCCACAAACAAAGCAAAAGCAACAATCAAGCCGAACCAATTTTTACAAAAATATAAATTATAGAATTTTTGGATACATATCTTGAAAAGTAGAAAATTTGCGATTGGATTTGTACGTAATTCGTAGAAAACTGGATATCACACATACTAACGGTTTCAGTCTATTCAGACAGAGTTTGCAGCTCAATACAGCTAGCCTATCGCCCTAGGCAGCCAGCTTGTCCTTTTTGTTGTTTTTTTGTTTTGATTTGTTTTGATTTTTTGTGCAGCGAATTTTTTGTTATTTTTATTTAGTGAACGTTGAGCGAGTTCTCATTTTACAGACTCTGTAGTCACAAATGTGATCTTAATGGGGGAGGGTGTGCTCGGCTATTTGAAATTCTGTGCACTAATACATGTAAGCATGTTTACATGAGCTCGGAGTTCATAGCTGAGGGACACCCACTCTTAATATGAGGAAGTAACACGGAAGTAAACATACAATCTGTGCTGATTCCGAATCGTTGAATTAGAAGTTGCCTTTTGGAAGATTGTTAGGATTTTAGCTAGAGATGCCTTTAGTGAAAAAAAACTTCAATTTTATCTCTTGGGTATGCAATTTAACATTCTGTAAATAGCTATATCAAAAAGGTGTCCTCTTGCAGGTCTATTTGAATTGAACTCATAATAAATATTCACTTCAATCTCTATATATATAAAATTGTTGCAAGTGCGTTGTGACTTTCTAACTCACGAACGGCTCAACCGATTTCAATGATTTTTGGTGTGTTTTATTCGGCTTGAATCAGGGATGGTTTATGGAAAAAGAAAAGTTGGAAAATTCTCAACAGGTGGCGGTGAAGGCACACATTTCGTTTTTCATGGGGAAAAGCACTTTGAAAAAAAAAAAAAAAAATAAACTGAATTGAAATCGAGTAGTTACACTTCAAATACAAAAAAAAAATATTTTAAATTTTCAAAGCAATTGTTGTTGTCAATTATTTGAATTATTTTCCAAGCAAATTGTTGTTGTCAAAAATTTTGAAATTTTTTTTTTATAAATATACCTACCTACCTAATAAGCTTGCTTATGCTTACTATGTTACATTAAGTAACTTTTTGAAATGGAGTAGATACTTTGATTTATTTCATGTTTTTTTTTTTTTTGCATGTATTTTCAGGATCATTGCATAAGTATGTGTGAGTAAGTTGAAATGTAGGGGTGATTAAGATGACGTGGACAATGATGACAGGCAACAGGAGGTGTTGAGCGTCTTGAGGTGTCACGTAGGGAGGGGTTATTACGAAAAATGAGTGGATAACAATCATGGTGCTCTGCTCATTCGTGAGTAGGGTTATGGGGAGGGCAGCTCAAAGGTACCATAACCATAACGCCTTGATACCGGTGTGGAGAGAGAAGGCTTACCAACCAAGATGATAATTGTGGTTAGTTTTCTTCTTGGCTGTTAAAGTTACAAATGTCGCTAAAGGACTATATTGTTAAGCATATTGTGTTTGGTTACACATTATACTCGATGTTTGATGTATTCAATTGAATGGCAAAAATGAGGCTTGCTTCATGCGCACATTCTCATTTGGTTAGTCGAAAGAGTGCAACCAGACCAAGTTGATGACATCATATGTGCCGAGGTTCCAGATCCCGAAACCGATCCAGACCTGCATGATGTCATAATTAAAAACATGATTCATGGGAAGGTTTGAAAATGGTATCAGTATTTTTATTTCACATTTTCTGATTCGTGCGACCCAAACAAACACATGAAAACCAATTTAACAGCTCACTAAAATTCGATCACATTTCTGTTACAATGCAAGTCATTCCCAAATACATTATACACACTGTTACTGTTACGGAAATATGTCTGAAATGTAGGAACAGCTCTTACACTATAACCATCAACTTTTACTTGGGTTCTGGACCCGGTAGGTTGTGTTGAAAGATAGGATACCACACTATAGGTGGTACTTTGCAAAACATAAGCGGTATAGGAAAACGATTTGTGGCACCTTCCATTCAAAAATAAAATCAAGCGCTATTTCTTAAGTTGCATAATTAAAATTATTATGAGCATTGTCCAAATAAAGCACTTTGCAACTTTAGCGGATTCCGCTTATTCAGAGCCGTGGTATTTAAGCATCTACACAAAATAGCATGTGCATTGTGCAATTGTGCATGCTCAAAATTATTACTTTCATTACATGAACGAATTTGGGCGGAACGAAGTTCGCGGGATCAGCTAGTAAACAATAAAATTCATAGATTTATATTCCTAAGGGTTATAAATCAATGCCAAATAAATGTATATATTTATGACCAACCTATAACTTGTTTGGATGAGTGAATTTATGTCCGACAATTACAATCTTTCAGAACTAGATCAAAATTTGCATCAGTCCTCGTCAGAAGGATTCCCTATAATCTTGAAAACTGCTGAAACTATTTCAACGATTACAACGAAATGTATTTCTGAATTTAATTCAACAATAAGGGGTGTATATCTATCCAATGCAACGTTCCCACAACTTAGTTAAATTATTCAAAAATTGCGTGCGCCATCGTAATGATGGTACTTACATAAATGCCACAATTCCAGAGTCACGTATGACACATAAGGTACACAAGACATCAGCGACAAGCTTGCTGGTTTTGTTTACAACAATATAATTATTGCAATTGAAATGGGAAGAGGGCATGTCCTGCCATGCTGCAACCCTTTGTTTTTACATCCTCCTCCATTAGTCAGTACCCTTCTTTTCGAATATGAAAATTTCCTATTCAGCCTTCATATTTATTGCGGGAGTACAAGCTAAAGGCCTGGCTATGGCTGTGGGCTCGTCACTTTTGGGGGAGGACATCAGACGGGACTGTACAGCTCTAAATTACCTGTTCACATTGTTCGTCTGCATTTTTATAGTCCTGTGTAGTTATGTATACTTCTTTGGAAGCACGCAGCAGTTACGTTGCTGAAGGGGTTAGCTTTTCTTTAGGTATTCGAAGCAGACAGCCAGTCGATTGTACACATTCTTTATCCTAACAGTTTTGTGGTGGTTTTTGCCTCTGTCATAATTTCCATGCTCTCTGACTAACGTGACGATAGGACGATAATATAAAGATAAAGTATGCGCTATTTGCGTGCGGTTCCGTATGATCTATATGATGGTTTCATAGCTCATTGGATACGACGGCGCGACGGCAGCACAGCACCAGCACCTCACTGAGCTCAGTCAGTTTCAGTTCCGATTGCGATTCTTCTTTGGTAGTTTTTGATTTCGATTATTACTGGCGTCTTGTGTTTCTGCTTCTGGTTGACGGTGCTGCTGATGGTGGCAACTGTTTATATGTTCAGTCACTTAGATAGCTTCCAAGTGTTACGTTGAAATTGTATCCGCGCGATGAGATTGGATGAATAATCGACGGGTATTTGCTTCTTTGGTGTTTTGTTTTTGAACTCGTGTCGGGTTGTTGATTTCGCATTTCCCCTTTTCAGTATTTTTTTTTTTTGTTTTCAATGGCTAAGTCATAATTATTTTAATTATTTCCCATTCAAAGATTTTACAGTGGAAAAATTGCCTGAAGACACTTGGTGTGTGTAAAAACAGTGAAAGTCGTGAATTTCAATAAAATTAAAATAAATTTATCGGATTTAGAGTGAGACCTAGATCGAAGCGGAGCTATATTTGCATAACAGTTTTTGTTTCAAATTCCAACACTATATGTATGTATTATTCAGTTATTGTAATTTTAAGTGCAGCTATGGCTTAAAATCAAATTGGTCGTTTTGGTATACTTTTTTTTATGTTCGAGGTGCGAATATTATTTTAAGATGTTTGCACAGGGATGAGGGCACGTGCCTTTGAGATGGAGCACGATGGAGCACTTTGAATATGTAATTAGTGCTTGATTGTCTACTACCCGCATTATGAGCAATAAGTGAGGCGCTGCTATACCCATATACCCACCTCACGACTTTTGTGTTCTTCCTTAATTTATTTTTATCGTCAGATGTATCTTTGGTGCGGTAAGCCTAGAGATGACTAGTGCTATTTAGCTCGTTATTCTACTTATATCTAAGCACTTTCTGTTTCTAGTATGCTGAAGACTGACCTAAGGCGTTTCTATACTTGTCTGTACCAATCTCATTCAAGGGAATCAAGAGTTTGTAGGTACAGGCTGGCTGATGAATATTTGTACATTAAGAAACTCAAATAGCTTTTTTTTCAGTGTATGGAATTCATATTTCTTTTATTCATGTTAAAGCTCATTCAATTTTATGAAAAATAGCGTAATTAGTCTTAAAAGTAATGGAATTTAAATGCCCCAATTGCTCGTTGATGCTTGTTCGGCATCTTACCGAAAAGTTGTTCATTAGGTACTGCTTGGAGAGTTGAGACAGTAATAGCCGCAATTGTTTCTCGAATGGATTGCTTTAGTTCATTCAAATTTGTTGGTTTTGCTTTGTAGACTTCCTGTTCGCAATAACCCACAAGAAAAAGTCAGGTGCAGCGAGGTCAGTCGACCTGGGGCCTGGAGTTTCTGAATATCAGCTTATTGGGAAATTAACGTCGCAGTTTTGTCATAAAAGGCCGAGCTATGTGAGAGTTGCACCATCTTGCTGAAACCACACAGAGTTGAAAGAAATTCTTATTCGGTGTAATTCTGGATAGAAAAACTCTCTCAACATGCTCATGTAACGATCTCCAGTAAGCGTACCGGTGTGACCGTTTTCTTCGAAGAAGTAGGGCCCGACAATGCAGCGTGATTAAACTACACACCACACTGTGACACGACGTGGATGCAATTCCGTCTCATGGAGTATCTGTGGGTTGGAAGCACTCCATATTCGACAATTTTGTTAGTTAATGTTGCAGTTTAAATCGAAATGGGCCTCGTCAGACATAAAAAGACAGTTCAACATGTTTCCGTCCTCTTCCACCATTTGAAGGATCTACTGGCAAAATTCCAAGCGAATCGGCAAGTCTGCTGCGTTCAGTTTGTTGACCATTTGAATTTTATATGGGAATAAGTCCAAATCATTGCGCATAATTGACTTCAATGACTGTCTGCTTATACCCATTTGAGAAGAAAAGCTTCTTGTCGAAACTCTTGGATTGTTTCCTCCATCCGAACTGAAGGGTTTCGATGCTAAGGTCTTCTTTCGACTCTCCCATGCTCGGCAAAATTGTTAACAAGTCTCATTATGGTCCATCTGCTCGGAGGATTGCCGCCAAACGTGCTCCTATACTCCATTTGAACCGAAACTACGGACTCCAGTGCGTGATAGCGGCGGGTAATCCAAATTCTTGTTTCAGTGTCCCAGTTATCCATTTTGGTTAAAAAACAATCTGCAAAATAAAAAAAAATTAACCAGATTCATTAAATAGAAAAAAAGTTATTAATTTCTTTTGGTAGCGGCTTTCATCAGCCACACTGTATTTAGCAGAAATGACTAGTAGCTGAATATCTTAATCGCAGATTTCTGTCGAATCCATGCTAGCCGAACAAAATTCAGTGGGGCATCTCCCGCGATAGCTTAAAAAGTTAAACTTCTGGCGCTAGAATTTACGAAACTATATGAAGGTATAGACAATGCTAGCCATCATCTCTTGTTCGACGGAATCTGGGGCTTTGTCCGAAGCATCCCTTGAGTAAAGACTTTTCTTTGCCATGTATGTGTGGTTGACTTTGTTCACCAGCAAGTACTTACTACCTCAAAGCAAATAAAAGTTTTCCAAAACAAAGAACAAAACATTGATGAGGCAATAATTGTAAAAATTCAACTCTTAAAAGGGCTATAAATGCCATTGACACACTGTATAAAGAGGCTGGTATGTTTTTTATGCCAACATGTTTTTCAAGCGTTTAGTTCCTTTTTATTTTAAAGCTTCCATTTACAAATCCGAAAATATATTTTTCATTAATATATATAATATTTAGAAATACAAGTTGGTGACCGTTCTACCTCTATTGCCTTTTCAGTTTGTTGTAACGAAGTGACACATGCCCCGTGTGTCACGTCGTTGTAAAAGCGACATTAACGAAGGTGTATTCTTTTTTCCTTTCTTTAATACTTAAAGATTTTACTCATTTCTCAGCGAGCTATCTATTGTCATTCTTTTTTGTATGGCTTAAAACAGTTAGGAGCAAACACCGACCCTCATCACGTAAAAAGACAAAAGACCAGTGAATTATTCACCATTTTCCTCGTTAGCATTTGTCGTAAACGTCTTTTGAGACAGCAGACAAATGATTTTAAATGCCAGTAAACAAATGGGAAAAATAGAATCATTAAATTTTAAATGCGTTTATACGTAACAACGGATTGACATAAGTCGTATAAGCTCTTTCATAACAGTTATGCTGTTGTATGTTTGTCAGGCGTTCGTGAGAGGTCGCGAGGTAAAAGAAAACCTTAATGTTGAATTTGGGTTTTTTTTTTCGGCAGTCGAACTCCTCGCTTAGTAGTCCAACACACTTTGGATTAAAAACATAATACGTTTTATTTCATACCGCCCGTTGTATACGTTTTGAAACAAGGATAATACATTGTAAGTTCCTAATGCTCTGACTAAGGAAAATTCTGGCTTACAATAAGACGCGAAATTTAAGGCCCTGATTCTCAGAATACATTTACCTAATAAAAGAAAGAAATTGCTTGAACATACTATGTCTCTCCATTAAAGGAAACCACACCAAGCAACAGATGGCGATTACATCGCAGTTATCTCTAAACGGACATCTATAGATACTCAACATATATACTGATGTGATAAAAAGCGTTAACAATCAGTTCAGATGACTTCCATATATGGGTTGTACACGTTCTGTAATTGCACAAAGAAAAGGTTGCCTGCCAGTTTTCTAAGAATACGAACAAAAAATATCCGTCTGTCAAAGAACAACATTTTGCAATTTATGGGCAAAAAAAAAAAAGTAGAAAATCTCGTACCTCTAACAAGTTGCTGTTTCTCATTATTATCCACTGGAAATACATTCGACATGAGCGCGATGCGTGAATATAGCCTGGCCTGGCCATGGCAGTGGCAGGTCATTTGGACTGGACAGAGAGATTAGACGTCTTGGACACTGTCAATAGCAAAATGCAAATTATGTCGTGTGTGTCTAGACAGAATCGTTTGTTGGGCGGTTATCGAGGAGGTGCGAAAGTGTGCTCAGTTCATTTTGAATATCAACTCACATTGCAGATCCATTTATCGTAATTTTCGCTAACATTCTGTCTGTGTTGACCTGGAATTTTCGTAAACTGTGCTACGCGGTGAAAGGGTGACACTAATGTTGGATGGGTTCCAAAATCGATTTACTACTACAAAAATACATTAGCGATAGTTAAAGTATTGCTTGCGGACAAAAAATTTAAAAGAGCATAGAGGAAGAACTGTTGGTTGACCTGGATAAATGGAGAGTTTTGATAAAAGGAAAAGATACTGAAGTGATGGACATTTTCATTTTTCATACAATAAACGTCCAATTAAAATAATCTTCAAAATTAGTTGCAGAACTTGCAATGGGGTTCAATAGAGCATCAATATTCAGCTTAATTGAACATAGAAATACTCGTAGCACTGTATTGAAGTACGAGACGATAAAAGAAATACGTAGTGAAATTTGAATCATAAGATGAGACAGGAACGTTAAGATGACGTTATAGTTTTAATTTCGCCTCATTGCGTTTTGGCTTTATTTCACTTTACCGAATGCAAATTAAATAAGCCAGTAATTTATCGAACCATTAAAATTTTGATGGTCTATTGTCCCAAAATCCACAAAAGATTTTTATTTCGCGCAGCTAACGTGGTAAGTCGTAAGTACTGCTAAGAGATAATCGATCGGAGTAAACGGTTTTCAATATCCAGTAAATAGACACAGGTTGAAAAAATTAAGATGTAGGTACTTTTAATGCTTTTTTTTAGATAGTGTATAGATATAGACTTAGTACTACAAAAGCGTTCCCTAACTTTTTGATGACCACCACTGTCATTTTGATTACAAACGTTAAGGCACAAACCTATAGTTTCAGTAAAGTCATCACATAAATATGCCGTTTGCGGATCAGGTTTGGGCACATCTCGACATTTCGGTCAGAGATTATTTCTCGCTTTCATTTGTTATGATTACTCTTACCGAGGCTGCGGATGAAAGTTTACCAACTTTTAAAAGAATACAAATTATAAGAAATATAAAGTGAAATCCCTGAGTTTTTATGTTGACCATACGACAAATTTATGCCCCTATTACGGAAGATAACTACAACCAAAACAAGGTTGTCTTTCTCCAATTGGGATTATCGATAACAACTAGTTGTCTGTCAAAGGACAACCAACATCCTATGAGTAGACAACTAATAAAATGGTTGCCTTTTTAGTTGCGTGTATGTATTATAGAAGACAACTGAGTTGTGTTGGAGTTGTCCTGAATATCAAAATCAGACAACTGCTTATTATCAGTTGTGTAGCATTTTGCGAACGAAAAGGATCACCTTTTTTATTGAATTATGGGCAAAAAAACTTAAGTAGGAATAAGAATTAAAAAAGGATAATAGAATGTGTATTTTTAAAAGTTTAATAGTCGCCAAACCAGCGCAGTTTGATCGGCTGATAAGAGTTTTACAAGATCAACCTAATCTGGTCAGGGGTAGACAGTTTGGTTCATCAAAAAAAAAAAAAAATTGACGAAGGTTGGAAAAAAATGGATTTGGAGCTCAACAGTATCGGGCCACCTTCAAGGAGCGGAAAAGAATGGCAAAGGGTTCGTTAATGATGCGATAATAAGAATTTTTCTACCAACAAAATATTTTTGCAGGTCTGGATACAGAATCGTAATAGATTCAGTGAACTCTAATCTTCCTCCTCCAAGTCACCAAAAAATAAAACAAAACTACTTTCCATTGTTTTTTTTCTTAACGTTTTCGTTTTAATTGCAAATACTTCTTCGTTCGATTTCAATTTCCACAAATTAATTCACAAAAAATTGACATTTAACAGCTGATTTCGATTTTCAATATGCTCCTAAAAGATGGCAATTTATTTTTTAAAGACAACTGAAAAGAGTTGTCTTGCATAATACGAAAAATTTGTTTGGTTGTCTCAAAGTTGAGTTGTCATGGAGACAACACAACTAAGTTGAGTTGTCTTCCATAATAGGCACTGACATTTGCAGCCTTACTTATAAACTCACCGTAGAGTCTGCTTATCTCTACGCAACCTCTAAATGGCCCATACGCAGGAAAATGTGATTTATAAAGATTTTTCGAACGTTGCTTTAGGGCTGCGTAAGTTAAACGCGAAAATTTGCGTTTAGAGCCTGCGTAGAGCTTACGTAAATGTGGTTTTGCATCAAATGTCATTTGGTCGTCGTCGAATTGTAAACAAAACCAAAAAGTGAAATTAATTTTTGTTTGTTCAACATTTCGAATGCTGTGCAAATTTCTGCCAAAAGAATTTCGTTTGCATTTATGCAATTATGAGATTGAAATTATATTTAACAAATGAAAATATAAAAAAATATTGTGCGTTTGTGATATTATTTATTCTACTTCAGTTTGGTTGCTTGTGGGGAATGTCGTAGGATGTGTGTGAATATGTCTGCAAATGACCTGGCATTGGATTTGGCGGTGGTTGGTAGAATATAAATAGGAATATGGATATAGGAAGACACATACCTATAGATATATGATTGCAGTTTGATATTTCAGCAGTCTCTTCGAAGACATTTCGGAATTGTTTTAGATAATTTGACTTTTTATTGTGTAAAATGATTTCATTTACAAAGCGAATCACAGCGGATGTCGGTTTCTGTGTTTTCTGTAATAGTTTATCGAAATTCTTACCTATTTAGACACAAACCGTTTAGTAAAATTACCGCCACGTAGAGGCTGCGTAAATCTTTACGCGATGTTTAACTAAACAACATCTTAGAGGCGTCGCGTCGTAAGGGAATCTAACAAATACGGCTGTTGATGAATTGTATCACACCTTCCGGTTTTGCCTAATAATTCGAAGAAATTTTCGTAGTCCGATACATTGTGTTGTCCAAACTTTCCATATCGTTTAAAACTGATATTTCATGTAACAATTCGTCCCTAAAGACATATCTAAAAATATGACAGCCATAGAGTCCGACATTAATTAGGCCGGTGATATAATTCGGTGCAAGCTATCACAATTACCTTTCACGACCTTTTTATTCGGTACAATTTACAAGTTGTTGGAGTGCGCTCCTGAATTGCCGAAGTGTGCGACGTCGTGCACTTGTCATTCATTCGGAAATGAACTGATGGAATTTCTCATTGTGTAATAGTTTGGTAGTAAGCTGCTGAAAGAATAATATTAAACAGTGTAAAATAACCAAAAGTAATGGAAAACGTCGGTTGCTACTAACACATTTTTATTAACTGACAGTGTGGTAGCTTGTTTACCAAATATTTTGAGATAACTGCTCGTGAGTCACATTTTGTCACACACCTGATTAGTCGAAACGATAGTACCTATCGTACAGTTAGGCTTCCGATTTAAAAATAAAAGTAAAAGTAGAGCCAGGTATAAAATATTATTTTCTGTCATTCAAAATATTTAACTACATGGTACTATTAAAGCGAACATAAATTGATATTCGGAAAGGCATATCCTATTAAATTAAAAGTTTTAACTGGCTAAACTCTTGCTGGGTTCCTAATTTTAAACAATGGTATCAATGCTATTACAATAAAAACAAAAACTATTAAATTAATGGTCTTCCCATTGAAATAATAAGACAGCACAATTAATACGAATATTTTTCAATAGTATCTCATTTATTGATAAATAATAGTGTTTTTTAATGGGACAATAGTATCCATTTTAAAATACTAATGGTAAAAGACTATAATTTCAATAGTGTTTCCGATTCTATTAATAACATGTACAATATTAATAATAATATTTTCAATACCATTGAATTAATAACACCTTTAATTTCATTAGAAAACTATTGTTTTAATAGGCCAAATTTTATTAAAACACGTCTTATAAAACCAATGGTCGTACCATTTACAATTTAATGGGACATTTATGGTATACTATGGTTTGTATTTTGAATTTCATTTGGCGAAAGAGTGACGACAGGTTAGGTTAGGTTTATGGGTGGGTACGTCAGAACGAGTCCTTCCGCACCCCACTTGTTGACCCATTGTGATGCCCTTATTGGGGGGTTAGCCGATTCCTCCCTGCTGGGGAAATAGCAGGAGAATGGTATGCCGAAGTCAAGATGGGGAGACAAGTAGTCAGAAGTGACCGGATCTCCCACATATATATTCAGAATCTGTGTGTGCCCCGTTATATAGGGTTTCCAGCTTTTTGTTTGGCTGATCCTGAGGGCACTTTTGGTTGCAGATTCTTGCATATATAGGTCTAAAGGTAGCAAGAGTGACGACAAAAACCCACTATAATCTAAGCGGCATATCTTTGGATCGATGTTTCCTGTACTTTCCTATCCCATTGGGTTGGAGTTGAAGACTCTTCGTGCCGGATAACCATCGAGATTGTTTAGTTCCTCGTCTGTCAACACAAATCGGACCAAACATATTACAATTAATCTATCTCCCCCTCTCTCTTTTCAGAGACCAACCGAACATATATTTTTTGCTTTAGATTTTAGATGGACTCTAAACTTTTGAGATATGGAAATGGAAATTTTAAACTAAGGAGTCTGTTAAAGTGCAGATCTGGGGTGATGACGGTCTTAGAATCCAATTAGTGTTTCTTGAGAATTTTTAAAAGCCTTAATAGAAAATGTTCCTAACTTCCGGTTGCAGTTAGGTTTGTCCCGACTCGATGAAAATGTTCACTCAATAATTCAATGTCATTGATGTATGCAAGGAGTTTCACAGTACGCGCGTTTCCCTTTCTCAGTAATCCAGCAAACTAGCCGCTGCGACCAAAGCGATGATTCTAAATCATAAAAGGCTAGGTACTAAAAATTATATGTCGATGAAACCCTTTAAGGTGAGCTGTGATAGGTGATGGTACTAATAAAGTTTATTGCTCTAGGCAAGATTAAAATCGTTTTTGTTAAGTTCTAAGATTTTATAAACTTACGAACAACTTACACTTAACCTGTCTGAGGGCCCAGTTTTCAAAAATAGGCCCAGTTTTCTGATAGGACAGAAGATGTATGGACGAAGGATAATCTGACTGTCCGAAATGTGAAAAAAATTTACAAAATTTGAATAGCCTTAACATGTTATCTATCACTCCGTTTTGTTTCTAATACCTTTTTACCACCGCGCCGAAAAAACTTGAAAACTTAATCGAAAACAGAAGTTTTCCCACGCATATTTCCAGTTTTCAAAACGAGTTGCTTAAAGCCGTTTTCCACAAAAACACCACGAAAACGACTTCCAATCGTTGGGTTGTTGAAACAAACACATCTTTTGCAATATGCAGCAGAATAACTGACGAACAAATCTAACAACTCACAATTTAAAATCATTTTCCACAATTAGTTAATGGGCTGATTTTATTGTTAAATGCACTAAATTAATTTTATTTGTTAATTAATGCGATCGAAATTTGTAACCAAAAGAGTGCCTTGAAAGAGCTTCTCAACTCGGCATAAAATTGTAGATCCCTTCCATTCGTTCCAAAAATTAAAAACACAAAACGAATGGTTTTGAGTAGCTAAGCCTAGGGTCCCTACGGTTACGGACCTGGTAGAGTGCCTAAAGCAACATTAACTCAGTCATCAGAATACACGGAGTCCCTTTTAGGTGTTGTCGACCCTATATTGATGTCTTTTGCTCTCGATATCAAGAATGCGCTCCTTGACAGAACTGCTTCCGAGTCTATTTGGCAGTACATTTTCGATTTTTTTTCTCAGTTCCTGTTTTCAACAACATTTTCAACAAAAACGGAGAAAGCACTGTTGGGTGCAGTTGACAGACAACTGATTTGAATAGAGTCGACTGTGTCACTTAGTGTCAGAACACAGAGTTTATTATTTCTGTTAATGGTAGTCAATTAGCAACCGAAAACTCAAATTAGTCAAACCCCTTTAACGTACTGAATAGGTCATCCAAACCCTCAACTTGATAGCTATACCAGAAATATAGTAGAATAAAGAAAAACTAAGCATAGTTTTTGCAACCTAATTATTGATTTACTTCAGAGTTTCAGTTTCATATCATGAAATTTAATTATTTCTTCCGTCTGCCTTGTTATGTGTATCAACACAATAATGCTCGCTAGATATACGATTTCTTTGATGGCGACCCTACTCGCAATTCTGTTTTGATACCCTCACTGAACAGACAAACTTTTAAGTAAACATTGTGGTTTCCTTTCGTGCTGGGTTTTTTTTTCATTTGCGAACACAAATTTAGTAATTCCTCATCACGTGATCAAATTACCACAGAAAATAATTGTTTCCTAATCATGCAAAATAAGTGCCTTGTTCAATTGAATTTGTTAAACCCCATTCAACTTTTTGTATTCGTTTTTGTTTTAAAGAAAAAGTTTTTTATTTGTTTTCTTTTCAGGACCGGTATGCCTTCCTCAGACCGCGACACAGAAACATCAAATAGGACGTAAGTTTTTTGTCAGCATAACTCATTAATGGTAACGCATTGGTGAGACGTTTTCTTTTTTTCTTTTGTGTGATATTAATAACTGTTTTTGTTTGTTTTGTTACATTTTCTCAAATATTTCTTTTTTCCTTATAATCATAATTTTGTGGCAAAATGTAAATATGGCGATGCTCTCTAACCCCACTTAAGGTGGTCGTATGATGAACGCTTAAGAAATTCAAGAACCTCTTTCGATATTTCACGGACAAAAGTTGAAATTCTGAAAAGAAAGAAAACAAAACGGTAATTTAATGTGTAACTTGACTAAAACAAAATATTTGTATCTTAAAATAAAGTAAATTGACAAATACTCTCACATGTATACCTGAAATGTAATTATACCGTAGACATAACCGTACATTTATTTTCGAAATAATTGGTAGATTGTGATTTGTATATTGGCTAGAAGTTTTGGGATTTCAACAGTCTGAGCTCATCCCACATGAGTAAAATCAATATTTTTGCTAAATTCACTGCACATTTTTCTTAAGGGTAATATTCGTGTACTCTTGGCAGTTGCTGACCGATGCGTTTTAACCGTCATATTTAATCGATTTTCGTCATTCTTTACAACGGAGAAGTGCCTCTGTTAGTTTACTTTATAGAGAAATCTGATCGATAACGACCTCAAGCCAAACAATAACTATCGGCTTTACAGATTTATTCAGCTCCGCTTACAAGGCCAACGGATATAGATGTCAGAAGTAAAGAGATTCAAAATACCCATTTATTTAACTGATACGAATAAAGCCGATTATGACTAATGAAAATTGTGTGTGAAAATTAGCCCCTATAATTTTTGGAGGGAATACTTTTAAATAAATTTAACCAAATCTCTCCAGCCCCCGTTCACATATTTTGACAGTTTTCACAGTTGAGAATTCACTCAATTTTTGGAATCGATATGGATTATGAATCATTCTCACTGGAGACGTTCGGATACCTCTGGTTTGTTTGAAGTGGGCCTTAGTGTGTTCGATATAGCACTCAACTTACTCTGGTACTGAAAACCTGTGTTTGACATAATTTCTAGGGCTAGTTGAAGTTGAAGAAATTGAAGTTGTTCTTTTCCCCCCGTTCCATATAATTTTTAAAACACAAACGCAGAAAATATCAATCCATTTTCAACTAAATTTCAACAGATATTTCTTCGATAATTTGCAGACATAAATTTTATGGACCGGAAGTGTTTGGCTATCTTTTTGTTACTCTCCTATGACTACTTTTGATTATGGGAACAAAAATTTATTCCGCGATACTAATGTGGTATTCGTTTGGGCTTCTTCAGATTTGCTCTCAGATTTCAGTGGAAAAAATATTAAGATGTAGTTTGTACTTTTCCAGAAACCTTACCGGCGACCCCTCACTCAATAACCCACTGCTTGAGTTTTTTTTTCAGTGCAGGGAAAGCTAACAAGCCCAAATAAGATGGTTCTTACTTTGATGATAGCGCTTGATCGGGGCATTTCTCTGCTGATCACATTATGCGCCAACAAAATCTTATGAATCAGCTATTTACGTCTACTATTGCGTCGACTAATTTGACGGTCAAAAATAACCAAAAAAAAAAAAAAAATAAAGTGCATGACTGGGTCGAACGAAACTTTCTCGATACTAGATTAAAGAAAACAAAAAATTGAATATCTATCTAAAATGGCAGTTATATAAAATAACAATATAAGTTTTTAAAAGTTTAAGCTCTCAGTAACAGGCAATTGTCGCAAGTTCTGGCTAGAGGGCTATAAACGGCTACTGTACTATTTTATAAGGTCTTACAACTCACAAGATATGGGGCATTAAGTCTATTACAAAAATTTACCGTAGATATATGTGAAAATACATAGATCGTGATTTCTGTAGTATTTTTTGATAAATAATTTAAAAAACTCACATCTTCGAATTTTTTGAGAAAAATAAAGTACGGGATCTTACTAATAATACTTATATTATCTTTTATATGTATATTGGTCAAAATCAATAATCGCAATTTTTAAAATTAGCGTTTTCGGTGCTTCGAATTGAAAATTAAGGACACAATAGTTTTTAAAACATCTATTTGACTTTAAGTCTGCATTTTGTTCAGAATCGTTGTTGCCGTTTTCAGGTAAACTAAACAAAACAAAATTTTTAAAAAAATACAATTTTTAAAAAGCCTTTGTACTATAATAATGAGAAAAACTGAGTTTGCTGTTGTTATAATGGACCACATTAGACAGTTTTCGAGATATTTCGAAATTTCAAAAGTACCGTTGTTCGAATTTTTAGCCAAAAACTGGGTATACGCAGTCCTGGCAACCTCACCTACTTAAGCTTAAATATTAATTTTGGTTGAAATCGTTAGAGCCGTTTTCGATCAAATCAAACTTGTTCGAAAATGTTGTATGGGAAGTACCATTAATATTGAGGTTACATTGAAAAAAAAAACACCTCCCGAACTGTTAGCCCAAAAACACCAAATCCGAGGTTTGAACGTAATCCGGGAAGCCGTTTAGGCTGTAGGCCTGTGGAAGGACGGACAGACCGGACAGAATTTTGTGACCCACTTTTTTGAGTTCCTCTATCATCGTAATATCAAAATTGAGAAAGTTAAAAATTAAGGGAGCAGTAGCGGGTATAAAGTTTATACATATAAGGTGCTTAAATTAGAAGGCCGCCTTCTTCTTTCAAGCATAAAGATAGAGATTTGTTTGACCATTCCACTTAATCCACATTAATCTTTTCAAAACTGGATCACTAATTAATATATTTTCACTTTCGACAACATAATACTTCCGTACCCAATCAAGACGACTTTGGTAGCTAAGTAGATAACGAACGAGATCAGCAACAGCCCACTTCATAAAAAAAAATCTCCATCGTCTGCGGCCAACATTAACCTCGGTATACGCATAAGCATAAGCACGACGCACATTTTGCATTCGCTCGATAGCGTCTACCGTAGATTTCTCTAATGGTAAACTCTATTCGCGCCGTCGTCGTCGTCAGTTCACTTGTAATTAGCCCCAGGCACCCGGCACACATAACGATTTGAAAAGCCTGCCAAATGTAGTTTCTGTTTCGCTCCACTAACCAACACCACTCACACTTGTCTATCATTCATTAATACTTTACACTTAACTTATACACAGTAGTATATAATATATTGCATGCAAGACATCTCATAAAACCACCACCCAATTCCAACCAGTACGTCTGACCCGAATTTTATAATATATATTGCACCTTCTTTTCAGTGTGAAAACCTTTGAAAAGCCTTTGGACAGCTCATGGGTAACCAGCGGTCATATTGGGTCTCGTGACGCGGTTCTGGTCTTTCGCACGAACATACTGAACGCGAAAAATGATGAGTACGTTGGCAATGATGCCGACGATCAAGGAGTCTCTGACAGTAACACTAGTCTCGATAACTGCAGCAGTGGAAGTTCGTCCTCGCTTAATATTTTAGCTAAAACCGCGCTGGATCCCAATTTAACTCACAGTACTAGCACTAAGGCCAAAGTTTTATTGTCACTGCCAAAAAATGTTAATCTTCAAAAGACTATTAGCATTAGTAATAGTAGTCTAGGTAATAAAAACAATGTTAAAAAGCAACCGCTGGGAGCTCGCCAGAAAGAGCTGCTCAAGTCGCCAAAGAAACGCCTTCATGAGTCATTGTCGTCGAGTGAGGCCTCCATATCCAGTGAATGTGATGACCCGCTGGAGGTAGAGGAGGACATGCGTCTGTCACAAATGGAAACTAGTGGCGAAGGACCCACACTCTTTTCACACGCTGATAATGACTCTGGCACTAGCAGTGCACTTCAGAAGAGTGATTCCTTTGACAATAAGGAAAACGTATACGATGAAGATCAGCCGGAATCGAATGATCTTCCTGCGGTGAAGCTGAAAATTACTTACAAGTTCATGAATACGGAGACAAAGTTGTTGAAGAAGATTTTCATACGACATGGTCTGACTGAAGCCGAAGGTGAGCAGAATTTCAATATTCTGTGGACAGGTGTACACATGAAACCGGATATCTTAAGAAATCTAACACCCTATCAGCGTGTTAACCATTTCCCCAGGTAAGTGCCCGGTGTTTGGTTGAATTTCTTCCCAGTGTCGAAAGTGTCGTTAATTTTCATCAGCTCTATTCCAGGTCGTATGAGTTGACGCGAAAGGACAGACTGTACAAGAACATTGAGAAGATGCAACATTTGAGGGGATTCAAGCACTTTGATATTGTGCCACAATCGTTTATACTGCCGATGGAATATAGGGATTTGGTGTCAGCGCATAATAAATACCGCGGTCCTTGGATAGTAAAGCCGGCGGCGTCGAGTCGAGGTCGAGGAATTTTTATTGTGAATTCGGTAAGTGAATAATTTATGCAGGTGCTTAGGTCGTACAGGTCAACCATAAAAGAATAACATGGGGTTAAACTAGTTGCCATGATAAACTCCACAGCCAAAGTATTTAATAACATTTTTCTCTTTCACTTATATGTCACTTTTACCTAAGTAAAAACTTGCTTCTCTGCTTATTTTCAGCCTGACCAAATAAGCCCCGACGAGCAGGTTCTTGTCTCGAAATACGTTGCTGATCCCCTCTGTATAGATGGCCATAAATGTGATTTGCGTGTTTACGTCCTCGTCACCTCGTTCGATCCGCTTCTTATTTACGTCTACGAGGAGGGCCTTGTTCGCTTAGCTACCGTAAAGTACGATCGGAATGCTGAAAATCTGTGGAACCCATGCATGCATCTGTGCAATTATAGCATCAACAAGTATCATTCGGACTACATCAAATCGAGCGATGCCCAAGATGAAGACGTTGGCCATAAATGGACACTTAGTGCTCTGCTTCGTCACTTGAAGAGTCAAGGTTGTGATACCCGCCAGTTGATGGCAAATATTGAAGATTTAATTATCAAGTCCATTTTTGCTACGGCACAATCGATAATATCCGCATGTCGCATGTTCGTACCCAACGGTAATAACTGCTTTGAACTGTATGGCTTCGATATCCTTATAGACGATACATTAAAGCCGTGGTTGCTGGAAATAAATTTGTCACCGTCCATGGGTGTAGACAGTCCGATCGATACGAAAGTCAAGGCAGCGCTAATAACCGACCTGCTGACTTTGGTTGGCATACCAGCTTACAGTCAGTTGATGCGTGCTCATTACGACAGCACATGGTCGCGTTATCGTAATGTCAGCTACAGTCGGCGCACAAACTCAGCTGATCACTTGGGAATTGGTAAGAAAAATGGTCCCGCCCAACAGAAAATTCCACTGACTGCTGAGGAGCAGCGGATTATTCGGAATGTGCGTCTGCAAAATGCTCGTCGTGGTGGATTTGTGCGTATCTTTCCGACGGAGGACAGTATGCAAAAGTATTCGGTGTTTCTAGATCCATCGACAGGTATTCCTATATCTACCAGCCCAGCTCAGGGTCAGGGCACATACTCAATGATCATGCCGCATAATTTCAACCAAATGCTTTTCGATCATTTGTATGGCAAGGATTCTAAGGGGATCGGATACAAGGAGGAGAACAGTTACGACGAGCGAATGAATCGCTATGAACGTGTATTGGAGACAGCTGTACCAATATCGTTTGGCCAAAAGAAGAAGGAAACCAAATGCATCGAAGAGGGTGTGCGCTTGCGCAAACAGATTCGTAAACTCATCGAAAATGGTTCTGAGCTGACTCAGCTGCAGGCGAGACAAACATTTGGCCTATATTTAGAGTCCATATTAAGAAGATTGACCCAGGAACCTCGCGACTATCACGAGAAATTGATTCTAAAATTTATTAGCCGTGCAAATGGTGGGATTAAAACGCCAGTCTTCTTTAAGAATCCATTCAACTATCGCGTGATGAGCAAGGATCGTTCAGCCATGGTGGCCAAGCTTTTGGGTGACTACCTTGAGACGTACAACCGAGACACAGAGGCCTACATCGATTCGTTCGACAACTATGGGAAGATTCCGATCACACTGTTTAATGATTTCATATCGCATGCTCAGGAATCGGATTTGGAGTCGGTTCTAACGCTGCATACAAATCTTACTCACTCCATGACGTTTCTGCACAACCGTTGTGGATCTTCAGTTCCTGTCACTCCACCAATTCCAACAGGAGCGTATGGATTTCTTAAGGCCCTGCCAGCAATGGTCGCCGGAGGTAACGTGGGCTCTAAGGAAATGAACCGAATCGATATATATTACAAAAATCCATCAGGAGCGCCCACACCTAAGGGCGATAAGCTGGAAACAGGTAGGAAGACAGCAGATAAACGGGCGAGTGTGAGTGTGACCAACAAGGTAGCCCCACTTAGAAGGTAATTACATCACAAAAAATCACAGATCGAGGATGAAGGAGCAAGTGGTAGATATTTTTTTTTTATATAAATTTAACATTTATTCGTGAACACCATACATCATTGTGATAAATTGTAATATACTTGTATTTTAGTGCAAAAGAGGTTTACATTTTGTTGGCATTCCTTTTTGGAATGCAAAATGCTTTTATTGTCTGTGTAATAAATTTTTGTGTATAAGAATCAGTGAACGCGCACAGATTTGAATAAAGTGTTGGCAGATACTTAGCTGCCCAAAACAATATTTCTTCTAAGATATGAGTCAAACTAACGTTAATTTATTTATTATTGCTTAGTTTTAAGTTTTGATGTTTATTATTTATTGACTACAAAAATCCTTTTACAATTTGTAAAGTAGGTATGTTCTTAGTTAAGTGTGATATTTTTTTTCAAGGGAAATTATTGCAAACTAATTGGAAACCTTTTTGTATTATTGTTGTGGTGCTGATTAACTTTTGATTGAGGAGAAGCTGTGATACAATTGCTAAGCAAATACAAAGTTTGGGGGGTTATGACGTCGGAGCACTCTTTTCCGTAAGCGGAGAGACAATCTGCTGTACATGAATCGTAGCCGTTAGGTATATTCACTTAGTTATAATGCATTTCAAGTAACGCACTCTGCTAACCTCTGAAAATATGTCTCTTCGTGGGAGCGACTACTAAATCTATAAAACAAAAACGACTAAGTTGCTAAAAACTTGAGTTTTTATTTCTGAGACGAATAAAAGCTATCTTCAACTTTGTATGCCGAATAACTTAATTGAGAGGATTTCTCAGGTCGCCACATTATTGCGTTCTGTGCAACTCTAAACCTGGCAAACCCTTATTCGTGTTGATTGGCTAAGTGAGTCATGTTTTAATTACCAAAGAAGTAGACATTCCTATGTATGAGTTTTTTTTAATAGTGAACTATTCAAGTCATTTGGTTACAAGCAGAAACTTTTGAGAAATTGAACTTATATTGCCCCATTTCTTTGCCAAAGAGATCAAACATTTTGAGACGCATAAGATGTTGATTTTGTTGTTATGTTAAGGTAAACGTGATGGCCAAGGCAGCAAAGTATATTTTAAAAATTGCAAGAGGTCCAAGAAGATAGTTGATTTTGTGAAATACTGATTCAAGCACCACTTTATAGCTATTTCCCATCATCATGGTACTTTGTACTGGCAGTAAACATTTTTCTTTCTGATTCTAATGTAGTCTTTTGCATAGCATGTTGAAAAATGTTTTAAAAAGCTGAGCGGGTTGTGAATAAAGTGTGACAATTCGCGGAAAAATTGCTGTAATTGTAGATTTAGCTATTTAAATCAACTGACAGCGACAGGCAGGTTCTTTTGAGATTAATTAATTATAATGCTTTGGTGGTGAAACAATTTTCAATTCATAAATACATTATTTAAATTGACTTGTTCGAAATTCGCCTATTCGCATTCCGCGCTCGTGTGAATACTTTTTAACTCACAACGTATCACAGCTCGTCGTCACCTCGAATGCCCTTGTTAAGTTGAACTGTAACAATAATTATTCCCTATTATATGTAACAACGTGCTCTCTTTTACCATTTCAGTTTTAGACTTACTTCTATTTTATTTATTTTTCTTAAATATATCTACTTTGTTTTTAAAACCAAAGAATATTCTACTTGTTCCTTAAACTAGATCCAAATATTTATGTGTACCTACTGATCACTAATCTCATACATCTTACTAACATTTACTGCCTTTAAAAAGAAAATTTAGAAAAATGCATTTTGGATTAAATGTATTAGGAAATGCATTCCACAGAAATAAAAAAAAAAAAAAACTAACAACGCATTTTTTCACTAGGTACTTAAAATAGTAATAAAAAGTACATTCTATTGTATTGCTGGTTTTATCTAGTCATTTTAATAGTTTGAGAATAACAATACATATTCGTACATGCTAAAACTTATTCAACAAATTGTTTTAGTAACAATCTACGCAATTACATATTTATTTATTTAAGATACAAAATAGTACACATTTTTAAACAAAGTAACATTATAATAATTAATTCACAAATAAAAAACTTAACGACGAAATACACACAACTATTTAAGAAATTTCTTAATACAAACAAATATTTATTTAAATTTGAATAAACAAAACAAATATTGTGATAAATAAATTGCTTACGCAACAGACTATTTTTATTCAAATACAATGCTAATCTAAAACATAGACACAAAACAACATGCTAAATAAACAAATTAAAGAGCACCAGTGTTGCTTTCTTTTTTGTTAAATTTGCGTTCTTTTAGGCCTACTAATCTCTTTTGAACTAAAAGCTAAAATACTTATTAGTGAAATTGAATCTTAACATTAAGCTGTATCGTTTGAAACAACAAGAAATATTTATATACATATTTATATAAACAAATTGAGATATAATATTTTTTATACTTGTATATTTTTTCTAAAATCACATACAAAGTTTTTAAAAACAGTAGCCATTTTAATGAAATTCGCTTTTAATGGATTTGAAAATGATAAATGTAATGAAAGAAAATGCCTATGACTCAAATGAAAAAGTAATACTTTTGCGTGCACAAATTTTTAACGACATTTTTTCTTGTGAAAAAAAAAAAAAAATAATTAATTTTAAAAGATAACTAAAACAAATTATAGATCAATAACTGCACAATCAAAGCCATCAGCGAAAGCTAAGAACAGATTCATAGAGTTATTTCAATGGATAAATAAAATTAGTGCTTGTGTGTCATTAGGCACGTAAAGTAAACAAATAAATCGATTTATCGTAAGAACGCGCTATATAATATATAGTAGGTCTAAAAAACCCATTCAGTGTAATCGAAAGGGAGCGGGTCGAAATTCTGCTTTCAAAATTCTGCTTTGCAAAATTCTGCTTTTTAACACAAAAATTCTGCTTCTCAAAATTCTGATTTTCTTCTGTTCTGTCTAACAAAATTCTGCTTTTCAAAATTCTGCTTTTTAAAATTCTGACAGGCAATATCTTAAACAAATAAATTCTGCTAATTCTGTTTTTTTTCCAATTTACGAATTTAAAGAAAACAAATATTTTTCAACGATTACTAGAACGAATAAAATCTAGAATGGTTAAAATCTCGAAAATTTTTATCTAGTTTGAGTGCTGAAATTCTAATTTTGGGCCCAACAATTTGAAAATTCAACAAAAAATATAAGTAAAAAACCTCGCACCCACCCCGTAATCCAACAGTAAATCCAAGCAGGGGGTTGCAGGGGGGCAGCATGCCCCCCCATACACATTTCATAATTTGCGCAAATTACCATTGTCTCAAAAATTATGTTTTTATTTTAAGAATTTTCTAAAGCAGAATTTTGTAAAGCAGAATTTCGTAAAGCAGAGTTTTGTAAAGCAGAATTTTGAAAAGCTGAATTTTGAAAGCAGAATTTTGTAAAACAGAATTTTGAAAAAAGAATTTTGACCTCGCCAGAATTTCGACCCCAACCCACATCCTGACTTAGTTGATGAAGACGAAAATGAAGAATCTTAAGTCCCTTCTTATTTTTAAGTTTTTTTTACGAATTTTTAATCGAATTTTCTGTTTTTTAATAAATTTTTGTTTCTTTTTGTTATTGTGAACTGCTTTAAAAAAAAAATGTTAATCTTATGTTTCAATAATAAAATCACTTAAATTCATAAAAGTGAAAAGAGTGACAATGAAAAACAGCTTATCTCATTTAAGAAGACGTGAAGAACATTTTTCAGTTTGCAATAAGAGCTTAAGTGACATTGGTAAGCAAGAAGGTGTTAAATTAATTTTGGAAAAACAACTTTAAAAATACTTTATGCAATAAAACTGCAAATAAACAAGTTAGAAATAAAATGAAAAATTATGATGATTACGGTTGAAACCCTCTTTCAAAATCTGTGCACTTTTCCTTTCTTAAATGCACCATTTTTTTCCAGTTCAAAAATGAAGTTTAAAAGCGCATTTCCCGATAATTTAAATATTAGACTTAAGCGGTTTTTGCTTGTGGCCACAGATATTTTGATCATTATGCGCTTAGAAATATAACGAAACGAATTATGTTAAAATTTACAACAAATTTTATGAAACTTATTATAATTAAATAAAGAAAGAATTTCAACTGCAAATTGGTGTTTTTTTTTTCAATTTACCCTCAATACTCTACATTGAAGTATTTAAGATCTAGCACAATAAATATTTTTTAGTTACGGCTTTTATAATAAATTTGATATGATTAAATCAATTAACCGTGAACAAACGGCCATCAATGCTGCGCGCTTGGATTGTTCTGAATAGTCCCATCCTTCAGTGCAGTGCAACAATAGCTTTATTCGTTACACTTCGTCAAAATCATATTTTACATAACAGTGATCTAGAGCCGATTCGCGTTATACGCAATACGTGAAATGGATTTAATGTAAATAGGCGATTATTCATTCAAGTTAGTTCCTGGCGCTGTTTCATTTTTTTATGTTGTCAATACCAAAAACGATGCGCCCTTCTTCAGAGAAGCAGAAATAGGTCCTCACCAATAAAACAAAACAGAACAAACTGAATTTCTACATCAACTGCCAGAGAAGTTGGACGGATTCTATATGGCTCAATCGTAGACGGCCGAAGACCATTTTATAATATTTTTTTCATCATCTTTGATTAAATATACAGGACTTTTCAAACAACAATGTCATCCTGCAGGAAATGGAATGTCAAAACTTTACATATATGTGCCCAGCAACAGTGAGAGAGGAGTTTACTTTGCCTCACATTGTATATAAATCTTAACATAATTACCCTTAACGTTTAAAGTTTTTCCTCAAAAATTATGAAAAACTGGAAGATTGCAGAAAAACTAGGTTTGTGCGCTTTATTTTTTCGGAATAGGTTAGGTAAACGTAGGCATATAGGTAGATCACAGATTAAAATCACGAAAAACTTCCGGATATCCTCGGATAATTATTAGCTTCCGATTGGGTTGAGCGTTGATAATGACCTATATGAGATTAAATGCAAAAAATATTTCCTGGTACTGGTACATTATGTAGCTACAAAACCAGAAGAATAATAATCTAAGTAGATTACATATCCACCTTTCAACAAACGGGCCTATGCAGCAAAACCCAAAGCAAAGAAACGTCGCTTATTTCAAAGAAATAATGAAATGTAGTTACGTTTCGGAAATGTACCAATCACCATTTCGCCGAAAAATATAGAAAAATGAAAGATATCTCATCTTGTCTTGCCAACCTACAGCAGCCAACCATTAACCATCACAATCATGATCATATCTCATAAACCTCACGGGTGGGACGAACGATTCTGCTCCCAGTCACATCACATATCACATACCCACAAAGGAATCCAAAACAAGTAGGCACGAGTACGACACGACACACGGACACGAGGTACCACGACAAGAGTGTATGTGTTTTTTTTTGTCGTTCTCCGTCCTTTCGCTCACTCAAAACAATTCTTCTCTGAGAAAAGGTTATTCTTTTGCTAACCATGCGACCATACGCCCTCTACAGAGCAGCGGCCCAAATAAAAAAATTCGTCTGATGAGAGTACTATTAGATTTATATACAATGGTAATATGAAAAATGCACCCAGCGACAGGACCGCAACTACATATATGCAACCATCATAGCTTATAATATTTTAAATTGTGGTGAAAATGACTATTAAAATAAAACATTATGTGTACTTAGTATATTTTTATTTAAATGTTAAAAAAAAAAAAATAATTGGTGCAACAGTGGTCTGTAAAGACCCTAGGTCTAGCTTCTCGCATATATTCGTTTTTTTTTGTTTTCATGTCAAAAACAAAAAAGTGTACCTACTCCTTTTTTGTTGATTTTAAAGCACCCTTTGATTTAGTTAACAGAAATGCTCTCTTCTATAAGCTTTCTCAACTTGGAATATCCTCGAAATTCATTAGATTGATTTAGGAAATGCACACGGACATCAATGCAGCGGTGTGGGTTTGATCATCCTATTCGAATGGCTTAGAACAAATACTGGTGTGAAACAAGGTTGTCTATAAACGACGTAGTAGAAGATCTTCCGGGAGGAGTACGAATTTCAATTTCTACCATTAATGTTTTGTTATCATGCAGATTACCTTGTCATACTTTGTGAATCACCGGAACATATTCAACTAATGATTAACCGCTTATCATGGGCGAGTTCATAATTGCAACATTGTTGCATATGCACATGCCATGCAAAAATATTGATTCAATGCAATTTTGAACAGAAACACTGCTGCAAGTTTGCAGTAGTTTTGCGTTTCCAAAAAAGAGTTCATATTATGCAATATTATTAATTTTCAATCTATCTTTCTTCTTTCAGTGACAAATGGTTGTTATTTATAAAAATGTTAATACATAGTTTCAATTAGAAGACTCATTTTAGGACTGATTCTTAATCACTTAAATGGATTTAATTTTTAGAGTGTTCAGGCAAAAATTTCAGAAAGATATACCTAGAATAAAGTGACCAGATTTACTTGAAATAAAAGCGGGACACATTTCCAAAATTTCGAAGGGAGTTGAAATTAGGTTATGTTTTAGTACAACAATAGAATAGTACGTAAAATAAACGTCAAATGACATATTTATTTAAAAAAAATTAGACTTCATAACTGTATTGATGCGGCCGAGTCCATTACTTTGGACTCATGTTTTTGTCTTCCGACATGGCGAATTATGTCACTTTGTCCTCCTGCAGATATTGAAAATTCGCATTCGCACTTTTTGTTTGCTGCTGCTGAAGTGGATGCCATTCTATTTCTATTTATGTATAATGATGCGATAATATTATTAAGTAGGTATTGTGCTAACATTTGAGTTAGTTTTTATTTACCTATCTACAAATATCCCTACTTCACTACACAGCAAATTGTTTTGTTTTCGTTTCAAAAGTGACAGACTACAAGCAACAAAACTGACAATTCATTTAAGATGGAGTATACCTACATGAGCTCATTTTCTTCCTTTAACAGCTCTTACGCTTGTTTTATATGCTCCAATTTATACGCACAGGGATAATAAATAGTAATCATAAAATTGCTTTATTTTAAGAATTGTAGAAACATACACACATTTTTACAAAAGTAGTACCTATAAGCGGGACATTTTTTACGAAAGTTGGAAAAGCGGGACGTTTAGCGGGATAGCTATGGCCGCGGGACAGAGACCTCAAAAACGGGACTGTCCCGCTAAAAGCGGGGCGTATGTTCACTTTAACCTAGAAGCAAAATTCAAAGAAAAAGAAAGATTCTTTCGATAAAAATGAGCAGGATTTCAAGAAACGTTCCAAAAACTAAGAGTTTCATAAAACCAATGGACAATTTCCAGATGATGTTTTCAGGAACCATTTTAGTACGAAAAAGAACAGATTTTTTTTCGGCCTGCTATAAATTCGGACTCGATGCCTAAACGGATCGAAATCAGCAGTTTGATGTCAGCATCCGACCACAATTTTTGTTCACTTTCATTCCTATAAAACACAAATAATATATTTTAACTTTTTAATAAAAAAGACCTTAGACCCATTTTATTCACTCGAAGTTGAACACAACTTCGAGATTTTTATATGGAAAACTTCCCAAGTTGTGTTCAACTTCGAGTGAATAAAATGGGCCTTAATTTATTTTGGATATATCTATTTAATTTTCATTTATTTTACTTACCTACAAATTTGTTCCTGCCATCTCCTACAACTCGGCAACAAAATAAAATTCAATGCAGAATTGATCGCAATTTGACTGTTATTTTACTTATATGAACGCATATAAAACTGGCGTCGTGCAAAGATAATGCAGGTTTTTTACAAAAATGAACGCAAAAATTGCAGTACTGCCGCATTTTTACTTTTATCAACTCAGCCCATGTTACTGCTTGTTTTATTAATATAAAAAAGTATGATGGTCTTTACATGATCCCCATGAGCGCACAGTGAAAGGCAATGGAAATATAGCGGTCATCTTCTAGAACCGTTAAACAGGTTAAATATTTCGGAGTCAACTGAATCCAACTTTAAATTTCATCAAACACTTAACCGAAAAGGCCAATTGCTCTCAAAGCTAACTTAACTTTTCATGGAAAAATTTATTCTCTAACAAAAGAATACTTTTGTCGGCAAAATATAAAGTAATATTCAGTTGTAAAATCTCTCTGCTTTGCTTCTCAAGTTTGGGTATCTTATGAGTACGAGCTACGAGGTAATCGAAAAATTTCATAGGAACTTTATAAAAAAAGCTCCTCAATCTACCTCTGAACACGCCTAGTTATATATATATCGTCGGCTCGTAAGTCCGAATTTTATGAAAAATGACATTTGAATGTAATCCTGATGAAAAAAAATCACTGAATTTAAATACCTATCAATACCTCGTAACTCCATCGTGATTCCTTTTGCTTCTAATCAACCAGTTTTAAAACCTTCTAAGTCTATTGGCCTTCAAATTTGCATTTAAGAGCTCGTATGTCCGGCTTACGAGGTTTTGATATGTGTTTATCAGCTGGGTTCCAGAAATCGAGTGAAATGAAATCGGAATCGTAATTGTAAATCGAGTGAATTCGTTTTCAGTGTTCTGCATTTCGACCGATTTGGTTACTCCAAATTTTTTTCGAAATCACTTTTCGTGAAATTGAAAACAGCTCTCAACTGTCATTTGGGATAAATTGTATAAATAAAATTGTCTGTTTGGTAAACAATTTTGTTGTTCTCGCGTTTTAGAAAACTATTTTATTATAAAAGATAAAGGAATCGTTATAATGAGTGTTGTGTTAATTTCTGCGGTATTGCAAACAGAAAGTTGTAAATAATATGCACAAAAAAAAAAAGAGAAGAAAAAAAGACGAAGGTTGAGAGTTTTATCAAATCCTTTGGAAGTGAATAATGGATTTGTTAATCGAAATCGGACAGTTATATATTTTTGTTCATTTTGTCATGAAATATTGGTTAATTTCAAACTACCGTCTCAATAAATGTGCAATTCAAATGGTGCTGCAAATTGCCTCCTGGGCAGTATTTTTATGTTTTCAAATTTATTTTTAGTGAAATCATGGTTAATGTTGACTCTTCAACCTCTCAACTCAGAATTGCTCAGAATACCCCACAATTACCCCATTCCCATATTCTTCGTCGTCGCATATCTTCTTGTAAGTATAATCCTGTGCAAATGTCTATTTCACATCGAATGACAAGGTCGATTTGAAATCACTTTGAAATCGGCAAAATCGAATTGTGGAACACAACAATTTCACTTCGCTCGATTCCGAAAAAATTTAAATTGAAATCGATTACAGTGAAATGTAGAACACAAAAATCTATTTTCGATCGATTTCAATTTCATTTCGAGTGAAAGTGAAATGTGGAACCTAGCTGTATAGCTCGCTTTATATTCAATACCTCGTATGTCTGTCTTTAAAACGAAAAGTAACAGCATCTTTTTTGAAAGGAAAGTCAAAACAAGGTTGTATTGATAACGATTTAAAATAATATTGTGTAGCTGTGTACAGATTTTCTACTTGTGATTGCATGCGAATTCGTTTGAATACACTGTGATACACTGTGATTCACCATGAATACGCACAGAAAAGTTCCTTGAATACACCTGATTACTTCCCCCTCGGGTGAGCACTTGCCTGACGGGACGCCAAGCGAGGTTTCTACCCTTCCTAATTTTATAATGGTCTCAATATTGTTTGAGGAACCAACCTCCTCGAAGTTTAAAGAAGTATCTACCAAGGTGCTTCCTTCTACTCCGAGCGATTGCTTGGCAGTCACATAGAATGTGGGAGATGTCTTCCGTGACTTGTAGGTCCTCACAGTACCTGCATGTGTCCAAGTTAGCTAGTCCTAGTCAAATGCCATGCTTCCTTTGAAGGCAGTGTCCAGAGAGTATTCCTACCGCTAATCTTAGATTTGTTCTACTGAAGTTGATTAATTCTTCAGACTTTTTCAAGTTTAAAATGGGCCGCCGTGCCTTTGAGACCCTGTGACCATCTTGTGGCTGCTAAATGGGAAGTTTTTTTTCGAAAACAACCCTTCTAGCCATGGCCATAGGTGGTCTTATACCCTCAATCATGGTGTTAAGTGGGAGCTCTGGTCCTTCCTTGGCCAGAGCATCAGCCTTTTCAATGCCACACATAGTGGTGCCACAATTAATAACACCCCTTCGGACATAAACTAACTGACTCAACGCCGACTAATGGGATTGTTCAGGAAGGATGTCGGTTTATCAGAATGTGCACAAAGGTTCAACGATCTACCAGATGGATCCAATCTAGACAACTTTCTCCACGGCGTGGATGTTTTCAAAAAGGTGGAAAACATCTCCGACGAGGATGCGTTATCAGAATTACCGCTATTATTTCGAGACTTCGCCATGGTTTGGTGGAGAGGAGTCGAAAAAGATGCCGTGGCATCGAGTTTCAACTAATTTTCGATACCAAACAGAAGCAAGGATGTTTTTATTAGTAAAAAGCGCGCCCTCATCGCAGAACTCCCCTACAAAAGGCTACTAGATGAGATGTGTACATTGACACGGTATTTTCTTTGCTCCACGAATCTATAGGTAAAGATGTCAGACGAGAGCGATTTAAGACATTTGATAAACTCATCACGCTGTGCAGAGATTGGAAACAGCTCTCAATAAACGCCATGCCATCAACGTACGAAGCCCCATCTCAGAAAACACGAGCCAAAACAGCCAAATGTAGCTATTGCCACTATAGAGGACATCAGGTAGAAGACTGCCGGAGACAAAAGGCAAACCACGTGAAACAGGCCAGTAAGACGACAACAACAACGACAGAAGCTAAGCCGCAAATAATTTGCTTCGGTTGTGGCGCAAAGGGTTTCTATATAGCAAATTGTCAAAATTGGCGAAAACCTCATGCAAGTCAATCATACACGTAGATCCAGAACCTGAATGTATCGCCTAAAGGAGGCATACCAACGATCCCTTTTTCGGCAAAGGAAAAGAAATGTTCGCCTATATAAATACGGCAGCTCTAACTAGCATCGCAGGCAACGACCTTTATCAACACCTCAAAGCAACTGGTCACAGGTTCAACAAGATAAAAGCAAGTGTCACGCTAGCTAGGCTGCATTAATTTGCAACAACTTAAGGTTGTTTTACACAAAGACTACCACGAACTTTATGATCTGATCTAAGCTTCAATTTGAACCATGAAAACACCAACAGCTAACTTATTTGTTATTTGAAATTGTTCCTGGTGAACAAAAATAACCTCGTATGTCCCATGAAATGTTTGAAATTATTTTTTCAAGACCTCGTAAGTCTCTTTAAATTTGATTTCATGCAAACACCACAAAAGTTAATAACAAAATACTTTTCTGAATATATTACAAATAACAAATTAAATATTATTAAACAAACAAATTTGAACGCAGTTCCTTTCTTTTAATTTTTAAATCGGTTTTTTGCGCCTCCTCAAAAATTTGCCATTTTTGACTTACGAGTTTTTAAAGAAAGCCGACGATATTTGGAAACCGGACTTCCTAAACTCCTGTCGAACACACTCAAGGTTGACTTCATAATTGCTGGGTTCAAAACTCAAAAAAAAAAAAAAAAAAAAAAAAACAAGTCTAATAATTATCGCTCATAACCTTGGGAGTGCGTGGGAACACTCAAACTGGGTTAACCTAGGTTAACCTAGCTCATATTTTGAGATTTGTTAATAAATCGTCATTAAATTTAATTTCTGTTTCACGGCAATGTACTATGTACATATGTACAAGATAAATACTTCATTCTAATTATTGAATTTGTTTCGCTAAAAATAGTGCCTTTAATTTGGAGGAGTTTACGATTGTTACCTACCACTACCGAGCGCTTACAAAATCTTAAATGCCAACATCTGAACGAATCTAATACACGAACCACACCGTAAAAGCTTAGCACATACTCCCCACATTCATGTGCAATATAAACACAATTGCAACTAGCTTTTTAAATAAAATATTCCAGCCATAGAAGTACGCCATAAACAGCTGGAATAGGTGAGTTTGCGATTTACATCCTTCAGCTACGTGAAGCTTGCCATTCCTCCCTTGCAAACGTCAAATTCCATTCACACACTCTCACCCATAGAACGTTTTCTAACAATTTTCATAAACGCAAAACTACTCGGCCTCTACGTACGTGCGTGCATTCTGTGCGCTGCATTGCATATCCGTGTCCTTTCTTTTCATTTTGTGCGGTCAATCGGATCACTAAATTGAGCCTAACGAACCTATCTGTGATGCTGATTAATAAATCAATTTATAAAACCCTTCTAAACTAAGGTTTTCTAAAGTTTTTTTGAGTGAAAAAGTATGCTTATCCCTCGGGACTGAATTCGGTCGAGTGTGTGTGAGTGGTAGTGTGTGTTTATTATTGCATCCGGGCAGGAGTCTTGTTCTTAAATCAATGTACTCGAGCTCGTAGTCAGTTTTTTTAAGTGCAAACATGACAGTGGACATAACATCGAGAAGCCTAATTGGAGGTGGCATTACTGCAGCTACAAATGTACGCAGCGGCGGAGCAGGTGGCGGCGGCGGTGGCGTAGGAGGTTGTGGCGGTGGTGGGGGGATACCAAATCCGACAGGGGGTTGCAATACGTCACTGTTGCAGAAACAAATGTCGTTCAAGAGTAGTGTCGGCGCCGCAGGCCTGTCGTCAAAGGCCGATGAGATTGAAGTCATCGAAAGTGCAAACGCCGATGGAGTCCACACGCGATATCGTAAGGTTAGTAACCGTCCACTGTTTCCCTTGAAACGCTGAGATTAATTTCCCATTGCTTGGGGAATTTTATAAATAGCCAGGCAATCTAAACAAATCACCCCGATTGGCGGCCAAACATAAATAAATTACGTATACGCCAGATGTTCCCTGCGAAACTGGGAACTATGACTTCAGCGTCTAGCGCTGCTGTAGTGATCATCTTTTTGGTTGCTGTTGAAATTCATTAGAAGAAGTGGATACTGGGAACCGTGGCGCCTGGCCCCGTTGTTATTGAACACATTGCTCACAGTCGATCCAATTAATGGTCGAAGCGCTGTGAATTCGATTTTCGCGCCTATTACACGTTGAAAACGTGTGTTTCATTGGCCCCGATTCAGTCGCCAGAAGTCGTTATGTAACTTTCACCCCAAAGTATCGATCCAAGTGTATAATAGTAGCTCTTAGTTTCGTGGGATGTTGTACTTCTGTCGGTTACGTTTCTGTGAACCCCTCTCTCAGTTGCTCTCTTTCATTCTGTGATTCTATTTGATTTAGAGGCACATTAAGGATGTTTTGCAGCAGCCAGCAGCCAGCAGCCATTCGTCGACCTTCGTTCTTCTCCCTCTCATAAGTTAAATGGAAGCATGCCATTGAAATCAAGATGCCAACTGAAGGTAAATGTAATAGGATGTGGAACCCCGCGATGCTTGTACCAGAGGTATACCTACGTATATGGATGTTGGTATGAGTTTGCAAAGGATAGGGTCGCGTGGAGTAGACTTTAAATTGTGAATACATTGTGTTGCCAAAGCAATAATAACGCGTTATTGTGCCTTGTTTTTCTTTTTCTCGAAAGGATGTTGAGAGCTTTAAACAAATCATATATGATAACCAAGATGTGTTTACTTTGTTGTAAGAAATGAAGTGTACTTCGAAGGATATTTCGTTTATATTTGTTTACCGTAAAGAAATTTAACCTTGAGTCGTTGTATTTTTGTCGGTTAGTAAGAGGCTTATGGTTTCATGCTCAAGGTTCATGACAAAAACTTGACATCAAAGATGTTGGGTACCACTTTCTATGAGTAGGTAGAGGTCCTTTATACATTTTTCATTTCAATCGGCTAATGCGTTCTGTTTTGTGAGGGGCTGTTCATTTTTCATTGAGAGTAAGTAAAAGCACTTGACCTTTGAAATGCTATTTGGGCGTCTATTGATTTGTTTTCTTTTCATAGACAGGAATATGAATGTTTAGGTATTTTGAGAATCAAAAGGAGAAGGATGATGTGTAACCAAGAGTTGGACTTAGTGTAAAGTATTCTGGGCAATCAAAACCTTTCCCTTCAATTGGTGTAGAGGATTAGCAGAACAGCTGATTCACAAATGGATCACGGCAGAGAACCTGAGAAGGTGGTCAAGCGTGGAACAATGTAGACAGGCTAAAATGGCAATAAAGTGGCCGACCTGCTCCACTCAATGAAGGGTTCGAAGCATGAGTCGAGGAACATTGAAATGGGTGGTGGCTTTGTCTACTGGACATGGTAATTTCGTGTATCATTTAAGGAAAATAGGTATAATACCATGTTCCCACCAACGTGTTTTAGCCCATGTGATTTATAATTCTCGAAAGGCGTCTCCACCGAACTTTGTGTGTTTTAGTTTGACACCCAGGAGCAAGAGTTCTTTCCCTTCGGACCAGGTTTTAATTCAAATAAAGTTTAGTAGGAAGTTTGCATTTTTAAACCAGTTTTGTCCGTCCGTCCACAGGCCTACAGTCTAATCGGCTTCCCGGATTCCGTTCAAACCTCGGATTTGGAGTTTTTGGGCTTACAGTTCGGGAGTGTTATTTTTTTTTCAAGGTAACCTCAGTATTAATGGTACTTCCCATATATAGAATTTTCGTACCAGTTTGATTTGAACGAAAACGGCTATAACGATTTCAACCAAAATTGATATTTAAGCTTAAGTAGGTGAGTTTACCACAACTGAATACCCAGTTTTTGGCTAAAAATTCGAACAACGGTACTTTTGAAATTTCGACATAACTCGAAAATGCTCTAATACGATTGTAACAAAAAATAATTTCTAAGGTAATGTGGTCATTTATAACTTAATAGCAAACTCAGTTTTTTCTCTATATTATCGTACAATGGATTTTTGAAAAAAGGATTTTTAAAATTTAGTTTTTTTCAGTTTACCGGAAAACTGCTTTAACGATTTCAACCAAAATTGATATTTAAGCTTAAGTAGGTGATGTTACCAAGATTGCGTACTCAGTTTTTGGCTAAAAATTCGAACAACGGTACTTTTGAAATTTCGAAATATCTCGAAAACGGTCTACCTATACGATTGTAACAAAAATTAATTTTTAAGGTAATGTGGTCCATTATAACAACAGCAAACTCAGATTTTCTCTTTATTATCGTACAAAGGATTTTTGAAAATTGTACTTTTTTGAAAATTGTATTTTTTTTTTTTAAATTTTGTTTTGTTAAGTTTACCTGAAAACGGCAACAACGATTCTGACAAAAACTATTGTGTCCTTAACTTTCAATTCGAAGCACCGAAAACGCTAATTTTAAAAACTGCTCATATCTCGTTGATTTCGATAAAACTACGAAGAAATGCTTACATACCGAATAATAACTTATAATTGGTTTTCACCTAGATATTTACGCATTTTTTAAACTAAACATTGCAATATTTGGTACCTACTGTTTTGTCTGGCAAATTTTACAAAAACCGCTCTAACGATTTTGACCAATATACATATAAAAGATAATATAAGTATTATTAATAAGATCCCGTACTTTCTTGTTCTCAAAAAATTCGAAGATGTGAGTTTTTTTTAAATTATTTATCAAAAAATACCACTGAAATCACGATTTATGTATTTTCACAAAATTATATCTACGGCATATTTTTGTAATAGACTTAATGCCCCATATCTTGTGAGTTGCAAGACCTTATAAAATGGTACAGTAGCCGTTTATAGCCCTCTATCCAGAACTTGCGACAATTGCCTGTTACTGATAGCTTAAACTTTTAAAAACTTATATTGTTATTTTATTAACTGCCATTTGAGATGGATATCCAATTTTTTGTTTTCTTTAATCTAGTATCGAGAAAGTTGCGTTCGACCCAGTCATGCACTTCATTTTGTTTTTGTATTGCCAGAAAATTCGAGTTGTAGGAGTGTAGTAGATCCGAAAATAGTGTCTGAGCAGGTACTAATTGGTCCAAAAAGTACTATTCTTCAACTGTCAATTTGGAAACTGAGTACAAGGTATTGTTCAGGGTGTATGCATTATCTACCATTAAAATTTGTATCCAAATCGAATGTCAAACTTTTTTAAAATCTCGAGTTAAAATCCTAAACGAATGCAATGCCTTTCTCTTACTTACTACGTATACGAAAAAGTTGAACACAGCACGCAGTTTTGCTTGATATTTGTAAGAACACCGGCACGGTTGCAAGGAAGAGTGATATTAAGCCCTATGAACAAACCTATACGAAAAAAAAAAGAACTATGGTCAGAAGAAAGCGAAAAGACATCTAAACTTTTAAGTTTATAACGAGACTGAGTCGCAAATACATTCGCATACTAACAGTGGTCCACTGGAGGATCTGTAGAATATGGATCTGAAAGAAATCCATTTATTCTTGCTTAAATCTGGGTGGGTCTAGTACTCGTAGATAAACAAGCTTTGTCTCCTCAGTTCACCCAATGCGAATTCTGATGGGATCTGGATATGACAGAGCCGCGAGCATCCCTGAAATTCATGTAAAATCCAGATAAAGATGTGGCTCAAGTAAGCTATGTGCACACAAGAGATTCTCATTTAATTGCTCTTCCTTTACTATTTCTCGTTCAAATCGCTTGCATACCTACTCATGCACTTTATTAAGATATGAGTGGACTTGTCAACTTTACAATTAAATTCTTGTGAAAATAATAGACCAAACTACCCGTAAACCTCGAAAAGTTGTGTTTAAATGCAAACAATGCACCACAAAGATTGTATTGTTACAAATCCTTTTTATTTCCGAAGGTTTATGCTAATTTCCCTCTGTAGACAAGCAGCTTCTGATTGCATTTGCAGCGAAAGGAAGAAATATTTCCCTTTATCTATACAAGGAAACGCTCTTTCAGGTACACACACACCCTTACAGGAATCTTTTCATGGCTGTTCGTTATTATATTGTCATCGATTAGAATTTGCTCACGTAAAATATGAACATGCACTGTAACGATTATTGTGGCGATTGCATGGCAGTACCCCTTGAAGGTATGTACTCGTAACTGAGTGGGTATACTATACAGACACCCAACCACATAATAGTGGCCTCTCTAATTATTTATATTCCCATCAACCTCGTCTTATGTGTTATGTCATGAAAGTAAACCTAATAAAACGATTCATAAAGGAGAACTGGCCACGCAATGTTTTCTATCCCCTTTATAGGTTCATTAGGAACTCTGAGTACAAGTCTTTTACAATTTATATACACAAATGTGAACAACGATGGAAACTTGATGGACATATTTATAACTGCTCGGATCCAATTAATATTTTCCAGTCATAGAATGTGAAAGTCGGTTGAAAAAAGGATTTTAAATATGCTTTCAGTTTTGGGGCTGCTCAAGATTTGATAAATTTTTGACACACTACCGTACTCAATCTAATATTTAATATTAAATTTTAAATATAATATAATTTTAATATTTAATACTAATATTTTCAAAATTGTAGCTTTGCGGTACAATTTTTTTTCAATGTGTTCTCGGAACTAAGATTTATCTTTTGTAACCTCATTGGCGGTCAGTTTGACAGCCATAAAAATTAGACAGCAGCTTGATGGTGTAAATTTCTCAGCGGGGCTATTAATGTGGTCCAAAACACTACAACGACTGCACACTACTGTTTTTTGCAGACACAAATCTGGGGGCAGATTCCGTAAGGCGAAACGATCAAACGTTTTCGTGTGCACGAAGAAAGTTGCTTGTGTAACATTATGGCCAATCATTCCTGCGCACGAAAACATTCGATCGTTTCGCCTTACAGATTCTGGCCCCTGTATCTAACGATAATGCATTAGTCAATCTTTGTGAAACTTTGCTCCCATGTAGTTAAAAAAAAAAGTTCCTGGCATGCACATGCTGCTTTATTTAATTCTGTCAACTCAATTTCTTCATCAAAAGTTAAATTGAAGTATAACAATCTCAATGTTCACGACACTCCGCTTTTTAATTGAACAGGTTGGTTCGCGACAACATCAGTGCCAAGAAGAAGAAAAACCAAGTGACAGCTAAAGAACTTACAGAACAACAAAACAGATTTTATATAGCTGTAGCACAATTATGTTAAATAAATACTGAAAAGCTTACAATAAAGTGCAAAAAACGAAATAAATAAAGTGCACGACTGGGTCGAACGAAACTTTCTCGATAAGAGTATCCATATGGACATAGAATCCCTTATTTCTGAGTATGTTTAGCAGTTCATTTATACTACGATAGACTCTAGCAATGCGATAGAACACCACTCTGGTTGTAACTTTTGAGTTTTAACAGAATCATATTAAGAATACTTATATTATCTTTTATGTGTATTTTAGTCAAAATCGTTAGAGCGGTTTTTGTAAAATTTGTCAAACAAAACATTGCCAAATATTGTAATGTTTAATTTGAAAAATTTGCGTAACTATTTAGTTGATTATAAGTTATTGTTTGGGATGTAAGCATTGCTTCGTTTTTAAAGTTTTATCGAAATCCAAAATGGGCTTTCGAGATATGAGCAGTTTTTAAAATTAGCGTTTTCTGTGCTTCGAATTGAAAATTGAGGACATAATAGTTTTGAAAACATTTATTTGACTCTAAGTTTGCATTTTGGTCAAAATAGTTATTTCCGTTTTCCGGTAAACTAGGTTTAGGTTTATGGGTGGGTGCGTCAGAACCATTGTGATGTTCCGGTAAACTTGTTTTTTTTTTTTTTTTTTTTTTTTTTTTTTCCGGTAAACTAAGAAAAAAACTTAATTTTACAAAATTCCTTTTTTCAAAAATCCATTGTACGATAATGTAGGGAAAAACTGAGTTTGCTATTAAGTTATAAATGACGACATTACCTTAGAAATCTATTTTTGTTACAATCGTATAGAGCGTTTTCGAAATAGGTCGAAATTTAAAAAGTACCGTTTTTCGATTTTTTTGCTAAAAACTGGGTATGCAATCGTGGTAACCTCAACTACATAAGCTTAAATATCAATTTTGGTTGAAATCGTTATAGTCGTTTTCGATCAAATCAAACCGGTACGAACATTTTATATGGGAAATACCATTAATACTGAGGTTACCTTGAACAAAAAAAACACCTCAAGAACTGTAAGCCCAAAAACTCCAAATCCGAGGTTTGAACTTAATCCGGAAAGCCGTTTAGGCTGTAGGCCTGTGGAAGGACGGACAGACGGACAGAACGGACAGAATTTTGCGACCCACTTTTTTGAGTTCCTCTATCATCGTAATATCAGAATTGATTAATATCTCGAGTTCGAAATTTTGTACGAAACCAATATCTTTCTCTTACTACGTAATGGAGAAAGTTAAAAATTGTTGAATTGAAAAAATATGGTTTTCAAAAGTACTAGGGTAAAAGCCGTGAAATTAAAATAATGGGAATGGGAAACAAAACTCCACCCTGGCCATTATTAACTAGCTTTGTTATCCTACTATTTTTTTTTGATGTTCCAACGAAAATGATAGCGCATCTGTGAAAGGATGAGCTTCGCGAAACACTCCATACAAACCGGGATGTTTTCAGACGTTATGAGCAAGCAACATATACAATTCACAAGGAAATTCAAGATTCAAGGCTCACAGAAATAGTTCGGAATATGCCAAATCCGTAAAATAAGAACAGGTATGTTCGATTACTTTTATATTTTATGACGTTTTACTCAATTCCGTTCCTTAACTCGAAAAATTCTTAAAAGAGAGCGTCATATAGGGAGAAAGATCTTACTTTATAGATACTACCAAGACAATACTATGAGATACTTAAATCTTATATTTCAAATATATACTTTAGAGTTCGCTATATGGCTCAGCGTATTCTGAACTCAAAAATTACAAGCAGGAGTTCCACAGGGTAGTGTTCCAGGACCAACCCTGTACTTATTGCATACTAGTGATATACCACATACAAACGATGTGATTATAGCTACACTCGCAGATGAAACTGCTCTTCTATCAACTGATGGATGCGTGACTAAATCCACAGAAAAGCTACAAAATTCTGTTAACGAGATAATGAGTCAAAATCCACTCATCAATTTTACAAATAAAAAAATAACCAAGTGTAGTTCCTGATTCTAAACAGTTCCTGATTCTAATGAAATGGAAGGAACATGTGAAAATGAAAGTGGAAGAGTTCAATATTGGGTATATAGAAAACTGTATTGGTTGCTAGGACATAATTCTAAAATGTCCACTGAGAATAAAATTTTAATATATAATCAGATACTAAAACCTGTTTGGACGTATGGTATCCAATTATGGGGTTGCACAAAGAAAACGAATGTACAAATTATACAAACATTCCAAAACATAGTCCTTCGGGGAATAGTAAATGCCCCGTTGTATATTAGAAATAATGAATTGCATTCTGATTTGCAGATTGATCTTGTAACGGAAGTAATTAAAATGTACGCAATTCGTCACAATGACCGTCTGCAGATGCATATTAATCCTGAAATAATAGACGTCCTAAATGTACGATATAATATTCGTAGATTAAGAAGAACTAAGCCTCACGAACTTATATCTAAAAAATATGGGAACCCGTATTTAAATTGTAATATAATTAAAAATTTAAATAGCTGTTGTACCTGAAGTCACACTATATTTAATGCACAGTTTTGTTTTATCTAGTATCGCTTCTGAGCTTTTTACCTATTAACCTAAACAAATAAAAAGCAATCAACCAAACTGCGAAAGTTTCGTGCGTCTCTGTCGTACACTTTGTGTTTGTTTCCTAACAATTTATTACCATCGACCACAGGAATATACGGAATGCAATATCTACGTTTGGTAAAGCGGATGTTAATTTATCGGGTAAATAATATTTGCACATTTTTTTTTTATAGATTCGCGTAATTGCGGAATTTAGAATTGTTACCATAAGCATGACTATGAAATTGCTGACTTCACACAGAACTCGATGGAGTCTTTTCTTTTGTAGCGGAACGAAAATCAAACTGTTTGAAAACTTAACTTTAAGCTGGCTGCAGTTTAAAAACGCCCTTGCCGTTGTTTTCAGGAATCGTTCGCAGTTAAACTTTTAGAATATCATTTTGTCGCCTACACCCCTAAATAGTGACTACCATGTTCTTGTTTGGCATTACCTACGTATTAACACAAAGATATCTCTAATTTCCATTGCAGACACAAAATTGTACAAGTTTCGCAGCTTCAAGCCTGGAAATTAAATTTTTATTACATTGCCAGAATTTCTGTTCCGTTAAGCTGGTTGCTGGCAAATGGATAAGGATATGACATACGGCATGCTAAACTTTATTTTCATGGAAATTTGTAGATCAACCAGTTTCACAAAATTTAATTTTGGCTGCCATTTTCTGGCACACTTGTTATGCATTTAAGTACTTTGCTCGGCAATATATATCCTGGCTAAGGGTAGTGGAATAAAGTCAGCTATATTAGTTTACTCCAACAGTTAAGCAACATTCCGTGCACCCATTTCGATTGTCTGCCCGGTGGCACGATATAAAAGGCAAAATATTAACATCACACTTTCTGTGTACAGTTTCCTGGCGTACGTTTCCATTTTGAGTTTCATTGCCAAGAGCGAAGTGCGCTTTTAAAATTGTTCTTTGTTCACGTCGAGGAGATATGTAGTTCATCTTGTGTGACTTTTCGTCGCCTTCATCTTTGTTTTGAAAAAAAAAAAAAAAAAAAAAAAAATGGTAATTCTTGCGCCATAAAAATTTGTACATAGGTAGTCGCAAATTGCCGACCACTTTTATTGCTGATGATGAGTCAGACTCAAGCATAGCACTCAGGATGAGCAAGGATGAGTAAACAAGTTTTCGCAAAAGAAATGTATTCAAAGCGTATCTCTTTTTGTGAGGTTGTAATAGCTTTTCCAATTTTTGGAAGCAAGCACGATAAATTTGTTGGGGTATCTATGCGTAGAGTATAAAAGCATCATTAGCATTTGCAATGACCTTACATCCGATATAAGATTTCGAAAACAAATGTAACTTAGACTTATAGTCGGTATCTGATAATGGGTCCTGCAATAAAAAAATTCTATTCTTTCCTTAAACGAAAGACAAACAATGAGAGCGTTTGGTGGGCTTTTTCAATTACGTTTTCAATTTTCTATGATTTTTTATACAGCGTGAATCCCAATTGCTTCGAAATCTGTCAAAAGAAAGAGACATTCCCAGAGATGCGATGGTTTGCACTTAATAATGACTCAGTATCAATATCAGGCATTAAGAGCTGCTTCCAGGCAAGGAGCACTCTTTCGGTCTTTGGTCATTGATGAGCCTCTTGAAATAAATAAATTACGCCAATGACTTGGCAAACGAAGTTATGCAAAACGAAATACAAAATGCAAAAGCCAATCCTACACAAGGGAGATCAACCCAACCCGAAGTCAAATTATCCAAATAATCTTGGACAAAGGGCTGTGGTAAAAGCTGGTGGCTCTCCCCATGTATATCAGACACTGAATCTTCATGAACGGGCCCCATCGTAATATATGTTAGAGTTTAGGTATAAAATGGTTTCATCCCCTGTAAGGGGATTACCACAGACAGATCTGCGAGTGCTTCGAGCTTCGACCATCAGTAAGAATTTAGAAGCCAGACGCTGAGGACGTGCGCCGCAGAATTGTCCCTAAGAAATATAGACCGATAAATATTCTATTTATACTTCTGTTATATTTTGAGCTTGACCCAATCAAAAGACATCCATATCATGGAATTCATAAAGGTACAGCTCACAATCGAAAGAGATAAGTTTAGGGGATCACCCAAAACTAATCAGCCTTATTGTGAGTTTCGCCCGAACAATATTCCACCCGAAAAAAATGACATTTCACTTTTTGCTTATCATGAGTTCCGGGCGAAAAAATTTGATGTTCGAAAAAATTCCCCTTATTGGCAGTATTGTTTCGGGCGGAATATACTGCTATTTACGACGTACATTTTCCATTATTTTTTTTGAGGCGAACAGGAGAAGACCGTGAAGCTTCACCATGTAAGTTACTTTACTGAAGTCTAGAAAATTGGAAATTTAAGTTTTTTTTTCTTTTATTTCACGAGCAAAACAATCAACAAAGGACAAATCGATTTACTGCTTAACAAAATGACGGAGAAGCAAGGGGATTCGTGGTCCTTACCAAGACCTTTTTGATATCCACCCTCTGCAAAAAAAAAAAACGCAAACAACCTGCTGGTTTCACAATGGGTAGAATTTTTGTTTGGACAGGGACAAGGCGTTAGTAAGCACATGCATTTGAATGCCGTTTTGTTGATTCTATAATACTGGTGAAATCAAAAAAATGTGAAATTTTCCCTTACAAATTACATTTTGAAACGTTTAATTCTTACATTGGTTCGCGCAACTCCAAGGGATTACATATATCTAGTAAGTGCCTTCGAGTAACTCGTTCCAGAGTGTTTTCTTCCTCTTCCTCCAGTATTAACAGCCGCAGTGCAATGCTGTGCATTTTTATACTCCCACTTTACAAATTTTATACTAATTCTCTTAAAATAACAATAAATATACAAATTTTAGACTTTTCTTTATTTTATTTTCCAATCTGTCAAACACATATTAGGCGTGTTCGTCTGTGTTCGAAATGTCACTATCGATTCGAAGATAGAATTCGTTCGGGCGAAACTCGCAATAGCTTTTAAAATTTCGGGCGGACAGCATTTCGCCAGGTGAAATGCTTTCCGGGCGAAACTCACAATAAGGCTGAATGACTTTGTATTCTAAACCTGATATGATCTACACGGTTACACAGAGAAGCATGGGCCAACAATAACCCATACAACTTCCAGATCGGCTTGAAGTGGATGATTATAAAATGGAATCGGGTGTGGAATCCGCTTTACGGCATGACGTCTTAATACCAATGCGGAAATATTCGTGGACATGTCGGGCCCCTAGGCAATGTAGTTCTCGATTAGGCTGCTTTACACTTTTCTAGCTTGATTGAAATTTGTTTTATTGTTCATAATTACGCTATTCTTTTACTATATCACGTAGGTAGAGGTACATATATGCTATCACCCTAAATAATAAACCAATAAGTTCAGTTACGTCATAAAATTAATGTAGAATGGCAACAGGATTGCATAGATTTTTTCTCTGAAGAACAACGCCTGTTTATGTACCAATGTCCAAAACCGAAATCTGACATTGTCTAACCAGAATCCTGAAGTGCTTGAGCCACGTCGTATGTCACGAGCACATTTACCCCGCCTTTCCTCTCTCTTCCATGACCAATATGAGTTGCGAAATTTAGGAATATATACTTTGAAGCAGAAAAGCGTTCGGTCTCCATTCAAGTCTATAATATATCTTTGCATACCACATACATTGAAACTCAACCACAGACCAATGTTGCGAGTTAGGAGGTTTTCCCCAAAGATTTTTTTGGTCAACAAGGGGGTAAATCTGGGGGTAAAAATGGTTTAGGGGGAAATCTATTTTTTTTTCTTAAATTCATTCCTTTTGTATTTTGTCTCATTTAACAACTCAATGTCCTGTGATTTCGTAAATATTAGCAACTTTAAGTTTTCAATCGCTGAAGTTCAAATAGCTCTGTCTTCATTAAAACTAGAAAAAAATCCGGGTATGGATGGCATCCCGCCAATTCTACTTCAAAAGTGCTCCTCAGTGTTTTCTGTACCTTTGTGTTTAGTATTTAATTCATCTGTCCAGTCTGAAATCTTTTTGAAGGATTAGAAGAGGTCGTTTTTAACGCCCATATATAAATCTGGATCGTAGCATGATATTACCAACTATCGTCCAATCTGTAAAATTTCTTCTATCCCTAAGTTGTTTGAAAAACTAGTGTGTGACAAACTTACACCTCTCTTAAAAAGATTTATCTCTCCGTCTCAGCATGGATTCGTTACAGGCAGATCCACTACTACAAATCTCTCATTTTTTGTAATTTTTTGTTTCCTTGAATTACCTTGAGAATGGCTTACAATGTAATGTAATTTATACAGACTTTGCTAAGCCTTTTGATCGCGTTAACCATAGAACATTAATTTCCAAACTTACTACCTTAGGATTTCATTCCAATATCCTAAAGTCGATTCATTCCTACATAACCGATCGTATCCAGTTTCCAGTATGTTCGCATGAACGGAATGCTCTCGTAGCCAATTTATATTACCTCTGGAGTACCTCAAGGTAGGCATCTGGCCCCTCTACTCTTCCTTTTGTTTATTAATGACATTCCTGATTTGTTTTTCCCAGTGTCTTATGTTTGCCGACGTTTTTAAAGATCTTTCGACAAATACGTTCAGTTTAAGATTGTATTCTTCTACAAGAAGACCTCAATCGTCTTTCTATTTGGTGTAATGACAATGACCTTCATCTCAATGTCTCTAAATGTCAAAGCCTTTCTTTTTATCGTCACCTCTCTCCAATTCCCATTACGTACGCAATCGACAATACCCCTTTGTCCATTATCTGCTCGAAAAAAGATCTTGTAGTTGTTTTTGACATAAAACTTAGCTTTTGCAAGCACATTGAGTTTTTGGTTGCTAAAGGTAATCAGATGCTTGATTTTTTATTTCGGAATTCGAAAGACTTTCAAGATCCTCATACTCTTAAATGTCTATTTTTTGCATCTGTCAGATCTCATCTTGAATACTGTAGTATAGCATGTAATGCATTTTACGAAGTACATTCTTTTAGAATCGAGAAGTTCCAAAAGCGTTTTACTAGAGTAGCTGTTCGTAGACTGCGATGAAATATTGAAATGCCATCTTACGAGACGAGTTGCAAGTTATTTGATATCTTACCTCTTTTCAGGCGGAGGCAATATTTTTTCCGTTATGTTTTTTTCGCGATTTTAAAGATGGTCATATCGATTGCCCTTTTCTATTGGGATTTATGCTCCTGCGAGAGTTCTTAGGAATCGCTTTTTATTTCATATACCCTATCATAGGGTTAACTATGGTTACAATGAACCAGTTTCTAGATGCCTTAGGAAACCCAATAAATATTGTGATGTTATTGATTTTAATATTAGTAGAAAATAATTTGGCAATAAACTAATCCTGTTGTTAGGCTTTGGTGGTAATTTGTAAGTATAATTTGTTGTATTAAGTATCTAATCGGGCAAGAACAGCGGATGTTCTTATTTGATTAAAATAAACAAATCACGAAAGGCGTCTCCACCGAATTTTACGTGATTTAGTTTGACATCCAGCAGAAAGAATTCGTCCACTTCGGAGAGGGTAGTTTTTTTTTTTTCGTTGTTTTTCTTTTGTTATCACACCTCTGCCAAAAATAAAACAATTTATGATTGTTGTACTTAATAAAAATACCAAAATACACCGAAACACGAAGAAAATTGAATTTGGGATAATATTTTTGAGATTTGTGTTGTTTTTTTTTTGTTTGTTGAATAACATTGAATTGAATTGAAAGCGCTGCAGGTATGTTCGATTTTATTTTGTGTGGATTTGCGATGACAAATGAAACACGTCTAAATCACGTAATTAGTAATCACGAAAATAAATGGTAAATCACGTAATTTATGAGATGATTTAGCTAAATCAAGTCGATTTAGCTAAATCACGTTGGTGGAAACATGGTACTACATGTCAGCGTCTCAAATAGGAAATTCCTTCTTTTACTTGTTAAAAAAGTAATAACAAAAAGTTGGGGTTTTTTTTTCAAAAACAGTAACCAGATCTGGGGGGAAATATTTTGACCACCTGGCAATGCTGCCACCTCGGTCCTTATCTTTCGATTAAATTTGTTTATGTTAACACGACAGCATAATTGACACAGGAAAAAGAAACTTTTTTTTTTGGTTTTATTTGCTTTGCGCAAACAAACGTGTTCCAATGCAATGTGTTCCTTTATTATGTCGCACTGAAAAACCACATTTAAAGCTGTTTATGTGTGTACCTAACGCGCGTTGTATACATAAAACAGTAAAGCCGAAAAGATATCTAAATCTCGGTATAGCATGTACAATAATCATTAGTGATTGAGTCTACTTAAATATTATACACGCGTCAAGTTTTACCAATGGATATGTAAAGGAAGTAGGTACAAATCTGTGTCAAATGTCAATATAATCATTGACCGAAGAAGGAAATTGTATGTACCTATACATACTCGTATGTAGGTACGTATAGTTGCATGTTAGCTCAACACAGCATATATTCACTTAGAGTGTGCGTTGGTGCATAGCGAGAGCTTGTACAAAGGACCTCAAGAGTGTATGAATGGCTAATGATATGTCTAGAACATCAAAAGTGGATAAAGAGGGCAATTTTGACACAATTTCCATTGATCACCGCGTCGATGAGATGCCTATTATTATTTCAATGTAATTATGTGCTGCCTATACTTCAGAGATGTTCGTGCTTCAATGTGCTACTATATTTAGAAAATGGTGTAGTTTTATTCACCTATACGCACACAGCCATAAAACGAATGGGTTGGTTGTTCTCATAACTTTTTTTGAATATTTTATCCAGCTCTTCGTACGGCAGAGCAATGTCAACGATGGCCAAAATGCCCAAGATTTTTAAAAGTTTCCTAATACAAACAAACGAAAATATATTTAAATAAGCAAATAACATAGTATTTACAGCTGCTGAAAGGATACTTCTTCCTTGTAACGGGTGATTTTTTAGCTGGTTTGGTTTTGGCAACGCTGGTTTTGACAGCTGACGTGTGTTTAGTACCTTGTGTCACTGTCAAACAGCTTCAGTTTGGTTTGCAATTTAACCATGGATCGTCTTACAAATGAACAACGCTTGCAAATTATTGAATTTTACTATCAAAATTCGTGCTCGGTTCGAAATGTGAGGATCCGCTTTTTTATCGAAAAATTGTGTTCAGCGATGAGGCTCATTTTTGGTTGAATGGGTACGTAAATAAGCAAAATTGCCGCATTTGGAGTGAAGATCAGCCAGAAGCATTGCAACAGCTACCAATGCATCCCGAAAAAGCCACTGTTTGGTGCGGTTTATGGGCCGGCGGCATTATTGGGCCATATTTCTTCAAAGATGATGCGAATCGCAGCGTTACTGTCAATGGTGAACGCTACCGAGCGATGATAACAAACTTTTTTTTGCCCGAAATGGAAGTTCTTGACTTGCATGATATGTGGTTTTAACGAGACGGTGCCACATGCCACACACCACGCGAAACAATGGCGCAATTGCGAGGCGAGTTTGGTGAACAGTTAATTTCACGTTTCGGGCCGGTCAATTGGCCGCCTAGATCGTGCGATTTGACACCATTAGATTATTTTTTGTGGGGGTATGTCAAGGCTAATATGTATAGGGACAAGCCCGCTTCGATTGACGCACTGGAAGCCAACATCCATGCATTCATTCGTGAGATACCGGCCGATATGTGTGAAAGAGTATGCCAAAATTGGACTCAGCGGATGGGCTACCTGAGACGCAGCCGCGGTCAACATTTGCATGAAATTATCTTTAAACATTAAATTGCAAGGTTCAAACTATCGATTCAAATAAATATTTCATTCATTTTTTCGAATTTTTTGTGTTTTTTTTTTTTAAAAAGTTCTAAACCTCTTAAAAAATCACCCGTTAGTACTGGTGTGAATTGCAGAGATCGTATGAGGAACATTGAAATATGTGAGGTACTCAAGATTGAAGAAATACTTCTCATGACGGTGCGGTCAATGCCTTCAATACGTGCTATTAAATCCGTATGCCATCAGGCAGGCTCCCCCTAACTACATCCAAGATGAAATGATTAGATTAAGTCCGAAATCTTTCCTCTTGCCGTTAAATCGAGGTTATGAATGATCCACTAATGCACCATAACCCTGCGGGCCTTTAAAATTTATGAACCGAGTAAACAAATGTTTTTTTCTAATATACATAATAGCGCCAGAGCCATCTCTCGCCAAAGTTACAGACATTCTTGTTAAAAACCCATGTACTAGTAAAGCAATCAATATACACAGCTAATTGTAGATATCAATATACAAACTCCATCGGATATGATTGACAATGACTCACGTCCTTTGTGTAAGTAGTTACCCACTCCAAGGAGAACCTATATAGAAATACATTCATTGTTATGTATACCTTTGTTACATACTTTTCACAACTGGAACATCCTTCCATACAATGCACGTCACAGAATATTTTCGTATATTTTATTTCTCTTTCGTTTTAATATTCAAAGCAATTCAAAGGATGTCCTTATGCTGATGGTCAATAATCTGACAGTGAAATCGAAAAGCAATCGATTTTTATTGACACTTCAAAGGAAAACTATTTTGAATCCTTCCACCGCAATAAATCGATAAAATTGTTATCGGGATGATGTATTTATACTTAAACTAACACAAAGCCAGCAGCGATGGGAATTATGCCATAAAGCTGTCAAGTGCCGTGCGTTTAATCGGGAATCGCAAATATCACGCAGATAATTGCGTTTGGATTTCTACCCGGCCGGCGCGCTGTGGTGGCGTGCGGAAGCCGGAAGTAGGAGTTCTTCCTAATCTGGGTGGCAACAAATGTGTATTGATAAAATATTATATACATTTTGATGTCGAACGAATTATAGTTTGAATTGGAAATAGACATGCTTTGGTTGGCTGACGTTTGTCCAATTATGTATTATGGAGTCAAGTACAATGTACAATCGATCTATATGTATGCGGAGAAGTGGATATTTATTGATTCAATGAACTCACAATATATAAAGCGTGAGTTCCAAACGAAGTTTACAAAAGTTCTACAAATATTTTCGCAGCCCTGCGAATCCTTTGAATCATCTATTCAACACGGCTTTTACTTTTCACTTAATGAATTTTAGATGGTGTTAGTCAGGAGTAGGCAATGCCCCCAGCTAAGAAGCCCCTCAAACTATCTCGTTTCTTAGTACCTATAGAAAGCTGCGTCAAATTATATGTCGTCCCTCAAGGGCAGTGTTGCTATGTTACTGAGATGGATTTTCCCTCGGAAAGCTAATTTTTTTCCCATTTTTCCCTTTTGGATATAGTATTAATTAATATTAACAAATGAAAAAAGTAAAATTATTTTACACACTAGAAAGTCAACTTATCTGCACAATTCCGAATCGTATTCGTCTTCCTATAATCATATTCCTCGTCCAATTCCACTAACCACCACCAAATCTTATGGCTGACTATATGAAGAATTCCCTACAACCAATAAAACTGAAGTAGAAGAAATAAAGTCACAAACGCAAAATTATTTGATATTTTTTTATTTCTTAAATATTATAATTATAGTTGCATTTGCAAATGAAATCTTAACACAAAAAAAAATGTACACAGCATGTAAAATAAATTACGTAAAGCATTTACGTACGCACTACGCAGCCCTAAAGTAACTTTGCTTAAGTTCAAAAAATCTTTATGAATCACATTTTCGTGCGTAAACAAATAAGCAGACTCTCCGTTGGGCCTATAAATAAGGCTGTAAGTTTATAAAAGGAAAGACAACTAGGGTCGGTTGGGGTAAATGGGGACAATTTTTGCATTTTTCAAAGACACATTTTTTTCAGAAATTTATAAAATATTAAATTAAATTTTTTTTTAACGTTTGAAAGCGGATATTATATTATAAGATACAAGATGTTGCACATATGATTACTTAATCAAGCTATAAGAACCCAAAAAAGACATAGGGCAGTGTTTACATTTACCCCTTCCGTGTTTACATTTCCCCCTTAGTTTATAAAAATACTGGGGTAAATGGGGACAACTAATTTCTGTTCTCTTAGAGCAAGGAGCTCGCCTATGGGGTTAAAGTAAACAGACATGAATTTCTGTTAATTTATTTGCTTGAAAAATTGATTACCATAATGTTTACATTTACCCCACATATGGATATTACCCATCAGAGAAGAATAGAAAATGTACTTTAATGCTATTTTTAAATAAAAACAAATAGATTTTTAATCAAAAAAATAGGTATATTTAATCATATTATAAAGCACATTGATTAGTATGAACAAGGTAAGTACCTATGTAGGATCTAGCTAGAGAAAAATAAGTCTGCGACCTTTACTTTTTCTTGTTAAGTGGTGACCAGGTATTTAATAAATTGAAGTAGTTGTATTAGAGCTTACTGGTCTATGTTTTCCGAATCAAAATAGAAATAAAACTATTTTATTCATTTCCCAACGTTTCGTGGCAATAAAATCTCTGTGATACTAGTTTATAAGATTCTTGTCTAGTAATTTTGTTTATTTATTTACTTGTATAGTGTTTATGTTATACATGTACTATTTGTGTTTATTTATTAAAAAAATGGTCAAAACCACTCGACCAATGTAAAACCCAATAAATAGTCCCCAGAAGAAGTTGAAAAAACATCAACGAAACGTCGGGAAATGAATAAAATAGTTTTATTTCTATTTTGATTCGGAAAACATAGACCAGTAAGCTCTAATACAACTACTTCGACCTTTACTTTTCTTTTACATCAATGCGTTTCTTAAATTTATTGTACACACGTGCTTTTGACATATTTAGTGTCAGATTTGGGAGAATTCCAATTACGTTTTCATAGAGAACATTCGTTTTTTCAGCCGGCATCAATGCGAAAGTTGTTCTTGTAGTGTCCAAAAGCAAAAGCACCACTTCAATTTCCCCGCTTTCTCCACCTGAAACTCTGCTAAGAGTCTTGCCCTTAACACCCAACGCATGAATGCGGCTGGGATCATGCTGGAATCCGCTTTCGTCTGCGTTAAAAACAAAATGTTCCTTATTTTTTAAATTATGATCGTACACACCAAACGGGTTTCTGGCATCTTTCCTCAAATTTTTGAAGGTGTTCTAGCTTTTTAAGAGTTAACGTGGGATACCGCTTCATGAAGCCTATATACCAATCTCCGCCGGGGATACCGTCCTTGAATATCGTTTTGATGCCGCTGAATATTACATATTCTCCCACTAGTATTTTAAGTTCATGTTTGTCAACTGGCAGTCCCATATTAGAGCGAATAACAAGGCATTTCAGTATCTCAGCTGCTTCTGGAAGAGATTGTTCTCGCCCTGAACCAATAGAATCCAATGACGTCTGCCGGCCTTTGATTCTATGGAATACTACAGACTTAGGAACATTGTAGTGTTCCTCAGCTTGACATGTCATTTTCTTCTGCAATACATCTCTTACCGCGTTTTTAACATCGTCAATATTATAATTAACTTGTGCTCTCTTTTTTTATACATACGCGGCATTTTAAACGCTAGAAATATATTACCAAAGAAATAAAACATCAGGAAAATCGACTTCTACATATACCCCAAAAACTTGTTTACATTTACCCCATACGCTCATATTACTGGGGTAAATGTAAACACGCACAAAAACTATAATGAATATTAGAAGAGTGGGGTGTAGTCACAGAAAATATTTCAATGCACTTTTATTTACATGTATAACACGAAAAATTTACTTACGCTTTCAACACAATCAATTTTTTTGTAACAAACAAAAACACTCACAAACTTGAATTTCACTTTTCAGTTAAAGGTTTTTTTCAGGACGAAAATTGCGAACGAAAGCCGAACAAAAACCGAAGGGTTTTGCATGCACCGGTGTCGCAACACTCCAAATTCAGATTTTTTTTATGTCAGGGTTCCGAGAACTATATTTAAAATGTGAAAATAACGGCCGTTTACATTTACCCCATGTTTACATTTACCCCAACCGACCCTAATTAAAATTAAATTTCACTAAAACACACACCGTCGGTCGTCAAAATCAAAAGTTTACCCAGTTAGCAGCGCAGCGAAATACGAAAACAGCAACTCAGTTGAAAACATAAGCAATGAAATTACCGGTGGAAGTTAGAAGGATAAGCTCAAAATGTGTATACGAAAGAGAAAACAAAAATGTGACATTCTTTTTACCCTCTTACGTGTTTTGTAATTGTAATTTTAGGCTTGTTTTGTGAACACAGAATAAGGCAGTACAAATATGATATTAGGTTGAAGTTTGATGTATTTTTTTTTTGTAAGTTGACCAAATTTCCCACAAAATCTATCCGAAATCCTATTTTTTCCCTTTTTCCCCACGAGACGGTTTCTTACCATCGAAATTCTCACGAAAAGGTAAACTTCCCACGAGTTACCAACACTGCTCAAGGGTGAAATCGAAGACTCGGCAAGCTGGTGCCTCTTGTTGAAGAAGTTAATGATATCATTTCCTTGTCTTGAATCTTTTTCGAAATCAAAAGCTGGGGTTTTTCCTTTCAGGTTTGACAGTGCAGTAAAATTTGTCTAGCCAACGAAATTCGTTTTTTAAAACTCGAATCTCTCAAAGCACGCTTATGTTGAACAGGAACAGGATGTTGAAAGGCTATATTCTTCTATCTTGATTGTCCTGGAAGTCCAAAATAAGTGTCTTATGAAAATAAGACGCTTGGCAAATGAGTGGGCTAGATCGAATCAAGGATATTGTCAACAAGAAAGATGACATATACTATACACAACCAAAATTGATATTTAAGCTTAAGTAGGTAAGGTTACCACGACTGCATACTCAGTTTTTGTATAAAAATTCAAATAACGTTACTTTTGATATTTCGACATATCTCGAAAACGGTCCTTACGATTGTAAATAAAATTCGTTCGTAGGGTAGTATGATCATTTGTAACTTAGTAGCAAACTCAGTTTTTCTCTACATTATCAGTGGATTTTTGAAAATACTATTTTTTTAAAATTTGGTTTTGTTTAGTTTACCTGAAAACGGCAGTAACGTATTTGACCAAAATGCAAACTTAAAATGAAATTGATGTTTTCAAAATTAAAATTAAAATTTTAAAAACAGCTCATATCTCGAAAACCCTATCTTCGATTTCGATAAATCTTAAAAACGATGTAATGTTTACATCCCGAACCATAGCTTCTATGACAACAAGGAAAACAGCGTAAGTCGATTTATGCCAAAATTGAGTTAATGCTACTATCGGATGCACCGCACTCTATGCTCTATTATGTCATATTGTTTTCCTTCAAATACCTCTTACGGTTGCTGTGTTACAGATCAGGGAAAAAACGCATAGGTTCTCATCCCCCATATGGAGGCAAACCTTTATATATGTATATATAAAATCGGTTTTCAGCTTAATAGTTGATAAGTTAATATTTGGTACTGTTTTGTCTGCTAAATTTTACAAGAAACCGCTCTAACGATTTTGATCAAACCACATATTTGGGAAATAAAATAACACTAATTCAGATCGCTCAAGAATTACTACCCAAAAGTTGATATGTGTTCATGTATTTTTTTAAAGAATTCAATACCGCACTTTCATTTAGAATGCAGTAACAGCTACGCAATTCTTACTTTCAGCCAATATTATGCAAGCAGAAACTCTTTCACTTCATTTGCACCCCCACACACGTCCATCGGCATAGGTATTCGGTTTACATGTAACTGCTAATGCAACTCTACTTCCAATCAGCGTTTTATATTTAAGTCAAAAACAAAAACATGTCCTAGCAAATCAAAAAACAGAAACTCCGACTATATACTATACGTTTGTTTTATCCAGCATTGCTTCTCAGATCTTGACCTACCTATCTAATAAAATAAGGAAACAACCAACAAAACTTCTTTATCAACGAGAAAATTTCGTTCGAGCCAGTCGCGCACTTTATTTTGTTTTGAAGACTTTCGTCTCTTTCGAACTGTGTGAACGCTAAAGCCACTTGTCACCGATCGGATTGGCCTCTACTGGTGTGAGTTAAGGCCCGGTAGGGTTACAACTGCCCAAATATTAATACTACTAAAGATTCTGAAAAAGACTGTAGCGTTTGCAAATATTGAACAAAAGTGGGTTTAGTCGTTAATAAAAGCAAAACCAAGTATATGCTGTGAATATTCTCAACGCATCGAAAGCAACATCAAAACATACAAAAAATAGTAGCAGGTCCGTATAGGACCTTAGACCTAGCTTCTAACTAACAAGCGCTTGTGTGAGTTTTTATTTTTGAAACGAGTGAAAGGGACATACAATCTAGTGCCGAGCCTGATCGGCTTAATTGAAAAGCTTTGCCAGGACAGTTTTACACTCGGACTTTTGTCAGACAATGCGCACTTTTAAAAATCTAGTAATCTTAATTCTTAAGTCGGTAGGCGCAGTGGCTTAGTGGTTAGTGAGTTTGAATACTAGCTAGTACCCCAGGTTCGAATCCCGCAAAAACCCAAATTCCAACTCAGGGTTTTTTTTTTCACTGCGCCACCTCTCGCTAACGTCTGACAAACATCCGCGAGTATAACAACTGTCTTGAAAGATCTTCTCAATAGGCCGTTTGGAATCGGCATAAAAATGTAAATCCCTTCCATTCGTTCCAAAAACGAAATCTCACACAAAACGAATGGTTGTGAGAAGCAAGGGCTAGGGTCCATATACGGACTTGTTGCGCCAACTATTTATTTATGTATTTAATATTAAGTGGACTAGATTTTGCTATACTAGATTTACTCTGAAATAGATAGGTCGTTAACGTCGCTTGTCAGGCATCAGGAAAGCTCACGAAATGTCAACCGCGCTTTTAAACTCTTGACTAGTTTTGTCGACTACCCCCCATTGAAGTCTACTTAAATAAACTGTTCACCTCACCAATCTATGTGACTAAAAACTGAAACACATCAAGTCAACCAGCCGTCAGACTTATATAAAACAAGAGTTTTGAACGTCCCCAATGCTGAGAGGTGAGAGAAATCTTTTTCTGATTGCTTTCAATTTTCAAATTAATATGGCTATCACAAACAGTACGTCAGTGTCAAAAACTTTGTCATGAGTCTCAGGAATTTCTCGGTGTTGACCACATTTCATTATATCGTGTATTAAGGTATCGGTCTGTTGCCTTTCTGAAATGTATGGTGTCTCGGCGTTGGCAGCATAGATTCCATGCCAAAATCAAACAGTCATTGTTGATGGCATTATTATCTAGTACTAGTGTTTCAAATAACTTACAGTCACAGTTAGCTAGCTCGTGTGACAAGATATTGGCGACTCTCTCTACGCGATGAATTCATCTTTCGCACACAAATGCAATTGACCCTCACTTCTGAGATGATAAAGGTTTATTTGCATAAACTTAATTAGCAACTAAATGTCTGATCCATTTTGTTTTAATTAAAGTGAAAATCCTATTACAGAATTGCCTGCCAGTGGTATAGTCCCAGCGAAATGGCAAAGCTTCACACGAAATTAACATAACTACGAGTATGTTGATGTTGACTGTTGGAAATTTAACGAAGAAAGAGATATTCCACTTGAGGGCTAGTTGAATAACCGCAAAACAAAACAACCATACATAATTAAGGTAATAAATTATCAGCGCTGGAGATATTATTTATGATCCTGCCACACAGTCGGAAGTGACTTTTTGGTATGTGATTTAAATAAAATCAAATATAGGCACAATATGTTTGCATAGGTACAAACTTATCGTCGAATTAGCATTTTTTGTTGTTTATGTAATGGGAGATTGGGACTGCGGGCGAGACAAGCCCATTATAAAGGTGCGCAAATGACAATTTCTTTTAATAATACAATGACAACACATATCAAAGCGTGCCTAACGCTTATTTAAAATGTTGAGGTTGACATTATATAGAAGCTTATTCACGACATGAGTATCTACTCGTATAACCGGATTTTGAAACTCTTACACCATAATACATAACTCTTGCAAGCTACATTCGAGATATAGTCAACTATGATGTCGAGTGATGAATTTATGGTCAAAAGGAAACTTGGCCCTCTATAAGAGGAAGTGGATGTCCGCTTTCATTGTTTATGATGGAGAAAGCTATCGATTGGGCGATTTAAATTGAATACATTAAGGTTAATGAAATCATACTGGACACTTGAGCAATATCTAACAAAAGAATACCAAAGTGGAAGGAGCGAGAGCCCCGGTTTCGGTCATTCTACGCAGTACCACCACGATGCAAACTCAGGGTCAAATTTTATGTTTAACATACATTCACTGACAAGACCAAACATCCGTGAATTTACAACTGCTGCGTGTTTGAAATTATAAATCTGACCATGGAAAACCACTGGATCCTTCAACATTTAGATAGCATGAATTGGTTAAATATCTTTAATGATTGTAATTTGGATAATTCTTTTAATTTATTTTTGAATACTGTAAAAATGGCAATTGATTTATTTACACCTAAAATGAAGTCTGTTAAGGGTAATAAACCCATTTGGTTTAATGACAGAATCATGAATTTAAATAATAAGAAAAATAAAGCCTATAAGCGGTTCCGTAATAGTAATAAACATAGAGCTTTTGAGAGTTTATCAGATGCTCCAAAAGCAATTTGATGTCTTAAAGAAGTTTCTTTACAGACAATATGTTCTTTCTGTCGAATCTAATTTAAAGACAAATAGTAAACGTTTTTGGACTTTTATTAACAACAAAAAGCAATCTAATGGTATTCCTAACTGTATGCGTCTTAATAACGTATCTTCATCTGATCTGTCAACCATCTGTAATATGTTCGCCAACCATTTTCAGTCTGTATATTCTTGTGGTACTACCACACCTATAGCTCCTAGCAATACCTCAATGTCCTGTGATTTCTTTAATATTGGCAATTTAGAGTGTTCAATCCCTGAAGTTCAAATTGCTCTTTCTTTATTAAAGTTAGATAAAAATCCTGGTATGGATGGCATTCCGCCAATTTTACTTCAAAAGTGCTCCCTCGCGTTTTCTGTACCTCTGTGTTTAGTTTTTAATTTGTCTCTCCGATCTGGAAATTTTTTGAAAAATTGGAAGAGCTCCTTTTTAACGCCCATATATAAGTCTGGTTCGAGACATGATATCATTAACTATCGCCCAATCTGTAAGATTTCTACTATTCCTAAGTTGTTTGAAAAACTAGTTTGTAACAAACTTACACCTGTCTTAAAGAGATTTATCTCCCCGTTTCAACACGGCTTTGTAGCAGGAAGATCTACTACCACAAATCTCTCAATTTTCTGTAATTCTGCATTGAATTTTCTCGAGAATGGCTTGCAATGCGATGTAATATATACGGACTTTGCTAAAGCTTTTGATCGCGTTAACCACAATATATTGATTTCCAAACTAACTGACTTAGGACTCCACTTCAATTTTCTAAAGTGGATTCATTCCTACTTAACGGATCGTATCCAGTATGTTCGTATAAATGACACGTTCTCGTCACCAATTTACGTTACCTCTGGAGTACCTCAAGGTAGTCATTTAGGCCCTCTGCTCTTCCTTTTATTTATAAATGACATTCCTGACTTGTTCTTGAGTTCCCAATGTCTTATGTTTGCCGACGATTTGAAGGTGTTTCGACCTGTACGTTCAGTTCATGATTGTATCCTTTTACAAGAGGATCTCGAACGACTTTCCATATGGTGTCACAATAATGATCTTCATCTCAATGTCTCTAAATGTCAAAGCCTTTCCTTTTATCGTAACCTCTCTCCAATACACTTTACGTACGTAATCCATAATACCCCTCTGTCCATTATTTCGTCCAAAAAAGATCTTGGAGTAATTTTTGACGTAAAACTTAGCTTTTGCAAGCACATTGAGTATTTGGTTGCCAAAGGTAATCAGATGCTAGGTTTCATATTGCGGAACTCGAAAGACTTTCAAGATCCACATACTCTTAAATGTTTATTTTTCGCATTTGTTCGATCTCATCTTGAATACTGCAGTATAGTTTGGAATCCATTTTATGAAGTGCATTCTATTAGAATAGAGAAGGTCCAAAAGCGTCTTACTAGAGTAGCCTTTCGTAGACTGCGATGGAATGTTGAAATGCCATCTTACGAGACGAGGTGCAAGTTATTTGGTATATTACCTCTTTTTAAACGTAGGCAATATTTTTCAATTATGTTTATTCATGATTTGATAAATGGTCATATCGATTGCCCTTTCCTATTATCATTAATTGGATTTTATGCTCCTTCGAGAGCTCTTAGAAATCGTCTCTTATTTTATGTACCTTATGCTTATCATAGAGTTAATTATGGATACAATGAGCCAATTTCTAGATGTCTTAGGGAATCCAATAAATATTCTAGTATATTTGATTTTCATCTTGGTAGGGATTCATTTAGAAATAAATTAATTCTGTTGTTAGGCTTTGGTGGTCGTTTTTAAGTATATATTTGTATCAAGTAATCTAGCGAGAACAGTAGATGTACTCATTTGATTGAAAATAAAATAAAATAAAAATTTCGATCTTTTTCGACCACCCTCTGGGTTTGTTTTCATCAGATTTAAAAAATAAATAAATAATAATTAAGTAGTTGTCTTTTATACTACACAATCATCTAAATGCCTGTGTTCCTCTCTCTTTAGTAATTCCGTGGCTGAAAATGGCTGAGAAAATAATAACATTTAAAAAACGTGTATTTAAAACCACGTAGCTATTTCATTTTATTATTTAAGATCAGTCTTCAGAACACTTTCGATTGCAGTTGTTGTACGTTTTTGACGTATGAGGTCTTTCTTCTATTTCTTCGGTATTTTCTTGTTCTCTGTAATTTTCAAGGGAATCATCATCAGATTCACTCGATGTATTTTGCCTATTGCATTTGTTTTATTCACTAACTTTTCTTAAAAAAGATATGTAGAATAGATCATATTTACCTTTTCATTATCAATGTTAAACCAAATAAGCAGTAAAATTTTCAACAAGTTAAAACACTGCACACAATATGACGAAACACAACTTCTTCAAAACAAAACACAGATCAGTTAGTATGGAAACGTCACTTCCAAAAAGCACTTACTTGCAGTTCAGATAAGATACAAATCCTTCGAATCACGGCCTCCATATCTGATCTGTATTAGAGCATATGTCTATAGGTTTGTTTGACGTGGACCCTAGTGCGCACTGGGTTAACCCTAATGGACCTTACCAATAATCATTCTTAACCTTCACACTAAATATTTCCTAGGTCACAATATTCAATTTTGTATGGAAAATTTCGTCATTGTGAGTTCGAAAAAGTAAGCCTGGACACTAAAAATGATTATTAGTATCGCGAAATGTGTTTGATATAGCTCTCAACTCGCCCTGGTGCTGAAAACCATAATCATTTTCAGTGTTCAGGCTACATTTTTCGAACTCACAATGGCGAAAGCTTTTGAGAAATCAAGCAGTGTTAAAAATGTACAACAGCTGTTTTCCATGGCTTTACGAATGTCATCGACAATAAGCAACAAAGCTGTTTTGCAACTTCTGTTTGCACGAAAACCAGATTGAGCGGAACTCAACAGATTGTTTGTATAAAGGTAGCCTTTAAGCTGCCTAAGTATGGCTTTTTCGAAAACTTTTGATAAGAACGGCAATATGGATATAGGTAGGTATTTTGTGTTTAACCCATTTTTGGGCTTAGGTATTGGAAGTATTTTGGCTTTTTTCCATAAAAGTGGGTACTTGCAGGTTCTAAGTATGTTTTTGAAAATATAATTAATGTACTTCAAAATACACGGAAGAAGAAGCTTAACAAATTTAGGATTGATATCATCCATCAGTCCTGTAGCATTTGACTTGATAGATAGAATTGCTTCAACTATGTCTTCATCAGTTAATTTGTTGGATTTATAATTGTGCTCACTATCATCAACCTCTCGTATTTGCTAAGGTAATCGAGTTTTGGCATCAGAATATTGCGTTAATGATACCCCAACAGAGACAAACTGCGTATTTAGCATATCACAATCTACATCAGCAGCTCCTTTTATTTGTTGTCTTCCATTCCCTAGCTAACGTAACTTTTTCCAAATATCTTTCCCGGACTGACTGCTAGAGGAAAGAAATTGTTCGTGATAGGCGCGCTTCGCATTTTGGATACGGGAAACAACCAAATTACGTAAAGATCGGTTTATCTCATAAAGCTCCTGTAGCTTATAACGTTTCCAATGGACATATGCACAATCCCGTTGTTTTGATTAGATCAAGAATTTGATTGCTAAACGAGGGTGGGGAATTTGATTTTATAAATTTAGATTTTAATGGAACGTGTTGATCGAAAATCGCTTTTATAAAATCTGTGGCAATAAGTTGAAGTAGCTTATGTCGACATAAGCCATATTCGAGTTTTTTACATTACAAAGTTCTCCTTTTTCTTAGCTTTCTTTTAGTCCAGGTCCCATCACTCTACAACAATTAAGAACCGTTAAATATGAAGAAAACTGAACAGCTTTAGTTTACTTGGACTATGTAATACAATAGATTTGAAAACCTTAAGATAAATTTCATTTGCACACACTGAAAAATTACCAAAATTGGCGTAAGCTATTTTATAACTTATTACACCACAATTATGTTGTAAAAAAACAGCTTGTTGTTCAACCGAAGACATATAATAAATTTGCTCCCAATAGACATTAGCAACATCGGTCTCTAAACATTCGTAGTTAATATTTTTAAAATCTCTAAAAGTAATACAAGTTTTGTAAATAATATGCAAAATATATTATCTGGTTTTACAGACTTACCCTACCAACCATATTCAGTTCCATTCAATTGAAATCTATTCTCTAACATCCTTCGCTGTTCAGAATGTTTCCAAACAAAAGAATCATGCGTAGCGCCTCAATAAATAAATGTAATATAAGGCATTGATATCATATGATGTTATATATTCATATGAACTCACAATCATTGCATTTAAGCTATTGAAACCCTTGCGATTCAAAAACATATGTTAATTTTGAGTTGGTCACTGCAGCCCGATATGAGTGCCGTCGATGCACCCTATGATCAAAATACAATTTACAATGGTGAATTAACAGGTATAATAAAGTGTCTTGTAAAAGATCAAGCAATCTCACCACCCGGCAATATATACTTTTGGAAAAACTGTTCCTTACATCTAGATGAATTTGCCGGGAGGAAAAATATGCAAGTAGGACTGGTATCCTCCACTCCCTAAAAGAGATAGTGTCGCTGCTAATTGCAAAACAGGAGGTACTGCCGTGGATAATTGAGCACAGAAGTTCAATTTCGTAGAAACGTATTGAAATGATTTCTTATTCAACCGAAACCGCTTCATAAATTTATATTAAATACACCATGTACATAAAATCACAAATACTTTCTAATTGAACTCACGCTTTGCTTTGTAAGAAAAGCGGATTGCTGTTATCCTTTAGGAGTTTGCGAACATTTTTTTCATTGTTGTCACTGCTTTCGTCCGAAGAACTTAAGTTATATTTATAACAACGTGGGAACCATTGACGCTTCTAAATTATATCTTTGCACTATAAGAACGTTTAATCTGCGGAATTTTATTTCTGAACGACGTTTATTTGACGTACCATTTTAATTTTAATCTATTACAACTACTACGTCAAATTAAAAAATTACGTTCCGTGAGCATTTGTGTGACACAATCTCAATACGTTCGTTCGTATGACGAATCACGTAATTGCTGTTCGTACGATTTTTAATCCGTTCACGGAGGACGCATTTAACCCCTGATATAAGAAAAACGCTTATAAGGAATATTTGGATATAAGAAACGAAAATTCATTCAAAAAATCTGCTATTTAAAAAAATATACCTTTCATATAAGAAACATGAACTTTTTGTATGTGTAATAAATTATATGATCCGTTCTTTTCATAAAAGAAACTTTGTTTCTTATTTGTGTGTTCGCAAATAAGAAAAACTCGGATATAAGAAACTATTTTTTTTTGATTTTACAGATTTTTTTATATCCTTGGTGGACTGTAATCATTTTGAAACTTTACACTTAAAACTTTATATAGCAAATATCACCGGAAAATCTAGCCTAACACTAAAAAAATGATTATTAGTACTGCGCACTGATAATTAAAATGAATAATAAAGTAAATATTTTAAAGATGCTATCCGTGTTCTATATAAACATACACATTTAAGATGTTGTTTCTGCTCCAGTGTATCGAATATAATATATGGCTTCTATGAATGGCGTCTATATAATCCAAAGTGGAAGATGTAAGGTTTAAACATTTTAGGAGCAAATTTTAGATAGCTGCTCGAAATAGCGAAACAGGTCTATGCATATGGTTATATAATACCTAAAGCGGGGCTCGTCACAACTATTCGTTTGTAGGAGTTTCATTTGTGGGACTGAAGACTTAACGTTCAAGAGCGGTGGCAAGAAAAGCTAGGTTTTTATTTAGAGAAAACTCAATATCACATATAAATGACAGGCATCACAAAATCACGTAATCTTCTTATATTTGCAGAACGCTACACTAGGATGGATTTGTTGTGCACCCTGTATTTGGTTGCGAACATCAGCGACAGTGCACAAAATCGCTATCACAACAGCCACCCTCTTGGTGACATCCCTACTAGTAGCATCCCCGATTCTCTTTCTAATTAGCACAGCGCCTTCGCAACTACCAAGAGATTGTTACTCCGACGGTGAAGACTGTATGCCAACAACGGCACCACCCCCCGAATGCAATGAACCCGCCTGTCGATTGGCCGCCTCAAGTATACAAGCAAAGCTAAACTGGAACCTAGATCCATGCCGAGATTTTAAGGAGTTTAGTTGTTCAACCACACAGGTGGCCAGTCTGAGAGCCGCACGTAGTGCTCAAGAGTCTGTTGATATACAAATGCAGCGTAAGTTTCCAATTCATCTTAGTCTCTTGAAAAAAATTCACTTTTCGTTGCTATTTTTAGAGCTCCTCCAACACAATACAACATCGGGCCCTTTTCGCAAATTGGGGCGTTTATACGGCAGTTGCCTTCGTCAGACAACCAACTCATCAACAATTCAAATTGTCCTCGAACAACTGGGTGGGTATTTACCAATCGGCGCTCTGGGCCCGTCCAGTATATCGCCATTGATATCGAAAATCTACGAAATGGGTCCGACGCCTTTAGTCGATATCTACTATGACTTGAGTTATGGCCGGAGACCGCATGTTTTGTTGATTATCGGAGATCCCAGTACGTCCGCTCCCATTCTAGAGGTATACACGCGTGGTAGTATTCATTTGTGTCCTTTAAATCGGTTTGGTGAACTTTACAGAATAAAATTCGGTGGATGGGTCCAAAGGCACCACCGTACAGAATAAAGCAAATTGCTCCGAAGCTCTTGAACGATGTGCTGGATAGTTTTCTGCCCTCAGGACTCAGCTATGACCAGAAGATGTCGGAGAAGGAGGCAATATCAACGTTCATTGAACAATTAAATAAAGTAAGTCTTCTATACCTTTTGTGTGTAAAACGACACGGTTGATTATATAAATTGCATTTTGTTCCATTTGTGCTCTAATGACGCACATGAGTGACTTCTGACTGTAGACTCTCACGTGGCAGTCCTATATATTAAATAGAAGTCTTCTTTGAAGAAAATTGCTCTCGAAATCATAACAAGGACATTGGTGTTGTTCTCGAAATCATCGCAAGGACATTGGTGTCGGGTATTATTAGAACACCAATGAGCGAAATATTGATTTAGATGGTGTTTCAGTTTTCACCTTACCATGTACGTATAAATCAATTACTGTGAATGCGACACTGATGGATGTGAACGTGCCGAGAGTTCACGTTTGTTTATAATTTAATTGGAAATTTGGTAGGTGACTGCTTTCAAAAACCGATGGTTATCGTAATTGATGGAAGAGCATTTTTGCATATAATTTAACTCGACGTTCCCATTTTCGTCATCATTTAACCACATCCGGAGAAGCATCTAAATTGGTTATTTAGTATGTTTTGAAATTGTGGCTATAACTTCAGAACCACTACCACGTGCCTTTGATTGTGTTCTGTAAAATGCAAAAATGGACTTCTTCTTCCATCATGCAGACAAAGTTTCCAATAAGAGGTGTTATTTTGGTATTCAAAGCAAAATGCCATTTTTTGAGATAAATGATTACTAAAAATGGAACGATACACTCTTCAACAACGCATTGAAATTATTAAAATACAAAAATGGTGAAAATCTTGCAATCACAGTTCGCAAAACTAAAGCATTTTTTGGTCGTCGTGAAGCACCTTGTCGGACAACTGAGAACAATTGAGAATATTGCTGCTGTAGCCCAAAGTGTTGAAGAAAACCCAGGTTTGTCCATTCATCGTCGTTCTTTGGATTTGGGCATTCCACAAACGTCAACACACCGTATTTTACGATTTTTTATGGTCGGAGTTGGATGGTATTGATCTGGACAACGTTTACTTTCAACATATTAGTTTACATTAATAGTTTACGGGAAAAGTTTCCGGACCGTGCTATCTCTCGAAGAGGTGATCACAATTGGCCACCGAGATCTTGTGATTTAATACCTTGCGACTTACGACAATAACACCTCTCATTGGAAAACCCTATATCTCCCTATATTTTCTTAGGTGGAACGTGTTGTTTTCGATCTCGTGATGTTTTTAAAATATGGGCTGTTTCCGGTTATCGGTCCAAGCGTACCTATACTACGCCTACACGTGATAGTTTTATATTTCAGATAATATGTCTCAGAGCTTTGTAGCTCTTCTGCAATTAAAGTATTTCCATCTCAACAATCGTGCTTCATATATTCAACCTGGGATCTAAAAGCGTAACTTTTGAGATGACTATCCTCGATAGACCTTTAAAAATTGAAAACTGAGTGCAATAATCCGCGTTTAACAGCTTCATCTAGTGGCTTATACACAAATGTTCAAATATAGGTAAGACCTACATACGATAATCGCGAAAAAGAACCGCATGGAAATAACTTAATTTGGTCATAAAAATCAATGGATCCGTTTATGTGGAAGAGTTAGTACTTATTGAAATACATTTATGTACAAGCATTCGAGAAGAGGAAAAAGCGGCATTGGATTAAATATTACGTGGAGGCGATTGTTCCTTTTAACAACGCGGAATAATTTCGAAAAGAATTTTGATGCAATTATTTTTTGCCGCCTGTTGGTACGATTTTAATACGCAAGAAAACAGGTAGTAAATAAATAAATGGTTGGCGCTACAGGTCTGTAGAGACCCTGGGCCTAGCTTCTCACAACTATTCGTTTTGTGTGAGTTTTTAATTTTTTAGAACGAATGGGAGGGATCTACAATTTTATGCCGATTCCAAACGGCCGATTGAGTAGCTCATTCAAGACAATTATATTCTCGGATGTTTGTCAGACGTTCGCGAGAGGTGGCGCAGTAAAAAAGCCCCCCGTTGGAATTTGGGTTTTTTTGCGGGATTCGAACCGGGGATCCCCGCTTAGTATAGTCCAACACACTAACCACTAAGCCACTGCGCCTACAGAAAACAGATAACACGGTAATATATTTCAAATCATCTGGTAATTGTAAGGTGACGGACATCCTTTCCAATTCTTACACCAAGAAATTTTTTGAGAAAAAATTCGTAAGATTCTCAGTGGCGGGGTATAATATCTTGCTCCCGCGACCACGCTCTCTTTTTTATGAATTTTTCGAGTTAAGTAAACGCAATAAGTTAAAATTCGTATAATCAAAAGAGGAACAGACATTCTAAAACTAATCTACCAAGTTAAGTTGTCAATGATTCATTCGCCGATTTGAACTGAACAAAAACTAATTCAGTCACTATTGATCGTATACAAAGGGCTCGATTCGAACATTGAGTCACGTATTTTATGCCTTAAAACTCGCTGTTATCCACAACAAAGTATTTCCGCTACGGTTATGAAAGAATTTTTAATAGTTCTATTATGATCTGGTATGGTTTTTTGGGCTAGAGCTGTTGAAAAAATATTGCGCCGTATTAATAAAATTTGAGTCTTGACTTTGAATTTACGGAACCTCACAATTGCAAAATTTGTATGAAAAATATAGCCATAGGTATTAAAATACTATAAATTAAAGCCGAAACTACAAATGTTACATTCGCTAACATATTGTTGTGGGAAAGATTTAATTAAAACTTGGTGCTTCCCAAATCTTACAGTATATTAATTCTATTCTTACAGTTTTTTTTGTAAAAAATTGTAGCTCAATCTGAAACCACATATTTTATGGTGAGGTCGCAATTTGAGTCCGATACAACCATCGCTGTTTTAGGCCATTTTTATTATGCCCACATGATCCATATATAGATCATTGGTCACGTATTATGGTTGTAAACCATGGAAATCAATGATCTGTTTATAGATGTGGGAAAAAAACGCCTAATATTAACTATTGTTGAGAAACCAACCACACTTTAGGCGCGATGGCTTACGAAATTTCGCTTTCCTATTAAACAAAACAAGCTGACCCACAAAATTCGTTCCGCCCGAATTCCCTAATGTACTAAAAATAATAATTCCGAGAGTGATCAATGCACACATGCTGCTTTATGTAATTCGGTCAATTCAAATTCTGTATTCAAAAGTTATATTAAATACAATAGATATATCTAAAGTATAGTATTGTCGATGTGTTTAAATCAAACCGAAATGATTGACGTGTCAGCCAACCTTCCATTTTTTCACTAAACTGCTCTACGGTACATGACGAGAATTGATCAAATATTCAGCGATTGTCCTGGGCTCTCGTCGCATAATTTATCAAACGATAGTCGTCGAGACGATTGAACAGAACGACATCGTTTTTAGTTTGCTTCATATACCTAACATCATCGTTAGATCGTTCAATTGAATCGTTTTGTTTTCGAAATTGTTTTTTTTTCATGAATTTGTGTATTTTTCTTCGTTGTCATTGCAAAAATGGGTAGGTACCTAGTAAGGAATAAGGAATCTAAAAGTAAATATCAAGATGCAAGTAAACACATCGCTCAAACAGAGTGAAATGTGAAAGTGTACAGTGAAATTTCAAAACCTTTACCTTGGAGGAGAAGCTAAAGTGTATGCAGATGTAGGAGAAGAGAAGATTTGGTGGTTTTCGAAATATACATGTATTTCTTAAAGCAATTAAAATGTCAATAAAGATCTTACATTTCGTGGAATAGATGAACATTTTTATTTGCTTAATTGTAAAGAAAAAAATAAAACAAATTAAACTCAAGTGCAACAAGCAATAACCATTTTTTTTTTTTTTTTTTTTTTTTTTTTTCAAATAATGCATTCTTTTACAACACGGATAAGATTGAGTATCTTCCAAAGAGTGTCTCTTCATTTAAATAACTGAAAAAATGCACCAAAAACTATGAAACGACTACAAAATAGCAATCGTTCAATCGAATCGTTTCGACGAGGGTATTTGACGTTTGAATTGGAAACGTGAATCAACGAAAACGATAATCGTCCAATCGTTTCGACGATTATCGTTTTACACGAAGTAGAAGTATCGTCGAGACGATGTCGTTCGATCGTTTTGTGCTTACGCGATTAGGGCCCTGGCGACTTATTATATTTCATAGTGAAAGCAATACGCATGGGAAATTGAAGGTGCTTGAAAACCAATGCCAAATCATTGCAGTCCGCTGAATTATTATAATGTTTGCCTTGAATTTTTAACTCTAAATCTTCGCTTCCATGACATTAGATTGGAGATTCTTCACAATCAAATCAAACTTTTATAAGACATTTAACGCAAAATAACACACGAGACGACAATTTCTCCTCCAAGTCTTTATTACAACTGGTCTTAACATCTATCGACAAAAATCAGCTTAGCTTAACAAAAACGAATTGACTTTGGAAAACAATGAAATACGGTAAACTTATATACATAACGAGGAAATGTGAAGGTTAAACTGTCTTATCATTCGATCTTCTTGTGGTACATTATTTCACACAAGATACGCTAAGTAACTAAGCGCGCATGTAGGTGCATGGATTTAAAACGATAGGGTGATCAGTGCATTATTTTAAGATCGCATTAATATTTGCGTGATGCAATTTTCTTTGAATTGGCTTCTTAAACTTTCGATTTCAAATTGTGTAGCGGTGTGCCCGGAACATCCAAAAAATTTAAAAACGAAACATTTGAAAGAAGTTTTGTTGTTTTGGAAGTAGCACTACCCGTTCTTCTATCCAGTCTAATTTTTTCAAAGTGCGGTTCCCATACTAAGTTCTATTCCCAATCTCATCTCCTTAAACTTTTATTTTCACCACAAAATAGCATATGCCCTTCCAATACGAATCCATCAAGCCCAAAATCGTAAAAATCGAACGATCCATTCTCAAGCTATGAGTGCACGCACACAAACATGTCAGTCTCTTTTATATAAAGTGGTACGTAACCAGGGTTTTTTCACTGCGCCACCTCTCGCGAACGACTGACAAACATCCGAGAGTATAACTGTTATGAAAGAGCTTCTCAATTAGCCGTTTGGAATCGGTATAAAATTGTAGATCCCTTCCATTCGTTCCAAAAATTAAAAAAAACACACAAAACGAATGGTTGCGAGAAGCTAGGCCCTGGGTCCCTACAGACCTGTTGCGCCAACTATTATTATTATTATTATTAGGTAACCACCCGGTTTGTCCGTGCATTTCATTTGGAACTGTCGGGTCCAAAACTATCCGATCTTCCCCAGCAAATTTTGAAAATAATTTTTTCTTCGATTTTCTATCTGTGAATGTGTTAAGAGTTATAAGGCCCATTTTATTCACTCGAAGTTGAACACAACTTGGGAAGTTTGCCATATAAAAATCCCGAAGTTGTTTTCAACTTCGAGTGAATAAAATGGGCATAAGAGCATTATGTTTTCACAACTCTTGACTATAACTCTCCTCGGCCGTCGACTCCCTTATTTGGTGACGTCGTTCGTAGTTTGTATGCGTGCATGAAGAACCAAAGAAAAGTATTTCCCGGAAATGCACAACTGTGTAGTTGAAATTTAATACTGTTAAATTCAAATTTGTCAATTGTTAATATTTAAATAAAGTAAAAATGCAAAGATAAGTACCCAGAAAAATCTCTTTGTTTTGACACTTCATTTGTTAAGATTGGTTGAGCGTGTGAACCGCAAGAGGTGATAAACGGATAATTCTTTATTTATTATTTTGTGTAACTGATTGATGAATTGTTCGCTTATTTTGCTGACACTAATTACCACTCTCATTTTACGCGTGTTAAATCGGAAATAGAAATGTTTTCAAGTGATTGCAGAAATGCTGGTCGCGTGAACATGTGTTTATAGCCGCTTTGCGTATCTATAATTTCATTCTTTGGCCTTTATTTCAATTTTCCTGTTTGTTTCAATCTAGCTCTGTGTTTCTTTTTTATAGATTCGCGTGGAGCACTCAAGACGTGGCTTTTGGAACAGTTCTGTGCTATATAATATATCATCGCTGGAGGAGAAATACCCAATTGTAAGCATTTCTCAGTGTCAAACCTCTTCCCAGGCTAAAATTTGGTAATCATTTCAGCTCAATTGGACGGCTCTAATTCCATGCAATTGGACTGGGCCAATTATTGTAAGAAATTCAGACTACCTAAAGGCAGTCGAAGAGCTCCTTACGAAATATCCCACCAGAGTTGCTCACAATTCAATGCTCTTATTGTTTGCACTCGGCATATTGCCCCAAGGATACCCAGACCCAGCTGTTTGTACGAGGGCTACTATGTGGGCTTTGCCTGAAATCACATCTGCATTGTTTATAGCACAGCATTCGTCTGAAGACTTAAGGGAGGTGATACGAAGGGTGAGTAGACTACACATTTTCATAAAACATCGATCTACGATAGACTTTTTTGCAGACAGAGGTCGTTTTTAAATCACTGAAAGCGCATCTGAAACGGGCACCGTCACTAAAAGGCGCAGCCTTAGTCAAACTGTCTGCCCTGAAGATACAAACCAAGCCCTGGGAGGGCTTCACAAATTTCACTGCAATGATCAAGCAACTGGAATCGATTGAGATTACATCGGATAATTGGTTTGAAAATATCTTAAAGATTTACAAACGAAACAAGATCATTCCGGACTCAATATCACTTGATGTGGAATCTCATGACGCGTTAGTGTGAACATTTTTTTAAGATTTTGGCTTTTAAAATTAAGGAAGTTTTTTTTATTTTTATTTCTAGATGGGCGTATCCTATTGTTGCCAAAATCTTTTATGATACGTTAAGCCATTCCATTGGTAAGTAGTATGGGTAGTTTTTGATAAAAGCTTTCAATAGATAAAAAATGAGAACGGGAGAGCCCGTTATAAATAAAGAGAAATATGTAAGTAGTTGGCGCAACAGGTCCGTAGAAGCCATATTATTAGCTTCTCACAACCATTCTTTTAGTGTGAGTTTTTTTTTTATATTTGTAACGATTGGAAAGGGCTCTACAATTTAATGCCGACTCCAAACGGCTTGTTGAGGACTCTTTCAAGATAGTTATACTCTCGGAGGTGGCGCAGTGAAAAAAACCCTATAGTTAATTTTCCTGTCCACAGCTTGTACACTACTTGGATAAGAAATAATTGCTCTTGCAGCTGGGCTCAATGTTCCCTATACAACGGCAAAACTTTTAATTAAAGGTTTATACCTTTTTCTGACAACTCTAGATAATATACGATAAGTGATTTGCAAGTACGTTTGAAGACACATAACGGTAGTAATGCAAAACAACGACTGTAAAAATTGCAGACAATTTCATCGATTAATTTTGTTTTAGTAGTAGCTGAAGTGAGCAAGTGTAAGTTTTTTTCTAATTATGGAAAAAGTTCAATACATTGGAAGAAAAGTTGAACACCTTTTTTAGGAACCTCTCTCCTTCGATTACAACGATTCAATAAATTCAATTGTGGTCGTACGTCCGTTGCAGATGAAGAGCGTCCCGGTCTACGGATGAAATGGTGAACAAAATCTATGACATTGTATTGGCAGACCGGCGAGTAGAGATAATGCAGACTGTTGAGATCATAGGCATCTCCTTTGAACGAGTGCATATTATATTGCATCAAAATTTGGGCATGACCAAGTTATCGGCAAGATGGGTGCCGCGTTTGCTCACCGTCAACAAAAAACGGGCTCGAATGACCACTTCATAGCAGAATTTAGATATTTTTTAAGCTTAATCCGAAGGTGTTTCCACGCCGCTATGTGACTGTTGAAATTCTCGCAAATGTTTATCAGTCAAAATCTCCGAAGCTATGCGAAAAACTGAAATTTGCAATTCTCGAAATTCGCATACGAGAATTTCTCTTCGAATGTTACCCGTCTGTGTTTTCCATGCGGATTTGCATCTCGTATACGAAATTATGAGTTTGATACTACAAAAAAAGGGATTGTTTTTTTGATTTGTGTGTGAGAAATAAAAGACAAGTTAAAATAAATCAAACAATTTAAATGAAAGCACTTATTGAATGATATCCGTTCCCATTGCAATAAATATGTTCGGAAATATGTAGTGCTATTCTCGGATAGTTCGGCATATTTCGTTTTCGCCTAACTGCTTCATTGAGAATCGAACAAATGCTGAACTTATATCGCCCAAAGTAGCACTGCTCATTAAACATGCATTAATATTTCTTTCCTTTGTGAATCGAAAACACCAATTCGCAAAACAAATGTCATTTTAGTATTGTTTTTTTTGCAGTCTGTCAAAATGGTTTACTTGACGTGCTGTAAGATTCTACCTCATTTGAAGGGTGAATATAAATTTCGCACAGATGAAAAAAAACCCGAACAGTTTTTAGAACACCAATTTTTTTCGTATGCGAAAATTTCAGGCGGATTTCCTTGTATACGAATTTTGCTATGCGGATTTTGAGAATTGGGGTCTTGGACCCATCACTATACGCCTGAAATGAAAGGAAAGTCAAAACAGTGGGCTGCACGCGTAGAACGTGCAATCGGCCGGAAAGGTCATGGCCACAGTTTTTTCGGATTCGCAGGGCATAATCTTCGTCGATTATTTGCAAAAGGGAAGAACGGTAACAGGATGATAATGCTGAATTATTGGGAAAATTTAGCGACGGAATGAAGAGAAAACGGACCAACTTGGCAAAGAAAAAAGTGAATGCTTTTTTGGGGATTGGTCAATTTTTTCGAGGTCAACTCTTTTGCACTATTCAGCAACAAGATTAAGAACCCTCTGGAGGCGATTCGAGATTGTGTCTTCGTGTCTACGTCTGGTTAGTATAGCAATGTCGTCTGCATATTCTTGGACATAGAAGCTGTCATTGCTGAGAATGATCGGTAGTTCATTTCCTACGATGGACCAGAGTAGGGGGCATCCCTCCGTAGCTTAGTGAGGTTTTTATTATTTTCTTCTAAAGCATGTTTTTCATCCGTTTACATGTTGTGACTTGTGACCCTTACGTATGCTCGTCACCATATTCTATGTGTTCACTGGCTCCGTGCTGTTTTTAAGGTTCCGTACCCAAAGGGAAAAAACGTAACCTTATTAGTTTCGCTCGGATGTCTCTCCGTCTGTCTGTCTGTCTGTCTGTCTGTCTGTCTGTCTGTCTGTCTGTCCGAACCCACTAAGCCAATTTTGTTACCAGGTCTATCTCAAGAACCGATTGACATAGGAGGCTAAAATTTACACACAACATCCGGTATAACCTCTAGTTAAACGACAAATACCAGTGGAAGGAATACATCGATTGGTTTTGGATTAATTAGTAATCTGGTGAAAAAAATATTTTCATTCGCCCAAAAAACGGTTTATTTCTTGATTCACAAAAAAATACATAAATTCCTTTTTTGTAGATCATGTTCTTATCTATATATGTGCTGAATACTGTTTTGCCGAAAAGTTAATAGTTTACAAGATATTTTCAAAAAATATAATTTTACCATGTAAAATACGTTGCTCTCATTTATGTTCTAATCTACTACGCAGTTGTGCACAATTGACCCCATCAAAGACACCAGGGCTGTCGCTTCATAATTTCGTTGGGGAGTATAATACATTTTTTGGGGAGTACAGAACAAAATAAAAGTAATATATTTTTAGTCAATAGTTTTTCAATTGGGACAGGTCGCATACAGAATGGAAAATTGGCGTGGGTTGGGTACTACGTAATAATTAGAAAATGAGATTCATGTGCGAGTAATTTTTGAGAGTAAAAATATTAAGTAATTAAATTAAACTAAATTGTGATGAATTCATGAAGAGGGGAAAGATTGAATGATATAGATTTCAAATAATATCTGATGTGTTGGACTTTAGCCAAATACGGAACCTTCGGTGCGCGAGTGACACTCGCACTTGGCCGTTTTTTTTTTTATTTTTATAAGTTTATGCCGGTGATGGCATATCAGAAAGAAAAGAGCAATTTTTTGTTTGAGGTTTTGTAGTAGGTACCTATTTACTCCACTTTTCAATTGCCGCTATCAGTCAGTTGTTCTCAATCGCATGTCTGAGATTACAGGGTAGGGCCGTTACTAAATTATTATCTTTCCATTTCCTGTCATATCCTTGTCGCCGGAGAGAGACCTACGTTGAGCTTCCACCAAGATACCATATCTGAATGATAAACTTCACCATTTCATCACATAAAACAATTTATAGCTTCTTATAAAGGATATCGTCAAATTAGCCGGATATCTCTAGATCATATCACATATTTCCTGAGCCAAGGTAGGACTTCCTTAATCGCCATTAATTTGGAGGCCGGAAGGAGGGATTGAGATTGAGTCTATTAGAGAAATTACTTCCACCAAAACTCGGAATGTTTCCGACGCGATTTTTCAACTATTCAGAAAGGTTCTGTTGTCAAACTTCGTATGCAAAATAAGACCCAATACCAAGATATTCTTCTTCGTTTGAGACAGGTAAGTTTATAGGTTTTAGAATGAGCGAATTATTTAATTAACGGAAATACATATATATATCCTAGCTAAGAGGAGGTACCTACCTTTTTCAACAACATGTTGTGGTTGATTACACCCAAACCACACAGTTCTGCCGATTTGTATAGGGTCCAAAAATGTTTGTCATTAATATGTATGTAACTGCATCATTCTAAAACACCTCTAACGTTCACCAAATTGGTGCCCGCATTGACTTATTATATATGGACTGCTAGTAGCCAACTTCACGCATGTTCCAAAAATACTGACGCGCCACAGTTTGCTAGCGGAAAATAAAGTAAACTTCAAACGACCTAATTTATGTCGTTTTGCATTGGGATTTTCGGATTTTCGGATTTTGCTCTCAGATTTCAGATTTTTCGTGCCCAATGGAACATAAAACGAGATTTTTCGTTCTTCGCATTTGTGGTAATGCGTGTTTTAAAAGTCTGCTGTTCTTAAATTGTAATTTACGCTAATAGAAATCCACTCAATTTATGTTGATATCCATTGCAGCGGTCAAATGTAAATTTTTCTCTATTTTTCGCAGACTTGTCTTCTAAATACGTGATTAATAACACACTTTAAAATTTGACAAATGTTCTGGTTGGTTTTGGTGTTAGTGTAAGTAGGTATGAATCTCGCTTATGTCGTTTGCTATTGGGACAGAAAAGGCACTAATTTTCCACTCCCATGATATTAGTTTGATTGAACGATACATGGAAGATACCTGTAGGCATTTTTGTTGTCAGTTTATGGGTTAATAAGTAAATAAATTGTTATTTTCGTTTTCTTTTTCAAAATAATAAACATTCCTTAATAGTAATGGAAAAACACTCTTTGTAGCTTTGCATCTTTCGAATAGATGACGCTCTTTTGTTTACATTTTACTATGGAAATGAGTCTCTTCGCACAAGATGTCGCTCTTTTGTTTACATGTTTCTATGGAAACATACTTTTTTTTTGAAAAAATGTAGCTATTTTGTTTACGTTACTATGGAAATTTAAATTTGACGGCGGCTATGCTTCTTTGCTAATCCGCTAGCAAACTGTGGAGCCTGTGCTGTTTTGGAACATATTTTCTCGCAGAAGTATATGAAAATGACATTTCACTAGCAGTCCATATATAGTATGTCTATGGGTGCCCGATACATTTTACGTATCTATTGTCAAATTTTCTAAATTCCATAAAATATTTCTCCAATACACTGTATCACTGTATTTATTTCTCTTACAGTTGTGCCACTTTCGGTCATTCTTGTGCCGTATTTCGATGCCAAATTGCCGCCCTACTTGCAATATGCCTCTGTCGGTGTTGCCATTGCCAAGGAGATACTACGCTCAATAACAAAAACTTTCGAAGACAAAGCAATGCGATGTGTCCCGAAATCTGTGAACATCTTCTCAAACTATAGCCGCATGGATATCCTCATTCATTCTGGAGGAATGCAAATATCCTACCATTCAATGCTGTCGCTGACGGGACCGATCAAAGGAATGGCCAGACTACCAGGACTAAATTTAACTCCTACACAGATCTTCTTTTTAGTATCGGCACAGGAGTTGTGCGCGGAGTCCTTGTACGTGGGAATAGACACGGATGCTGGAGAGTTCGGAAATATGTAATTGTTTTCATTAAAACATTATTAAAAACAAATTAATGTCCAATTTTCTTGCAGCTTGGGATGGTTAGTCGCACAAGGTGGCAGCGCAACAGAAGTCTTCAAATGTCCTAGTGGATCGATGATAAACGCTCAAAAGACATGCAATGTTCTCTAAAGCAAATGAATGCTCTTCATCTTAATGAAAGATACGCACTTTGAACACCTGTCTCCATACTATGGTTCAAGTAGACAAACCGAAGGAGTACCTCTATATCCTACTTTCCAATAGCAGTCAACAATAATTATTATATTAATCTAAACTTTCTATATTATATACCAATTGAGACCAATCGTAGTAGATTAGACTAAAAGGAACTGTTATATACATATTTAATTTTTTCCTAGGCACTGATCTACCTAACCTACCTATACTATGTATGTAATGTAGATATTTTTATTCCGACTCTAAGGAATTCCCACGACACATTAATTGTTATTGTATCTGATAAACACCTCTCAACTTGTCAATTAAGTAAAAAACCTAATAATTGTGTGCCTGTGTGTAAAATGTAGGACTGTTTAGTATTTAGTTTAATCATTTGCTGTTAAATTTTGTTGGCAATCGTTGTTGGGTTTATATTTGCGAGTGCGCGTGTTTGATGCATTGGTCATAAACATAAGAAATTGTATTGTGTAGTTTTTGTGAAGTTTACGTTACAAAATATTGTTAAGATTTGGATTTGTTATAAATTTGGAAGAGTAAGCCTATTTTGTTAACATATAACGAGGTTTTTCATTGATTGCTTAATTTAAAGCGTTATTTGAGTAAGCTCAAATAGAGTCTAGAGACTAGAGTTATATAATCTAGTATCAGCTGTCTAATTTGTCATCAGCAATAGTTTTAATCATGAAAAACAAAGCAAAATAACCGGAGATCCGACTCTAAATTATGCGGTGGTATGATTTTTAAATGAGCATAATAATTCAACATCGGGCTCATACTCATACTCGAATGCTAGACGTACTTGAGAATTACCTACACTTAAATAGAAAAATTATATTTCTAAACGTATGATGAAAAACTGTATAGCATTAATGTTTTTATTTATCATTTATTATTTAACCTTTCACAATATTTTGCCTTTAGAATAATACAGTAGAAATACTCTCAATATTAATAATTATTACTATAAATAATTACAGCACTGCAAATTTATAGTAAATTTAGTTGAGAATTACACGGAAATGATAAATGTAAAAGTCACTACTGCGATCGATGTACGAACAATAATAATGGCCGAAATTTTCCCGAAAACTGTGTAAGAAATGAGATACAGCTTATTTAAAGAAGGACAGGTAGTAGGGTGAAAATTAAGGACTGAATTTATTTTTTAAATGCCACACCATAAAAGAATACCAAAAAAAATGTTAAAAAAAAAATGTTTGTGAGCAACCCTTAACACTTAGGGGTATAAAGTTTAGTTGTAAACCTATTCTCAGACCTACTGAATATGCATCTAAAATTTCATCAAAAACGGTCGAGCCGTTTCGGAGGAGTATAAACACTAAAACTGTGACACGAGATTTTTATATATTTTTTCCCGACTACATACATTCACAATTTCCTGGGACATAACATAAACAAGCAAAGTGTGTGGAAATAGGGAACCAGGACAATCAAATGTAATAATGATTGAAACTTGTGAGCCGTTATAACTGGTTTTGAATTTTGTGACCTGCTCCATAGGAGATCGAATGTTTTTGTGAGCCTCACAAGTTGTGAGTGTGCTGACAGAATACGAAAACCTCACAAAATCAATTTCACCTCTCCTTGTGAGGGTTTTGTTTTGCTGTATCGGGTTGGAAGTCTCAAAATTCTCCATAGCTAAAGGGTAATTCAGAGACGCCTTTCTGAACGCGATTTTGATACATAAAAATAAAAGTACCGTATATAACTATGAAAACAAAATAAACTAGTTAGAATTCGACCAAAAACTTAGAAATTGACCTATAGGATGTGAAACCGGGTCTTATGAACTAAAGAGTGTTGGTTTGAGCCCCACGGATCACCCACCGTAAAGAAGATTTCTTCGGATGCCGAAATTATATAGTGAAAATTATGCACCAGCCGTTCAGACCAGTCAGCATAGTTGCGGGCTTAAAATGTTTTAAGGTTGCATACGGTCCAACGGTTGTGCAGATTTCAATCCAATCGTTGGAACTATAATCCAATACAATCTTTAACCAATTACACATTACCATCTGGCGATAGACTAATCGCGCAGTAATTTTTTCTCCAACAGGATAACGCTCCATATCCAAAAAGTCCAATGGTCATTTAGCTCTTATGGGATATTGAACCGGAAACACACAACTGACCACCCCAAGGTGCAGATTTAATGTTTTTGAATATATTATGATGTTACATTAAAGGAAAAATATTTTTTTTCTGACAAGGAACAGAGACCGTTTTTATAGTAACAAAGTTTTGGGACGACGTTCCTGCAGAAATGCTGCAAAAACTCGTCGAAACGGTTGCAAGCCAGTTCAGAATGCCATTGAGGCTAAAGCAGATAAATTTTTTTATAAAACATTTTTATTTTTTTCCTTTTGTAATTTCAAAATATACCTATATTTTTTTATGTGAAACTTATTTGTCCAAATAATTATGCTAAATGAAAAAGTAAATTTTATTATTATCTCCATAAATTAAAATCAAAGCAGTTAAAAATAAAAATGACATATTATGTTCACCTGTTAAATAAGTAAGCAAACTGTGTACTAATTTGTATTAACTTCATCCTAGAAAAATAACATTTTTAGTTTTCTCAAAACAATTTTGCTGAGAGTGTATAATGAAGACTATAGGCAAAAAAAAAAAACGTATTTGAAAAATAGCCATACCTATGCATATTAGGCAACTCTTAAAAGCACATTTGTCAACACTTTCCCGTTATAGAGTAGGCTAAAATAAAAAGCGAATACCCATTCCGATCCATCACCTTTCTCTCTCTATGTCAGCTTCAACTTGTAGGATTTACTAAAGTGTCTTTGTTTTAAATACGAAAAGTATTTAAAAAAAACTTCTTCATATAGATAATGCACTCAACTAGGACCATTTATTTAGTGAACAATAATTTTATAAAATTATTCATCATTTACCATTTAATTATCAAGTTAAGTAGTTTAGCATGATTGCGTGTGTTAAATAATTCCAATAACAAACAAGTGAGTAGTGATATTGTTTTAATAGTATAAGACAAATAAAAATATTCGTATATTTTGGGGTGAAAATAATTAGAAGAACTACAAATAATTAGGAAAAAAAAAACTGTTCGATGAAATCCATCCCTATTTAAAGGCCATACTAATGGTCCCTAATATTGTTTCTGTGATAAAATAAATAATTTATAAATTTTTAAAAGGAAAATGTATAAGAAATAAATACAGAAATTTAATCCGAACAACAGTGTCAATGAATATATTTAAAAAGAAAGACAAGTGCGTTTTAAATACCATTGAAGATTTGGTACATATAGCGCTCTTGCTTGGAAATTGGTGCAGCTAAAGACTGATTTCAGTTTAATTGATATCACTAGTTCGCTGTACAGATTGTGGTACAAAAAGTGCTTGCAGTTGCTCCACTCTTGAAGTAAGATCGCTAAATAATTTAAATGTTTATTACAACACATTAATCAAATAATCATAAGATGTAAATTATAAAAAAAAACGACATGTAAATGCTTTAATAAATAATTTCTGTAGATAAAATGATTTAGTTAATATAGAAAAACAGAATAAAATAGAAGACATTGTTAAAAACTGTTGCAAATTGCAATTTGAATTTTTTTATTTTGGCGTTATGTTTTCATCTTCCATTTATTTATTTATTGCATTTTAACAAGATGCATTTCTGGACCCCGAGAACAACAACTCTCAAATTCCTCATAGCACAATTCGCATACCAGCAAATCCACCTGTAACTCTTTTTCCTTCTCTTCTTTTTCCTTGAATTTTCATGCAATGTAAGCATCTTTAGCAATTGTTGAATTGGAGCAGTTAGGCGTAACGGATATACACCGACCTATTCGAGAGACATAACATTGCATTGAACTCGCTGATACAAAGTTTATAAAATTATTTCGGCTAAATAAGCGCATGGCAGATGGCACAGGAATTTATGGTTTTCTTGGCTCCGCAAATGGTTGATCAATTTGAACTTGCAAGCTTATTGCATAGTATTGTGTGATTGACGGTGTCAAATGCCTTGGAGAAATCAAGGAGCACTAGAAACGTGATATGATTTTTATCTAAGTTCTGTCTTATGTCGTCAACCACAGTTAAAGTGCAGTGGTACAACTATGCTTATCAAGGAAACCGGACTAATGGGAACACAATAAATTATTCGAATTAAGATACCTAGATATTAATTTGCCTCTGCACAATTCTATCAAAGACTTTGGAAAGAAAAGAATGTACGCAAGGACGAAAATCTTTATCGGTACTATTTAGAAGGCCAATGGCGGCAATAGATTTGTTCTCCTTAGCCAGAGCGCGTATAGATGTCGCCAGACTAAAGGAAATTAGTACGGGTCATTGGAACTCAAACAGTGTTCCATCTTTTTAGTGAGTGTCCGGCCCTAGCCAAAACCAGACGCAGTGCACTAGGTCATCCCTTTCTTGATGACCTTTCGGCCATCCAAAGTAAACGTCCTAAACGTCTGGCAAAGGTTTGACAGTGATAAAAATCGATGCCGGTCTGGCAATTATCTAACAATGGCTTTTGTATAAATATTGGTATACAATATTGTCAGCTCATACGGTTGACAGACATTTGGGACAATTTTTATCATTAGTAGACCCGACCATATTGTCAGATCTGGCAGTCGTCTGAACAGAGCTCTAGGAGTATATAGTCTTCTGTGTGGCCAGGGCCTTGAGATTTGGCATTATTATTATTATTATTCATTTTCTCATTTCGTTCCAAAAATTAAAAACTCACACAAAACGAATGGTTGCCCTGGGTCCCTACAGACCTGTTGCGCCAACTATTATTATTATTATTCATTTTCTCAAGCTGTCTCTGCATACCTATGGTTAAGTAATTAAAGCTCTTAAATAAAGAGCTCCATATATGAGAGCAATATCCCAGCCGTCGAGTTTTGGTTTAACCTGTACTTTGTTTAGAATGGGGAGTTGCTTCGAAGTAAGGGTTTATCGTCTTATTGCCCCTTTACGGTAACTCCAAGGATGTGCACGTATTTTTTTTGGAACAGTTGTCTTCTTACAAAGTTTCTTTCTCCCGTATTATAGAAATGGTTTGGTTGTTTTTCTGACTGTTTGATGATATAAATTATAAACAAATGGACTCATTCAAGGATATGTAGAGCAACTAAAAGTCATTATATCATATTTGTTTTTCTGTATTTTTAAACGGTGCGTAATGCATTCAACCGGTAACAAAGCTACGTGACTATATGACAATTTGCTGGTCAAGTACTTACTTACTTTACTTACAGTCCGGAGAGAACCACGGTCTCAACTAAGAACTAGCTAGGTAACTTGCGCAACTTTATATTTTGTTTATTGCATGGGTTTATTTCTACATCAAGGTTACTTAGCAATTGTCATTTGGTCATAGATGTTTTTTTTTTCTAGCTGTTTTCCTATAGAATGGAGCCCAACCGTTCAAATAAAATACACCAAGAACTACCGGAGGGATCACATTGGATGCTTAAAAACAAATGCGCACAGCCAAGTCTATTTCACAAAATTCCTCTTATATTTACAAACAAGCTTATTGCCGAAATTACTCATAAGCACTCAGGTTAAATTGAGCTTGAAAAAAATAAAGTCCTGATTCTCACGTACCAGGGAAATGTATTTCAAATAAAATTTATATTTATACAATAATGACATTTAAACAAATAATTTATTTTTACATAATTTTTGTATTATTTATTGTTAACTCCAATTTGGTTGTTTCTCGTAAAAGAGACCATGACTCTAAAGAAGGGAGTTCAATTCAATCATCCGCTTCAATTAGTGCCGTGCTTCTTGAATGTCCAAAAGTCCAGCGCCGAACAATTCCGAAGCCAGATTGTGAACGGCAAATGATGGTCCACATTCGAGTAAATCCAACATTTGAAATTGAAACATTGGAGAAGTTCCTGCTGCTCGATGAAGTGTACGATCAACGAAGGCAGACCAAAGCAAAGTTGATGTCACCCTACTTGATTGAGATTAGCCGGGGAGAGCCAGTCGTCATGTATCCTCTGCAGTTTTCAAAGGTAAGTAAAAGTGGATATTGAACCTTAGTAATAGCAATATCTATTGCTATTATGTCTTTTATAGTTCATGTGAAGTTTAACGCGAACACTTAAAGGACTCGCATTTGCGTCAGATTTCGTACAAAAATCCTGACATGATTTCTTGCCTTGTCTTCGTCCGACAGTGAAGTTGTGCTGTGTTGACTAGAAAGCGAATCATTGCAGATTCCCAACGGAAAATGTTCATGGCTTCTGAAAACCCATCGCAATCTTGTCTTGAGAGTTGCGAAGAAAGAGTCACCTGGAACATAAATTAATTTAAAAATTGTAGTTTTGCAATTACATAAATGTAAAAAGTTCCTAATATTTCTTAAAAGTGTCTTATAAGTCTCAAATGCAGCTTGACTCTTACTTGTCGTTTTTGTCCCTTCGCTACAAAATATTTTGATTACTTTAAGCACATCCATGATCTTGAGTCCTGATGTTCCATATCAGATCTGCACATATTGTAACAAGAAGCGTTGCCAAAAATCGTACACATATTCCATGCTCACAATCTTCCCCCGGGAGTAAATTAAGAAGGAGCATACTTCATAGCAGTATTTGTTGAATATTGAACCTCAACTTAATGTCTTTTAGATTGGTTTTCCCTCCTGAATAGCCCCAAAAGTGGAAAACTGCTTGAACATTATCTGTTGCTGGGCATTCTAGCTATGGTGTTGTGGTGATATTTTCGATAGTCGCCGACTGAACAGGAACTGCGTACCTAATGTGATATTTCCAGTCCGCGTTTGTTTCTTTTTCCCAGGTACAGTTTGCCACCCAACCCGAAAATTTACATCTTCCACAGATTTTGTATTATTTGTGAAGACAGCATCGTCTTGTGGACAGTTTCTTCTAGGATGGCCGAATAAAGTCAATCTTTGATTTTGGCGACTACGTCATCCATATAGCGGACTCCATCTCCTAGATATTAACCTATCGGCAATTTTATCAACACAGCGGATCATATAGCAGATCTCGTTCACACATATTTCTTTTGCTTCCCTCGCTTCAGCTTCAGCTAGCTTTGACCGAAGGCGGAACTCGATTTTATGACCCTTATACTGAGCGTCTAACAAAAGGAGCTTAATCCTTTATCATCTTTGCCAGACCGTGTTAGAAACGATTCAGGTCAAGGCGTGAGTGGTTTTTTTGGTTCCTCTCTTTTTCTTTATTTTCCTCTTTTAGATCACATTTGGTTGGCTTAAGCTCTGTCATTCTCATAAATTTGGAGTCAAATCTGTAGGCAGGTTCTGACCATTTTGACTTTGTCATACCACAAGTAACAAGGATTGCAGTTTTTACTATCATTCCTACAAAACAGTTGGTGAAAGAAGGTCTCCGCTGATTTGGTCCTGGATCTTAAGTCGGTATTAATCATTTCCGCTATCCCGAATTTGTCCGGACCTTGGCACTGTAAGTTTTGGGCACTGTTTGGCCTTGCCGTAGTCTCTGTTAAAAATGGTCATCCGATGTTGGCTTTTCAATTATATTCATCCCTCAATTGCCATTTTATTTTGCACGGAAGAGAGTTAATCATCAAGCTGATATCCATAACCAACATCACGTCTTCATACATACTTGTCAAACTATTAGTGCGATTGGTTTAAGGGGATCTACTCGCCTTGCATCCGTGGTTCTGCTGGCCCGCGATGTATCATATGCGTTGGGATTTCGTTGTCTCGTATCAGATACAATGTCGTTCAAAGCTCCCCAAGTGAGGGAGCTCTTTTCATGCTCCGATAATTGTAACTTACATTTTTCATTGTTTCATTGTTTCATAGTTCATTTTGTGAATGCAGTCGAGAACGGATAAGTGCACAACGTCGGGAATTCAATTCTGTGTGCACTTATACGGACTGTGCACTTATCCGTAAGTTCACATTTTTTGCACCTATATACTGCTGTGTGTTTCGGGTTAAATATCTTTAAAAATAATAATGCTTATGACGTTATGACTCGTTTTTTTTTTTCTAATTCAAGGTTATTAATTGCTTTAAATTGAACAGAAGGAATGGAGTCCATATTTACAGTGCTAGCTATTTATATAAACTAGTATCGCTTGTGGTCGAAAATCGATCATACCTTTTATAAGTATGTATACTAAAAAACTTACGTATTCCCGTTATTTATTTATGTTTTTTAAAAACGAAACGAAAAGAGCGACATCTACAATATATAGAAAAATTAAGTGCACGACTGGGTCGAACGAAACGAACATAGAATCCCTTATTTCTGAATATGTTTAGCAGTTCTTTACTACGATGGACCATAGCAGGGCGATGGAACACCACTCTGGGGGCAACTTTTGAGTTTTAACATATTCATATTAAGAATGCTTATATTATCTTTTACATGTATAACATCAATTTGACTCTGAGTTTGCACTTTGGTCCAAATCGTTATTGCCGTTTTCAGGTAAACTAAGCAAAACAACATTTTTAAAAAAATACTATTTTTAAAAATGCATTGTACGATAGTATAGAGAAAAACTGAGCTTAGTTATAAATGACCACATTACCTAAGAAAGTAATTTTTGTTACAATCGTATAGACCGTTTTCGAGATATGTATGTCGAAATTTCAAAAGTACCGTTGTTCGAATTTTTAGCCAAAAACTGGGTACGCAGTCATGGTAGCCTCACCTACTTAAGCTTAAATATCAATTTTGGTTGAAATCATTAGAGCCGTTTTCGATCAAATCAAACTGGTACGAAAATTTTATATGGGAAGTAGGTACCATTGATATTAAGGTTACCTTGGAAAAAAAAACACCTCCCGAACTGTAAGCCCAAAAACTCCAAATCCGAGGTTTGACCGTAATCCGGGAAGCCGTTTAGGCTGTAGGCCTGTGGAAGGTCAGACAGACGGACAGAATTTTGCGACCCATTTTTGAGTTCCTCTATCATCGTTATATAAGAATTGAGTTCGAAATTTTGTACGAAAACAATATCTTTCCCTTACTACGTAATGGATGAAGTTAAAACTTAAAAACGTAAATGAGCTACTCCATCGGAAACAGACTCTAATCTAAGATGATTTATATTTAAATAGGTACGTAACTATGGTAATATGGTTGCGACAAATAATAAATAATTCCCCTAAATAAATTTCTTACAATTATTTCTTATTTTTAGTGGCAGGTAAATTGCATACCCTTATGGGTAAATGATTCTCTCCAACAGGTTTTAATCTAAGATGATTAAATACGTTACTATGGAAACATGACGGCGAAAACTTGATTGTCAACAAAATCCTTTTAGAACCTGTTTTGTATTGGGAACTCTTAACTTAATTTTATCAGTCTTAATAGCGACATATACCCACAATTTGGTGTTTGTGCACATCTATGGCACAGCACCTTTCAAATAACATAAGTTTCATTCTCCTCATTTTATATTAAATACCAAAAAAGCGTACGGAAAGCTCGGATGTTCACGTGTTAATATAATGATTTTGAAGCGATATGACTCAAAATATGTATGTACCTATACCAAATGTTGGCCCATTTGAATAGCACCTCCCCAAAAAATATAATTTAAAAATTATTTTCAATATTAAACTCATAAATTAATATTATTAGGAAAATAATTTAGATATTTTTTTGGCATTATAAAAAATTATGTTAGTAACAGGTGCTTCCGCCCTGGTTACAAAATAACTTCCTACATACAACATACTGTTAGGTAGGTAGATAATCATATAATTTCGTGATGTAATCAAGCGAAATGCTGGCCCAGCTACATTTAGTTTCTGTTATCAGTTCCTCCTTATTGGAGTATTGTTTCATTGATTCATACACTTTCTGAGCAAGACATCCCAAACACTCAGAAAAAAAATTGTAATGCCAAAATTTTCGTTGAACCCAAATATCAAAATTTTTGATTTAAGAATTAAATTGTTGACAATATTCTTAGAAAATAGTTATGGTAACATATTATGGTAACCATATTATTCTTCTGAATATTTGATTCTTGAAAACTTAAAAACGAGTTTTCTTATAAGAAAATATTGTTAAAGCAAGAACTCTTTGCTTTCACTTTTTTAAAAATCTCACAATTCTTTTTTTTTTCTGAGTGAAGCATTTTTGATAATGTTAAGGTATTGCCAGTATATGGTCGCCAATCCAATAACGAGATGTTTTGACGCTGAAAGGATTGTTTTACCACTCTGGTTATTAATGGGTGAATTATCCTGCTGGAATTTCCACGGCAAGGAACCATACAGTTCAGTAAAAGAAGGAAAAGCCTTCTCGATTACACCAATGTAGGATTGTGCACTAATTCGAGGAGTTAATAACTGCAACTCCAAAGTGGCATAGTACGTTCCCCAAACCATAACAACGCCCACTCGGCTGTGCAAACATTCTAGGTGATGTTCCTCCTTGCGTAAATCATGAAAGTATTAACCAAATTCGTCAGGACGCTCCAAATAAAAATTGTTTCCATCGGAGAAAACCACACGAAACAATTCCTTACTCCATGTCATGTAAGCACTGCAGAAACTAAGGCTTTCCTCTTTGCGGTATGGGTTAAGCTGTGGTTTTTTCTTCAATTTAAGTCGCTTCAAGTGATAAGCTTTCTTAATAATCCGCTTTACTGTCGATACGCTTGCTGAGTCGGCTGACGCTAGCCGAAGAATTGTTTTTTTTTTTCCAGCAGGCGTAACGGCACTTACTGTTCGCCCTTTCATATTTTTGCCATACTTGGGCTCGTTCCTTAAAAATGTGGATATAACTTTGCGGATTCGTTCCGTTTTTTTAACTATTTTTTTAGACAGGCCAAACTCGCTGTAACACTCGATTTTAGCTTATTTCTTGTCCTCTGTCAATGATTAACCATGAAATTATCTTAAAATGACTAAAAGATTTTATACAATATTCTTCCATATCCATTGGCTTTAACACGAAAACATTTCGTATACATATTTTGAGTCATATCATTGTGCTTCATGCGTTGGACTACTTGCTTTGAGGGTCACGTGGAGGGAAGAAATATCCTTGCACTGGACAATCAGGCGGTGATCAGACACATGAAGCAAACACATTACAACATCATTGGCACTGGGATTGGCTGGCAGAAGAATGAAGATCTTGGGACATCATTGGGTTGAGACCCAGTTGATGAAACAGATTTTCACATAAACAACAGATGCTAGCGGTAACACTAGGAATCGAACCCAGGGAAGAACTCTGGAGAAATTCAGAGAGTCTATCCGGGTAAAGATTTATAGTGGTAGAGAGACGAAAACAGCGCCGTCAATGATGATCTGATTCGAATATCTCTCGAAAATATATATATTGATTCATATCGCCAAAAATTTTATGAAATAAGACTAGCTCTGTAAATATCGACTCAATTCCTTCTGTTTTATTTACAAAAATTAATAACCTTGAATTCGAAGAAAAAAAAAAAAAAAAACGAGTCATTGACATTAGTTTTAAAGATATTAAACAAACACACAGCAAAGGTGGGGTTCTATTCAAGTGAGCGGCACTGTACGTGCTAATTTAATAAGGCGCACAATTTCGAGTTCACATGTAACCTACTCTAAATATTTAAGTACCAACTGCTTCTAATGTCAGTCCGAATGTCGTAGTGATTTATGTCATTGATTGTACATACGTATGTATGTGATGAGTGCCACATAATTAAATTTAAATGAGAAATGTAAACAACAAATTATTTTACATTTTACATGTAAACCAAAATTATTTTACATTTTACACTTGGACTTATTTTTCGTTTATGTAATATTTTGCGCTTATACGTTTTGCATTTACATGAAAAAGTTGTATAGAAATCGCGTGAAATGGTTTGGGATATTTAGACGAACCGCACTTAATCGACTTAACCGTTCTCGCCTGTGTTACATTTTGGACCTAGTAAGGTAGCTAGCATAAATTGTTTACAATTTCAGGACTTATCGTTTATTGCAGTGGCTACATGTAGGTACATTGTAACTACATAATGGTGTACTTTTTCTGCGATGAATGCTTTACTAGCTGGTCGAAAAGTGTTGCTCAAACTTTTATGGGAAAACAATTTTTAGTTCAGCTTTAACTTTTGGTTTCGATATGACCAAGTTTCTCTTTTCTCCGCACAACTCCCAATCCCGAGCACACCTTATGAATATTCCCTGAGGGCTTCTGTCCGCTTGTATTTAGTATGATGTCTTGTAAAATACTGTCCGGGGCCGAGGTACGGTTTGTCCTAGCAAACCCTAAAATGAAATTCTCTGGCTAGTGAATGTTAACTTGAAAGATTCGAATTTTTGGGAGACCACCTCAAATAAACGTTTAATAAATCAATGAAAGTTCCATTTCGTTTTAACACGGAAAGGTATAGAAAATACACTTAGGCCCATTTTATTCACTCGAAGTTGAACACAACACAACATGGGAAGTTTCCCATATAAAAATCCCCAAGTTGTGTTCAACTTCGAGTGAATAAAATGGGCCTTAAGAGGTTATAGAAAATATTTGCTGGTGTCCTATAAAATGCCCACAATGCTCTCCAGTACTAAAGTTGTAAGAATACTTCTCTTACATTTTACAAATCCACTTTCTATCCCCAAAGAACTACGCAAAATAAACAGCCCCAGCTTATCTACACTCAAAGTGGTTCAAAGAAGCTCCGATTCCAGCTGCATGCAATTTGGTCTCAAAGAATTCCCCCCTTAAGATGCTAATAAAGAAATTCAACAGCGAAAAGGAGCGTGCAAGCAACCCCTACCACAGAATCCGCCCCTAATGATTTTATTTATTTTAATCAAAATCCTCGACTTCATACAAACTCACTGGGGAACCAACATCATCTAGTATGCAACCTCACATTCTTCTCAAGGATGCAATCGAGTTAACTTATTCCATAGCAAACAAGCGCATGCATCCACCGTCTCTAGAATGTCCCTTTTTCCTCCTCAAGGATGCATTTAAGTTGCGAGTTGGTTTATTTTTTTTTTTGCTCATCTCTCTGAACAACTCTACCTTCAATTTGCCTCAGTGTTTTTTTGATCTTTCTACTTTCATCTTTCAGTCAATAAGATGTGACACATGCGGACATAAAAGCGCCAACAACACCACCCATGGCAGTTGTGAGCATCAACCTCTCGTCCCTGAAAACAACTTTGCAGCATTTCGTAACGACATTGGATCAGCAGCACCATCCCAACTTCACCCACCTCGACGAGCTCAACAGGAGACGGCACAGCACCAGCAACAGCACAATAACAACAATGAAGGTAATACACTCCTCGTATCAGGTAATTACTTCGGCAACTTGAAACAGGAACAGGTAAGTATCCGTGTGCTTGTCGAGTAATCGTCGGGATGTTTGCTGTTTTCGTGGCTTCCCATCAAATTTCAAATGATATAACTCCTTTTGGCGTCACTGTCGCCATTTGTGTGTCTCGGTCTGGGTTTGTCCTTGTTAGCTTTGCAAAAGTTTTTCTTAATTTCAATTTAATTTTATGCTTGGAAAATTATTTATTTTCCACTTGATAATAGTGTCAGGAAATGATACGATTGCACACCACAATCATATATAATATCCTATCGCACCCAACTAATGGTGGATTGTAGTGTGTGATTGAACAATTGTGTGTGTGCAAAAGTTTATCCACCAAATGTCGTCGTCACACTATAACGAGATGAAATTTCCAAGTGATAATCCTAAGAGTGTCCTTATTATGAGTTGCGGTAGCAGAGGGTGGGATAAAACCTTTATCCCATATTTGGGGGTATACTTTTCTGTGACTATACCGAAACGAGGTGTGTAATAAAATTAAGTGTGTCATCTGCGGGTGTACACAATTGCGGTTGTGGATACAAAAAAAAAAGAGGCAAAATAAAAGCGATTCCATATTTTACTGAATACCATGATATTAGCGGCGTTATTATATCGCTGCGGGGGGAGGGCTTGTAGGTGTATATGCCTTCCTATTGTGTGCTCAATTGTTAATGATTTGATGGCGTGAAAACTTTCAAGGGACTGGGTAATGGGCTTCCACGTTCCACCAGCACTTTGTCGTTTGGCAAACAATGTTGAATCAAAAAATACCTATACGCACACGCTCGTATACAGTAGAGATGAAAAGTAAGTGGGACACGTGCTCATGCTCATGCGTTTCGTCGAATTTTCGATAGCGAATAAATCACTTTATCGATTTCAGAAAGTATGGACAGGGAGGATAGTTGCTGCCAGTTCACTACGTCACTAATGCTGGTCCAATGCTGCAGTTGATTTAGTTATGTGATTCGTAAGGTTTTGCTTTCGCGATGGCACAGAAACGCAAATGGATATAAACCTTTGGACAGGATTGTGACTCTATCACATCGGTAAAGCTTGCTTTCTCCAGATTTCACGTGAATCATTTTCATCGTAGCTTCAATTTGCTCTCACAATATTTGGTACATTGTCTAAGACTCGGAAACGTATTTGCAAACCAAACGTAGGTATAGTTGCGGTAAAAGGCTTTGCATTTATATTCGATTTGGGGGCATTTATCGGTCACAAAAGATAGCAGATTTTTCCCTTTACTACTCTTTGAACACGTGAACATTTTTGACGTCCCTTTTTTATCAAAAGCTATCATCTGACCCTCAAATTTAAACTCTCAGTAGACGTTGCCTTGCGTTAACCTCCATGCATAGATACTACGTCACAAACTCACAAATAAAGAACCCTTGATTCCCTTGTCAACCAGCTATCAAATTTTTTTAAAACATTAAGGAATTATTCAAATGACGTAATCGGCAAAGGCTTGAGTCTATGAACAGTATTCTTCTGTATGCGGAGTAGGGCAAGCAAAAGTAACAGTTGTTTGTTGTTACATACCCCTTGAAGTTATAATAGTTGCGTGAAAGAGAAAAGATTGAATATACTTTCGTTTATTTTTTTTTTTTTTAAATTCCCAGAGTTACGTTGACGTTTCACGCTTTAAAAAAAAGTAGCCAAATAGACGTTTTAAGGGAGAGTGCCTAGCAGCGTAGCAAATTGGCAATCGCGTAGCAGTTTTGCTACGATCGTAGCAAAGTGGCAGCGCTGATTGCATTATCTGTCCCAGAGAATGTAAATCGTATGGTCAAAGAAAGGGAACGATTTCGCGGAGAGTATAAGAAAAATCAACTGTTTTTGCCCATACTCCAGAGCAAAGAGTGTATCTTGAGGAAGAAAATAAAAGCATAGCCAGAAAAGGTCGCCAAGAAAAAAGAAGAAAAAATTACATTTGACCCCTGCAACGGATATCAACATAAATTGAATACATTTTTATAAACGCGAGATACAATTTATAAACAGCTGACTCTTAAAACATAAACCAAGAAAATATCTCGTTTTATATTCCATTGGACACGAAAAATCGGAAATCTGCGGGCAAAATCTGAAAATATTGTTACATTCAGGCTGGGATTCGTAAAGATAAAACACTATTCCGTTAAACTTTTCTAACAAAATTCACTTTTATTACACTTTTATCGATTATTCCAATATTTCACTTCTTAAGTACCATAACAATATTACTTAAACAATTCTTCAACGATTCAAGCCAATCACTTACTTTACTTTTCACTTATTTATCTTCACAAACTGTTACTATGTATCTCGAACTTTAACCAATCACTGTTGTAAATCAACTGTGTCGCCCTCTTCTAAAAGCTGTCCTTTTATACCCGCTCCGCCATCTGACGAGAACTTTCTAGCTAATTCCAATTGATTCTAGAATAAGGTTCAGTGCTGACAGATTCCAGTCTCCAATTGGAAGTGACACTTGAGTGAACTTGTTTTGTGACTAAGGCCTGGTTTTACCAAACACCGTTTAGGTTACACGATACTGGGACTAAGGGCTTGTTTTACCATACACCATTTAGGTTATACGATACCTTCCACGCCACAATATCAATGGAAAACGACATAAGGTCTTCTTGGAACTTTTGTCCTTGGATTAGCAATCGTTGCGACAGATTCGATTATACTTAGTTAATTTCAAAAATTAGTGTTTGTAGTTACGAGTTTAGTGAATGTGTTTCCCGAACCATTTTGGTCCTTAAATCGACTTCCAGTTTTGACACCGTACAACGTGGCCCATCCAGAGGAAGCGACTAATTCGAGCTCCATTACTTTTAAAACCCATTGCTATATAAAGAGCAATAATTTGTAAAGACGTCAGCCACCACTGTAACCAGTAACCACGCCGTAATTACGCCTTTATAAAGAGGAGGAGGAGTCCCATATGTAGGCGCATACCTTTACGCACATATCAAATCATAATTCATGATGTGACGTGCAATTTCATTAGGATGCTACCAACCTCCATTACAGTTTGTGGCGCTTGCTTTGCTGATTAAGAGATCCGGTTGCCCGTATCAATTTTGATTTGCAAATGCGATGGCAGCAGTTCGGGATCAGGCATAAGGGTATACTAAGGATAAAGTTGGATTGAGTAGAAAATTGATTTTTTCATAGTTTTCATAGAAAAGCGATAGTTGGTCAAGGGTAAAAAGAAATTGGATAAGATTTTCAATAATTTATTCGTTTTTATGATGTACTTGGGGGCAAAACCAGTAGTGAACCACCGAGGGCCAAACTATTCATCATATTCAATGAAGAGGAAAGCAAGTTTATATATTGGCTTGATTACGAAAGTAATCGAAGGTTCGGCAACGGGATGAGGGGAGATACTTATTGAAATATTAGAAGTCTTGTTATACGCCTAGGAGACATTACTGGGATAGAAAAGCCAATTTTATACTAGTCTTTGGGCAAATTCCGACGGCGTCGTATATGAAACTTTTTGCTCCCGCTCGGCTCATGAAAGACACCAAAGTGGATTCCATTCACTGACTGAGCTGTGGTACCCTTACTTTAATTTTATTCGCGCTTACAGTGGACCAAGCCCATCGACGAGCTTAGTCTCTAGCGATTTGCCTTTAGCTTGCTGTCCATGTCTCAGCCACTGTATTTCTGTGACGGCTTCATAGCCAAAGAAACAGCAACTTGATCTCTGCGCCGTCATCTTCCGCTGCTTTGAAAATCTCACCTGAAGGTGATCTGCTCATGCTTCTTTGTTGGACTTAAGCTTAAAATTCGACTATCATCGTCCATGTGGTTGTTCGGTTCCAACGTTTAACAGTCTGCAGAAGTGTTCATCCCAAATCCTCACCACTGACTGTGAAGCTGCCACCGTATTCCTGGAAGGTATCTCTAAAGGTTTCTGTTCGGCCCATTTTGTGGGTATTTTGGCGCAGATAATTTTAGTCCCTTAAATAAATTCCAAACACTGGAACTGCTGATCGGGATGGACATGAGTAGGACATAAAGTGTGAGTAGACCTAGACATCAACCACATCTAAGTTGGCCAGCACATGGACGTGGAGAAGTTTTGCATGCGTCCCTCATCATTGTTTTTCGATGTCCTTAGTTCCGTTTCCAATTCACATAAGAGCTGTCCATTTGCGGTGCAAAAAATCCACTGATCGCTAAGTACCTTTTGCTTCCCTCGAAAACTCTTTGTTCGCTTGGTTGCAAAATAAAAACGTCCTTTTCCCAATTAAACGTTCAGTATACAATTACATCTCGAAGCACCATTATATACCCCAGCGTAATAGTTTCGCGCCATTTCCTTTTCTAAACATTTTTACAGATAGTCATACTACATGTGGGATAAGTAGTCCATGCCATCCATTAAAACAGCCGCACATTTCCTCTTCCTCCATGTCCCTGCATTCCATTAAAAAACAATCCAAAGCTTTGTAAGCCAAGACAACAAAAAAACAAATGCAACTGTTAATTTTTACGATTATTTCTATTGCTTCACGAACTCGGTTTTCCATTATAAAACTCTAGTCCCCCTTAACAAGAGTATCTCTTTAATAGCCTCAATGGAAAAATCTACCAATCCAAGGACGAGACCCTGCGAGAAGATCGAATTACAGAAAAAACTCCCCATGGGAATAATGGACGCTTCCGCTTCTGTTAAACTGAAAAATCCTTCAAGCAGCAAGGAAGCGGCCATTCCTTACAGGGACAAGCCATCGCACGACGTCGACAATAATAGTGCTATCTATGCCATTGACTATGACCTTGATGAGTACGATGAACGCAATTTGAACGATGACACACTCACAGAGCAGGGTGAGGAAGAGGATAATCGAAACCCAAATTCGTTTCGTAATAAGCGTTTAAAAATGCAGCCTTCGGCCTTCAAGTCAGCGAAGCTGGACCACGCATCCATAGATACTGAACAACTTTTTCGTGAGGCCGAACGTCAGAGCGAGGCTGCACGATTGGACACTATAAGGGCTTTCAGAATGAAACATGCACATCCTGTTGGCAGAGTTGTCGGCACATCTGCCCTTGGCAGCGATGGTGTCGCTGGATATGGGCTCAGTAGGTTGAGTAATGCAGGGAAACCACATGTCGCTGGGAAACACGAGGATTGCATTAGGCCGCGGGGAGAATTTTACGCTGATGGAGCCGATGTTGATGCTCATGTTGATGTCAGTGGAAAAACTGGTAGGGGCCAACAGCAAAATCTGGGGATACAACCGGGTTTGCTGTCGAAATATGAACAGCAGCCGGATGAAGTTGCAGTTAGAAAGACGCAGAAACCGCATGCAGTTAGTGTCATTCACAAGGACAAGGGACAAATGGTCAGTCCTTGTTGTAATTAATAAATGAGATGGGCTGGTTTTATATACATTTTCTGATTTCAGGAAGATGTCGATTACGCTGGAAATTCTCGACTCCGGGGTTCCCCATTCAACGACGTCGTTTCGAGGTAAGTCGTAGAATAGAGTTATTGTATAAGTTCGCACAGTGGGGACTTTCATATTGCATTCAATGGAAATGTTGGCCAATCAAGTTGGTAAAGCTCTTCGAAATAAAGTGTGTTCGTATATTATAGCCCAATTGATTAAGGGCAACACGTCGCGCGGGGTTATAATTATTTCTTTCGATTGGATTGGTGGTGCTATTATCTTCGGCGCAAGTAGCTAGTAAATCTACATGAGATTGTTGCTTACGCTCTTAGCTTTTGGGAGGAGGCTATATAGAGTTGCAATTTTTTTAATGGCTAAGAATTATTTCTTTAAACAAAATAACCTGGATAGAAATCAAGGAGGGACACTTCTAATACAAAAAAAAATGTTTGCCCGTATATTGGCAATAACGCGGCGAATGTTGTCCTCCAAGTGGTCAATTTGACAGAAAATAGTCAAGCAGCGTTAAATCGCACGATCTTGGAGGCCAATTCACGAGTCCGCAACCTGAAACTATGCGGTTTCCGTTTTCTTCAATAAATAAATAAATCAATTGTGACACGAGCTGTGTGACATGTTGCGCCGTCTTGTTGAAACCACAGCTCCAGCAGCCTTCAAATCATAGTTGTTCAATTAATGAACGAAAAAGTCAGTAATAATGGCGGTCACCATTGACGGTAACGTTCTGGTCAGCATCGTTTTTAAAGAAGTAAACGGACCAATTATTCCACCAACCCATAAAGCACACCAAACACACAGTTTTTGTGGATGTAACGGTGTCTCAACATACACTTGAGTATTATCATCACTCCAAATAGCGCAGTTTTGATGTATCCATTCGGACAAAAGTGAGCTTCATCGCTAAACAAAATTCGCTTATGAAAATTGACGTAGTGCGCGATACGTATTTCGAACGGAACCATGATTTTCAAAATAAATTTTTCAGAATTTGGAGCGTTGTTCAGGCGTCAGTCTATTCATGTTGAAAAATCGAACCAAACTAAAAATAAATCACTTGACAGCTGAAAAAATGGCCACCAGTTAAAATAGTGCTGCCAACTTAAAGTTCTATATCTCTTACAAAAGCCCAATTTAGATATTGGGGCCTTGAAGAGTCCTTACTTATTACCGGAATTAAATATCTGAAATCGGACTAACGTTGCAATTCGGAGCTTCTTTCGAAGTTGGTGTTGGATTCATCCAGAGAATTCATTTAGCTTTCATTCCGTTTTCTTCAGCCAGTCTAACTTGCGTCAAGGAAAAGCATTTCAGATCCTATTAGCCAGTCATTATTAGTGGGTCTCGAAATTCTGTCCGTCTGTCTGCCCGTATGCTCCCGAGGCCTAACTCCTAAAAATCTGAACTAATTTGGTTCAAAATTTGGATTTTGAGTCTGTGGGCTAAAATTCCAAGTCTTCTTTTTGCAAGGCAACCTCAATATTAATGGTAGGTACTTCCTATATAAAATGTTTATACGAGCTTTATTTGTTCGAAAACAGCTCCAACGATTCCCACCAAAATTGATATTTGAGCTTAAGTAGGTGAGGTTATAATGACTGAGCACTTAGTTTTTTTTTTTTGAGCATATCTCGAAAACAGTTCGTACGATTGTTTATTAATTAACTTAATAGCAAGCTCAGTTTTTCTCTTTATTATCGTACAATGGATTCTTGAAAAAAGACATTTTCTTAAATTTGGTTTTCCTTAGTTTACCTGATAAGGAAATTAATGATCTTGACAAAACAGCGTACTTTGAGTAAAATTGATGTTCAAACATTTATTGCGTTTTTAATTTTCAATTCAAATCATCGAAAACTGCTCATATCTCGAACACCGATAAGACTTAAAAAAAAAGGTTTTCCTAAAAAAAAATCATAAAAAAAATTATGATTGCCCGATATATTTCCTCATCTACAATATTCTCAATGGAAGTGAATTTCAATAAAAACGTATAGCAGCTACGCGAAACTTTTACCCACTTCTTCCTTTTTTTTTACTGAATATTCACCTTAAATAATTCCAACCACTTAAATCTTACGCAATCAGAAACTTCCACTTCATTTGCAGTTTGCACCCCGCAGCCAGCACACCTCCATCGTGCGATATTCAGTTTATAACTGCTTGTGCAAATTCAAAAACAAAATCTCCTAAATCTAACATACATACCTACCAATGTAAAGATATCGGTCTAATACCCTGTTCACACCTAAACCCTGTTTTTATCGAAAACACTCGAAAACAAACACACCTTTTGCCAAAACTCACAACTTAAAATAATTTTCCACACTTATTGTTATTTTCAAATGCCCTGAATTAATTTTATTTGTTAAATAATACGATCGAAATTTGTAACTAAAATAGTTTACACAGAAGTTTCACGACTAGTGTCTCATAGCTGATAGAACCGTCAAACGAGAACTAGTTGGTGTTCGGTGTCAAAGCATCGATTAGTTTTTGATGAAAACGCGGTTTCCGGCTCTACGTAAATAGGGTATAAGAGGAAAAAGCGACATTGAATTAAAAGTTACGTTTAACAGAATGTGCCTTTTTACAGCGCCGAAGAATTTTGTAGCCACTTTCGAAGAGAATCTTCAGGAGAACATATAATTTTATTTTGCCACCTGTAAATACGCAAGAGATCAAGACAAATTCACGCATATGGCAAATGCGACAACCAATTTCAAATCGTCTGTTAATTGTAGGTAAGCAATGCCAGCTTTTCCAGTTCTTAGACCAAGCAATTTGCTGAGGAAAAAGACGTAAGATTCTCAGTAGAGGCCTAGAGGTGTAACATTAACATCTAGCTCTCTCGATGACGCTCTCTTTTAGGAATTTTTGCGAGAAAAGGAACGGCATTGAGTAAAAATTGTTAAGAATTAGTAAAAATCGGAGGATTTTAAAGTAAAGTCAGTATTTCATGTCGCCCGTATTGAATGGAAAATCTTTCTCAAAACTGTTTTGCTGCCTGAACTTTAAATACGCTTTAGCACAATTTTTGTTTAAAAAATTAACTATCCCACTATGCACTACAAACTAATAAATTTAGAGGCCAAAAAATATATCAGTCAATTTTGTGTCAATTTATACAGAGAAAATGCATTTCCATCGCAGCCAAGAGAGGTCGTTCGAAGTTTCCGGCGACAACAATACACACAGCAGCAACGGCAGGAGCCTGCCGACAGAGTGAGTCAATCGTTTAGAAATCAATTCAGAAAAGAACATCCCATATCCGTTCTGTCATTTTTCCTTTTCATATATTCCCATATCCTTTGGCAAACATGTATTTGGCGTTCGCTGTAGTCACTTTTCGGTGAAGACTTCGACGCCCCTAAAGTCGGTTCAAACGGTGACGACGAAGACTACGACACAGCAGATGCATCTGTTCGCGACTCCTCCGTAATCGAATCGAAAAGTAATAAAGGGGAAATTGATGAAATTGCAACTGCCGCTGGTGGCATGGGGGACGAGTTTTACTGGAATACATTGAACTACCCTCGGGGCCAAGCCATCGACGAGTTTGGTCGAAATGCGCTTGAAGTAAGAGCGAAGATTGGAAAACTTCACTCCACCCCAGAGCACAGGACACCCACAAAATTAAGCAGTAACCGCCAGAATGCCAACATCAAGGCAAGGGAGAAAATTAAGTACAAGAGTGACAGTGGCCATGCTAAGCTCGCTAAAAACTTCTACAAAGACCAACGGACTAGTTATGATAATTTCGCACACAGGGCAGTCTCTACGAAAAGTCAAGACGATAAGAGCGAAACAACAAATAATGTCAAGAAAGATGGCAGCCAGACGAATGAAAACTTTTTCGATAAATCAAAGATGAAAATTCGTAGCAGTGATGGTGCTATAGATGGCGGTGGTGTTGTTGAAACTTCTGGCATGTACACAGGCAAGGATGGTGTGGTTCCGGCCTTTCCACTGAATGGTTATCCGGGTGAGTTTTGAGTTGAGAAGTTTCAATTAAAAATATTTATCAATGACTCTTATCGATCGTTGTATAGAATTTATTATCCTTTTTCCTTTGGTTGGAGTTTAACTTTTTTTTTGTTTTGTGTATTTTATTCAGCTTCAGACTTTGTGTAATTTTTTGCTTCCTGCTTCCTTTATCGATGTCATTTGTGTGGTGTGATTAATGATTTTAAATGGAATGGATGGGGGAAATGCCCCGAAGTTGTTATCGGACGTCAGTCGTGATAGGGATAGTGGAGAGGGAAAACAGATAAATTGGAATGTCATAAAGTTGTTTTTGTATTAATCGGTTATCGATTTTTTTTACTGTGTTTTGTATCTGTATATCTGGGTCAGCGGGGAACGTTTTTTTCTTTCAATTGATGTCTATGATCAGGATTATCATTTCAGAGGGTCATGGATGGTGTTTATTTATACTAGCAGTTCCGATGGTAATGTGAAGTGCTCTAATTGAATTGTTGCCATAAAACACGATTATAGATGGAAGCGGACAGTTTTGAGGGTAAACTGGGCTATCAATTCAAAGATTAGCTCAACTGTAACTTTTATGGTAGAGCGTCGAGAGTGAATTCAGTGCTCAGTGCTAGATAAAAAAGTTGGTTGGAAATTTAGCTTTGTTTTCGACTTCCGGCAGCGTTGCCAGGCGGTTGAAATATTTCCCCCCAGACAAATCTGAAAAACCCCCAGATTTAGCTATTTTCAAGAAAAAAACCCCCAATTTTTTCTTCAAATAATTTATTTAAAAGCATTAAATTCAAATTCAATAAAAACAATTTTTTGTAATTTGTGTAGGGTATTGAAAAGACACGAATTTCAAGAATTAATATGATTTTTTTTAATGTATGTATATGTACATATATGTATGGAATGCGTTGGAATGGAATTGGCATAGATGATTTTACATCGGATTTGCTCGAACATACATTAATTTTGTTTGTTGGTGGTGCAGTGGCTTTATAGCTTTCAATGTTTTTAGTCACAAAAAAAAAAAAAAAATAATTGAACGCAGTAACAAAATAAAACCCCAGATTTCCCCCTAAACAATTTCTCCCCCCAGATTTTCCCCCGTCGGTGTCGGTCAGAAAAACCCCCAAATCTGGGGGGGAAAACCCCCAAACTGGCAACGCTTCTTGCGGTTCCTTTAAAAAACGAAGTAGCTGATTTTTAGGTCAGTCAGTCTTCTCGATGGGCTAGATTAAACTTGAGACCAGTTTTTTTTTCTAAGTTTAAGTGAGACAAATTATGATTTTAAAATTAATTTTAGAAGAATGTTATAATGTCTTTTTTTGTTCAAGATTTTTGAGCTCTAAAATATGTAAAAGACTTAACAAAAATTCGTAAAATTTCAAGGTTTCAGATTTCGTAAATCTAACAAATTTTAATTTTTTCTATTAATTCCATTATTATGCAGAATGAGAATCAAACAGAGCCCATGTACAACTGCTGTTATACAAAAGTTTCCATAAGCTCTAAAGTAAGGAAATTATTTGTTTCTACATGAAACTGATGATATGTTTTTGGAAAAATGTTTTAGTATCAAAAACAGCGGACAGTCAATCTTAAAAGATTTAATTTTTAATATTTTATTGCTCCCACATTCATCTGCAAATGTTGAAACTATATTTTCTGTTGTAAATTTAAATAAAACAAAAATTCTTAATCGTTTGAGTACTGAAACAGTTCAAATTTTAATCCTTTGCAATGGCTTTGCTGTGCTTTATTGAAGCGCATTTTGCTATGATCTTGAGAGGCGTAAACAATGAAATTTTAAGTCATAAATAAATATGTTCCAAATTCCAGAAAGCAAAAATATTCATTTATGAGCAATCATTATTTTTATCGATATTTATGTAAGAACATACATATATAGTTTACCTACTATAATTTAGTCGAAAAAATTTAAATATTAGTTTCGTTTAAAGAACTTAAAAATGGTGTTTTATATTTCCTTATTTTTATAATTTAAAAAAAAAAAAGATTTTTGACGTCGGTAGACAAGATTCTTAAATATTTCATCTGGGAGCACTACCTCTAGCCCTAAATAATATTTAATTACTCGTAGTAGCACTCTCTTCAGCCCTCTTACATCAGGCTACGAGTCTATGACTCATGCTCCACTGCAATTAATAAAATTTGTCCTATCCGAAAGAACCTTAAAAGTCACAAGCAATGGTTGTAACTTTAACAACTTATACGTACGCGTAACATTCTTACAAATTTGGCCGGAAATAGATGCCAAAATATACATTTTTTCTATAAATAGTATAGGTAAGCTCACTGTAAGCGCTGGAAGATGAAACTACTGTTCATCTCCTTCGAAACTGTTCAGCTCTTGCCACTTTGCGCAAGGCTACCCAGTAAAGTTCTTAGATTAAAGTCCAGATTAACTCAGTGCATAAATTGAAGTTCGCTGCATCAGCAAATTTGGTCTATCTTTATTTTCGTGCTTAATGGTAACAACGACCAAATCTCACAAAGTTGCAGGTTTGTTACAACTCCTTGAGAGAACAATTTTCTAGCTCTTAATAGGAGAAGTATCGTTGTCTTATTTATAGATATTCAATCTGTGCGATTGCCAGCTTTCATAGACGTTCTTGTCATTTGTGAAGTTGTCCTTCAATCGTTAATAACATTTAAAAAATATATGTGCACGGTACCAACTACCATGAGAATTTATTGTAAGCTTGCTTTTCACCGGAATATTGATTGAATGAACAATATCTTCACATGGTCAAACAACAAAAGCGAATTGAGGCGATTTGTAGAACCAATGGAGTGGAGCGGAGTGTGCATGTTACCAAGGCAAGGAGTTTCGCTCAAACCCTGCAGTGAACAGAAAAAAGTTGAAATGAATGCATGAATGAATACGGTGTTAAACTAATGTAAATTCTATAAGCTAGTAAAATTCATTTGACAAATAAAACTTTGGACTGCGTAGATAATTTAGTAGTACAAAAGGGAATAGAATGTTTACATTTTCGCTCCAGTTCGGTGAGTCTTAAAGCATACACTAAGCTGTTTCTTTTTCCTGTTATTTAAAAAAAAAAAAACATTTCTTCTTTCTGAGAACGCATCATTAAATTCAAATCTAATTTTCGCACGAGACGGGACAGATAGATCCGTTTGTCCACAGTCAATGATAATAAAGGCCTAAGAATACCAATCAGTTATACCAAATAATTTAATAATTGTCCTTTCATCACTTTCCGCCATCTCCTATAAAAATATCAACAATTCCTATAATTCCTACCCCGTTAACACGACCAAAATACGTTTCGTAATTTTGCGTGTCAGATAATGCTTTCCATTTCAATCAGAACACCAATCAGTATTGCACATTCCTTTAATCTTCCGTGTTAGAAATGTGTGATAGTGTAAATGCAGCATAACGATGTCGATGTTTCTCAATCAAATCGCATTGATTAACGTGCCAACATTCCCCTTTTTCATTTAATTGCCTTATGGAACATTTTTCGTTCTTTTCTCGGGTGCGTACACGCACAGAGCTGAATGTTTGCCGATAAGTGAGCAAGACACATACGACATACACCATGTGAGCCACATTGGTGCCACAAAGGTACAGTTATTGTCCTTGCAACGTAACAATTGTCGTAATTAAGATCTTTGACATTTGATTTGATATTCTTCCCAATGAAAAGCGTTCCATTGTAAAGTTTCGATGCATTTGAAATTGTACCGGAAATAAAATGCAAATGCAGCCGGTTAGCCCCGCTCTTCACAATGCAATTTTTTTAAAGATTAAATTGGAATAACAAAACGAAAGTGTTCTCTATCTCGCGTTGTTGTGGTTATAATCTGACTCTAAGTTGCGGCATGTCAGCTCGATTATAAACAATTACATTCCCATCTTTGCCTTCGCCTGGGTTTTAGTTTTCAATAAGAGTCGACCTCGTCATATGTCGTGCATGATCATTTTTTTTTTTTTTTTTTTTTTTTTTGTGTCGGAGGTTGTTACTATCCGATGGAGCACTCAGACACAACTACTGGTCCATTGTACTGCCAAAACGGACACCTTACATTACTGTACTTAGTTTTCCCGTCTTTCGAAGAAAGATTAGAAGGATCTTCAGTGATGAAGAGCTTAGATGTTCGGCACTCACCACATCAGCCCCAAAGATCCGCCATCTGTTGCGAGCAAAGGCAGGACAATTACAGAGGAAGTGTTCCGCTGTATCGTCGTCCTCTCCACACGCAGGACAGATGGTGGTGTCGCTCAAGCCCAACACATTCAAATGTTTGGCAAAAGCTTGGTGGCCCGAAAGGACACCCACAAGCAGTCTGCAGTCAATTCTCCTGAGAGACAGAAGGAAAGACGCAGACCTTTTACAGATGTCCGGACGCAGTCGTTTGGCCTGTCTACACCCCGTACAGTCACGCCACCGACGCTCGTGTTCACGAGAAACCCAAGTATCAATGGATGACCTAACTGCAGATGCGGACAGACCCAACGCCGGCTCAGGTCCTGAGAGAGCTTCTTCTGATCCCAGCCTGGCAAGCTCATCAGCGATCTCATTTCCATGGATGCCAGTGTGACCTGGGACCCAAACGAGATTCACTGTGTTTAGCCTACCGACTAGGTTCAGAGATAGCTTGAGTTCCAGCACTAATTTAGACGAGGTTAGAGGGTTGAGCAGTGCTTTTAATGCAGCTTGGCTATCGCTGCAAACGCATATGCTTCTAGCCCTCCACCTGTTTGTCACAATATAGCGCATGGCCATGAGGATAGCGAAAATCTCCGCTTGGAAGACAGACGCATAGTTACCTAATGGGTAGTGTAGTCTAATGTTCTCGCTTTCCACAAAGACCCCAGAACCAGATCCTTGTTCGGTCCTGGAGCCGTCCGTGAATAGTAGTAGGATTTCTGGTGTCATTGCGTCAGAGGGCATATCCATAAGACAGGAGTCAAAGGATAATTCTCGCACAAGTTCTTCAAAACTCCAATGCGCGTGGTACCAAAAACCACCTCTCTTTAATCGAGCGATGGTTTTCAGCGTACACCCCATGATAAAAATATCAAGAGGGGGGAGGTTCATCATAGCATCTAGAGCAGAGCCCGGAGTGCTAGGGAAGGCCCCTGTGCATCCAAGACAGACCGTTCTTTGAAGTTTGGCAAAAGAGGCAGTAACACGTTTCCGCGAAAGCCTGTTCCACCATACAACCGATGCATATGAGAGAAGTGGTCTTACCATTGCCGTATAGATCCAAAGGACCCTTTTAGGAGATAAGCCCCATGTCTTGCCAAAAGCGCCTTTGCACTGCCAGAAAGTTGACAGTGCTTTATCGGTTTTTGATTCAACATGCTTGGACCAAAGAAGCTTACTATCGAGGATTACTCCCAGATATTTGACTTCATTGGAGATCGGGATAGTGACGCCTTTTAGCACAAGCTGAGTCAGACCAGTGACATTCCTCCTTCTCGTGAAGAGAACAACCGTAGTTTTAAGAGGATTTACTGAAAGCCCATTACTTGCGCACCAATCATCGATTAAGCCCAAGGATCTCTGCGCCTGAGAGCAGACAGTCCCTAGGTCGGAACCGACAGACAGAACGGCGACATCATCCGCGTAGGCCTGTGTGTAGGTTCCAGGAAGATTGAGAGCCGTTAGCAGAGAGTCAACTACCATACACCATAAAAGGGGAGACAGAACACCACCTTGAGGGCAGCCCCTGTTTACCCCTGTCATGACACATTTGCCACAGTCCGCCCCGGCAATCAGCGTCCTGTTCATTAGCATTGCTTTAATCCACAACACCAATGTTTCATCTACACCATGATGTCTGGCTGCATTGCACATACTATCAAAAGTCGCATTGTCAAAAGCACCCTCAATATCGACGAAGATACCCAACGCGTACTCCTTCCGATCAAGAGCACTCTCGATCCTCCCAACGAGGTTCTGGAGCGCAGTTTCACAGGATTTTCCACGCTGATAGGCATGTTGCATCGCTGAAAGAGGATGCGATCGAAGAGCAACTTTTCGCACGTGCAGCTCAACCAGTCTCTCCAAGCTTTTCAGCAAGAAGGAGGACAGACTTATGGGTCTGAAGCTCTTGGCGAGAGTGTAGTCAGTCTTACCTAACTTTGGTATAAACACGACTTTAACCATACGCCAAGGAGAAGGTATGTAGGCCAGGGCCAAGCTGGCGGTGAAAATTCTTTTCAGCGTCGGCATCAGCTGGCTACAACCATGTTTCAGCATAGCCGGAAAAATTCCATCCGGACCCGGTGACTTGAAAGCCTCAAACGATGCAATTGCATATCTGATAGCTTCGTCCGTCACCACTCCGGATGCAATATACCAGCTACGCCGCGTGGTGTTAATCAGTTCCGAAGCGGCCACCGTTGCCGGTACCACTGAAGAACGCGTAGTGACCTGATTTCCCGGGAAGTGAGTCTCCAGTAGGAGACTAAAAGTCTCCGCCTTTGTCTCAGTGTAGGTACCATCAGATTTTTGGAGCGATTCCAGCTTACTTGGTCTGTCCCTTTTGAGGACTTTAACAAGCCTGCTGGTTGCACTTAGTGATACGACCTCCTCACAAAATTTCCTATAAGAGTCGTTCTTCGATTTACGAATCAGTCTCTTAAATTCTTTTTGCTTCGATCGATACAGATTCCAGTCTTCTTCTAAGTTAGTCTTTAAAGACCGATTTAGGAGCTTCCTGGTTTCTTTACGGATACACTGCAGTTCGGTATTCCACCAAGGTACCGGTTTTCTACTGGAGTTTTTTGTAACTGGACACGCTAATTCAAAACAACGGGTAATGACGCCGCTCAGATCCTGAGCAGACCTCTCCACCTCCTGTATTGATCTAAGTTTGGGTGGAGCTTTGACAGAATTGCCAAGTTCCTCCTCAAACCGGGCCCAATTTGTTTTTCTCGGATTTCTCCTCTCTTGCAAAGGTGAAACTTCACAGTAGATTTGAAATTCGATGTATCTATGGTCTGACAGAGTGCTATCTGGCGATACCCTCCAATTTGTGATAGACTTGGAATGCCTGTTGGACAGGGTAACATCGATTACCTGCTGTCTCCTGGCTGTAACAAATGTAGGTCTACAACCCACATTGTTGATGGTGATATCAGACGATAAGGTGAAGTCCAGAAGACGATCCCCTCGTATATTGCACTTGCTGCTGCCCCAAACAGTGTTTTGAGCATTTGAGCATAGGATGAGACCTATCTTTTTGGACTCGCAGTACTCTACGAGCTCAACAACAGCCTTTGGTGGTGGAGGAGTTAAAGAGTCGTAGGGAAAGTAAGCCGATGCAACGACAAAGGTTTCCCAATTGCCGTTTGCGTGGTAGCTAATAGTTGCAGTAACCAAATCTTGGCAACAGAACCGTTTGATTGTAACTGCCGTGAGGGATTTCGATACAACAAGACATGTCCTAGGTCTCTCGGACAGCTCATCGTAAAGAACGTTATGCGAACTGCTCAACACACCAAGGCCACAGATGCGATATTTCCACACCCATGGTTCCTGGATGGATGTTATGCAGTTTTTTGTTCTACGGGCAGCAAGTCTCCTACTTAAAAGAGCAGTAGCAGCCTTGCAGTGCTGTAGGTTTATCTGAGTAAACAAAATTGATGTAGACTCTGGGTTACGACCACTATTTGCACTATTTGGCATTGAAATGGAAATGAATCCTACCAAGATGCAGATAGGGTCGCATGTCGTACCTAGACTTAATGGTCTCGGCAGAAGCCATGTCTATGCTCACAACCAGAGAACTACCATCTTCATCGTGACGGTTTTTGCTCCCCCTGTGAGAACGGACAATCCAGGCTTTTGTGTCGAGACCAGGATTCTGGGTATGCAAACGCTTTAGCACGTCCGCCGATTTCCCCAGTTTCCCAGGGATCCAGCAGACAGCACGCGTAAGCTTGGGTGGCTTGTAGACCTCAAAAAGTGTGGTCCCAAGGGGAGGGATTTTCGGCACCATACTGCTGACCCATTCAGAGGTTTGCTGTGAGGAGGTCTTCACCATGAAGGTTCCGTCCTTGAACTCACAGCCCTCAACCTGGATGCAAGCATTTGTTGCCGCAACAAGCTCCAAAAGATGGGCTTTGCAGTGCTTACACTCTGCATCGCTCATACTATTGTCATTGCCTGCTTTCCCTATACGAACTACTAAAGAGGAGACAGCAGCATCCTTATAGGACAACCTACTATCACGCACTTTAGCTGTTCTGCGTTCGAAAGAAGCGCTCCGACCGATAGAGCCATCCGCGACAACCTCGTTCTGTCCGCTGGTACTGCAACCTGAGTTGGTTTCAGCACCTGCATCATTCGTTACAAGTGCACGGGCAGCTCCAACGATCGGAGAGCCTCCGGAGCTCACGCCTGTAGGTACGAGCTTGGGTCGCTTCTTCTTGCTTTTCGGTTCGGCAGAAGAGGAGGCAGTGCCCAATCCGAGGGACTGGCTGGCTTCAGTTTGTGAGACCTCCACCGACCTGTTCCTTTTCAAAGGCACCGCCGAAGAGCTGAGAGATGTGCTTGCGCCTTCAGCCGATAAAGCATCTTTGCGCCGCAAATCCAACAGCTTCCTCCTTTTCCTCTTTCGCCGTCCCTTAGACAGGCGCAGCCCAAGGCCCGCCTCTTCAGGAGCCCGTTCAACCATGGAGGTATCCCGAGTCAGACCGTCAGTGGCAGTGCAGTGAGCAGCAGCCTGTCCCATGCTCAAATTACCGAGCGAATCGGATATAGAGCCGCAAGAGTTGCTGTTTCGTTCGAAGCCTGCGGGTGTGCTCACAGCGTCCAGTTTCCTTCCACCAGTACCGCTTCCATTGCTGGTAGCAGCACCGGCTTCATTTGGAGACCGCGCGCAAACAGACCCACAGACTTGAGGGTTTATTCTCTTTACGAGCTTGGGTCGCTTCTTCTTGCTTTTCGGTTCGGCAGAAGAGGCAGCGCCCGATCCGAGGGATTGGCTGGCTTCAGTTGGTGAGACCTCAACCGACCTATTCCTCTTCAAAGGCACCGCCGAAGAGCTGAAAGATGTGCTTGCGCCTTCAGCAAATAAAGCTTCTTTGCGCCGCAAAACCGACAACTTCCTCCTTTTCCTCTTCTGCTGTCCCTTAGACAGGCGCCGCTCAAGGTCACCCTCTTCAGGAGCCCGTTCAACCACGGAGGTATCCCGAGTCAGGCCGTCAATGGTAACGCAGTGAGCAGCAGCTTGTCCCATGCTCAATTTACCGAGTGAATCGGACATAGAGCCACAAGAGTCGCATGAGGGTTCGAGTATGAATGTTGGGGCCTCCAGAATCCGTGCCCCGGCCGTAGTCGAGAAGACTACGGATGGATTTTGGCTATCGCCATTACCACCTGGAGTAGACAATTCCACTTGTTTCTCCATTCATATCATGTTTTGAGTTTTAACCACTGGCTCCTGTGGGTTAGAATACACTAACAGTTTGATTTTTACTGAGGATAGGCTAGCCGTTACCTCAAACCATCCTCCATTACCCGGGCTTGGGACCGGCATGCTACTTGCGTAACAAGGCGGAGTGCATGATCATAATGATACTGGGAACCGCCGAAATCGATGAATACCATAATTTTCAAAATTTAAAATAGATAATTTTTGTTTTATTTGAAGTAACACTCCTCGATTTCTATCCAGTTTATTTTTTTCAAAGTGCATTTCCCCATACAAACGCTCATCCTTTTACAGTTTTGTTCTCACGACAAAAAGTACCCCATGTCCCTCCTTTGGCCAATACGAATCCAATAAGCCCCAGATCGTGAAAATCTAACGATCCGTTCTATAGTTATGCGTGCACACACGGACGTGCTTCAGAATTCTTTAAGTTTTTAGACCAGTAATTATAGAACGCCAAGGAATGCACGTGAACTTTTTTTTGTTGTAGCTTATAATAAGTTTCTGTCGATCTGACGAGGTTTTCCTTCTTTTCAGAGTCCACGTCGATTTCTTTTGTTTTCAAGTTCATTGCCCAAGAAAAAGGGAACTTCATTAATATAAATACAAATGCTTGTTCCATATAAGCCATTGATCCTTTGTTTGCCTTCTCGCCCTATTGTAATATACTAATGGATACAAACTCTATAACTAAACCAGTGCCCGAACTGAAAGCTTAATTTAATTACTTTTCCACATTTTCTTCTTCTACAAGTTTTACTTCGAGGCAAACAGCTTTTCCAACAATCAAATCATCGACAGCAACTTCGCTAATCCTTTGTTGAAGTTGAACAAAGATTAGTGAATATTCAGGCACGCTCAACGAACTTAAATTTGCGACAGGACATTAAAATCGACCCACTCTTCCGGTTTTCTCACTTACATGTAGATATGTATAAAAAAAATAATTTAATGCATTCGCTGGTTCTGGCCCTTTCCAGTTTTCCATTTATTTATTTTTAGCACTGCGCGAAAAAGATTGCGAACTTAAGGTCCTTATTGAAAAACAACAAATCCTCACCATTTGCTTGCAATTCCGTCGTGATTGTTCGCCACAGCCAAGGACAAAGTTTGCTCCATTCAGGAAGTAAAGCCTATAACAATGGCATGCTCGTCTCTCGCTCTCTATATCTTTCTCTTCCGCCACCTTCATCTGGACAAAGCTAAGACTCAACTAATCCTTTTTCACAACTTTGTCCTTACGACGGATTTCCAGTGAGTGTTGACTTAAGCAGATGATTTTCCAATCTTGCAGCTGCGTTCCGCAATTCTTTGCCTTCTTTGCAATCATCTTTGCGCGCGAAATCGGGCAATATAACATTAAATGGAGCCGTATCCCTGAGAGGCTTCGCCAACCAAATATTTGCATTTGCAAAACTAAATTCTTCGTGATTGACCGAAAAACTTTCTTGATTGCTACCAAAATAAGTTTGGGGTGTGTTTTCTTTTTTTTATATTATTAAAAAATATTCGTTCAACTGCTGCTGTCACGGAATTCTTTTTGCGCCACCATGTCCGTAATAGTGAATGTCATCGTCGTCATCATCCATGAGCTTGGTCAACATTGTAAGTGACATTGAAGAAGTCCTTGAAAATTATGTAGAAACTTCGTCGTCGATCGAGGGGGATAGTTTTTTTTTTTGGTTTTGCATTGTGTTTGTATGTGTTGATTAATAGGTCAATGTATCTGGACATGGCAAAGAAGTTTTCCACTATGGAGAATTGGAGATACTCGTAGATGCGGATAAGATAAAAGTCAAATCCAAGTTTTCTTTGGGAATAATATTAAAAATGGCGGTGATTTATGTGAAAGAATAATAGTGTTTAAACACAACTAATGAGTTGGTTTTTATGTATTTCGAAACCAGAGGTGACCTTTAGTAGTTCTAAATCCTTTGTTTACTCGTTGGAGATGTTTAGTTCAGCTGGGTTTGACAAAGAATATCTACTAGATTTCAATGGGAAGGGAAACCTGGGACCGATTTTATGAAACTGCACTAGTAGGTGAATTCACTTTGAACTTGTTTTTACATTATGAGATATGTTGGGTGTGATTTATTCAAGTCCAAGAACCCCTAATAGATATTCTTGCAGAAAGGCGTAAATTCTGGGGAGCGGGTCGAAATTCTGCTTTCAAAATTCTGCTTTGCAAAATTCTGCTTTTTAACACAAAAATTCTGCTTCTCAAAATTCTGATTTTTTTCTGTTCTGTCTAACAAAATTCTGCTTTTTAAAATTCTGACAGGCAATATCTTAAACAAATAAATTCTGCTAATTCTGTTTTTTCCAATTTACGAATTTAAAGAAAACAAATATTTTTCAACGATTACTAGAACGAATAAAATCTAGAATGGTTAAAATCTCGAAAATTTTTATCTAGTTTGAGTGCTGAAATTCGAATTTTGGGCCCAACAATTTGAAAATTCAAAAAAAAATATAAGTAAAAAACCTCGCACCCACCCCGTAATCCAACAGTAAATCCAAGCAGGGGGGTTGCAGGGGGGCAGCATGCCCCCCCATACACATTTCATAATTTGCGCAAATTACCATTGTCTCAAAAATTGTTTTTTTATTTTCAGAATTTTGTAAAGCAGAATTTTGTAAAGCAGAATTTCGTAAAGCACAGTTTTGTAAAGCAGAATTCTGAAAAGCTGAATTTTGAAAGCAGAATTTTGTAAAACAGAATTTTGAAAGCAGAGTTTTGAAAAAAGAATTTTGACCTCGCCAGAATTTCGACCCCAACCCAAATTCTGCACTTAAATTGTTCTAAGTATAAATTGCAAAGTACTCACAGTCGTCAATTGGTTGTCTGTACTCATATGGACCACTTTGAGAAGTAGGTTCTTTCGTTAAGTTCCTCTGAAGAGCTTTCCCATATTTGGAAGAAATCTTCAAAGCCTCGTCTAAGCTGGGCTTTTAGAGGATGAGAGGCTGCTTCGATCTGAAGTATCTCTTTTCACTGAATTCGTAGCTTAATATGGAGGACTAGGGTTTTGCGCATAAGATAAGTGATCTTGCCCTGGCATTCTCGAATTGACTGGGACTATGTGGCTATGACCATATCAAGAAGGTGTGAAAGGATTCTTTGGGATGGATGGGTTGTTGGTCCATTTTAGTTTGTGGTACAGTCGATGCTTTTGCCATTTTAAGAGGGGTGGCTCATTTGCTTTAAAACCTTAATCTTAATTCAAGCCTTTTTTCATATTACGTCCACTTCTGACGGTGTTTCTTTGCTCGTACTTTGAGCAGTGATGCCAGACTTTTAAGCCCCAAGTACAAGACTTTTTACCTCAAATTCATCAAATTTCATATTAATAATTTTCTAACAAATTTAGACAACTTTTCCATTTAAGAAAAACGTAGTGTAGACCCAGAGAAAAAACACCGTTAAATTAATTTAATTTAATTTAATTGATTTAAATTTTGTTCGGATGGATTTATTTCGACTACGAAAATTTTGAAAATCAAAGTGGCATGCATTAATTCAAATTGTTTCATTAATTTAAAAAGAAAACATTTTGTAGTTTTATCTAACGACGTATTTAGCTTGGTTTGATGTGGAATCATTCTTAAATCAAATTCACATATCTTTAAATTAAAACAAAGTTTATAGATTTCGATGCAACAATAATGCATCAAGATTTAAATATATTCAACTTTGAAAATAACATTCTTTAAATTTAATTTGACAATTCGTACAATCCAATGTTTTCGACCTTAAAAACACTACAAATGCATTTTGAAGTGATCACTGTGCATTGTGTATCCAAACAAAGCCAATTTTGAAAGTACTATGCTTAAACTTTAATTTAACTTCGTTCCTATCATGATGCTTCGTAGACATGACCTCTTTAGACTCTGAAGACATCACGTTTATTATTGATACATTTAGTACATCTTTCATTTTTAGTGCAAAATGCAAAAACTATATAAATTTTTTTTTTAAATTTTATTTTCAATAACATTTAATTATTTATTAAACTATAGGTACAAAAAGTTCAACATACGTTTTTTCATCATATACTTAGTATAAATGTAAAGAATTTGTGGACTTTGGGACTGCTAATGAACTTGGTTTCAAATCCTTTTTCAGCCAATTCAGGACATTTGAGTGGAGTAAATCCGAATCGTCTTCAGTTGGATACTATAATCCATTTGATATAAAATCCGGTTATGATTCAACATTTTGTTAATAATAATTTTTCTCCACTTAAATAATTTACCTCTAAATTATGTTCGCTGGTCATTTGCTAAATATGTTTGTCTTCTAAATGTTTTCTCATAGACTAAAATAAAATTCTATGACAAAGTATTAAAATAAATTGCAATCATGTAAGCTAATTAGTGCTTTTGTGGATGGATTTATTTTTAATCGAACACTTGTAACCACTTGCTTCGGAAGGTACCTTCATATTTACACGTAATTTTATCCTGAGGTTAAGTTAATACTCAAAGAAGAACCTAATTTTTTTCACTTTTAAATTGCGCAGTAATGTTCCCAACAAATTATTTCCAAACATGTTCAACTTTGCACTTCATTTGTAGATTTCGCCTTCTATTGAATACACTTTATTTTTTTTAAATACATATAATTAATTAAATTAAGTCGAACAATGTTCCCATTTTAGCACTGGAAATAGGGTTTCCATTAAAAACTTATTTTTTAGTTGACGAGACTGATTTTTTCTATCAACGAGGAACGAGTGTAACAAAGACAATGGGTCGTATGAATAAAAATCTTGCCTGTCCCACCGAAAGCATCTAGAAAGTGAATGCCTCGCGTTGCATGGTCAACAACCTTCGTCAGCGAATCGTACACGTTCTTCTGCTCGGCACTCATCAGCGGTGCATTTATTCAGACTCTTTCGGCCAGCTCATCTCGATCATAGTCTTGCTCCTGTTGCAATTCGCTATTAAATGCATCGTGCATCGAACGATTTGGAGCTGACATTCCCCACACGTTGGGTTGTTAATTCCATGGAAATTACAAAAAAATATTTTCCAATTTATCACTTGCCTTTGTCAATGAACGTTTTCAATTTATATGTGTTAAATTATTATAAGATTTTTTCTTTGAGAAATTGATCTATTTAGATGTAAAATTTCCCAAAATAGTATCGTAAATCACTACAAATAAATGAAGCTCGAATTAATACCTTTAATCGTAAAATTCAACAAAAAGAATTTGATATTCACCGTTTTCAATGGCAAATTACAGATGTTTGTATCAATGCAAGAAAAAATCGTAGTAATTTGCGAAAAATGTATTATTCGTGAATTTAAACTCAAATTTACTGTCCTGTAGGTACCTAACAAAAAGAAAATTTTTTAAATGTCTTTCCAAAAACTTCAGTATATGGAAATATTTTTAATCAAAACTGAATAAAATGGATTGCAATTTAATTTTATCGTCCATTTTTAATTATGTTTTCAAGGCGAACTTACTTTAGGTAGGTATGTGTTTTTTATATTTGAGCTGAATCTGTCCTAATGTTTTTGAGAATATTTTCGAGTGGATTTCGCACCGGTTTTTAAGACACAATGCAAAATTATTATGTGTCAATAAATTTGGTTTATTGTTGTGAAAAAGCTTTAACTTACTTTTGAGATATATAATTTGACGTACAAGCTATTTATAGGCTCCTTTCAAACGGGATTCTAAGCGGTATTAGGAATCTAAGCATCGAGCCGGTTCCCGGACTATAGCCACCAATCTTTCGAATGTTTTGTGTCGTATTTGATTCAACAATTTCATATACTTTGTTTCACTTTTACAGGCTACATAGGCGTCAAGGTGTCTCAGGAGTATATCCCACCACCGCATTCCAAATCGATTTATACCATTCTGGAGAACGAGCCACAAGAACTGATTCCCCATCAGCCGGCATTTGCAAAAGAAATTGCCGACCCCAATCTGACGGCCAATGACAAATTTCATCTGCTTGATGTGTTGACCCCAAATAACGAGGCCGATCTAAACCAGACAAAGAAAAAGCGAAGCTACATAATGTACGATGATCTTACCATGCGCGACACTTACGAGCAGTACGATGAAATGGATATGAAGCGCCCTCTAGATATGCCACTGTCAGAAGAAGGTTCATCCTCTAGCAACGACGGCGAAGCATCGTCTCAAACATGCAGTGGTCAGAAATGCCATGCCAAATCGATGGATGGTAAAAGCTGTCTCTGCGATAGACAGGGTCGCAATTGTAAATGCATACCGAAGCCCGGAAAGAAGATCCGTTCCGTTTCGGACGCTTGGTACTCCAATCCGTTCACAGTTTACATTCTAATGATTCACTTTACTTGTATCTAGGTACTCAGTATTCAATATGAGTGCGCCCTTGCAGTTCCTCACCACTCGCGTTGGAATCTATCGAAAGCGCCACGGAGCTTGGTGGCGAATTGCCCCATCAATGACGTAAGCCCCTACCACTATATGCCAATGCATCTCCTTTCAATTTTGTTTCCATACAAAGTCTGACGAGCTTATCAGGGATCTATGCCAACGGGAATCTCTCGATTTTGTTCTCGTCCCATGTCGACATATTCCAGCTTAGACGCCCACTCAGTTTCGAAAATCACAGGCTGCTAATACCCCACGATGGGGACGATGTCAGCGCTCTCCATCCAAATACATATAAATCCATAGATCCCGACGATATCCTCGCCATCGATAAGACAAAGTTCGATTTCAATGCAATTCACGACGACACAGGAAATGATGACAACCCAGCCAGTGCCAAGAGATCCCTTTGTCAAGCTGCAATTATAGCTGCAGAACGTCGCCGAAAGCGTCACAGTCATTCGAGTACCGATGAAGTCCTCAGCATTGGCGACTTGGGATACTTTCCTGGCAGCATGAACATCTTGGAACAATGCCCATCCGATCCCGAGCATCTGTGTTTGAATATGCTTGACGAAGAGGTTCCAGGTTTGTTTGCTTTTGACCAGTTTATATTAAATCTCTGCGTACCTCCTCTCCTAGCATTTACAGTCAAAATTAAACAGCCATTCATTGAGAACGCTCTCATATACAGCGGCGAGTATAAAGTGCGAATCGCATCTGTAATTAGCGATGCGACAACTAAGGGTGCCCTTCAAGTGACTGTCGTGCTTGTTAACGAGAATTGCGTAGCTCACGAGTTTGCCATTTGCATATGTAATTGTCCAATGACCTGCGGCGCAAAGACGATAGTGAAGAAGGATTTGGCGCCACATGTGGGTGAAACGATATCCTTTTTGCTGCCACTCGAGGAAAACAGGGATACGAAACTTCATTGCAATGGTAAGTAGGGCGGCGTAGGGAAAATGCTTTAAGCTTGGATTACTCGTAGTTTGGCAGTGCGACTCCTAATCCTTTTGCAAAAGTTTTCGTTAAATGCTTTAAGCAAAATGACTCATACTCCATTTTGCATTTTTTATCCAAATGCGAAAACTCTGTGCGATAGTTATTCGTAGTTCGTAAAGTTTCTGCATACCGTATCGACATAGTGAGAGGATGCTATTTCCTCTGAAAGGATACCTATGAGTGTTGCGTTGTCAACGTTTGTGTGGATTTGTCTGTGTCGGTGACGATTAAAGTGCAGGAGGAAACTGGAAAGTTTTTAATAACCATTGACGAGGGGCTAATGGGTTATGAAACCGAGTTAATTTAAAAGTCAATGAGATGTACCTTTTATTTACCTATGTATATACTTACACCCGATGGGCAACTTGTTAAGTTCCAGATGAGCTGTATCCTGAGAAGTTCTTGAAATTCTTATGGGTATGGAAATTTCTATTAGAAGTCATTATTCATGGATTATATGGTATAATTAGAGGAAAGTTGTATAAAGATATTGACGAAAGGGGATGTTTCTGTTGCATTTTTATGTGGCTAACGTTTGGCAGCTGAAGTGAAGAAGTGAAGTGGTTGGAGTCGTTGCTTTGAGCAGAGGGATGGAGGTTCGATTAGGTTCTACAACTGAACATTAAGAGAATTATATTACCGCGATACCTGTGATAACACGAGTACAAATTTGAAGCATATAAGAAGATATATGAGAGAAAGGCTGCGGGACTTGACGATATCCCAAATAGAGTCTTAAAAATCGCTATTAAGACACACCTAGACCTATTTTCCGAAAGGCTTACCGCTTGCCGAAATTGTCGTACATTCTGTTGCCCTATTTATCTATTAGACTCTATCATTAAAATCCATGATAATAATAATAATAATAGTTGGCGCAACAGGTCTGTAGGGATCCTGGGCCTAGCTTCTCGCAACCATTAGTTTTGAGTGAGTTTTTTTTTTTTTTTAATTTTTGGAACGAATGGAAGGGGTCTACAATTTTATGCCGATTCCAAACGGCCGATTGAGAATTTATTTTAAGACAATTTTATTCTCGCGTGTTTGTCAGACGTTCGCGAGAGGTGGCGCAGTGAAAAAACCCTGAGTTATGGAATTCGGGTTTTTGCGGTATTCGATCCTGGGGGACCCCTCGCTTAGTAGTCCAACGCCACTACGCCTACTTTAAAATCCATGAGCGGATAGGTTATAATCGGCCGTTACAACTATTGAAGGAGCAGGAGGCATTTCAAAATTTGTGTAAGCTTTTTGCCGAAAATGTTTCCTAACCTCTTTAAATTCCTCAGTTGATATAAAGCTGAAGGTAAAGTCAGGGTTAACACTAATTACAAATTACTAAGAATGAGGAGAAAATAAATCGCGCACACTTCTATAACCTTCTAAATCGTTTCGGAAGTAGATGGAGTCTATGTTCAAGAAATGCACACTCACTTAGTCTCAGAGGGGTTCTCGAAGGCGTGAAATGGGATCCACTTATTGTTTACCTTTGGTTAAAGATTTATCACTGAGACGCTGTAGCTTCTCAGCAGCGTTGCCGTTTGAACATTTTTGGAACCTTAGGAGCTTTGCCCCACCCCCCCCACAAAAATGTATCATAGGGCCCAAAAATTGGCACATGACCCAAAAAGATAAGAAGAAAATCGTCAAAAAGCACAAATATTAACCAAATGACCAAAAAAAAAAATCGTTAAATAAGAAAATGACAAAACTGTAGGTAACAAATTTTTATTACAAAAAAGCATAAAAAACAATTCAAACTAGAAATTATATTTTCCAAAAATCGCAAAAAAACTTGTATTGTTTCCACAACAATTTCCCTGCAGCAAGGACATTTACAATTTTCTTCATTATTTGCTACAGCTTGTGCCTGTAATTTAATGTAGCATTCAGCGCACATTTTTAAATGTTTGCAAGGAAGAACAAGGATATTTGATTGTTTATCTCGACAAATTACACACAAAGGTGCTGATAAGTTTGATGATTCTTCAGCAACAGCTTCGTCTGATCCGCTTAATTCGCTTGATTCTTCCTCTGAATCATTCCCACCATTTGTTTCAAAATTGTTTCCTTGTGGCTCCATCTCGGTACATACAACATTTTTGCGATAAACCAATCTATATCTTTCACGGCTTGTATTTATAATTTCGGTCGCTACTCAGCTTTAGTTTTTTTGATCCCCCAATATGAAAGATTTGACCTCGAACTTAAAAATGCAATTGTTGATGAATTCAAACAAATGCGAATAACATTTTTCGGACTTGTTTGTTGTCAATACAAAAAACACTGGAAATATCTGAAAAATGTAATAAAAATTGCATAATTAAAACTTATTTTCCAAAACCAATAAAAGCCAAAACTGCGATCTTGCAAATATTCAATATAAATGACCAACAGTTGGAAAAAGCAGCCAACTGGTAGATACAATTTTAAATGTACCATCAACTAAATACTGTCCTTGGCCAAAAGAAATACTTTCAGTTATTCCTTGCATTATGGAATCTGATGCAAAAATGCAGTACGAAAAATCAGCCTCTGCAATACAAGCCCTGTAGAAAGGTCGAGGAAGTTCGCTGTGTTTAGAAAGGCCGTTTTCCATATGTATTCGTGTTGGAAAGCCTCAATTATGTCCAAAGGTGAACGTGTTGACGAAAGTCTCTCCAAGCTACGGCGCATTTGTGAATACAGCAAACTTTCTGAAGATTTTTGATTACTGTAAGAACAAAAGACAAAATAAAAATAGTAATACAGAAATAAGTTGGAAGTTGTATTTAAAATGAATGTCATAAATTCGAAATGGATACATTCGAACTGAGTGGGCGACAGTCATTATAGTAAGTTGTAGTTGGTATCCGAGTCTCACCTTTGGAATTTGTTGAGTCCCAAAAATGTGGGTGGGTTAGTGGTAGTTTAACTTTTCCAGAGAGTCCAAACAAAAGTCAGCAGACAGACTGGTAAAAGTCCCATACTAACTTGTTTCATTTACAGCTTTTAAAAAATATTAAGAAATTTGGAACATTTTGAGCCACACCGTCGAAACATGAAACTAAACAATTTTTACCGACTTATTCCTAATTTCTGTGTTTGACACGTGTACTCTTGTCGTGCCCCTACAACATGACTTGTGTGCACTTTTCGATTAAAATACATCTCAGCGTGACAGGTTATCTCTCATAACTCGGTGGCACAGTGACACATCACTTTACACCGAGCTTAGCATTTTATTACGTTGAATGTTGCCACATCCGGCACATTGCACATTGTGACACTCATCAGCATCACCTTTCCGTCATGGCATCCTGCCATACCTACCTCCATTCACCATTTTCGCAGCCTGTGTAACGCCTCGCACCACTTTTATTCCCCGTTATCCTTTCAGTTGAAGTAAAGTCACCAGATCAAAAAGTAATTTCGAAACGAAAATTTATAGTTGAACCCACAGCACGTTGCCTTTGCATCTGGGATTGTGAATGTCACTGCATCCCGGACCTGATATCCCACGATGACTACAACGTTTGTCATAAGCTCGGCGACTATGAAGAGCATGCGGCTGGATTTATCGACGACGGCAGACAAGTGCTCGACCAAGAACTGACAGGATGGCGGTGGTTCTGGTGGCGAATCAACCATTATGCCTTCAGCCTGCTGTTATGCATGTTGTTTCTAGGTTGAGTATCCATCGATCCGGAGTTTATGGAGTGTCATCGAGCTGGCATAGTGTGAGACGCTCTGCCATGTATTGTACATTGGTGCAGGGTCGGCCCACGCTATCGACATGACTGCCATCCAAAACGATCTCAATTTATAAAGATATTTCTTTTTGGCAGGAATCCTCAAAGCAATCCTAGGAGCGGTTGTGCTGCGACGCATTGATAGATGCGGCTACGATTATTTGCAACCATTACAGAAATATGACTACGCAAGCAGGTGGGTGATTCTCATGGCGAATGCTCGGTGGCCATTGGCATCCGCACATTAAACTGCATCATTATGCATTGTGTATTGTGTTCAATGAGGTCTTCTTATATATTTTTCTCGGCTGTAGATGTCGGCGATTTTTTATCAATACAGTGTTCTTCATAGTCCTGCCATTTATATTTTGCTGCAAGTGCTTCACTCCGACCGAGGAGGACTTATTGATTGCTAGCACTGAATGGCAGTGTTCGCTGATGCAGCACGAAATTTCCGATGATAGTGGTGGGGAGGGAGATGCTGGCGCTGGAAACCGATGGACATCTTTTGGACGGCATAACAATGGTAATGAAGGCGGTTACAATGCCAACGACAACGGCGACGACTACGACGAGGAAACTATTTTGAGTCAAGTACGGACGCCGTGTATGATGAAGGAAATTAAATTTAATAATGCATACACAAACAAAAAATCGATATTTACAGCATTTCGAAAGTGGTGACGGGTCACAAGTTGCTGCATTTGAGCAGAGTCCATCAAGATTGGGGGAGTATCTAATCAACGCTTGTGCATATGACGAGGAGGAGGAGGAACGAGACACGAACTATGTGCTACGGGCGTTGACGGAGAGTCGACAATCCATAAGGAAGCTGGTGAGTTAATATTAAGTTTGCATGCATGTTCGGCATTGTTGCTAACATTTCTTGTGAATACCACTGTTACTGAGACATTTTTGACCCCACTGGCAAATCAGTACGGTGATTGGTATAACCGGCGGTGTTCAGCATTTTTTGGAGTGAAACACCAACTCGTTTCGGACAGTTCTTCTCAATTTGAGATTAAACAAAAACGAGAAAGTAAACGGGAGCGAGTAGGGTGAAAAAGAGAAGGGTGCGTGCGGTGGTTAATTAATTCTGACGGAATGATCCATGGGCGGTAAAGGGGTCCTCAGTGGACAATGCAACCGCGAGGTATCGACGATTTATCTCGTGTCTGTATACTTGATATACTCCACTATGGGGAGGTAGAGTCATGTTCTTTAGAGAATTTACATTATAATTAGCTTTGCTGTAGAATCAAAAAAACTAGCTAGCTCTTAATAAGCTGTTACCATTTCGCGAAAATCCTATAGCTATGCAAAGACCTTCGAACTTTGTATTTCTTCAGAGTAGACGTCTTCCAAACAAGGCGTCGACTTAGAAGTCCTTCCTTGAAGAGAGAATATATATTTGCGCTAGCCTCACAGCTCCTAAATAGACCACTGACAGCACTGTAAGTTATTACAAAGACTTTAAGAAGACTTTACCTTCAGGGTAAAGACAGCGCAAGTCCTGTGCAAATAAACTTTTATGGATTTAGTTTGTTCAAAATTCGACTTATTTAAGTCTGTCGTATTTAATATTCATTAAAACTAGATGATGATACGTTTTTGGCTCATTGTGTTCCTCAACTCGTTTTAAAATTGAGAAAGGTAGTTCTCCACTGTAGTTGGTAACAATGAGAGACTCAAAAACGCCCAGGGCAATTTCAACACCAAAAATGGCGCTTTTCCCCTCAATCTGGGATCACACCGTAAACATGAATTGTCTGCCGAGTCGATGATAATAATCCCGCCTTAAAATGAGAGCTCATCTAAAACACTGGAGTCATATCTCCCGTCGATCCCATGGTGGCTCTTCCTTTCTTTTATCATAGCCAGAAGCCACATTGCCATGCATTTTTTGGAAATCTAGTAAATACCTACGTGTTGTCTACCATATGTACTGACCTGCAGATTTTGTGTTACTTATATTTATACTCTAAATAAATTGCATAGGTAGTTACGACGGCGCGCGGTAAGTTTAAAAATTCGTATAAGGAAATAAATCTTAACAGCTGCTACTGTTAGAATTGAAAACTTTGAAAGAGGGATTGTCATACAAATGGGGAACACGGAACACCAGTTGTATTATCTTGCTGGCAAAGTCTTAACAACTTAGGTGACAATCTTCGAACAGCGTATATGTATTTTTAAAGTGCGCTCCTATCGACTATGCATTAAAAGTCTACAAAAAAGAGTACGACTTTTGTTTTTGTAAGAGATGATGATGCGCCAAATGCACACAAACTAAAAAGCTATCTTTTTCACATCTTGGATGTCCAAAATAAATCTTCTGCTGTACTATGCCGTTTTGCTAAAAAAGCGTATTTTTATGATAACTCTCTCTAGTCTTATACAGTGCCCCTGCCGATGTTCTGTAACTCATGCCTCATGCGATAACTTTTCGAATCGAAAACTTAGGAAGAAAATGTCCCGCCTTTATCGCATCGCGAAAATAATGGAGTTCTCTACAATCCTCTAAAAAAAAAAAAAAATAGTTGGCGCAAGAGCTCTGTAGGGACCCTGGGCCTAGCTTCTCACAACCATTCGTTTTGTGTGAGTTTTAATTTTTGGAACGAATGGGCGGAGAGATCTACAATTTTATGCCGATTCCAAACGGCCGATTGAGAAGCTCTTTCAAGACAATTATACTCTCGGATGTTTGTCAGACGTTCGCGAGAGGTGGCGCAGTGAAAAAAAACCCTCAGTTGGAATTTGGATTTTTGCGGGATTCGAACCTGGGACCCCCCGCTTAGTAGTCCAACACACTGACCACTAAGCCACTGCGGCCACAAACAATCCAGTAGCTTTTAATTTCATGGGAATTTTGGAAAGATTTGCCCAAACTGTCAAGATACTGGAAAACAAAAAAATTATTAAAAGGATAATTTTTTAATACATTTTATTACACTTTGTGCTTAAATAATCTTTGATAACAAGGATGATGTATAAGCAGAACAATGAAATTTATTTAATCGTTTTTGACAAAAATCCAACAAACGGGACTGTACCTACTTGTGATTTTGGTGCTATGAAGGATGGAAATATTTTTACAGTCGTATTTCGCTTAATTCATGTTAAGAGTTTTATACTTATGTAGAGGGCATAAGGATTATTGCCAGTGGGTAGATGTGAGATATGATAACTTGTACCTTACATCATTGGTTGAGGGGCAAACACTCATGCTTATTTTGAGATTCGAACGAATAAAATTCACTATCGAGAATGTCATCAAATGAATTCAAGTGAATTTTATTTTCGAAATCGGCTGTCTGACGTCATTTGACATTTCTATTTGTATAGGTACAAAACTCATATTTTGTCCGCAAAATTCGTTGAAAGTGAAAATAAATCAAAAACATGGCAATTGTTCCAAGTTCGTTTAATCTTCTTAATATTTTCATTTGTTTAAAGATTTGTAAGGAATTTTCGCCTTAACAAAAATCCATTTAAATATGTTCTGGATGAGTTACTTTTTTCCACGTAGCTCCGTCTTTACTTGGAGGTCCGTAACTATTCAGCTTGTCGGCGGCATCCTTCCAAAATCGTCCTGTATCTACACGGTTCGTTGAGAACCCTTTTGCAACTTCATGATTCTCCTCCATGAGCCTGATCAATATTTCTTTTCGCTCCCGGTTTGTCCAATTGGAAGTCTATGTTTTCTTACTTCAAATAGCAAATTTAAACTTAAATTTTTGTAAATAAACAGTCAGAAAAATATTGAAGGGAAGCAATCGCTGTTCAGCGTTAGAAAAATACACACGAATAAAAAATGATGTTTGTTTCGAACGATTAGAATGTCAAAATACCATAAACATTTGAAAGACAAATGAACTTTCGATTGAAAGCATGAATTTCTTATCTGTTCGAATGTCAAAATACAGATTCTTCGAATTCGAGACACTTTCGAACGAATTCGAATCTCAAAATAAGCGTGACTAATATATTGACTAAAACCATTAACTCTCTTGTGATTTTTACCCGACTGGTTTTATATAAAGCTCTGAAGACCTCCGTTGTTAAGGCCATTTTCGATAACAATTGTAACGACCATCTTACGAAAATAACACCCGCAAATCTACACGAAAATAAGATCTGCGTACAAAGTACAAGGTGATCTCGAACTCAAAATGTGATTTCAGTGGTATATAAGGGTATGACCAAGTGGTTCTATGTATATATTGCAGCTTTGATATCATATAAAAAAAAATTCTGAAATAATGACATGTATAAGAAAAATCAAGCTGTCGAATTTTGATCCCAAATAAGTTCTAAAGTTATATTCTATAATTGCGCACTCCAAGTTGGGTGAGATCTAGTTCCACTTTTCCATGTAGAGCATCTCTCTAATGCTTTCATCCATCTTCTTGTTCATAAAATGGCTACAGAGATTAATTTGTTTCTGGGTAGAAGTCTTTAAGTCATTGTTCATTGCACAATCAGCCATAAATTCATCAAGCTTTAGATTTTGATTTTTGTAAATTTGTAAGCCCGTCAAACACTTATTTCTTATACTTTTTTTTTATCATCACGAGCTCTGTGTGTTGTGATTAATTTAGATAGTTTAAAAAATGAATATTTTTTCGCTCTCATAGTTATACAGAACCCAAATATATTACATATTTCCAAGGGTTTCATATCGAAATGTTCCATGTGATATAGTTTTTGATTCATACAGTTTACAGAACACATAATGTGATATTATGACATTTTGTTTCAATTCCTACCTTTTTTTGTGATGGATATATCGAAGCGATAATTATGGAAAATGTGCACTGTTTACAATTCTGCTGATATAGCCCTGCCTTGCGATCTTTAAAGGGATTCTTAGAGCTCTAGAAATACGAAGGTTATACTAAAGATCTTGGGCTTAAAAGCTTTTAGGCCCGTTTGCTGATACTACTCATAGCGATTTAAGTTCATCTTAAAATCATATGTGACAGTTTATAACATAGCAAAAGTAGCACATAAGGTATAGAAGTAGCACTTAAATTGTTTTGAGTGGTATCAGCAAAACGGGCCTAGTTCACGCATGGTGCACCCACTCTGATTGAAAAAAGTAAATCTGTCGTGCATCGAATGTTGCTACCCACCGAGAGATGCATCTGTCACAGCGTAATATTTCCAAGTCAATAAAAATCTTTAACATTCCCGATTAATCCCGATTATACTACTCAATTAATTACTAGGGTATTTTCCAAACATTTGCACTCAATTATCGTGACCTCATTGCATGTTGACTTCACATCATTAAACATGTGATAAGTCAGTGACTTGTCCTTGCTCGCTTAATCCGCCACCACCGACCACTGTAATCGTTTCATTTCCTACTGCACATATCGCAATTCCCATCCCCTTCGATGTCTTAATTCCAATTTAGAAATTAATTTCAATTCAAATCGCAGAAACGACGGTTTGGGGATTACTGGGGTTTGAAAACTGCCAACGATAAGGACCGACAAGAAAGGCGGCAGGGATTAAACTCTACCAAAGTAATAGAGTTAAATATTCTAATTTTTTCCCTCACTGATCCCTGCGAAGCTTCTTTTTAATTGGAGAATCTTTTCGAATCGGCAAATCTTTATTTAATTCTAATTGGAATGGCGGGGTCGTTTCCATGTCGTCCTTTTCAAATGCGAAAATGGAAAAGGCGAAAGAGTTAGGATGAGGTTGAGATTTTGCGATTTACGTTGTTGCCTCGGGATAAGTCTGATATCGCTTCATCTTCCCCTATACACGGACACAAATCAAATTATCCCCAAAATGCTAGTGTGCGCAATTATAGATAATACTAATCAATATGGTTATCTCACTTTAATTATTCACCGTACTCTTGTTTCAGCTGGAGTCCCATTGCAGCGATGACCTAGATTTGAGCAACCCAAGGGCAAAGGAAGCCGAGGAGCTGGTTAGGAAACTTGTTGCTGCCAGCATTGTCTATCGAACGTTTGATGTGCCTCTGTCGAACGTCGACATCCCTGTGGGACAGAGATATTCAATTCGAGGCTACTTCGTGCCCTCAATCGGACCGGAATACCAATACTTGACGCCCAGTCCCTTGGCGCAACTCCGCCGAATCACTGTAAGTTGAAACACGCCAATAATAATTTATATCCCCAATGTAATTTACGCCATCTTCCGTTTCGCATATCGAGGCTAATACAATCGCTGCGCTGCTGCCACCAGTTATCCTGCGAGCAGAGCAATTCTCCCGGGTGTACACCAGCAAATTGGAAGTGTTGGATGCCGGTGATTTATCAGTAGATCCACCAGAGGATGCGCCATGTATTAATAGCACGAACACCGCTAATGAGAGTCAATTGACGACATTACGGGCGTCCGCATCAAAATCGACGCAACCACCTGTGGGTGGTTTGGTTTCAATAGCTAATCACGTGGCAATTGAGCAGGAGCCTGCGACTGCCGATGACATCACAGAAAGGAGCCACCGAATCGCCGATGCAAATAATGGAAGTGATTTGACGACAAAACAAAAGGACTTGCAATAAGTCACTGAAAATGCATTGTTTCGGAGTAATTATCATCCACCGGCTCTACACGATCCCTTTGGACTAGTAAGAGATAATCTTTGCTCAACGTGTGCACTGTGCACACTGAACAGGTCCTGTGTCACCGTGTGGCCCAGCAGCATTTACACGATGACGGCAATTTGTGTTAAACGCGCGGCGAGTTAATGTGCGAGAAGGGCAAAATTGAATCTCATTTGCTGGAGTAGGGTATCCAAAGGATGTACGAGAATTATTTCGTTTGCAGAGAGAGAGAACCGGATTTCCTTATCAACTAAAGTGGGATTACAAGTTGGAGTGTTCGTAGTCCTATGCTGGCAGTGCGGTGTGTTCCTATTCTCCCGCTTGTGATGTAATTTTAATTTGCTTATCTTATTAATTTAAATACATGACTTGTGCTGTAATTTTTTGGCATATTAAATGACCATAATGTTTTTAAATATTGCATCACGAAACGACACTTTTTAAGTTACTTACCTACTACCGCGAATGTGTGACAACCATTATTTGGTTTGTTTACATACCCAAGTGTGAGTAAGAAATGTGCCTCATCAATGAAGAAAATAGTGTACAAAAAATCGGTGTTTATTGTCTGTTGTTCCATTTTCCAACACCCAAAGAAGCGTATCTACGGCGTTGTAAATTTGTGCCACACCCCATTGGCCAATGCTACCTACGTATAATTTTCATATAGATTCTAGGATGTAATTTATGCTAATTTGCCTAGTTTCCACAGACTTGTATTTCATTTAAATTAGTTCAAAACGTTCTCAATTTACCAAGTTTGAAGGTACAAAATAAATAAAGAGGATCGATCCTGGGACCCTTCGATTAGTAGTAGAACACGCTGACCACTACGCTACTGCGCTAGTGAAGGCAGACGCTGTAATGAATTTCAAGAAGGTGTTTTCAATAAGTTGCTGTACATGGAAGGTGTCACGGGCCGTTTTTTATGTATAATTTATAGGATCGCATTCGCATAGGTGACAACCATACACCTAGACAAACGATAATATGTAGGGTGACGTGGTCGTAAATGCACCACCCTTTTTTCAAACGACCATAACATTTTTAAAATAAGTTTTTTTTGTTTGGTATTTTGACATACATTTTATGAATTTGTTATGGAAATATGTATAGAGTAAATTTGTTGATAGCATGTGAACATTTTAAGTTAAAATGAATTGTTCAAAAAATGAGAAATGGTGCATGGTGCACCATGGTAGGTACTAAATGCACCAGTTGTATGTGTATAATGCACCACCTATTATTTTAAAAATTAAAACAAATATTTCAATAGATAAACACAGTTTTATTAGACAAAAAAACAGTTCATTGCAACTTTGAAGAACATATAAATAAAAATAAATACTAATGACTTCATCTTCACATCAAAATAAAAATAAGTTAACAATAAAACAAAAATAACAAAAATAAAATAGGTATTTAAACATAAACAAAATAAAAAACTTAAAATTAATTACTTAACGAATATTTAATTTATATACAGATTCTGAGAATTTGTATAACGACTGTTGCCGCTTCGTTGGCCCCGATACAGAAGGATCTTGCGGTGGTGCATTGTGCACTACTACGGAATTTTAGGTTAAAATTTAAATAATATGCAGACAACGCATCAAGGTTATAAACTCTTTATTATAAACCAAAAATAAAAGGTTAAACAATCATTTTATTAAAGCTAAATAAAGAAAAAAGTCACTTCCACTGAAGAAATAAAAAAATTAACTTACCCTTTTTTTTTCGTTTTTCACTAAAATTGTAAAAAAAAATTCGCACACGTTCGCGCACAAAGAAAGCCACTACCAGACTGAAATCTACTATCGTTGCCGGAAAAAACGAATACTTTTGAGTGAGGTAGACACAATTACATCTGTCAGTTAGGCAGATGGAGCTATGGTGCGTGGTGCACCACTGGTGCATCTACGACCATGTCACCCTATACATCTATAAGCAATCTGATACGGGGTGGACCACGGCCTCAACTAACAAGCCCCTCCAGCTAGCTCGGTCCATCGGTAGCTGCCTCCAGTTACGCACACCCAGTTGGTTGAGGTCGTACTCCAATTGTGCGCGCCACCTAAGGTGGGTCTTCCTCTGCTGCGTTGTCCCTCAGGGGTGGATTCGAAGACTCGTCGGGCTGGTGCTATGTTGTCCATACGCGCCACGTTTCCCAACCATCTCAGCCGTTGTATTTTTAGCTTTTTGACTAGGTCACACGGAAAGAATTGAAAATCACCAATTGCAACATTTTGAGTTGTAATTCACGAATCGTATATTTTTCGCAAATCACAACGATTTTTTCTTGAATTGATATAAAAATTTGTAATTTGTCAGTGAAAACGGCGAAAAATATCAAATTTTGTTTGTTGCATTTTGCGATTAAAAGTATTAATTCGAGCTTCTTTAATTTGTAGTGATTTGCGAGATTGTTTGGAGCAATTTACAACTTCAATAGGCAAATTTCGTAAACACCACTTTGCTATCTCAAATTGCGAAAAATATTTGGTGATTTACCACCACTGAATGATGAATCAATAAAATATATTATAATAAGTTACCACATTTAAATCGAAAACGTAAATTGACGTAGAGAAGTCGTAAATTGCAAAATATTTTTTGTAATTCCATGGAAACTAACTACATAATGTGTGAAATTTTTTTATGCACAGGTAGTCGACAGTAACGATATATGTAGTCCATGGGTCGAAATCCTTTCTTTATATGGATCAATATACATACATAATATGTTTGTGGTGTTGCTGGACAGCTGCAATCATGGGCAGCGACAAACAGTCGGTATTTAATCTTTGCTTAAGGCAGTCGTTATTTAAGTAGTTTAAGTTTTCTCACTGATAGTGAGTGTACTAACCATTATAAAGCATTCTGGAATATATATCATGTAAGTACCTATTTACTAATGGAAAAAAAATAAAACTAAAGTAGGTATAGGTATATAAATATGTATTTTTATTTTTTTCAGAATGAAGATATGTCTCGCTATTAGAAAAGAAGTAAATTGGTATGGATATTAAGTGTGCAGTCGAAAAGGTTTTTTAAGGTTCGTATCAATACAAGTTCTTCTAAACAATTTGCGTGTATTTAAAATTTCAGCATAGACAGAAAAATCACCTCAGACAAATCCCGTTGTCTCCGGACATTATGGCGTCATATGATTCTCAAGGATATCAAGAGGAAACAAAAATATAAAATACGACTATGAATTCTGATTGTAAATCACAAGATATAAGTTGTAAATTGAAAATAAAGTTTTCTAATTTCACGATAAAACGTTTTTAATTTAAGACGGTGATGCCTCAAATCACTACTCAAGAATCGTAAATTGCAAAATACGAATTGCAAATTGCAAAATATGAATTGCAAATTGATAAAAAGAAGTTGTAATTTACGATTAAGAATTTGTAAATTGCAACTACAGAAGTAGCAAATCAGCACTAATGACTTGCAATTCAAGACTAAATGGTTGCAATTCGGTAAGGGATGAAATCAAATTTACTACAGAGAAGTGGTAAATTGCGAAATGTTTTTGCAATTCACAACCATAGTAATATCAAATTTAGAACTACTTGTTTAAAATTGCGATCGGTTATGGCAATATGTATTTCTCGTTTGATCATTATTGACAATGAGAAGTGTTGATTCACGATTTTTGGGGGTCAATATCTTTACTTCTTACAATTTCTAAAATTGCAAATAAGAAGTCGTGAATCAGTAAATCATGAGCTAAGCTCTAAAACTAGACAAACTTTTCGTGATTCTGCGCTCATTTTTCTTGATTTGATCTTAAAATTTTTTCCGTGCAGCGTCGCTGTATAGCCCGTATAGTCCGTCATTGAATCTTCTTCTCCACACCCATCGTCACAAACTGAACCGATATCACTCGAAGAAGGTTTTCATCCGCTTTTGACAAGGTCCATGCTTCTGCACCATACAGCACAACCGGGATGATTAAGGTCTTATATAGTACCTCCTTGGTTCTATATGAGAGAGGGACTCAGTTATAAGCCATACGTAAAATGCAACCGAAAAAGTTGGAACAGTGTGAAAATTAGTTTTTTTTACATTTAGACAGTTGTAGCAAAAATTTAATCAGAAAAATAGTTTCCTACGACAACAATTACAGTAAATGAACCACCACTGATATTCCTTTAGAAAATAAATTTCTGACAGATGAATGGAACATTAATGTCGTTTTCCATTGGGCAAAAAGAAGCGTCCGGGAGAGTCCGGAATCGAAAAAATCACTTCTGAAACCGTTCCATTGGCACAAAAAATACTCTTCTGGTGATTCTGAGGAGAGAATTTCGCTTCTGGATTTGAAGTCAGAATCCACTCGAGTAGCACTCACACAAGTGTAGTTTGTGTATTTTATACAAGTCAACTGACGGCTGCCGTATATTATTTTTTGCCATTTCACCAATACTCTTGTGGATTCAATCAGAAGAAGTTTTCTTGTTCCATTGGGCTACAGAATGAGTGGATCCCCGAGTGAAACCAATGGAAAACGACATAAAGAAATGAAACACTTTTTTTTTTGTGCAATTGGCTGAGAAGTCCATCGGAATTAAATACATTAAATGAATTATTTTTCTAGAAAATCTAAAGATTATTTGTTTATTTATTTTTGATAAACTAACTTTATAATTCACAAGCAACATTTTAAGACCAAGATTGAGTTCAACCATTAGGTTTAAGCGGTCATAAAACTAAAAGAAAATTTGGTTTAATTTTACGTATGAATCCAGGGCCATATAAATTTTCACAGCGAAAGTGAGACAGACGGGAAATCGAAATACGAACGTCAAATTGTACGAAAAAAAACGGAATCCGCGGAATGAGAACATCTTCGTATGAGAAATTCCCGCTCAAAATCGTCGCTTGTAAGACATTTGAGTAGAGATTCATTATAATCTAACGCTTTCGGTTATATAATTTCGTTGCAATGGGGTTGCGCAAAAAAATGATATCTGAGCTGACTTGCAATCTTAAATTATTGTTTGTCAAATTACACAAATCCAAACTTCACTCTTCGGAATGTAACTTTCCAATATATATCTGATCGCACGCAGTAGCAGGTCCAATTTAATTCAATTGGAATTGTGAAACGAAAGGGAGACATGCCTTATTGCGCAAGTGGATCAACCCGGCGGTTTTTCAGATGTCAAAGTCGATTTGCAGCGTCATCTGTTTTGAACAAATGTATGTAGATACTAAAAACAGCATTTCTGCTGTTCTGCTGATTCCGATGGAGTGGTTGTCTATCTCGGTATCCAGTTGGCTATAAGATAACCTTACTCTAAGTTGGAACATGTTCGCATTCGAAATATGGAAATCTAAAATACTAGATATAATAGAAACAAAAAAAAAAACAGAGCAACATAGCTAGCTAGATTATTTTTAACAAAAAATAGTTTATTCATTACGAAACATTTCTTTTCATTTGTAGATATTCTTTTTCGTTCAATAAAGAAAATACTGAAAAAATAGCAATATTGACAATTTTTAAAAAAAGTTTTGGGCAAGGGTCCAGAGGCCGAAATCAATGAAAAATATAATTTTTAAAATTTAAAATATTTTTTGTTGTATTTGAAGCGACACTCCCCGACTTCTATCCAGTTTATTTGTTGTTAAAGTGCATTTGCGCATAATTTTCATCACGAAAATCAAACGATCCCTTCTCGAAATATGGGGGTCATTCTCTTTTATACAAATATACATTTATGCAGATATTTTACTGATCGTAGGGATGGTTTTTTAACATAATCGCTCTCAGTGTCACTGCACCTGCAAAATAAGATTATGTCAACACCATCTAAGTTAACTCTACATTGACCCTTGAGGAAGAGGACATAATCTGACAGCCCACTCAAAGATCTAATAAACGATTCGTCACCAAGTCCGGTATCAGGGCTCCTATTGGAGAAAATCAGAATAGGCCCTCTTGTGGTCGGAGTGATATTTAAACATGCTTCCACCTACCCCAAACAATCTAAATGTAAATCTAACACTATGGCCACGAGGCCAAAGCAGGTTCTTCGCTTGTATGTTTACACGAAAATTAGTTTTGTTCATTTTGACGTTCAAACGTAATGATTTTACCACAAAGATATAAGTTAACACACAAGTTCCCACAGACCAATTCCCAGAATCCCAACGGCATTGCAACATTCAGTACACGAGCTCCCGCAGTCGAATTCTTAGAATCTCGACTGCACTGCAATTTACCTTCAATTCACTCGAGACAAATTTCCAGGGAATTGACCTGGATACAAGTAAACGATGCAAGTAGCTTAATAAGCAAAAATAAGTAATAAATAAATGTTCGGGTATCAATGTAAAATCAGTTCTAAGTTTGAGGTAAATAAAGAGGTAGTTCCTCACGAAAAAACTTTTTTTTATTAAAAACGTCGCATTAAAATATTAACTGGCGCCCGAGCAGGGACAGAAGACAAAGTTTTTCATATAAATCTATCGAGTGAATTTGTGAAAGCTAGAAAGTGTTTTGAAAAATAATAAAGTAGTGTTTTAAGTTAAAATCAGAAAGTGAACTGAAATAAAATAATCAAGAATAAATTGATAACAAGTAAAAACCAAAGCTTCACTTAATTCTAGTGTATGAAGACTTGACAGGTGGCAATTAATAGCTTAAAGACCTATGAAATCAGTGTAACAGTGTAGTGGTAAAACTAAGGCCCCCGAGTAACTGTGTAACCAGTAAAAAGGAGTTCAGCTCGAGAACAGCCGACCATACAGTTTCATCTGAAAGACCGCCCTCAGCCCCAACCAACCCAACGCACTCACCGGGTAAAGTGCACGACGGATCATCTTAGAACTCCATAAGGGACAATGCACATCGTGGGATTGTTTTTTATGTAAGCTATTATTAAGTTATATTTCTTAGACACATAAATATAAATTAATTTAACTAAAGTGAACAAAATATTCAAATTTGAATTATACGTTTTTTTTCATTATTATAAGCAAAATTTTACCATATTATCCATAAAAGCTAGAAATCTAATAAGCACCCTCAAGCCGATTTTTTTTAAAATAAAAAAGCCTTTTCTTTAAATCTTTTCACCTCCGTAAAAATGAATCCTAATAATTTAATCCGACCACCTCGACTTGTTGTTAATGACAATCCGGCACCTGCTGCCGCAGCTCCTCCTCTTAACCAGAACGAACCTCTAAATCTAAACGCTCTCACAGAACAAATTACAGTAATCGTTTCACAAGTATTAGCAAGGGAAGGACGACATATTATTAACAATATACTCAATCCAAGTTCCGACATTAACAATGACATCGACCAGGTTATCGACATAAACGGTAATAGGGACCTCTCAGATCTAGACAAAGTACCTGATATCGCCAAAAGTCTTCGCGAGTTTTCAGGCCAACCGGGAGAGTTTAGCTCCTGGAAAAAGAGTGTAGATAGGGTCCTTACGATATATGATCATCTTAAAGGGACTCCGAAGTATTATGGAATATTAAGTACAATAAGAAATAAAATCGTAGGGCAAGCTGATATTGCCCTCGAATCGTACAACACGCCATTGAATTGGAGCAAAATTTCAAAGTGCTTAACCTTGCATTATGCCGACAAGAGAGATCTTGGTACACTTGAGTACCAGATGACAACTCTTGTGCAAGGACCTAATTCAATTCCTGAATTCTATCAGGTTGTTTATCAGCATCTTTCGCTAATCCTAAACAAACTATCCTGTATGGAGATGAGTACAGAGTCGCTTAATAATATGACTCAATCCTACAGAGACAAAGCATTAGACACCTTCGTAAGGGGATTGCGAGGCGATCTACCACGTCTTTTAAGCATTAAAGAACCAGTCGACCTTCCACAGGCCTTACATCTGTGCCTGAAGCTGCAAAACGTAGACTTCAGAACACAGTATGCAAATAACAGCCAAAACTCTTCGCGCAAAACTCAATTACCCCCTGTCCTATCCCCAAAACCAATACCAGCTCCGCGAGGCAACTTCTACCCAGAATTGCTACACAATCCACAAATGCAAATGAGACCAACACCTGAAAGACGACTGCAACCAAACCCTTGGCCACAATATGGTCAACCGTCTAGACCACATTATCAAAACGCTATTCAACAAAATTCTTGGCCACAAAATGTCAATCCAATGAGACCACAATATCACAGACCTCAACTACCACCTAAGCCTATGGATATAGATCAGAGCATTCATTCAAGACAGGTGAACTATGCTAATCGACCACGAATTCCGCAGATACAGAAACGACATCATCAAGGTAACTCCAATCAGGTTCACCCCCCAAATAAATCCCAAAGAATCTTTAACACCGAACAGAACAACAACGAACAAGAAACGGAACCATCACCAGACAACTGCGAAGGAGAAACATATCCCGAGAACGCGGACAGTAATCAAAATACGCAAACGTATGAAGAATATGTGGAATACTACGGTAACCCCCATTTCGACGAAACAGAAGAATTAGACGATATCTATTTTTTAGATTAAGTCGTTCTTCACTTCCCTATTTTGAATTTAAGGTGAAAAGTGGAGAAACGCTCAAATTTTTAATAGACACGGGCTCTAACAAAAATTACGTGCAACCTAAACGTATAAGATTCCCTATTTCTAACGAAAAACCCTTTTTTGCTAAGTCCGTAGGAGGTAATGTAAAAATTACCCATCACTCATTTATAAATTTATTTAAGCAAAATGGGAAAAAATTAAAATTCTTCATTCTTCCCAGCCTGATCTCCTTCGATGGAATAATAGGCAACGATTCTCTTAGAGAACTCGAAGCTGTTATTCATACCAACGAAAACTATATGACTATCTTCCCCAACATCCAAATAAAACTTAAACAGCATATTACAGAAAACGTTAATAATATAAATTTACGACTTTCGCACCTTTCCGACAATCAAAAAAGTAAACTCAATAAAATTATCGAAAACTGCCCTACACTTTTTGCAGAACCCAACAAGAAACTGACATACACTACGACAGTAAGAGGCGAAATACGAACTAATATAGATACACCAATTTACTCCAAATCCTACCCATACCCAATGGCATTGAAAGATGAAGTGGAAAAGCAGCTAAAAGAACTACTTAATGAAGGGATAATTAGACCATCGAAATCGCCATACAACTCTCCCGTTTGGATCGTTCCAAAGAAAATGGACGCATCCGGGGAAAAGAAATATCGTATGGTTATAGACTATCGTAAACTAAATTCGGTTACTATCTCTGATAGGTACCCTATCCCCGAGATAAACGAAGTCCTTTCTAATCTTGGCAAACAGAAATACTTTACCATCATTGACCTCAAAAGCGGGTTCCACCAAATCTTACTCAAACATACTGACATAGAGAAAACAGCATTTTCGGTCAACAACGGGAAATTCGAATTCGTTCGCCTACCCTTTGGACTGAAAAATGCCCCCGCGATTTTCCAGCGCGCTTTAGACGACATTCTTAAAGAGCACATTGGAAAAAGATGCTACGTATATATTGACGACATCGTCATATTCGGTGAAACCGAAGAAGAACATTTCAGGAACATAGAATTAGTATTTAAAACCCTCGAGAATGCTAATATGAAAATCCAATTCGATAAAAAAAGGAAATTGAATTTTTAGGTTTCATCGTCGGTACAGATGGTATTAAAGCCAATCCAAAGAAAGTCCGCGCAATAGTCGATATGCCTCCTCCTCAAAATCTTAAAGACCTTCGCTCGTTTCTAGGAATGTCAGGGTATTACCGACGTTTCATTAAGGACTATGCGAAACTTGCTAAACCCTAAAATCCCTTTTAAGAGGGGAAGATGGACGCGTGTCCAAAAATGCTTCAAAAAATAAAGTGATTCACCTTGACAAAACTGCTTTCAATGCTTTCCAAAATTTAAAAAATGCACTAGTGTCCAAAGAAGTTATACTTTCTCATCCCAATTTTAATAAAAGCTTCGAGCTAACAACAGACGCATCAGACTACGCTCTAGGTGCTGTGTTATCTCAGGATAACAAGCCAATTACATTCCTCTCCAGAACGTTAAGCACAACAGAAGAAAATTATGCTACCAACGAGAGGGAAATGTTGGCAATAATTTGGTCTTTGAATTCATTAAGAAATTTCCTATACGGATCTAGAAAAGTCATTATCTTTACCGATCATCAACCACTCACGTTCGCGCTGAGTCATAAAAATACAAATTCTAAGATGAAGAGATGGAAGGCGATATTAGAAGAGTAGGTATAATTATGAGCTCAAATATAAACCGGGTAAAGCAAATATCGTTGCAGATTCCCTTTCAAGACCCCCATTAGCAGCCCAAATAAACTCAATGACACCAACAATGCACAGCGACGAAAGTTCATCTCAGAACCTAATTCCTTCGGTGGAAGTACCCGTTAACGTCTTTCGCAATCAACTTATCCTCAAAATAGCTGACGAAAGTAGTTACCAAATCAAACCCCTTTTTTCAACACATACCAGACACATTGTGACAAAACCAACATATTCGGAATCAGACATAATCAACATTTTTAAAAGATACCTCAACCCACATATTGTTAATGGCCTAATGACCAATGAGCCTATACAATGGGTAAAATACAGGAAATTTACCCAATCCACTTCAAGAGCTATAGAATTCGTTTTACGCAAACAATTGTCGAAGACGTCGAAAGTGAGACTCAACAGGAAGAAATAATACTTACGGAACACCGACGAGCACATCGCAACGCCTACGAAAACCGACTCCAAATCTTACAAAAATTCTACTTTCCGAAAATGGCAGCTGGAATTAAACGAATAGTTAAAGACTGCTCTATATGTAAGGAAAACAAATACGAGCGACACCCAAATAACCCAAAATTAAATCTCACACCCATTCCAAATTATCCTGGACACACTATTCACCTAGATATATTTTCCACTGAAAAACACCTTGTCCTAACAGCAATAGATAAATTTACCAAATATGCCCAAGCAAAAATAATCGAATCTAGATCCATTGAACACATCAAACCACACCTGCAAAACATATTATATTTTTTTTGCATTCCCGAAGTAGTGATAATCGATAACGAAAAATCACTCAACTCTATTTCTATACTCTCTATGATGGAAGATGAATTGAAGATAAAAGTCTTTACGACACCCCCCTACAAAAGTGAAATTAACGGCCAGGTTGAACGCTTCCATTCAACATTGTCAGAAATCATGCGATGCTTGAAGGCCGATGGACGCCCTCGTTCATTTGAGCAATTGCTCAACAGAGCTCTTAACGAGTACAATTTCACAATACACTCTACAACAATGAAAAAACCAGTTGAACTATTCTTTGGACGTTCCCCAAACATAGACCCAGACAAATTTGAAGAAATACGACTCAACAATATCGAAAGACTAAAACTAAAACAAGAAAAAGATCTAGGCTACCATAACAAAAAGAGAAAGCCTATTAGACAATATAACCCAGGAGACATAGTTTACGTAAAACACAATAAACGAATAGGGTCAAAACTAACAATCAGATATCGAAAGGAAATTGTCAAAGAAAATAAACACTCTACAATCATTACTAACTCTGGCAGAACAGTTCACAAGAGCAATATCAGAAATTAGCACTTAATTACCATTTCAGATACCTTCTTAATTTCGGTAGGACCGAAATCCAGATACTGGACTTTAAGAACGCTCAAGTGGTAGCAATACATACAGGCCACGCAAGACTACATACAGGAAACTTTAAACTTATTCACGTGATCGACTTGGACCAATACGAGACAAGACTAAATGAACTAACCCCAATTATTTTTACTCACAGAAATAACTCCCTGTACCCCTATCTTAAACATGAAATTACTCAGATTCAAAATCTAATACATCATCTTAAACCACGGAAGGTGAAAAGATCCCTTGACTTCATAGGGTCGGCTTGGAAGTGGGTAGCGGGTAACCCCGACCATGAGGATTATATAACTATAACAGAGAAAATGAACAATATGTTACAAAATAACAATAAACAGATTATAATTAATACACTGTATAATGAAAGAATGAACAATATTACTAAAATGTCAAATGAAATTTTAAAATCAATCCAAGAAAATAAAATGCTAAATAATGAAATTTTAATAAATGTTCAATATAAACTTAAAATATTTAAAGAAGAACTAGAACATCTAAATTATGCCATACATTGGGCTAAAATCGGTATTATTAACTCTCTTATATTATCCAATCAAGAAGTTAACTTGGCCTTAAGCACCATATCCAAAGAAAATTTGCCTTTCAATACTATTGAAGAAGCCTTAAGCTTCGCAGAAGTAAAAATTGCAAGCAATTCAATCTCAATACTTTATATTATAAATATACCCCTAGTAACTCAAAATGATTATGTAAAACTTATCCTAAAACCCGTAAAAAGAAATAATATTGCAACAGATTTATTGTTTAAAACAATTTTGAAATCTGAAAACGAAACGTATGGTTTAAAACAAACCTGCAAGTCATGTTACCATTTTTCAATTTGTAAAATCCAAGATATTGTAAATCTAACTAACACAGCATGTATTCCTAATATTTTAAAAAGTGTAAAAGCTACTTGCAACATAATAAACAATCAACATCTACCACAAATAGACGAAGTATCAACAGGCGTAATTTTACTCAATGATTTTAATGGGACCTTAGCAATGGAATCAACACAGCAAAGGCTCGATGGCACATTTTTAATCAAATTTCATAATACCAGCATTACCATCAACAACAGAACATTTACTTCACGAGAAGCATCAGAATATCAAGCACTCCCCGCAATCCTTCAACTAACCCCAAAAGAGAAGCAATACCGTAAATTCCTTTCATTAGAAATGATGAACGAGTTACATATAAACAATACGAACGAAATTGAGCTTTTACAATTAAAAGCTACAGCACACAGTTTTACCATGTATGCAATCATACTCATAATAGGCTTAGCTGCAATTATAGCCACCTACAATATCTGCAAGCGAAACAACACCGAAATCATCATCCAAAATCCGGAACCAGAATATCCGCAAATCCATCCCACTTCAGTAATAAATCACACAGTTCGGTCACCTACATTGAAGTTCAACGACATCCCATACTTTTAATAATTGATTGAGGACAATCAAATCAAGGAGGGAAGAGTTAACACACAAGTTCCCACAGACCAATTTCCAGAATCCCAACGGCATTGCAACATTCAGTACACGAGCTCCCGCAGTCGAATTCTTAGAATCTCGACTGCACTGCAATTTACCTTCAATTCAATCCAGACAAATTTCCAGGGAATTGACCTGGATACAAGTAAACGATGCAAGTAGCTTAATAAGCAAAAATAAGTAATAAATAAATGTTCGGGTATCAATGTAAAATCAGTTCTAAGTTTGAGGTAAATAAAGAGGTAGTTCCTCACGAAAAAACTTTTTTTTATTAAAAACGTCGCATTAAAATATTAACTTATATGAGAGCTACCTATACTTAAAATGAAAAGTTACGCAGGGGTGGCTGCATTTCGTTCAGAAGGTTATTTTAAATTATTAATCATCGACAATTTGTTAGACCTACATACTTAGTTTTGGTTGTTCATTGTCAATTCAATTTAATTCTCATTATGCGAGGACAAACATATATCGACAAATTCAAATGAACAAGAAATAAGTAAAAACTATTGGGAAATTCGATATAATTAGCAATAGTCAATTTAAATGTAAATAATTATTCGCGCTTTCAAAAATGAAAGGCTACCAATTATACCGATGTATATACAAATAAAAAATATTTAACATTTAAATATTAATAACGTGCGCAAAACGGTATAATTGCAAAAATGCTCGTTTTCGCTACTTAAACCTTTAACACACTTTTCATATATATTGTAATATAGACCCCCAATTTCGGTTAATTAATGCACTGCTAACAAATGCAAAAGAAAACACAAACTTGAAGCACCATTAAGCCATACAATTGAGAGAGCTCGCGATAAGTCACCTCCGTTATGCGTCAAATGCTTTTCCATTTGGGTAATAGATGTAGCTGTCTAAATTAATTATAAATCAAGGCTAAGCTGTACAAAAGCAATCGAAAACAATAACAAATTCCGGCACACACATAATTCCAGGTAGGTATTCCATATCAAGACCAAAATACACCCAACTACCTTCCTTATTGTGAAAGTCACAAAAAGATACAGAGATACATATATTTTTGCACTGCTCAGATGTAAACAGCCAAAGCAAATGTAAATCTCTAATGTGAATACGCAAATAACTATGGCTTATATTCATTTATTGAACAAAAAAATAAAAATTCCATTCGGGGGAGTTATGCAAACAAAAAGTAGAAAAACAAAAATCAACAACACTTGTATTACTAATAATAATACAAATATACATTTCACTGGCTTTGTCATAGCGCACTCAGCTTTACATCGTGCTGTATTTTCACCTTTCTCTCCCACGTTCAATTAAACAGTAATCAAGCATCAATTAATGATTGGGCCAGGGACGTATTTTGCGAAGTTGGCACTGTAAAGGGGCCCACATTAAAATATTGGTTCTCGTTTGATTTATCTTACAAATGTGTGAACGAGGTAGTGATCGATGTCGGTAATAGAGCGAAGTGCAATGTATTTGATCTCAAAAAGTAAACAGAAAACTTAAAACATATAAAATATGCATAAATACATAATATCAAGTACGAAATAAGTCTTCGGTGTGTAGAAGTGTACCTCTTACCAAAAGACTCTTGCCAGGATAAATATGGTAACTGCACAAGCCTAAGACTCAGTTTTTGAAACAAAAACTACGCCTTTTTTCTTGTCAAAATCTAGACTTGACATCGGGTTGTAATCGTCTTTGTTCTCAGATGATAATGATCTGCCTTCGATACTGCGTCACTTTGAAATATGCAAACCGTATACCTATTACGATTATAATCATATTGAAATTTATATTCTTAAACTCTGTGCAGTTATATTTATGCAAAGAAAATAGCCGCCAAATAGGTATGCTATCTACCATTAACTTATTATGAAATAATCGGTCGGTTCACTGCTCCTACCTTCGGGTAGGGGTTAGAATTTACCCGAGGTAGGCATGCCTGTCGTAAGAGGCGACTAAAATCCAACCTAGATAAGATTAACCGCGTTTAATTTGCGGAACACGCAGGATCTTTCATTGGAAAGTAACCTGTCAAAAGTTTTTATTTAATGATAGAAAAATTGCTTGATATAAGTTATATCTTAGTTGCAGTATCTAACAATTTTTAGAAGGGTGGTGTTTTTAGTCAGTAAAAATCTGACACTACTATGAGAACGCAGCAGCATCCATCCCTGACGATTTCATTCAAACCTTTGAAAATCGATGCGAGATCATTTAGACAAAGTGTGATATCATGCACTTGTAATTCGAAAACCCTATCGTTCAGTTGGATCTATATCGTGTCATCTATGACCTATGAACATTTTAAGTGCATGTCTGTGAAATGAGTGTGTTTTTTCTCCAGGTTATTCCTATATATTTACCTAAGTCGATTGGCTTCCTCATTGCCGCATTATGACTGCCAATTCGTTTTCGAACCATAACTTATGATGCCCTCAGCAACGATGCCACCTCCTCGGCAGATCGCTGCCATCGACAATAAAGAAAGCACACACTTATGTAACTCGCTAACGCATCGAATCGTCTCGAACAGCTTTCGCATTTTTGTGTTGTGCTTTAACCCCTTATTGCATGAATTATGAAGGCGTGGAAAAAAAAATTTTTTTTTTATGAAAACTTCTTTTATTAGGCTTTATTAAGTAAATTATAGTACAAAAAAATTTTAAATGTTTTTTATTCTTTTAATTTTATAAACAATCCATATATGGCTTCGTATGCATTGTGGCAAAAAATAAAAGGTTCATATTTGGCTTCGTATGAATTAAAGACAAAACCGGAAATTATGTCTTGTGAAAATCTTTAAAACAATTTCTTTCCTCATTGAGGCATAGGAATACTTCACATTTTTGGCATTGTATAAAGGATCGATATTTGTTACAATTTTGACATAATTGGCGTTGATTTTTCTTCCATTCTGGGAAATGATCCAAGCAGTCGGATCGCACCGTATCAAGAGGTACGTCTTGATGTCTGTTGGGAGTTTTCCGTGGCATTTTGTTGGGTATTGGTGAATTAGACAAGCTGGGTGGAGTAGCTGCTCGACTTGTTGTTGGAGTACTGGAGGTCGGTGTACCGGCAGGACGACCACGTTTTCGGGCCATAATAACCTTTCCTGATTTACGCAAATGTTCGGAAACTGCAAGCTTGAACGCGAACAGCGGCATGTATTCGTTTTCGTGGATTCGGCGCCAAAGTACCCATGCATTTACAAGACTCATACCGAAACCAGTTCATCATCACTCAAAAATCCATCACCAGGAATTGGATTAACAAACTTGGAACTTCCATAAAAGGTAGAAGGTTTCATTTCTGTAAACAACGAAAGAACCTTGAATGCATATAAAGCCATATGTGAACGGCCGGGTTTTGTGGGGAATGCATACGAAGCCATATATGGCAAGTTTAAAAAAACCATCAACAATCAAGTAAAAAAAGCACCAACACAAAACCCATTATATTTGCCAGTTCTTGAATATTTATACAATATATAATATTTTTTTTTTTAATGTTTACTGACTGTTTTCTATAGTTTTTTTAATTTTAAAATGCACCTTCGATTGATCTTTGCTTTAGCCTCCGAACACGCTTCACAAATTCTCGAATAGTTTGACAAGTTGTGCGTTGCATCGACAAAAATAACGGAATTCCGTTACACAAATATATGTTTTGTAGAGAGAACGTTAACCAAAAAAAATTATTGATAACAACAACGAAAAAAAAAGCTCAAAATTGAAGGAAACCATATATGGCTTCGTATGCGATAAGGGGTTAATATGCAATCAACATAGGTCAGCCTCAGCATCTTTAGAAATCGCAATTCATTTATAGTTTTAGTGGTTACTGGTCCCCACACACACTGGCTACATGCTTGATTTGAATTATTGTGCTTGCTGTTCTACATTATGCGTTCAATAAATGAAGATATAATTTGTTTCTATTTGTGGGTTTTGTTTATCTTTATTTTTGTGATAGGCGAGTTGATAGCTGTGGATCTGTATATAATTGAGCATGAAGTTTTCTTTGAGTTAAGCAGTTTCTGTGTCTTTTAGATTACTGCGATGAAAATAAACCCTGTATCCCCGTAGGGTAGAACAAGATTGACTCGATAGTTAACTCTTTTAATTCTAGGAGTTACACCAAAAGGCGTAGTCGTAAACGTAACAGTCGTAGAACCGACTTCCTAAATTGAAGGACTACTTACTTGGCATTTGAGCTTCAAAATGATCGCGGCTAACCGTGGTTTCAAACAAAACAATATTCAAAAAGTCGCCATCAAAAATACCCATTCACGAAAGTCGATCATAAACAGTATAATAGTACCTATACCTTAATACATTTTATAACTCATTTAAGCTAGCCAAATGGTTTTCATAAAAATGTTAGTTCTGCCCTTGAATGCAACCGCAGAGATGCTGTAGTTATTTATAGGAAGCTTACTTACTTAGTCCATAGGACTTGGCTCTCGAATGTTCTAGAAGAAGGTTACACACCTCACAGGTTGACGGTTGGAGTTGAAAATTGAATATATCGTTTATTACTCGAACAAGATTCAAAGGGTAGGTAACCGTTTTACAGCCTTTTCTACTTATTTTACTATTTGTGGAGCTTTCCAATAAGCTAAGCCTGCCCATATCTGGAGCGAAAAGACGTATGCCACCATCTCGAAGAAAATCTTATACCAATCTTAAAACGGTTCAATGTAACGATATGAATAAGTATTCGTTTCCAAAGGAGACTCGGATTCAAATGGAGGCAATCGAGATATATATGACAAAAACCAGAGCAAGGAAAGAACTATAAACATCTGCCAACCAAAACGCATCAACACAAGCCACTGTACTTTTTATAAGAATCAATGAAGCCAGGCTGGGAATCCTTCACAATAGACACTCTTGGAGTTTTGTATTGAAATAAACGAAAAAAAAAATTCCCATTCACTATCTGTGACACTAACACTAACTATGACAAGTCAGCGATCTCTAAGCAAATCTTTTTTGGACTCCATTGAAAAAGTCTCGAAGAATTTTATTTTAGAACTATGTAATAAAATTTTTGAATTCCACAGATTGTAGGTACCTATAGCTAGGTTCTCCTCATTTAAGTATACCACACCTGCCTTCCGAGCTTTTTTTTCTCACACCGCCGTCGTATGCATGGGGATTACGTTTTGAAAACGTTTCTTATGCGTCTCAAGAGAAAGTTCTTTTGAGTTTTCAAGCCCTGCTCGTTGTTTCCATTGGTTTCTCCACTTAAGTAAAATGTGAATCTTATACCATTTTGCTTGAAATTTGTTTGTGCATTACCGTGAGAGAATACTTCATTGTAATTGTCTTGATGTCAATCTTTAAAATTTTTTAAAAATATTGCATTTCCAAGATCATTATCGAATTTTTAATCTGCGTAACGCACGAATCACTCCATGTTATAGGCTCTTCAAAATCGTGTTCTTCGAAAACTTTTTCTAAAATTTTAAATAATGCCGAGCAATGTCGTTTCCACTTCTGCCACCTGTATATCCAGACCATAAAACACAATAAATTGTGTTTGTTGTTGTAAGACATGCGGTTAGGTTAGGAAAACGTTAAGTTTTGAACTGTGGAAGATCGTGGACAAGTTAAAACATTTTGGATTCCCTTTTCTGATTTCATACACACTCTTTCGTCGCAACTATAGATAAGTTTCGCAATTGCCACATCTGTCAGCTTTTGGTCGATGGAAGTCTAAATTGAAACTTGTATTCATTTTTTTTTTCGATAACAGCTCTGCTTTACAGGATCCTCAGTTTGGTTTTTATAAACATACATTTTAGTTATGTTTAAGTTAGATTCTAAGTACAACTTTGATGTTTCGGCTCGTGTGTAATGAGACTCAACTTTTGAGACTGGATTTATACAAGCCATGTACATATTCTAAGACCTTGTTTTCTGGTATCCTTTTAATTGATTTTAAGCCGCTTTTACTTCTTTTAGCCATACCAGCAATATAATTTTGAAATTTGTGAGCATTGTAGTCTGGTTTTTGAGATACCTACCTATGCAAAGGTTTACAAACTTGCAGTCTATTATTCTAACATATAACATTTCGACGCGACTGTTGTGATCTACTTTTTTTCTTCACTATTCTATTACTAAAGGGTCCAACTCCATGACTTCACCCTCGCATAAAGTAGTACCTACCTAATAATTTCTTCAAAATAATTTTAGGTGGGAATTTTTCAGTTGCAAGAAAACTAATACTGTAACCGATGTAGGAGATTAACTTACCAAAACTTAAATAATAACTTGTTCAAAACATTATTTATTTAATCTTCAATGTGAATCTGGTAAATTAGGCACTTCTTGCTTCAAAACACTTTCACTCTTCCCTCAAATATATTAAATGACATAAATATCTTTAGCTCCACACAATATTACTAGCTCCAATCCCTTGGGGGCTGTTTTCCCTATTTTCTAGATAGATACAGATACAATAAACAACATGGATAAATTGAACTAGTGAAAAAGGACACAATCTGTAAGATCAGAAAATTAGTAAAATGTCTCATAAACTTGGTAACACAAAAACTAACAGAGCTTGGCATCTAAGCATATTATGTTAAGGGGCCTACACACGAGCTCGAAATCAACGAAATCCTCTTGTCGCTGACCCCCCCCTCCCAAACAATGTTTTTTTCCACATGGTTGTATATTTGCGGACCATTGTCGAAGTATTTCCGATGCAAATAACTGAAGAAAAATTGCAATTTTTTTTTATTTTCCCTCAACCAATATTTCGTAAATATTTTAAGCAAAAGTACACTTAAAAAAAAAATAGTTGGCGCAACAGGTCTGTAGGGACCCTAGACCTTGCTTCCCACAACCATTCGTTTTGTGATAGTTTTTCATTTTTGGAACTAATGGAAGGTTTCTACAATTTTATGCCGATGGAGAAGCTCTTTCAAGACAGTTATACTCTCGGATGTTTGTCAGACCATGAGTTGGAATTTGGGTTTTTGCGGGATTCAAACCTTATTCCCAAAACAAAAAAAATGCTATCCACACTACCGAATAATTTCAAATTAAACGGATAAAATTCTATGAACTAAGTTGCTAATAATATGGTGAGCTGGAAGTTCTGAAGTTTCGAGACATTTGTCAATACGTGTTTCTATGTATCAATACTAGCGCACCAAATCAAGCCACTTTCGTAAAAATATAGCTTGTACACAAAGCAACAGTAAATCGGCCAAAGTTGGTGGTCTTAGTATTGTCTCTGGACTATGTACCGTCCAATCATGCCTAGTGTGACAGTCGGCGACATCTTTGCCGGAAGAAATGACGTGCATCAACCAAACACAAATTCATTACGAAAAACCTTGCGCAACTTATGGTAAATATTGTTTAAGCATAGTCCTTGTGAAAATAGCTTATTCAATTTTCACCCCTTTTAGGTCTAGCTGTTTCTATTTGGCGTGCAAATTTGTTGCAAATGTTTGCGGTGCAGTCATCCATCATTTTTGTGGACTCACGCCAAACAGTCGCATCAGTGGGCTTGTGGTGTGTTTGAGTTGTTCAAAGCTTGTTGGTTCGTTTTTACCCCCCACGACGATATGGCATGAGACCATGAGACGAAAAGTTAAGCAATACGAATTTTATTGACCGTTGCGGTCGCGACAAGATTGTGCGTATAGTATCTTGGGCTTTGTGTTTAGCTTGGCCACTACTCCGGTTGGATTGTTATGATGAATAATTGCAGCCTTTGCGGTGATTTGAGTGATCCCGAGATTAATGGTAATATGGGAAACCTTAAACTATAGTCATTTTTTTTTTTTTGAGTTACAAAATTTTGGTTTACTTTGTTTTAAGGCCGCTGAAACATTCCACGTTCTGTGGAAAAGAGGTTGGGCCATCATTGACGTCGTGCGGACAGATGGTGCAGCATAAAAATGTCCAATCAGTCGATGTGATCAAGTCAACGTAATCGACGTGCTATACTACCACATACAAAAAAATTGGTTAGGTTATCTGCTTCTGCTACCTTTGGAGCCATTTTTGAGGAACTGTCGTATTTTGCTTAAATCCTCTCGAAGTACTGTCCCAGAGTTTGCGTTCTATTCGACAAGTGAAAAGGTATTTCCTCATCTTCTTCGTCCATGGAACTGCGGCAGAAATCATTTGCTGTGACCCTTGTCGTCGCGCTAGGTGCCGCAAAGTCGTCAAATGTCGACATCCAATAGCCCTTGCACAAGAGTTGTTCTTCTTTTTGTCCGACGACATAAACGACCCTGACTAGAACAATAGCGCAGTGTTGTTATATCGTACGTTATGTTATATACCACGATATCTCGAAAAAAAATCATCTCGAAAGCAAAAATCTCGAATGTAAAAATCTCGAAAAAAAAATTCGAAAGCTTAATCTCGAATAACAAAAATCTTGAAAAAAATAGAATTAATATTAATATTTTGGGTTGGGTACGATTAACCGCTTTGAAAAATACCGATTGTAAAAAATCGATCAACAAATTACAGAAAAAAAATGTCGACTGTTCAAAATATCGACCGAGAATATTTTATTTTTTGGTATTCGTACGTTTCCCAATTTTTGAGACAATGTTAACAATTTGCGCAAATTATGAAATGTATATTGGGGGGGTTGTCATGTCATGCTGCCCCCTGCAACCCCCTGCTTTTATTTTCGAGATTTTTTCGAGATATAGTCTTTCGAGATTTTTGTACATTCGAGTTTTTTGCATTCGAAATTAAAAAAAAAAGTTTCGAGATTCTTAGCCTTCGAGATTTTTGTCATTCGAGATTACGTCATGATCCCTTCGTGGGATAAACAAAGAGAGAGTCCTAACAACACCGCAAGAGCATTCGCTGTTTACTTCATATTATGGATCTGCCAGGTTGACTTCAGAAAGCGTCGTCTCGCCTTGCGGTTTCAGATGGCTATACTTGAAGTGAACCACGGAGTGTTGCGTTTTTTTGTACAAGGAGTTATTAACCTTCGCGATTGTTTTGGAACATCTTGTGATGTTGCCTTTTCGAGACTATTTTTAGAGTGGGTCTCCTTTGGCCATTACAATACAAGCAGAAGTGTCGTATTTTTTGTAACGTCATGCTTTTGACTTACAGGCTTCTTTAGACGTTCATGCATTTATTTGTATCTTCTTCATTTCTACTGGTATGCAAAGCATCTTTGTCTCAGCTGCAATGTCTATAGCAATGTTAGCCTTATCTACAAAGAACAGGTGATTGTTTTGTCGTCATGGCAAGTGGTTTCGTCGATCATATGTATATCCAAGACATAATCAAGCTTGGGAAGCACTGTGCCACTTAGTTTTGAAGAAATGTGTTAACAAACTGGCACTGCCCCTTTATGCTCTTTTCCAGCTCTCAATAAGGTATATATGGTATTTTCCCTAAATTGTGGAAGGACTCATTTATCATACCCATCCACAAAAAGGGGTGCAAGAGTGATATCTCTAATTATAGACACATTGCTAAGCTCTCTTCTATACCTAAACTTTTTGAGAGCATAGTTTACGATGCCATCTTCTTCCATTGTAAATCAATTATCGACATGTTGCTTCAAGGGTCGATCTACAACCACAAACCTTACGAATTTTGTCTCTAACACACTATGTGCCTTGGAAAATGGTAAGGAAGTGGATGTTGCGGCTACCGATTTCGACAAGATCTCCCACAAAGTCATACTTTTCCAAATAAAAACGATTTGTTTTCCAACGCGGTTTACTTCATGGATAAAGTCTTATTTACAAGATCGAAAGTATAGCGTCCTTTTTAGATTTGCTGTCTCCAAGCCAGTCATAGCGTCCTCTGGTGTACCTCAGGGAAGTCATCTCGGACCTTTGATTTTTAACTTGACAATAAACGATGTTGTACGTGTCATTTTACTCTCAGACCTGGAGATCTACGCAGATGATATGAGAATCTGACCTGACCTGATCCACTTCTACACCTGGTGTCAACAGAATCGTTTAGAACTAAATAATAATAATAATTTTTGGCGCAACTGGTCCGTAGGGACCCTAGGCCTAGCTTCTCGCAACCATTCGTTTTGTGCGAGTTTTCATTTTTGGAACGAATGGAAGGGATCTACAATTTTATGCCGATTCTAAACGGCCAATTGAGAAGCTCTTTCATGACAGTTATACTCTCGGATGTTTGTCAGACGTTCGCGAGAGGTGGCGCAGTGAAAAAAAACCCTGAGTTGGAAATTGGGTTTTTGCGGGATTCGAACCTGAACCCCTCGCTTAGTAGTCCAACACACTAACCACTAAGCCACTGCGCCCGTTTAGAACTTAACGTGAACAAATGTCAAGATGTTACTTTCGCCAGCAAAAGCCATCCCCTGAATCAAAGATCTTATTTCATTAACAACGAGTCTGTCTCCACTGTTTCATCCATTCGTGATCTGGGCGTTATCTGCGACGCCCAACTTAACTTTCGTTCTCACAGCGACAACATTATTAGCAGAGCTAACTCTGCACTCGGCTTTGTTAACCGCTGGTCGAAGGAGCTCTCTAACACCTATGTCACAAAATCCCTTTTGTGAGACCACTTCTTGAATATGCCAGTAAAGTCTGTTCTTCTTGCCATCAAGTGCATATTTTGAGAATCGAAGCCTTACGTGGACTCGACAGGGATGACCGTCACAATTTACCTCCTTATGAGAATCGCCTGATGTTGCTCAATTTGCAGGCTCTCAGGACTCGTCGCGATAGCGCTGATATTAACTGATATTTATTCATCAGTTACTAACTGGAAACATAGATTGCCCATACCTACTGCATCAGATCTCATTAAACACTAAGGGAGCGTATCGGAATCCCGCTTTTTGAAATCCCGCTTTTCAAAAATCCCGAAAAAAAAGTTTTAAAATCCCGTCTGCTAAAATACTGTTTTTTTAAAATCCCGTCTTCTAAAATCCCGCTTGTTCAAAATCCCGATCTATTATAATCCCGCTTTGTAAAATCCCGCCAAAGCCCGCTAATCCCGTTTTTACAAAACATTGTTATCAAAAAAATAGGTGTTGGTTATATGCGCTTTTCTATTATATTATTATATATGTATTTAAAAATACCTACTCGACAAAAAATAAAATGCATCAGAATGTTTTTAGTTTTTACTGTAAGCACACATTTGTTTTTGCTTAATATTCTACATTTTTTTTACGCATTGCGAAAATAGTATGTAGATAATCGGCCCTAGCGAGGTATCCGTCGGAACGGAAAATTCTCCGATTTTATACGATTCGGAGGATTTTTGCTGCGAGGTATTGTTCGGAACAACTGTTCGGAGAATTGTTCCGACATTTTGCAGCGCATATCGGCGAATTACGTTGAAGTGCGATGAAGTGCATTTTCTTGTTTAATTTTTGACAGCTAGGCTCCGATATCCTCCGAGAGAATTTTTTTACGATATCCTCCGAGTACAATGAGTCGCGGAATTTATTCACGATTTGCGGTAAAGTGTTAAATAAATTAATAATAAACAATATAGCAACGAATGTGTTTGTATTTATTGACTAAATTTGTGTTTCCAGTGCAAAATCTAGCGAAAAACCAAGCACCAAACAATACGAGGATGTGAAGTCAATGCGTCATCGCATTTCAATTATATTTTCCGAGAACGGATACTTCGAATGCGATTTGCTGTTCCGACAGAGTATGCGCTGCGGAGAATTTTCCGTTCCGACGGATACCTCGCTAGGGCCGAATAATATATAATGCACATAAAAACCTACATCTTGCTAACAGTTTTACACTTATCATTTACTGCGGTAAATGGTTTGAAGTTTTTTTTGTTCCCTTTTGCAGAAAATCATATACCTAACATTACTATATATATATATTTTTTAATTATTGGAGATTGTCATATTTATTAGTTAAAAATGTATTTTGATATTATTTATTTCTTATTTTGCTACTTCCTCTAAAAATGATAAATGTTAAAATGAACTGCGTTTCAAAAAAAAAAAAAAACACTCATTGCTTAATTTATTTGAATTTTCTTATTATCCCGCTTTTAAAATCAAAAGTAGTTGTTTTATTTTAAAAAATCGCGCGATTTTTGAAAATAAAACAACTACTTTTGATTCTAAAAGCGGGATAATAAGAAACGGGATTATAAAAAACGGGATAATAAGAGGCGGGATTTTAAAAAGCGGGATTTTAAAAAAGCGGGATTATAAAAAGCGAGATTATAAAAAGCGGGATTTTAATAGCGGGATTTTAAGAATCGGCATTATAAAAAGCGGGATATCGAACCCAACCCAACACTAATCCTCGTCGTTTACGATCATTTCCCTTTTTCTTTTTTTTGATTGTAAAAAGAGAAAAATTATGCCTATTTTCTTAGGTATCTGTCAAATCATAACAATTTTTGTTTATTTAGTTCACATCATCGACAACTTGACGTTCGCCTCAGCTGAAACAACAAAATTAAGTCACAATAGATAGCAGAAGACGATTTTTTTAATTCAGAGCAAAAGTGGACTTACGGATCGAACTTTGTTCTTTTTCTTTTATTAGCATAGTATTTAATATAACTTTTGAATAAAGAATTTTAATTGACCGAATTGCATAAACAAGCATGTGCAAGTGTGCATTGTGCATGCCTGGAATTACTATTTACATCACATTAACGAATTTAGGCGGAAATAAGTTCGCCGGGCCAGCTAGTATATAATAAAAATTGTTATATTTAAATAATCATTTATGTTATGTTTGCGATTTTTTTAACCTTCAATATTTGTATCTTAATACAAGTTTACTTGATTGTTACTTTTTATACGCTTGTATTAAGCAATTAAGCAATTAAATTATTCACCAACAAATTTGCTACAATAATAGGACTGGATAGGTCGTAGCTCAAAATTTTGCCCGCGCTATGTACTTTTCCCAAAGTAAATACAAAATACGTTAGATACGATATAAAAAGCGAAACTCGAAACGACTTTTAAAGAAAAGCACTTTATTGATTGGAAGATCCCTAACAACTGAAATAAAAATTATTTTTCTTTATCAAAGGTTACCTGTTAGTGCTTACTCAACATGAAATTTTAAATGAATATGGGTTTAAGTTACTGGAATTTGCTTGAATATAATATGCGCTATTGCTTGTGCTTATATATGTAGGTATAGTGGATAAATGAACCTTGATTTCCGTGTGAAAGCAAGATAAATAAAAAAGGTATGGGGAAGTTATTTGGGATTTGAAAATATGGATTGTTTGGGATATGTAACTGACAGGTTACCCGGAAGTCTTCAGCTCTGTCTGTCTTAGAAAACGATTCACTTATTTATAAGACAAAGAAGAAATTTATGTTCAAGTGACTTGCTATACGATTTTGAGTACGCGTTTAACAATATCGAAAATTATTCATGTTCACGTACAGGCCCGCATATTACGAGTGTAATGTGCCATCAGTACTAAGCAAATGTACCAACTTCCACCCGAAAAGTACGTGACTAAGTTTTTAGCCGGCTGTTTGAAACAAATTTGCATCGTGGATCCTCAGACACATCACCATTCCTTATGCCAATGAGATCACCTGCAATATCAATGAATGCTACTTCGCTCAATTTTGTTCAATTCACGTTTGCTGTAGGCTCTTTTTCTCTTTTTCACCATCATTGTGCAGTAAATTTTTTTTTGGCCATTTTTCTTGCGTGAAGAGCTTTTTCTTTATTTTCTTTTACTTTTCACATCCATCGGAGATTGTGAAGCAAACTACACTGACTCATGTGCATGAAATCAATTTGCTTGCATTCACGAGATGAAAGAAGCAATTTTCTGTTTAACTCCGAAGCCAGTGGTACACAGGGCGGACCGTGGCAAAGCGATAAATAAGGATGTCAATTCGAAGAATAAATAAGGTTTTCTTTTTGTGAAATTATGAAATACATTATATGGTGCTATGGGTTGATATACTTTATGGTAGTGCATGAGGTAATTTATTGCAGACACGTGGTTATATAATTTCTGCAAGAGCCACTACAGTCAGTTGATAACTGGAACCGTTGAATGAAGAAAGGGTACCACACATACCAACAGTTTGTTGTGAAATGTTTGATTAAAGGGTTAACACTTTTCCGCCAGACGAGGAGGTTCCTCGTGATGAGGCTGAAAGAGTGTGTGGTCTTGGAAAACGATCGGTGCTCTGGCGTTTTGTAAAGTGGGTCAAATGGCATATATGGCCAGAGCAAATCTGTCGATAATGATATAATCTGGAGTGGGCAAACAGCGGTGAACTTATATACACACGTTGTGTAATTTTATGCATCCTAGGGCGGTGAATTGGAAAGGTCATCGCTGAAATTGTGATGCAATGACAAGGAATGGTGATGAAATCTTTATGTGGGCAAATGCCCATGCCAGTGAACAGTTAAGAGCGAATTCATAAAAGTGAAACCCAACTGTCTGGTGTCGTGATTCTGTGCGTATTGAAGATTGATCACTCCAATGCTGTGTGATTTTGTGTGTTCTGTTATGGAATATCCTTCAATTTCAGCGTCCCGGAAGCGAAATGTTGCAAATGCGCAATGGAAAATTTGGAACTACACGAAGATGATAAAACAATTTCCCAAGCATCGGCCTGCAAGTGTTTTAGCATCTTCTGTGAAGGGGCCTTTATCACCACATCTAAATCTGCATATCACTTCTGATGTGGGTTTGGGATCATGTTCACCTTTCAATTGAATATTGGAAAATTCAGCCACCGCCATGCCAAATTGGTTTGAAGATAACATACCTACATTGTTTTGGTTGTAGAGTATAAGAAGATATTACTTAATTTTTTGCTCTAAGTTTGTATTTCGATTCCCATCACAACATCTTCAGGCTTTTCCATTGCTCCACCTCTATTGCGAACGTCCGGCAAAAACCGATTGTAAAGGGTTTTTTTAATAAGGACGTGTTGATTGTTGAAATTGAAATAGGATTACCTACATTTTTTTTGAAAGGACCAATGCCATTATATATGGAATATAACATCATTCCACCATCAGCCTGAATTTCAGCGATGGATTAAAAGATATCGGTCGATTACAACTTGGCGACTTAAAAAAAAATCCCTATTAGGAAGAGTCCAGCGGAGTCAAATCTTATAACTCTGATCATTTCAGTTCTGCGAGACACAACCTTACCCGCCAGATCTTTTGTCATGCATAATGGTGGTCATAACCTTTGAGCCTCTGAGTCATTTGGATCTTGTATGGGTGTATGTTCAAGTCCCGATAAAAAACTTTTCAAGTTGAGGTCTGCGAACTTCCCAGTTCTGTAGCATGCCAGTGGGACTTAGCATCAGTGACTGAATAATAAGCACCAGATTATGCAGATGTCACCAAAACTGGATATTTCCGCAGCTGCCAACATATAGTAAAGGCGCAACGGGCCCATTACCTATGTTTTTATGACTTTAGGTTTATCTATTCACAATCAATCTCTTAGTTATACTTTTTTCTTTAAGTTGTCGAAAATTCCATAAAACCATTGAGTGACCTCTACAACACAAATGCTTTTGGACCGTCAGCAGACCATCACAACATACAGTCCTACTATAGTCTCAGTTTTTGATTGCAATATCATTCGTCTTGGTCTTGGTGAACATCGAGTAAACACCAAATAGCTCGTCCGCAGCAGGTGAGGGCGCCCCGAATAGCCCACTTGGGCTTTAATATGTTATGTTTATATGGTTTTCATTATGTTGTTGCAACGAAAACATGCTGCATTTAACTTAACCAAAGTATTATAACCTTTAAGTAGCTGCTGAGTTATTTTTTTGTTTATGTAACAATTCAATGTAACCACCAACATGCATTAAACAAATCCGCAACAAAATTAGGTGAAGCTGTAAATTTATACAAATGTTTTCAAAAAAAAAATAATCACTGCTTTCATTATATTGCAAAGAAATGTTTCTGTTTTTTTTTTTTTTTTTTTTTTTTTTTAATTTCTACATGTGGACGAACAAATTATTATTATATTATTATTATAGGTAGTATATCAAACATGCTATCGGAAATTCGAATTAGTTGTGATTTCTGATCAAAATCTTACAACGAATACTATTATTTTGGTCCGGAATTATTCGTGCCTCCAAAAAAGTGTGAAAAAAAAAGAAAAGTTTGGAAATTATTAAAATTTTTTATTTAAGGTTCAAAATTCCGAAAGACCTGTAGAAACAAATTGTTCTATTCATCAGAGTCTATATAAATTAATTGTACAAGGTATGTAAAGTATTGCGGAGATTTAAATGTATTTTTCACAACTTAAAACATATGGTTAAACAGGTATATCAAATGGTGAAAAATATGGCAGTTGTTACATGAAACATCATTAAAACATGAATCATAATAATGCAAAAACATTTTTCCTAGAAATGCTATTGAAATGAAGTTACAACAAAAAAACAATTGAATACTACAAAAAATGTTATTTCAACATTTATGGGTTCGGCTATCGGTTAATGGACGTCAAATATCGTGGGAACCGTCTGTTAAATATCTTGGCATACATCTTGACCCTAAACTAACATTTAAAGAACACATTACAAAAACATTAAAGAAAGCTGATATTGCTACTAAAATCCTATATCCCTTCATTAACAGAAAGTCTTTATTATCGATGGAAAACAAAATCATTATTTATAAAGTTGTCTTCCAATCAATTTCAAGTCAAGTCTGGGGTTGTTGCAACGCAACAAACCATAAACATCGCCACTTCAAATCAAGGCCACCGGCGGCAGTCTTATCCGTCGGCATTCTTTTCCGTCGGCACTGAAACTTCCGCGCCGATGTCAAAATATGCATTGCGGACCAGATCAATGAGCGATGGCAAAAATTTGGGCGCTCAGGAGAAACAGTGAAACAGAAGCAAACCGCTGCGTAAGCCAAGTAGCTGTGTAGGAGGCACCATAGGAAAACTGCATGCAAAAAAAAATTCTATGTTTTTGCTCACTGACTCCTCCCACTAAACATCACTATCCATCGATATGTATGTGCTAGTGAGAAGTGCACACGGTGACAACATTATGCGCTGTGCTGGAGCAGTTAAGCGGTGAATTTCTGTTTGATTTGCGTAGCCGTTTGGAAGATCCGCAACCATCCAGGGGTCATTGACCAGTAGATGAACATCTTCAGAAAACAGCTGGACGACGAGATTTCCTTATGATGGAAGTCACTAAATGATTGGCATTCCCAAGCGAGAAGTGAACGAGAGTGGCAATACCTTAAATAAAGAAAACAAATTTGAAAGTTAAGATTGTTAGTTGTTTTTCTTGTTTTAACACAGTTTTTTGCACCATTTGGCTTGACAACAGCCTGTCGATTTTAAGTCAGTCCTTTGTCAGTATTAAACATTTTGCTAGTGTCCTTGCGACACAGGGGTAGTTGTGCTGAACGTCATATAAAAAAATTACAAATTTCGCAAAACAAATTACTTAAAATGATGCTTAATCTTTTATGACATTATTCCACTTCAGACCTACATATTAGGGCAAATATTTAATTGATCTTCGACAGAATACGTAAACTCACCAATACATTCGACATAAGATGTGATCTTCCGGATAATCATCTGATTAACGAGCTAAATGCGGGATACCATGTGCTTAACTAATTCAATGTTATTTATTTTTTGAGCATGTAATTTATTTATTTGTTTTTTTTTTTTGTTAATTTATTTATCTGCTTATTTATTTAATTTGTTAATTTGTTTATCGGTTTATTTATTTATTTGTTAATTTATTTATCTTCTTAGTAATATATTTATTTGTTAATTTATTAACTTGGTTGTTTATTTATTTGTTGATATTTTCTGTATTTGTTAATTTATTTATTTTTTTATATATTTATTTAATTGTTAATATATTTATTTATCTGTTAATTTATTTATTTATTTGTTAATTTATTTATCTTCTTAATAATTTGTTTATTAACTTGTTAATTTATTTATTTGTTAATATTTTGTGTACCTATTTTTTTCCGATTCGTTAATCTATGAATTTAATTACTATTTATTTGCTTTTTTTTTCTCAATCCTTTTTAGAACCTAGAAGTTTTTTTATCTTTCATGTATATTTTTTTTTTTTGTGAATTTGAGGTTTTCTTCGTTATCTCCTCAAAAAATATATATTTCTATATACACCTAATTGCTTATTCAGTAGCAAGATTATTAATAATGATATCTCTGTGTTTGTAAATTGTTGCGACAACTGTCAAGTGTACCTAATGAACGTAATAAATAATATAATATAATAACATTTATGGGATGTAACAACAACAAGTAAGCGAATATTTCATTCAGTAATTCGGCTAATCGGTTATCAATAATAATCAGTTCTGCCGCTTGTGCGAAAATAACAAATTTAATTTTATCTTCGTGTTATGAAAAATACATCTCACATCTTAACAATATCGGATTTGTTATTGCTGCTATGTTCTATTTGGATCAGATCTAGGAAATCAAAAAGCATCACTTACTATAATAGCTTAATCAGAATCAGTGTAATCATTTTGTATTTTTTGTTTTATTTTAGATAAAAACAAATGAACTTAAAATCAGCGTGCTCAAAATGCTGTAAAATAAAGAAAACATTTCTGTTGGTTGCAGTCAGTTGAAAAATTCGATTGGCATAAAATATAATGTTGTCACTAAATGAGTACAATTCCTCGCTATATTAACATTAAGTCACTTAACCGGTAACACTGAAAGCAATAAAGATTCCTGTAATTCAATTTCACTAACAATGTAACATAAACACTGTCATAACACTATTATCACTGAAAACGATCTTCATCTACTACGAAGGTCTTTGATTTCTAAGCGACGACCTTTTCAATTTTCGAACATTTGATTATCCCGCCAATTATATTGATGCTGTTTATTTTTAATTTTCTTTACCTAAATTTAAAATTTGAGCACATCTACACTACTTCATGGATACTTAATTGCGATCTTTTGTATTTGATTGTCTGTAAAATGAGATAAATACTAAATACCGCAGAGTTTGAAGAATTCCTAGTTCGCTAAACAACTCTTTTGTTAAGATCAAAAATGTATTTTCTGAGTTCAAGTATTACTGCATAAAGCTTAGCCTTAGGTATTATATATGACTAAGCAAACTCCTTGAATTGCTCAAGTCCAAATTATACTTGTGCAAAATCTACAAACTCGTTTTCTCACTTCGCTCACAAATCGCATTTACGCTGCCAAATACCACAGCAGTTGCTCATACTCCTCCGCCCATGGCTCTAAAGGTATTTGATAATTGCAACTACAGTTGACGCCATAACATTAAAATTTCTCGCAGCCACATCGCAGATCCAAGGTGTGTACAAACTTCATGTATTGTGTAAGTAATCTTATCACAAGGTCTATTGCAGTTGATCGAGAAATTATTATTGAATTTTTTTTAGTGAACACTCAGCAACAACAGCGCCTAAATATTTTGACTGATGCCGGGCAAGATGCGTGCGAAGGTCACAAAGTTCACACACTTCCTCGTCTGATAACTCTCTCAACTTGTTTGGTGAAAATAAAAACTGTCGATCACATAACCTACTCGGCATTATAAACCAATAAAATCATAATGATCATAATCATAATGATTTTATTCCCGCACTCTGCACCCTTTCCGGGATATTGCGTAAATATCCGCTTCAGCCATCACAATTCTAATTTATTCGGACAAAACAAAATTAAATCATTCGAATATGCATAATACGCTGAGCATATTCCCACAGTTGGCCATAGAGGCGATCGGGAAAAAAATATCTCTTTGCATATATGCGGTTCGAACTTTCCCAAAAAAGAGCATTTAACATTATTCGCAACCGCGTGCTGTAATCAACCGTAACCTAGTTGGCTTAGGTAGTTGTCTCGAATTACCATAAGCGCACCGGGGATACAAGAATTTGCATATTTTCTCGAAATCACTTTTATTTTCTATTTTCGGCTGCCGCCCTAATGGTACAAACAGATTAATTCGCCTAAAAAATGTGAGAGAAAGAGCCATGCTTCCCGCAGATACAGCACTTTGAGTGGTAAACAAATCATACACGTTCGAGATTCAGTGAAAGTGATGTCGGTCGCGGTATATACTATACATATTGAGACGTCATAGTTGTTCGCTTTTGTCTGTTGTCGCAAGACCGCAATCGTATTGTTTATCTGTCATTGTTGTCATTGTATATCCGGAAAGAAGTGCCTAATACATCTTCTGGATATGGCTCTACACGTCTGTCATGCGAAATTGCCGACAATCGTAAAATTTTGGTATACGAGTATGTTGGTTCAGATTCAGGTAACTACTGAGTACAGTGTGACTGGAATAACTTTGAAATACTTTTTCGATGATGTAAGGGTATCCATTGGGGAATTGTAATAAACTGATGGAAGTATCCACTACTGGCTGCAAAAAAAAGTACTGACCTCTGCCAATCGGTGTATCTCACCGTCATCGGTTATTATCTTTCCCTTTAAATGGCTTTAGCTTTTGAGCAAAAAAGAAAAGAACAAAACACTTGTGGTCTCGGTTATAGAACAGTATCTGCCTTGAAGTGTAGTGATTGATTTGCTTTACATTTACGACCCGACTTGTTTGCCAGATAAAAATCGCCTTTATGAGTATACTCAGGGAGATAATTCTTTTTGCTAGCTTTCCAAGATTTGTGTGTGGACAAGTGGGCGAGAAAGTTACGCTCAACTACATGAATAACGGCAGCCACACAGGCAGCACCATCAACGGGTCTCAATATTTTTCAAACGACACCCGTGACCTCGGGTCGTCAGCGGTAGTCTTTTGTCTGTACTAACATTTGTTGGGAAGTATAATGAAGCTGTATTCAGATGCAGACAGAATAATTATGGTCGTATTGTTGCGATTAGGGACAGGACAACTCAATTGGTGGGTGGCTACTTGGACGCAATGTACCCTGTTTTCTTACAAGACACTTGGAGACGAAGAGCTTTATGTTTAATACTTGTAGGCAGCGGAGGAATTTCGGAAGTGGCATTCCGAATGTTTAAAAAAATTAATACTTAACACATATGAATAATTTTAAAAATGACTGACAAGTCATCAAGCAAAAAGCCCCAAAAGTAAAAACTAAATAAGTTACAGAAAGTTATTCTAGTAAACTCGTTAATATTTAATTTTAATTTTAAAATGCAAAAATATGAACAAGACCAATTCAAGTAGATATACCTACATAACCAATTGACAATCGGGGACTTTACCTACACTACCCATCGACTGTCAATTATACTTGAATGTGTCTGTGAGTAGTTGTGAATGTTATTTGTTTACATTTTTTTAGTTGTTTTGTTTTTTTTTTTCAGTCAGTAGAATTTTTTTTTTGGTTTTTTAGATTTACTTTTTTATTTTTTTAGCCTATAATTCTCTGGGGAGGAATACGAATTCACTCTTCAAAATCGATCAAGCGGCTAAGCTTATAGGTCGTCACGTAGGAACGGACATGCCATACACACGAAACAAATTACATCCCCTGTGCTCAGTCGGGTGAAAAGTAAGACTCTAATTGAAAATCAACTGATTTGTTAATTATTTCGTTACCCACTAATGGTTATCAACACGATGATTAAGCTTAGTATCCTGCTCGCGCTAAATTTTAGCGTCCTTAGTCTCCACTCTGTTTCTCCACAGCAAAGATAAATGGTAGATACATTTTAAAATACGATGTTGATGGGACAAAAGCCATAAGTTCATGACAGAATGTCGGTAAATGTGATCTTAATTATACACGTAGTTTAAAATTAAAAGAAAAAGAAACGGCTCTATGTGCCTTCATAGACATCCAGATAGCGTTTGACAATACCTATTTCGAAGCCATAAAGAAAGCTATGACAAGGAAAGGCATTGCCCCACTAATCATAAAATGGATTCTAAACATTTTAGAAAGCAGACTCATTAATCTGGCGTTGGAGGCTCACAAAAGACTTATAAGGACACCAGCGGCTGTCCTCAAGGAGGAGTACTTTCTCCTATCCTGTGGACTTTAGTCATGGATGAACTTCTAGATCACATCGCACAATGGGGGTACATATGATACAAGAGGCTATGCAGATGATGTTGTAATTACTGTAAGGGACAAGCGCACGATATCGGAGATCATGCAAAGGGCCTTAAACTTAACCTACAGATGGTGTCAGAACAAAGGATAGACCATAAATCCCTCAAAAAAATCATGATACCATTCTCAAGAAAGAGAAAACTAGAACTGAAACCGATCAAGCTAAATAACGCAGTCATCGACGAATCAGTAGAGGTAAAATATCTAGTAGTAATCCTAGACAAGACTCTCACCTGGAATTCACACCTTGATCAAGTCACAAAGAAGGCGACATAGGTAATTTATATGTGTCAGCGTCTTTAAGGCAAAACTTGGGGCTTAAAACCAAAAATGATCTATTGTTCATACAACACGATCATCAAACCAATGATCATCGATATCATAGAGATATGTGTCCGAGAATGCCTACGAAGGCGCACTGAAGGTGCCGCATCTACATCCTCTCAGATAGCCAGGCAGCTCTTAAGGCCCTAAGCTAGTTTGGGAATGTTTCAATCTCCTCGAGGATATTTCTAAGGACAATACAGTAACAGTTGCGTGGATACCATGCCATGAGGGATTCGGAGGCAATGAAGGCGCTTCACGCTTGCTCACTGTTCCTGAGCCCTACTTACTTCAGGTTACCTTTGAGTTATGTACACTCAAAATTCAGGAAATGGGAAGATGATCACCTTGCCGAATACTCGACGAAATCCAAAGGACAGAGGCAGGCAAAAAGATTCATAAGCCCAGCTCGTAGTAAAACAAAAACGATACTAGCTAAGCAAAGAAAATCTAAGGATCCTAATGGGTTATCTTACTGGTCACTGGCGACTGGCGATTAAGATAATAAATAATAATAGTTGGGGCAACAGGTCTGTAGGGACCCTGGGCCTAGCTTCTCGCAACCATTCGTTTTGTGTGAGTTTTTAATTTTTGGAACGAATGGAAGGGACCTACAATTTTATGCCGATTCCAAACGGCCGATTGAGAAGCTCTTTCATGACAGTTATACTCTCGGATGTTTGTCAGACGTTCGCGAGAGGTGGCGCAGTGAAAAAAACCCTGAGTTGGAATTTGGGTTTCTGCGGGATTCGAACCTGGGACCCCTCGCTTAGTAGTCCAACACACTAACCACTAAGCCACTGCGCCATTAAGATACTATCTCAAAAAAATGGGACTTTCCGACGATGACTCCTGTGTCCTGTTGACTCTGCGGAGAAAAATAGGAGACAACATAACACATACTCTTCGAATGCCCTGCTGTGGCAAGGAGCATATATAAAGGGCCTCAACAGCTCCCTATGTTAAATAATAGACTTCAATACAATAGATATCTTCTGGTAGCAATGTACAGGGCCTATTACTTACAATATAACAATAAAATTCAAACTTCAAAAGCATCGCAGTATTTTATATGCAAAACAATGCATACAAGAAAAATTGACAAGATGTTATCATGACTATCTATAACAGCAAGTAGAAGAAAAAATGTTCCTTCGTGTCGCGTAAATCCATATTTGCATTTTCTTTTATTTCTCAAGCAAATATTCTCTACGTGTTACTCCAAAAAATTCACAGCAAACACACAACGAACTTCTTATTCCGTTTCTTCTGTTAAAATGTAATGATTTATTCTACCGGACATTTATTTCGCGAGCTAAATGAGTGGAGACTTTTCATCGGCGCATCTATATGAAGTTACGAATTTCGCGTGCGCACAGGATATTGCTTTGCTAAACTGCCTCGCTAAACTTTTTCTTTGTAGACATAGATAAAATTAATAAGCGCGAGCAGGATACTAGGATTTACAGTTTAAATTTGGGTCTTACGTTTAAAACCATTTGTTCTGGAAAAAACTGCGTTTTTCAGCTATGTATTCTGTAACGTGTTTTTTTTTTTGTTTCGTGTGTTAATTTTTTTGTTATTTAATTTTTACTTTCCTGGGGCAAAAATGAATACATCATAGTGGATGTAGTAGACCAATTTATTAGCCTTCAACATGCTAATAAATTCATCCAGCTGGCCAGAGAAGCATTCGACTCTTCCAAAAGCGAGTGAAGATGAAGATACATACCTACTCTTGACCGTTTTGAACGTATTTGAGCGAATCATTCACAGATGAACTGCATAGCAACTTCGACCCAGTAAAAAAAAATCCACATTAAGCGTTTGGGTTTGAGGTAGGTAGATGCATGAAAGATTTGAATACGCCGCCATTTTTATGCAGTAAGTTCCAACCAACAAAAAAAAAAATCGAATTGACAGCTGCTTAGGCTTACATCGTGAAAGAAGAACGGACAGTATTGAAAAAAAGGAAGAAAGACATTTTCCAGCAAAACTAGCACAAGCAATGAGCTTTTTTCACCTTGAACTTGATGCCTTCAATAATCGTCAAAATTGCCTCATTTGTAGTTCAGAGAACCCACATGCGATTGTCGGAAACAAACTGAATGATATTGAAGTGATGTGGACGACATGTTATTTCAACAATTCGGTTTTCGGTGCAATATGATACAGCCCGTGAAGCAACTCAAAAACCGTTTGAGGCGTTTCCTGGTCGTATATTCTCGCATTTTAGTAATCACAATCAGAATTGGTCCTGTATTATACTTCCAGCTGCCCAGCTGCTTATATACATACTTTTAACTATGTGGTGAAATAGTTAGAGCAAGGGGTTTTCAATGACTAATTAGTAAAGTAAGAAACATCATTAGCCCCAATTATGCAATTAAAGGTGGGCGCAGGGTCATAAGTCCAGAGGCCAAAAGTCCACAATGGACTTTTTACCCACTTAGGTGGACTAATAACCCACCCAGGTGAGCCAAAAGTTCACACAAAATTCTCGTGAATTTTTGACTCACTGATTGTGGTCTTATGGCTCACGGATGAAGAAGGTGAAGAAGAGCACAACGAGCTTGAAAACAAAGCTAAAAATTGTAGTAATGACCTCATTTGCGGTGTTTGCCTCCAAAACCCACAAGACACACTTCTCCAGCATTTCAATCATGTTAAGATTTCGCTTTCAAACTATGAATTCTGTATGGGGGGGCATGCTGCCCCCCTGGAACCCCCCAGCTTAGGTTTACTGATGGATTACGGGGTGGGTGCAAGGTTCTTCTTATTACTCAAATTTTGTTGGCGTTATTGCACTTTGTGGGAGTGAAATAAGACCAACTGTTGGAAGTTATCCTTATTACACTATTTAAGAGCGAAATAAGGTACATTTTTAGAAGTTGGTTTTATTTCACGGCATCTATCAAACATTCCCATACTTTTTGAGTTGTTAAAACAACTCTTTTTGTCATATGGATAATTATTGTGGACTTATGGCCTACTTCCATTTTAAAATTGTGAACCTATGGCCCAAATTATTGTGAACTTTTGGCTCATCTGGGTCAAAGTCCATTGTGGACTTTTGGCCTGTGGACTTATGACCCTGCGCCTTAAAGGTGGTGTCGTGTCTGAACAAATTTAAAAAGAGCAAGCGTAGTTTAAAGTTTTCTTTTAAGTCGAGTTCTCTAAGCGCATACGTATTTGATCAAACTTTTGTTCTTAAATTTGAAAAAGACCGTGATCTGGGAACAATCTTTAAGCGGGCGGATATTTCTCGTAAACACGGAGATAAGTACGATCAGACACAACATGTAACAATAGCGCCCATCGGAAATTCCTACTCGTTATTCTATTGGGTGCCTCCATTCAAATAACTGCGTTAAGAGTGGTACACCTGCTATGTATATAAAACTACCGCAATTTAAACTTCAATGAATATAACAATACCATACAGCCGCACTCGACATTGTACAATAAATCCAAAGAAATCACGAACTCCTCTTGAGTCTATTCTCTACCATCCTTCAACTACTCAATAGGCAGACTGAGACGCATCTTATTAAAGTGTATTTGCTTCCAAGCGTGCAGAGGTACTATCTCACGTAAGTGACGGAAAATAAAATCAAGATCATGACATTCCACTCGTGTCTCCATACAACGAAATTTTTAAGTTAAATGTCGAAACGACTGATACCATATTAAAGTAGGTTAACCTTCCACCAAGCCAAAGGCGTATCTCGTCGAATGCACTAATTCGATCTTCACCAGTGTTAATCTCTTTCCCTGGCATTTACATTACAAAATTACGTCACAGAACCGCAAGGAAGCTCGGGTTCATAACACACATAAATTGCCTCAGATAATAGATAAAAATCACGAACTTTCTTGAAAACATTTAAGTGGTTACCAGATGAGAGTGTTGTGTCTCCTTTCTTGAGCCGACTTTGATCATGCGGTGATGAATAAAACATGTTGAATTTTAGTACCTTGCCAATTTGTAGTTACTTACTGTTGCGATGATGAAACAGGTGTCTTAACAATAAACTGCTAAAATTGTTATTAACTTTAGGTACAATGAGTTGGAATGCAACCATATAATGGATGGTTAAAAGGCTTGGCTATTTTTTCTTGTGGCATTGTACACTTATGTAAATCACAAAGTTTTTACCAAACTCAATATGCCGAAGTATAATTTAGCTGGAAGCTATAATGAAACGTTTGACCTTAGCTGGACCAAAAATTGGGGTGTAAGTTTGAAAAGAAAAAAAAAAAAGTTCCAAGTAGATTGTATTTTTCTATAAGTGAACACACTATGTAATAACAATGGAGAAACTGTATAAATTTATAAAATTAGGTATACGAAAATTGAGCAACAGGACTTCGTTTAACTAATAGAAAGCAATTTAAATTGCTTGCTGAAAATCCTACTTCACTTTGCTTCGAAGCTCAAAAAACAAAACCTGCACACTGCACCTCTACTAATCAAACTGTTCACATGTCGTACTGCCAGAAGAATTTTCCTTCCTTATGGAAGACCACGAATCCGCAAAAACTATACTTGTGACAAAAACAATCAAATGTTTAGAAGACTACCGACCAATAAATGACAGGCAGTGTAAATTTTACAGCCGAAGATTTGTGCCTCTCAGCTCTCACAGCTTTTTTATCGACTAGCATTTTTTGCGGATGTATAAAAAGCCTTCTTTTGCTGCAGTAGATAGTGTATCATTGGATTCCTTTGCTATAAACGCAGTAGTACCCCAAGATTCTATACTTTCCCCAATTCTTTTTCTTCTACATACATATCTATGATCTGCTTTGGTTGACAAGCAATAGTTTTTATACCGACAATAGTCACAATTTTGGTAGTTGTTTTTGTGGTATCAAAACTAAGCAAATACATTAGAGTGGGTCTTGCATGGAGTTCTTTTGACTAATAGCAATTAAAATATGGCACATTGTTACAGAAACTACTTTAGAATGTTTCATTAAAATCAGATGCTGCCTTCTGACTTCGGATTAGCCTTGAAATTCTGCAAAAATAAATTGAATATTTCTGAAAGCTTTTTTAACTATTTATTTTTCAGTTATGCAAAAAAACATTTTAAATTAGTCTTTACAAACATTTCGGTAATGGAAAATAGTGTACTGGAGGTTTATTTGCAACTCTGAATGCAGTGGAAAATTCTTTTAAGAAGTAAAATGAAAGAATACAATGTTAATAGCTGATTGTTCAGCAAAATAAGCTGATCATATTAGCAAAACAAATATAATTTAACAAAACACTAAGAGGAATTTTGCCATACTCTTTTATTTCGAAACTTTAGCCTTATTGTAGGCGCAGTGGCTTAGTGGTTAGTGTGTTGGACTACTAAGCGAGGGGTTCAGATTCGAATCCCGCAAAAACCCAATTTCCAACTCGGGGTTTTTTCACTGCGCCACCTCTCGCGATCGTCTGACAAACATCCGAGAGTATAACTGTCATGAAAGAGCTTCTCAATTAGCCGTTTGGAATCGGCATAAAATTGTAGATCCCTTCCATTCGTTCCAAAAATGAAAACTCACACAAAACGAATGGTTGCGAGAAGCTAGGCCTAGGGTCCCTACGGACCTGTTGCGCCAAAAAATTATTATTATTAAGCCTTATTCGGAGGCAGTTATTTTATACCGATTACATAATAATCTATACATGCAATATCATAATTTATAAACATATATTTTTTTTACTCGCCCTAATACATACTCAGGTTGTTGTGTCTGGATAAGACTGTGCATAGCATAAATTTTCGTCGAAAGTAAGACTCAGATAGATATGTTGTCTTCTTTTTAAGACTAGGTTATTGTAAATTATATTTAATTTGCCCCATACCCAAGGATAGGTAACAAAACGATTTATTTTAATCTTAGAATGGCAAAGATTTCTTTTTGATTGTGGACGCAATAAGATCGCGCCATGTGAGTGCGTCACCTACAACAGGTAGATACTCCTATAGGAGGGACAATCACTTTACCTATCACTTTTATGTCTTAAAAATTACTTTGTTCTCCAAGATTCAAAACACAAAAGGGGACAGAACACAGAAATTTCCTTCCTTTTTAAGGTTCCGTACCCAAAGGGAAAAAACGGAACCTTATTAGTTTCGCTCGGATGTCTCTCCGTCTGTCTGTCTGTCTGTCCGAACCCACTAAGCCAATTTTGTTACCAGGTCTATCTCAAGAACCGATTGACATAGACGGTTAAAATTTGCACACAACATCCTGTATAACCTCTAATTAAACGACTAATACCAATGGAAGCGATACATCAATTGGTTTTCGAGTAATTAGTAATCTGGTGAAACAAATATTTTCATTCGCCCAAAAAACGGTTTATAGATCATATTCTTAGCTATGTATGTGCTGAATACTGTTTTGCCGAAAAGTTAACAAGATATTTTCATATAAGATAATTTTACCATGTAAAATACGTTGCTCTCATTATGTTCTAATCTCTACTACGCAGTTGTATGCACAATAATTGACCCCATCAAATCCAGAAGAGAGTCACTGGTGGTATACACCAGGGCTGCCGCTTCATAATTTCGTTTCGGCGTATAATACATTTTTTTGGGAGTACAGAACAAAATAAAAGTAATATATTTTTAGACAATAGTTTTTCAATTGGGACAGGTCGCTTTAGACAGCCTATGGCGGCTATGTTGTTTTGGTGGGGTCTGTCTAATCTGGTGTTTATTTCAGTCACTGATGCCGAAACACCACGCCATAAGACTTTATTATCAAAATGAGTGTTCGTCAGTGCAATTAACAATCAATTTGTTTAACACCATTTAAACATCTGCCTATCCTTAATGAATTTACAGGATATGCAATTGTTTGTAACGACACGAATGTAACAAAATCAACAATGGCAAAAAAAAAAATCTTAATAAAACATCCAGAGTAGGTAATTTTTGAGAGTAAAAATATTAAGTAAGTAAATTCAACTAAATTGTGATGAATTCATGAACAGGGGAAAGATTGAATGATATTATAGATTTGAAATAATATCTGATGTGTTGGACTTTAGCCAAATACGGAACCTTCGGTGCGCGAGTGACACTCGCACTTGGCCGGTTTTTATTTATACTACATCATTTCACTAAAAAAAACTGCTTCAACTTCACCTATTTGCGTCTCTTTCAATGTTTGCATTTGTAAAATGCGCATTGTGAACACATGCATTCGAAGTGTTATACAAACTTTGTGAACTCAATGCATATTTTTAGCGAAATTATTAAATTAAATATTTGAAAATATTTTGTTATTTTTTTTTTTTTTTTTTAAATCGGAAACTGAAAAACTAAGACCATTCCATTGTTCCTTAAATGTATGTCACACAAATTTAAATATTGCACCCCTAAAGATATATAAGGTCCGCCCTTTCCTGTTTTCAAATTGAAGCGAGGACTGTGATTTTAGATTAGAAGAGCTTTTAACTTTGAGGATTCAAGCGACAAAATCCCATTGCTGATTGACTTCTAGATTGTCAATCCTCAATGGCACATCTAATCATATCCAACGGACAGCACAGCAAAATTTTAACATCATCATCAGCGAATATGTGGGCTGTACAATGTTTTTAAAGTCATATACGATCTTTCATATAAATTGGAAAAAGGAGGGAACTGTAATTGGAACCCTGTGGAACTCATCAGTGGGTTACCCCAACAAATGGACAAATTGTGAAAATTATGCACCGTTGAAAATGGTCCATTGTGTCAAAAGCTTTTCAAAGGACCAACAACGTATAGCTAACTGCTGACGTCCATTACCCCAATTATCAAATTCGATATAAAATAATTCGTATACGAGCAGATCCGCCTAAGATTTTCCCATAGCGAAAAAATTGGCATACGTTTTTTTTTTTCACATTTGCGAAAACTATGTTAACCTCTCGAATGAGGTAAAACTTTACAGCATTTTTGATTGACAAAAAAAAAAATACCTATAGGTAGATACTAGATATACTATGTTTAATGAATACTTATCTTATGGGTTTTTGCAGAGGCTACTTTGGGCGTTATGAGCTCAGCACTTGTTCGATTCTCAATGAAGCAGTTAAGGGGAAATCGAAATATACCGAACTATCCGAGAGCCCCAAGTATGCTTTGAACCAATGGCACTGTTTTCAAACATGTCAATGCGAAAGGATATCATTCATTCATTTAAATTGTTTGATTTATTTAAACTTAGCTCTTATTTTCTTACACCCAAATCAAAAAACAGTTCAGTTTTTCAAGTATCAAACTCATATACGATACGCAAATCCGCCAGGAAAACAAAGACGAGTAACATTCGAATTTCAAGGATTGTAAATTTCAGTTTTTCGCATCGCATCCGAAATTTTTGACAGATAAACGCATGCGAGAATGTTTGAAAAATGGGCTTCAGGGCTTTTGAAATGTTTACGACAACTAATGGGATTGTTGGAAATTTGCTTCCATATCGTCATTGTAGAATTTTATGTCTCACTTTCTTGTGGTGAATAATATATAAAGAACATTTGCTGAGTACCTACGTGTATTATCATAATTTTCGTCCCCCTTTTCTTAATTCACATTTCATGTCCACTGCAGCAGACTCACAACTGACCTACAGCTCAAAGGACCAACAACGTATAGTTAAGTGCTGACGTCCATTATCCCAATTATCAAATTCGACATAAAATCATTCGTATACGAGCAGAACCGCCTAAGATTTTCCCATTGCAGTCAATCTGAAGCCGAAAATACAAGCCTAGTAATCTACCTTTAAGCTGACGATGCACATCTTAACACCAATTGTTCACAAGACAGCTCAATTCAATGTGATTGAATCAATGATTTCCCATTCAGCTGCATAAAGTCCATAGCTGTCCTCACACCGCTTTGAGTCATCTATCATCACACAGTAATCCATAAAATCAAATCGACAAAGTACCATGAGTTCCATCACTTGTGCATGCGATTCAAATTCAATAGGAAGAGCCAACTGTCGGTGTTGGTATGCTCTTGCACCTCCCGCCCGTCGAATACTCTATTTTCATTAACCAACCGCGTGAGCCACCAAATTTGCATATGCATCTCGCGTAGAAACTCTCATGTAATCATCAGCCTCATCGCGGGTAGGTACACATCTTTGTCATACAAATTGCCAAAGATATCTCCACTTCCTCATATGCGTTTTCGGATACATGCGCCTGTTCGTGTATAGTGCGGTGGCGGACTAAGGTTTGACACATTGATTGATGGTAAAAAAAGAGAGTTACGTTAGACACTCGACAAACCTAAGTACCTACCGAAATCCAATCGACACAAGGGACAGCACGAACCAAAAACAAAAAATCGAATCTGCTTTGGCCCATCTGCTTTGAATTGAACAACACACATGCGCACCCGATACGTTGCCTTCCCTGGCCCCCTCCCATATCCATCACAACCGAAATTGTATGAACCTTTTTGACAAAAAAAAAAAGAAGGAAAATACAAAAATTCGGAGAAATGCGGTAAAGCCAAACCTTAGACTGAACGACGCACGTTTGGAAGTGGTAACTGGTAACACCGCGAGCGCGAAATTTCGTTACTCGGACGCGGTGCAATGGAGAAAGAAGAAAGAAGAGATTAACACTATACACCTTTTTCGTGTTCGAGTGTAATTGATTCGTTAAACTTTCGAAGTATAAATAGTTTGTAAAGATTCCAGGTGGTGGTCATTCGGTTAGATTCATTCAATAGCATACGAGTTCCGTTATTCCACCGAGTATAGTGCTGCGTATCGACGTTCCAACAAAAAAAAAATATGAAGTGGTTCGTGCTGATTGTGTGTTGTGTTGAATTGGCACTATCGCTGCCGCAAGGATATAATTACAAGGAGCCCGCACCGGGTATCGTGGATTCGAATTTGGGTGGACTCCAGCCGATTCAGACGCCATGCAATCATGGGTCAGTTGCCGCTGCCCTAGTACAAGAACAGTCGGTCGGTCGGATTATCAACAAGCATCAAGGAGCACAGGGTGTTTTTGCGGCTGGAGGTGGTCACGACTCGCAGGCGGTTACCGTGAACAGCCACATTGTTGTGGGTGATGGTGGCCATTCGCAGACATTTCGCGAAGGACATGGATACGCCGAACAGAACAGACTACCGCCAGTACAAATCCCACTGCCAGGTCCGGGGCAAGGACCACATCTACCAGGGCCAGGACCTGCACAGTCTTTCGTACAGACAGCGCAGCAACAATTTGGATCGAATCACAATTCGTTTGCATCGTCGAACTCATTCAGCAATGTCAACGGCGGCGGCGGCGGCGGAGCAATAGTTCACGGAATCGGTAAAGTAGCACCTCCACCAGCGCTAAACGGAGGATATCAGTACGGCAATGGACTTGGTGGTGGTCAGTTCCCAAGTGGACCTGGGTTTGGTGGACCAATCCGGGGGCCTGCATTTTTGGGAGCACCCGTCAATCCGAACTTCATTTCCGGACCTCGACCGACAGGCGGCGGTCACAAATTCATTGGCGCAGGATTCCAAGGATCTAATTCGAAATTACAAAACGTCGGTGGATTCCAAGGCAGTAGCGGTGGATTCCAAAGTAGCGGCGGTGCAGCACACTTCCAGGGCGGTCAAGCTGGCGGATTTATTCAGCAGCAATCGGGAGGATTTTCGCACGGTAGTGGTTCACAATCGATTGGCATTGGCGCCAGTAACTTTGGAGGAAATTCACTTCTCAATGGCGCCCTCGGCAGTGTCATCCGTGAAACCTTCGCCAACGCCCCTCTCGATCCAACAGTCGAAAAACACATCTACGTCCATGTCCCACCAGAGGATCTCGAAGAGAATGAAGTCCATCAACACATCCGCCTGCCTGAAGTGCCAGCCAAGAAGCACTACAAGATCATCTTCATTAAGGCGCCAACAGTAGGCGCACAGACAAACTACGCCCAAATCGCCAATACCGTTGGAGTCTCCGAGGAGAAGACCATTGTCTACGTTTTGGTGAAGAAACCCGATGAACCATCTATCCAGGAGATCCAACAGATTCAACAGAACATCAAGCCCAGCAAACCAGAGGTCTACTTCATCAAGTACAAGACCAAGAAGGAAGAAGGACCCGCATTCATCGGAGGTGGCTACAACGCCAACATCGATCAAAGTGGTGGCAGTCAGCATATCGACGGAATTGGCAGTGGCCAATTCGCCGGATCAGATCTTGATGGTGGGCTTGACATCAGGCTAGAAGGCGGTGATAGTGGACATGATACTTTCCATACTGGTACTGGTGGGTCATTCGCATCAGGCAGCATTAGCAGCAGCAGCAGCAGCAGCAGCAGCTCGAACAGCGGCAGCACTGTAAACCTAAACATAGGTGAGGGCGGTACACCACATGCGGTCTACGGAGTGCCAAACGTTAAGTAGAGTGTAGGTCGCCTTGATTGTTGATATGTCAGTGTTTTTATGCGTATATGTGATGTTACCAATATTACCCTGTAAATTGTTTTAGGCTTAAGTTTATTTGTTTGTACCACACACATGCGTCATCCTACAAGTGTATGATACCTCATTTTATTATTTATTGCGAGAATAAACGAAATTATTTTATAAAAAAAGAGAAGGTTGTGTTGCGTTTTCTCTTTTCTGTGACAATAAGATGGGTGAACGGGTCAATGGCATTACTTCTCTAGAGCAGCAGCATGACTTTATCGCTTCGAGGCAGCAGTGTACGGTTGACTTCTGTGATCGGACGGGGTCAGTGTGGATGTCGCTGATGATACTGTATTTTAGAGAGGAGATGTGCTAAGCTGCTGTTGCCGATGAGTTCGTGTATGGAAAAAAACTGATGCTTAAGTTCACAGACTATACAGCATTTCATTTCAGTTGCACAACAATTTTCATCTCAGTTTCATGAGCTGACTAATGACTAAACGGGCATGTCAAAAGGCGTGAGTGGTCGACATTCTCTACGGCGCGGCGTAAGCTTTCAAACGAATAAGCATTTTGGTGTGTACATTTTGTTGGTTCCTCAAACAACATTGGGGCCATTAATGAATTCTGCAGGGAAATTGATTGTTTGGGCGATTTGGTTTACATAGGTTTTTAACCGTAACGGTTCCCTGGGGATGGCGATGGGCCCACTATGGTGCCTGGTCTTTTGTGATGAACTCACAACCCCACTCAACCTAACCTAACCTAACCTTGATGTGCACGATCGCTTTGTCTGCGTATAAAATGCTGACGCAGCTAAAAAAAGTCGTATGTGGTACTTTTTGTACATAGCTATAGGAGGTATGATTGTTATTAAATGTTTAGCCTGTTAAACGGAAACTTACAAAATTGCACTTACTATTGAAATGTTAAAAAGTAACTCTGTAATGAAAATCTCTATCTCAATTAGGTAACAACGCTTGACATATTTTTGGATCATTGCGTTCACTTCTATCTCTATATCCTGCTCAAGGTGGCGCTACAGTCCGGGGTAGACCTGGGCCTCATATTTGCTTTTATTTAAGCACTTTGTTGAAAGCTCTTGATACTTGTTTGACTATCTAAACTGTTACTTCGCACTTAACCAGCTCATTAATAGATGGCAATTGAATCGCCTAAATCTGTTTGCCAATGCTTGACCATTTCAAATGACATTTATGTAAGGTGGATTTCAGTGCAACAAATGAGAGGAAAATATAATTTTTCAAAATCCCATGGAATCAAACGAAGATCAGTGCTTATTTAAATGGTAATAATATGTACCACCAAGTCGAAGCCAATCCGCGATACGAATTTTTATGTCCAGTCCATGCTAAATTTTTCCAAATCAAATGGCAAAATTTTCTAAAATTGCATGTTGTGACCTATACCTACAAAATATGTATGTGACAGCTCAAAATAATTATTATTAAGGTCCATCCGCCTTAATAGTAAATTAGAGTCGCAACTAAAATTATTGGTAAGGTCCATAGAATTTATTGTCAACATTTTTTTAAGATCACAATGACATGCAAAATTGCATAAATTGTGAGTTTGTGACCTACAAAATATTTTAAAGGTTAGAAATGGTTATTAGTAGGACAAAATGTTTAAGAATTCAAAAAGCTGTATTACATCAATTATCAGCTAATATAAATATTTACTGATTCACGAAAACTTCAGGTCAGGTGTTTTGATGGCTTATCTCACCGAGTATGGAATCAAACTCTTCTGTGAAAAGAAGGTTGTGATTGATATTCTAAAGTTTTTTTTTCACTATGAAACCTGTTTTGCCTCCGACAATAGATCTCAGTTCCATAAACTTCTGTCTACAACTTATAGTCGAATTAACTAATGACAGGGCCAGTGATCCCAGACTGGGGGGAAAGACGGCAATTTTGTCGATTTCTTTTACCAAAAGGGGAATGAATAAAGCTGAAAGGGGTTGTTTGACGGGAAAACAATCTCAAAAGGGGAAAAAAAAGCTTTGAATATTCTATTTTAATAAAGTCGTCGAAAGGCTACACTATTTTCAAACAAAACAAACTGTCTCCTTCCACTTTGGCTGAACTTTTGTACACAAAAAAATTATTAAAAAAAAATTTTTGTTTTGACTTTTTGGTAGAAAATGAAGGTTGACACGAAACAAACTGTTTACTTCCACTTTGGCTGGAATTTTGTACACAAGAAATTTATAAAAAAAAAAAATATTGTATTGACTTTGCGGTAGAAAAAGAATATTGCTTAAGACGAATTCACAATAGTTCACTGTACAAACTTTAAGGTAGGTACATATATATTTTTAAATATAATTCATATTATTATTATTCCTTTTATTTTTTGTTTTATTAATACTAAGATATTAAAATAAAACATAGAATGTTAAAATAAAACCTAAATAAGGGTTTTTGTTTTTGGGATAAACTGAGATACACTTTTCATTCAAAAACATAAAGCTGTCTTCTGTCTCTAATGCGATTACTGGATCTTTAGACATTGTCAATTAATTACACTGGTAAGGGTAACCGAACGACTCTCTATTCCCGGTATTTGTATTCATGACAATATTCGCTGGAATTAAGGCGTTCATATTCGCACCAAACTTGAGTAGGTATAACTCTGATATCTGGTCTGTTGTGAACTTTTATTGTGCGATAAGACTAATCGTAGATACGAATATTGTAAGTTCTTAAAATTAGCTTGAACATTGTGGAAATGTGCTCAAATGAAATCGCCTGCTGCAGTCCTTCATATCAGCAATAATTAAAAAAACTGTTTGTAGTATTTTTGTCAAATCATTTTCTTGTATACTAAAAGTGATGTCTCAATCATGGTTATCTACCTTACCTCGCGCGAACATTTTTCCATCATCAAAATGTTGACTATTTATCGATACCAGATCAAAATGGACATTTGGGTAAAATGTAATTATTTGAAATCGCAATAACTATTTTATTTGGGTACATATTTATAACCATTAGCTAAGTAGCAGTTCTGGATCAGTTTTGGTTAGAAATTCTGACAAGGTACTTAATTATTGTACCCATTTGTGTTGCGTTATATATAAGTATATATTTATTTAAACAAAATTGTTGAAGATCTAAAAAGAATAAATGTAAAAATACAGCAATTGCATTTGCATTTGAACAATTTGGTAAAAGAATTGTGGAGATTCCATCACCACCTGGTCGTTTATCTGCCTTAAGTCCGGATAAAATGTATTCTATTGCTGAGTAGGATAAGCGTTAGATACCCAGATTTAAAGAACTTAATGTTGAAATACTGCAAACAAATATAGGCAGTGAAATAACTATTTTAAGTGTTTAGCAAACAAATTACAAAAGGCTGATTGGTCAGAGAATGTAATGCCATCATGACGCATAAGTCTGGAAATACCATCTGACTGTAGTCCATTAAAAAAAAAACCCAAACATGCCTATGTTGGATTCTTTGCTGAGTCATAAATCAAACACTCTTCTTTTAAATTGACTTTCCGCGGTACTAATAATCATTTTTAGTGTCCAGGCTAAATTTTTCGAGCTCACAATGGCGAAAATTTCCATACAAAATTGCATATTGTGACCTAGGAAATATTTAGTGTGAAGGTTAAAAATGATTATTGGTAAGGCCCTTTGACAATGTACGTTTTGGCACCATCGCACATGTATAATAGGGCAAGTGGTTTGGAGATTTTATTTTTTCCGCTTTTTGCATCTCAACCCACAACTACGAATTACTAAAACCAATGTTAATACCTACTATTTCTGATTTGATTACTATATGACCACAAAAACCATCCGTTAAAAAAATTAAGCTGATATTCGTTCTCTAAATGGCCTTTAGATTCCATCCCTCAATGCAATAAATTCGCTTGCCAACAGTTCGAGGAAAAAAAAGCTATTTACAGAGCTGCAAAATAAAACAAAAAGGCTCTTCCTCGTGCATTAAACGGAGGATAATTTATAACGTTTACAGGGCCAGTAAAAAAAATAAATTACTGAACAATTTGCTTTAACTGCTTGCTATTATAAAGGCTCCGGTTGAAAAGGGAAAAAATATTGTGCATGCGTTTTGTGCATCTCAAATTTTGGCAAAGCGAACAAAATGGAATAAGTTTAAGTCATAATTCATCTGCAGGATTTGCTAAATTAGTTTCAAAATGGCTTCAAAAATAATTCACTCATTAATCAAGGCGGGTTTCGAGAGCAATACCTTCATACGTACTTTATTTTCATTGTATGGATGTGTATAAAAGACTAGGTAATTAAGTGATCTAAAGTATTAATGAACTTTTTCAAGAAAGTCTTTTATTTATCAAAAATAAACTAGGGTAACTATTAACCAAGAATAGTAAGTTATCTCCTTCCGAAAATTTTTGAAGAAAAGCAGAAGTAGGCACAATAAAAATGCTCTTCGAAACAAACACCTTAACAGGGATCTTGGATCACCTATACGGTGACCATATTCTATTTAGGGTGTTAAATAGGTTATGGGCAGTAGAAAAATAAACAAGTTTTAACTATTCAATTGTTTACTTTTTTTTTAAATTAGGTACTTACTCTTAAACAAACTGAAATGAAGCACATTTTTTGTTTATTAAATTGTATTTTTCCTAAAGTTTTTATTATCTCTATATATATAAAATTGTTGCAAGTGCGTTGTGACTTTATAACTCACGAACGGCTCAAACGATTTCAATGATTTTTTGTGTGTTTTATTCGTCTTGAATCAGGGATGGTTTATAAAAACAGAAAAGTTGGAAAATTCTCAACAGGTGGCGTTGAATGCACACATTTCGTTTTTCATGGGGAAAAGCACTTTGAAAAAATATAAATTGGATAGAAATCGAGTAGTGACACTTCAAATACAAAAAAAAAATATTTTATATTTTCAAAGCAATTGTTGTTGTAAAGTATTTTAATTATTTTCCAAGCAAATTGTTGCTGTCAACAATTTCGACATTTTTTTTTAAATAAACCAAAAGGTTTGTTTATGTTTACTATGTTACATTAAGTAACTTTTTGAAATGGAGTAAATACTTTGATTTATTTCATGGTTTTTTGAATCCATCATTTTTGTTTGACATGTATTTTCAGGATCCTTGCATAAGTATGTGTGAGTTAGTTGAAATGTAGGAATGATTAAGATGACGTGGACAAATAATGAGCGTGTAACAATTTATTGTGGTATTCTGCTCATTAGTGAATAGGGTTATGGGGAACGCAACTCAAAGGTACCATAACACCGTCGGTACCGTTGTAGAGAGAGAAGGGAAAAGGCTTACCATTTACCAACCAAGTTGATAGGTGCGGTTAGTTTTCTTCATGGCTGTTAAAGTAACAAATATTTCGTCGGTCGCTATTGTTGTTTCGTCAGACTATATTGTTAAGCATCGTGTCTTCGGTTATACTTATACTCGATGTTGGATGTATTCAATTGAATGGCAAAAACGAGGCTTGCCTCATGCGCACATTTTCATTTGGTTAGTCGAAAGAATGCAACCGGACCAAGTTGATGACATCATATGTGCCGAGGTTCGAGATCCCGAAACCGATCCAGACCTGCATGATGTCATAATTACAAACATGATTCATGGGAAGGTTTGAAAATGGTATCAGTATTTTTATTTCACATTTTCTGTTTCGTACGAACCAACTTACAAACACATGAAAACCAATTTAACAGCTCACTAAAATTGGATCACATTTCGGTTACAAGTCATTCCCAAATACATTATACACACTGTTACTGTTACGGAAATATGTCTGAAATGTAGGAACAGCGCTTACACTATAACCATCAATTTCTACTTGAGTTCTGGACCCGATAGGTGGTGCTGAAAGGTAGGATACTGAACTATAGGTGGTACTTTCCAAAACATAAGCGGTATAGGAAAACGATTTGTGGCACCTCCCACTCAAAAATAAAATCAAGCGCTATTTCTAAAGTTACATAATTAAAATTACAATGGACGATGTCCAAATAAAGCACTTTGCTAACCTAAGAGGATTCCGCTTATTCAATACGGCTGCCATTGCTATTTAAGCGTCTGCATAAAATAGCATGTGCATTATTATGCATGCTCGAAATTATAACTTTAATTATATTAACGAATTTGGGCGAAACGAAGTTCGCGGGGTCAGCTAGTTGTTTTTATGAATTCAAATGAAATAAGGAACAAATAATGCGCAACTTACAGAAGTTTCTGTAAGGTATACAAATTCTGTATACCTAGCCAAAATACAAAACTGTTCATTATTATTTATAATAAACGGATTGTCACCGTAAGCATACCATTTCTATACACATGAAACGGAAAACCTAAATTCTTAACGGAAATAGCTAAAGTCTGTACATGCAACATCGACTTTAGTTCGATCAGTTGTATAAAGACGAGCTTGGGGCAGAGTTAACGCTGAAAAATTTCAAAAAAGGGACTAAAGAGGGGGCCCGAGCCGAAAAAAGGGGCCTCGATATAAAATAATAATACATGCCTACCTATATACAAAAAAAAAAAGAAATTTATTTATTTTTAACAAAAAACAAATTTATTCAATACCAAACACTTCTTTTCCTATGTTTGCATTCAATTACGTTCCATTAAGAATATAATATTACTTTAACTGAAAAAGCGGCCGTTTTGATTATTTTACAAAAAGTTTGGGCCAAGGGTCCTTAGGCTCAAAAAGTGGCAACGCTGGCTTGGGGTGACAATTGTGCGGTTGCAATGATAAATGAAATTACTATTTTTGACTCAAGCTTAGTACGCTTTCTCGAGCTAAATTTTCACTCCCATACAAAATTCTCTTCAAATTTTAGCTGAGCTAAATTTAAGCGAAACCATTTAGCTAAGTGAGCTACTCGAGCTAAAAAATCAAACTTTTGTTTCAGAATGTACATCGTGTACCTATACCTATCTGTCAAAATTTAGCGTGAGTTACGAGCAGACATGACCGATCGAACAAAAACAAACAGAAACGAACATTTAACAAAACAATGTTATTTATTTAAAAGCCGAAGTAACACTAGCTTAGAATATGATGTAAGTTAGTGGAATCTTGCGCTTTTTACTGCTACTGGTTGCATTTGTCCTCTCACTGGATTAAGTAAATTCATAGTGCAGCGCATAGAATATCTAATTTAAATTATGTAGGTATGTAGGTATTTATTACCAAAAATTACGCGATTCTTTGAAATCCATCTAAATAAGAAACGAATAATATCTACGTTTTCTCCTGGGCCCTTCCTGTTATTTAAAAAGGCATAGCACTGCAAAAAGAAATTTAGTATAGAAACTTGGTAAAATGTATGTAGAAATTTTACAAAATTTATTGGCATACATATGTGTAGGTAAAACTGGTTGAAACCGTAGACAAAGCTTTTTTTTTGGTGTATGAAAAAACTACTAGGGGCGGCATAAATTGGGTCTGCTTTCTGCGCTTTCCCTAATTTTCTCGACTTTGTTGTACTTTGTGTATTCAAATTCAGAACATAGTTGACGGAATAGTTCAAATTGTCGGCGCTGGACGGCTTGAATTACATTTCTCTCAATACCGAACAACATAACCACATCAAAACAAATAAAAACCAGCTTATTCATTTTTTTAGCGAAATAGCAGCCACAAACAACAAAATGAAATTACAGTACCACTAAGATGTGCCTTTTTGTTACCACGACTCGTGTGACCTGCGGCACCTTTGTGTAGTTTAGGCACGAAAACTTATAGAATTCCTGTATGTCAGATGTCTGCTCTATCTGGAGCGTTGGTTTCTGAACTACAAAACATTTCTCCCAGTGAGATTATCTAAGAGGCTTAGAGCTTTAAAAAAAAAAAAACACAAAAAATTCGAAAAAAATTAATGAAATATTTATTTGAATCGATAGTTTGAACCTTGCAATTTAATGTTTAAAGATAATTTCATGCAAATGTTGACCGCGGCTGCGTCTCAGGTAGCCCATCCGCTGAGTCCAATTTTGGCATACTCTTTCACACATATCGGCCGGTATCTCACGAATGAATGCATGGATGTTGGCTTCCAGTGCGTCAATCGAAGCGGGCTTGTCCATATACACATTAGCCTTGACATACCCCCACAAAAAATAATCTAATGGTGTCAAATCGCACGATCTAGGCGGCCAATTGACCGGCCCGAAACGTGAAATTAACTGTTCACCAAACTCGCCTCGCAATTGCGCCATTGTTTCGCGTGCTGTGTGGCATGTGGCACCGTCTTGTTGAAACCACATATCATGCAAGTCAAGAACTTCCATTTCGGGCAAAAAAAAGTTTGTTATCATCGCTCGGTAGCGTTCACCATTGACAGTAACGCTGCGATTCGCATCATCTTTGAAGAAATATGGCCCAATAATGCCGCCGGCCCATAAACCGCACCAACGTACGTACCCATTCAACCAAAAATGAGCCTCATCGCTGAACACAATTTTTCGATAAAAAAGCGAAAATGAACATTTCGAACCGAGCACGAATTTTGATAGTAAAATTCAATAATTTGCAAGCGTTGTTCATTTGTAAGACGATCCATGGTTAAATTGCAAACCAAACTGAAGCTGTTTGACAGTGACACAAGGTACTAAACACACGTCAACTGTCAAAACCAGTGTTGCCAAAACCAAACCAGCTAAAAAATCACCCGTTATAAATAGAATTGATCCCTTTAAGGTCTCCTTAGCTGACTCTACCTCACAGACGGTTCTGGATACACCAGTGGCTATATAGAAACGGTGTCCATATTACTACAAAATTCATTGTATTGGGCATACTTTCGGGCTTGAAAATACCAAGTTCGTCCAAAGTAACTTATAGGCTATAGCTGTGGCATTTACTCAGGTCCATCTAAGGTTTGTTTTTCTAAGTGCATCAGAGTCGGTAACATTGTACGTTGGAAACGAACTGATAAACCTCCACCTGTCGGCTTCACAATTTTTTGAAATATCGATATGACCTGGGGCTAAATCTTCACATCCATTAACAATCTATACTTTAGCGGAATTAAGTTAAAACAAAAAGATTCGACCATAAATCTCAGCAAAATGTGATAAACTATTGAGCAATCTCAGAGAGGTGCGACAATCTTTCACTGCCTTATACTGTACTGTGGTGGCATTTGATGGCTGCCTGGCAGTCGGTTTGCATTGCGAAATCTTTCTGCAATACTCGTACCCAACCAGTCAGCGGCTGTCCAATGGCAGTAGCTTGGCACTCTGCAATAATACGAAAGGTTGAAGGAGATTCGTATATTCAGGTATTTCGAGAAGACATCATTTAAGAACAACAAAAATTAAATAATTGACGGCTAAAATCTGTTTAAAATGAACGCAATACTTTCCCCTAAAAAGATAATCTTATAACAAAAAATTCAATAATTAAACTATTAACGTCGTACAAATATAGAAATACAAGGTCAAGGAAAAGACCATTTCCACTTTGGGCACATATTCAATAAATTGACACCAACAACACCCATTCAACAAATACCATTTTGTATAGACTTTCAACTTCAGGTGTACCTTCACTGTTTACTATATTTGACCCTGCTGCCTGCTTGCCTTCGTTAAACAATTGCGCCTCAAATCTTTATTGTACCTGAAAAGCCACAACTCAAATCCCTGTCAAAGACATAACCATAACACAATTCCAATTACGTGTAGCTGGTTGTTAAACCCGCCTACGTCCGAAATAAATCTGTAGCCCAAGATACGAGTAGCTGTCCCGAAATTAGTAAATCTTTTTACATCACACAAAACAGGAAAACCCCATAACAAAAATACTCGTAACAGAAAACCTATAAAAGATTCGTCCAAGTCATTAGTGCAGTGATTATCTTTTCGGCAATTTGCATCCGTCATGAAAATCAATTAATTACGGGCTATGCCTACAAGCACAACGCCAAATGCCAAACGCTTTACATAACAATCACGATGATTGAATAATTAGGTACAGAAGACTGATTTAAATACGCATACAACGGCTCACCACAGACCAAACCAAAATCAATAAATTTCACTTTCTAAGCAAAGTCAACAACGGATCGGATGACGATAAAGAAATAATATTATCAATAAACCCATTACGCAATCAACGAAAGTCAAAGTACATAACAACAGAGAACGGACATAGAAATTAGCATAACGCGAGAGGAAGCGGTGAAAAGTCGTCAACTAATTTATGCTAAATAACTCACTAATTCTGTTCCGGCCACAAACGCAATCAAACACTTTATAGAGTTGGATCTTTTTTTTTCTTTTGTACAAAAGAAAAAAACAAACAGAATCGGAGAAATTTATTTCAATAGAATAAAAAAAAGAAAATATCTCACAACGCACTTAACAACTTATAGATAACACAAAATTGAATCAAAAGTTCAACACTAATTCCTGGGAATAGAGGGAGTCATCGTCTATGGACTATGGACTTTGCGGGTCTTGGTAAATTGGTGTGATACGAACTTGACTAGAACCACACCATAACACCATACGAGGGTTAATCTGCAACCGGGGTCGGAAGCTATTGCTTCTGTTCCACGATGACCATTTGCAGCTTCTCTGTGTGGTCGAGGCTTTTAGCTGCACGTTTCCTTGTTGCATCGTATGTGTATCCCCCGTCTTCTACGTTGTTGCTCAGTTGCTGCTCGATGGATTTTTCGATCTCCTCGGCTGGGATTTCTGGTATGGAACCGACCGCCTTATGCTCATTAGGCTTGTACTTAATGAAATACACTTCCGGTTTGTTTAGCTTGAAGGACTGTTGTTGCTGTTGCTGCTGCAGTTGTTCCAATTCAGCGGCACTGGGCGAGTCCGGTTTCTTGACCAAAACATACACCAAAGTTTGCTCTTCAATTTCGGGTAGCACTGGTGCGGGAGGTGGAGTTGGCTGTGGTGGGCTGCGGACTAGAATGATTTTATAATGCTTCCTTGGAGGATAGCGATATTGGGGTTGCTGTTGCGGGTAGTGCTGCTGAGGTGGTAGTTGTACGTAGATCTTCTTCTCCTGGACACCATCGTTGGGGATTGGGATTTGCAGTTGAATCGGTGGTTGGGCAAGGAACTGCTGTTGGTTTGAGGATGAGGGTTGTTGTGCTGATGGAACGTAGAAAGTTGGCGCTGACTGTTGGGGCTCATTTCCACCGACTGACTGTGACGAAGGCGGCAGATATGCTTGCTGCTGTGGCCTAGCATTAGTCCATGTGACGACTGCAAGTAACGCGAGTACTTTCATTGTTCGATCACCGTGCATTCTCGAGCTTTAATACCAACGGATGTTGAAATTCGACTGAGTTGTAATATACACACTCGCCTATTGTGTATTTGGATTGCAAACACTAATGAAATTCAATAGCCGACTGACTGCACGTGTGGGGAGTTTTTCGTATTTATACCGCGAACAGAAAAGATATAATTTTCTTCAGAAGGCAACGCAGACGAACCACGAGCGTGCCGCCGACAATTATTGGAACGAACTTCTTTCTGAATCGGAGTGCAAAGCCGAAGTAAACCACCAAGTGTGCTTCTCCACGACGGTACTGCGGACGATTGGTGAAATGAAGCTGATGGTCTTCGAAGCGCAAACAGCCTCTGTTACTGGTTTTGCGTTTTATTTGTAACCATTGGTATACCTATTATATGATGGACGGCAACGAGTACTGATAAACCATTCATAGTGCAATATTACATGTGAGGCTTGTGGTTTATTGTGGTGCATTCGGATATGCATCCACTTGTGGCTGAATGCTGTGGAATTGGGAGGCAAATCCCTTTGTGGGTTACAAGAGTGGGATTCGATTTTCATATCCGTGATGTTTGGTTGCTGCACGCGATAAACACTTTTTTACTCTATTTACATTATGGTACGGACTCATTAGCACTACTCTCACTCTCTCTACTACTACACTGGACAGTAGGTATGTCATGGAAGACAAAGGAGATGGTTGATTTTGTATTCTAGAAAATTTTACGAGGCAATGTGTTTTTTTTTTTTTTTATAATTAGGTATGTACATTTCTCGTATAGGTATAAGTAGAGGTACTTTCTGAGGTCAATGCCACTAAAGTTTGGTGAAAGGCAAGCAAAAGCTTTATTTGTAGGCTAAGGTCAGGAGCGTGTGAATCCAATTTTTTGACAGGTGACCCATTGTTATTGTCGATTGTGTTTTTTGAGAAGACAAAGCTGTTGACAGACTTTGTTTGTAATTACAGTCGACTCCGTTTAACTGGATCACGTATTTGCCACCGTTATTATTTATTCACCTAAGATGAATTTTATGTTAACCAAACTTCTGATATAGTAAAAAAACTATTTTGGTGACAAATTTTTGTGATTGAGTTAACCGATATTTTTAGTAAAGCGTTTTTCAAATAGGCAAAATCGACTGTGTACCTATTTTACATTTCATTATTTCCATCAGACTTGTTTCCATTTCTGATGGTAAAGAATTTTGTGTTCTCACAGCTAAATCCTAAATCGTTTTTCTGTTTTTCTCCATTCACCTAGCGATCGAATTGTCAAAGACGTAGTGGATAAAACGTAGGGATGGCCGGAGATAGTTGGTCCGCGGTAAAATGACCCACTGTATGTTATTTAATATAGACGGGGTTCTTGGTCACTTCTGTCTCCAGTTTTAGTATTGGGTCAGCGAAGTCTCCCTTTGTATCTCGTTGGGTCTCGTGGCAATTGTATAACGTTCCTGGAAATTTGTTCGCCGCTGTATTAATTATTTTTTTCCAGAATTTTTGAGACGATTTTTTTTGAGTAGGTATAATGTCAGCGTTTCTAGATTGTCAAAATATATTCAACCCAGATAAATCTGAATAAAAAACAAGAACTGGCTATTTTTCCCCAAAAAAACAGCCAACTTCTTGTTTTTAGAACATAAAAATATAAATTTTGAATTTTAATCTACAACATGTAGATATGTAAATGCAGTATTGCGAATCTAAAAGATAGTTTTTGTCCTGCCAAGGTAAATAATTCTAAAATTTTGAAATCATTCAAATTTACTGATCTCGGCGCCCTCATATTATTAGTCTTATACATATGAGCTGTGTTTAAATACGGAAAAAAAGAACAACTTATTACAGAAAGTAAAAAAATCTAAACTTTTTCCTAGTGAAACGGGTAGGTAGGTTTCGATTTTTTTTTAACACTTGCTTTGTAAACGAAAATAGTCCAAATCTAGTATAAAAAATAATTTTTACTTTCAAATGTCGTAAAAATATAAAAATATAAAAAAATATATTCATAACAGAAAAAAATAGTAATATTTAATTAAAATGAAAAAAACGCATTTCGTCCTAAACGATTCTCAAATTCTGGTTATAATAGAAATTTCGGACAATTTTTTTTCAATATTTCGTTAAAAAATTCTAACAAGAAGAATTATAGTTGTGGCTACCTCAATTTAGTATACCTACGCACCTATCAAAATTGTACAAAACGCTTACAAATCAAACATCTGGACGATTTTGTTCAAAACTTTTAAGCTGAATATACATGGGATCTGTAGCCAAAGAGTATTTTAAACATTCCGCAATATTTTAGAGAAAGGTTTTCTTTTCAGTTATATACATTTTTTTCATTTTCTGATGTTCATATAACTTAAACAGTATTTTCATCAGAGCGAGTATTTACTGTACTTGTTGAGGACGGAAATTTTGTGGAGGCAAATAGAAAAATCGTTCCGAAAAAAACGAAGAACTTTGGGTAGGTAAGCGATATTTGGTATAATATCTCTTTACTACTTTAAATTGAATTCGGCTGGTTGCGATGATGGAATGTCAGAATTCTGTGACAAAAATACCAGGAAAGGTATGCCAGGAAAATCGAAAGTACGTAACTTACACAAATAGTACTAGATTATTGCAAAATGTACCAAATAAAGCTTGAGGGGCAGTAGGAACCAGGAAAGGTATGCCAGGAAAATCGAAAGTACGTAACTTGCACAAATAGTACTAGATTATTGCAAAATGTACCAAATAAAGCTTGAGGGGCAGTTACATAAATATTTTGTTTTATAGCCAGACTTGAGAAGCAAGTTAAGTTAATTATTATTATAGCATAACTTGGGTAGCAAAGTTCAGCTAAACAGTACTAAAAATACTCTTAAGGTTAGATATCTTCAAAGGCTAGCTTGAACTATTTAAAATAAAGTGAACAACTGGGTCGAACGAAACTTTCTCGTTGATCAAAAGATTGGTTGGTTATTATTTTATTAGATAATGTGTAGGTAAAGATTTGAGAAGCAATACTAGATAAAAGAAACGGTTCATCAAATATAGGAATAAATAAAATCCAATTTTGAGTTATTCATCTGATATGAAAGTATGTATATCAAATAACAATGTGAGTTTTTAGAAGTTGAAGCTCTCAGTTACATTCAATTGTCACATGTTCTGGTTATAGAGTTATAAGCGCCTGCTGTACTATGAGATCTTACACTTCTTAATATTTGTGACCACGAGGACAAGCGTAGTAGGAGCTTCAGCTTTTTGATCTGCTGGTGTGGTGTTCTTTTTGACTGGAATATATATTAGTTACGTCTACTCGTATATGATATTGGAAGTAGGGTTTGTGAGAGACCGATATTCTTATAATATTTATGAATATATATTATGTAAAAATCTAGGGATTTGTTTTTGAACTTGCATTAACAGTCTTACACTGAATATGCCGATGGGAGTGTGTGTGGTGGGAATTTTCTGATTGTTTAGGTTCCAAGTGCTTGGAATGATTCTAAGATGCATGTTTAACATGGTTGGAAAAAAGAAGAAGAAAATAAATGGGGAGAAATGGCACCGGCGCCTCATATCTCAAACTATAGAGGGACCATGTCTCCCAAATGATGTTGTATTTTTTGTTCACGAAAAATATGACCGAACGCGTACTTACAGTTATAATTACGATACGCTTTTAATTTGTTTGTAACAACGAACACCGGGCACCGAATACTTTTCTATCCACACTTCTTTCACTCATTCACACAAAAATGTTTTGTTCCGACTGCACCCTTCAGGAACCTACGTAGAACTAAATGATATTTTTTTATCCTTGTTTTAAAATAAAAATAAGTAGGAAATATTGAGAGTGTGCCATATATACCCCATGGTGCCATATCAGATATCACCCGACTTTTCTCTAGTCACTTTTGAGAAATAATTAAAATACGGATTTATTCGAATTTTGTAAGAAAAACGATATATGGAATCTTAATTAGAATTATTGTGTTATCCTAAATGTCTATTTAGAACAACATCGTTAGAGCCGTTTTCGAATAAAATAAAACTGGGGTGGAATTCTGTAAGGCGATTTGCGATAGTTGATAGTCGCAATCACATTTTTTGCTCTACGTAAGGTGATTATCACTGTGACTATCGTTTTTTTGCGATCTTTTTCGTGTGACACCTATTTATGTATCATTTTCAGATAAATTACACACATTTTTGTTGATTTCGGTTTCACGAATAGTGAAAATGTTTACTTCGTTACAATTATTTATTCATTCAAGAGATAATGAAGAAAATAGAAATTATTCCAATGTGCGCCTCCTAAGAAAATATGAGTTTCATCATATTTTCGTTACGGTTTTCTAAATGTCGTGAGATTGCTTGACTTGCCAGATGGTCTTAACAAAAGCATATACCTATCGCAAATTCTACAACTAGCTGCAACGTTAAACCTTCTCGGAGGCGGCGGTTACCAAAAGCAAGTAGCCAGCTGACTGGGCTGCACCAATGGGTCAAAGTACTGCAGCTGAAATAACAGCCCGAGTCATTAGAAAAATGCGATTGCAACTACGCCCAACTACGATAAAATTTGTTCCTTTGGAATCAACCAAAGAATTTTTCTTCCCAGAGTACAAAATTTTGTGTAGTCCTAAAAGGCAGACATAGCATATACTGTATGGTTGTAGGTTTTTTTTTTTTTCAAAATAAATAATAATATTTTCCCAGGAAATTGTCAGTTATCATTCAAATAATAACTGACAGCAAATATTTTGTTTCAAAATGATGAAGTGATGCCAAATTTTTATAGTTATTTTGCGATCACCTTACGTAGAAGCAGAATGATGTGACTGTCGTATTTGACTATCACAAAAGCGACTATCATCTATCGCCTTACGGGATTCCACCCCTGGTATGAACATTTTATATGAGAAGTTTAATTAATTTTGAGGTTACCTACCGTGAAAGAAAATCGGACCCAAACTGTAGGCCCACAAACTTCAAATCCGTTTAGTCTGTAGGTCGCAGGAGCAAACGGGCGGACGCAATTTCGAGACCCACTTTTCGAGTTACTCTACCATCGTTATGTCAGAATTGATTAAAATCTCGAATTCAAAATCTTTCTCTTACTACGTAATCGAGAAAGTCAATTGATTTACTGTTAATACGAACAGCAAAACCGCGTCAATTACTGCTTTAGCAACTTAGACTAATACCCAGATTTACTATCACGGACTTAATTGGATTTTCTTCCGTTGTAGACGGTCTAATTTCTTTTGGTGTGATGTAAGGCGCCTTACTGGTTACCTACCAGCTTCATGGTAAGTTAGTGCGGATATTGTTACGAAGTCAATTAAATAACTAAACATATGTGGTTCGATGTTTTCTTTTATCCTTCTGATATTCTTAATTCTTAATAGTTATTTAAAAATTGACAATATTATAATAGAACAAATATTTCACGTTAATGAATCCAGATCGTATTTGAACATATGACTTCAACTATATTTTGATCAATATTTGTAAATCCATTGTCTGTGACATTGTAGTATTGACGGATCCGAGTAAAACACGTGTTGTATGTTCGGCTGACGTCGGAGTTTTGTCGGTTGCCTTTATTACCTAATATGACAGTTTAAGTGACATTTGACAACAAGAGGACACACTTAATTTGAGGGCATGCTTACATCTATACTACAGACATGACATCCGAGAGTAGGCTTTTAAATCCTGTTTTCGGAAATACTATACATAACATTGTAGGCCCATTTTTTAAGACAAAAACCCAACATATTTGACCTCACTGTCATTTAAACATTTCTAATCTTTACACAAAATATTTTGTAGGAAAATATCTAGTTTTAGTTTTATATGGAAAATTTAGTCATTGTGAAGTTCGTAAAATCTAGCGTGGACACTTCGTACTATTGGCGCAAAATTATAGACATCGTGTATTAGGAGAGATTATTAGATACTAACTAGCACCACTTTAACTCCAAAGCCCATGCCAAACTTTTTAGTTAATTATAAACGCTTTGTAACCTGCCTACAACTTGTATACCAACCTTAGAGCGAGCGCTACGCAAATTTTTGTCAAACAGATCCAAAAATGTACAGTTTAGGAGACTAAACATTGTTTGGGGAATTCTCTTTAAGCAAATTTTAATGAAATGCCAGCAAAAAAGACAAAAAAAAACAAAAAATAAAAATAAAAATGCAGGAATGGAAAGAACAGTTTTTTTTATTGAATGTGTGGCGAGTAGGCGATCTTCCTAATCAAAATCTTAAAAAGGAATTGCTCGGGTTCTATTTTGTTTTTCTTAGAAGTCCAACATATTTATTTCGAGATCTTAAAAAATATAAACATCCTGGGAGCATTTTTTTAACTAAAAAAAAAAAACTTTTCAATATAGAAATGACTGATTAGAGATGATTGAGAGTCCATACTAAGGGATAAAATGTACTTTTGGTGGTTTTTACTTTAATACCAGGTTATAACGATAAAGTGGGTTTTATGTCACACACAAAACACTAATACGGACATTGTCAGTTGTCACGTACTAACATAATTTCAAAGTGGGCTTTATGCGACTATATTATTATTATTATTTTAGTATTTTAGTAGCGCGCAATGATTTTTATTTATCTAAGTATTGAACAATACTGAATAATTACATTTTTCGTTATTATACCACCGCACTCATGCACTCACTATCCCAAATATAAAAACAAAGAGATCGGTCATTTGACGTGTAAATTTTGTAGTGCATACCCCGATACCGAAATATCAGTCAGATATATTTTCTTTGTAATTAAGTTACAAATTTGATTTATTACATATGATCTGCTAATGCTTGAAGTTATATAGGTGCCTTAAGCCTTTTCTTAATTGTGGTATATCTCAACAAAAGCTGGCCACCATGCATGTTTCATAAGCATTCAAACTCTTTCGTGTTATGTATAGCTACCTACTTTGAATTTTCATGTTGTTTACAAGGCCCCTTAGGGTTAAACTCGTAATGACTGCGACGAAATTTGTGTTATTGGCATTCGTTGTAAATGATTTCTTAGTTGAAACTATAAATGTGTAGTGTCTAGTGTAGCACTTCATACGTGGCTAAGGCACGGAACGGTCGCCATACTTTTTTAAATATTCACGAGGATATTATAAAGTGTACCTCTTGTTTTAGCTAGCGCTCTCTTTGTGAGCATTTATAGTTAGAAATGGGTTAAGTTCGAGTAAAACCGTATTCATTTTTATTGGCCCACTAACATATACATCTGTGGTTTTTAGAATTTATCGGTCCTTCGAAAAGGCATCATTTGGTGGACGACTCTTACGTCTTAACAATCGGAAAATTTGGGTCAGCTCCTACTTATATTTACAACAAAAAGTAAATGACAATCAAACAATTCCGGCAACTGAGAAAATCTACTTTCCTACGTTCTAAGTGGGCTGTTTTAATTTATTAACTTTTTAAAAGGGGGCACCTAATCGTTCATTCGTATAATTTTCGCACAAAGAAAAGAGTGTTGTCATCAGCTTCACAATGTTACATTTATAAGAACGGAACAATTGCACAGTATTACAGGTCCAATTATAGCCTGGCAATTGGGCTGCGAACTATCCAGAATTGCCAACTTGTGGTCACTCTTGCAGCTTAGTTCCTTAATTCATGCTAACGACTTGACCAACTTGTTGCAATCTAGTTTAAAGTGTTCCGGTATAGTTTTACTCGTAACTGGCCGTTTTATTTATACTATTAAAAATTATTCAACAGAATAAATAAAAAATCGGCGCCAATTTGCCGACAATGATAAAATCGTGTATTTTACCTTATACGTATAATCCCAAAAATTTTACGCATAAAGAAAGATCAGGTAATATAAAAAGAAGCAAACAGCATGCCCACCGCTTGAAATGCCGGTTCGCCTGTCACCACAAAACCACTGAAAAACAAACTAATACTTCTTCAGAAATGAAATGAAAATTTTCTGAAATATATTTGAAATTAATAAACCCTAAAGGAATCACGTCGTAACGAATACTCGCTTTGGCTTTGCTGTGTCCTTTCCTAAAGAAAAATAATAAATCACCATGTTGGCGATGTGAGGCGCTCATGCTTGGGGCGCCACATAATTTTTTTATTTTTTATTTTATTTATTTTTTAAATAAACTTTATTTCATCTTAAAGCTATATATACAATATAAAGGCATACTTAATTCAAACATTTTAATGTATACAGCATAAGCTTTAAAGTGAAATAGTTACGTACATCCAGTTGTCAGAAAATGACAAGAGGCGAATGTACGATTCGTAATAAACAAATAAATAGAAAATTTGTCGATGGGGTTGCGATAAATTTAAGAAATTAATTAAATCAAAGATATCAATTATAAAAACACGAAGTACAATTATTTTTATTTTTTTCTATAGTAAAGATGGTAAGAAAGATAAAATGTAGCTATCATACTAAGGGATTTAAAAGGTCACCAATTACCGCGTAGTTTAATGAAAATAGCCAATGTTTAACGTTTTGAAGAAAAACGGATTCAATTCGCTCACATCTTAAGATTTCAGGCAATTTATTAAACAAACGGGGTGCAGTAACTATATAAAAGAAAGAAAAATGAGATTTATTGATTGTGGGTACATGTACGAGACTTCTGGCGTTAACGCGTAAATTGATGCGATCATAAACTCTTGAAGCATTATACCCGGAATTTTTAAAAAATATTTGTAACACCTTGTAAAAGTATAAATGCCTTAAAGGAAGAAATCCTAGGCTTTTAAACAACTCAAAGCTGGGAGTTCGACGGTTAACCCTACTAATAATCCGAACAGCATGTTTTTGTTTGGTAAGCAAAGGCTCAATTTTATTAAAATGTGTACCACCCCAACAAGCTATACCATACTGAAGTTTGGATTTAAGAAGACCGTTATATACGAGTTTTAAAACAGGCAAACTGCAGTATAGACTGAGAGAATAAATCTGTCTAACAACACAGTTCAGATACTTCTTTAAAGACAAAGTATGTTCCATCCAACTGAGCTTAAGATCCAAGGTAATACCTAAATACTTAAAGCTGTCTACACGGTCAATTTCAAAACAGTCAGAGGTGCAACTTGTGAGTGAATCAAAGGAGGGTAAATTATGATCATGTATACAAGGATTAACTAAACGGAATCTAATGCAATTGGGCGAATGGTATTGGAGTGGTATATCACAGATTCTACCAATTAAATTAAAGATCATAAACTTAGTTTTATTACTAATAACTAGTTTATGAAATTTAAACCATCTCCGCAATAAATCTAGATCATAGTTTACATCTAAGTGTAAGTTAAAATAGCACTTACCATAGTATGACAAAGCCGTATCATCGGCAAAAGCTGTGAGTTTTCCCTTGAAACGTTGGATGAAAAGCGAGTTGACAAAAATTAGAAACAAAATAGGACCCAGAACAGAGCCCTGTGGAACACCTATGTTTATAATAGTCTCCGCACTCAAACAATTGCGAATCCTAACCTTCTGACTACGATTTTGTAAATAAGAAGTAAACCATTCGTAGATAAAACCTCTAAAACCAGCATTATAAAGTTTATTTAGCAAAATATTATGATCCACCATGTCAAAAGCTTTAGTGATGTCGATAAAAAGAGCAGCAGGAATATAAGAGTCGTTTAGACTACTGTATATTTCAGAACACAACTTTAATAAGGCATCTTCGGTAGATTTGCCACTACGAAAGCCAAACTGAGCATCACTGAAAAAACAAGTTTTATCTAAAAAAGATAGCATACGTGATTTGACACCTTTCTCGAAGACTTTAGAAAATACGGATAGAAGGGATATTGGGCGGTAATTGTTTATGGACATGGTGTCACCTCTTTTATATAGGGGTATTACAACAGCTGTTTTCAATGATTTAGGAAAAATACCCTTTTGTATACTAAGATTGAAAATATAACATAAAACATCTGAAATAAGTAAGGATATATTTTTCAAAATATTACTAGAAAACGGATCACATGATGTTGAATTGGATGCTTTAAGAGATTGTATGATTGAGTGTACTTCATAAGGTGAAAATAGTTCAAAGAAAAAGCTTTGTCTTTGCATAGGGTCATGAGAAAGAACGGTTTCGCATCTACAATCGGAGCAATCACTTGTAGGGGTATCACGTATAGTTTCTGTTACACTGGAAAAATAATTATTAAACGCAGTGGCAACTTCTAAGGGCTCAGATATAGTCGTATTATTTAAAGAGAGAACTATATCCGCGTTAGGTATGGATTTATTTAAAATTTCGTTGACAACTTGCCATTCTTTTTTGGAATTACCAATATTCAGCGCTAATCTGTTCTGATAATAACTATCTTTTTGGCGAGGTATTTCAGTTTTTAACTCCTGACAAACCTTGTCGTAATACCTTTTCAATCTGCAGTTATAGGGATGTTTTTTTAAACGCTTATACAAACGTTGTTTGAGTCTGATTTTACTAAGTAGAGTACCGGACATCCACTGCTTTAAGGGTTAAAGACTATTACTCCTTTCCGTTTGTGTACTCGTGCGAAGTAAGTGCAATTGCAGTTTTTGTAGAAACAAATCAAAAGCAGTAGATGGATCCTGTGCTCTGTAAACTTCATCCCAAAACTCAAAGATTAAAGCTGACTTGAGAGTAGGAAAATCAATTTTTGTAAATTTTTCATTCACATATTGTTTTACTCTGGGGATCCTAAGGTCAAGTTGGATGGTAGTTAAGCTGTGGTCACTTATTTTTAGGTCATGTGAAGCCGTTCTATAATTAGAATAATTATTTCTATGCAGCCTGATGAAAATATGGTCCAAGCAAGTGCTGATATCTTGAACCACACGCGTAGGTTGATTCATCAGACTTTCGAGACCAAAAGAAGACATAACCGTTAAAAAACTATCAACTTCAGTTGATCTAGCAATAAGATCAATGTTTAAATCGCCCAGAATTATTAGATTTTTACACATCACATTGTCAAGAAAGCCAGTAAAATCGTCCAGAAAGGCATTAACTGAACAATAATTAAATCTATAAATACCGACAAAGCAATAACGAGCACCAGAAATCTCGCAACATATACTAATCGAATCAAAACTTTTAAGATTAAAACGCTCAACAACAATGTTTGGCCCCAAGTCGCTTCTATAAAACACAGCGACACCACCAGCAGAATAAGAATTATTACATGCTGCCTGAAATGTAAAGTTTGGTATGGAGTAACTTGAAACTTCTTCATCATAGATCCATATCTCAGAGAGAAATATGATATCCGGAAGGTGATCTAAAGATGCAATATGAATTAAAAACGTATCAAAATTTTTACGCATGCTACGGATATTTTGGTGAATTACAGAAAGACCAGAGAAAATTAGAAATTAGAAAATTGAAGGTCTTTAATGGAGACAACTTCCATGGTTGGTTATGTACCTACTGTCATCGTTTGCAAAGCATTATAAGTAGGTACCTAACCTATTGCACTTGGGTTGGGAGTTTTCCATTAAATTATTTATTGATTTAAAATCGATGGCACATGACACTAGTTGGTTTTGTTTTGTTTCGTTTATTTTTTGTTTAAATGTATAGGGTAAAACTATTTGGAAACGGGAGAGCCAACGGGGGGCTCAGGCACTGCGGCTTCTTAAAGGAACCTATTGTGCCTACCCTGGTATGTTCCTAGAGCCATCTTTGGGGTAAAACTATACAATACGCTCCATTTTCTAGAAATCACGAATAGAAGACAAAATATAAAAGAAAGTCACAAATCTTTTATTGCAATAAATAAAATACTCTCCATTCTTGACTTTGGCATTTGAAATTTTATTGACAAAACGCACTTAAGAAAAAGTATGTAAAACAAATTATTAAGTACGTTGCATTGTCAGTCTTTTCTCTTCTTTTTTTTTTTGCAAAATTCATGTAACAATATAAACTGGATCCAACTCTAAAGAAGCGGTCTTGTAATAATTTTTATTGTACCTCCTGCAATATGGGCTCCAAAAATTTTTTTCACTAAATATTTCGTAAAGTGGCAACAAAAACACAGACGCCTACTACCGCGATTCACCACTGAATGAAACTGGCTCGAACAAGTTTAGAGTGAGTCATATAAGCACACAGATGTACGTCCCAGACTCATGGAGCATTTTGTGATGTGGGGCGTTTTGTATAGTTTTATTATTGTATTTAATCATAATTTTAAGTCATTATAGAAACTGATTTAAGTATGTGATTAAAAATCCTTCGTGGCTATTTTCTCTAATATACCTGCTGGTTAGCCAGGCATAATATTTATTAGTCGACTTAATTGGTATACGGTATACCCCTTAAGTACAAAAACAAAAACATATGTACCTATTGACTTATTTAGGACTCAAATAAATAAATTGTAATTGCTATCAGAAAATACCATTATTAGCAATTTTACAAACGCAACACCGTTTTCGAGAATTTGGTTATTTGCCCAACATACTTTAAACAAATTTTATAGAAAAATGGGTATCACAGTCTTAGCAAAGTGAGCTCATGTCACTTTAGAATAAGTTCTTACCCTATAGTCACGGATGTTACCTTCTTATTGCGTATTTGTTCACTTTGCTTTGCTGAGTCAGGTCTCAGGTGTTCAATAAAACGTCTCAAAAATGATTTAAAAGGTTTGGAACAAAATCAGTCCTAATGTAAGAAACAACATAAAGAGTTTGACGCTAAAGTCAAAAAAAAAAAATATTTAAAAAAAAAAATGTTTAAGGCCGCTCAAAGCCCTAAATCCGCCACTGTGTTCTGCTCTCGCACAATATTATATCGGAAAAAAGAAGAAAGTACCCGTATGAGTAAAGAAAACTAAAATGAGGTTTCTCTAATCTCTGATTTAATGCTACCGTGACCACGATTGACCTTTACGTGATGCAACAGCAACAATGAAGATGAAGAGCCACGTTCCAGGTGTGTCTTGTCGATTGTTATGCGAATTCGATGGACGACATCAGAGTAAAGCATCAGAATGAGCTTGTAACGTTTCACGAACATGGACTTAAATTGATGGGTTTGATGAGATTATTTATGGATTGTGTGTAGACGTAGACGTTAATAGGCACAAGGTACCTAAATAATTAAATTCAAGGTTCAACTTCTTTCATTGAATTACATATTTCGCCATTTATATTATATGTATTCAATTATTTCTCATTCCTCAAAGTACCTAGCAGCCTACTGGATTTTAAAATTAACATTTCGATAGGTTGGCTGCGTATGTATGGCAGCTTTGCGAAGACTTTTCAAAACGTAAGCAAAGTCAGAGAAGAGGAAGAATTCCAATAAAGCTTTTTATTACAAAATTTTCTTCAGAGCAATGAATTTACGTGAAATAAGCCTGTCGATAGCAATAAAATTATGACGAAAAAAGAACAGCCGAAGGCTATAACCCATAAATGTACGGTAAAACTAAATCCACCTCTCACAAAACGAATACAAGACCGCATCTGCTATATCGGCCCTGCGTTGTATAGTGAATTAGCATGAACTGTTGGCAAAGCAAACGAGATGCTTTTGCGATCTTTTAATTAAATATTCGGTTGGGGATTGTGTCGATGGAGTGTTAAGGAAATGTTTGAAGAACAAACTTTGAGGGCTATACAGGAAGAAACTTAAAGTACAGCGACCGAGATACGTCCATCATATTTTCTCAATCTTTGACATAACCATCAGAACTGCTTTATTTAAATATAGGTAGGTATCTGACACCAAAACAAAGAAGAAATATTATGAGTGTTGACTTTACCAGCTATATGCTGTACAGTGACATCGATCTGGTGAGAAAATAAGGCATTAGTCGTCAAAGACGATACAAAAGTTCTGCCCAGTAGAGTCTTTGTTTCCAACTTTAAAATGGCGAAGACCTCGCTTTTGCTAGGGCGCATAAATGATTTTTTTAGGCTTGGCCATCAGTTTGTCACCAGTAGACTTCAGATATAGTTTTGCTGGCTTTTTTCGAAAAAATACCATTCCAATTCAGCTTTTGGCCCATACCTTCATGCCATCTAGTTGGTTTTAAAATTGATGATGAGAAAAAAAAATCGGGACAAGGAGGGTAGGATACAAGTTCCAGGCACGCAATCCCGCTTATTACCTACATTAATCCAAATTGCGAACTTGACCAGAAGTCAGATATAAACTTCGATAACCCATTTGCAGTAATAAATGCTGACACAACAATATAATAGCCAATAAATAACTGTAAGGAACTCATTGCACTTAAATCTTGTCTTAGTGTTCCAGCCAAATAAAGAAAAGGCAGTCTGCCTAGAAAAATATCTGTTTTATAATATTTGTGCGTGAATCTTTATCTTATATAGTGGGTTGGTGCGAAGGTGAACGACACAATACCTTGTGGGCCATACGATCCAAGTTGGCACTACTCCCTTGAAAAGTATACTGTTTGAAGATCGCATTGATATCGCCGTGTTAGGCAGGTCGAAAGCATCATGGTTATTTGGGCATCGGTCGATTATGTTAAGTCACATTTAGGCTATCGTTCCTAGACTAATAATTCGGTTATACTTTGTCATAAGCCCTTTACATAACAGGCGCTACCGTCCAAGGTTCAGTGAACTGCTGTTAGATCGGTGGAAAGGATCATGTTGTCATCTCTCTAATTGGGATTGACAAACGTCGAACCTACTATGACTAATATCATTCAGTTATTGGTGAACCAATTTTAAAAAACGTGCGAGACCATCCCTTGCTTTTGATTGCACCTCAAAAAAACTATTTATAGCACGTGCAAAAACAGACAAGCTCACCCAACTTTAACATAAAAAAAAAACATCCACACAGGAGCAAAATACACTTCTGAATAATTTCAGAAAATCAATTCATCTCCCTTGAAATGCAATAAACTACATTTCCCTACCACTGCGCATACTGCATCCCCGTACTGCATTGTGTAACATCTGAATCGGTAAACTTTATTTTAACAAATAGACGCTCTCAGTAGAACACACATACAAATTTAATTCTTCACTCCCATTATTTTCAGCTTTCTCCGCGAAATTTAGCGCACCATGTTCAAGATGTAGCTGTAGCTGTAGCTGAAGCTGGAGGCTAAATTATCCTCCACTCTCTGTGGCAGTGGCAGTATATCAGTTCACCGAAAATCCACATCAGGTACAAGACATATATCCGCTTGTCGTAGCCCCCATCTCTTGCATTCACCCAAATAATGCATTCCGCTCAGAAGCGACTCTTCAAAACTCTATGAAATATCTTTTTTCTTATCCCTCTTCTCTTCTACACACACACACACACACACACAGCATTGGTTGGACGGTTATCCTTTCAGCTAGGAATACAATTATAGTTTCAGCACACTTTGTTAAGTAAGAAATAATATTCATCCTCCGCAAATGTACACGTGATGCTGATGGGGGCGGCGATGGGCGGCGATGGGCGGATGCTCACCATCATACCAACACACAGGATATTTATTTTCCCACTATCGTATCGCAACGAGCCCGTCATGAGAAGGGAACAAGAACGGATGAATAATAATGTCTGGCGAATGCATAACCATTAACAATTTGAATCCTTTCTGGTGCTCAGCAGCCAACATAGCGATTTATAAAATCATCCAGCAATGTCGTAGATGCATTATTATATAATATGCATCTCTCATCAGTTGGATGCCATATATCATACTGACATAAATACATACATCTACGGTAACTTGAAAATGCTAGCTCACTGTGGGTGCTGCGGTAGAGTGCGAAGATGTTTAGGTTTAGGCGAAATTGCCGATTTGTTTGTAAAAATGGACTCTTTGTTGGTATTTCTTTGAGGGAATCAATCAATGATCTGATCACCCATATGACCTTGTTCGACTGAGGGCGGTGATGCTAGTTAAGTCATATAAAAGTTTCGTTTATATGCAGAAGCTCGTGCCGGAGGATCTTATAAATGCAGACATTTCTTTTCCGAATCTATATTTGTCCTAGTTTGATATAAAGTTGTCGCTGATGAAGTTGAGTTAGACTTTATTTAGTGGAGAGTGGGCCTACAACAGTAGTTGTAGTGTAATGTAATATCTATGGAGTATGATCAAAACGACGTGTAGGCGCAGTGGCTTAGTGGTTAGTGTGTTGGACTACTAAGCGAGGGGTTCAGGTTCGAATCCCGCAAAAACCCAAATTCCAACTCAGGGTTTTTTTCACTGCGCCACTTCTCGCGAACGTCTGACAAACATCCGAGAGTAAAAATGTCATGAAAGAGCTTCTCAATTAGCCGTTTGGAATTGGCATAAAATTGTAGATCCCTTCCATTCGTTCCAAAAATAAAATCTCACACAAAACGAATGGTTGTGAGAAGCTAGGCCTAGGGTCCCTACGGACCTGTTGCGCCAAAAATTATATATGTTATTATGATCAAAACGACACAAGTCCCAAATCTTAGTTTTGAGATAAAGGCGTTTAAAAGTTCAACAATTTCTCCTTAATCCAGTTTTACGCGTTAAAGTAATATTGCGATGCAATAATAATATGAATTACTTGAGGTTCAATAATCAATTACTAAAATTTAAAAAAATGTAACAAAAAAAACGTTTTAATGGAGTTATGTTGTTTTGACCAAATGATATTTTGATTTTTTTCCAAACGTGTCCAGATTGAAAATAATTTTAGCAACACGTTTTTTTTTAAAAATCAAAGGCCTTTATTTAAGTTTAGCAACGGAAAACAGGGATAATAATTAAACGAAAGAATAAACTAGAAATGTTTAATGTAATAAAGTCAAGTATCTACTTTTTTGATATGTATAAGTAGAACTATTCCTCCTCAGAGCAATCATTTAGATCAGGGTCCGCATCTTCCATCCTATTTTTGCACTTTAAGTTTTTATAAAAATCACGAAAGGTTGTTGGAATCAAAGGTAGAAGCGAAATAATATCAATTTTCTTTTCCTCCGATATAGGAGGTGGAGGAACATTTTGCAAACCAAAAGAAAGTAAACTTTTGCCTCTTCTTCTAAAGTTAACACATCGAAATTCCATTTCTTCATCCAGAGTTGTTTTGAAAAATACTTTCCCAGGATTTGTTTTGGTGTATCGAAACCATTTTGTGCTTTGGAAGCAAAACATGTTCCTGTTATCATCTTTTTTCCTTACAGCAAAACCTGAAGTTGATTTCAATAAAGCTGAAAAATTCCAAATTTCACCTCGCTGCAATTCATGTAGGTACTAAGAAATTTGTTCTTTCTACCACATGACTTTACTAATTAGAACCAATCATGTGGATGGAAAAATTCAGAGTCACATCACATTCCATATGTGTGTGTCCAGGAATCAAAAATTTATGCTCAGCCATCTCAATGTCGATTTCGGGTGTTTGCATGGATAACAAAAACATTGCAGCAACAATTTATATACCATAATCGTATGAGAACAAAGCAACAGATGAGTAACATGTTATTTTGACCTGGTTATTATTTGAAAAATTTAAAGCTTGCTCGGTCAAAACAGCACAAATGTGGACTTATGTCATTTTGACCAAACACAATTTTAAAAACACTTCTAATGTGTGCTTAGGACCACTCAATAACTTTTTGTTCGATTTACTGAAACTTATGCTGTTAAGACCAAACGAAAATAGATTTTTTTTGAACAGTTCTGCATACTTATCTAAATTTCACAAAAAATGGACTTATGTTTTTTTGACCAAACACCATAGATATACACATACAGCAATCATATCCCCTGTCAAACAAAGCGCGTTTTTAATGTCTCGTCAAATTCACCACGGCTGGCGTTGAAACGCGATCAATATAATATGTGGAAATAAATGCAAAAAAACATTGTTATAAAGGGAAACAATTTCAAAAGAATTGAATGAGGACGGTATCCATAGCATTTTTTTGTATTTGTACTATTTGGGTATATTAATGTATACCTAGAAGGAACGCAAAATACAGGATTTTCACGACTCATCTGGGAAATTCATTCAAATATTTATTTATAATCCCTTTTATTTTTCACGAATTACGTAGCGCGGCAAATAAAAACATTAATTATTCTTCCAAGCTGCTTGCAAAAAATTATGACAGCTGCAATTCTGTTTGTCATCCTCTAAACATTTACATGCTGAACTCTCCTATAGTTCCTACAACGGAAACAAGCTGGCTTGCCCAAATACGCGTCACTTATTTTTGAGTGTAACCATGTTCCCACCAACGTGATTTAGCTAAATCATCTCAGAAATTACGTGATTTATCATGCATTTTCCTTTTTAATATTTACGTCATTTATACGTGTTTAAATTTTGGTTCAATATTTGTCATCGGAAAAACATTCAAAATAAAATCGAACATACCTGTTATTACGTTTTTTTTATTCAGCAAACAAACAAAATGAGGACGTTCGGATTCATAGTTTATGTAAAACGTCAACTAGATTTGTCGGAACTAGGTATCCGAACGCGTAGACTAGTCAAGTTGAAATTGTCAACTAGATGTCAACTTTTATTTTTTTTTTATTTTTATTTTGTGAGTTTGAAGTTTCACAATCGTAATTTGATTTTCACAGTTTTTGCATATTTTGGTATAAACAAAGCAAAATAAATAGCAAAATGACCAATGCTTTTGAGGAAGATGAACTTCTGAGTAAGTACCTGCAAGGTATATCAATAAAATAATTCATGGTAAATTCACCCCGAAAATAAGAGTGTTTGTTCAAAAGTTTATACCAAAAATTTTATTTTACAATCTTCTTCCAATTACCAGTTTTATTCTATATATTTTGCCATATAAAAACATTAAATTACTATCATGTAAGTACTAATAATAATTGGTTTTGTCCTCAGTTCGTGTAGCTCATTTTTTAGCAGATGAAATGCTTGGCACTTCTCAACTGTTGCTCCATCCAGAGTTATGGAGAACTGATGAAGAGAGGAATCGGAACAAAAATTATGCCGAAATAATTGTGCCAATCTACTCCCCGGAAGAATTTCGAACGCATTTTCGAATGAGTCGTAGGGTGACGTGGTCGTAAATGCACCACCCTTTTTTCAAACGACCATAACATTTTTAAAATAAGTTTTTTTTGTTTGGTATTTTGACATACATTTTATGAATTTGTTATGGAAATATGTATAGAGTAAATTTGTTGATAGCATGTGAACATTTTAAGTTAAAATGAATTGTTCAAAAAATGAGAAATGGTGCATGGTGCACCATGGTAGGTACTAAATGCACCAGTTGTATGTGTATAATGAACCACCTATTATTTTAAAAATTAAAACAAATATTTCAATAGATAAACACAGTTTTATTAGACAAAAAAACAGTTCATTGCAACTTTGAAGAACATATAAATAAAAATAAATACTAATGACTTCATCTTCACATCAAAATAAAAATAAGTTAACAATAAAACAAAAATAACAAAAATAAAATAGGTATTTAAACATAAACAAAATAAAAAACTTAAAATTAATTACTTAACGAATATTTAATTTATATACAGATTCTGAGAATTTGTATAACGACTGTTGCCGCTTCGTTGGCCCCGATACAGAAGGATCTTGCGGTGGTGCATTGTGCACTACTACGGAATTTTAGGTTAAAATTTAAATAATATGCAGACAACGCATCAAGGTTATAAACTCTTTATTATAAACCAAAAATAAAAGGTTAAACAATCATTTTATTAAAGCTAAATAAAGAAAAAAGTCACTTCCACTGAAGAAATAAAAAAATTAACTTACCCTTTTTTTTTCGTTTTTCACTAAAATTGTAAAAAAAAATTCGCACACGTTCGCGCACAAAGAAAGCCACTACCAGACTGAAATCTACTATCGTTGCCGGAAAAAACGAATACTTTTGAGTGAGGTAGACACAATTACATCTGTCAGTTAGGCAGATGGAGCTATGGTGCGTGGTGCACCACTGGTGCATCTACGACCATGTCACCCTACTTGTTTTTCGGTAAAAAATAACTTTTGCTTCTGTGATAAGTTAAATTCTGAACAGAATTAAACTAAATGCAGCTTTTCCGATACCATACCGACAATAATTAATTACAGATTCTAATGGAAAAAGTAGTTACAAGAAAGCGAATACTCAATTTGGAGAAGAAACTGTTGTTCAGCGTATGGATGATCAGCAAACAAGAAAGTTTTCTTTCGGCAGGTGATCGGTTTGATTTCGCTAAAAGTGTTGCACATGAAGCATTTAGTGATATCCTAGCTGTTCTGGGAAGCTTTCTTCAGGAGTATGTCAAATGGCCATCCAGACATCAATACGAAGAAATAGCTCAGGTAAAAAGTATTACCTTAATTAATAAGGATGTACAATTGTTTAACAAGTTTTATTATATAAAAGGACTTTAGAGAAAAAAGCGGTGGTTACATTCCCAGGATTATCGATGCCATTGACGGTTTACATATAGGGTAAGTTCGGGCGCAGCGGGCATTATGGCGCACCTCGCAAATATCAAACCATACTTTCCAAACTTTAATAAAAATAAAAATAATACAGAAACTTCAATCTTTGCCGAACACGTGCGCAGTAAACATAGACAGTCAATACGACGAGTTTCGCTGAACAAAAAAATAAAAACTAAAAAAAATTTGTTTGATTTTGGTTTTTTATAATTTCGCTTTGTGGTTGGATTCTTTTTTCTCGGTAAATATACAACACAGGTTTTCGGTGTGAAGAGTGGAAAGCAGAATACAGTTCCTTTCAGTTTTATTGTGTACCTAACGGCAAAAATTTTAAATGAAAAGAGAACTACGTTTTTTTTTAAAGTGTTGTGAATAAGTGATTTTTGTGTAATATGGCGCAGGTAAGGGCATTATGGCGCACCCGCGCCTTATGAAGTTTTCATGTAAATTATAGTTTCATACCGATATGTCCTTCGTCTCTTCCTTTTTTTTTTTTGTGTTCTGTTTTGCAAAGTTATATTATGTGATGCATACTATAATAATTCTCTAGAAAATCTTGAGATCCAGCTAGCCAACGAGTCGGGTGTGCTCGAAGATTTTTGGGAGAACATTTGCGCTGGATGTGGTGAAGATTACACCACTACAACCAAAAGGGACGAGTGGATGCAGTGTGTCCTTTATGGACAGTGGTCTCACGACTCCTGCACTGTTTTTGGGCTGTTTAAATAAAAAAATAAAAGCTACTCGCCATATTGCCCGCATGTAGGCAGTGTTTTTTTATAAACCATTTTTAAATTCATTTATTTTTAGTTAATGAATTTGATTTATTGTTTTTATTTAATTTATTTATGTTACTGTTTTGTCTAGTTTATTAAGGGAAAAAAAAATGAATTAAAAAATGTTGTTCGTAGTAAAGTTATTTCAGAATGAAATTTTGCGCGCCATAATGCCCGAAGTTACCCTACAAATAAAACAACCCGTTAGAAACCCAATTGATTACTACAACAGGAAAATTACACACTCCGTAATTTTGCAAGGTAAATCCTTTCATAAACCTTTTATACTAAAAACACTATTGATTTCAGCTGTCTGTATGTGATAACCACATGGTATATTCAGTGACATATATGTCGGTGCTCCTGGTAGACTGCATGACGCAAGAGTCTTCAGGAATAGCCCCCTCTACGAACAGCTAGAGAGTCTCATACCGGGAGACTTTCATTTAGTTGGAGATGCGGCTTATCCTTTGCTGGGGTACCTGATGACTCCGTTTCGAGACAATAGGCACCTTACGGAACGACAGTCCCATTACAACAGTCGTCTTAGCAGCGCTAGGGTAACTATTGAACGGGCATTCGGATTGCTCAAAGGGCGGTTTCGCAGACTGAAATATGTTGATGTTGCTGATACGGTTATGGCAAATAATATTGTTGTAGCCAGTGTAATCTTACACAACCACATAATTTTAAATAAAGATAGGGAAAATGAGGATTACATTGAAGAAGAACTACCAACTGAACTTTCTTCAGCTCCTCTGGAAAGACTGTCGAGGCAAGAAAACCGGAGCGCTGGTGCCAATAAAAGGAATTACCCCATCACTTTTTTTTAAAAAAAATCAATACTATGTAATAGGAACTATAATATTTATTAATGCTAAAAGATGAAAGAAAAAAATAATAAAAGTAAAAATAACAATAATAAAAGTAATAATAACAATAATAATAGTAATAATAAATAGGTACTTATAAATAATAATAAATACTTATAAATAATTTAACACTAAAAGATGCTAACTTATAAACCTAGTAATTGTCACGGCGTAAGTCTGAAAAAGAAAAACCGAAAATATGTTAATAAATAATAGATATATACCTAAAATAAAAATAAACAATATCAATTTTATTTGCCTTCCCTTCTAAAAAGCAATTTGTCCAACTCCAGTTGTTCCTTTCTGATCCTAATCTCGACTGTCGAGATCAAGCTGCTCCCGCTTCATATTCCGCATTTCTTGTAACTCACCCAAAACAGCTTGGCCCACCTTCAACTTCTCCTGCTCTACATAGAGCATTTCAGCTCTCTTAGCTTCAACTTTTTTTCGGCGAGAAGTTGAAGGCAAGTCGTCGCTGTCACCTTCAAACGCATCCAATGTATGGCATCGCCTTTTTGATGCTGGCCTTGACGAGAGCGGTGTTTTTCCAGCCAAGCTCGAAATCGCTGGAGCATCCTGGATGTTAACCTCGCTCTCGTATAAGACAACCATTTGGTCCATATATGGCCACGACATCCGCCCACGACCTGTTCTCTTCTTGGCATCGTTGTTGTCCATAATGTTGTGGTAAGTCGTTTTGAAATTTGCCAATTTTTTGTCTAACGTGGCGGTGGTGAAGAAGCTGCATTGAAGCGGCTATTTTTTAAAAAAATATTGCGTCTTTTCATCTTTCAATTCCTTAGGTCTTCCTTCACCTTAATGCATTCATCCAGAAACAGCAGAACGGCTTTATGGTCGAGTGCTAAGTCTGTGAAAGAAAAGTATCAGTATATGAGCTTATAATGAACAATTTTGTATATTACCAGAAGCAATGGGACGGTTCGACGTAAGTGACGTGGATGGATCGCAGATGGAAGCTGGAGAAGAAGTTGCTGAGATGACGGCTGACGGAGTAGTTTGAGTATCTGGAAATAAATAAAATTAAAACGATATACGTGTATGTGACACGTAATGAATTTGGTATTTGGCAATTGTTAACAAATGTCAGAATCACTTTACTTTATACGCAACATTGTAGACCACAATGAAGCGAATTCAGGGATACTAAACTCTTAACGGAAGCATATCATGTTCTCTACAGAAATGTACGAAATCGTCGCTATTTTTAATAACATAGCAACTTTTTTCATTAAAAAGTTACACTTTCGCACCTGTCTCTAGAGAACCGTAAAAGCTATCGCAAAGTATTTGGTATCCCTGCATACGTCTTACTATGCTCTACAAAATATTATATATGGTTTTTCATTTACCTATTTATTTTGAAGTTTGGTAGTTCCAAATACGTTTTGAGCTCGGCTGTTTTTACTTCGCACAAAAACCCAGAAGTGGAAACGTATTTGGTACTACCTAATTTCAAAATAAATAGGTAAATGAAAAACCCTATATAATATTTTGTAGAGCATAGTAAGACGTATGCAGGGACACCAAACACAATGTCCTTGCTATCCTAGATTTTCAGTAATATGTGGGAATGTATTATTTTCCCAAATTGGCAAAATAAATTTGTTATTAGGAAATTTTTAACTGATGTCGGAATCACTTCACTTGTATACATAATTACATACTATGTTGTCTGGAGACGAATGAAGATATTTAAAATGATATGTACCACTAATTTCGTCCATTCCTCCTTGACTGTGAAGAACAGCATCAAAGTAACGGCCAGCAAAATCTTTATCTGAAATTTTATCTTCGATAATTTTTTTTCTTTGAAATTATATTTATTATTGCATTTACCTGCTACTATTTGATTAAATATCTCTTCAATTGTATCTATTACAGTCATACTGCACACCATTTTTGGAAAGAAGAACCTGCATTTTGATTTTTTTTTAATTTTTCTTTTTTCTTTTTGCTCGCGGTTTATTTTTGAATTTAAATTTTTGACACTTCGCAATGTCAACTGAGTATGCAGGCACGATTTTCCTGACTAGATTGGTCGGCTTCCCCTCCATAAACGTCAACTGCAAAAACTATACACGTGAACACTCTGGGCCAATAAAAACTGAGACGCATCTAGTCAGACAGCTGTCAGACTTAGTAAACTACGAATCCGAACGTGCCCAATGTCCAAAAAAATACATATTTCAAATACAATTTTCTTAGTTTTTCGGTGAGTTTTTTTATTTGTATTAAGTTCATGCAATCACAAATGGTTTTATTTTTGGCAGGTATGGGAAACAAAACAAACAAAAAACAACCTGGTCCGAACTAGACGAATTCTTTCTTCTGGGGCTTTGGAAAGAAAGTTTGAAAATGACGCATATGTCAAAAGTGAAAAACAAACTGATAAATTTCAGTGGAGAAGCCTTTCGTGATTTATTAATCACTGGCTAAATCACGTTGGTCGGAACATGGTATTAAGCAATACATACTGTCCATTTCAGTCACACGGCTATTTGGTATAAGGCATTTGGCAATGGATATCCCTCTAATCTTCCGTGTTGTGTGATGGTATAAATGCAGTATTAACGAACAACCAAACACTTTACTATTGAACATGACAGAATAAACCAAGTGTATAAATACACCGCAACAACGACACTGATTTTTGTTATCGGTCAAAAGTGTCAGTGAGAATATTAAATTAAATATTTTTGAAAAGGTATTGACTTATTGAGTTAATGCAGTTGCAGGAGGTGCTGACTGCTGAATCGTACATGAGGCGATACCGAACAATATCGACCGAAATTCCCTCTTCATCATGGTGTGCGATGGTGGTTAAATAAAACCACTACGAGCGAAAGACTGTGTTTTCGACCTTCTACAAGGTAGTAATTAAATTTTAAATAATGGATGATAATCATGTGTGGAAACTGAATTATGGATGGAGGACGTGGAACATGTTGCACAGACGAAACTTATGGAGTATGGACTTGTGGAACTCAAGAAATTGGCTGAGGATAAACACAAAAGGTGAATAAATACCTATCTTAATGAAAAAGTTAAGCTGCTCCCAAAAGAGTTCTTGCATTAAGATTAAGATAGAAGGCTTCAAAGTAGAAGTCACTTTTTAATATTTTTCAACGCATTCCAGGTGGATTCATTATGTGATCGACTAAAGAGAACACCAAGCTTAGTTGAAATTTCCTTCTATAATTAAGCTTAGTTACATAGTTCCAGACTAAATGTGGTGTACCCATACGTGTATCTGTATAGGAATATCTAAAATCTTCCCCAACGTCCCTGACACAGCCTCGGTCAAGGTTCATTGTCAGTTTTTTTTTTACAATGTGGTAAAAGTACCTATATCAGAATTTCTTCTTTTCACTAGTGCAACCGCACATCAAGGGTATGAGTGAATTTTTGGTTTGGTGACGAAACTATGAGCTTGTTGCGTTAATTTTAAACCATACCTACTATCTCGACGAACGGCGGTTTTAAATGTTCGCTCGATCTTTCAGCTAAGGTGTGTTTTCATGTGAGGCTACCTGTTAATGCCATCTATTGAAATAACTAGTCCTATTTGTTTAATCGGCTATAGATTGCAACGCCGAACTTGAAGTGCCTACCTCTATTCATGTTATAAAGTAGAGCACGGCTATTGTTTCCTTCTTCTTCTTGTGTTTTACAGTTGGGTAGGTCGCCAGCGGCAAGCACAGTAATCATTTACCCAGCCATATTGTCGCCCTTGCTGGTTACTATTATTATAAAATAATAATGAAGTGTCGCAAACGAATAAACAAATTCGTTCATCAACACTGCCTACAGAAAATCTCTACCTCAACAAACAAAGGACAATAAGGAAAGTAAAGGTCAATGCGATACTAATAATCATATTTAGTGTCCAGGTAAAATTTTACGGACTCACAATGGCAAAAATTTGCATATAAATCTACCCATTGTGACCTACAAAATATTAGTAAGGCCCAATGTAAAAAATGTTCATAAAATTAACTCTGACTTTTGGCTCGTTGGGAGGCCCGAAGAGCAACCGACTTAGTCATATGACCAATTTGTGGTACGTTTCCAGGCGTACATTTTTGAAGCAGTGACAACCCAAAAAAAAGCTTCAAATCGGTGACGTGAAATAAAGCCAATCGAAATAAGGAAAAATTCCCAAAATTTCTATTATTTTAAATTAAACCAAATTTTTAATTTTGTTCTGGAATTTTTTTTTTATACTTTTCTGAAACGGGAAAATTTACTTTTCATTGTAGGTCCTATATTATGCAGAGAAACAGCGAAAAAGAAAAAAAATAATTCAGTGTTAATTGGAAGATGCTGAGAGACTAAAGATATGATGTCGTTGAAATCCTTTTTGATCTTGACGAGCATATTTTATTTGTCCTAGAGCATCTCGTCGGTAATATGTGATGATATCGAATTCCAAAAACCACATGCTTCTAAACAATTTTCAATTGAACTCCAACCAGCTGTCGTGCTTTACCGCGTGTGGGCTCATTATGTGAAAATGGTACAGTCAGAAAAATTGCAACAACTTTTGGTGTTGGAACTGAAGGTACATTGATGTGTTGATGGTGTTACTGGCCTGACATTTGTTGGTGTAAACTCTATTTCATTAGCTGGGTATTCTTGCTCTTCGTAGATTTCAAATTATGATTCAATGCCAAGTGCTGCCTGTTCCTCGTAAGAAATGATGAAGTCTGCATTTTCATAACTTCCTCTATAACAGACAGATTTTAACAATTTCTGGTACATAATAAAAAAATGAATATGAAATGTATGTGAAAAAAATAATACTTGTAAATTTTTTCTTACTTTACCTTGAACACATCCAACTCCTTTTTCGGTTTCCAGGAGACTGGCACCCACACCGATAGATTTTGTACATTCAATGCAGCGTTCCCTCCCGTGCTACAATTGTAGCGTTTTTTAGTTTTTGAGTACATTTTTTCTAACTGAGTACAATACTACTTTGGATCGCCGCGTACTACTTTTTATAATTGCATATCAATAACTCATTTCTTATTTTCCAAATTTTCCAAAAATTGTTTGTAACAACAGACTTAAACTACAAAATACATGTTCCAATTTAAATTGTCGCGCAGGATGTGCCTCTTTTTCTGAATTGCTTTGCTGAACAACTGTTAGTGAAGTCTCAGACCGAACTGAACATACATACCTACTTTGATTGATGTCAATGGGGACGTTCGGATACCTAGTTTATGTAAAACGTCAACTAGATTGGTCGTGACTATGAATCCGAACGCGTTGACTAAGCAAGTTGAATTGTTTTTGTATTTTCGCGGCCAGCGTTACCTTTGTTTGAATTTGCGCTTTTTTATTTGGAAAAGCCCCTTCATAAATTTTTAATAAATTGCTATTTTCAAAAAAGTACATTTAAAATGTAACACGGCTGACAATCACTACACTATTATAGTGTTATGCGAACTAATGGTTGTTAAATATTATGTGAAAATTCTAAATTACCAGAGTGGCCTTAGAAACCACACCTTTTTCTCTTTTCGTGCCTTTTTTCGACTCCTCAGAATTCTGCAACGGCCACTCTGTTTATTTTAAATTTGACTCTTCGAAATGTCAACTGAGTACGCAGGCAGGATTTTCTTGACTAGATTGGTCGGCTTCCCCTCCATAAATGTCAACTGCAAAAACTATACACGTGAACACTCTGGCCCAATAAAAACTGAGACGCATCTAGTCAGACAACTGTCAGACTTAGGCCCATTTTATTCACTCGAAGTTGAACACAACTTGGGAAGTTTTTCATATAAAAATCCCGAAGTTGTGTTCAACTTCGAGTGAATAAAATAGGCCTTACTAAACTACGAATCCGAACGTCCCCAATGGCATGTCAATGACAACCAACTTTAATGTATATGAATGTATAATTCACTACTTTATGGTTTTTATAAAAAAGGTTTTTTTTTTACATTTTTTAATGTTCAAAAATGATGATATAACTGTGGAATATTTTTATTTGTTTTTTTTTTTCGTTAATTTTTATATATATACCTACTTATTTTATAATTTATTCTTAAATATAAATAAACCTTAAAGGTTACGTTTTCCTTTATTTTTTGTGGATGAATGAAATAATTTATGTTAAATTAAATCAAGCTTTTCTTTGTGATATTTTTTTTTAATGAATAAAAAATGTGTGTTCATATAAAACAAATATTTGAAAATGTATAGTAGTGAATTTTGTTAAACAAATTTCCGATTCTTATTGAAAAATACCATAAAGCCGTTTTCTTTAGGTACATTATTGCGTACTACCTTCAGACCCATTTGAGTACCAATCTTTACCGCAATGAGAACTTTGCCTAACGACAGGGGAGGGAACGCTGATTCAATGGCTTTAACAAAATAAGTTTTTAAGCTGTCCATCGAATTAACTCACAAGTGGCATTTAGTTGTTTAGGGAGCGCCCCCGCGCCACCCGCCCGCGCTCACGTCGGATCACGACGCGGTCGGCGGGCGGCACGGGGGGTGCGGCGGCGCGGGGCGCTCCCTCCCCCGCAAGAACAAGTAATTTAATAATTCCATAAACCATTAATCTATTCCAATTTTTCTTCCTTTTTGTAATTTTTTTAATTTTCGACATAAATTCCCTTTGTTTCGACCTTATTACCATTTTGCTATGGAAATAAAGTCTACCATGTAAAAAGGGGCAATTCGACATTATTTCCAATCTGAAATGGAAATAAAGTCTATTCGACGTTATTTCCATCGACTTTATTTCACGGCACCGCCATTTTGTCAGCTGTGAGTGATTCATTTTAGTTTGGTTTGGCATTTCAACATGAATAGACTGACGCCTGAACAACGCTTCCAATTTGTGCAAATTTTGAACATCATTCGAAATACGAAAATGATACGTATTTCATCATGCACTTAGTCAATTTTCGTAAGCGAATTTTGTTTAGCGATGAAGCTCACTTTTGGTTGAATTTGGTCAATAAACAAAACTGCCGTATTTGGAGTGATGGTAATCCTTAAGTGTACTTCTTTAAAAACGATGCTGGCCAGAACGTAACAGTCAATGGTGACCGATTTAGAGCCATGATTACTGACTTTTTCGTTCAGCAATTGAACAACCATGATGTGGTGCAGGAGCTGTGGTTTCAACAAGACGGGACAACATGTCACACAGCTCGTGCCACAATTGATTTATTGAAGGAAACATTTGGTAACCGCCTAGTTTCACGTAGCGGACCCGTGAATTGGCCTCCAAGATTGTGCGATTCAGCGCCGCCGCTTGACTATGTGAAGTCGCTAGCCTACGCCGATAAGCCCGAAACGATTGCCGATATACGGCCACAAATGTTGAAAAAAGCCATCAAAAATTGGTCTTCCAGATTAAACTACGTCCGAGCTAGCCGTGGCGGTCATATGCCAGAAATCATATTTAAGTTACTATAATGCCAGAAGATTATGTTTTGAATAAAGTAAATTTCATGTCTATTTCAAAAATCATCTTTAGGTCCGTTCTTGCACTTTCAGCATAGAAAAATGTCAAATCTCTAAATTCGAGAGGAAAGTCTCTCAATTTCAAGAGAGCTACCTGACCGGTTTTCTTACAAAAAATTTTGCAGAATCTACAAAATAAGTGGGAATTTAATTTTTTACAAGCTAAATACCTATAAAACTTTCCATTTTGAATGCGCTGATATGTTCTAGGAGAACATTCAATTATTCTCTGACATCGTTGCAGATGAAAATAAAGAGTTTTCTTTGTCAAACTTTTGAGCTGTCACTGTTACGCTGTCACAGCTGGCAGTTTTAATTTTTAATTTTTCAGTAGGTAAGTCGAAATTCGGTGGGTAGAAAATTAGGAAAAAATGAAAAGAGGGGAAATGGATTTTTTTTTTTAAATTTTCACAGTACGTTAGCGCATTCGCACAGTTTCTTAACAAATTTTAAATAATTTTACGTTTGCAAAAAAGTACCCGAACGAACCTTTTGTTTTTTTTTTTACATTTCAAATTTCTATACCTACCTACCTCTAAAAAAAAAAACACCCTTTATCCCACCACCCATTATTTGACTGGATTCCCCCTTCGGCTGCCCTTACATATGTTTTCCATTGTCTTATTTTTTTCCCCCCGATAGCTACACAGAAATATCAATTGCACAGAAAAATAAAATCTATAAAAAAAAAACGGTGGTGGTCGAATGTTCTCGTAGAACTTTTCATATGTTGCAAAAAGGTACGTCATATATTTAATTGTAATTGGTTTACCTATATGTGAAAGATGAAAGTGACTCAGAGCAGCTCGAGGTCTATCCATGTAACTTGGGGTATTTTTTCTCAGTTTTATGAAAGAGTTTTATTAAATTTTTTTGAGTCTTCAGCTCGGGAAAATTCGAGAATAGACCAATTATACTGCATGACTAAATAATTAAATAAAGGCAAAAAAAAAAAACAATTTAATTATGTACAACATAAAAATAGTAAAATATAGTTTTTTTTTTATAGTCGTAATCGAGTAGATACCTAACGGATCGACGACGTGATTTTTTAGTAAGTACATTTAAAATTTGTCGGGTTATTACGACTACCTACCTCGGTAAAAATATTAATGAATTCTCTTTTTACTTTTGCAGTATTGCCAAATGCCAACTTCTACAAAACATAATTTGTCAATGTCATGCGGGGTAGCATTTTCTACTCTTCCTAAGTGGATAATCCGCAACTGCCGGGGTCAATGTTGGGGCGTTGGGAATGTGCGTTAAATGCATGCGAAACATGCATATTAGCACCTACTCGAACTTCCAAATAGTGACACCAAGTAGGGGGTTGCATATTCCACTATTTAAACTTTGTGGTTTGGTCTTATGTTATTTTTTTTTTGCATTATTACGTTTTGCATAACCGAATAAAGCCGAATCGACCGTATTAAACTTTTGAATTTTCCTTGTTTCGTTTGGCTTTATTTCTCGTCTCCGCTTCAAGCTAATGGTAATTCTAATTAATATTTAAATCTGATTTCCTGTTGACACATTCACCTACTGAACCTCGCACTTGGTTACCGTACTGGCGCACTGTTTACCCTCATCCACCGTAAGCCACATTATCCAATACCGCAAGAGTGTTAATGGATTCGAAAATCGAGTACAAATTCTCCGCACAAAGCTCTATCGTATATTTATTTTTTTTGACAAAAACCCAAGGCATCACCGCACAAGCACCAAATATATATAGAGGTATTTTGTTCATTAACGAAATCCAAACGTTGTCACTTTCAAATCAGTGAATGCGTCCCGCTAAACCACACTTTGAATTTCGTTTACGAATGCAAAGTTCGGAGTGAATGTGCATAGTTCCGGTCTGGCAGGACACATTTAGAGAGTTTCTCGTGGTTGGCACATGTTTGCAGAAAAGTCAGACTTGTCCCCAACTCTTTGTGTATAAATGGTTGGGGTACAGAGCTATGCGGGACTGCACACCTATACAATAATAGACCCAGTATGCGACACACAAGATTGACAGAAGGATATATAAATCCGAAATTCGAGTTCAGCAAACAGTTCTATTTGGGTAGCAATTTTGCCGGTAATATTCTCTTTGATGTGTTGGGGCTTTGTTTGAAAGTTGAGGTTTTTGAGAAGTTTACGGCTTCAGCGATTTTTTCAAATGAAATGCTATTTGTCGCATGGCCAGCAAAGGCATAACGATATATCGTCAGCGTCACTCGTCAGTATTCCGATTGATGGCATCACACGGTAATGGTATGCGAGTCTTGTATTTACGGTGTCATTGGTGGCAGACGGTGCATGGACAATAGTTAGGTTTAGGTGTCACTTGGCGAGCGGCCGGCGTGTCGAGTTGGAATTACTCATACGAGACGAGAGCGTTGCACAGATGTGAATGCTTTGAATACGAAATCTATTATTCTTCCGTGTGGTGGTGGTGTGTTTATGTTTATACCATATTATCCCATTCGACAGTTATTGCTTCAAGTGAATGCAAATTGGATTTTGATGATGAATTCATTACAATGTTTGATAAAACTCAGAGGAGTTGGTGGGAGTGAGCTTCCGCACGTACTTGCACGATTTTTTATGATCGACTGAAATAAAACGTACAATTTAATCGTTGATACAAAACTACTCACAACGTACGAGTAGTACTGCATCCAACAACCATTTCACATTTTCCTTATCACTCAGAGTTTGAACCATCTTTTCGCGTTGATGTCACCAATGCAAAGTGCACTGTTCTTCTTTATTGCGTCAATGAAATAGTTCAATTTAGTTTATTATTTCATCATTATTTCATCACATTATAATACTTTAGTGATAACCATCAATTTCGGTTAACCCATGATTACAAATCAGTGGGAACCATTGACTGTTGACCGTTTTTTCACTTCGGTCACCAACCCATATAGGTTTGCCACAAATGTTTATTTGTCAATTCAGTGATTATCTACTATGGTTAACATTTTTTGTTTGATTTCTGGGTCCGGTAATTTATTAGTGAATATAATTTTCACTGTTTAGTACAAAAACAACAGATCAATAAAATATTGTTGGTGTGAGAAAACTGAATCAGTAGGTACTACAATCTACAACCAGTGCAAGTTGTTATTGGGGCAATTTATTCTACGACCATCGCAGTTATTTTTTCAATTTATCAATATTTCCTCAATTTATGAGAACCTTACCACTAATTAATATTAATCTTCACACTAAATATTTCCTAGGTCACAATTTGCAATTTTGTATGGAAAATTTCGCCATTGTGAGTTCGAAAAGCTTAACTTGGACACTAAAAATGATTATTAGTATCGCGGATTGACTTTAAATTTACGGAAGCTCACAATTGCGAAGTTTGTTTGGAAAATATAGCCACTGTGAACTACACAAATTTAGAGTCGAAGCTAAAAATCAAAGATAATGGAATACAGAAATACATAAAACATAACTTTCCAGTTTAAGGGCGGCTGCTACAAGCTGTTTTCCAGAAAAATTCATGAAGTCACGCACACCTGCTCATTTCTATTGCAGTATATGTGAGTTCATGAATTGGACTTTAATGCAAGAATTCGGTATTCTCTAATGTGTATTTCACTATTTTTTTCAATTTAATCAACACCTTCACAAAAACTAAACAAATTCAAAACGAATTACAAAACAATTTAAACAACGCGATGCTCACAAAAGCAAGATGATTCGCGGTCTGCCATAAAGCTTAGATTAGACTGTATGCCAATTAAGCATATGAATGCCAAAAGGCAAATGACCAGATTAGCTGTCAAATAAACAAAATGCCACAGTTATCACAACTGTATATTAGACTATATAATGACCGAAATTACCAATATGGTCGTATTTGGTGCCGTGAAATAACGCCGAGCGAAATAACACCGAATTTAAATGTTCGGTTTTATTTCACTTTAGCAAAGCCGAGTCGGCCTTATTTCACTTTGCATTTATAAATACATTCTTAAATTAATATTAATTTTTGAGATAATGGTAATTTGCGCAAATTATGGAATGTGTATGGGGGGGCATGCTGCCCCCCTGCAACCCCCTGCTTGGGTTTACTGTTGGATTACGGGGTGGGTGCGAGGTTTTTTACTTATATTTTTTGTTGAATTTTCAAATTGTTGGATGGGACATAAGGCCGAAAATCTCGAATTTACTTTTTATTTTCGAGATTTTTTCGAGATATAGTATTTCGATATTTTTGTACATTCGAGATTTACGTACATTCGAGATTTTTGCATTCGAGTTAAAAAAAATTTCGAGATTTTTGGCCTTCGAGATTTTTGTCATTTGAGATTACGTCGGTCATGATCCCCATTTGCTTCGGCTTTATTTCACAAACAATGTTCGGCGTTATTTCACTTTGTGAAAGCGCAATAACGCCGAGTTTTCCAATTCGGCGTTATTTCTCTCGGCGTTATTTCACGGGACCGTCGTATTTGCCTCGATGGTCATTTAAGGCATTTGTTATTTATAACCCAATGTTGTAGAAGGCTAATGATGTAGAGAAAAACAAATCAAAAAAGTTGAAGTTGGAAATTTATTTAGCACAAAACAAACAGAAAGCAAACAATTTTTACACAAACAAAATTGCACAACAGGAAAAAAGGATATACACAACCACAATGAGGGACAAGAACAAGACCACTAATTAAACTTAAAAAAAATACAATGAAAAGACAATTAAATATTTTACGCAACTGATATAGATTCAATAATCCACAAAAAAAGATAAAGAAGACAATAATCCTAATCCTACGAACTCATCAAACACCGATGACAGCAAAATAATACTTGTTCCATCAAAAATGAAAAAAATACCAGCAATGCCATAACGTAATTTCAAGAAAGTGCATATGGGCATAGGGCTTTATGCTGGCATTCGTGCTTATTGTCCCATTACATTATATGCTATTTCGGCATTTTTATCTGTCAAAATCAGCCTGGTCGTTTGTGGCATTCAGGTCATTAGAGCATATGAGATATGCCCATTACAATGCATGACCATGTTTTGACAGGAGAGAACTGTCAGAAATTGACATTTTATGACCACTTGGTCTAATCTTACCTTTAGCAACATGCTTTTTTGTTGGTCCCACGTATTCACAGACGGGGGTTGAAATTACAAAAATAACAATGTAAACAAATGGGTTTTGGAGGGATAGACATGCGAAAGATAACCATCTCTTTTATTCATTCATCTCTGGTATGCGCTTTTTATGTTGGATGTTTGTTTTAAAAAACTGCAAAATATTCATGGACACCGAAAATTACTCGAATCTACTACTTCTGAGCGGAGCTACGATCAAGTCGTATTCATCGAGCCCCCTATGGTATGACGCGCTTTTTTATTTCCTCTAAATATATCTCCTAAGAATATACGCTATATAACCATTTCTTATCCAATATATACAGTTGTGAACTTTTTCGAAGTCACCAAAGATCACAACCAATGAAAAGATCTTATGTTCCACATAGGTTCCATGTTTCCATGATCAAAATGTCAAATAGCTATATGCACACCCTCATAGCCGCCGGTCAGTTTAATTTTAAAAATTGTGGCTTAACTGCGAAGAAAGTAATGAAATTGAACCAGTTTTATTTATTAGGTTCAGGAATTGATAAAAGGTTTAAGCAAGTAACTCTGATTGTCGGTACAAAGTGATTTAACCTACTGATATGCGAGTGGAACACAAGATGGGAAATGCGCTTGAATAGAAGTGAAAATTCTTTTAACGAATTGATTTCAAGCTTGTACTAACTACTCACAGAAAACATAATTACCATAGGTACTTTACTACTTTAAAGGTGTTAATGTATTTGGATTGTATATTTGCATTAGCAACAGTAGCTGTGTTGTGGTTTCAAGAGTGTGGAGAGAGAAATGTGAAATCTTATCTAGATTAAAGATAAAATACAAACACATTTGTAACTTCTTTTTTTTTTGATGTGGCGTTTCCCGGCTAGTCGGCTCAAAAATATGGCAAAACTAGGTTTTTGTATTTATTCAATGAACAACGATTTTAAGTAGGTACATGAAGCCTCTCATTACCTTTATAAACGAATTAATTAGTTACAAAATTATTTAAAGAGTATGAATAATATTGAACTTAATACCGTATTCGAAGTAAAACAGTATCATTGTTGCTTTGCATTTTTACATTTTTTTTATAATTAAGTCTATTAAACAACAAATAGAAATCTTCTTCGAACATCTCCTGGGCGCTGGTACCCAACAATTTGAAAGCCTCCTGCGAACTATCCAGTTAACTGCTGCGTTATATAAATTAAAAAAAAAAATTAAACAGATATGAGTTCGCTCTGTGCCATCTTAGAAGATACTATTATGTAGATTTGAAAACAAATGACCACTGTTAATATCTGCTACACTTTTTTCAAGCATTTCCCTCATTGCCTGTCTCGTGAAAGGTTTTCCTTTAAAAGGAACTTTTTTAAAAAGCTGAATTGTTCAGACCATCGTGGAAGGATTACTGGAGGAAATGAAATTGTTCATACACTTATACAGAATATACTTATGAATACTTATACACTTAGGTACGAGCAATTTCATTGACATTCGGATAGATAATTTTCCATCAACAGTTTAGAAGCGCACTTATTAATGAACCCAGTTTCATGAAATGATGTGGACTTAAGACCAAGGGAAATGTTCAAGAATTTTTACATTACGTTAATGAATATTTCATCATATCTAAGGATTTCAATGAATGGCATTCATTGATATTGTGGATAGGTAGGTATACAGAATCTTCCCAACAAAACAAAATCAAGCTGGAACTGGATCTTCACTATTTACCATAGAGTTCGCCCATAGTGGTAGAAATTCTACCATTATATTGAACTGGCTTATACACAACAAATTACAGACAGCATTTCATCTCTGCACTATAGGTACCTTACCAACAAAAAAATCAAGCTAATGCCTATGTTGTGGTTAAGGCAGTGAAAGTGGTTTTTAACTATTTGCCTCCGCCTATTTACGAGTATTATATGAGATTTTTGAATTGCGAATTATGTGGACTCACTCGATACGGTATAGGTACTATACTATAGAACAGTGTGCACATAAAGTGCGAAATGCATTGTCTACGTGGGACATGGGACTTGAATTAAATAGTTCCACCATCTGATCTATGTGAAACGCATCTTTCAATCATTTTTTGAATTGAATGCCTCTTACATTACATGTACTTCTATATCTAACATATCAATGAACTATTTATTTCAGTTATGGGCGGAGCGGATCGGATCAGATGTTACACATATTTATGAAATTAAAAGTTTTTCCCGTTCACGGATCGTTCGACCTTTCAACTCATTACAGCGTTCTTCAGACCGAAGTAATCGAAGACAAGCAGTTTACGATGTTCCACATTTCTTTAGATTAGTTCGGCTATACCTTAAGATGGTCGTGTCTCTATCAGCGAACAGCCAATCCTATGCGAGCTATTGACCTTCCGATTCGAATCGTTCTTGCCAATAGTGTTGTGTAGTTACAGCCAGTCCGTATATAAAGAACAAAACTGAGAAGAAACAAAACGCAACCTCTATGAACAGGAACACCCCCAATGAAAAGTTCTGATTAGATCCGCTTTACCGAAAACAACTTGTATTTTACAGACTCTGTAATGGAATTCAACAGCGATCAAGCCAATTTCGTCCTACAGCATACTTTAAGGGACTCGGGCTGATGCCTTGGATTTGCTGGTGGTTTATGCATTGCTAGATCGCCGAAATCATCTCGACCCTATGCCACGCGTTTATGAAAAAAATAAGGTCAGGGCCAGGGGCCCTCAATTTGCAAAACCATCCATAGACGTTATAATAGACGCTTTGTTTCAAAACATAGTGCGGTGGTCCGATGACGTCAGTGGTATTGCTAAAATTTTTTTTATGATGGGTGGATTCTCTTGTGTGTGTGGTTGCGTGGATGGCACAATCATTAAAATTTATGCGTCTACATTACACGAGGAAGGATATGTGGACAGGCATGGAAACCACTCATTGAATGTGATACGGGCCAGACTACACATTTTACAGTGTAAATGCAAGTTGGCCGGGCAAGGGTGTTACGGAATGCGGCTGTAAGTCAAAGATTTGACAATGGATGGAGACCATTTCCGGATGCTGTCGTTTTGGGTGATAGTGGTTACAGACTGAAGAACTGGTTGATACCACCATAACGCCGAAATCCCGATAACCCTGCTGAAGCCTCTTCAATCGTTGCTTACTTTTCTGCTGCATTACTTTTCCTAATGCCGACCATTATAGTATTGTTTTGAAATAAAATTGTTTTTTTTTTTGCTATGACCTTTTTCCACTGCATGAGCGCAAAGTCTTTGCAAACATTTTCTAGTGCAAAGTGAGATTTGCAAAGAATATTGTGGAACAGAAACACTGGTCACTTTGCCAAAAAATGTAATTTGCAAATTGCAAAGTGCAAAGTTGATAAATTGTTTTGTGGAATAGGCCCCAGATCTCAAGATTGATTTCATTCATTTCAGTGAGTTTGCCAACATTTCGAGATTTGATTCTAACGATAATTTTTCATCCTTCTTGAAAGGCGGAATATGCCATCCTTGGTGCCACTGTTCCAAGATTAAGCTTTTTAGAGAAGTGCTTGCTCCAACTGAATTTGACTTCCAAGCGATGAGTACTAGGTATATTCTTGCTTCCTCTAAGGCCTGTCAGAAAACCTCGCTTACCAGCCTGTGATCATCGTGTCACTTTCTGCCGACCTTAATCGAGGACAGTTCCTTGGATATTTAAAATACACAATTATCTACGAAATTATCAGACATAAAACGAGCAAGAATACGTAAGCTTGTCACATATCTGTAATATACACTGCATTCTTTCCGAATACGTTCTTTAATTGTAATACGAAATTCTTAAACAAATCTGTTATGATATTCAACTACCACTATAACATAATACATAACATATTCACAAATATAGTTCTATATGTATTGGCATGAGTATCAGTATAGTTAAACATACTAACACTTAGAATTAAGAATTGATAAATAGTTGTAATCGGTTAGATTTAGCCAGTCTGAAGTAAAACTTAAAGAAATAAACATAAACTAATAAAAAAATAAAAATGAACTGTTAATCAAAAGGTAAAAAAATAAAAATATATACATTATCCCCTTAGCATTTAAGAATGAATTAATGAATTATTTCTATTGTATATTTTTACAATTATTCTTATAATAATAATAATAATAAAGAAACAAAAAACAAACAATGTGAAAAAAGAAGATGTTATGATATTCAACTACCACTATAACATAATACATAACATATTCACAAATATAGTTCTATATGTATTGGCATGAGTATCAGTATAGTTAAACATACTAACACTTAGAATTAAGAATTGATAAATAGTTGTAATCGGTTAGATTTAGCCAGTCTGAAGTAAAACTTAAAGAAATAAACATAAACTAATAAAACAAAATCAAGCAGCGCAAATTCAAATGCTTGAAAAACAAATCGACCGACACGAGAAAACTTACTTATAAAATGTCATATGGACGACCCAATCGATTTCGATTTCCACATATTTAATGATCCCATCAGTCCTGCCATACATTTACAGCCCCTTTTTATCTTCCATTCCTTCCTAACCATTAACCAGGTGTGGCAGATTTATTTCTAGCACACACTTACTCATGTACCAGTCATTACTGCATCGTTAACTCTTCGGAAATCAATTTAAATTTTCCTTTCATCTGCCTCCAGTCAAAGGCACTTCACCGGTCCTAACCAGAAAAGTTATTCTCAAGAGTTTGGGGGTTTCGTTTTATTTTTATTTTTTTTTCATGTGTGTCGTGTCTCGTGTGTGGTATGTGAACACAAAACGAACGACAGAAACCAAACAATCAGAGAACAAGACCTTCATGCTCCCTGCTATTATGAGCTTACCCTAAAATGTATATGTATAAAAAAGAAAACGACCTCTTCTCTTCACTTATCATCAGCCCCGTCCCATAATGGCAGACAAAAGATACGCGCGAACACAGCTCACGCGCGATATAAAACTCAGCGTGGTTGTTTGGGGTCTTTGCGGTGCATTATGAGAAATTGCATTATTGTTTAGTTGGTTGTTATTTCCTTCAATTGTCCAGATAGCTCGTTCGGACTCGAAGCAAAACCATGCTTCCTTCAACGGAAGTGCATTTCTATACCTATACACACTCGTATAAATTAAATTAATTCAAATTATTTTTACTTAAAAAAAAAACTTTATTTCTAACTGTTCATTACGAACGCTACTTAAAAACTAACTTAACAAAACTGAAATACCTAAAACGTAACCTACTGCAACCTGCATCATTCTGCTGACGTCTGCATCGTTCCCACGGTGCGCCTCTTGTTACGGCATCCGGCGATACCAGGTACTGCATATCTGCTGACGATATGTCTGTCTATGTCCGCCACCGGTGAATGAATTTGTTGCGCGTGTCGTTGGTTTATTTTTCAGCTTGATTCGCGTTAACTCCTCCGCCCTTAAAATCGAACGTCCTCGTGAGATATTGTTGATGTCACGAGATGAGGGATGTCTTCAAGGCCTATGGTTGTTGTCGATGGCCTGTCGATGGTAGCACTTCTGTCTTTTGCCATACCCTTGAGTCTTGTCGCTTTGTATGCGAAGGTGGCGGTAGCCAAAACTGCCATCATTAAAACAATGTTAACGGATAGGTTGATTCTGTGTTTTGTCTCAAGTAGCTTTATTTCTTCGGTGCGATGGACGTACAGCTCCTTTATCATTTCCAGAGACAGTACCTCCTCTATTTTGTCCGGTTTAGATGATGGTTGTAGTATTGCAGGTAAGGGTTGATGACTTGTGACTTCTTTGGACATGATTTTTCTTCCACTGACTTCGATGGTGGTGTTGAAGTGTTTGATGATGAACGTACCTTTGAGCATGACAGTATCGTTGTTGATGAGTACTGGACCATTGAACTGATTTAGAAGCAGTATTCCTGGTGTTATTTCTTCTATGTCTGGAACATGTTCGTTGTTGATGATGGAACACGATGCTTTTTGGCTTTTTATGAGCATTGGAATGCACGACGAGTTGCTTAAATTAACAATGTTATCTTTATTACAAATTGAAAGGCTATTATATGTCTTACATGGCTTTGTAATGCCGTAAACCTCTTTATTACATTCTAATATCGAATCATACTTAATTTTATTTATTATCTTATTTATTTTAACAGGTTTTAATAACGAAAGATTACATGTTTCTTGAGTCGTTGTTGGAATACTTAAAATATATATTAAATTCTCTTCATTTGAGGCAATTCTTACTTCGGCAAATTCTAGTGCCTCATCTATGTTAACATATGGAATATTCTCTACTTTTAAAATTGTTTCGGTTATGTTTATTTCAGTGTTCGATAATATGAATGAATTTATTATGTTTGCCTTTGCCCAATGAATGGCGTAAGCTACATTAACTACTTCTTCCTTAATTATATCTAACTTATATTTAATTCTCGTTATTATTTCACTATTATTATGTTCATTTTCCTTAACAGCTTTTATAATTCTATTCGTAATATTAGTTAGTTCGTTAATCTTTTGTATGGACATTTTGTTGATTATGACTTGATTATTACTATTTCTTAAAACATTATTCATTTTATCTGTTATAATTTCAAAGTCGTGGTGGTCCGGGTTTCCGGCAATCCACTTCCACGCTGAGCCTATAAAATCTAATGACCTCTTATTTCTATTATTAACTCTAAGTCTATTTATATAAGTTCTAATGCGGGATATTTCATAGGAGAGGACAGGGTTAAGGATGTGGGTACTGGTAATGGATGTCTTTAACGTAGCTTCCAAGTTGTTCAGAGTTGACTCGTACGTTCCAATATCGATCATGTGTATGATCTTGAACGCTCCGCTTTGTAATTTTGCCCGACCCGTGTTGATTTTTATCAACTGGGAATTCGAATAATCCAGAATTTGTGCTTCGCCATTGCACAGTGGTAATAGTGTCCTGTGTTAAGAAATTTGATTCTTTATAAGACTTTTGTGAATGATCCTGCCTGATTGCGTTTTAACTGTTGTATTGTTATCCTGAGCTACTATTTCCTTTTTAAATCTGGCATTCAATTTATTTCCTATTCTTTTGTTAGCTTTAACGTATATAATTTCGCCAGTAGCGTACTTTTTTAGAGGGCTTTTCTTTGCGTTGTGGTATTTTAAGTCTGTTTGTTGTTTGTCGCGTAACCTGTTAATGTTTTCCTGTCTTACTAGTTCAAGTTGTTCTGGGTTGTTTAGTAACTGTCTACCGAAAAATGTGTCTATGGGTTTTTTGCCTGTAGTTGAATGAATAGATCGGTTGTATTCATAGATGGATCGGTCCAGTAATTCTGAAAATGTACTATGAATGTTGTCAGTCTTAAGGCAGCGGATTAGCTCCGAAAGTGTTGAGTGGAATCTCTCGACTTGACCGTTGACAGAACTTGTGTAGGGAGGTGCTTTAAAAATTTGAATGTTGAACATGTTTTCTACCATGAATGTTATAGAATTAGAGGCTAAGGACTTCTCGTTATCCATAACAATTGTTTGAGGTACTCCAAAAGCCAATATCAATTCTCTTAGAGGTTGCTTGATATCTTCTGAGGCTCTTGACCTCAGTATTTTAGCTAGAGCGTACTTCGAGAACTTGTCGATTGCGGTTAGAATTATTTTTTTATCAGTGAAGTAAATATCGACATGTATTATCTGGCCGGGATATTCAGGAATAGGGGTAGGTTGTATTTCGGGTTTATTCGGGTGTCTGTCATATTTATGTTCCTTGCAGATTTTACACTGCTTCGTTACTTTCTCTATTTTGGATCGCATATGGGGAAAATAAAAATTCTGAATAATCTGAATTTTGTTCTCGCGGGAATTTCGATGTGCTCGGTTATGTTCTTTTATGATCTCTTCCTCTTGTCGATTCTGATCTGTTAGATCAGTGACCATTTTCCTAGCAAACCGAACTTTATATTGCCTGAAGTGTGTTGGATATATTTCCTGTACCATGCCTAAAATTCTCTCTTCGGTTTTGAGACCATTTGTGACTGAAGGATTTAAATATTGTTTAAAGATGTCTATCAATTTCGTTGGGGAGTATTCTGGTTCTACAAAAGTATGTCTGTGATATGTGGGAAAGATAATCTGAAATTCATGTGAGGGGATGTCTCCAATGAGAAGGATAATCTGATTCTTGAAAACATTTATGGGTGCATCTACGATTTGTATTAGGTCTTGGCCAGAGCTTTCGTCACTATGTTGAGTAACTGTGAGGGAATTTATATGGCTATTTCTTGGTGGCCTTGACAGAGCATCAGCAACAATGTTGGATCTTCCAGGTTTATAACTTAGCTCGTAGTTATACTCCTCGAGTATAGCTTTCCAACGCTTCATCTTATTGTTCGTATTTTTGTTACTTAATGCATACGTCAAAGGTTGATGGTCGGTAAAAATCTTAAGCTTGGTAGGACCATACAGGTAATTCTTCAATGAATTAAGAGCCCACACTATAGCTAACATCTCTTTCTCATTGGCGGCGTAGTGTTCTTCGGCTTTGGTGAGAGTTCGAGAGATAAAAGTTATAGGCTTATTGTCTTGGGCAAGTACGGCTCCGAGTGCATAGTCCGATGCGTCGGTGGTAAGGTGAAAATCTTTGCTAAAGTCAGGAAAGGTAAGGATTACGTCGTCAGAGACAAGAGAATTTTTGATTTTACCAAATGCTTCCATTGCTGCATCTGTCAAATGAATAGCTTTCTTACTTGAGGCCGTTTTGGACACACGTCCATCCTCCCCTCTTAAAAGGGCTGTAAGGGGTTTTGCCAGCTTCGCGTAGTCTTTTATAAATCTGCGGTAAAAACCCGACAGACCCAGGAATGATCGTAGGTCTTTTAAAGTTCGTGGATATGGGAAATTGGTGATGGCTTCCACCTTAGCCGGATTGGCCTTTATGCCATCTGAAGATACAATAAATCCCAGGAATTCAACTTCTGGCTTAAGAAACTCGCACTTATCCAATTGCACTCTAAGGTTGGCATATTGGAGAGTTTCGAAAATAGTTTTTAAATTTTGAAAGTGTCGTTCGACATCCTCACTGAACACAATTATGTCATCGATATAGACATAACAAATCTTACCGATGTGTTCTCGTAAGATGTCATCAAGCGCTCTTTGAAAAATTGATGGTGCATTCTTGAGTCCGAAAGGAAGTCTCAAGAATTCATACTTCCCATTATTGACGGAGAATGAGGTTTTCTCAACGTCGTCCTCGTGTAGAGGTATTTGGTGAAATCCACTTTTTAAGTCGATCACCGAAAAATATCTATTCTTTCCTAATTGCGCTAATACCTCATTGGTTTCAGGGATCGGGTAACGATCTGCTATTGTTATTGAATTGAGCTTCCTGTAGTCGATTACCATACGGTACTTCTTGTCACCGGAAGCATCCGTTTTCTTGGGTACAATCCATACTGGGGAATTGTACGGTGACCGTGAAGGTCGAATAATTCCATCTCTTAGTAACTCACTGATTTGTTTATCTATTTCCTCTTTAAGCGCCATAGGATATGGATAGTGCTTCGAGTATACGGGATCTTCGGTTGTGGTTCGAATTCTGCCTTTAACTTGGGTGGTGAAAGTAAGTTTCTCATTTGGTTCGCCGAAAAGCTTGGCGTAATTTATAGTCAAGATATTAAGTTGGTCTCGTTGTTCTTGTGTCATGTGCTGAGTTCTGACATTTACATTATGGATTGATTCAGATATTTGTTGTTTCAGTCTAATTTTTATACTATTGTTTATGATCATGAAATTTTGTCTAGCATAGATGACGGCCGACAGTTCTTTGAGGCTGTCATTGCCAAGAATCGCATGAAATGTTCGGAGTGAGGGTAAAAGGAAAAATTTAATATTAGTGTCTGGCCCAAAAAGATTTACTATAGCGTGATGGGTGATTTCTATGTTACCACAGACTGAGTTTGCATGGAATTTTTTCTGATTTGGAATAGGATTTCGTACTAGATATGGTTGGATATAATTCTTGTTTGAACCAGTGTCTATTAAAAATTTAAGGATTTTATTGTCTTTCGTCCTACACTCAAAATAGGGTAGAGACGAGTTCGTTAGTCTAAAAAATGTACGTCAACAAAGTCGGCAATTGTTTCTGTAGGTTCTACGTTATCCTGTCGGTTTACATAATCATTAAAATTTTGAGTGTCTTCAGTCTGATTAGTCATGGCTGAAATCATTTCATTATAGTTGTTTATTTCCTGCTGTTCTACGGACATATAATTATTCTGTGGATCCACTGCAGAAGTTTCCAAATGGAAATTCCTTTGGAGCTTATTGGGATTGGGATATTGTTGTGAAGGGGCCATAGGTCGCTTAGGAGCCGGTGGCCAATTTTTAATCACTGGTCGGTTCATGTAATTGACGTTGTTTGTACGAGTGGTACTCACATCCATAGGTTCGGGCCTACGTACGGGCTGGTTCGGCAAAAAATTATTGGATGGTTGAGAATTCCCTTGAAATTGATGTGGATTGGGTTGGAAGTTAGATTGTTGGGTATATTGATAATTTTGGGGGTATAGTGGTCGTTGGTTGGGTTGGAACGATTGACTTTGATTGGGTGGAAATTGGTTAATATATGGTCGTGGTGGAGGAGGCATATGAGGTATATGTGCCAATTGTGGATAAAACTGTTGTCGGTTTTTGTTTTCCCGTGGAAGAACTGGTGGAGGGGGTAGTGGCCTCCTAACTTGACCGGTATTATGATGAGCGTAGTTAGCTCTGAATTGTTGGTTCTCAAGTTTTAAACAAAGATTAAGAGCTGTTGGGAGGTCGGCTGGTTCTCTGATTCCTAAGAGTCTGGGTAGATCACCTCTGAGTCCTCTTATAAATGTGTCTAGTGCCTTATCCCTGTATGATGCTGTTAAATGATGTAATGCATCAGGCGGTAAATCCATACTTGAGATTTTGTTAAGTATTAATGAAAGGTGGTTGTACACCGACTGGTAATAGCTTTCTACACTATTGTTTCCCTGGACAAAGGTTGTCATCTGGTACTCTAAGGTGCCCAGATCACGCCTATCTGCATAATGAAGTGTTAAGCACTTCGATATACACTCCCAGTTCAGTGGTGTGTTATAGGATTCTAAAATTGCATCCGCATTTCCAACAATTTTATTACGTATAATGTTTAGGATACCAAAGTATTTTGGTGTTCCTTTAAATTGATTGTAAATATTAAGTATCCTGTCGACGCTTTTTCGCCACGAACTAAATTCGCCAGGAGCTCCGGAGAACTCCCTTAAACACTTTGCGACATCTGGTACTTTATCCAGATCACCAAGGTTTGTACGAAGGTGATCGTGAATGGTTTCATCGGTTCCTCTATGAAACTGATTGCTAGGATAAACTATTGATTGAACTAGGTTCCTACATTCGTTAGTGCAGACGCGACTAACAATACCCGTAATTAGCGTTTCTAGTTCTGGAGTTGCGTTAATAGTCACATTTTGATTTGGATTTGGAGCCGGGTGCGGATTCGAAGGCCCCGGATTATCGATGTTTAATAATGAGGGTCGTAACAGTGGGCTTGGATTGCTCATATCTGGACTGCTCATGGCTGGACGTTTAGACATAGGTAAGGACACGAACGAGATGTGTTAAGGGGTTATAACAGATCAGGAAAGGAAGAAAAAAAAATAAATTTTGTGGTCTACACTTTTATGTGGAATTTACTATTTAGCACTACTTCCTACTTAAGGCTAACACTTTCCTTTTCCTTAATAAAATAATCAAGATAATATTAGGAAATACTTCTTTAAAACTACTTAAGGCTATCACTTCGTTTTCTAATGAAATCGCTACGTTAATGTAATAATAAAAATTTCCAAAATTTAATTCAAATATTAAACTACACTTTCCTAAAACTAATAATTATATAATATTTCTTACAGCACTATGATGTAAAGCATCCCACGCTGTGTCTCGGATTGTTCCCTTTTGTCCGGGATTCGGTGACTCGGGCTCCTTGATCACTTCAGCACGGTCTCTTCTTTCTTCTTAAGGGCACTGGCTGGCGTTTGGGTTCGTAAAACTGTCACTGGCCCGATATCGTTAGTACTCGGTAGACACTTGAGGGCACTTGACTACGGACACGGCACAAAAAGCACTAGTGACTTTAAAAGTTCAGTCAACTGATGTCACACACGACGAGCTATTTTAGGTCGATTTACGTAGACGGACTTGTTTCGTGAACGCACTATTTACCACGCACGGCGAGCTACTTTAGGTCGACTTATGCGCGCTTTTACTTTTAATACCGGGTCCCTGCTCGGGCGCCAATTAAATTAATTCAAATTATTTTTACTTAAAAAAAAAACTTTATTTCTAACTGTTCATTACGAACGCTACTTAAAAACTAACTTAACAAAACTGAAATACCTAAAACGTAACCTACTGCAACCTGCATCATTCTGCTGACGTCTGCATCGTTCCCACGGTGCGCCTCTTGTTACGGCATCCGGCGATACCAGGTACTGCATATCTGCTGACGATATGTCTGTCTATGTCCGCCACCGGTGAATGAATTTGTTGCGCGTGTCGTTGGTTTATTTTTCAGCTTGATTCGCGTTAACTTATATATGCATCGTTGTTATGCGAGGCACACCGACACAGCCACAGCCACCGACACCATAAGCTCCATGCTGCGATATCTTGAGTTTGTCGATTGTATTCCTCAACTCAAAGTTCATCTAAACCCGTTTTGCATTGAAGATCATTCCACATGATCGTGGGGAGCAAGCAGAAAAGTCGATCCCATATGGCAACACTGCAGAGTGTATTCCTCCTCACATCCATACAAAACGATCTGCTGGCTGCCACTGTAGAATTGATATGCCCTCCAGTCGATCTTGCAACGCGATCGTGTGTGGAGTTGTTATTTTGTTACGTCGTCCGCGGAGTTTTGTAGTCGTCGCCTATGGAATTCAGCCGGTTTTGAGTGTTTATATTTATGTCACGCGAGTTAACATACCCATGCCCATGTCCATTGCCCATACTAGAAGAAATACTTTTGTGGATCGTATCCAACTGATCGTTTTCGCATCTGCTGAGCATAACCGATGCCCATATTTGTGTGACGTTACCATCCACAAATCGAGTGTTCGAGTTCTTCGATTTATATTTCGCAATTATACTATCGATGCAATTGTTGGATGCACTCCGTTTGGTTGCACCATCTGCAATTTAAACTGGTTGTAGATCGTTTCGATTCTTGTTTAGATATAGATGAGGACAGGCCATTTCCTGTGGCTTCGATTTACGGTCGCATGTTCTCCTTTAAGTAGACTGTTATTACAAACAGCGGTATTCCCGTAATTAGGTATAGTGTTTTCTATCTTTTTGCACGATCAGTGATCTCCCCGTAGAGTTAACGAAAACGCGTTAAACTAGTGCCGCAGTGTTACAAAATTTTAACAAAATAGTTTTACGTAGTTAATTTGAAGCAGAAAAGTTTATTAGATATAATCACTCCTCCGTGAAGATACATTTGTATCTTTCTTTCCTTGGGCCTCTTTCGAAATATATGTGCGTACGCGTAGTGATGAATAGTGTTTTGTAGTGGGCCGGCTGTCTTAATAACAACTCGTGGATTACCACCTACAGGCGGCTGTTAATAACCCTTTTTATTTTGGATACGCTTCAAGCTATTTCACAAGTTGGTAAGTACCTACCTTACAACACAATACATTCACATTTTTTTACTATACTCGTAGCAAGGCAAAAGAGGAAAAGTTTTGTTTTGCCAGTGTAGTTCCTGTGTGTAATTATTTTTAGTTGTTTTGTGTCGGTGTGCATAGAAATTACAGCTTTTTTGTTTAACATGTTTGTTTTTATTGCGAAAAATGTTCATATTAAAACATAGAGACGCATAGAGCGTGTATACAATTTTCTCTTGTTTTGCGCAATTGAGGTTATTGTCATTATCGTTGTTTGAGTGGCCTACCGTTGTAAAACAAAATTGCTTTCAAAGAAGAATTACAGCGCGGGGGAGGGACGACGGCCTATTCATTAACTCATTGAATCGCACACGATAATGAGTACCAGTTTTACTATCTCTTTTTTTTTTTTCTTTAAGTGCTCTCGTTACGAATAACACTGTTTTACTGGCCAGGCCAGGCATCATCGTCATCGAGGTGGGGTAGAAAATAGCTATCTGTACCAGTTTATAGTAATGTGCTTTTATCCGTTAAATGTTTTTTATTGAGTTGAGATGAATCGTGTTTTTTTCGCTTTTTGAAATTCTCTGTTGTTAGGGATGGTGTGGAATGCATTTAATTAATAATTTAATTTGTGTACAAAGGGAAAAAATGCTAGGTAGCTGCCAACGCATCCTTGGAATTTGTGAAAGGGGTGTGCTATATAGTGAATGCGCTGCTGGTTCGAGTGGTTATTGGGATGAACAAAGAGGGAATCGCTGAAAAGGATTTTAAGAATGGCTGTGCCGGCTAAGGGTGGGTAGGTTAGGTTCTTTTTTGCTCACAAAAGAAAGAAGAACAGCCAATGGTTCGAAAAGATGCACTCGATGAGAGGATAGCGAAATACGATGAATATCCCCTAAGTATGTAGACATCTATAACGTCCTTTTGTTATATAAAAGTATGTAACCAAACTTTCTTCTACAAGAATTCCTTTTTCATATGATTTAATTGTAACAAATTTATATTGGCTTTGTGCGTCGAAACAGTAGAGGAGCCCTAAAAGTAAAAGAGGACTCCAACCACAACTGGAGTTATAGCCGAGGGTCGGACGAATTGGAGGGGCCTTAAAGCTGCGGCCTTAGTTATCTTTTATTTGTACAGAAGCCAAAGTTAGTAAGTAGGCACCGCAAATGCGGTACTTTCTTCTAGCAAGCTTCACTGAAGAAATGGCTGGTAAGACTTTTCAGAATTTAGAGTCGTCAGTTCACTTTGTTCTCTTGGTTCCGCTTGGGTAGAACCAAACTTGCTGAGCGGAGTCCTATTGTGGCTTCTAAAACACCTACCGGACACATTCACATGACGGCGTGGAAGCCCGCCCCTGAAAATCTAAACAAAAAACTAAAACTTTCTAGTATAAATTCAAATCTTGAAACCTCTTCTACTGAAGCCTATTTTAGAGGGTCTATACTAATACAAAAATACCAAAGCGAAAAAACAAGCTTTATGAACTAACATAATTAGACACTGGGAACTCAAAAACAAGTCGGGAATGTCATTACCAGGGAACGGATTTTGTTGACATTGCCTTTTTTTTGCCTTTTTTTTTGCCTTTTGTTACCCATATTGCCCTTTTTTGCCTTTTCTTACCAATATGGTTTTTTTCTGCCTTTTTTGGCAATATTGAAAGTTTATGTGAAATTTCTTCTTAACTACAAAATTTAAAAAAATTAAATCTCTGAAACACCACCGAAGTTTGCACGAATTACTAATCTCGCCAATAGGGTACTCTGAATGTCGCATTGTTGTTTACGAGTTACCATGGAAACAAACCTTTTGGGCAAAATGCCTGTGTTTAGTTTGGCTTTTTGGATAAATTTCTTACCAACTACAACTGCGTTTGTGTGTGAACTTTCACTGTGTTTGTTTTCACGCGGGCAAAGATTTAATCAAATTAGAACAATTTTTGGTAAAGTTCGGAAAATATGACTTTTCCAGTTGCTGAAGCTGTGGTGAAAAAGTTCAAAGCCGTCTTTTCTGCAAACGAAGGACTCAACGGCATCCGAAAAATGAACTGTGTTGTAAATGGCGCTGACTCCAAACTCCCTTTAAATGATGCAGTCTATGACGTGACATCTTTTAACTGCGCTCCACTCGTCTCTGCCCATGTGGACAGGTCCTTCAGCTCTTTCAAAGCTCTTTTGAGACGTTTGTTGCCAGAACATTTTAAAATGTATAATGCTTACAATTTTTTTTTTGCTTTTTAATCAAAGGCATTTATGCCTTTTTCACAGATTAGTATTGTCTTTTTTTGATTTTTTAGGTCAACAAAATCCGTTCCCTGGTCATTACTAAATAAAAGGAAGAGCAGAGGGCCTAAATGACTACTTTGAGGTACTGCAGAGGTAACATAAACTGGTGACGAGAACGTGCTATTTATGCGAACATACTGGCTACGAACACGATCCGTTAAGCAGGAATGAATCCACTTTAGAAAATTGGAGTGAAGTCCTAAGTCAGTTAGTTTGGAAATCTTTATATATTGTGGTTAACGCGATCAAACGGTTAGCAAAGACCGTATATATTCCTTCACATTGCAAGCCATTCTCGAGGAAATTAATGGCAGAATTACAGAAAAAGGAAGGATTTGTGGTAGTAGATTTGGTGCCGTGAACGAAGCCCATATGAATTAACGCCATAATGGTGCTAATTCACTTTCAAATGCGAATTAACGCCATAATCCACTTATGGCCTTAATTCACTTTCAAACGAGAACTAAAGCCATATGGTGTTAATTCGTTTTAGAAGGTGGCCTTAATTTGATAGTGAATTGAACTCACTCGCAGCATTATCAATAATTTGAATTATAAATGTACATTGTCTTCAGAAATAAGGATAATATTTTTTAATAAATTGATAAACCAATAGCCACAAATTTTCATTAATCTACATCTACATTTGTAACATCAACTCTAAATCATGACCCTTATAGTAACAAAGCTACCCCAAATTATACGCAAACAAGTTTTAAAAGAATGAAATTATATTTCAGAATTTTGTAATCGTAAACTAAAGCGTCAAATCCAATTTACAATAATGAAATTAAAAACAACACATTTAGAATTTAGTAGAGTAAATGAAATAAAATATTGAATTATTTCAGAAAGAATTTATCCAAATAAATTAAAAAAAAATTAACAAAAGATTGTTGTTGACTCAGTAACAATTTGCCTGCAAAATGGACAGAGTACCACAACATTGCGTTTCTCATAATTTCTTTTAATTTGTTCAAAACAATCAGAGCATAATTTGTAATGTTTGCAAGGTAAAAGAAGAATAGATTTTAAGTTAAGGCAACATATTTCACATAAAAGTGTAGGTGTTTGATTCGAACTACTTGCTTGGGTATTGTAATTCGACAAATCACCAGAATCTTCTTCGTTGTCAACTAAGGACTTCCCTTCATCTAAAACTAATAAATTATTGAATTCTGGTACATTTTGCTGTGTAAAACGATTTAAAACATCAAATAAAGTTAGAATTCCTTTCTCTAATTTATCTACAGTTTCCCTTATAAATTTATCTCTGTCTGATATAGACTTTTTTCTTGGCTCATAAAGGAAAACATTGCCATCAATTGATTTCTGCAAGTCGATTGATTTTTGTAAATCTTCATCTAGAAGAATATCCAAAAACTTGAAGAAATTTCCATTTTTAGCTAGTTTTGAAGATAATCGACTGTTAAATCCCTCTAGCGCACTTGTCGTTCTACGATTCATCTTATATACCGATAGGGCTTGTGGGGTAATCTAAAATCAGAAAATTGCAAAATATCTTTCTTTTAAATAAAATCAGAATAAAAGAAAAAAAAATACAAACCTGATTTATCCATTGTTTCTCAAAATATAAATTGAAACGTTTGAAAGGACTTTCAAAATCATTATCAATTACGAAATTGACACTTGCATCTTTCAACATGTTATATCAGATGGTTTTAAAAGCGGCAAATACATGTATTTCCGAAAATGTCTCTTAGCTGAAGGATTATTATTTAAAAATTTTATAAAGCCAGGAATTTGCGACGCCTTTCTCCTAACGGCTTGCGTGAAATGGAACCAGCAAGGTTCAATTTTAGCTTCAAGATAAACGCTTTTTATTGCTTTTCTTAAAGCTATTTCAAAATCTGTCTGAACCGTATCTGGTTTTAAATCAAATAAATTTGTTTTGATGAATTTCAAAGCATCGGTATAAGCAGCTTCAGATTTATTAGACATTAGTATGTAAATGAAAGGAAATGTCTAAAATGTTAAAGAATAATTAATGAACAGTTTTTAAATATAAGTAACCTGATGCAAGGAAATAACTTCACACAAGTTGTATATTATTAAGCTTTTTCTAACCTGCAAAGGTGAATACTAGTTTCACTTTTTTATGGGAACTTAGTATCGAAAATATGTAGACGGCAGTAACTTCCAAAAACTAATAATGTGTGTTTCTTATATTAACATAGATGTATATATAAAATGTATGGCGTATAAATAGTAAGATAGGTATGGGGGGGGGGGGGGGGGTCATGCTGCCCAATTTCTTTTCTCAAAAAACTTATTGTTTTAACTTTAGAGAATCTGACAAAATAAAAGACAAATATTCATGTACATGTAAATACAACAGGAAATGTGTGTATATGGTGGGAGCCTATATGTATGTAAGAAACAGAAACACGAAATTCTAATGAAAATCAATAGTGAAATATTCCTTCATAAAATAAAAATCGTTCCCACTTTGAAGGTGAAATATATATCTAATATTTATATCCATCATTTGAATGAAGTTATTTCCTTGCACTTTAGTACTTACATATTCGGCATGCCCATAATGGATTATAAGAACTTGCTTAAAAACAGACCCATTTGGTGCAATTGAAAATGTCCCATCAATCATATATTTCCGAGGGTGACCTTCTGGTAATTTGCTTATAAGCTCAACAATTTTTTCCGACATAAAAATCGTGTAAGCAAAGTTTTTTTCTATAACCGTGTTACGATAAAATTGTTTAGTTTCATCAAATCTAGACATTCCAAATTCTTTCAACACGTTTAAATCAGCAAATAATTCAATTATATTACCAAAAGATAAAGGCGATTTTGGAAAAATCTTGCTTTTTATTTTATAAAGATTTCGTCTTATTTTACCAAAATCATCTAATGAATTATCCCCTTTAAATTTTTTGCAAGTATCATTAAACACATCCCGAATATTATTCCGCTTAAGTGAAATATTTTCACAATTGCCTTTTATTTCGTTTAATAATTCCAATTTGTTAATTAATGTTACCTGGATCACCGTGATTATGAGAAAATTTGTTTGTTTTTCTGCAGATTACTTTGTTGTTTAAATCCACGGCAACATTCACTGGGCAATTGCTGTTATAGCACACGTAATATTTTGAAAAATTTCGTTCGTATTTATATTTATACAACTGATTTTCGTCCCGCACGAGTAATAATAGGCTATTTTTTCTAAAGCCCTTAATAAATTCGTACTCTAAATCGCTCATTTTTGCCAAACTGATTAAAACCTGCACTGATTGAGATCGATTGGGAAACTAACCGCGAGCCGATGGTGGTGTGACATTAGACTGATAGCGTTAGACCAAAACTGTTATATTGCACTAACTGTGCTTTGGAGTTCAAAAACATTTTATGGCATTAGTTCACATTCGAATGTGAATTAACACCATATGGCGTTAGTTCACATTTTAGTGATGGCTGTAGTTCTCGTTTGAAAGTGAATTAAGGCCATAAGTGGATTATGGCGTTAATTCGCATTTGAAAGTGAATTAGCACCATTATGGCGTTAGTTCATATGGCTTTAATTCATGGCACCGTAGATTTGCCTGCTACGAAGCCAAGTTGAAACATAGAGATAAATCTCTTTAAGAGAGGCGTAAGTTTGTCACAAGCTATTTTTACATTTTTACAAACAACAAAGGAATAGTAGATATCTTACAGATTGTCTCGATCGCTCGGTAGCGTTCACCATTGACAGTAACGCTGCGATTCGCATCATCTTTGAAGAAATTTGGCCCAATAATGCCGCCGGCCCATAAACCGCACCAAACAGTGGCTTTTTCGGGATGCATTGGTAGCTGTTGCAATGCTTCTGGCTGATCTTCACTCCAAATGCGGCAATTTTGCTTATTTACGTACCCATTCAACCAAAAATGAGCCTCATCGCTGAACACAATTTTTCGATAAAAAAGCGGATCCTCGGCCAGCTTTCCAAGAGCCCATTCACCAAAAATTCGGCGTTGTGGTAGGTCGGCTGGCTTTAGTTCTTGCACCAGTATCTTAAAAGGCTTTACGCCCAAATCCTTCCGCAAAATTTTCCACGTAGTGCTGTAACAAAGGCCTAACTGCTGGGAACGGCACCGAATCGACATTTCGCGGTCTTCTGTCACACTAGCTGATACGGCCGCAATATTTTCTTCACTACGCACAGTACGTAAACGTGTTGGTGGTTTAATGTCCAACAAAGTAAATTTGGTGCGAAATTTGGTCACAATCTTCCGAATAGACTGCTCAGAAGGTCGAGAATGCCGATCATAAAATGGAAGCAGCGCGCGATGAACATTTCGAACCGAGCAGGAATTTTGATAGTAAAATTCAATAATTTGCAAGCGTTGTTCATTTATAAGACCATGGTTAAATTGCAAACCAAACTGAAGCTGTTTGATAGTGACACAAGGTACTAAACACACGTCAGCTGTCAAAACCAGTGTTGCCAAAACCAAACCAGCTAAAAAATCACCCGTTATATAGGTGTTAAAAATGAGATCTTAAAACCTTTCAAAAAATTAGAGAGACAAATTAAAAACTGTTCGTGAAGGACCACTTTTGAAGTAAAATTGGTGGAATGCCATCTATACCAGGATTTGTATCTTTTTTTTTTTTTTCATTTATGTATATTTCATAGCAAAAAACTAATATAATAAGATTGATACAATAAGAAAATACATTTTGATTTTTCGTTTAGCATTGCATGAAATATTAAGATACAATCTGTTGTCGAAGACAAGAGGCGAATGTATCTATTATTACAAAACCAATTTTTAAAACAGTGTATAAAACTATTGATGGGGAAAATATAATACAAATTCCGATAAAAATTAAAATTTTTGAGTTCGAAAATAAGAAATTAAAAAACAAAAAAAAATAAATAAAGATACAAAATTTAGACGATTTATAATCTATTTAATTATGTAATTGGAGTAAAAAACAAATCAATATGAGAATGGCTGAAAGAGAGAAGCTTTCTTTTAATATTATTTAAAAATATTGTTTTCACTCTCTCGCATCTAAGGTTTTCTGGCAGTATATTCAACAAACGAGGTGCAGTAACAGAATAGAAACGTGAAAAATGTGTTTTGTAAATTGCTGGTACCCTTACAAAATTTCTGGTGTTTACTCTCAGATTAAAATTTTCATGAACTCTAACGGCGTAGTACCCGCAGTTTTCAAAAAATATTTTTAAAACTTTATAGCAGTAAAGGTGCCTTAGAGGGAGAATCCCAAGATTTTTGAAGAGCACGAAACTAGGAGTTCTACGGTTCACTTTAGACATAATTCTTATTGCGTGTTTTTGCTTCTTAAGTAAACCTTCTATATTAGAGAAATACGTACCACCCCAACAGGTTAATCCGTACTGCAGCTTAGATTTAAATAGAGCATTGTATAGACTAAATTCAATATGGGCAAACTACAGTAAAGACTAAGATGATATAGTTGCCTGACGGTTCTATTCAGATACTGCTTAAGGTTGAAAATGTGATCCTTCCAACTGAGCCTATGATCCAATATAATGCCTAAATACTTAAAATTGTCGACGCGATCAATTTTGAAGCAGGCATTACTGCAACTTTCATTACTGTTAAAGGTAATAGCGTGATGGATGCTTAAACGAAATCTAGAGCAATTCGGTGAATGGTAATGCAAAGGAAAGTCATCCCATATTGAACCTTTGATATTAAAAAGCATAAATTTAGTTTTATTACTCATTACCAATCTATGCTGATTGAGCCATCTTCGCAATATATCTAAATCATTATTAACATCCAAAAAAAGGTTAAGATAACTCTTATTGGAATAGGAAAGGGCAGTATCGTCGGCAAATGCTGTAATTTTGCCTTTAAAGGGTTGAATAAATAGCGAATTAACATATACTAAAAACAGAATAGGACCCAACACAGAACCTTGGGGAACACCTATATTAACCAAATGTTGTGAACTGAAAAAAATTTTTATTTTAACTATTTACTTACGATTTTTTAAGTATGAAGCAAACCAGTCATAAATAAAACCTCTGAAACTAGAATTGAAGAGTTTATTTAACAACAGAGTATGGTTGACCATATCAAAAGCTTTAGTTATATCTATGAAAAGAGTAGCGGGAATTTCAGATATGTTCAGGCTGTTATAAATTTCGCCAGTTAATTTTAATAAAGCATTTTCCGTCGACCTTCCACTTCTAAATCCAAATTGAGAGCTACTAAAAAAATTTGTTCTATCAAGAAAAGACAAAATTCTAGACTTCATACCTCTTTCAAAAACTTTTGAAAAAACAGAAAGAAGGGAAATAGGACGATATAGTTATTTAATGCCGTAGTATCGCCTTTTTTATGGAGTGGTATTACTACTGCTGTTTTTAATGATTCTGGGAAAATTCCAAACTGAACGCAGAGATTAAATATAAAACACAGGACATCCGAAATTTGAAAAGAAATGTTTTTCAAGACCAAGCTGGAGATCTTATCAAAAGAAGAGGAATTGGATGTTTTAAGCGAAAAAATAATTTTTTGGATTTCAAGTGCAGTCTAATTTTATATAGAAAGAAAAGTAATTTGAACTTCAGGGATTGAACACTCTAACTTGCCGATACTCAAGAATTCGCAGGACTTTGGAGGTATTACTAGAAACTATGGGTGCGGTAGTACCACAAGAATATACAGATTGAAAGTTGTCAGCGAACATATTACGATGGATAATGCTGGGTTCAGAATCAACAAATACCAAGTCAAGGATATTATCGCTCACTAGATCCGGCATATTATCTATATAATTTTTCAGGTAGAGCAGTGAGTATCTGCTTTGACATTTAAGTTTAAGAAAGAAAGGTCCATTTACTTATACCAGCACACAAAACGTCCCGTCTTGTTGTGATTGCAGACTATAGAAACTTACTAGTGGAATATATATAATCTAGTCATTTCGACGAAAAATGTTCGAATCATCACAGTAAATTTGGCATTTTCTACAATCATACTGCTATAATAGCAAACTGACATCAACAGTTATCTCTCAAATTTCTCCAACCTGCCTTGACTTAGTTCATATCTCACAAGGACTTGCTACGCAATTATAAAGACTCCTATCTGAATGTACCTAATCAGAGTGCTTTTTATGGGACAAGCCAATAATATAGTCCGTCCCTTATCACAGCGTGTTATCCAAAATCCACAACACAAATTAAACAACCTCTTATCTACATAAATTCCACATCGGCTTTCATTGTAGACTTATCATTTACAACTCGCTCTCGACGGGAGTTTCTTGAACCCCATCAAACCAGTCCACTCGCCGAGAAAGACTCAATTAATAACTTAACTCTATCAGCGTTCAACATCACCAAGCAACTAGCCAACAAGTCAAGTCCGATGGGGGGAAGCCTCCACCTGATCGAAGTGAAAATATAATTAAACCAATCAATAAATCATTTTCCACAATCCACCTCGGGGGCTATTCACCCATGGATTTTGTTGGATTTTGTTTATTTTCTAATCGTTCTCCTTCCCCGCCCCGATAATCACAGTGATCGTGCATGCATCGTAATAAATCCAATACATAAATGTGGAAACAAAATTTAATTATAGGTAGGTACAGCCAATTTCATTCAGATACAATCATTAGTGCACTTATCCGTAGCAGTTATATGATTTCGACGGTATTATTTATTTTCATACGATCGCATTTTCTCTTACTCTCACACGGACACTTTCACTGAACCATCAAATGGAGATATCTAATAAAAAAGTGCTACGACCCCGGAAGTGTATCTATATAAGAAGTACCAGCACCTACATGACGCGAACATGTCTTGTACACACATTTTGTACAAGCGTTCTCGTAAGTCGTACTCGTACACCCACCTCCATATCGTCCGTCCTATCCACGGCGGCGCATCTATTTTCGAAATCACATCGTTGGAAAAACGATTTTAAGTTCGACAAATACGCGACAGACGCACAGACCTGCTGCACAACATATGGGGTTTGTCTTCGTACATACAGTTGGAATTGTAAAGGTCATAAAATTGGAATGCACAACCCAAAGTGACACATTCCATGTGACAGATACATACTGTTGGTTGGTGTGCCGGGTTCTTCGACTTTTATGAACCGTTTCAAGTGTCACCAAACACTGATTTAAAAGATTGTTTCGTAATGATAATTTTCCGATGCGGGCTATCTAACTGCTAAATATAGACTGCGAACGTTTTTGTTTCTTCGTGCAGAGCTGGTTGGGGGAGCATGCGTTTCTTTGTTGGGGGGAGCCCGACCAGCAGCAGCACACTTGTTTCGATTTTATTCGGTTGTGTTCGGCCTACACGATGATTTTTTTTATTTATTTTTTTTTGTTGCTGCTTTTTTAGGGCATGGGAAGAATTTCGAGTTCTGTGTTGAGAACGATTGTCACTTGGATATGAATGGATGGTGTTCTGCGGACCTTAATAAATTCTGAGGATGATTATCAACTTGGCATGAGCACATCAACCTGACAGGTACCTAGAGAAAACAATCAGCAGATAGTTTGTTTCACTATTGTGATGAAGATTTTATTGCAAATCGTTCATGAGATAAGAAATTTCATCAGTGTTACAACATTTCAGTCCAATTATGGTGCAACTTGGTTGAGATTACAAATCGTTGTAGGTCATGTTGGGGAGCATTGAGGAAATCTTCATAGTGAAAGCGCCTGCGATTTGATGCGCAATCAACTTACTGGAAATGGGATACGGTTCTCAGAAGCGAATAGGACATGGCACGGACTTAACACGAAAAATTTGAAATATTGTTGGGCTAGCAAATAGTTTTCATTTTGCGGGTATTTATATTACAAAAAAGGATATTTAGCTTTTTTAAATTGGTGAGATAGTTGAAGATGACTTAAATCCTTGTGGATCCTTGTTCCGAGTTCCAGTAGTCAATTTGTACACGTTTTTCCTTACTTCCTTATTGTTAAATACAGTCTCCAGCCATCGTGATGTCTGAAACCTGGAAAGGGAGACATCAGACAGTTCTTGCGTAGGATATAGAAGAAGAATCTTTTGAGTTCTGGTGCTCAAGTGACATAGGCTGGGACAGTGGCAAGGGTTGTGAGTCATATCCTAAAGATCCTCTTCTTCGCCGCATCCTATATAATGTGTTGTCATTTTGAGTGCGACTGTCAACATTGACAGTTGAACACAACTTGGGAATTTTTATATGGAAAACTCCCCGAGTTGTTTTCAACTTCGAGTGAATAAAATGGGCCTTAAAGCACCCATCGTTCGCTTTGTTCGCTTCCTAAGATTAGAGAGTGGCAGAACCTTCCCCTGAAAGTTCAAAATAATGACTCACATACAGAATACAAGAGAACCAGGTCTTATTTTTCTTGAAATCAATAAGGACTGCAAAAATCGGACAAACATATAGCACACATCATCTCCTACTTCCGTATACCTATACTTCTGGTTAATGGGAGCAAAGTTAATAAAGTGCACGACTGCGTCGAACGAAACTTTCTCGTTCATCACAAGTTTGGTTGGTTTAATGTGTCTATGGTTGGAAGTAGGGTTCGTGGTAGGCCGATATCTTTACATAGACATATATGTAAGAAATCATGGGACTTGTTTTTGAATTTGCGGTGGGGGTGCAAATAGAGTGGCACTTTCTGATTGTGTAAGCTCCAAGTAGAAGGAATTATCTTAAGTTGCATATTTAATATGGTTAAGAAAAAAAGTAGGTAAGTGCGAAATACTTACTAACAAAAAGTTGTTCGTGGTTATTATTGCGTTTTAATTGGAAGTGGGGCATTGAGATTATTTCAAAAATATACCGTGGATATGCGAAAATAAAAATGGGCTAGGGCAAACAGGTAAAGCACCACTTTCACTACCTTAAACGCAAAATATTCCCCAGGTTACTACCACTGGGCGAACTCTAGTATGTGTAAATAAATCGAAAAAATAGAAATAATTCAAAAAACATATTTTTGTTCCAATAGTTTTAGAAAAACTACATAACTATGGATTCTTTTTAAGAATACTAATATAATCTTTAATATGTATTTTGATAGAAACATTTAAAGCGGTATTTCTAAGATCATTCAGACAAAACAGTAAAATATTTTTCAATGTTTAGTTTGAAAATGTCCATTGCTTAACTTTTTAGCTGATATTTGAGTATTAGATATTGTTCGGGATCTAAGCCTAATTTGGTTTTTAAGGTTTTACCAAAATCGAAAATGGGGTTTTCGAGACATGAGGTGTTTCTAAAACTAGCGTTTTCGGTATTTCTAATTGAAAATTAAGACCCCAAGAATTTTGAAAACATGAATTTTACTCTAACAATAGGTTTTGTTCAAAATCCTTGGTACATTTTTTTTTTAAACTAAATAATTTTTTTTTTTTGGAAAATTACTTTTTTCCAAAATCCTTTGTACCTTCGATAATATAGAGAAAAACTGAGTTTGCTATTAAGTTATAAATGACCATATTGCCTTAGAAATGATTTTTTTCTATAGCCGTTTTTGAGATACCTACGTATATATCCAAATTTTAAAAGTAGGTACCGGTATTCGATTTTTAGCCAAAAACTGGTTATGCAGTCACGGTAAACTCATATACGTTATATAAATTTTAGTTGAAATCATTAGAACCGTTTTCGAACAAATCAAACTGGTATGAAAATTTTGCATGGGAAGTGCTGTCAATATTGATGTCAACCTGCACAAACATAAAACGGGTCCCCACTGTAAGCCGACAAACTCCAAATCCGAAGTTTATGTATCAAATTCGGGCAGCCGCTTCGGCTGTAGGCCTCGGGACCTACGGACAGACAGACAAACAGGCGGCCAGAATTTCGAAACTCACTTCTTTGAGTTCCTCTACCATCGTAACGTCAGAACTGTTACTAGGATCTTCAGTCAGCTATTTTTAAGAGATGCAACTAACAGATGCAATGGATGGTTCCCGTAACTGGACACAATGGTCCCAACTGATGGTCTAAGTGAAGCTGTGGCAACGGCCACAGGAGCAGCCATTTACCTAAATAGTAAATAGCTACGGCTCGATTTAACCATCTTATCGTTCATGCAGAAATCATTATGAACAAATTACTTCAGATGGTCAAGGTCCGCGATCCAAGTTTGCCACTTGAATCAATCTATGTTCCTCTTAAGGATACACTGACTTGCTAAGTTGCAGACGACCTGCCTACACTATTGCCAAGGACCCAGTAAATGTCTCTGGTCTGTTGTGATAAAAGCATCACCAAGCTGCCGTCCCCCAAGAGGAAACCGCGATGGTTATCAGAATTTAACACAAAGTGTTGCTCCAAGTGTAAGCATATTCAGAAGGCGCGTAGAAGCCATTGTAAACGACCTAAGAGGTTCTTATCAGTGTTGTTGTTTTCCGGTAAAAGACATAGGAATTCCAGATCGACTGATGATAACATCCGCTTATGAATATTAGGGCTGCCATGTCTAGTTTTCGCATTCCCGCACAAGCTCATACGTTTCCAGAATGATGTTGGAGAACTATCCGCAAAAGCTAATAAGAATACCATTCCGGAAAAAAATCATAGAATTGTCCAATATCCACAAAATTTCAAAAGCTCGCAAATACGATGATAACATTGGTACATACATCCATAAATCGGAAGAACTCGGTGGGCTGACAGTGGTGCGCTTGTGACTGATGAAACGGAGGCAAAAATTAAACCAGTGCTAAACAAAATTTAATCGCAGTCGTAAAAGTACTCGACTACTGAGCGAGGAGTATCAGGTTCGATTCCTGATGGAAAAACACAGCCGACAGGTGCTTCGTACTTACTCGTACTTTCCATTTTATCACGTTTAGACTATCTTTCAGCAGACTTGCGATCCTAGCTTTAGAGCTGCTCGAAAAACAAGTTAAAAAATTGGACCATTAGATAGATCTTTATTGGACCCAGCCGAGGAGCATATGTCACCCGACATCATACTCAAACAGCTGTCATAATTATTATTGCCACTGTCAAGTTTCATAAAGCTCTATACCTCAAAAAAACACCCTCTATGGAATGAGTTCTTCTTGAACATTCACACCACTTTATAGATGTCGCGATTATTCCTGTATCAGCGCAAATTTCGTGCAACACTATGATGGTTAATTGATTCTTTTATCAACTCAGGTGAAAGAGTCAGTTGGATTTTGAAAGTCCTACACCTTAAGTTTATTTATTAGGGTAGCTACCGATTCATTTTTAGATTGCTTAAAATTAAGCGAACAGCGTGTGAGCTGCGTTGGATAAATTGGCAAAATTTGAGAAACCGAAAAAAAAACTCCCAAGCCGCTTCATTGTCCAACCATTGTGGGCGAATTATAATTTTTTTTTTTTTTAATTTATTTCTGAAAACATATACATAAATTAATATTAAATCGGAGGAACCATATAAGCATTGTGTATTGTGGAACACACTCTTGACAGCAATAAATTTCGCTCTAATAACTCTTTGCGTTTGATCAAGTTCATTGAAAATCCAGTCGACGCGTATAAATTAGTTTTCTTTCTTTTTGTTAAACCAACTTACAGAGTGTAACGCTTTTTAATGAGCTCGTCTTCGAAGTAAACATACAGTCAGCACGAATGTGCTGAAAGTGGATCAGTGCGCGTTGGTAGTCACCGACACTCCCATCGCGCGTAATCGTCATTCATGAAATTGAAGCATAAACGAGCAAGAAAGAGAAACTTGTAAAACCGAGAGAAGGGACCTGAACAGAGCCTGCCCTTCGCGGTCAACCACATTGTAAGGTTTTGCGTGGTATCTACGACGCGCCACAAGACCCATCCGGTGGAACAGCATCTCTGGTTGGACCAGTTTTGTTCAACACAGAGATGCTGTGGCAACTATTCTACATTGCGTCTTGGTAGCCAGACAAAGAAAACCGGGATTGCAATCGACATGAACGATATTAAAGAGGAAAAGAAGTAGGTGAACCTGAATACTCCACCGATCGTGACTAACGATCACAACAAAAAATCTAAACACAGATACACTGCCACCTCTATTAGCCGACTATACCTATCGACTGAGGGCGCATTCCTCTACAGAAGATACATTTCTCAGGTCGCAACGGATTGTTGAATCTCGTCTATTTCAGTAAATGTGGCGCGCAATTCACTTAATGGCTCTGTGGCATGGGCTGGGGCTGGGGCTGAGCATGCTGTATGCGCTACGGAACCGTGCGCAATGAAAGTTAATTTCACGGTAAATTGAAACATGCAATATTGCGAAGAGAGTGAGTTCGAGTTGTGTAGCTGAAAAACGACGTGTTTCATAAACGAGGAGAAACGTTCTTGAATTAAAAAACAAGGCTATTGGGACGCTCAGTTGATGCAACGTAACTGAAATTGGAGTTCTGACCGAATGACGATTTAATACGCTCCGCTGATGTGAAAAAAGAAATGTTTTCGATTTTCGCATTCGCAGCGGGAGAAATCGTATAGATAGATAGATACACATTTGTATGCGCTGGGTATTGTTTTTGGCCAAACCATGTCAGCCAGAAGGGCCCACTTGGGTGATGGACTGGACAGTTTACGAGGCGGAAGGGGTGGAGTGAATTCCACTGGAATGGTGCATTTTTAATGCACTGCACGTGAGCCGAATGTGTAATTAAATCAATTTAAGTCCCACGACCACAACCGCATGCAACATCAATAGAAGTCACTGTAAACAAAAAGTGGGGTGCACAAGTTTATAGACCTGATCCTGTGTTCGAGTTCAGACAAAGTAAAGTGCATGTCTGCGGTGTGTTGGCAATAGGGAAATTTTGAAATGTAATGTTGTCGGAGTGCCATTTTGATATATCATTAATAATTGTTCATTAGCGCAAGTAAAGGATACGGTATGGGCATATAGTTCATAAATTGCTTTTATAAGGTATAGAGTTAACCAGGTTGAAATAAAGCTCTGACGTGATTGTCCGACGAAGGAAACCAAACTCATAGATCGTTTCAGATGCAGCTTTGGACATAATGTACCACTTGGCCATCTAATCTTTGATTTTTCAATAGCTTCCGTCTTTATTGTGAGTTTGCAAGTGATGATCGGAATACCTAGGTACCTTTATCTTGTAGAATAGGTAATAATAATAATAATATTTGGCGCAACAGCTCGCAGGGACCCAGGGCCTAGCTTCTCGCAACCATTCGTTTTGTGTGAGTTTTTAATTTTTGGAACGAATGGAAGGGATCTACAATTTTATGCCGGTTCCAAACGGGCCGATTGAGAAGCTTTTTCATGACAGTCATACTCTCGGATGTTTGTCAGACGTTCGCGAGAGGTGGCGCAGTGAAAAAAACCCTGAGTTCGATTTTGGGTTTTTGCGGGATTCGAACCTGAACCCCTCGCTTAGTAGTCCAACACACTAACCACTAAGCCACTGCGAATAGGTAGCGATGTTCATATTGAGCAAAAAAGTATAGAGGGGTTTTGAATTGAATTTAAGTAGGGTAAGGTGCGGAGGATTTGACATGCAGGAGGATATGACAAGGACAATTGCTATTTTTACAAAAACTACATCTTAATAGCAATAAAGACATAAACGACGAGAGCACGTTGCTCGTGTCCTTTCAGTGATACGCTTTTGTTTGTTGTGAATGGTTCAATTTCTTTAGTTTGCCTTCTTTGGATATTAATTTCAAGGTAATTTAATGCATTGCAATTTTTTTTACTGGCTTTTATATAAAATCCGGAATTTATAGACATTGAATGTGACTTGTAAAGAGCTCATGTGTTCAGTTGTTTCGATTGTATTTGATATTTTTCAAGAAAATTTCTTTAATTTTATATAATGCTATCAAAAGGGAGGATTTGACGATGCAGATGTAGGAGGATTTGACAACCTGTCATCTACCTTCCTACCGATGCCCTACACAATAAAATATTTAAGGCGACAAAACAAACTAAATTGCTTCTGTGAACCGTTTAAGGAGGACGTTGGTGCAGCCAAGTGGATATTGTAGCAAAATTACCATCACTGGATGCTCTTCCCGGTACTTAAAAATCCAGACGGAAAATATCATTTTAAATATCAATTTTTAAAGACTGATATTTGTTCAAGCTTCTTAATTTACTTTAAATAAAAATATTTTGCCAATTGAAAAGCTATACCTCGAGTTTTTTGTTTAATTATATTTAGTTTTGGGACAAATCCTCCCACATATGTCAAATTCTCCTTATGAAGTTGTCAAATTCTCCTTCTTCGAGGGAGCTTTGACACATTTACACCTTGCAGGAAAATGGATACAAAACATAAACGTCTAATCAGCTGTCTCTGTTGCTATAAATACTTGGTCGCCATGATTCCATTATAAGTTTTTAGCACAAAACCATAGAGAAAAAACTTAAAATTTCTATGATCTTAACAATAGTAAAAAAACCGTGTCAAATCCTCCGCACCTTTCAGTACATATTGTGAAATGGAAACAACGACTACGCTTCGTGTGATAAATGAAGATAGAGTCCTAACAACACCGGACTGCTGTGACTTGGAAATCATTGTCAAACTGTAGCTGTGTAGTTTATGTTTCTTGCAAGAGCTCTGATTGCATTTATAAAAGCTATTTGCCCTGTAGTTTTGCTAGTACCTACACTGTGCGATTGCTTTAAAACGAACTGTTGAGCTGCTGAGATCGTCAATGGCTGTCTGATGAAATACAATTTGCTCCACTGATGATGTACCAATTGACCCCCTGCCAGATAATCAGACTGAACGTAAGTATTGGTATTAGAACAAAGACGTGATATGAATGCAGTATGCATGCCCAATGCCCATGGAGTAATACAAGGTTTTTATTCTTATTTTGACTCTTTAAAGCCAGTCCATCACCTACTCTTTGATGTTCATCAAAGTTTGAACTCTTCTGGTTTGCCAGAGTATGATAGTCAAATGGCGTTAAACACGGATTACCGCTGCACCAAATCAATTTGTCACCGAGGCTTTTTGTTTGTACCATGAAACCCATCTCATCCCAGAAGGTGTTTTCGAGGTTGCAGCTGAAACAGATTATTGGATCAATTGGGTCATCTTTCTTTTATCCGATTATACTTGACTGAAAGTAATGGAGGAACTACTTTATCACATAAAAAAAATCCATTTAATCCAAATTAGAAACAATTGTGCATATAGGTAGGTACCGCGTATTTTACCGATATCTGTTTCGACAATATCTGTGTAGTTTCTCTAAGAAATTTTTGTCTGGCAGTTACATTGATTGAATATTATGTTTCTTCCATCACCTCATCCATAAAAGCTTCACAAAAACTACACCTTTTGTGCGAGTTTGTAATTCTATGCAACGAATGGAAGGATCTACAATTTTATGCATACATTCGCGGGAGGTGGCGCAGTGGAAAAATCCTTAAGATGTACTTAGGGTTTCTCCACCGATCAAACCTCGCTTAGTAGCAGAACAATTCAAGATTTTTTGTCATGCGCCGACTTATCCGAAGCGATGTGTATTTCGCATGGCTTCAAAATGATGATGCCAGCTCTTTTTAGCTTGTTGTAGCGCTATAATAGGAGGTATTGTACCTTGACGTTTCTTTTGTCATATGGGGTTGGTATTATACTGAAGTCAATTGACCCTTCAGCCCTTCAGCTCAGCGATTGCATTCCCCGTTCAATAGGAACTGTACACGTTCGCAAAAAAATTGTGGACCAACAATGGATCGACTAAAGCTTTACCACCGAGTGCGATTTCAAGAGCATAATAACGATAACAAAAACAAATAAGCTCGAAAATTTCTACGAATACCACACGTTCTTATAAAAAAAATCGCATTCCTCGCACCCTCGAAAAACACTCTTCCAACGCACGCACATTTAATTAACAAAAGTAAAATAAAAACAAAATCATACACAGCTGAGTAATTGGTATTCCCTGTTCTAAAATTGAACACCATTTGGGATTAGTCATATACGAAATAATTATTTTCGAAGCGAACAGGCAGTCACAAACGCCTTGAAACCAAATGAAGTATGAGCAAACTAAATTAAGAGATCACATGGGTTAACGATTTTCCACTTTGTGGTTTCATAAAAAAATGTGTTGTGTTTCTGAAATAATATTTATGTACCAACCAACACACTATGCGACTCCATAAGATGTTTTCAAGTGGTCCTCTTTGTGCTGCCAAAGAAAGGAAATGAAAACACTAAAACAGAGTCTTGTTTTTGTTCTCGAACTGGAATTGAAAGAACAAGAAAAAGTGTCTGCAAAGAGCCGTTAGCAATATGAGTAATGTCCGCAATCCTTTTTTCGACAAATGTTTACTCTTTCCTCGAAAACCTCAAAAAACGAACACGATAATAGGTGTGTGTGGCTGTGGATGATACTTCATTTCATATGTTACGTGTGGAGTGTTGAATGTTTTTCTGCTTGAATGGGTCAGCACGAGGTGACACACACAAATATGGTCCAAAGGCAATTTATCACAGTGGGAACGACAACTGTATGTAGGAAGACACATGTTGGTGTTGAAATCCATAAGGATCTACCTGAATGACATGACGTTTTATACCTATAATTGGACCGTGCAAATGTAGAAAAGAGACCATTTGAATGGACGTATTGAGGTTTGTACTCGTATTTATATGCGGAAAGAGGAATGGTTGTCACCAGTACTTTAGACACAAGATTAAGATTGAGGTAGGTAATTTCATCTGGGCAAGGTGATCGCTTTTAGTTTGGACTTAGGAAGCCAGAAGGCGTTGGTCGGAGAAAACGTGCGCACTGCTAACTAAGTGAAGCCTCGCAAAATGTATTGCAATCTATTTACGTGAAAACCGAGACAAGACATTTGTTGTAGCTGCTAGCTCAACAGTAGTTGTGCAAATTCATGCATAGGTAAGTCAGTTTATCAAGGGCAATCGTTATTCGAGTAGGGGAGAGATTTCGGATTTGATCTATATGATTAAAAGTGATAGTCCGATATCGTTAAATAGATATAGGTACATGTAAGATTTTAGGGAATTATTTTTCAATTTACATTAGTATTTAGTTGTAAACTGAATATGCCGATGGACGTGTGTGGGGTACAACGTACAAATGAAGTGAGAGTTTCTGCTCCAAGTGGTTGGAATTATTCCAAGATGAATGTTTATATGGTTTAAAAAGGAAGAAGAAGTGGAAAATATTTGCTAAAAAGACGTTTTCCGTAGTTGTAATTGTAAAATGTATTGTCCGGCCGGTATTGAGTTTTACTAAAATATACAAAAACAAATCGGGATTTGCCACTTGAAAAATAATTGAAGTCCGAAGCATTTGTAACCATTATTCATGTAGGTACACAGATCACATATAATTTTATTAATTAGGTATTAATAATATTTCAGTTCGTAAGAAAATAACCAAATGGTATAAAAATTGACCATGTGACCAAGAGAAAAAGTAATGACCATATTTGGTCACAAATGACCAATGTGGCAACCGTGGATTTGGGCAGTCATTTTTGAAAAATAAGTAAAAAACCTATTTGTTCTATTTTTTTTGGAGAAAACAAGAATTATTTCACTATCCTAATGGGATATTTTAATCAAAATCTTTAGACGGTTTTTGTAAGATTATTCATTAATTTAGCAACATTTAGTTTGATAAATACTAGATTTTGCTTAACTTTTTAGCTGTAGGTAAATTGAGTAAAAGATAGTGAGACTGTTTTTTTTCGAGATAAGAGGCCGTTATAATTTTGGAAACATCATTTTAACTCTAGTACCTATGCATTTTGGTCAAAATCGTTCCTACCGTTTTCAGGCAAAGACCACATAATTTTTACAAAATGGCTTTTAAAAAAAAATACCATTGAATTATCCTTAGAAAAACTAATTTCTAAGTGACCATAATTCTAACTTAGAAATTAATTTTTGTTGCAATCGTGTCAAATTGTCCATATTTCAAAATTACCGTCATTCGATTTTTTAGGGAAAATCTGAGGAAGCGATCATGTTTACCTCACCTACTTAAGTGCATTTATCAATTTTGGTTGAAATCGTTAAAGTGGTTTTCAGGTAAACCAAACCAAACTATTTTATTTAAAACTAGGTACTATTTTTAAAAATCCGTTGCTTGCTATTAAGTTATAAATTACCACATTACATTAGAAATGAATTTTTGTTAATATCAAATGGACCATTTTCGAGATAGTCGAAATTTCAAAAGTACCGTTATAATAATTTTTAGCCAAAAACTGGGTATGCAGTCATGGTAACCTCAGCTACTAAAGCTTAAATATCTATTTCGGTTGAAATCGTTAGAGTCACGAAGATTTTATAGGAAGTACCATTAATATTGAGATTAACTTGCAAACGGCCCCGAACTATTAACAGCAAACCGAATTTTGAACGAAATCCGACCAGCCGTCTGGCTGTAGGGCTCGGTAGCAGACGGCCAGATTGACAGACGAAAAGAATTTCGAATCCCACTTTTTTGATTTCCTCTATAATCGCAATGTCAGAATTGATTAACAACTTGAGTTGTACATTTTGCACGAATACAATATCTTTCTTTTGCTACGTAATCGAGAAAGTTCAAAATACCTCCTGTTACAAAGTCAGTCGTATAAGGTTTAAGATTTACTTCCTCTAGGTAAGTTAATAGTCAAAGGCGGAGAGTAGTTAAAGCGGTATTCCCTACATAGTTCCGCTTTCTAGGTCATAAGTTACTGCTTTCGTCCATCAACATTAAATTCCCATATCCAAATTTGTTGATTACATGATTGTAGTTAACTCTAGTCAGCCACTAACTAGACTTGCCACACATTGTAATAGATTCAGCACAAATTTCTCGTCAGTTCAAACAAATCCAGCTCCAACCGCAGGAGTGACTAATTAGTTACACGGCAAATTGGTAGATGCAAACAAAACTACACACACTGTAAGTTTCTCCAATTAGTAGCATCATCACTATAAAGAATTTCAGTCCATCATTCGGTTTGTTGCGTTGGTGAACAGCATCCGCATAAGTGAAGCCCTGACTCAGCAGCAACATAATAGATTACCCATCACTGACTCGTATCTTTAAGCAAATACCACTTTGAAGCGGACATCTAAATGGTCATACCATTTTGCTGGGGCATGTACTCGTGTGTTGTATATTTGGAGATGATGTCGTACTCCAATTATTGAACACGTTTTTGCCAGCTGTCCATAGTTCAACAATAAAACCAATTAATCCTCTCTTGTTGCTCCTTAACACATTTCAGAGAGCTGCTGTACTTGTGAAGCATCACCCCAGAAACTAAGCCGACATTAAACATACAATCGTGGAACTTGATCATCTCAGTGAAAAGTCCCAAAGTGCTCCGCAATCATCATTCAACAGGCACTTGTTGCCGAACACATTCAAGTGCATTTATATTTATATATCGTACGAATGTCTTCGAAGAGAAGTGAAAAGAAGAAAATCAGCTTAACGCAGATACTAGATTGAAAAAATAGTACAGATAGTGGAAATATAAATAACAGAGTCACGACGTATACATAATAAAGATACAGAGATACACTTCGCATACCCAGTTCGGTATCTGCCTCCCCCACCCTTGCACAACTTTTCAATCAGATGCGATATTGTTTATCTATCGATTAGGTATAAACAACATTCAATCAGTGCTGCTGCTCACTTCTATTGAAAAGCTAAAATAGACCCTCCATCGTCCCTATACACACATAGTTGCATTTAACGAAGAACACTGTTGAGCTCAAGTCTGCTGTGGAATCGTTACTATTTCCAGATGGCTTATAGAGAGTTCCACAACTTTTAATACCATCAACAACGTGGGCATTTCAAGTTAATCAATTGTCTCTGCCAGAGTTCATATACAGATAGACGCCGACCGTTCTGATGCAGTACAATGAATGGAACTCCTCTGGAGCAGCACCTTTCAGCTTCCACCTTTTCCCTATGCTATCGGGAAAATCTAGAATTTCAATTCATCTCCGAAGGGCGTACAATAGCAAACTGTTTCATATAGTGTGCACGAAGTGAACATCCACAGAATCGAAAGCCCTCTGTCCCTGCTCTGTCGCTCAGTAGCACGAACAGATTTACCTCTTTGTTAAAGTTGGTCGCCTGTGTATCTCTATATACATAAATATATTCTCATCTGGCTACCATAGATACAAGATGCTGTGAACGCAATTGAACTTTTAAGTATCCTATAAGGTAAACAAGGTAAGGTGTTGCTTTTTTTGTTATATTTTCGTGTTATTTTCCTGCCATATACAGACGACGGCGACGACGACGACGATTGTAACAGTATGTGGAGGGGGGCTACTGGCGCAACGATATACTTGCCCAGAGTGTATGTTAAACTTCCATCCCACCAGTAGTATAGTGCTGCCGTACAAGATTTAATAGTAGCAACCAAGACAGAGAGAAGAAATATAATATCTAAAAATACCTTACGGGCCCGGCAGACTTCATATCCTCCGAAGACTGGAGGTGTAGTGCACTGATCTCTGCCATCAGCCAGACGCCAAAGACGTGGTGGAAGGAGGTAGAAAATTGTATTTATCTCTTCTCATATGGTCGGTCTGGTGCAGGTATATGGGACTAATACGCTAGTTGCAATCAAAGTGAACCCACTCGCTGTGCCTCTTTGCCGCTCTAGCGTAAGCGACAACGTCGATGACGACGAAGACAGTGTCTATCTTGGAAGTATCGATGAACTCATTAAAAATCTGTGGGGCGTGCGTATGCGTCGGGTAGGAATAATGGGTGGTGCTAGTGTTGTAAGTGTACATTAATGAGTTCAATTAGGTAATGACGGTTGAATAGGGCATATGGGCGGCGGCTCAGCCAACTCCCAGTACGGACACGGGTTCATTGGCATAGAATCATCCAAGTTGATTGGAATTAATTCGATTTCAATTATGTGCGCCGAGGAATTTGACTATCTGTGTGTGCGTATACGAAAGGGCCATAATGAATGTACAGATTTTTTAGAGATAGTCTAGTGACAGGGTTTGCAAATTGTAATTTGAATAAATCCTGTCGGTTGTCGCTTTGATCGTTTGGAGGACGCTTATACTTTAAGGGTTTTCTTTTTTAAATACATAAAAGAATGGTTCAAATGATTTGCAACGGAAATCGTGCACATTCCTTATCGGTATCTTATACTCGCATAATGTCTCAATGAAGCACATGCATCGCAACATAGGCTGGTGTATCCTAGATTGAACCACAACCTCAAGGGAACCGCATCTACTTACCTTCTTAACCGCTATTCTCTTCAACTGATAAGCACAGTATTCAAACTAAGAGGTGAATTAGTAAATCTATACTATATTCCGCATCGAACCGATCTTCCATTATTATGTGACCTGTGTAACCTTAAAGAGAGGGAGGATGTATACCACTTCATTGGAAGATGCCCCATTTTAAGCGAATTCCGCGTGAGATACTTCGGACGATCTTTGCTGAGTTTTGACGAAGTTATTAATTTATTAAACGGCAGTCTTGGGTGGGAAACTTTATTCAACTACGCCTCAGCTGCTAGCCGCTACAGAAACCGTATATTGGAAGCCGATTTTCGAGCAGTACTTTTTATTTAAAGTTATTATTACTAGGTTACTATATTTATAATTTAAAATAGATTAATTGCCATTCTGGTAGACGGCCTTACGCCAAACCATAAACGACTAATTATTGTAAAATTTTGCAAATTTTAATGAATTACTAATAAAGTCACTACTACTACTACTACTACTACTCGCATATAAATAGGCGAAGACAATAAGTCAAGAACCACTTTGTTGTGTATAAGCCAGTTCAATGTAATGTCGAATTTCTACCACTTTGCGAATTCTGGTATAGGTAATTAATAAGCCTATTATCGTTAGCGAGTCGAACAATTCGCGTGAATCGAGTTACTTGTCGAAACACTCGCCTTGTACGATTATGGTAGGCGAATTAATTCATTCGCCTAGAAATCAAGGGCTACCAAAATAATAAAAACGAAAATGAGAGCACCAAAATGTCAATTCAACAATTCAAACATTTATGTCAACACAAAAAGAATTCAAAATAAAAACTTTCGTTTAACCGAAGAAGCATTCGTGTATGATTGTATTGGACCAAATAAAAGACAAATTTTATATATATATGGAATCAATCCTTCCTATTATGAAGTTGGCCTGCGCTCTTAGATTATTCGCTGACGGGAGCTATGAAAGGGGCGTAGGCAACGATTTTGATCTGGGCTTTGTACAAGCAACTGTTTCTGTGGTTCGGAATGAAGTTTTAGATGGTTCCAATCTGCAGTGTGGAAAAAAATGGATAAACACAGAAATGACCGAAAATGAAAAACAACAGGCAAGGAGCTCATTTTTATTTAAAACTGGATTTCCTGGGGTGGTTGGCTGTGTGGACGAAACACACATTGGAATGGCTATGTCTGGGTTTTGTATTGTTCCATGAGTAAAACTAGCTTCTGGATTTGGCTGGAATTGGTTCTTTCAAAACCATAAGACGCGATTTTCATCAAATATATATTTCTAAATGAATTGAATGGTTTTATAGATTTTTCTTGAATTTCATTCAATTTTCTGGATCACAAATTATTCCATTCGCCTCTGGTTTCACCAAATACTTTTGTTCGCTTAAATTTCAAGTTTGAAGGCGAATGAAATTTCACAAATTCGCAAGCCGCAATAAGGCGACTTTATGTTCGCCAGCGGTTTGACAGTTCAGTTTGTTCAATTCGCTAACCATAATACAAATATATAAGTAACATTCACAGGTTTTTTTGTTCGACTCGCTAACGATAAAAGGTCTACAAGTTAGCACAGAAGATACACAAAGATAGCAAAAGAACGCTTCTTGGTGCCAACGACGTTTTCCTCATTCATTGGATTACTTTGATTTTGGAAAACTTCTGATTCGCCAGGTATAAGAAAAAATGCTACGTGTACATTGAAAGTGCAATGTTGTGCACCTTTATTCGTTTTAAAATCACTAATAAGCAATAGTTTATTCTGAGCACTAGCACAAAAGTAATCAAATTGTGGGATTTGACATTTGTGATGAAGGAGGAATTTACAAAGTGTCAAATCCTAATTTATGAGTCAAAATAAAATTTGTGTGGTAAAACCACTTCTTACTCTTTTTTAGAATGCAAAAATGCCAAATATTTACAAGAACAAAAACCTCACCGCAAAATCTATGAAACAAGTACCTATTGATAATGCCAAAAGACATTCAAAACAAAACAGTGCTTCCCCAAAATTAGTTTATTGAACGTACTACTAAAATATTCAGTATCCAAAAAAAAAGAAGTTCAACAAATTAACGCTCAATTCAGTTCAAAAGATACCTCCTTAGGCAGATGGCAAATCCTCCTTCATGGTAGGAGGAATTGACACCTTGTAAGGTTTTGGAAAAAACCCTTACAACTCTGTTAAAAGTATTTATATCGATTAATCTATTATATAAAAATCAATCGCTGTGTGTTAGTCGGGTAAAGGCTCGAGAACTGCTAAACGGATTTGAATGATTTTTGTTTCATTATGTTCGTCTTGATTCAGGGATGGTTTAGGAAAAAAGAAAAGTCGGAAAATTCTCAACAGGTGGCGTTGCAGGCACACATTTCGATTTTCATGGGGAAAAGCAAAAAAAAAAAATGAACTGGATAAAAATCGAGTAGAGAAACTTCCAAAACAAAAAAAAATATTTTAAATTTTAAAAGCAATTGTTGTTGTCAAATATTTTAATTATTTTCTAAGCAAATTGTTGTTGTCAACAATTTTGAATTTTTTATTTCTTAAATATACCTAATAAGTAGTTTACTATGTTACATTAAGTGACTTTTTGAAATGGAGTAGATACGTTGATTTGTTTGATGGTGTTGCAAACCATCATTTTTTTTGTCAAGCATTTTCAGGATCCTTGCATTAGGATGTGTCAGTAAATTGAAATGTATGTGTGATTGAGATGACGAGGACAATGAAGACAGGCGACAGGAGTAGTTGAGCGTTTTGAGTGTTCACGTACATGATACTCTGCTCATTTGTGTGTAGGGCTACGGGGAGGGCAGCTCAAAGGTACCATAACACCTTCGGTACTGGTGTGGATACAGAAAGGAGAAGGCTTACCAACCAAGTTGATAGGTTTGGTTAGTTTACTTCTTAGCTATTAAAGTAGCGAATATTTCTTTTAGAGTTAATCCTTTCCCTATTTTCTTCCTATCCCTTTAATGTAAAAGTACGGTAGTCCGCAAGCCAAGCAGAAGATCCCGCTCCACCGACGAGCTAAGCACAGGCTTAAACAAGCATGCCTGCCTTGCTTTGTTGACCCTACAACCCTTTCACCGAAGTCAAAATTGATATTCCTGTGTCTATAAATGTAGAAGGAAATAGATATGTGCGTTAGTTAGATTTGAATGATTTTTGTTTTCTTTTGTTCGTCTTGAATCAGAGATGGTTTATAAAAAATCATAAAATTCTCAACAGGTGGCGCTGTAGACACACGTTTCGTTTTTAACTTAAATTTAATTAACTTCTAAAATATAATAATACCATAACAATAATTTATAAATATAATTCCTTCGGTGTGAAACTCGGTGGCTTTATATCTCAATAACTGATGGGCCAATTTTCATGAAACTTTTTGGTTTTGTTCGTATTGACGTATTTAAGGCTTAGCAAGACTTAAAAGATAACATTCTTTTAGACTCAATAGGTAATGTTTTCGATCTCCAAAGCCAATCAGGCGATTTCCATGTAAATTTGTTGTTGCGAATGGTTGGTTCCAGTTTGAAGGATAGGATACGATAGGTGGCACGTCAATCATTGCGGTTTGATTGACACACATCGATATTGATATACTTCAGTTATTTCTATTGGCCCTTAGCAATAAAACATTTTAGACGCGACTTTTGGCAACAAAAATTAACTTTTAGTCTAAATTAGAAGAAATAAAGCATTAAATTTGACTTTATGTTGAGAAATAGTTAGATTGGAGTCACCGCCAGTGATGCAAAGGCGGATCTAAGTTTTCATGTCTGGAACCCTTAAAAAATGATGCCTTTTTCGAAAAATCATGCCTTTTTGGTAAAAAAGATAAAAATTGCATATCTTACAAAGGAACTGCACCTAACCTACAAGGTGATTCAAGAAATTGTTATCAGAATGTTGGTCGATTGATAGGCAATTCTATCTTTTTTTATCTCTATAATCCAAGGTTTTGATTTGGTGAGTAAATCAAGTAGGTTATTGGAAAATAAGCACGACGCACAATTAACGCACGTAAATTAAAATTTTTAATAGACTTCGATCAAAGAATGTACCAGATTTACCAACTTCAAAATGTGTTTGTGTGAATTGATTCTAAAAAAAGAATTCAGAAAAAATTTATTGTAAAACAGTTCAAACAGTTCACAAAAAATGATGCCTAATTTCTAAAAACTATTCCTCAAGTATCGAAATCAACATCACTGACTAAGTCAAATATAAAGTCTCATTTATCACAAGCGTTTTTTCGAATTTCCTCTTGCTTTATCTGTTAAATCATAACATTTTTTTTTATTTAGTTCACATCATCAACAACTTGAAGTTCGCCTCAAGTGAAACAACAAAATTCAGTCACAATAGCTAGCAGAAGTTGATTTTTGTTAATTTAGAGCAAAAGTGGACTTAAGGGCCGAACTTTGTTATTTTTCTTTTCTTTTTAAGTGTCATACCTAGAGTATTTAATATAACTTTTGAATAAATAATTTGAACTGACCGAATTGCATAAAGAGGCATGAGCATATGCAATGTGCATGCTCGGAATTATTATTTTCATTACATTAACGAATTGGGGCGGAACTAAGTTCGCCGGGCCAGCTAGTCATTAATAATTTTATATCGCTAGAATGATATTGTAAATTCTGTACATTTTTCAAATATGAAATTTGTATTTGTATTTGGATTTTAAGATATCTCTAAGAGTTCGTTAATGTGTCAAAACCTCCCGACCTTACCCTAAATATTTTCGTTGATAGAACTTTCTTCACATTAGCTCGTCCAAATGAGATCACATACTGAATTTAAAAATATGATCCAGTTACTGCCTGTAAACCTCCACAACCACACGATTTTAGTCACTGACGCATGAATGCCGCCTGTGGTCTCCACTGACGGCAAATTGTTGGCGATGATTTGATGATTTATTTTCAGCTGAAATTAACATTGGCTTGGAAATGAGACCCGTTCTCACGAACTACAGAAGTTTATCCTTCAATCACTGCAATACTGTGCTGTTTGGTTGTTAGGTTTTATATAATACCTTTGTGAAATTCTTCAAATTCCCTTGGATTCACTCACGCTCACTACTTAAAGCAAAAACATACTTCTTAGCTGACAACACTTCTGAAAAAATCAGCGTACTATTTAAAGTAAGAGGTGAATTCCTTAGTCTGAATCTGAATTAGATTCCCCATCGACTAGAGCTACCATTATTGTGTGACTTGTGCAATCGCAAAGAACGGGAGGATGTGTTCCGTTTCCTGGGAGTTTGGCCCATCCATACTCAAGGATTTCCGTAAACGATTCTTTGGTGTAGCCACTCTAAGTTTAGAGGAAATTATATAAACATTTTGACCTGCTTACTCAATGTTGCTTAAGCGCTATTCGTAACAGAACATGCACAGTTCAGGAAACTTTTTAAAATCTTGTTCAGAAAATTGTAAAAACTGTATTTGCAGAAAGTAACAATAAATGTAAATAGTTTTTTTCTTATTATGCGTAAAATAAATGTCATTCTTGTAGATGGCCTTCGGCCAAACGACTTAAAGACTTAAATTCAAATTGAAACAAGGAATATGTAGGTAATTTGTATCTATTTTTGAAGTCAATAAAATAAAAAAAATAATAAAATTATTTACGCTGGTCGGTGAATGTAACAGCACTCAGAAAAAAAAAGTTGTTGGGCGAAGAATTTTGAGATTTTTAAAAAAATTGAAATCCTAAAATTCTTGCTTTAACAATAATTTCTTATAAGAAGAACTCGTTTGTAAGTTTTCAAGAATCAAATATTCAGATTAAGAATGAAATGCTTGCCATAACTATTTTACCAACAATATATTTCTTAAATCAAAAATTTTGATATTTGGGTTCATTTTAACCAACGAAAATTGTTGGCATTACAATTTTTTTTTGGGTGTAAGCGGATTAATATTCTGCAAACGTCTAAACGTATGTTAGAGCTAAAAAAGAAAGGGTTTTAAACCATTTTCTATATATAGTTGTATAACTGTAGATAATACCTACGGTAAAGCGAAAAGGCCCCTCAAACTCACTTTAAATTGTAAAATAGTACAACTAGTAAAATCAGAGATTAACACTTTTCCTTAAAGTACTTTTTCAAAAATAAACATGAAATGTGGATCATCTTCTTCATCTTCGACGACGTTTATATTTTCTAGCTTTTGTTTGATTAAGAATTTCTTAAGCAGAGTAACTTGAACTAGTTTGCGTTATTATTAATTAAATATATTTGGATTGAGATTTTATCAAACTTTAAATTGACATCTCAAAAACCCCCTTGTATGTTTTTGTTGTTCGTTTTCATTCGCCATTAAATATAGGTTTCTACGTAAAGAAAATAATGCAATTTACATAACAAGGTCTTAATCAAAATTGATATAGCAACGATAGAGGATCACGAAAAGGTGGTAAAAATTTAAATGTAATAAAAAACATATTGAAAAACAAATTACCCCCAACATTGCATTTCTGCACAATCTTACGAATAAGAAAAATAATGTGCACGACTGTGTCGAACGAAACTTTCTCGTTCATCAAAAGTTTGGTTGGTTGTTTTCTTATTTTATAAGGTATTCAGGTAGTAAGAACTCTGATTAGCGATGCTACATAAAAGAAACGGTTCATGAAATATATGAATAGTGTTAAATAAAATCCACTCTAGGGTTATTCCTAAAATATGGCAGTACCTATCTATCAAATTAGAATGTGAGGTTTTAGAATTTGAAGGTTTCAGTAACAGTTAATAGTCGTAAGTTCTGGCTCTTAGGCCCGTTTGCTGATACTAATCTCAGCGATTTAAGTTAAACTCAGAATCGTATATGACAGTTATTCGTTCATAGAAAAACTAGACCATAAGGTATTTAAGTAGAACTTAAATCGCTATGAGTAGTATCAGCATAATTTAAATAGATAGAAGATCTAGTCAATCCGACTTTGTCAAGGCACATTGACCTATTATATTGAAAACTTCATCAAAATGCAAGATGAACTGAAACCATCCTATATTATACAGAACATACTGTCAACAAAGAAATGTGACACTCATTTAAAGATTCAATAAGGAAATAATTAAAGCAGACAAATAGCCTCTGGCGACGCGTGATTCGTGTATATTTTTTAACGATAAACTAAGCGCCATCAGAATGCTCATGAATAATTTTCTTTTTATTGATATTTGTGCCTGCTGTCGAATGTATAAAACAAAAAACCCTGTCGCTTACTAACAAATAAAAAAACTTGATCCATTTATGCAAATGGCATAAAAACAATATGGTTACATAATATATTGATTGATTTTGATTGACGGTAAACTAATTATCAGTGGCAGGAGATATTCATTTTATTTATTTATCTTTTTTAATATTCTTTTTATTGTGAGAAAATTTAAGATCTCTTTCAAGAATAACGGAATAAAATAATTTATTCAAATAGATTCGTACTTTAAGATAATTTTGTTTTCGTATTCACGAAACTGTTACACCGACATTTCCTGTGTGAGAAAGTTGTAATTCAATTAGATAGATAAGGAGATAAATTTTAAGTTGAAGCTGCGTAGGAAAAACTTGAGTTTCGATAGATATTGATTTAATTCTTGTGTTACCAATACTTTCAAACTTCAAACAGCTGATATCGGTACAGGTATCTGCAAAACATCATTCAGAAATTTGATTACACAGCGAAAATTATGTCCTTTGACAATGTGCCAGCACAGATGCTGTTTTTACTTGCTGACAGGAAGTTAATTCGCAGTAACTGTAACTGTTGGGGAATATGTCATGAGAACAATTTCCGTCGTCTCGGCAGTACGTGCTCTGTCATCAAGGTTTTATTCGTTCATGACTTGGTTAAGTAATATTCGTGCATTTTGAGAGAATCCAGTGAGAATTTAAATTCGTAGGTTAAAGCTACCGCGTATTTGTAATAGTCAAGATTTCGTTGGTTAAAGCTACCGCGTATTTTTAATAGTCGGGTAAATAACTTGGCTTTGGTTTGGGCACAAGTATGACCCCTAGCTATTGGCTCCCTGAATGGGGCATGGCATGAGAAAAGTAGAAGATTTGAAGAACTTATTCCTACTGACTTTTGAAGTGTACTTACAACTACAGACACAGTATGGAGAGGACGATCCTCGCTTAAAATTGAAACCTGCCTACTTACACTGCAGAATCATGTTCGGGTAAATGGCATTTAACTAATACATTTTAATCGCGAACATGGGCAGCATTGTGTCTCAACTCCTTTTCTGTTGCTGCTATGGACTGAAAGCGTTGGTTCTTGAGTATTTTGAATTTTGAAAAGGCAACAGCAACAGAGTCGAAGGGTAAAAAGTTGGAATTATGTTTTTACCAGTGATTATTAAGGGAAGCCACTTTTTGGATTCTTCAACTGGCTATCGCTGCGTCAATAATTGTTTCATTCAAAATGTGAATCGCCTGCGATTCGTAAATGAACTCGACGGAGAACATTTATGAAATTGGCAAGACGAACAGAGTTGCTTGGTCGATATTTGAATTAATTTGTGAACTGAACCCGCGGCACAATGAGCAAAAGTTTAGTAAAAATCGATGAATGTTGAAAATGTTTTTAAGTTTTTTTCAAATTGAAGAACAAGTTAGAAGAAACAAAATTTTAGAAAGTGAGCTCGTAATGGCAGGCCTATAAGTACGAATTTTGCGACTTTATTTGCAGAGCAATAACCAAATCAAATGCTTGCTATGAATGGACGCCGTCGCCAAAACATGCGAATATTTGTGCGTTCGTAGGTGTAGTATGTAAGTCGCCATCATAATGAAAATTGAACAGGCGTATAGCTAAAGAGTAAGGTTAAGGAGTCATACTATAGGTGCAATGGTTTGGATCATAGAAAAGTGGGAGCATAGTAGGTATATTAGGTAATGCAGGAAGATGCAGTTGTTAACGAAATACAATCGACGAGACCTAAGAGGAGTCACTGTATGTACAAAGATTCAATGCGTGCCTACTTTCCTTGAATGTACAATTGTACATATTTAAGTTTATGCGTTTGAGATGGTCTTGATAGAGAGGTATGCATTGGGATCTAGTCACGTACGGGTTGCAGAATTCGTTGGACCTTCCTTAAATGAAGCTATGCAATGAGTTGGCCTTAAAAATTATCTCATCAACATAATATGCAAATGGAAATAAGGCTCGCTGCCATACAATATGATAAGTTGCGATTAGATTTTAAGTTTTAAGTAGGTCTCGAGTACTAGCTGCAAAAAGTATTCAGATCTATTTGAAGGAGGCCGCAGCCATGCGTGACGAAGTAGGTTTAACAAGTTGAGCCGTGGAGTCTTAATCTTAAGCTTTTTCCCCTGAATAGATACCATTTCGACGTTATACACCAGTCAACTCTTCCAAAGCATTCCCTTATTGGGTAAAGTATCCCTAAACCAGTTAATAGGGATAAGGCTACGGCCACGCAATGAGCGACTGGGCGACTGGGCGACGAGTCGCTGAGCGACAAATCTGAGCGATGGCTGGCCATTTTCTGAACGACGTCTCTGAGCGACTAATTGGGAAAATGCCATCGTCAAGAACGGTTCGTCGTAGCTTATTTGTTGAAAGTCGCGTTCATAATAAGAATTGAATATCAGTTGGAATAATCTGAATTCATGGGATAAGGACTTGGAATTTGGACTGGATGATCGTCGCTTTAATCACATTGTTCATCCGTTCTTGAAAGACAACAGCGTACCGTTGCATAATTTCGGAAGATTCAGGTTCCGCAACATGATTATGATCGATCCAACCGTCGGATAGTTGGGCTCTTCATCCTCGTCGGCTACGCTGTCAACGGATTTGTACGAATGCAGCTCTCCAGCGATACATCGTCCAAAATCCAAATCATGCGATAAAATGCAAAATTTCGTCAAAAAAATCCGAGTTTTCCACTAAGAATTTTCTAATTTTCCATTCAAAATGCCATTCGGGAAAAATCCCACATACAATTCAATACAAAAAATTAATTTTCGTTTTTTCCAATATCCCGACTTTTCTGGATGGTTTTCCCAAAATTTTCTTTCGCACGGAAAAAATTTTAAGATCAAATCAAGAAAAATGAGCGCAGAATCACGAAAAGTTTGTCTAGTTTTAGAGCTTAGCTCAGGATTTACTGATTCACAACTTCTTATTCGCAATTTTAGAAATTGTAAGAAGTGAAGATATTGACCCCCAAAAATAGTGAATCAACACTTCTCATTGTCAATAATGATCAAACGAGAAATACATATTGCCATAACCGATCGCAATTTTAAACAAGTAGTTCTAAATTTGATATTACTATGGTTGTAAATTTGATTTCATCCCTTACCGAATTGCAACCATTTAGTCTTGAATTGCAACTCATTAGTGCTGATTTGCTACTTCTGTAGTTGCAATTTACAAATTCTTAATCGTAAATTACAACTTCTTTTTATCAATTTGCAATTCATATTTTGCAATTTACGATTCTTGAGTAGTGATTTGAGGCATCACCGTCTTAAATTAAAAACGTTTTATCGTGAAATTAGAAAACTTTGTTTTCAATTTACAACTTATATCTTGTGATTTACAATCAGAATTCATAGTCGTATTTTATATTTTTGTTTCCTCTTGATATCCTTGAGAATCATATGACGCCATATAGTCCGGAGACAACGGGATTTGTCTGGGGTGGTTTTTCTGTCTATGCTGAAATTGTTAATACACGCAAATTGTTTAGAAGAACTTGTATTGATACGAACCTTAAAAAACCTTTTCGACTGCACACTTTAATATCCATACTAATTTACTTCTTTTCTAATAGCGAGACATATCTTCATTCTGAAAAAAATAAAAATACAGATTTATATACCTACTTTAGTTTAATTTTTTTCCATTATTAAATAGGTACTTACATGATGTATATTCCAGAATGCTTTATAATTGTTAGTACACTCACTATCACTGAGAACTAGTTATACTTAAAAAACGACTGCCTTAAGCAAAGATTAAATACCGACTGTCATTCGCTGTCGCTTCCCATGATTGCAGCTGTCCAGAAAGCAGCAACACCACAAACATATTCGGCCTTACTAATAATCAATCACTAATGTCGACAACTAGTTAGATGTCAGCTTTAGTAAAAATGTACAGCTTTTGTGAAATGGTACCAATAAACAATTAGACCTCCACATTTACTATTCCGACAACTTTCTTAGAATCTATTACATTTGTTGTCATTGCAGAATTCAAATTTCATAATTTGTTTTCCTGAAAAGCAAGGGTAATGGTCACTTTCACAAGGAGGATTTTATTCTAAAAGAAGGAATACATAAATTGTAATTAAATTTGCCCAACACATATCTTTCCAATGCTCTTTGAGACTTATTATAAGCAAAAGACAAAACAAAAAATAGGAAATGCACAAAATATCCGCTGATCTGTCAAATATGACATGCAAATCAGTATTGCCCTATCGTTCGATCGGACACAATTTTCAGTACTTTTATGGTACGCTTTCCATTGTTTTCTAATACCACCTCGCGATTTCTTTATGAGTGCATTTGTGTCGTAATAAAATCCCTTTCAAATTATTCAATAAACAAAGCACAGTTTATTTGAATGGTTTCATTTATTCGTAGGCTGACGATGCAAATCTAAACTTATTAGTGGTCTAAACATCACAATTGCATCGTTAGCAAGTAGAGAATATTTTTGAAAATAGAAATAATATCTGGCTCATTCATTTCAGAATGAATAACAATCGAACGTAGGAAGCGTGTTAAAAACTTATCGCTTCCGGGTTTGAAAATAAATACAATTTAACCTATAAAAAATTGTATGGCTTATATATTACTTAATTCGGGAAACTTAGAAACCGACAAAAGTTGAAATTCGAACTGAAAAATATAAAACGTATATTCTCGTACTACCTGTTACTCTGTTAGTTAGTTAATAAACTTGTTATTTTGCATGTATTTTGCTGAGTTCTGATAATTCTATTTTTATAACTATATTTTCCGCGAAGGGAACCTTTTCACGCCAACCATTGTCTCATTAGAGATCCTCATTCTCGGTAAACAAACTCCTTGTGCAAAGAGTTTGAAAAGAGTTTGGTTGCAACAAAATATCTACCTGTGTCGCCTAAGGTACTGAGAATTATTGCAAAAAGGTACCTATAAGCCGTCAAACTTTGGTAAGAAGATATTTTATTCTGTTTGCGACGACTGTCAAGAAAGTCTTGGAATTATCCCAAAATTATATAAATTTTTTTTTTATTAAGCAACTAACTAGGAAAACCAATCAAAAAGCAACAGAAAAAAAAACACAGAAATATATTTATGCTTCACGTGTTTAGAAATAAAACAAAAACGCAATATTTTTCAATATTTTGCATACATTTGTACAAATTTGTGTGTGATAGACTTAAAAACCATTTGCATTGTTGTATTACAACGAATAAAATTAGAAAACATTTACAATTTACTAAAATAAATTAATAATTGTAAACGCTCGGGCTGAACAACATCGTATTAAATTCTCTCCTATTTCGAAATTTAATACAGCGATTTTGGATGGTTGGGCAACACTTGTCTTCAAAATGACATAAGGGAGGATTTATTTAGCTAATGTCCGAGATAAACATGGCTTTCTCAACACTAACATTTAACCCTACAGTTAGCGATAGTCTGGCAACTATATTTGTTTATTGGTAAAGGGATTTTGGAAAGTGTGGAGTCTTTTCGTAAAGTGCCAGACTAAAGTTGATTATTGGTAAAGCCGATTATGTATGTATATTGATCCATATAAAGAAAGGATTTCGACCCATGGACTATATCGTTACTGTCGACTACCTGTGCATAAAAAAATTTCACACGTTATGTAGTCAGTTTCTATGGAAATTACAAAAAATATTTTGCAATTTACGACTTCTCTACGACAATTTACGTTTTCGGTTTAAATGTGGTAAATTATTATAAGATTTTATTGATTCATCATTCAGTGGTGGTAAATCACCAAATATTTTTCGCAATTTGAGATAGCAAAGTGGTGTTTACGAAATTTGCCTATTGAAGTTGTAAATTGCTCCAAACAATCTCGCAAATCACTACAAATTAAAGAAGCTCGAATTAATACTTTTAATCGCAAAATGCAACAAACAACATTTGATATTTTTCGCCGTTTTCACTGACAAATTACAAATTTTTATATCAATTGAAGAAAAAATCGTTGTGATTTGCGAAAAATATACGATTTGTGAATTACAACTCAAAATGTTGCAATTGGTGATTTTCAATTCTTTCCGTGCGTAAATACCTTGTTCTTATAATAACGAACCGCTGAAATATTTCAGCCAAATCGGCTCAGTCGTTTTTTACACCATTTTTATATATAGCAAACTAGCTTCACCCGTGCAAAATGTGGTTTCGGAACAGTTGATGGAAAAAGATCTAAGAAATTTGCTATCTTGTATGGGGTCATTTTTTTTCGCAAAAAATATGTATTCTCATAATGCTTGAGTTGGCCAGGATATTTTTTCCCACTGCATAAAATAATTTGTCTTCCTTCCGTAATTTTAACAGGTATTCGTTTCAAATGTTAAATCATTTTCTTTCAGTCCCGTATACATTTCGCACCCTATCTCTTTCAATCCCACGCCCCACTCGCCACATTCTTACACGCCAAAAGCGGATACAATTGTATCAGTTAATACATGTTCAATGAAGTACTGAAACTAAGAATATGTTAAGAAACGCATGTCATAATTTTAAAATTGAAAGCTTTCTTTTACAAAGGAACTCACAAATAATAGTGACAAGGCGGACTAAAAAGCATAAATCCTGAGGTAACCCTCAACTATTATTATTATTTTATCCTTTGAAAGTCTGAATACCTTTGTTTTCAAAAACAATGTATTTTTTATTATGGTCATAATATTATGTCACCAATAATGTTTTCAAAATATCGACTTATTTTATTTAAAGGCCAAGGAGGGAACATATTTGCTTTTTTTTTAAATCATGAGCTTAGTAAATAATATGTAGTAAACTCACCCAGGTGAAAATCGTAGAAATGTCTTAAATTTCGCCTAGTATTTATTTAAAAAAAACCATTTAAGTTATCGAGTTATTGGATATCCTATGTTGTACCTGCAGATGTCCTCTATAAGGTGGCATTTACTATATTTATTTTCGAACGCAAAGCGTGGCAAAGAAAAGAGCGAAACGAAACAAAAAATAAATTAATCTTGTCCATTTTTTCCGGAATTTATTTAGTTATATGTATATGTTGAAACAAATTGGAGATTGTGAATCTAGGTACCTCTCAGCGGCGTCGCGTGAATTACTTAGATGGGTGTGCAATTCTTTAAAATTATATATTTTATAAAAATACGGATTTATTCATTGTTTTCTTAATTAAAATAAAAAAAAACAATAAAAAAACTCCATTGTTCAAGTTAATAATAGAAAAAAAAGCAAAAGCACCGCACGAAACTGCAGCCACTTATACCTACTACCTAAACGAAAAGCGAAATTCGTTCATTCATTCATCGAGATCGACTGTCGTGCACTGCTTTTTTTTGCACGAGCGTCGATGTATTGCATGTCTATTTGACTTATGACGCTTTACGGAAACAGAACAAAACAAAAGAAAATAATGAATACACCCGTGTGCACAGAAAGCTAGTGCACGAGTTCACTACAAGTTCATCAAAGTAAAGCGACATTAGTAGGTACGGCGTGCGGGTGACGAATGACGATGGGGATGAATTCTTGTAGCTGAAGGAAGGTATATAGTTTGGAGTTGGATGAACTTTTTTGATGAATACGTGCACAGCCAGATTTCGTGCGAGCTTATTGTTTTTCTCTTTGTTTCTCTCAACGTTGAAGGAATTTTGGAAGAAAAATTAGGAAGGATAAATATGAGTATTATTATAGTAGGCTGTGTGATACTGTGATGGAGGTTTTATGGGATGTGTAAAGTGTAATTGAGCACATCATAATCATATTTATGTGTGTTATTATTATTTGAGTGTTCGCTGAGTGATTTTTTTGGTTAGATCAGGGTGTGCAATGCACACCTTGCACACCCTGACGAGACGCCACTGGTACCTCTATAGGCGTGTGAAAAATGCACCAAAATATATTAAGAAGTTTCTAGGATTTTTGCATTTAAAGGCAGGCAGTCAAATGCATTCTAAGTCGAACAGAACTACACCAATTTCTTTATAAGATTATCCATTTTAATTTATAAAAACTCACAAAATCGCAATGAAGAAATCCGAATCTGTAATGCGCAATGTCCGGCAAACGTTATTCGATCGAACGAAACACAAATTCGCAAAGTGCAATATGGATGCTGAAACAGCAACAAATGAAGAAACTGCGCAACTGAATCAAATGGCACAGTCAACGTGGACAGCGCCACCACACATGAAACAAAATTGGCTTCTCGATTGATCGATTATAGATGGCGTTACGTTGCGTGTCTATCTGACAGTTCAGTTGTGATACGATATGTTACATTCAAATTTGATTCTTTTTCTGGTTGTTGCCAAAATAAGGATTTATGTGGCCACCTTCATACGATTTCATGTGTTTTAATTTTTTTGCGTCGCTCAGCGACTCGTCGTCTTGTCGCTCAGTTGCTCGTCGCTCATTGCGTGGCCGTAGCCTTAGGGGTGTGTGTGATATTGTCAATAAGTTGCGTGTTTCACATAAATGAAAGCTTTTAAAATCTTCACACACAAGAGCATTGCTCACATATGGCTGAAGTAAAAAGGACAAACGAAATGAAACGGTCATAAAAAGTTCCAACATCAGTATAAAACCGTGTAACCATACGAGTTTCCTCTTCACACAAACTGCAGTCTACAGCACATCTCATGCACCAGAGGGCAATCAAACGGTTCGCCATCTCCACTCCCTGCCAAGTCCAAGTCGATAAAAACCCACTGAAAATACTTCCGTCAGAGATGAACGACTCCGTATACCTAGGAGAGGACACATCCATGCAACCATATGATACGATTAGTATAGTGACACATGTAGATACGAATTGCAGAAGAACATCATCTCATCAACATCAACATCGGTCCGGTTTAGCGTGTGACGTTTGCGGTGGCGAATATCTTTAGAAATGTTTTTTTTCCGGTAATTAAGTCCTAGTACCCACTCGAGGCAGGCAAATCACTACACAGATAGAGAAAACTCCACCCGGGGATGGAAAAACACCCATTCAAATACACACAGATAAAGCGGTGTAGGTTGCAAGCGTATAACAGGCAATTATAGTGTAAAATTAGCGCTGTCTACGGGCATTCATTGTAAGTGCAATAAATGCATCGGCCTGTGAGAGCTCCGAAGAGCTTAGTCCTCGACGGTGTGGTCGGCGACTATCCTATCTTTGATGTGGTTTGTGGATCTATTAATAGTTAATTAGCTTGAAAATGGTTAAGGCAACTGGAACAGATAGTAAGTACACAGACAAGAAGTGAACTGTAAGATATGCATTAAATGCGTACGCCGAAGCGAGGGGTGGACCTGCGGCAGGAAAAATGATCTCGAGCATTCTTGAATGCATTTAGTGGGGCATGATTGGCATTTGAGGAAGTGGCCATCAGGCCATTGCATTTGGAAAGATGGTTTTTGCCAAGCAAAAGAAGAGTGTGTAATCGATTTTCTTGAAATCGAACACCAATGTTAAGCGGAGCCAATGGAAACCGTGTCTGCGATGATTGCTTATGTAAGAAAGAACATATTTCTGGGTTAGCGTTGATATTTGCTAACCTATCGAAGAAGTGATGGTTTTAATTTGTAATAAAGTGGAATCGTAAAACAGGTCGAAAAAGATCGATAGTCACATCAATCATGTTGTATGACGGTATGTTTGCTGTGGAAAGTTATTTTTTTATACGTAGTCCGGTTGTATTATTTATATAATATACGCTTGACCTTAGCATTTCAAATAAATCCGCCTAATGCTTTCAGTGTTCCCTCTTTTTATTTGGAGGTCACGAGACGGAATATTCATAAGAATACTGTCTTTAAACAATGGAGCCTTCTGTATAAGAGCTAGTTAGGCTTTGATAAGAAATATCTATCTTCGGGCTTAAAGTTGAAGTGTACCTTTTCATTGGAGTGGCGGTAATTTTATTTAAAATGGTTTCAGTAAAAAAACACAGTTTTACAGTTGTTTTCTGTCTATCCAGTTTGTGGTTGGGACCCTCCTATTCTGAATAGGAACAGACGAATCCCATTCGACACCTTGCATCACTCTCCCAGTCACTTCTGAAGGGTACCTACCTAAAATGATTCTATTAATTAAAAAACGCGTTGGGCCTTACTTATAGCCATTTTTAACCTTGACAGTAAATATTTTCTAGGTCACAATATCCAATTTATTACGCAAAACTTCGCCTAGCCTAGACACTAAAAATGATTATTAGATAGTACCGCGGGTTGTGTTAATAAGCACATTTAAAATTTTAATATAAGAGCATGAAAATAAAGTACATACTAGGTTGACAGAAATTGATTAAAATCGTATATAAACCCATCCCAGGTACAACACCCATAAAACATTTCCCACTCTTATATCTTCTACTTAGCATTACACTAATTTGTTACCTACCTCCTTCCCCAATATACATATCTTTCCAAATTAAACAAATGTAGGTATTGAACGAAGCTTTAACCAAACACTCAACATAATTCTCGTTTGATGGTAACACCATCAACTAAAGGCGAGTGATGCGATAATTGGCTGTTAGTTGTAGAGCTGAGATGTAGATGGCGTTAAGTGGAAAATCTGGCTGGGAACGAATCGTCCGGGGATGAGTTGCACCCGACCAGTGAGAAACATGGGAATTCAAGATTGATGCCCCAAATTACCAGCGATTGGAAAAGCGAAAGCGAGAAGCACGGAAAATTAAAGACGCTTAAATACCATTGGCAAGCCGTTCTGAATAAGCGGAATCCCCGGAATGAGAACGTATGTCTTCAAAATTTCCCATAAAATCGTCATGACATTTGATTTAAGATTCTTCACAATCAAATCAAACGCGTTTCGTTGCAAACTTTCAGTGCATTGAGGTTTCACAACAGAATAACAACTGGACCTACTTTCAATTTCAAGTTGTGTAGCGGTAAGCCCGGAACATCCAAAGAATTTAAAAACTCAAAATTTGACATAAATTTTGTTTGTAGAAACTAGTCTAGAAAATTGCATGTGAAATGCGCATGAGAAAATGTGCAAAATATTTCGATATCCTATTTGTTTACCAATGCAAATTCAACAAGATTCAAGTAGCTTTGCTAATTGGTTCGGAAACTGATTGCCCTTATGCGAATGACCGGCCGCATTTGTTATCACTTGTGTGCAAAGAATATCAAGCTGTAGCCAATGGAACAATATCTGAGGACAATTTTGTTTGGTTCATTTAGAGAGCTCAAAGAGGATAATCTATGATCTTATTACGGAATTTCCCTTAGACACCGATAGCAACATCACTTTATTTAATTCCAATTCCTTACCAGAAATAAAAGAAATGTTTGACGTATTTTTGATATTGTTTTTGAACGTATTTTTTTAAAGGGATATTCGATTTTAGATGGATTTTAGATTCGATTCGATTTTTATTTTTTGATGAATTTATATGCGTTTTGCACAAGTATTTTATACGGGCAACGCTATTCCTGACCCATTTATCCGGACGTTTTTTGAAGCGTTTCCAACGTTTTTATAAGTTTGATATAAATAGCCAAAGCAAGGACAGATACCTGTACATGTACAGATTGAGGGAAATATATGTGCCCTTGAAAAACTTCCAAAAAGCATGTGCGTCGGATCAAGTGTATGAAGTGTCCACCGACTCTGATGGTTTAGCGTATGCTTGATATAATAATTCTTAAACCTATACCTTCATACAATTTCTAGGTGCGAGTTATATTCTAGGCATGCATCATAACGATGCTCAGCCTAATTTGTCTCCCCGCCCCCCTATTTTACTATTTTCTAATCCAACAAAGCATCTTTCTCGAGAAGAAAGTAAAATAGCTGACTTTATCCGAAAGCAAAGACAAACGCAAAAAGCATATAAATAAACATAACTCCGACCCAAATAAGACCTTTGAAATTCCTCACACATACCCTCAAGATGGCCAACTTTTGAAATCCATCGAAGCACTCAAAACAATACGAAACCCAACTTCACCTCTCACCCATCCGATTTACCTATACGCTCCTAATGCCTTTGGCGAAGGACTCTGCTCCGAACATCAAACTGTGATAAACCTTTATTAATGTCATGATCTCATTTTAATACCCGGCCCGACCATTCCGACATCCAACTCTTGAAAGGGTATCGAAAATGTATTTTTAATACTGTGCATAATTTGCCTGAAAGAAGGGGCCTGATACCATCCCGAAATAGCTAGACCCAAAACAAATCAAACCCAATTCAAAATCAATTAAAAGTGTTCTTCGGGAATTATTAATGCTCAAGGTGGCAATGGTTTTGTCCGTGTATAATCGTGTATCCTATCGCTTCAAAGGGAATAATGTCCACATTAAGAGATTTGAGGCACAGCCGGCTTAGTGCCATTACTCATCACGCAGTCAATTTATTACGAATCAACTTGTCATGGTTTAATTAAAACAGTATGCGAAGTGGTTACAGGAAGGGGCCCTGACTGATGAAGACGATATATGCCGTAGGCATCCTACGCGAGCAGACAAAAATAGTTCGTAAGCTGCGTTGTTTCTGTAGTAGGTATAGGTATGCCCAAGCACATACGGCTACAGAAAGCAACTGGATATTATAATGCAACAGCAACCCACTACCGTTTTGTGAGACTGGGATTGCAGTCACTTAGTTCGAAGTGAACGGAAAGAAAATCAGCTGCAGACGATAAAACTGAGCGAACAACATTAAACTAATGGAAAATAATGGGGAAGCACAATGTCATCGTTGTGTATTCGGATGTTGTCTGTGATGCTGATAGTGACCGATGTAGTACTTTGTTTAACTATTTATAAGCGGGCTCGCTTTAAAAGTAAGAGGTAGCTGCGTGATTGCGACAGCGATTTGTGTGGGTTAGAGTCTTTCAGTTTATGCATAATGCATTTCCTCAGACAGGAGCTTTAAAATTTAACACTTTTTTTTTAGAAACAAAATAGGTCTGAGCTTTTGACTTGCTGTACAAAATATTCTCGACCAACACAATTCCTTGCGTAGGTACAGGTAGTGGTCTCAGTATAAATTTAATAAATTTAAAATTCAAACATGAACCCATTTAATAACAAAGTAATAAATGGGGGGTTCTGCGTTAGAATTTATTAGACTGCATCAATTATGTCGTTAATAGTCAGTAGATATCTACTTTAACAATACTACTCTGACACAACTCAGTGCTAGTCAGGGCGCTTAATCAAAAATGGCGGGTCCTAAATCGTTGTTTTGAGATAAATGCGATCTAAGGTTAAAAAATGTATTCTAAATCCTGTTTTACATTTTAAAGTAATATTGTAATGCAACAGTAATACAAATTATTAGATGCACAGTAACCAATTACTAAAATTTTAAAAATTATAACACAAATAATTATATTTATGCTTTTTTGACCAAACGATAATTTTCGACGATTTTTTTTCTCAACGGTATGAGAAAAGATTTATTTAGATTGAAAGTAGATCTAATAACTAGTTAAAAAGAAATCGAGAGGTATTTCTCAAGACTCAAGTTTAACAATAAATAAAAGCAAAAAAAAAAAAAAAAAACAGGCAAAGTGTACGACTAAGTCGAGCGAAACTTACTCGTTCATCAAAAGTTTGGTTGGTTGTTTTCTTATTTTATTAGGTAGGTAGGGACAAATCTGAAAACCGATGAATAGTGTTACATAAAATCCATTTTTGGGTTATTTATCTGATATGGAAGTATATAATATCAAATAACAAGGAGAGTTTTAATAAGTTGAAGTTCTCAGTAACGAACAACTGTCGCAAGTTTTGGTTTAAAAAAATATAACCCTACTGCATTATAATTTTTAAACAAAGCAAAGTGTAGCAGGAGGTTCTGTTTTCTGATCTGTTAGGGAATGCTTTTATTTTTAACTGGAATAGATGAGTGACGCTGGTTTAAGGTGTCTATGGTTGGAAGTAGGGTTCGTGGTAGACCGATGTCTTCACACAGACATAATATATGTAAGAATTCATGGGACTTGTTTTTGAATTTGCATTAGTAGATACCTACAACACGAATATCCCGATAGACATGTGTGGGGGTGCAAATAGAGTGGCACTTTCTCATTGTGTAAGCTGCAAGTAGAAGGAATTATTTTAAGTTGTATATTCAATATGGTTAAGAAAAAGAGAGATTGAGAAATATTTGCTGAAAAAGTTTTTTTCTAGCTGTTATTACGTTTTTATTTGAAGTTGGGCTTTGAGATTATTTAAAAAAAAAGATTATGTGAAAATATAGTAGGCTACCAAATAGATAAGAACCACTTTCACTAACTTTATCACAAAATATTGGCTTAATTTTTTTTGTTGGGAAGGTTGTAGAAAGATTCAATGCTGTGTACAAATTGCTTTCCCATATTTGGTGTATAAGCCAGGTTACTAAAATCATAGAATTTCTACCACTGGGCGAACTCTAGTATATGTTAAAATAAATCGGAAAATATAAATAATTAAACAAAAAAATATTTTTTTTCCAATATGTTACCAAGTTTATTGACATACATAATATGCGTACGAAAAACAGGTTGAAATCGTAGACAAAGCTTTTTTTTAGTGTGTGGAAAAACTACTAGGGGCGGCATAAATTGGGTCTGCCCCGGGCGGCACTAACCCACGCTACGCCACTGACTCGCGGAGGTGTTTCTTTATCGACACTTGAAATATAAATGAATAATATTACCCACAGACGATACAATTTTTCTAAATTGCGCAAAAAATTTCAAAGCATTTTGATTTTCTACAACATATTGCACAACCTTGCAATGTTATCTACAGACGAACAATAATGTTTTGTGCAATATCAAATATTTCACAATAATATTGAGCGTCTTCTAGAGGCGCCTTTAGTATTGACTCTCAATATTTATATTTTTTAATAAGATCTCGAAATGTTTAAATATGTTGGGCTTCTACGAAAAACAAAATAAGGCCCGAGCAAATCCTTTTCAAGATTTTAATTAGGAAGATTGCATACATTCAGATTGCTACATATTCAATAAAAAAAAACTGTTCATTCCATTCCTTCATTTTTAAATTTTTTTTCTCTTCTGCTGTCATTCCATTAAAATTTGCTTAAAGAGAACTCCGCAAACTGGTTTTAGTTTCTCAAAACTCAAACTGTAGGGGGAAAGCGGGAGACTTGAGCCACTTTTTGTTAGATCATTAATAAAAATTTGTTTATCAATCACAGCCACCTGTTAAATGGATTTTTTTATAGCTACATTTATCTATTTTAAGAACGGTCTCTTAAACTTATAATAAACGCAAGAAATTTTTGGCAAATGCCAAATTTTTGAAAACAGATTTTCGGCTCAAGTCTCCCGCCCCACCGGGAGACTTAAACAGCCCTTCGGGAAGAGTTGAACATACTCAAATCCTACGAGAAAAACAAGAAAACGAACAATTTATCCACTTCCAGTGTGATTATAATTTATTTTTATTGTTTTATTGGTTTAGGTACTTCAGTTTCTTAGCATATATAAAGTAAAAAAAGGTAAACAAAATCTAAACTTCAGAAACATAACGAAAATAAATCAATAACTTAAATAACCTATTACAAGGTTTATTTCTTTGAGTTTTTTAATTAAATTATTTTTTTTTATTATTAAAATTAAATACAAGGCTTTAAAACACTTACATAACATTTCATCAGAGCGAATGGTGATTTGAGCCACTGATCAACTCTCCCTTTAGAAACTGTCTCAAGTCTCCCGTTCGCATTTTTTAACAAATTTATATTCATAATTTTTATTATATAACTACTAGAATGGTATCATACTAATATTTACAATGTAGAATATCAATATTGTTAGGTAACATCAAATTGATTTATTTAACGCTTTACAGATCAATTTTATAGAGAAAAAAGAAAAAAAAATTTTTTTTACTATTGGCACTGCAAAACACCTTTTCTCTTCCACCAACCAGAGACAGCTGATGATTTAGAATTATTTTTGTGTGCAATTAGCTCGTCACTGTCTGCATCGCATACACTTACACTTGTTGGATTTCAATGGAATTTGAGCAAATTATTGAGAGTGTCTCAAGTCTCCCATATGTTCAAGTATCCCGCTTCCCCCTACATTTTTGGATGTGTTTGACAAAAATTTGCGTCGCGCGTTTATAATTTTCCAAAAAGTTAGGCATGGGAAAGAAAAGGGCTGTTTTTAGGGTTTTCCTGGAAATTATTCGAATTTTTCTCGCCGTAAAAACCATCCTTAAACTTCAACAAACATTAAAAAAAAGAATTGGTAAAATTGGTCCAGGCGTTGTTGAGTTATGCGCTTGCCAACACATTTTGTGATTCATTTTTATATTATAGATTATTGTTAAAGTAAGAAATTGTTGCTTACAATTTTTTAAAAATCTCAAAATTCTTCGCTCAACAACTTTTTTTTTTGAGTGTTGGTTTATAGTCCTTGGTTGTGGTGTGACTAGCCTTTCCTGCTTTCACTCTTACCAAAGCCATGCATTTTAGCCATGCAATAAAAGTTTCCTCTGACTTTTGTAGCACTATGAGTCGAGCATTATCTATTCCAGATGCTTTGAAGGGCCAAATGTGTTGATTAAGGTTATTTTCTTCTCGTCTATTATTTCGGGGATTTTTCCTTGCTCCATTCCCTCCCTCGTGCCTGGTGCTAATATCGTAACCCTCAGACATATTAGTGCATCCTGGCAAGTGAGTTTCCGTCAGTTTTTCCAGCGTCTCGTTGTGTGATTCGGTCCAGCTACCGTCGCCCCTTCTTAACGAAGATATCGGTATCGGTGCCTTTGAAAGGACTTTCCTCAGCCTATAGATGCTTCGGCTGTGGATTCAATTGATTCGGAGAAAGTTCTCCAAGAGGTTCTTTTGCGAGTCTAATCACTTTCAGGATTCTAAAGCTCGTCATGTAGCTTGACCACTCGAAAAGTCCTTCTTTTGCTAGAATCCACCCACACCTTGAGCTCCGTATTAGTTCCCAGTCCCTCATCGGAATCTGGGGATATATTCCTATTTTGGCCCTTTTCTTAGTTGGAGAAATAGACTTATGTCTTTTTGACCAAACACCGTATTGTTCATGGGTGAAAGCAAGTTCCCTGACTCTCCGGGCTGGTGATGTGTGGGACCAATCGCGAAAGACTAACCCAAGAATTACTGACCTTTTGATACGATAAATACCACCTCTTGATGTTGCTGTGTTCAATGTTCACAAGTGCGCCTTGATCTGCTTTAAGTACTCAGATGAATCTTTTTCGTTTTGATATATTGGTAATTAGCCTTACCCTAGCCTATACCCCAATTAAGAACAGAATTTTCTTGGTACGTTATTTATTTTACTTACCTTAGGTCGACAAGGTTTTGCTTTAAAGTTTTATATGCAATTGTTTTTTTGTTAATTGTAGGTATGTTTCATATTTTGAAAAATAGGTGGATTGAGGGTTAATCAAAAGCGTCTGTAGTTAAGATGCCTCGGAACCCCTTGCCTTAACCGCAACACTAACTACTTTGAAATGATTTGAGTTTCAGTTCACACTACAGACAATAGACCAAGTCCGCAAAAGGTGTTTGGGTCTAATAACTTACCCAGGGCTTGACAAGATCTTCCGTGAACACAGCTATGTGGGAAAATTCTGCCACACTTAGACAAGTCAGTTATATGCAAGTATGGAAGTACCTACTGAGCATTTGTCTTTAGCCAAACACTTAAACGATCTTTCTGCAAGTCCTGTAAAGAAATCGACGAAACAGCAGAATAGTTTCTATGCGATTTGTTATTTTCCCGATGCCTGCCGTTTCAGGTGGCTAATATACTAGGCACTGAAAAACTTAGACCAACAAATTACCTATCGTAAGGCAAAGTATTACTTGCTGGTAAGACAATGCACTCGCCCTTGAAAGCAAAGAGAAACCTACTATGCCCGAGATGATAGCAGGCCATAGTCATAGCTCCGTAAGTATGTGTTGCTATGGATTATTTGCCAGTTTCTGCGACCCATTGTCATATTACTTGTCGACATTTTTCCCACCTGACCACAATCCCCGTAGTGTGTTGGACTATGTACTAAGCGAGGGGTCCCAGGTTCGAATCCCGCAAAAACCCTAATTCCAACTCAGGGTTTTTTCACTGAGCCACCTCTCGCGAACGTCTGACAAACATCAGAGAGTATAACTGTCATGAAAGAGCTTCTCAATCGGCCCGTTTGGAACCCGCATAAAATTGTAGATCCCTTCTATTCGTTCCAAAATTAAAAAAAAAACTCACACAAAACGAATGGTTGCGAGAAGCTAGGCCCTGGGTCCCTACAGACATGTTGCGCCAACTATTATTATTATTGACCACAATTCCCACCACAGCCATGTTAACGCTATCATAAATATCTACTTCGCTTCACGGCTTTCAATATTGTGGCTCCTGTGGTAATAAAAATTCAACTCATCCTCGTCCACACACGTAATTTTAATAAAAGTGAAATCAAGACACAAGTACCCTTAAAATTCGTATATACGAACACGCCCATAAATACTTAACTTCGCAGCGCACGTTCAATGAAACTCCTTCCCGTCACACTATTCCACAAGTAGCTTCGGTAGAATTTTCCCTCACTTCGTCATCAGAAGTCAAACCGATTCTCTTTATAGTTCCAAACTTCTGTGGCACAACCTCAAGCAACACTGGTTTTAAAAGTTTCGTCGACACGACCCCTCACCGTGCCCGCCAATCCTCTATATACCCCTGAGATGATCGCTTCAACTCGAAGCTCAGAACAGAAGCAACACCGTGAATTGTTAATAAATTGCATTAGCAGTGTGAATTTGAAATTAACCGGATTATGAACCCTTTCGCGGATTCCAAGTTCGGTTCATCCCCTCTGAGGCAGCAGGTATAATATTATACCATTCTCTACGTGAGATAATTTCGTTCTATCTCTGCTTTGTATGCTTCCAAGTTTCTTAAGCGAGGGAAGGGCTCCCGTATACAAAAAAAAAAAAAAAAACAGAACGTATTTCTTTTTCGTTGGACACGTGTTTCTAACAAGAAAACATAATATGGCACATGGAAGATTAACTAACAAAAAGGCAACGAAAGCTTACCAACATTTTTTTTTCTTCATTCGTGCTATTTTAACCGACGAATTTATGCTTCGACAATGCCCCCATGTTCGTGATATTGGATAACAAACTCGAATGGAAGAGGACTTAACATATCTTCATATCCTCCATATGTGACATGCAAGCTTAGCCAATTCAAGTGAGGAGGGTGACATTGGGTTGCAATATTGGTCCATAAAATTCCTGTCTTCATTCCGAAGGGCGCTTCCATTTCCCATTTGCTGAGACTCTCAGTCTAGTCATCATCGCCATGGAATTTCGGATTCCCTGCGGGGCCAGTCCATCTATATAATACCCTTAAGGGTAGATATACGACAACGTTTGTATGCGAGGCAAGGGATACATACTGGGCAAGGATAATACTCGTGCAAGTATGAAAGATATCGGAGCCTTAGAGCCAAAGTTAAGATGATATACGTACCTATTTGGGTGTTTGTCTCAGGGAGAATATCCTCGGATGACGGGCGCTTAATGCCTAACTCGTTTTATCTGTCACATTTTGCCACCAATATCGTTCCACCCCCGGTCGCCCACCGCATTCGACTGAGGACCCTCCTACTTGTGCAAATTTACGATGTTTCCAAAGAGTCTGTTCGGCATTCCTTATTAGGTATTCATGGGGAGGCAATAGCTAATATGGAAATGACTTAGTTGGTGTTGTACACAGCTACGTCATATTGGGGGTGAAATATTGAATTTTGTTCACGGCATATCTCATTGACATCTATAACCAAATGTCATAATTAATCAATTACACAAATTACCTCGCCGTGTATGTGTGTGACATTCTGACTTAATTTCCCTTAACGATTTGCCCGGGGTTCACAGGAAATTACAACTTAAAGGATTCTCAAAATGGGGTTAAAGAGGAAATAAAAGGAGACCAAAAGTGAATAAAGTCATCTCCATTACGACCAGCAAGAGGGACCAAAATTCTCAGTCATCACGGAGTTAATTATCTAAAATGGGCCTATCTGGCCAATTTATCTCTCGTTCTGCGTACAAAAATGTCCAGTTTTTGGGGGACGGGCGCAGAAAAAAAAAACACCCAAGCGAAGCGTGGTAGGGACCGTACTTTAATAGCCTATCTGGGCACATAATCACGAACGTTAAAATTAGCCATTTAGTGCTATAATTGTTATTGAACAATGACTACGGTTCAGGGGAATTTAATTGCAGAGACAACAAAAAGGACATGGCCGGCAGAGAAACAAAGAAATTAATTTTCTTTATCCGAGCGAACAGTGTGCCGTTATTTTTGTTTTATTGCAAAACTTGGGGGCAAATTGATTTCAAACTAAGTCAATAAAAATTGGCCTACCTACATTTTTCAGTGCCACCATTTTGGGTTTGATGGTAATTCACTTTATTGAAAGGATATTAGTTTAATAAGCATTGGAAATGGTATTCTGGTTTGGAGGAAGAAGGACATCTGTATTGGTTCAATTTCAGGATGCGAAAACTTTTTTTACTGTCGCTGAAAAATACGTCAAGTGGTATTAGTCACGTAGGTACACTTTGCCTTCATAGAATAGGCTTAGAGCATTGCCGGCAAAGTAAGGGTAGTTTAGATTGTAAAAGGGTGTGAGAGAGTGAGGCACTCGGCACGCAAAAGGGTCCATCGCTAATTCTATGGAAACCATAGTAGTAAATTACGATGGCAAACTTTCCCTTGAAAAAATATCAGAACCTCATTTTAGAAACCAAGCAGCCTTTCGTTTCGTTGGGCTGAAAGAAGTTACTTCTCAGAAAGCTCCTCTAGTTGCGATATATTGCTTTTAGGCACTTTCAGGCTGGGATCGGCAAATTGTTGCAAATCTCATGCCTTTTGTTGTTTTAAGCTGTGTGTATGTGTATACTGCAATTTCAGTTTGATGATACTCGTACGTACCTCACATGGGATGTCGAAGTCAACCTAAGATAAGCTGTTCTTTCAGTGTGCAAAGTAAGCCATAAAAACTATGACCTATAGTTAACTCTTTCCTGCAATTTTGTGATACTAAAGCCTTCCAAAATAAGGTGAAGAAAGAAGCCAACTCTATTATGGTAACGTTTGACGTTACCCGCACCGTTCTTGGGAGCGATTTCAGGTAATGACGACGCTTTTTCGTGCGGAAAGTCAATCACCAGGGTTTGTGTCGATTCTTACTTCTGCTACACTTGGAAGCAACTGTCGACTATGGTGATATACGAGTACTACGCGAGCCTTTGACTGATGAGAAGTGCTATGCATTGACATGTCCGGATACCTACTATAACAAATTACAGATCTCTTCTTAGAAATAGAATATAGGTCAGCACTTTTCATTATGAATAACTTTATACAGCTCCATAAGTTCCGTATTTAACTTTTATGCAGATCCGTCTTTCACTTTCAAATCTACTTGTTCTAAATTGTTGTCTTAGGCTACGTCATTTCGCTATACTGCGCTGACCCACTTAGTTAAAAGTAATGACTTTGCTAACCGACGGCCTTAGCCCAAGGAAACAGCGATTGGAAAGAGCTGTTCTTCGTTGGAATTCTAATCAATCGTCACCATCAATCAAACATAAGAGTTGATGCAGCTAATATCGGGAACCAATGAACGGATTTCCATGGCGTTTTCTTTGTTATGATCTACATTTTTTCAGGGAACGCGTTTCAAAAATGTTCTATCACTTAAGAAAGCTAAGCATTAGATTTATTTATATTTATTTATTTAAATACTACCACATTTTAAGCTAAATTCACGGTTCTAGCTCCAGAACGGCTTATCGGATTTAGGACCAAAAAAAATATTTAAACTTATTTCATTCGTAAGCTGAGCACGAGCACAGGCCATTAAAAAAAAAACAGGGAAATTCGAGATTAATCCAGGAGACTTTCAAAGATTGGGCTCGCAATTTACTGATTGACATTGCAAAAGCCAATCTAAGGGGAACTGAATCCGCTTGAATTGGAATGGAAGATCAGTTTTAGATCGCGGATAGTGTCGGACCATCAGTACGATAACTGAATTGTTTTTTTTTACAAAAGAACTTTCGCCACATATGGTTCGTTCATGGATAGGACGATTCGGCTTCCGGTTGTAAATGAACGTTAGATAAAATGACAGATAGGTTTAAAAAATAATTTCTCTGTAGATTGTATAGGTCTCCTCTAGTCTTATGGTTGCTATACTTACACTTCTACACAAAATAATAAAATTGTAAAGTTTATGTATTTCTATGTGAATTTGAACACCCTTGACCTTAAGACTGTTCACTTAATCTGAATGAATGATGGAGGAACCACAAGACTTGAATAGGAGAATGATATAGTTTTTATTAAATCATAATCAGCTGTTTAGAAAATATACTGAGTCGTGATCACAGAGAATCAGAATTGGCCAAAACCCTTGAAATGAGTTGGTGGGCTGTTGCGCTATTTTCAAGTTGCTTTGATCAAGTTGTGGCTATAAGCTCCTTAGCTGAATGCTAATCATTGCCTCATACCAGTATGACACCCAGAAAAGTTATTTCTAATGCACTCGCTCACTATGATGCCATTACAAAGCTCCCTTCGTCGTCTCTATACTTGTGCGAAATATCTTGCCCAGGCCCAGTCATAATCTCTCTATATATAAAACTAGCTGACCCCGCGAACTTCGTTTCGCACAAATTCGTTGATGTGATGAAAGTTATAATTTCTAGCATGCCAATGCACATGCCATTTTATGTAGACGCTTAAATACCAATGCTGCTGAGATTTGCAAAGTGCTTTTTTTTGACAATGTCCATTATAATTTTAATTATGCAACTTTAGAAATAGCGCTTGATTTAATTTTTGAATGGGAGGTGCCACAAATCGTTTTCCTATACCGCTTATGTTTTGCAAAGTAACACCTATAATGCTGTATCCTATCTTTCAGCACCACCTACCGGGTCCAGATCTCAAGTAGAAATTGATGGTTATAGTGTAAGCACTGTTCCTACATTTCAGACACATTTCCGTAACAGTAACAGCGTGTATAATGTATTTGGGAATGACTTGTAACCGAAATGTGATCGAATTTTAGTGAGCTGTTAAATTGGTTTTCATGTGTTTGTAAGTTGGTTCGCACGAAACAGAAAATGTGAAATAAAAATACTGATATCATTTGCAAACCTTCCCATGAATCATGTTTCTAATTATGACATCATGCAGGTCTGGATCGGTTTCGGGATCTGGAACCTCGGCACATATGATGTCATCAACTTGGTCTGGTTGTATTCTTTTGAAGCAAGCCTCTTTTTTGCCTTTCAATCGAATACATCCAACATCGAGTATAACCAAAGACACGATGCTTAACAATAGGTATAGTCCACCAGCGACCGACGAAATATTTGTAACTTTAACAGCCATGAAGAAAACTAACCGCACCTATTAACTTGGTTAGTAAATGGTAAGCCTTTTCCCTTCTCTCTCTCTACACCGGTACCGAAGATGTTGGTACCTTTGGTTTGCGCTCCTCATGGCCATAACCCTATTCAATAATGAGCAGAATACCACAATTGTTACACGCTCATTTTTCGTAACAACTCCTACGTGCAAACTCAAAACGCTCCATAACTCCTGTTGCCATTGTCCACGTCATCTTAATCACCCCTACATTTCAACTTACTCACACATACTTATGCAAGGATCCTGAAAATACATGTCAAACAAAAACGATGGATTCAAAAACCATGAAATAAATCAAAGTATCTACTCCATTTCAAAAAGTTACTTAATATAACATAGTAAACATAAACAAACTTATTAGGTCGGTTATATTTAAAAAAAAAATCTAAATTGTTGACAACAACAATTTGCTTGGAAAATAATTAAAATAATTGACAACAACAATTGCTTTAAAAATTAAAAATATTTTTTTTTTATTTAAAGTGTCACTACTCGATTTCTATTCAGTTTATTTTTTTCAAAGTGCTTTTCCTCATGAAAAAACGAAATGTAAGCCTACAACGCCACATGATGAGAATCTTCCGACTTTTCTTTTTTCATAAACCATCCCTGCTTCAAGACGAATAAAACACAACAAAAATCATTGAAATCGGTTGAGCCGTTCGTGAGTTATAAAGTCACAACGCACTTGCAACAATTTTAAATATAGAGAGATTGTTGCAAAGGCGTTGTGACTTTATAACTCACGAACGGCGCAACCGATTTCAATGAAAAAATATAAACTGGATAGAAATCGAGTAGTTTCAAATACAAACAAAAAAAATATTTAGAATTTTAAAGGCAATTGTTGTTGTCGATGTTTTGAATTTTTTTCAAAGCAAATTGTTGTTGTCATAAATTTTGATTTTTTTGTTTTAAATTACCTAAAGAGTTTGTGTATGTTTACTATGTTACATTTAATCAATAATTTTTGTTTGTCAAGTATTTTCAGGATCCTTGCATTAGGTAGCATGATGTGTGAGTAATTTGAAATGTAGGGGTGATTGAGATGACGTGGACAATGATGACAGGCAACAGGAGTTGTTGAGCGTTTTAAGTTTTCATGTAGGGGTTGTTACGAAAATCTATCTTCTATCTATATAATATAAAAAATGTTTGCAAGTGTGTTGTGACTTTATAACTCACGAACGGTCAAACCGCGTTCGATTAAATTTTAGGGTTTGTTCGTATGGTCGTGTAGATGGTTTATCTAAAGTTTGCACCAAATTGGTAAACGCGTTCGTGAGTTATGACTTTGCATGTCAGCATGATTGTGATTTTGTCCATATAAAAAAAAAAACAAACAAAACGTAGGCGCCTGTGAGCGTGTGTGGTATGTATACTGCTACTGTGTCCTGACACACGGTAAATAAACTTTTTAGCTCATACACGCAATACACATTGACAGCTTTAAGTGAGTGAACATTTTAAGGATATTTTTCATTGAACTCGCATTGTGGACAGACGTAATCGGTAAGAGTCGCATTTGATTTTTATTTGTTTTTTCATATTTTCAGCCATATATCATCATTTGTTTTTGTTTAATCGTTTGAATACGTGTCAGTGTCACTTTGTATAGTTCCTTTTCCTCACTTTTATTTTATTTAAACTCTTGAAATTTAGTTAAATGATTACACTTTTTATACATAGAACACATTTGAAATGCCACATCCAATACGTTCAAATATTAGTAGACGTATACGTCATTCGACAGTTGTGTCAACCAATCGAAGATCACAAAGTGAACAAGATCGTAATCAACAAAATGCATTACAGAGGGAACGACGTAGAGGTGTAAGCCAATCGGTTGATTGTGCAAACACGGTTGCCACTGCAAGGTCAATAAATCGACGTACGCGTCCCTCAATTCAAATCATACGGCAAATGGAATTGGCGGCTTATACTTATGATAGCACAATTAATTACAATACGCATTCTTATATTTGACAAATGAATAAACAATGTGTGCATTGTAAAGCAGTAAAATTTATGAACGAAACGCCTGGTATGTGCTGTGCTGGTGGAAAAGTTAAATTGCCTGTATTACAATTTACAACCTCCATCAGATCCTTTGCACTCATTAATTTATGGCAATTCACCATCAGCGTCAAAGCATTTCTTAATAAATATTCAAAACTACAATTCATGCTTCCAAATGGCATCTTTTGGAGCTAAAAATGTTATAAGAGATGGATTTATGCCGACGTTTAAGGTTATCACTTCGCTTGGCATAAATAATATAAAATTTGATTTATTTGCTGTCTTCAAAAATTCAGATTCGTCACCTAAATCTATTTCAAAAACATTACAGATTCAAGGACAGATATACCATAGAGCTGGGTCATTGTTGCCATTCCCAGATGCTGACCATAAGTTTTTGTAAATATATTTCGTTGGTAATGAGAACAGCGAATTGAATCAGCGCTGTGCAATTGCTATAAATACAAGAAGAGAAATCAAACAAAAAATATTGTGTAGGTGCACTGTGCACTATTGTATTGAATTGATTTTACTTTTTTTTTTCATTATTTCCAAAAGAAAATAAATAAAAAAAACAATGAATTTGATTCAATGTTAATATTCATGCGTAGCGAAGCACGCCGGGATCCGCTATCTTTCTTTTATGAAAATTACTGTAGTATCATTCTTTTTTTTTTTTTAATCTTCTCTTTGAAAACAGCTGTAGATCTATTTCCAAGTCTGCTTTATATGCCTCTTATTTGTCTGTGTTCAATAGTGGACAAGAGCTTGAAGTGACGTCCAACTAATCAGTGGCTTTATGCTAGAGCTTGTCTAAGACTAAGAACGCAAGCGGGATAATAATATTATTCTAACTTCATAAAAGTGTTGTCACATGTTCTTTGTCCTTTCTGGCTGCTGGGTATAAAACATTTTCTGAGACATCGGGCGGCACGGTCATTGAGCGCCACAGCTTGTAACTGTATGCCGTTGTTAAGCCGTTTTGGATAACCACAATCGCACCTGGGCTACAATAAGGTTGCTGCCCGATCGGAAAATTTGCACCAAGATACAAAATGCATTCCCTTCATCTATCATAACGTCGTCATAACTTGGTTCAGAGTGTGCTGATCCAGAAAACTGCATGTCTTATTTGAGCTATACGACATTGCCAACAAACTATCCTACCAAAGAGGCGTTAATTCCTAATTTCGGTGCTGAAATCGCCTAACACAGTCTGTACTCCTTTTTTTTATCCAACTCTTTTGTCTTCGGCCGAGGGAGAGAAAGACTTCTAACAATTATGTTAACAAGCCCTACAATCTACAAACTACAAGTGCTCTATATACTTGTATAAATTCATTTGTACTACAATCTACAAGTGCCTACATGTGTTGTATTTTAGGTCTTGGATAAGATTAATTTCAGCTGAGTCTATACTCGCATCACTTTCATCAGTGAAGTTTTTTCTTGGGAACTTATTAATTTATTGATATAGAGTATACCTACAATTTCTTTAATATTTCAAACACATACATTAATTTTTGCATTTTATTTTGTATTTGCAGGTGAGTTGCCCAGCTATTGACAACAGTTATTTACCATTGAAGTAACTCAGGTTAATTTGAAAACGTGAGTCAACTTCGAAAGGCCCTAACTTTATTAAACATATTGCTTATATCGCCAAGAAGAGCTCAACCCACTCAAAGAACACCTGGGAATCGAATTTAAATTGTTAAGTAGTACTCTAGAATAAGTTTGAATTAGTTTCGTCCTGATCATGAATTATTATTAATAATTTTTATTCATTTCAGTGGCAATATTAACAGAGTGTGATATACAATGGTACTTACTTTGAAAAGAATAGGAGTTTTCATTGGTCTTACTGGTTTGTAGTTTGGCCTTCTGTAAAGAGCCACGTTTCTGTGTGGACCTTGTGAAAAATCATTTCGAATGCCAGTGCTACTTGCCATCGAATAATAAACAGCGGGAAAATGGGTTACTCGGTAGCCGTTATTTGTTGACAGGTCGGCCACTTAAACAGTTTGTTTTCCTAGAATATCAGCAATTAAGTGCCGAAGCAATTTCTTTAACATTGCACTCTGGACAGGCTTCATCTATAGGGAAGGTTGCTGTTTAAGAGGCAATTTTCAAGGGTGACGGGACAATGGCCAACCTGGAGGCGGAGGGCCGTCGTATCGTTGCGTCTAAGTACCCCAATCCCGGATTCAAGAGAGTTTGAGTTGGTCCAAAAAGTTTTCGTTAGCTGCTATTTCAAGAGATGTTATTTACGAAGAATGAAAGCACACATTTTTGCTGATGATAAGAAACGTACCCATCGCTCAAGAAATTTTTCCTCACAGCACTCGAATATTTTTAAACCGCATAACATCAAAGTATGTACCTTGTTGTGTTGGCAAGCAATATAACCGAATAATTGATCACAATCATATAGAAAAAGCTAAACAAACCTCTCGCCAAAATACATAATATCCAATGCAATCGAATTTTATAGCTAAGACCTATATGCTTTGAATTTGCAATCTGTTTTCGCTACACAAATATGCATATTACGAACACCCCCCCCCCCCCCCCCCCCGGTGGGTCTCCATGGCGCTGCTCCACAGAAACAGCAATAATTTCACCTTCGTTTTCTATGCTGTATCTATTCACTACCTAGCCTCGTTTTGCTCTGTCGCTATGTCTGTCTGCTGGTTGATTTATTCTTATTGCTAAGCGCATTTATCACCGCTAACGATTAATTTCACAGGAACATGTTGTTTCGCTTTTAGAAATTTACAATTCTGTGGTTTTGGTTATGCGATACCCTTTCGACGTAATTGCCGGAGCTATGCTACGCGGATATAATATCGGTTTCCATCTTACTCGTTTTATGTAATGCACAGGAGGCGAAATCACAGGCGCAGCCAGATAATGTGAAACATATCTCATTCAATAGATTTATGGGATTCTGCCGATAAAAATGGGTAACATTTTTCCCATAGGAAATTGATATCGTAAAGATGTAAAAAAAAAAGATGAAAAACAAAAAATAATAATAATAAATAATCGATTCGCATGAAAATATGGGGCTCAGTGAAGGCAAGCATACGGTTGTTGGGTGCTCCTTTATCGACTCTTCAAAAATACAATTGATAACATATTTTTTAACAATATCGACATGAGTCAGCAACCTTCGTCTGGGGTGAAAGCGTTTGCTTGTAACACGGCTTTGAGGCTTGAATTTTCGAACGACATACATGCGGTGTCATTGATTCGATAAGGGATGATGACAACGATGGAGAAGTAATTATAGAGATATAAGGAAGGAATGCGATTATAAGAAACCCGCTTAGCCAACAGTTGGGCGAGAAAACTGTTGAGCCAGCTCTTAGTAGCAACTTTTACTTTTACTTAAAGAGTCAGACTCGATAAGATCTTAAGTCTTTTACCCTTTTGCCTCAAAATTGCTCTAATCAAGTCCCTTGTAATGTAAGTGCAATCAGGCAACTTTCAAAATTTACTTTATCTATTGTCAAGAAATAACTCTTTCAATTTCTTTCATATCTTGTGTGACAGGGAGCTTAATTTCTGTTTGCATATTAACAAGATAAGTTAAGCAGCCACAATACTTACCTAGTCTAAATGAGGAATATGCCTCCTACGAAATTAGACCTTTGAAGAGGCAGAGGTGATGAGGGAGTTCTTGAAGATACAATCGACTTCCTATGACAATGCACAGGTCTTCTTATAACGAGAAACAGCAAACGCTGTGTAAGCTGTAAGGACGAATATATTTCGTTTGTCACCATTTGTGGAATCAGCATATTTATAACAAATCTTTGGACAGTTCTGGCCTAGCTCAATTTAAATATTTGGAAAAGTAATATCTTTTCCCAAACTTCAGCATGATAGAAAATGTATCATTATTGTGATTTGCAAAGCGGACGATTATGAGAATACAATACAATACAATTTATTTCGTTTTAAATATTTTACAAAGGCTAGCCACCGCACAATTTGCAGTACAGAGATATAATTAGGAGTACCTACATTTATATATTTTAGCTGAAAAATTTTATATGGATTTAATAATTACATACTTCAATTAAATTTTATTTTATTTGAAGGAAAACAACGACAAAAAAACCTCCATTTGGAAAAAAAAAAAATAAAAAAAAAAAAATAAAAAAAGAAAAAAAAATTGTATACCTATGTAATTTATGGTAAATAATGTTCAACCCATTTATTAGACATAATTAAATAAATAAATATATAAATATATAGATAAACAAATAAATAAATAAGTAAAAAAAATAAATACAATAAACAAAAAACATAATTAACAAAAGTCATAAGTAAAAAAGAAAAAATATCAGTATAATCTTTGGTAAATAATATTCAACTCATTTATTATTGGGTTATCAGAGAAGTTGCATCTATTAAAAAAAACTTCGTTAAGTTTTCAACATTAGTTCAACATTAGCTCGGTTATGCAATTCTAGGGTTGAGTAGTGCCAAGGAAGGTTCAGCATCATTTTTAAAAGTTTGTTTTGCTGTAATTTAAATTTTTTTTATAAAGGCTTTTCCAATAAGAGATTAAGAGGTGTTATTTTGGTATTCAAAGAAAAATGTCATTTTTTGAGATATATGATTGGATGATTATTTCATAATAAAGAGGAAGGTATGCCGTTAATAATGAAAAGCAACATCAGCCAAATGGCCACCACGAGCACGCATACAGGACCACATCCTTTTGATGAAATTTTCAATAACCAAATCCCAAAGTGGCTGCCCTATGTCCTCGATAGCCTCACGAATTTTATCTTTGAGGTCTTGAATCGACGCTGGGTTGTTGGCGTGGACCTTATCTTTTACGTGGCCCCAAAGGAAGAAGTCTAAAGTTGTTAAATCACAAGATCTCGGTGGCCAATTGTGATCACCTCTTCGAGAGATAACACGGTCCGGAATCTCTTCCGTTTCGTTGCTTGTGTGGCACGTAGCGCCGTCTTGTTGAAAGAACCAACTTGTTTTCCAGACCAATACCATCCAACTCCGACCATAAAAAAATCGTTAATCATCTCTCGATTAATTCCAAAGAACGACGAGGAATGTACAAACCTGGGTTTTCTTCAACACTTTGGGCTACAGCAGCAATATTCTCAGTTGTTCTTGAGCGACGAGCACAGGTTTTATTCTTCGCATCACTAACTTGTCCCAACAGCTCGAACTTTTCCACCAATTTCTTTATTGCGGTCCGACAAAGTGCTTCACGGCGACAAAAAAAGCTTTAGTTTTGCGAACTGTGACTGCAAGATTTTCACCATTTTTGTAGTGAATTTAAATAATTTCAATGCGATGTATCGTTCCATTTTTAGTAATGGCGTAGTTTTTACTTGTCAAATGCCAAAGAATAAAAGCTTCAAAAGTGGCAGCTACCGAAATAGCGGCTCATAAAGAAAGAATTTATGTTTTTAAAAGAATATAACATCTTAATAGCTATACCGGTCTTATTTTGTGTCCTGATATTTCAAAGCACAAACCCGACTGTATTAAATTCCCAAGACCTATATGATTTTTTCAGTAAACCAGCAATAACAATCTTAGGCTTGGCTTGGTCAAGTTCGACAATAAATTTAAGATGAAGCTACAAATTGATTACGCTGTTAAATTAAATAGCCTTCTGCAACAGCGACAGCACAGTTCGAAGAATTCTAAATACCTGACGTAGTACATCTTCACATACCCTGGTATGGTAGTCTCCTTTAAGGTAACCCTAAAACCGTCCATAACTTTAGTGGTTTATTTATTTTTTAAATATGCCTGACCAATATTTTTTGATGCGTGGGCTCATCAGCAGAAAAGCGCCAAACCGACGCGCAACCTTTGGCCAAAAACGGAATTGTCCGAGTAAATAAGCGTTGTAAATTTTAAACGTTCCACCAGTGGACTTGCATTTACAAAACTCCTTAAGTATAATTGCATGAAACTGAATACTGGTCGGCAAGGTCCTATGGTTACAGCTATGTCCTATAATTGCCATACTCTGCTGTTGTATACATTTCATATATATATGAATCAATTGTAAAACAACCTACTTAACTTTCAAAACTATTTTCTGTGAGTTGCCCATCCAAAAAGGATACCTAAACGGACACTTTTACAAAATGCCAATTTTCACAATTGAACTGTAGAACATAGGAACGGGGGTCTATTGACAGACCTAAATATTTCAAAATCTGGCCGCCTCCCCAAGTCCATTATTCAAAAATTAAAATTGTATAATTTGAAAGGCGTCCACACATAAACTAAGTATATATCTTCTTCGATAAAAGCAACTACGACTATGTCCAGGCTCATTGGGGTTTGTCGAAGGTAGCCATCGGTCGGGAATCACTTCTAGGAACAAAGAGAAGAATAGAAGCCAGCAAAAGGGCCACAGCATTTTCCAATTATCTGCCGATAAAGTCTACCTCTCTCGACGAATCGTCAAGTAAGAAATCCTTTTACACTTTACCTCAAGGGCACATATTCGGTGGGTGAATATGACGAATTTCTTAATTTCCAAGAATATTGGAAGGCTGCTAGAGTAACTGCCAAAACTATCTAAGTGCTAAATACAATTTCATTAAAATGAAAATTAAATATCGTTTCCATCCGTTCAACCGCACAGGGTAACATGTGGTTTTAGTCGGCCACATAGAACAGGTTCCTATAGGTAAAAATATTTCACTCAGATGCGTGTTTGCGTCGAGGCCGTTGGAAGTTGCTGAAGCTTTGCTACTGAATATTTTTGTATCAGTAGGTTCTCCTATAGTTTTCAAAAAGAAAAAACTTACCTACTTGGTTCGTTCAGCGGTAATTTTAGACCAAAATCAAAAATTACTTCAAAGAAATTGGTTGTTCAAACATCTTGTGTATTTTCGGAAAATATAGTGGGCGCTTAACCACTACAAACTATGAGGCTCGCGCCTGCCAGTACCAAAAGTAGCTCTACTCGGTTACACCTTCCATTTCAAAATATTCGAGTCTTAGCCACGGATGCAGAAACACATAACTGCTGTAAGGAATTTGCCATTAATTGGCACTAAAAGCCTCTTGTTTTGTCTGTGCGCTTCCATAAAGAGAGACACAGTCAGCCACCAGCAAACCTGTATTGTGCCGCATAACAGTCATTGCTCATTGGCACCATTACAGCGACTATAAACTCACATGAAAGCCCATAAAAGTAAAAACATAGTCATATCATTAACCTAAACCCTTTTCAATTCACCGAAACGATACTGTCATTGTTCTAGCCTCCTATAGCCCATCTGCCCGTATATTATTCATAAACCACACCGAGTTCCCAGAAATTCTCTGCAACGGTAAACATCAGTTGAATTACATCATTAAACCTGCCATAATAGTCGCATAAGCTATTAATTATATTAAAATTTAAGTTAAGCAATTCAAGCCGACCGCCTGTTGTCTGCATATCAAAATGGCTCTCAATTGAATGGGCCCCTTCAAGTGGAATTCGTTGACTTTAAAATCATGTGAACGACCGCATAGGTAAACTATCTCACGCATAATTTTATTCCAAGCACATTGTCGTTTGCCAAAAATATTCCTCCGTCGGATGGTATGGCCAGAAGCGCTCACCGGTTGCTCATTACCGGTCCGTCCCCTGCCATTTGAGGCAAGTTCGAAAAATCTGCTTTTATTTTCATTCAATAGTCTGACGACGCACTTGGATTCATTCCCGATTGTAGCTTCTCGTCCGGAACGGAACTTTGCTCATTGGAATTCAGGAGTGCGCGTCTTGGGCGGTCAACTCGAATCAATCAAACATCCTGCTTCTAATTGCCATGTAGTTTCACGGACCATTGACACCAGTTGCGTGGTCTGCTGCTATATTGAAGGGAAGAGTTCAATTGGTGGTGTGGATTGACTGTTTTTACTGCCGTTGAAGATCACATCTAATCGCCGTCAGCACAACAATAATTAACACTGACAATGGCTCATTATGGTCGCACTCTGCTCCCATCATCGACGAACGCGAACCGTAATTGGTAATGACATGGCCATGATGCACTTACTGTTCTTGATGCTTAATTAAATTTTTGATTGATAGGTTTGTCTTTTTTAATTTTTTAATGTTGGTATAAAATTAGTATAGGTAACTTAAAACTTGACAGTTCCTTATAGCAAGCCTTTAAAGTCCTCTGGTAATAAAAGGAACATGGATGGTATATTTTAACAAAGTATCAAGTTAAGCAATAAGATGATGATGAAACAATTACCTGCGTTTGTAATTTAAGGTTTTTCATGATTCTCAGTTATATAGGATTTGTAGAAAGAGATTGAAACTGGCTTCGTCACATTGCCATTTGTTCCAAGTTTGGAGCATTAAGTTGGGGTGTAAGAAGTTTCAATTAAGTAATTGATGTCATTTGGGCACTTTTGAGATGGGAAGAAACCAATAAACTCGCGTCGCCAACACCGCGTTCTCTTATAACCGTCACCGACACCGCTTTCTCTTAGAAACGACACCGCGTTCTCTAGAAACCATTAAACTCGCGGTTGCGCTGTGCGCTCGCGACACTGTATCGACATCGCGGTTCTCTTTATATACAAGGGGAGTTCAATATATTCGCGGTATGGGGGGGATACTCCAAAGATTGGAAAAAATGATTTCGTGATTTTAGTAGCCCCGTTCTTCAATTGTTTTACTGTAAAATTTCATTTGGCTGCGATTATAAGTTTGCTTTTTATTTTGCGTTGAACGAAGGTGAAATGGCTGGTGTCGCCACGATCACTAAAATTGAGAACCGCGCTGTGATAAAATTTCTTACTAAACAAGGAAAAAGTTAAAAAAATATTCACGAAGAGATGGTGGCTGTTTTTCGAGATTCTGCACCTTCGTTGTCAACTGTTTAAAAGTGGTCAATTTTATTTCAAAGGGGTAGGGAGAGCATTTGAAGACGATCCTCGCTCAGGCTGCCCACTAACATTACACAAATCGAGAAACTTGTACTTGAGGATGTCCGAGTAAAGGTTAAAACGATACCTATGAAGATTAACCTTTCTATTGGTACCATACACACCATTCTTCATGACTGTATAAATCTTTCCAAAGTCAGTGCAAGATGGGTGCCTCGAATGCTCACATCGCTCACAATGCTCCGGTGCACACGGCATGGATTTCTAAGGCTGTTGTACGGGATTGTGGTTTCGAAAAAATTCAACATCCAGCCTATGGTCCGGACCTTGCCCCTAGTGATTAATTTTTGTTCCCAGATTTAAAAAAAACCTTAGTGGTAGGCGATTTACCGATGATGAGGAGCTCAAAACTGCAATAAATGAACATTTTGGAGAGAAAGATGAAAACTATTTTTTTGAGGGTATAGAAAAGTTAATCTCAAGATATAATAAATGTATTCATGTAAGAGAAGATTATATTGAAAAATAAAAATATTTTTAATTTAATTCGTGTTTTCCTTCATGTCGATACCGCGAATATATTGAACTCCCCTCGTAAGTAAGAAGGCCAACGACCATATCACGTTGGAAATATCGGTTCTTGTCCGATCACCGAAATTAAGCAGAATTGGGTGCTGTTAGAACTTAGATGGAGGACCGCTTGGGAAAACCGAGTGTCGTTGGCATTTCACCAGGCTGAGATGATTGCATTGTGCTGCATGCGTTGGACTACCTACTTGCTTTGAGGGTCAGGTGGAGGGAAGAAATGCCTTTGCACCGTGGACAATCAGGCGGTGATCAGACGCATGAAGCAAACATTACAACATCATTGGCACTGGGATAGCTGCAGAATAATAAAGATCTTGGGTCATCATTGGGTGGAAGCCCAGTCGATTAAGCAGATCTCACATAAAAAGCAGATGCCAGCGGTAACACTAGGAATCGAACCCAAGGCAGAACTCTGGAGAAATGCAGAGAATCCTATCTGGGTAAAAGATTAATAGCGATAGAGAGACGAAAAGAGACCCGTCAATGGTAGTCTGATTCGAATATCTCTCAAAAAAAATATGTATATATACATATATGGTAAGGTGCGCGGGAGCTGACGGCAGTGTTGCCAACCAATTTTGACGAAAAGAAGACTTAGCTCCGATTCGCCAGGGATTCCACCTTTTCCCTGGTGAATCTTTGAACTTACATTAATCCGGACCTGTTAAGAATACGGTGGGTGTGAATACTTTGTGTTATGAGTTTCAGATTAAGTTAGATTGTGAGAATATGTTATTAATAATGTGATATATAGGTACCTAAAAAGTCGCTTTAAAGCGTTATTTAAATTGCAATTAATATTTATATTGTGTGAGGACAGTTGGGGCACATTGATACACCCAACCTCGGGATAGTTTGATACGTATCAATGTGCTCCGCAAAACTTTTCTGTGTGGTATGTACCTACCTAAGTTAGTAAAATATAGTATTTGCATTTCTAATAAAGACAATGGTCCAAACATAAAAAAACGGAAAGAAATGACATAACCTGAAGTTACAAAACCCGATAGTCAAAAAAGGCACCAGCAGAACGTCTTCTCTATTTAATTTTAATAGACTTGTCTCCTTATTTAAATACCAGTTTTATTAATATATGTTATAAGAATATTTTAAGCTTGTTTTATTAACTAAAAGTTTATAATAAATACTGATTTTTGGCTATGATATGTATCAATGTACCCCGTCAGTGGGGCAGTTTGATATAAACTTCATTTTTTAGTAAATAGCTCTTAAATTGTTATTTTTAGATGAATTTAAAAGAACATTAGTAAATAATTTTGAGATGATTTATTATAATTTATATTTTGTAGGCATTTATTTGAGAAGCGAAACGGGCAAATTCATCAACAGTGTGAAGATTTGTATACATCAGCCGACTGCTTTGTCATACACCGACTTAATTCTACCAAATGTACTTCTCGGCGACGAAGCGTTTGCTTTAAATACAAACATGGTGAAATCGCTGCACGATCACACAAAAACAATATAAAACTATAGTACAATATTACAATGTCCACACACATTCTAAGAATAAACATCCAGATGAGAGTTCAGAAAATAATTCAAAAAATATGTAGGGGAGACCGGGGCTAGTTGGCCACAGGGTCGAGTTGATACATTCAATAGGTACCGATTCCGGTTTAGTATACTTTTGTATTTCGTCACTAGTGATTGCCATTAAATAAATATTAAGGAAAAACGATTCGTTGACTAATTTTTTGTTCGGGGCTACTTGACACAATATTTTTTTCAGCATTTACAGGAAATCAGGACTTATAAAACGAAAACAGCAAGAATAGATACTCAGCAAAGCGTGATGGAAGGCCTCAGTGTAAGGTCAGGAAGAAGTGTCTTTTAATTTATTTATTTTGCTTAATTTAAAATCTTAAATTGTTTCTAAGAACTCGAAGTATGTAACCTCTTTATTTTATTATTTTGCTTTATTTTAGTTTATGGCAATTAAGTGCCTTTTTGTTTCCAATACAAGAAGTGGTTTTGTTTTTTGTTAACATAACCTTCGTAAAAATTTAGTTTCGCATGACGTGGGTCAACTTACCCCATACCATAACGTAAGTGAACTTACCCCGGTACCATAAAATCGTATGTACCGTTTTCGAGATAGGTATGTCCAAAATTCGAAAGCATCGTTATTCGGTTTTTAGGCAAAAACTGGGTACGCCGTCATGTTAACCTCACCTACTTAAGCTCAAATATCAATTTTGGTTTCAGATAAATCAGACTGGTACGAAGATCTTATATGGGAAGTAGCATTAATATTGAGGCCACCGTGGAAACGGCTACAAACTTTTAGCCCACATACTCCAAATCCCAAGTTTGAACTAACGATTAGGCTATGTTCCTGACAGACAGACAGAAGGACAGATGGACAGACGGATAGAATTTGGCTAAACACTTTTTTGAGTTCCCAAATCATTGTAATTTCAGACTTGAATATAACATCTCGAGCTCGAAATCTTGTACGAATACAATTTCTTCCTCTTGCGACGTAATCGAGAATGTTGAAAATTGTTCTTTGAGCACATCAGTAGTGGCGGTGTTGCCAATTCCCTTAGATTACTCCTACAAGTACTTTAAAACCAGCTGCCAATCTGAACTCCTAAATCTTTGCCCGAGACTTTTCGTTTCCTCATACTTTTTCGTATCTTTAGAGCTTGGAATTACTGCCCAATGAGCCATAGCCAGTTTCCTTCAAAAAACCTCTGAAGCTCTAACAAAAACGTTATTTACAACAATCTTAAGAAATAATCTTGTCGACGAAAATTTATGTTACTGGTATTTGAATTAATTAATAATCTCGCTCCCACTTTTAAAGGAGACTTCTTTGAGGCGATTATTCCCTTTACCATTTGTAAAAGACTCTACCATCCATTAGGTAAGTAGATGGAACTTAAACTCAGTATATAGAAACTTGTGTACTCAATGCTCCTTTTCACGAGATACCTACTTGTAGTAAGTGCGTACTCATATCGTAATGTATTTTCTCCTTTGAATCGTTTCTTCCTTGTACATCGAGTAGGTACCGCTGCACTACACAGACACACCCGCCTCATTTTAAATTCCCTCTCTTGCCCTGAATGTTTATGAACTAATCGGGGACGGAAATTCACTGTGGGGACACTCAACTAAATCGCCTTGAATATCATTTTCAATAAACAGTGAATACAAATACGAATCAGTAATCGAACGTTGCATTAGTTTTTACGATTAATACCTTGGCCTCACACATGTACCTACGTTTCATGCATTCACAGCGGCAACGGCAATACGAGGCAATTTCGTTCTCGTTAACTTGAGTGGCTGACAGCGCGGATAACAATTGTGTTGTTGGCAACACGTCGCCCTTTGTCCCAAGCGACCAATTCGTTCAGATTAACACTGTCAGTCATAAGAAATGGAAAAAAAGAGAAGAGATACTAGGCAACAAGAAACAATTTCATCTCGTCACCTCATTACACGTTGTACAGGTAGTTGCCCCCGAAAATGCGCTCCACATAACGGCTGCAAATAAATTTTGAGAAAATAAAATTCAATTCACCGTAATTTCTTCAAAGACTTTCAGAATGGTTGAACGGTCCAAGACCACTGAAGCAGTAAACTTTTGGGGCTGCCAAGGCTTATCCCCTTCCCGATATAAGCTGGTGCCACCTGCAGCACCGATGTCGAAGGGAATTTAAGAAATGAAACAAAATGTTTAACACTCGCCTTTAACTTACCAAATTCACAAGTAGGTAGGTGGTCCGCAAAGAGTCCAAAACAAACCAAAGGGCAAATGATATTATTTTATTCGGAACGTCACACTCACACCCATAATCTGCCTACACATACTGGCAAATCGAGAACGAAACTGATGGACAGGGTGAAAGTTTCCCAAACGACACAGACCTAGTGAGTACTTTTCGGGTCACTTTTGTGCCCGAGGCCCTTGTGGATATGTGCCATTTGATAACAGGATATAGTTGTTGTCCATATCCCACTCTCAAATACGCACGTACCAAATAATTTTTTTTCCCTCGAACGGATTGTCTCCTAGTTTCCTCTGAGGGGACAAAAAGTCATGTATCAAAACACACTCAGAGTAGGTATATGAACAGATCCATATAGATTTGATGCCGAATGGGTCGGATGGGTCATCATCATCATGTTAACCAGAAACGTACTCGTATCGTCAATGGTATATCCCTTTCCGTCTCGGCTTGGGGGAAACATGAATAGCGAGCGGAGGCATAGAACTTGTATTGTATCTTCAGCCTCAAGTCGCATCATCATCATTTCGCGTCGTCTTCGTGAAGGGGATATTTGTAATCAGGCGTTGTGTGGAAATCCTCAATGAAGAATGGCTGAGATTTCAACTGGGGACAGTTTGCTCTCGGAGCTCGTCTTTACTTTTTCTATTTCTGACTGATTGAGGATGGTGGGGAATCGAAGATGGCTTTTCCTAGTACCAATAATAAAGTGGAATTCGATTCGCGCGAGAGTGGCTGTCTCTGTTGGCGGTCGGAGGTATGATGGATAAAAAGGGCTTAATGTTACTTATGGATTTTGGTAAGATGCCACATGGGTTTCATTGATATTGTATATGCCTGTTGGTCGGTGTTCATTATCGAAATCACATTAGGGGAAAAGGATTTCCGAAGCGTACGCGTCGGGCTGAGTGATGTCTTTCTATTAATCAGAAAACAGAAAACGATGCCAAGTATCTGATTTTTGAAGAATCATCAAGTTTATGAGTGAATTTATAGCGAGTAGGTATAGCAAGCAGTAAAAATGTATTTTAACTGTAGATCATATATTGGCAAAACGAGCGGAAAAGTAAATAGCACGCAATGAGATTGTACTTTTAGGGCGTACTTGTAGTTGTAAGTAATCGACGATGGGAAATGTTGTTTTTGGACATTTCGATTTTATAGGCTTTTCACACCAAGCCCCAAAATCGCGTTTTCCTCGAAAACTCGTCGATGCTTTCACACCGACCACCAACTCGTTTTCGTTTGACATTTCAATCAGCTGTGAGACACTAGTCTTTAAACTTCGGTGCAAACTTTTTTTGGTTCCAAATTTCGATCGCATTGGGTAATTAATAAACAAAATGAATTTAGTGCATTTAAAAACAATATAAGCCCATCAATTAATTGTGGAAAATGATTTTAATTTGTGAGTTGTGATATTTGTTATAGGTTAGCCATTTTACTGAAATTGCTGGATATTGCAAAAGGTGTGTTTGTTCCAACAACCCAACGATTGGAAGTCGTTTTCTCGGTGTTTTCGTGGAAAGCGAGTGCAAACGACTCGTTTTGAAAACTGAAATATGTATGGGGAAAACTTCTGTTTTCGATTAATTTTTGGTGTGTTTTGGCGAAGACCCGGATTTGGGCTTGAGCGGATGGGAATTAGGTTGGTATTTGAAACGATTTTGTCTTTGATTTGTCTTTAGAAAAGTTGTCTAGATAAGAGAGCAAAACTGAAAAAAAAAATCAGTGGGAAATTAAAGAACAAATGATTTAGAATGTAGGCATGTACCTAGTATGAGTATTTGTACTGAATTTGGAGGGAATTTTAATTTAAGTGAAAATCATTGGAAGCGATAGAGTGACCGCATATCTGCAGTATGTATTTTAAATTTTCAGCGATGTAGCACATTTTTTGTTAAGTGTGCGGCCGAGTCATCGAAAATTAGTATCGACCGCTTCATACGTTCCCGTGGTGGATAAATGAACAAGTTCCAATTCCATTCGTAAATGTTTTGATGGTATTTTAAGCCAATATAATTGCTCTTGAGATATCTCAAGTAGTTTTATTTAAAAAAAAAAGTTGTCAAGTCTTTAATGAAAGACCCTTTATAGTTCTGGGTTGGTTGGTTGGTTTAACGGAGCCTGAAATAAAGTGGGGGTGAAGGAAGTTAAGGGAGCTCAAAACCAGGCTGTGGAGTTGAAAAATTTGATAATCTTGTTGAAATGGATGCTTTGGATGGCCGAAAGGTCACCGTAAAAGGGATGACCTAGTGCACTGCGTCTGATGGTTTTGGCTAGGGCCGGACACTCATAAAGGAAATGGAACACTATTGCACTCTTGCTTGTGTCAGCGCAGCTACGGCAGTGGGTGTTATGGAGGATGCGAAGCTTAGCTGCGTGAGTTCCTAAAGTCCAATGGCCTGTACTAATTGGCGGTAATCTGGTAACATCTACATTCTACACACTACACGCGTTCTGGCTAAGGGGTATTGTTTGTTCTGGCATTATTGTAGATTGGCCAGATCTTCCTTGAAATAACACAGTTCGTCAGGTTCATCCATCTAGTCTCAGCCCTTGAGGTGAAGTGCAGGAGGATTTCTCTCTTTACATGTCCCAGCGGAGGGGAGACTTCCTCGGTATGAGACACGCACAGAGCAGAACAACGTCTGGCAAGCTCATCGGCTTTCTCATTCCCCTCAATTTTTGAAGTTTCTGACTTTATAATTGATAGAGAAGATAGATGGGGTCGAAAACCGCCTGAGTTTGTTCCTGTAAATGGGGTGCAGTGCCACAACTTGGATGAGCATACCGTGCTCTTTGATTCTTAACAAAAACTTATGAGTCTTCAGTTTGGTTGCAACTATTTCTGAGCCTTATAAAATTGTATCCACATGGGGCGACCATTCGTCGAAAACCGTTTTCTTTGCTATAGCGGCCTGTGTGCACTTTTGTAGTCTTCAGCTTATTTCCCAGCTTCTTCTGGTTGTCCATTTTATTGCATTATCGTAGCCAATTCAAGTTTTAATCACCAAAAGCTTTGAAGTGGGATTGTGAATTTGTTTGGGATTATTGATTTAGGTAGTATAACTTGCTGCTGAGTATTGAACCCTGGAAAGATATTTTAGAGGCCTTCTCAAGACTGTTATGCTCTCAGACCTTTGTTATATTTTCGCAAAAGGTTAAAGGTGTTACTGCGTTAGTTTAGGGATTTAATTAGGGAGACAATTGTAAGACGTCCACGTAGTACAATCCATTCTCTTGTCAAAATCTAAAAATCTTCGACCAACATAATTAATAATAAGCCTTCAAATACATAGTGCAACTGAGTCAATTACATTTTAAAAAGGTAGAACAATGCGGCTATTTGTATACATTTTTTATACAGTACCTTTCACTAAAGTAAGGATCACCAAAGTCACCGCATTCTTTTGTTGTACCAATGTCACTTCCATGTCTTAAATAGAGTCTGCAGGTATTACTACATCAACATCAGCAACAAGGTCATTCAATGCAAAAAATAAAGCTTCAAAAGCTCACTCACATAAATGCAAAAACCAATTACGCCGCTGTCGATGCGGCACAAAAAACTTACAAGAAATCTACTGAAAATCTTAATCACTTAAGTTCCATTGTCCTAGGCTTAGGCACCCTCATCCAACTTTGAACCCATCCAATCCACTTACTGATGTGGCTACTATTACTGCAAGCACCGTGACATTCAAAACTGTTGACCTATATCAATGCGTTTCACAAAAATTGAAGTACTCAACTTCTTGCATTACTTTTTATAGCTTTTATATGCGAGTAGATATATTTGACTTCTGCTTTTCTATTATTTTATAATTTTTGTTCTTCCTACCGCACTTTCTTCGTGCTTCGGCTAGTGGCCTTGGTTTTATCCTCAGTCTCACAAATGGTTGGGTCTTTGTTTCTCCCTTTCACCCTTTCGCTCCAGTCTACACCGACCGGTTTTCATCGGTTTGTTTTTTAAATTTGCTTTTTTTTTTTGTCATCCAATGGAATTCATAGCAATTTTTAATTAGTTTCCAAGGAGGGCAGTATTCTTTTTTTTTTGTTTAAGTGGTAGCGTCATATAGCTGGCTTGGGTGTCCGCGAAATACGACGACGCAGCTCTTTTCGTATTCATTGCTAACCGTAGGGCAGAATATACAGAAAGAGTTAAGCAGTTGGGATATCCACGCTTGTGTTGGTGATGCTGATAATGTGCCTGCAACCCCTACCACAGTGGGATGCTCTCTTTATTGAGGAAGGTCGCGCTTAAATGCTAATGCCGTTGAAAAGCTAAGCAATTATAGTTGATAAGAGTGTGTGGTGGTGGCTCCTTGTGGCACAGAGTAAGATATGAATACGAGACATTTTAACAGAAAATTCAAGTGTCCTAAGAATATAGTTTTGACCTGAATACATATTATTTGCCAATGAAATTTAATACGATCGTCGAAGGTAGATGAATCAACTAATTTTGATAGTAAATTAGCAAGCTCTACGAGTCTATCAAATATTTTAATACTTTTCGAACCACTTTTTATAATATTTGGATTTTGTATCTGTCTAATACTTGTAAAACTAATAAACATTTAATTAGTCATCAAAAATTAGTTTGGAAGATGTAATAGCCTGTTCAAACGTTGTATCAGGTATGCACCAACATATGTTTCCTTAGCTCTCATAGCATCTTCAAGAATTTAGAAAGTAGACTTACCTACATAGTTCACACCATTTGCAAGAAAACTTTGCCCGAAAATATAAAACTGAAAGTCTCACAATGGTATCTTTGGATTAGATTAGCTGGCTATCTTGAAAGACACGCTATAGGACCATATAAATTGAAAACTTATTGTGTAGTACAAGTTTCCTTTAAGAAGCTGTGACCATTTCCACGTTGGTCCCAAGAGTGCCCGACGACCGTCACACCCATTTATTTTTTTTTTTGTTGGAAAGACGTAGGATAGATATAGGTACCCTCGTTTAAAGCCTTTGACAGCCTGTCTGAAGAAAAGAGACTATTGGGGGCAGACACGGGTGATTGAAGAAATCACTTAATGTTTTTGACTTTTAAAGCACCTCAAACAGGAACTGGAATGAAATTGTGCCTTACCTACTAATAACAAATTTAAGTTTCGACTTTATATTTACGGAAGCAAGATTTGTATGGAAAATAAAGCTAATTTGGTTTAATTAACTTTTCCACAATTAATCGAACGAAACATGAATTCAATTTTAGGAAATATAAATTTTTAAGCGTACATTTACACGGCTTTTTAGGCTACCTGCATGCCAGATAAAGGTGACATCCTCAGTGCAAAAATACGAGCATAAATGTCGTTAGTCTTTCCAAGTAGGGTACCTATATTTCGGAAATTAATGTCGCAGAGGTTAATATGATACATCGACAATCTACGGGCTTGAAATATTCATATGTAGATGGCCAGGCTAACTCGTACTGAACTGAATGTTAGTCGCCAAAAAAGATTTGTAATGTGATGAGAAAAAAATCATAAAACTTTTAGTCTCTACAGTGACTTCTACAAACTACAACAGTTTGCACATGTAGTCATATCCAAAACACCGTTATTGGCTTACAGTTGGAGTTCATAAAATGGGCATGACAATCACTGTCGCACAGCGTGTGTGCGATATGTTGCACGTGCGTCTAAACACATCCCGACTTGAAATTGAATCCGAGAATGTTATGACGGTAACACCCGCATGTAATCTTAAGACCATCAGTCAAGTCTAAATGTGACCATTCAAATCCGTCTCAGTTAAGGGCATAATAATTAACTACATATTATGTCCCCGGTAATTAATCATTTGAATCTATATCCAAATCAAAAAAAAAAAAAATAAATAACCAACCAACTCCAAGCTTCCATTCCAGCAATACCCATATAGTTCACAAAACCTAATTAATTTTCTTCAGTGTTACCGCGAAACTTTGTTAATCCTTCCGCAATCCTCTTTTGCGAATTTCCCCCATCGATTTCCATCGCAACGATTCCCATTCAAAATCCATACAGTATATTAACAAAATTCATGGAAAATCCTTCTGACTTAACCGCCCGGGCGTTCGCCTCCCGCGGGTCTACGCAACAGCTATATTAGCGACCGACAGTTCGGTCTTTTGTTCTATGATATCGAACGATAGTTTGTTAGCTGCATTTGGCCTCGTATTTTCCTAACAAAAGCCGCGTTCCCATTTCGCTGTATGTTTATACAACTTTAGCACGGGGATATGTGTGTGCATTCGTGCACAAATAAACTGTAATCACCATTTCGGGTTGATCCTCCGGCATTACCACCAGGACAGCCACCATCGCCATGACCACCGGCAATCGGCAGCAGTATCCCGGCTGGTATGGCATCAGCATCACCAGTCAATTGAGTTATGGCAGAAGGATAATTCAGTTTTTCGCGTTCATATTCGTTTAAGCCACGCGGCGAGTGCACTGAGCTGCAGAACAACTATATTCCAGTTTGCCGTTCCATTTTATGAGTTTTGCAATCGCAATTTTGATCGGCTTGCCATCGACCAAAAGCGTTTATTGGCTTCATTTGGCCAGAACGAGTCACAGATATCCTACGACCACATTTTCGAATAGTACTGGAGCTATGGGTCGCCGTTCTCGTACATACGAGTATATGGACTTGTGTGTTTCGCTAGAATTCGCATTGCAAACGTAAATAGAACAATAATTCAATTAAATTCCAACGAGCACATCCTGTTGCCTCATCCGCAGCCATTCTTATGCGGAATATTCGTAGAGGTTACATTATGGTCCCTCTACAGATTCACCTATATACGAGTTCCTCCCTACATTATAGGCACACAAAACAGCTTGGGTCCCGATGGGAGCGATACTCCTTCCGTCTTCAGACTTAATGAACGTCAAGCGACAGACATACGAGTATGCAATGTACATTTGTGTTGAAGATTTCCGTCATTTGCACTGGAAATTGGATGTATTCCTGATGACGGTCTCTATAGACATGAAACAATATAATCTGAAGCGAATGCTGAACAGAACAAAGATGACATTCATCAACAGAAGTAATTGCTGGTGCGTTTACAGAAGAATCTCGCATGTGCATCTCGGTTAATCAGCGCCTTGTGATATGCTTGGAATAACTATGTTCGGGATCTGTCAGCGAACAGGGCGGATTATCTCCACTATCAGAATACAGCCGAGTGCTTGAATTCTGCCTGATGCATTCAAAATATTTGATCTACGTGTGTCGAGCTGCCGGTGAAATTTAATTAAAACACGCAGCGGCGCAGTTTGGGTGTGGTGGTATTTCGATGAAATCGGTCGCTACTCGGTGGGGAGCAAATTGAGTTTACTAAAACAGAATGTGCGATTTTCCTTTTTGTGGGGACGTAAAAAATATAACGTGAGCATGAGAACTACTAATGCATTGCATACTGGGAAAGGCTGTCGTTTAATTAATTTTTTGAGTGCTCAATTTTTGATAACATATGGCAGTATTTTACGAATGAAGTTAGTACCTACTTACTTTCATATTTGAGGAAAAGTAAAAAGTATAAAAGCCCTCGACTATTTTCGTAGTTAGAATGCTGAAGGTAGAGATGCCACTAATATTCGGCTGCTGTTCGGCGTTCTACCTGCTTGGCCGCAAGAACTCATGTGAATAACTCAAAAACATTTAGATAAAAATTATAAAAATTGTTACTATTCTTCGTTGACCTTTCCGACGAAAGGAAACACTTTTTTAATTGCACTGATTTGGTGGAGATTAGCTTAGAGATAAAAAAAGATAGAATTGCCTACCAATCGACCAGCATTCTGTTAACAATTTCTTGAATCAACTTGTAAGTTAGTTGCAGTTCCTTTTTAAGATATGCAATATTTATCTCATTTACCAGACTGACATCATTTTTTACGGGTTTAGGTAGATATAAAAATTTCGATCCAGATTACCTCAGATTCCAATCTAACTATTTCCTTAAAGTTAATTTGTTGTCAAAGGTCGCGTTTAATATGTTTTATTGCTAAGGGCCGTTATAAATAACTGAAGCATATCGATATCGATGTGTTTCAATCAAACCGCAATGATTGATGTTCGGCCAACCTTCCGCTTTTTCACTAAAATGCAAAGCGGAAGGTTTGCTCACACGTGAGCACACCACATAAATACATGTGAGAAACACGGGAATTCAAGATTGTTGCGACAAATAACCACCGATTAACCTTGCGACTGATAGTTTGAAATTGAGGGAAAATTGAAGAAATGGCAAATCGTTCTGAAGAAACAGAATCCGGGAAATGCGAATGTTTGCCTTTGAATTTCCCCTCAATAATTCGTTGCTTGCATGATTTATTTGACTTGAAATTTTCCATATTCAAATCTAACGGTATCCGTTACAAAGTTTCGATTGATTGAGGTTGCGCAACAAAATTATAACTGATGCGACTCTTAATTTCAAATTGTTTAGCGGTAAGCCCGAAACATCTAAACAATCAAAATATTCAAAATTTTAAATATGTTCTGTTGTATTTGAAGTGACAGTACCGTTTTTCCATCCAGTTTATTTTTTTCGAAGTGTTCTCCATACAAACCTCTATCCCCAATCTCATCCCCTTACAGTTTGCACGACAAAAAGAAGCATACCTATGTCCTTGCGTAGGCCAATACGAATCTAACGTGAAAATAGGAAGATCGGTTCCCGAGGTATGTGTGCACATAATGGCCGTCTCTTTAATATACTTACACCCATAGCTGGTTTTGCCCGTGACTTTCGTATTAAGTCCACTAATAATTTTAACTATGCAAAGTTGGTGTTTGATTTTAATTTATTTTTTTTTTAATGGCAGCTGCCACAACCCGTTTTCCCAATCCCGCTTTGTTTTACAAAGTGCCATCTACATATCAGGTCCAAAACTATCCTATAACCGGAACCAACACAAATTTTCATTGATATAGGTTGAGTGGCTTTGGAGATCGACAACAGTGCCACCTATCGGGTCCAAAAGTATCCTATCTTGCGGACTACCGTACTTTTACATGCCTGAACATTTTTATTTGAAAGTTTTAAAATTGGGAGTAGCTATTTAAGGGATAGGAAGTAAAAAGGGTATGGATTGACTCTAAACGAAAAATTTTTAACTTTAACAGCCAAGAAGAAAAATAACCACACCTATCAACTTGGTTGGTAAGCCTCCTCCACACCGGTACCGAAGCGGTGTTATGGTACCTTTGAGCTGCCCTCCCCATAACCCTTCTCAAGAATGAGCAGAGTGCCATGATTGTTTCTCGCTTATTTTTCGTAACAAACCCTACGTGAAAACTCAAAACGCTCAACAACTCCTGTTGCTTGTCATCATTGTCAACTCAATCATTCCTACATTTCAACTTACTCACACATACTAATGCAAGGATCTTGAAAATGCTTGACAAACAAAAATGATGGATTCAAACACCATCAAAAAAATCAACGTACATATCTACTCCATTTCAAAAAGTCACTTAATGTAACATAGTAAACAAAAACAAACTAGTTATTAGGTCGACATATTTAAAAAACACAACAACAATTTGCGTGGAAAATAATTAAAATAATTGACAACAACAATTGCTTTTAAAATTTAAAAATATTTGTTATTTTTTGTTTTGGAAGTGTCACTACTGGATTTCTATTAAATTTTTTTTTTTCAAAGTGCTTTTCCCCATGGAAAACAAAATGTGTGCCCACGACGCCACCTGTTTAGAATTTTCCGACTTTTCTTTTTTCCAAAACCATCCCTGATTCAAGACGAACAAAATAAAACAAAAATCATTCAGATTGATTTAGCAGTTCTCGAGCCTTTACCCGACTAACGCACAGCAATTGATTTTTATGTATATAGAATAGATATTTTTTGATTAAGTTTTGCTTATCTCGGGTTCGATACTATTAAGAGCAACTGCAACCCGGGTGTCAGCACTACAATAACAGTATACCCTGCACAATAAAATTGCACAGTGGAAAAAGAATCTACCAAAGGCTGCAGTCTGGGGGTTAACGTTAAGTATAATGCAAACGGCCTAGATGTTGAATTTCTTTAAAAGTTAACTTCCTTTCTAGATCCGATGGCATTCTTTAAGCATCATAACTTATATGGACCTTTTTTATATTAAATATCTCGTCCCCGCTGTCTTTCCCGGGTGGAAAATGTTGACGGACATTTGAAATGCAACCAAAGGTGGCCCACATCAACAACTTCATTAACAAACAATATGCGATAGATCTGCATGAAGTGTCTTCAAAACACAAATTTTAAGCAGTTTGACATCTTAAAAGCATTCGAAAGCAACATCTCTGCGTCTGTCTTCCCAGTTTTCGCTGTCAAACACGACGCATGGAAACGTGACAGAGTGACCTAATTTCACCAAAGATATAGCGCACACAATGCTAAATGAATGAACGCTGCTTCAATTGCCGTCGTCTTAATGAGGTCGCTGGCTACATTAGTGCCGCTGCTTTTATGATGACATGCTCCGTTCACCCCATTTTATATATTTCAACTTCAAAAGCCGACTGCCTTCCACAATAGCATGCTATCCACACTCTAGATGACAATTATAATGATGATGGAACTTGTGCAGTTTCTTTTTTTTTCTTTTCTCAGAGATGCGTTTTGCGTGTGCTCTCAATTAATATCCGTCACGTCCGTGCACTTAACGATTTCACTTTCTTCTGTCATCGGTTCAGTGTACTCGTACGTATATGTACGTTTACCTACCCCTATATGAATTTGTAGAGACTATCAGCAAATTAACCCTATTGGCCGCCAGACATACTCCTACACCCAGAGCAATGTTCTTCTGCTTTCCAAGGGGACAAATAAATTGAAGGACATTATTTATTTTCCTTAGTAGTAATATGACGTTCCTGGAACGGACTTGAGAGCCTTAACCTCGTGAACACCAAGGCCTGTCAAGTTCATGTCATAACCAACTGAGTTGGATGATGGCTTAAATTGCATTTGCACTACCGCATTTACAAACATTCATCAGGATGTCGGCCATCTGCAAATATTCCTACATATATTCTGTGGGTCAATCTACCCGTTTCCGTTGGGGTCTTAAAACAAAAACCGCCCGGAAGTCGAGGGAGCTTGGCATGTTTCTTCGATTCTAAATCAACCCGCGTACATGCAAACTTGTGCTTGTCCAGCGTTGTCAGGGGGTTGGGACGGAATAAACTAAACAACTGGGTCGTGGATACCTTCAACCACCGAGCGATGTGGCCTGCCAGTGGGATAGGACTAGGAAGAATCAAAACAAAGAGATGGATGCAGAAATGCAACTTTTTTTGTTGTTGTTTTGTCGCGGGGGTAAAAATAAATTAAATTACAACTCTGTGAATATGGATGCCCGGATGATGTACTGAGTTCTGGTGCTGCTGTTGCACCACAGTGTCGGTGTGGTTTCAATGTTTTGTCACTGTCATGACATCGAGGGACTTCTCACTGCGCGTCCAAATGTAAATGCTGGGGATAGATATTTTGCACCAGTATTCCCTGGGCGTGCATACAAAATTTAATGCAAAAAGAAAAGCACTGGACTGTGTGGAGTTTTGCATAAAAGAGTTTCCACACTTGTGAGTGACATTGATATTTATAATATCAACACAAAAAAAATATTTCCAAAATATTTTCAGAAAAATGTAAAAATGGTGCTAACCAACAAGAGGACCTTTCGAATTATTTTTTCAAAACAAGTGATGAGGGCGAGGACGATGCAGCACAGTAGCGTACGTACTATGTAAATATGTAGGTTGGTGGAAAAATGTTTGCTTTGAATGGAAATTGAATTATTTGTGACGAACAGAATATCCTAGCAAAACGAAGCTTAAGTGGTTTGAAAGTTTGACATCAGCAGCTGCACAGACAGTGTTCACCCAAGTTTTTTACAGCGTAATTTCGTTTATTTTCAGCTTAAAAAATCTACAACGAATTTCCTTTATTCTCGTAATAGGTAGGTACCTACATTTAAATTAATTTTCTTACCTAAGGTAGGTATTCTTATTAGGTACTTAAAGTAATGCACAGTATAATGTGATCCCAAGTAACAATTTTACTTCGGTAAGGCGCTATCGAGGCTATTTCCCCTCCCGCAATATTAACTTCATAAGACCTATAAGAAACAAATTTGGCGCACTTTATACAGGTAGGGCATTACCGAAACCTTATAGAGGCCTTATAGAAACTTTATAGAAACCTTATAGAAACCTTATAGAAGCTTTACAAAAGCACAAAATATGAAAAGAAAAATATATTTTTTTTTATTCTTCTACTTTTTCAATTTCTTATTTTGTTTTTCGTATTAATAAACATTATCTATCTACTATAATTGACTCTTTGCAATTTTCGTTCAGTAAATACTCCCCGTATATAATTTATATTTTACTTACAACGGGTCGCACTGAGAATCGAACATGAGTCCTGCTGCGTAGTACTCCAATACACTACCCCTAGGCTAATTCGTCATAATAATGTAGCAGTGGTAAATCTCAACTACCTACTTGATACATTTCAGAATTTCGTTACGACTTCCAATCGCAAGTCTTTAATTGCATGACATTTCATTGCTTATATATAATGCCTTCTGGGGAAGCTCTAACGAAGCTTCTACTTCCAACTACAAGCTTTACCGAAACAATACACTTTCTGCCGTTTGAAAGCAGAAAAAAAAAGAACCAGGAAATGCATCCCAGGAAAACGTGGAAATGTGACAGATCGGAAGATCTATTTATTTTTTTAAAGGAAAAATATATTTTAGGCTGCATACGCATTTTTGGATTTACACATAACTTGCAACCTAAGACGGCGATAATAAACAGTCATTATCTTAGTGGGCGCAGTGGCTTAGTGGTTAGTGTGTTGGACTACTAAGCGAGGGGTCCAGGTTCGAATCCCGCAAAAACCCAAATTCCAACTCAGGGTTTTTTCACTGCTCCACCTCTCGCGAACGTCTGACAAACATCCGAGAGTATAACTGTCATGAAAGAGCTTCTCAATCGGCAAGTTTGGAACCGGCATAAAACTGTAGATCCCTTCCATTCTTCCAAAAATGAAAAACTCACACAAAACGAATGGTTGCGAGAAGCTAGGCCCTGGGTCCCTACAGACCTGTTGCGCCAACTATTATTATTATTATCTTAGTCTGTCATGCGGTCAGCAATTGTTATTAAATTCTTAGGCAAAAACATAATTTATTCTTCATAACATTCAAAACCTAAAAACCGAAAATCTCAAGAAACTTTCGATATATCTACCTACCGTATTAGTAGTTTGTTTGAAAGCAGGGGTAGGAAATTTCTACGCATCTTATCCCTACACCAAAGAATCGCAATCGTAGGTTAGGCTAGGTTATAGGTTTTGTTTCGGAAGAGAACTTATCATATCTACAATGAGACATAAAAGCAAAAGTTAGACAGAAGAAGTCAAAAACCTATCTAGTTACCGAGAACGGTTAACGTTAATGTACTTATGAAGTGGTGCGATGAACTTCGAGCGAAATGTAGGCGTCGGTCGTTCTTGTAGAACTTATGGTTGTGTGCTCAAAAACTACATAATGTACATTTTTGAACACAATCCTATATTTCCATATTCCTATTGTGATTATTTCTGCTATAATGTCCAGTCCATATAGACGAGAAAGTTCCTTGGTAACAGGGAAAAGTACCAAGCACATTTTGCAAAAAGTTATTTTGTATAATTGTATAATCCACCATTGGATATAACCATAATCTTTCTTTTCTCCAAGGAATCGTATGAACGTTTAGGGTAACTCAAGGAAGTTTTGCCCCAAAGAGCTCCGGAGCAAGCTGCTCTTAAAAGAAACAATTATTATCAAATTAAATTTATATGAAATTGCAATCCTTTGTATGACTCTTCATTGTCATTGGTGATTCAAAAAATATTTTCACTTCAGAAATCATTGGAAAGTAATACTTAGTTTTAACCATAATCAAAATCCAAGTTTTTCAACTGTCTTTCTCTCTGGTAAATATCTTGAAGAGTCTATGCGCCGTACTAGTAACCAATTTTAGTTTCGACTTTAAATATACGGAAGCTCACAATTGCGAAATTTGTATGGAAAATATAGCCACTGTGAACTACTTAAATTTAGATTCGAAACTAAAATTGCTATAATATTGTAAATACCACTAATACTGAATTAAAGTGGCACTGCCAGTTTGCAGTCTGACAATTGGTTTATCAAATAAAACTGCCTGAAGTTAGTATACATACTGGCAAAAGCACTTAGAATAGTCATATAAATGTTCTCACTTTGATGATGAAAAAAAATAAATAAATAAAAGTAAACAAATAAACCATACAGCCAAATTCCATCCAAATGGTTGGTTTGTTGGTTTGGGCCCATTTTATTCACTCGAAGTTGAACACAACTTCGGGATTTTTATATGGAAAACTTCCAAAGTTGTGTTGAACTTAGAGTGAATAAAATGGGCCTTAGGTGGCTGAAATTGCCTGATGCTGATGCCTGGTTAGGGAAAGACACAAGTAACGTACTGAGCGCCGTTTTGATACGTGGGTAAAGCTGGGACCGCCACATTGGAATTTCGCCAAACAAAGTTCATGGGAATTAGTTGCTATTTAATTGCTATTTAATTGCTCTATTCCTGATTTAGTTGCTCTTCGGGAAGTGGGAGATTTTGTGGCGGTCCTAGCTTACCGGTAAAGCTGGAACCGCCACATTGACTTTTGAAGGATTTTTTTCACGCATACCTATCACTGATTTAATTGCTCTGGGGAAATGTTGTTTTTTTTTTGATCGGACAAGCCGTTCGCACACAATTTCAAATTTACGTTTTTTTGTAACGGTCAGTTCGCTATAAAACTCTTTTGGTTTTCAAGGAAAAGCAACAAAATTATGAAAAAATTAATAAAAAATGAACCTATACGAATTTTAAAGCGCAACATATCTTAAAAGAAGTGTACATTTGTAGGCTACTACTGCAATAAATCAAATATTTTGTTGCTCTTCTCTAAATGGGGAAAAAAAAGGTAAGATAAACATACCAAAAACAAAAATTTTGAAAAATAAAAAAATATAGTTATCGTTCGAATTTAATTAAGCCACATAGATCACAAGAAGCTCCTATTCATTACCTATCAACTCAAATAATAAAATAAATCGTATCTCTTCTCTAAATGTGTCAAAAAAAAAAATAAGTTCATTTTCGGACCACAAAAGTACGCTAATAATAATAAAATAAAAATTTTGAAACAGTTGAAAGTCATATATGTCGTTTGAATCCTACTATGCCACATAGCTTATTGGAAGCATGTATTCATTGGCTATCAACCCATATACTCAAATAATTAGTTGCTCTTCGATAAATATGTCAAAAGTCAAAAAGTTCACTTTGCCAAAGAAAGCCAAAGATACCCCTAGTACAAGAAAAAAGTTCGGAAATTTGAAAAAAACTGATATATCCCGTTCGAATCCTACTATGCCACATAGCTCATTAGAAGCGTGTATTCATTAGCTATCAACCTATATACTCAAATAATTAGTTGCTCTTCGATAAATAGGTTAAAAGTCAAAAAGTTCACGTTACCAAAGAAAGCCAAAGATACCCCTAGTACAAAAAAAAAAGTTCGGAAATTTGAAAAAACTGATATATCCCGTTCGAATCCTACTATGACACATAGCACATTAGAAGCATGTATTCATTGGCTATCAACCCACATACTCAAATAATTAGTTGCTCTTCGATAAATATGTCAAAAGTCAAAAATATTAACAAATCTCATTTCTTCGGAAATCCAGTTCGCAAATCCAACTCTTTTGTTTTCCTATGGAAAATTTGAGCAAACTCATATATCGCGTACGAATCCTACTATGCCACATAGCTCATTAGAAGCGTGTATTCATTGGCTATCAACCCATATACTCAAATAATTAGTTGCTCTTCGATAAATATGTCAAAAGTCAAAAAGTTCACATTGCCAAAGAAAGCCAAAGATACCCCTAGTACAAGAAAAAAGTTCGGAAATTTGAAAAAAAACTGATATATCCCGTTCGAATCCTACTATGCCACATAGCTCATTAGAAGCGTGTATTCATTAGCTATCAACCTATATACTCAAATAATTAGTTGCTCTTCGATAAATAGGTTAAAAGTCAAAAAGTTCACGTTACCAAAGAAAGCCAAAGATACCCCTAGTACAAAAAAAAAAGTTCGGAAATTTGAAAAAAACTGATATATCCCGTTCGAATCCTACTATGACACATAGCACATTAGAAGCATGTATTCATTGGCTATCAACCCACATACTCAAATAATTAGTTGCTCTTCGATAAATATGTCAAAAGTCAAAAATATTAACAAATCTCATTTCTTCGGAAATCCAGTTCGCAAATCCAACTCTTTTGTTTTCCTATGGAAAATTTGAGCAAACTCATATATCGCGTACGAATCCTACTATGCCACATAGCTCATTAGAAGCGTGTATTCATTGGCTATCAACCCATATACTCAAATAATTAGTTGCTCTTCGATAAATATGTCAAAAGTCAAAAAGTTCACATTGCCAAAGAAAGCCAAAGATACCCCTAGTACAAGAAAAAAGTTCGGAAATTTGAAAAAACTGATATATCCCGTTCGTATCCTACTATGCCACATAGCTCATTGGAAGCGTGTATTCATTAGCTATCAACCTATATACTCAAATAATTAGTTGCTCTTCGATAAATGTTATAAAAATCAAAAAGTAAATTTTGCCAAAAAATGGCAAACAGATAGATACAAAAATCTATATACCGTTCAAATCACACTATTTTTAATTTTCTATAGAAAGCTTTAAGAAAGGATTTAACTCTCAATCGCTCGTCAATAGATCAATAAATATTAATTGAATTAATTAGACGTTTGTGTCAAAATGATACAGAATTTTTGAAAAAATATTTGGCAACCCACAACTTATGCAACACATTTGGAATGTCGTAAATCGTTGCCTACCAATTTGCATAAATCCTGAAAGTCTGTTATTATCCTTCAGCAATTTTCCCTAACTGAACGTATGCATTGATTTTAGCTTCGAAATATCAATGTGTACATGTACCAGCTGAGTAAAAATGGTTCGGGTACAAGTCATCCCTGGACAATTCCCTCCAGCCAATTTTCCCACCTACCGTTTTCTACATCTGAACTCCGCAACTGACAGCCAACAATCACATCGCTTACCTTTAGTGGACAGTGCTACCAATCAACTAGTATTATGTTAAGTGTTAAAGTTTCTCTAAAGTCAGATGGGTACCTACCTGTATCTAATGCTGGTTTGAAGATAATAAGGTTTGGAAATGCTTATTGTTTGTTGTACCTGAATGGAGTTACAAGATTTCAAGACTGTAAATAGCTATATAACTAATTTAAATATGAAGCTAAGACAAAAAGTTTTTTGTGAAAAAATTAATTGAAATCAGCTTCAGAGAATTTAAGAAAATAAAAGTTAAAAACTGGCGCGAATTCTTAACGTTAGAGAATTCAAGAAAATAAAAGAAAAAATTCGTAAAAATATTTATCCATCGTTGTGTATCCGTGTTCGTAAGTGAATATAAATTACTATTCATATATGAGCGCGAAATATGCGAATTACGAATAAATCAATTTAACTGGGCTCTAATCGCGTAAGCACAAAACGATCGAACGACATCGTCTCGACGATACTTCAACTTCGTGTAACAACCAAACAACGATAATCGTCCTAACGATTGGACGATTATCGTTTTTTGTTGCTTCACGTTACTAATTCAAGCGTCAAATACCCTCGTCGAAACGATTCGATTGAACGACAGCTATTTTGCAGTCGCTTCATCGTTTTTGGTCCATATTTTCAGTTTTGAATAGGGAATTTCAGTTTTGGAGAAAAGTATAGCAAAATATTTAAAGGAAAACACACTTATGTTCTCTTTGGAGGTGACTCGCTCTTATCCGAGTTGTGAAAGAATGAAATCCTTGCAAAAAAAAGAAATGGGTTGAGTTTTGTTTTGTATTTTTTGTCTTGCAACTGGATCCTAAGCAATAAAAATTATCATCTGTTCCAAAAAATGCAAGAAATTTATTGGCGTTTTGATTGATTTAATAAATACAAATCTATATTTCGAAAAACAATAATTCTTCTGGCCTACCACACCTGTGCACACTTTAGCATATTCCATTGGGCTATGGTTGGTTCCTACACACTTTTGGCTATCTGCGTATACGCGTACCTACACTTTCACTTCACATTTCACTTGCCTTATTCCTTACTACCTCTCCATCTACATTAAATGCCTTATTCACTCGAAGTGAATAAAATGGGCCAAAATCAATGTCAATCAATAAAAAAACACAGAAAAATAAACAAATTCAAGAAAAAAACTATTTCCATACATTTTTTTGATTTTTTAGCTGTCAGAGTTTGTTTACAGTCATGTTCAAACTGTTCAAAATGAAAACGATGAACGATTCGATTGAACGATCCGACGATAATGTTATATGAAGCAAACTAAAAACGATATCGTTGTGTTCAATCGTTTCGACGACTATCGTTTCAAAAGTTACGCGATGAGAGCCCTGTATTTATGATTTAAAAATTGCTGTGTTTTTTTCTGCCACAATAGTATTACATAATATTTAATTATTCTACCATCTAATCTAAAAAAAAAGCTGTGTCTCTATTGTTTTAAAATAGCTAAATTTGCAATTATATACATCAATTTTCCCGCGAATTATTGAAAATTCTTGTACATAAAACAGTCGCGATCCCCAAACCCACGAATGAAAAAATCCTTCGAACTTAACCCTCAACAATGAAACTAATTCGCGGGTACCTGAGACTAAAAAAGTTTTCATGTGAATGAAATGTCAGAATCTATGAATATTCGCTTGTGCGCAGTTCGTTTTCATGTGAATATAATTTAACCTGGGCTCTCATCGCGTAATTTATCAAACGATAGTCGTCGAAACGATTGAACAGAACGATATCGTTTTCAGTTTGCTTCATGTTACATCATCGTCGTATCGTTCAATCGAATCGTTCATCGTTTTCATTTTGAACAGTTTGAACATGACTGTAAACAAACTCTGACAGCTAAAAAATCAAAAAAATTTATGGAAATAGGTTTATTTTCTTGAATTTGTTTATTTTTCTGTTTTTTTATTGATTGACATGGATTTAGCCATTTAATGCAGATGGAGAGGTACCTAGTAAGGAATAAGGCAAGTGAAATGTTAAGTGAAAGTGTACGCGTATACGCAGATAGCCAAAAGTGTGTAGGAACCAACCATAGCCCAATGGAATGTGCTAAAGTGTGCACAGGTGTGGTAGGGCAGAAGAATTATTGTTTTTCGAAATATAGATTTGCATTTATTTAATCAATCAAAACGCCAATAAATTTCCTGCATTTTTTGGAACAGATGAGAATTTTTATTGCTTACAAAACAAAACTCAACCCATTTCTTTTTTTGCAACGATTACATTCTTTCACAACTCGGATAAGAGCGAGTCCTCCAAAGAGAACATAGGTGTGTTTTCCTTTAAATATTTCTTTTCTACAAAACTGAAATTCCCTATTCAAAACAGAAAATATGGACCAAAAACGATGAAACGATTGCAAAATAGCTGTCGTTCAATCGAATCGTTTCGACGAGGGTATTTGACGCTTGAATTAGTAGCGTGAATCAACAAAAAACGATGATCGTCCAATCGTTTCGACTATTATCATTTTTGGTTGTTACACGAAGTAGAAGTAGCTATCGTCGAGACGATAGCGTTCGATCGTTTTGTGCTTACGCGATTAGAGCCCTGGCTTTGTAGCATCTACTCCATATTACAAAATGGTTTCCAAAAGCAAAAAGCCACCATGAACACACATTGACTTATAATATGCTAGGTAGCACTTTTTTTCTACATTAAATACCATAGACTACAACCCGAACGATAAGAGTGAGAAAATAAGGTTCAATTGTGGATTTGTGATATAGATGCCGCTAGGTGCAAAACTTGTGTGGGTTTAAAATAATGGAGTTTGCCTTTTTGAATCTGAGTTCGTTTTACTTTTAACCCAATATTTTATTATTTTCTTTTACTGAGTAACAACAAGTGAAGTAAGTAGGTAAAAAAACAGATGCAGGAAATCAGTTGCAATCGTGTTGAATTAGAGCACAGCAGCAGTTTATGACAGATCGAAATATCGAAAAGATTTCTTACAAATCAGCAATAAAATGTGTACGTTAATAGTTATCTTAGTGACTTGCAGATGGCGTCGTCAAATATTTGAAATTCTTTACATAAAGGTTGCCACACTTGGCTGAGAATGTAAATTAATTGAAAAACTATCAAATTACATTTTTCAGCTTCCGGCATCTTTTGTTGACATTTCAACATTATTTTTAAACTAAATTCTTTTGAGAATTTCTGATTTTTTTGCAAACCCCCTTTCGTAAAACATAAAAGAAAGATGAACAGATGAACTACCGTAGTTGTTGCAATTGCGTGCTGAAAATCCTACTTTACTTTGCTTTGCTGAAATCGACGCTAAAAAAAAACAGGCCTATTATGTGATAAACATATTCTACTCGATTTATGTTAACTTTCTCACAAATGTTCGCTTAAAACGTTTTTATGTGTTTATTATTCTTCAGAACTGTCCATCTTTCTTTTATGTCAAATAAATATACAATTATTTTTAAATTGATCACTGTCCAGTGTCAAAACTTAGTTGTAATAATTATTTTCAAATTTAACGGAAACAATTTGATGAACGCAGCCATCAACTTTGCCCACAGCGGAAGCGGGTGGCAAGCAAACTTGCCCACAGCGGAAGTGGTTTCTGTAAGGTGCCAGCGTATTGGTGAAACGAAATTCTTGAAGTTTCGTGACATTTGTCAATACGATTTTCTATGTAACAATACTAATGCACCTTACAGTTATAGGCAAGTAACGGAAAATCTGCCGGAGTTGGGAACAACTTAAATTTAGAGTCAAAACTAAAATCTTATTGGTAAGGCCCATTGATTTTTCTTCTAGTAAAATCGCGATACTTAAATCCATTTTGAATTGGTGTTGATTTAAAACTACACTACACTTTCCTCATTTTTACCACATTAAATTTAGTTTAAAAATAATGTTGAAATGTCAACAAAAGATGCCGGAAGCTGAAAAATGTAATTTGATAGTTTTTCAATTAATTTACATTCTCAGCCAAGTGTGGCAACCTTTATGTAAAGAATTTCAAATATTTGACGACGCCATCTGCAAGTCACTAAGATAACTATTAACGTACACATTTTATTGCTGATTTGTAAGAAATCTTTTCGATATTTCGATCTGTCATAAACTGCTGCTGTGCTCTAATTCAACACGATTGCAACTGATTTCCTGCATCTGTTTTTTTACCTACTTACTTCACTTGTTGTTACTCAGTAAAAGAAAATAATAAAATATTGGGTTAAAAGTAAAACGAACTCAGATTCAAAAAGGCAAACTCCATTATTTTAAACCCACACAAGTTTTGCACCTAGCGGCATCTATATCACAAATCCACAATTGAACCTTATTTTCTCACTCTTATCGTTCGGGTTGTAGTCTATGGTATTTAATGTAGAAAAAAAGTGCTACCTAGCATATTATAAGTCAATGTGTGTTCATGGTGGCTTTTTGCTTTTGGAAACCATTTTGTAATATGGAGTAGATGCTACAAAGCCAGGGCTCTAATCGCGTAAGCACAAAACGATCGAACGCTATCGTCTCGACGATAGCTACTTCTACTTCGTGTAACAACCAAAAATGATAATAGTCGAAACGATTGGACGATCATCGTTTTTTGTTGATTCACGCTACTAATTCAAGCGTCAAATACCCTCGTCGAAACGATTCGATTGAACGACAGCTATTTTGCAATCGTTTCATCGTTTTTGGTCCATATTTTCTGTTTTGAATAGGGAATTTCAGTTTTGTAGAAAAGAAATATTTAAAGGAAAACACACCTATGTTCTCTTTGGAGGACTCGCTCTTATCCGAGTTGTGAAAGAATGTAATCGTTGCAAAAAAAGAAATGGGTTGAGTTTTGTTTTGTAAGCAATAAAAATTCTCATCTGTTCCAAAAAATGCAGGAAATTTATTGGCGTTTTGATTGATTAAATAAATGCAAATCTATATTTCGAAAAACAATAATTCTTCTGCCCTACCACACCTGTGCACACTTTAGCACATTCCATTGGGCTATGGTTGGTTCCTACACACTTTTGGCTATCTGCGTATACGCGTACACTTTCACTTAACATTTCACTTGCCTTATTCCTTACTAGGTACCTCTCCATCTGCATTAAATGGCTAAATCCATGTCAATCAATAAAAAAACAGAAAAATAAACAAATTCAAGAAAATAAACCTATTTCCATAAATTTTTTTGATTTTTTAGCTGTCAGAGTTTGTTTACAGTCATGTTCAAACTGTTCAAAATGAAAACGATGAACGATTCGATTGAACGATACGACGATGATGTAACATGAAGCAAACTGAAAACGATATCGTTCTGTTCAATCGTTTCGACGACTATCGTTTGATAAATTACGCGATGAGAGCCCAGGTTAAATTATATTCACATGAAAACGAACTGCGCACAAGCGAATATTCATAGATTCTGACATTTCATTCACATGAAAACTTTTTTAGTCTCAGGTACCCGCGAATTAGTTTCATTGTTGAGGGTTAAGTTCGAAGGATTTTTTCATTCGTGGGTTTGGGGATCGCGACTGTTTTATGTACAAGAATTTTCAATAATTCGCGGGAAAATTGATGTATATAATTGCAAATTTAGCTATTTTAAAACAATAGAGACACAGCTTTTTTTTTAGATTAGATGGTAGAATAATTAAATATTATGTAATACTATTGTGGCAGAAAAAAACACAGCAATTTTTAAATCATAAATACAGTTAAATTGATTTATTCGTAATTCGCATATTTCGCGCTCATATATGAATAGTAATTTATATTCACTT